>CM056994.1:143939956-146339956 GCA_029891345.1 Dryococelus australis
CACCAACACACATCCAACCAGAATGATACTTCCTATTTGCATATGCGATTATTCGATCAATTCCTAATAAACTCGGAGGGGTAATTGCGTTTATATTATTAATTATTATTTTAATAATTATACCACTATATAAAATAAATTTTCAAGGACTAACATTCTATCCCATTAATCAACTAACATTCTGATTAATAGTAACAACAACCATTTTATTAACAGTAATAGGTGCTAAACCAGTAGAAGAACCTTACATTATTTTTTGACAAATACTAACATGAGTATACTTTTCATACTTCCTATTAGATAATGTTATCAAAATATATTGAGACAAACTAATAAATTAAGTTTTATAGAAACATATATTTTGAAAATATAAAAAAGAAGATAATAGTTCTATTAACTTAATAAACTAAAATTAATTCAATAAATAAATAATCAAATAATAAATCATTTAAATCCAATAAAAAAAATTAAATAATTTAATGACAAAGGAAGACAACATTTCCAAGCTAAATATTTTTATTATTTTTTATTTTTATTATTATTGTAATATTTATTTTTTCACCTTTCGTATTTTTATTCCAGCTTACTTAACTTAATTTGTGTAAAAGTTTATCAAACTTTTAAAATTCTCTTTTTATACTGGTTTTAATATTTCTTTTTTCACCTTTCGTATTTTTATTTCAGCTTACTTAACGTAATTTTTGTAAAAGTTTATCAAACTTTTAAAATTCTCTTTTTATACCTGTTTTAATATTTCTTTTTTCTCCTTTGTGTTTTATTTTGTTATTATTTTGATTTTGTAAAAGTTTATCAAACTTTTAAAATTCTTTTGTTTTTAATTTAAGCTACTTTTTTCACCTTATTTATGATGTGTTGAAATATAATTAAGGTTTAAATTGTTATTGTTCTTCTAAATTATTAGACGTTGTTGTTACATCTTAATGTTTACTAAATGAAGTTTTGGCACCGAAACAAAATTTAAGTGGAAGGGTTTTATTTTATTAACACCAATAATTTTAAAATCCTAAAATAGCGATATTCTAAGGTGGTAATGTTTTATAATGTTATTTTATGAGTTTATTATTTAATATATAATAAGATCTTATAATTATATTTATACCTTAATTTAATATAATAACTTATAATGAGAGAGACAATTAAATTAAAATAAGAATTTAATATATATGTGCATTATTTATTTTATATATTATAATTAATTAATAGCTTATAAACTAATAAGTTAAATATAATATAAATGATTTATTATAATATAAATATATAAGATATTACAATAAATTATTTATATTATAATATTTAAATATCTTATAATACTAACTTAATATAAGATAATTAACATTGTGTATAAACTCTTATATACATCTAATACCTTACTTTTTTCATTTAAGTTAAAAAAAAATTAAAAAAGTAAGGGAGTATTTATATTAATTATCTGTTGATGTAAATATTTGCTTTAATAATTGTACATTTTGGTTGTAATTATTTATATTTTATTAAAATTTTATTGTATATTATCTAATATCTACCTATGTATTACATAGATAGATGTGAAGGAAGATGGGAAATTGGGAAAAAGTTTGAAGACCAAAACGGTACAAAAAAGACAACAAAACATAACTCTCTTCTACATCGACAATCTTAACAGTTCAAGACCTATCGTCCTTATTGACATCCTTACTAAAAGACAAAATATTACAGTACACCTTCTTAGGATAATAACTAAACTTGCGAGAATGCCGAGGAAGCATTATTGATGTGTCTTCTCTAATGACACGGAGTGATATGAAATGCACAAAGAAATTTCATCCTTTATAAACGCAAGAGACAAATTATAACCGGAACCTGACCATAGATAACACGAAAAGATAAAGACACAGAGCACGCAAAAACATCAAACGACCCGATGCCCTATTTATAGGCCGGCCGTCCTTGACAGGCGAGTGCTTGGCAGCAGGCTGGTTATTTTTATCTTCCATCCTCGCGCCCAAGGTCAATCCTACAGCCTAGGAGAAGTGATCCTGCAGCCTAGGAGAAGTGAACATGTAGCTCATAGTAACATTAGTGAGCTAGGCGCGCGCTCGAGTTCGGAATTTTCTAAGTCCGTAACCTTGAAAACACATTCAGCTTAGCCTACGTCAACAAACTAATTATTATTTTAATTTTATAGGATCAAACACCTAATTCTAATAATTGCATAAGCGGAAAGAAGAAATTAAATTACAATTATCAATCATATGAAATATTCTTGCCTGAGTGCTACGGCAAGGCGTTCTTCTGGATAAATGCTCTCTCTCTCTCTTATTACTGTGTTTTCTTTAACTAATTCTCTTCTTATTAGACTAAACAGTTCATCGGAAGAGGCTTGAGACATCCTTGTGAAGTAAAAAAATTTCTCATCATCTTCCTTTAGTTTAGGCCATAAAGTATGGCACAAACATTTACGACTGCGCTACTAACAATAAGGTGTATCCAGATGCGTCAACACATATTCATCTTCGGGATGCATTTCGATGTTCTACAGTACAGAGTGGTTGCAAACGGAAATACAGGGTCAGTTGGTAGGCATGCACGTGACGCCGAGTCGGCGGCCGACTCGACACGCGCCGCCTGGTCTGTTTGTATCTTTAACCCTTTACATATCAAATACAACCTCAATTATCCATTAAAATAGATTTAACCCTTTCAATATATTTAACCCTTTCAATACTTTTAAACATTCCAATACATAACCATTTCAATTTATTTAACCGGTTCAATACATTTAACACCTTCAATAAATTTAACCCCTTTTAACATTATTGATCACATTTTGCCAACATTAAGATTTTTTTACAACATTCAGCTCTTTTTTGCAATATTCAACCATTTTAACACGTACCTGTAATGAACTTTTTACCTCTAATTAACCTTTTACCTGTAATTAATTCAGGTGTGATTGCAAATGGGCGATAAACCACTTCCTGTTTCAGATTTCTCGCACTCTCGCTACTAACGCATGTGTACGTTGTTTCGTACAGTAATATAACCCATCAAATGGAGTCAATCCCAACGAAACACGCTTAATAGCACTCGTAAAACACAAGCCTTCGCACAGTCAAATTCACACGTTACACTGAAATTGCGCACTCTCCTAGCACACAACCGCCACGTGAAATAGGTGAAAACAAAAGCAATGCAAATTAGTTTCCTGTATCTGCATTATTGTTCAAATAATGTATCATGGCAATACATGTCAACTGCTTGTAAACACCACATGTCAACTCCTTTCTGTATGGTATACTATATGCATATTTTTTTCTGCTACAAATATATTATGCAGTACAACCCTCTCGTGAATATAGACAAGGTAAGACGAAAAATTCAACAGAAATAAATGATATTCCGTCGCTGATAGATAATAGGCTTTTCGCGTTAAAATGAACACCTTTTAGAGCTCTCTGATTTAGAATAAATGTCAATAAATTTATTTTATTTTATCTTTCGACGCTCACTTCCGAGTGCCGGGGAATATACACGCACTGTGTTTATTACTTAAACGGCAATATTTAATTAACAGGTATTTAAATTATACAAAAATGGCTAAACGAAAAAGTAACAAAAACCAATATTACTCACTTAACCGTGAACAGCCTATACCATGGTTTATACGTGTGTAATCATAGCGTATCAACAAAGTAAAAAAGTTTTGTAAATTAAGGTTTCAGATCCAGTGGCATTCTCCCATTTAACACAATTAAGCAACCCGATATAGATGTATCTCAAGCAAATTTTACGTGTTTTCCCACGTAAACACCCGATCTTCATAGCTCTACTCACAGTCACATGTCATGCTATATTCTGCCAATTACGTGAATCCCCAATGAAATTCCTATTAAGTGTGATTAGTAGTGACCATATAGACCACCGCCCTCCCCTCTTTTTGTAAAAGCAACCGTTTTATTGGATAATTACTGTATTACTTTTACATTCAATCCAATAAACAGGCATGTCGTATTTTTGTTGTGCAGCATACAACTATGGGACTGTAAGCGAAGTCCAGTGTAGGGCTCTATACCTGTTTTGTGTGTGCATATAATATTGTGTATGTAAATGTATAAAATATAAGCAAAGGTGTGATGCACCAACATGATTTTCCACACAAAATATATAACAGAACTATCCTGCTAAACGTTTAAAAATTTTGGTAGAATGCCAAATTACCCATCAGCCTAACAATTTGACCGCAAGAACTAAGACCTTGTAACTTATAACAACTGATTAAACTTAATTATGCAACTTTGTTTAAATAATGTTCAGGTTGTAAGAACAAGCAGTAACATTATACTAAGGCTGAATCAGGTACACGGTTAAAATATATCTTATAAGCTACAATAACGGTTAGTTTTTGGAAATCTTTCACCTGGTGATTTTTTCCACCTTCTGAACTTGGTGTATTTTCAATAGTTACTATACAAGCTAATATTTAGTTCTCACTAAATGAAAATAATATCTAATTTCAATTTTTTAATTTCCAGTATATTTTCATATCTTTGACAGGATTAAGAATTTATTCTGCAGTGAAATATCCATTTTACAAATAAACATTGCAACTACTGCATGCCAAACAATTTAAATTTGTTTTCTTCGTACATAGTTATATGAATTCAATTGTGTTTACTGTGTTCCTTCGCAAATTTTTTTTTATTCCCTAACAATTTCTTTTAAAATGTTTTCCATGTGATCGGTGGAAAAATCTGTTGCACGCTCACTGCACTTCTGTATATAAGTTCTGTGCAGGAGAAGTTTGAGTATAAAAATATATATTACCAAAATATGAAACTTTTGGGATTTATGAAGAAAAGATTCAAAATAATTTTATAGTACAAACATTGTAGTGAAATGTGTATTCTGTGCATTAAGTAAGACGATATTGCAAGCGTGGAGTTATTTCTTTAATAAAAACACCAATTACCCAACAACGTGGTTCTCAATGGAGGAAGATGGGCACTTTAAAAGTTGGCATTTTTAAGTAATTAAATTTTTTTGGGGTCAGAATTAAAATCTGTAAGTAGTAAATAGATAAATGTGCTTTAAATTTAAAATGTGTTATTGGTGGACATCCTGTCCTTGTTACTTAGTATACATGATAGCAAACTGTTTGCTAACAATGAATTAAAATGAACAATTACTGAATATATAATCGAGGATGGCAAGTAGGCCTCTAGGTTACCAACAATTTATAAAAGAAAAGAAGCACAAATATTCATAGTCTAGTACTAGTCAAAAATCATTGGAATATTATGTCCGAGCATCTGGGTGAAAAAAAAGAGCCGTCTTTTGTGTGTGCTTGTTGACACTGTTATATATTGTGAGTACTTGTGCTTCTGTCCTTTTATATATTACATAAAAATTAGTGATTTATCTTGGATATATATATTTTGCGCCCGATATTATATTGCATGAACACTTATGTAAGACTGCCACTTCAATGTGAAAATGTTATATTGGGCTGTGGTTATTTGCAAATAATTGCAGCAAAATTAGAAAATTTCTAATGAGTCATTACTATCTGTATGTTACAGAATCGTTAGGTTTCAATTGACAATATTTTAATAAATTTGCATTTATTTTTAATACTGGGATTGTCTGTGCTGTATGAGAAAACAAAAAAAAAAAATGAATTTTATCATGCTTTTGAAATACTTAGTACAGTTAAAATTGAATGTGGATAAAATAGTTTATTAAGTGTTCTTAGATACCCTACATAAAATACTAGCCATGTGGTTTCCATGATCAATATCTGCACAATCTGCTGTTCTAAAATTGAAATGTGTAAGACTGGCAAAATGTTATTCCAGTCCATCCATAAGCAAAGCTCAGTCAGGTATTGTCTGAATTCGCTTAAAATATTTCTGTAAGCTTACTTATGCACATCCGGGGCAACAAAAATTCTCTTTTAAACACAACAAACGGTATTTTCAGGTTAGAAATTCGTTTTTAAGCATTCAACATGGCTAAAAATGGCCTTTTAAAATGATTTATTTGATATTTACAAACGAAAAGTGCGCAAAACTGGTTTCGAGACCTGCATTGGATTCCCGTGCTGGTATTCCACCAATCAAATGATAGGCTCATATATAGAATATTAAAATAGCTATGTTACCTACTATAGAGCGTCTCACTCTTAGATTGTAGTGTGCGGTGTAATGGAGATTCACTCTCTCTTTCCAATTCACGATTTCTGTCATTAACGCTGTTCTGGTTCCTGCGGGTGCTGTTGTCTGATAAGTTATTTTTTTGCAACTTCGAAAAAGAAAACTGTCTATGTTGCTTGCGCGCCTTCCAATAACAATGAAAGGGTTTCTCACAGGCTTCAGTTTCAAAGGAGCCGCTTAGCTTTGCGTCGCAGGATTGGATTCCTATATGAGTTGGCAGGGAGGTAAACAGATAAGAATTATCTTTGTCAGGCCTTTTCCTTCACCGCTCATATGTTTTTCAGTTTGCCAGTTCACAAAGCTGAAGAAATCTGGCAACAGTGAGCGCCATAAGGCCCGTACTGCAATCTAAGCGTGAGACGGACTATAATAGAGGCTTGTTACCTACTAAAATACAGCTCGACAGATCAGCATATTGCACATGGAGGCGATTAGACTCTGTACGTGTTAGTGTGGCCTGTGATTATAGACCTCAAATTAGCAAAATAGGATTAGCTCTGGCTAGGAAGAGCCCCATATGTATATGTAAGCCACTTAGTGCACACTGTTCTAAAATTAATTTATTGCAAGGCTTAAATGTTTTCGCCATACATACAATTTTATACGCCGACTCAAATCACTAAACACTCATTCACAAGCTGTCATTGCTAAGACCATGCCTCGATCTAAAGAGCGCTATTCTGCACAAACACTACTTCACGCGCTCACTCTGTGAAATTGAGACAGCCAAACTCACCGATGTCGCACAGCTGATGCCAAAATGGACAAAATCGTGTTCAGCTATAATCAGGATCATAGTTATTTGAAGTTCTTTGTTTATGTTGAGAGAATTTCATAATAATTATTGCATAAATAGATAACTGTTCAGGAGTAAAGTACAGTTTTGTTTTACATTCCACATTTATGTTGTCTTGTTACAGCAATTATTGTTTGTAACTCGGCACACAACGCGAGAGTGACAAAAAATACAGAACCTGTTAAAACCAAGAGTGATGGAAATCATTTTCTACATGTTTATAAGTGCATGTCATGACAGTTATTTCATTGAGTAAAACAGTTAAAAATTACCATGCGAGTTTGGCACGGAATGCTACAATAACCTCATTCAAATGCTTCAACACTGTAAACGAATATGGTTTATGGTCAGAGAGTGCAAGAGAGCACCAGCTAAAGTGCCACTTTATGCTCTCCTCCTCTCTGTGCTCTGGACCTTTTGTACGCTCATGCTCTGAGAAGAAACTGAGACAACCAGGGAACGTTCCCTGTGATATTATTGTAACGTGATCACAGAAAATGATATTGTTCTCTAGAACAATTTAAATCTTGTCTAATATATTATTTCTTTTAAGCAGGCAATACTATCAAAAAATTTTGGCGAGATGACGAAACTAATGTGTAGATATGATGAATATTTGTTTAGGTTAATATAATAACTAAGTACTTCAAATTTGCGCAGTATTTGTAACACTTCTGATTTTACTCATCCTCTGTGAATTATTATTTAGGTTCTTAGTAATGAAGATAGGTTAGAATGTTAATCGCCAGCTTAAGTCGGAAAATCGGTTAATATTGCCATAAATAGTAACTTATATATCTATGTAAACAATGTGGTGGCCCGAAAAGACATGCGGAAACACTGCCGTGCCATATATACTGTGAACATAAAAATTAAAGGCAGTTACAGTGGAACCCATTTGGTGTAAAAGCGGATATCTGTTGGCAGCAATTTTTATATTGCTAAGAAAAAAACTTTTCTTATACTTGGCTCTATAAAAAAATCAACAGATTTGTTATTATAAATTTTGTGGAAACACTTTTAGTATGTGAGGAGTATTTTTTTTTGTGCAATTTCATTTTTACTGATTATTGTATTATGTTGCGAAATTCGTGTTGGAATAATGTTTATCAGTGAACAAGCATTTTGCTAATGTTTGATGTTGTTTCAAGTGTTCTTAGGCAATTTAAAATGTCTTGACAAAGTACACGGTTGATCATACAAAAATTACTATGACTGTGAGAATGTGAGTTACGTGACCAAGTTTGCTCTCATAGGGGTTGTCATTTCTTCCTCACTATGAATTTTTAAAATGATTTCATGGAAAAATATAGAAAGAACCTGAATTAAATAATAAAAATTTCACTCGTGGTACAAAAACAATAGATTCGTTTTATGAAATGCCATGTGAATTTTTGCTACAAAATTTATTTGGCGAATTGAAAATATTTTTACGGCGAAAATGACAAAATTTTATATTAAAAGCAATGTTTTTATTTGCCATAAATGTGTGGCCTTATAGATGTATTAAACTGTTCTCAGTACACCCAACCATCTGAGTAAAATTCTTGGGTAAAAAATTTGTTCTGTTGAGCCATATGTGTTTGAACATAGTTTTATTGGGCATAGGAGAAGTGTTATTTTTTATAACTTTTAATACTATGTGCAACCATCATAAATCCTCATCTCAACACAGCATTTTCATGTTACCTCAGGAGGAGGCAGGCTTTTCACAATTCGTGTGTGTAGATTTGGACACTTATTACTTTCCTAAAAAGGGGTTGGTTTGTGTTAGTCGCGGGAGCGGAAAAAAAAGGAGGGGGAGGAGGGCACAGAAATACATTCATGCATGTGAATCACTTTTGATGAAATTTGGTAATTGGAGATAAGTAAATTATATCACAATTGGTTATTTCTGGTAAAATTATGAAGACAACCATAGCAATTTAAGCCGGCCCTAATTGACTTACAGTAGTCTGCATCAGCTTAGAAAATTTTCGACAAATTAAAAAAAAAATACTAGCTCAAAAATATTTTGTCATTTCTTTTTTGATCATGTAACATTTGCATTTATTGGTGGTTCGAACTATAGCTGTGTTCGAATTCGCCAGCTAAGGGCCCTTATCTGGCACTGTTACCTTGGAAAGTGCATCCCGGATGTGACGTCACATTGCTGCTATCCAAATTCACAGCAGGGGCACAATATGCCCCCTAGAATGTCCCCTTCGGCCAAGGGCACGACTAGGCTGCTCTTCTCGAGTCCTGGATTATTTTTGATTCGCAATTGTTTGAAATATTTCATTTGTTTGTGTTTGTTGTGTGTTTACAACTCTGCTAGGCCGCAGAAAACACTTCCAAACGTCACAAACACAAATGAAATTCGCATGGAGCGAAATTCGGCAGAATAAAACTCGAGGTGAAAACGAACACAGGCGTCCGAATTCACTAACGAATATTTCTATGGCACGGAAAAAAGGGCTTGTATAAACGGGAAGGGATCAAGAGTAAGTGATCAAGGGCATATTGCACTGAAATCGAACACAGCCTATATGTTCAGTTCAAGAGATAAATCAAACAAATTTTCTCAACAGATTTTGACTTATTTGCCGTAAGATTTTTTAATAGTAACATTTATGTGTGTTATAGTGATATTCAGAATTCGTTAGCGAAGAATTTAACCTCAGATAATCCACAATGAACTTAACTAAGAAAACAGGGTTTGTGACAAAATAATGAAAGTATAACATATACAATAAGTTAATATTATAAACATACAAGAATACTTAATACTTACAATTTAAACCATTTGTATATTTTATTGTAAGATATTTTTTGTATCTTCAATATATAGAGATTACATTCAAGATAATACTGGTTAGTGAGAATAGTTTAGCAGACTATTGCAACAAAGTTCTTGGTTATCTTGTACAGGTTCGTGGGCAGTTAGCATGTTAATTTCTGTTCATATTATAAGACTTGCTTTACAGATTCCCTAAATTCCCAGCATAATACATTTCTGTATAATGTAAACATCTAGTATGATTTTTTCTGAACTTTCTTTATTAACTTAGTTGAACCAAGGACTACTGTATTTGAGATAGTAGACTAATTATTATTATTTGTTTGTTGGCTGGGTAGATTGTAATTGAGCAAGGTGGCACAGTGGCAAACCATTGGACTCATATACAGTCAAAATAACGTGGGTTTCATTCCTGATACAGCCATTCTGATTGCAGAATTCCATGCTCATCGGAAATCACTCCAGGTGAATGCTGGGCTCGTTCCTTAGCACAGAACATGGCAGATTCCTACCTCGTGCCTGCTTCTCTGAGCAACTTGCTCAGTTTCTGATGACCTAGCTGTTAGAGATGTTAAGCCCAACATATCCTTCATAGGTTGTTTTATTCTACTGTAAATATATCAATGGTTAGAGACGAAATTGTTAAGAAATAAATGCTTCAATTCACAGTAAAGGAATTACCTACACATATTGTGCGTTTTTAAGTTAGCCTTCAATATTTAGTCGCTAAGCAAGCATAAACGAAAAGTTCTTGAATACTGTAGCATCACCCATGTCCAAACTGTGCAGTGTGATATTTTGATACAGTTTACTTTTCCTCTTTACCAGTGATGCGAGTCTCTGCCCTTTCAAGCTGAAATTGTGTAGAATATTGAAAAACGCAAAACCACATGTACGTTTTTACTGTGCAATATTAATAACATTCCTTATTTATATTTCAATTGCTGTTAGCTCATATGTTTTTGTTGCTAGTGTTGACACTAATGTTTAATTATTACTATAGTGTATTCACGGTTACTTCCAGCTTTTATGAAGCCTGGCCTGCTTAAGTTCTACTTTTTAGCCATTGCTCTGCCTCGTGGAAACAAAGCTTCACCAAGTATAAAAACCATACACCAAAGTGAAAACGCACCACATTCGTGCACACTCAGTGTCATAATATTTTGCATAAGAACTATTTCTTACTAAGCATTAACAACACGCCTATTTTCTCAGTTTACCTTCATATTGATAAATAATTAAATATCATAATTTATGGGCAAAATACACAGAAATATTTATTATAACAAAAAGTAAATTTATTTATGTCATTTTATTTTTACGCAGTATAAAATACTTGTGTTTCGTAATATGATTAGAGAACAGCCAAATAAGTTATACGAGGGGGTGATTTTTCAAAGGTTTAATTCAAAAAGTGCAAAGAAACCACGAATAGAATATAGGTGTTGTGTTGTGAGAGTAACATGTCTTAATTTGATATGTTTTTGTGGTCTTTTAGTAAATGCTTCCTAAAATAAGGGTTTCCCGATGTACAGATTTACCCAGAAAAATTCAAATTTTGCTCATTTTATTACGCGTACTGTTATTGTCTGTAACAGTTCAATGTTCGAATTTTTCATTTCAACTGCACAACCTAGGAAAAGTTAATGTGTTTACAAATTAGTGATCGCAGCGTCCTTTGAATAAGAAACGTTTATTCTTTTCAAACTTACTCATGGCATATAAATAATTAGAATTTCGCAACCCCAAAACATATCAGAAAAAGGTTTTTCATTAACAAAAAATGGAATATTATTTACTGCAACAATTTTTACATTTAATAATATGTACAATTTTGACCTTTTTAGTACGTGTATGATACCTTATTAATTTAGAATGAGTTGTATAAAAACGTCACCAACATATGCACGGACTCTCCTTTTTGAATATCGGGCAACCCTATTTAAGCTCTAATAATCGGAATAATATTTACAAATTCTTCACTCACTTTAAATGTGTTTGCTTTAGACAATTTCTGGGTATAAATTAATGCAATGGGTAAGCATACAAAGCAGCAACAGTGAATATGTTATTTGCATCAGAAAACGCAAAGCATCACGTCAGTGGACAAAATGTATTTTCAAGTTTTAACAAAAATAATGCCTTTTTTTCTGGCTGCTTTTGCCAATTACACGGGATGTTATGTAAATAAATTCACATTCTTTTCGATCGCTGTGAAAAGTAATTTTTGCAACTTGTAGAAATAAACATGGTATATAAAATATATTTGTGGTGTTGGCTTTTGTTTTATATTTGTACCTGCAATTACTATTATTTCTCATGTAATTGGCAGAGAATCTACCCATTTAATGGGAATATAAGTTGTATGATTTGGGGAAGGCTGGCGAAGGAGCCTAGGAGCGCGGCTCGGTGGCTCTAGCCGTCATCTCTGTTTCCGCAATTTTGCAATTTTTACCAAAAAAATCTGGTGTTTTTACCCAAAAATCACTTTAAAAAAAAAAAAAATCGATTATTTTACCCAAAAACAAGCTAAAAATTTTCCATTTTGCCCAGCTGCAAAAAGTGCTCCCCCAGAAATATATTTCAGGAGGTTCTGCCTGCAACTTGAATTTCCGGTTTTCCCTTAAAATCACATGTTCTACCTCTCAAATAGGTCATTTCTACATTGAAATTTCCCAAAAAAAAATTACTTTTTTTCTTTAAAACCCCCCAAAAAATTTATTATTTAAAAATTTGAATAAAATTAAATAACTGCATCTCAATACCTTGGATTTGTATTGGTTTTCCTAGAAAAGACCTCTATCTGTCAAAATATCTGTGCTTGTATGACGAATTGTTTGGTGTCGTGGTGTGCGAAAGTACATAGTTACAGCTATAAGTCACAACAGTTACGTCAGGGACTAGCCGACGCGTGAGATAACGACGCACTGCGCGGCGTCTCGTTTCGCGGAACCGACATAGCATTGCACTGACGCGATGTGAGCGTAACAGCAGGGAGGTACTGATGTGAAATTTCACTGTGAACCGACGCTCCAGCAGTAGGTGACATCATGGTCTAGAGATTACGTCATGACAGCTTTGGGAGCTGCCCCGAGCGTGGCATGTAATAATGTTGGTGTAGTTTTATAAGCTTTGTTTGCACTAGTTGGATGAATATCTTGGACGCAGAACTTTAACAGGACTTTAGAAAAAGTCTGATGTAAATTAATACGCACATAATATTCACTGACAAATATTGGGTGTGATTTACTTACGCTATGTGTTAAATAATAAAAAAAAGTAGTCAACTCCTTTACCCCTGAAGCTTCCCCGTTTTGAAAAAATATAATGTATATTTTTTACAGTCCACAATCCTCATTTTTTTTAAATTAATTTGTGTAGATGTTAGACGGCAGAAGTGTTTGTAAAACATATCTCTACTACATGACTGTACATGTAATGTTTCTGCTTTACAGGAGAACAAAGTATTTATAATTTCCGTGTAAGAAACTAGGTTATAATTTACAATGTTTTTAATGAAAGTTATTTACGCACACACCCACGAGCCCTAAACGTTATTTAGGGACGCCAATTCGAATACCAACATGTGCATTGGATCATTATAAACTAACTTTTTTACTTGATTTTCTCACTAATTAATGTCTTATACGCACGAACACCAAACATTTAGGCAATATACATTGGTTAGGAATAGCATAGGGCCTCCAGTTCGATGCTCGAAACCATAGAAATATTCATTTTTCTATCGGAATTATACTTTATTTTTTTGATTTTGCTTAGTTTTTCAGACTGCTTTAGGAACTTATAATAAACGGGAATTGCAAGTTTTAGGCATCGGAATAGGATTCAGGGTAAGGTAAGAGGTTCACAATTCAATTAGTGACCTGAATTTCGGAAAATTTTTTTTACGATGTTCGTCCATTAATTTCTCACTGTTTAGTATTCATGCACACCTGATAGTATTCAAGCCATCCTCAAGGCGTGCAATGGCGTAAGGACCTGTGATCTAGACCCGAAACTATTAAAACAATATTAATTTTGCTAGTCAGCATGACTTCCAAGACAGCTGCCTCGTCCTATGCCAAGCTCCACTTTGTTCTGGGTGGCGTCGGGCTGGGGGACTCAATCGTAACACTGCCTCCTCCACAAGTCAGTCCTTGCCTTTGACCTCAACTAACAAGGAGCCACGACCTGCACCACCGCTAACTAACAAGGCTTGGAATATTTCATGCTTGAGACATAAATATGAAATACGTCCATCACGCCTATATACAGACATATCAAAAGTTAAATAACATACAGAAGAATTTTTTTTTTTTATGTTTAACCCCTTACACCAAATTCAATCTTGTAATAACCTACAGGGAAAAAAAAACCTCACATGCAAGTTAACACTAGAAAAAAAAATTGTTTTAATTATTAAATAATGCATATATTTTGATTAGCTTGGGAAGGACCCTGCCAGACAAGATGAAAAAACATCTGTCCGACTCATTATTATATCTTCATTGCCTTGCTGGTGAATAAGGTTTTTTTAATGTGAAAATTTATTTCGTCCCCGTGTTATCTTCGCTCAGTTTGAACTCATGGTCACACTTAAAGCTGACTACTTTCAGATCTGCCACTCACAAGACTGATTATTTGACACTTGACCTTTGACCCTTGACCCATGACCATTGACCCTTGACCCATTACACTTGAACCTTGATCCTTGACCAACGACTCATTACCCTTGACCCATGATGACCCCTGATTGCGGAGGAGGTGGAGGTGGTGGTGGAGGAGGAGAAGGAAGAGAAGGACATTGTTACACTGGACCTAGAAAATTCTTAACACTGTGTAGGAATTTGAATATATATTTTCCACCTCGTATAAGAATCTGAACCCCCGTCACTGTAGGACTTGTCAATTGGCCATCTGGTGTAGGACTTGACTATTTAGGTAGGACTTTGCACATACTAAAGTCATACCAACAGAAGTAAATATTATTATATTATTATTTTACTTTACACATTTAATTGTGTGTGTATATGTATATTCTCCATCGTGTACAAAGACGGTTTCATCTGGTACCATTTAAGAAATTATTATGACAGAATTTTTATGAAATAGAAGATTTTTTTATCAAAAGAACTTATTATATGTATACAAAAATTATTTACAAGATTTTCAGTCTTGCACGTCGATTATGAAACATGTGAGTCACATATTGCCCTCCTAATTTTATCCGGGCTTGGAACCGGCAACACTACAACTATGTAGTGCAGGTAGGGTTACAACGCTGATAAAATCTCGCATACAATGTTGAAAATATCTTGAAAAGTCAGCATTGTGTTTTTAACATTAATTTTGAATGTAGGGAACTCTAACAGAAATATATACATTAGGAACTATGTCCTTAGCAAGACTAAAATTTTTAGAATCTTTTAAAAATTATATACAAAATGTCTACGTGATCAGTGCTCTTCTCCTTCTGTGAAGCTGACGAGTCATATTCACCTGTTGTAGGTAATTTTTTTTCGTTTCCCTCTCTTACCAGTCAGCAAGCTACCGAACTATACTTCCCTGGAATGGTCGTCTGGATCATTGAGTACTGAGTCCTACCAAAACGAGGCAAAAAAAACACTCTCTTGCGTGAACTCCATTGTGCAGCTGGGCTACTTTTAAGTTGGAGTATCATTATGGCAAAATATTCACTCAATTTATACATACTTGGCGTTTGTCGACCATCCAATCAAGAACTAATTTATTACTGCACTGTGAATACAACTATATCTGTGTGACCTTATGCCATGTTCAATAACTTGCAAAGCCATCTCTCTGTTTAAAACACGGACTAATCTTCAAAAGTTATCTTATTCCCAACAATGCACTTCTGAATTCCTTTAGCATTCTTGTAAACATCGCCCGCACATCTGTAGGCATACAACTTTGCACGCAGGCCTACGAACTCTGACATAGGTACACCATTACACTCATGTTTGAATTTGCCAATGGCTTTTTGTTCTTGAGCGGGTAGCACGGATAGTTTTTGGGATAACCACTGGTGTCAAATTCGTCTAGGAAAGCCGCATCATAAGAGATGTCGTGATAAAAATTGAGAGTTCTTATTACGTAGATAATACTGTCAGTGTCCATGTAAGCCAACTGCAGGTACTCACCATACCCTGTCTTCATCATATAGTTATGAAAAAAATGCATGTGTACCTTTGACAAATCCAGTACTGTTACACCAGCATAAATAAATTTATCGAACGCGACAGCCTCAAATTCTATCTTGACGAGTGACAGGTATTCAGAATAAATTATTCTGTCTTTTAATGTATGTTTTGCGACAAATTTCTTGAGTCGCTTCTCACTTCAGACGAGGCTCATTCTCTGTCTATTATATTGGTATTCAATGAGCTTATAAAAGACTGCATTGATTGCCAGCTTGAAAAATTATTTTCAAGATAATTTGCTGCTGCTGCATGTTTTGCGGTATTCAACTGGATGCATGGCTGTAGCCAAGCACACTGCTCGAACTCTACCACACTGAATTTTCCAATTTTCACTCCATGGGCGATGGCTTGTTTGAGTGGGACTTAGTGAACTATATAATTTTCTTGCTCGTCAGTGTAGTCATCAGTTTATTCTGCCTGTATTCCGGCGGACACTCATTAATTGGCAGAAATGGCAAGTCCTTGTATTCACTGTGTAGTTCAGGCAGGTAACTTAGATCACATTCGATGATGTATCGCACAGGATAATTGTCAGGCACGCCCATGATGTCGAGGTCAATACTGGCCCCCTTTAAATGTCTTACAGGTAGAGGCAAACTCATCGCCCAGCCGTCCAAATTGATAGCATCCATGTAGATAAGGTATTTCGCCGGTTCATAAGGGACAAAGTTATATTCATCATACATGTTGTTCGCAACACAGTGCCTCTTCACACACTGAGCCGCACCACGTCTTATGCCTTTACCGGGAAACATGTACATGTCATAATCGGTCAGATATGTTCGATTTTCACTGCAGCGATCTTCAGCATGTCTTCAAATGTGTAGCCAGGTAAACTTACATAATGAACACAGTGCAGTACATATGTGTCTAGGCAGAGGATGCTGAAGTTTTAAAATATGTCTGAGGGTAGTAGTACATCTATTTTCGTGTAAATATTCGAATAATTCATCAACGTTTTAAAGTCAAATTTTTTCCACACTTGCTTAGCATGAGCATACTCGGAATCACATATGTTCGCGTCTATCAGCCTATTATAAAAGTTCTTCTTTAGCGGTAGCTCTGTCTTATCAAGTCTCTCGATGCTGTCAATGTAATCATAGGGGAAGACTCACTTCCTTGTCACTAGAGTCAGCTCATCGGAACTGAATAATTTAGATGTACTGTTGAACTTGTTTGCTGGCAGATTCCCTGCTAGGGCCCCGCCGTGCGCCCGTTTCACAAGGTTTCAAATAAGGAAGCAACACTTACAAGGAAAACGTAGTTTAAGAAACATAGAAGCCAAGCACTCGACCAAAAGAGCAATCTGTAAACAGTTAAAGAAATGCGCCTAACACAACAAAACGCTATATTTATTCTATTTCATTGTGTTGACCGGCCCATTTGGAATGTGTTTATTGAGAATTATATTTTTCACATACCTACATATATATAATTATGAACTTAGTGCACCAAATATGTGAAAGTAAAGGAAGATTACGCTAAAAGAGCCTAGTGTAGAAAATGCAAATAACTTTGAAGTTTATATTTTCATTAAGTATTATTATATTCTGCCGGCAGTACTTAGGCATCTTTAACGCAAGGAAGTAGCTATTAAGGTAGGGGTGAAGTGACGTGCACGAAATTTTGTACGTACTGAACTGTTTACCAAGTGAATATTCTGATTGGAAAGTTCCCCCTTTATGACCATTCTGACTGCAGTTAAGATAGAAAGTAAGGCGTCTGAAAAGCAAACTAAACTATGTTACCATGCGTCCCGCGGCAGCGAGAAGTGTTAATGTGCAGTTGGTATTCCTGGACTTGAATACTTCGCAAACGTCTTTGCTAATGCTGAGTGCGGATCTTCCGGTGTCATCTTGCAAGTACCAGTCCGCGCCGTGGGCTCCTGGTTACTCGAGTTCACGCAGTCTCCTGGCCTGGACGAACGTGAGTATGCTCGTTCTTACGACGTGTCGGAGAACGAACCGCTATTTCGACGCCCGGGTTCGATACTCGCCGGTGTGACTGCCGACGACACTCGTCGTGGTCTGCTGTGCGTTGCGTAGCCAAGAGGATACGACAACCGGATTATAAGTGTGGTTGGTTGGTGGGGCGTATTTTATGCTTGTACTGATTGGCGAATTATGTGAGCCATCTGGCAAATACGGACATACAAGAATATGCATACGCCAGTTAAGAGTGCTATGACTGATGTAATGAAGTATGAACAATCAGGTAGTGAGATCATTGATGTGAAGACATAATTCGCATCGTGTGACACTTGGGTGATCTGACCGGTGATTTAAGTATGTATGTGTTGAAACTCGGAATGTGTGTGCCAGTTTGTGTGGAGTAGTTCGGTAATATTGGATACATGTATACCTGTATTTATTTGAAGTTGTTCCGACTGAAAGTACGTGTTTCGTTACCACTGAACTGGAATACCGACATTTTTTGTGTGGTGTTTGGTGTGCGGCCATCGCAAAATGTTCTACTCTGTATAATGATCATACTCTGTGTGCGGAATTCACAGCGACAGGGTATATTTAATTCATTCGTCCCGATGGGTTCGTGTCGAATTTTCTGAATGCTGCCAATTTTACAATCTATATACGTTGGTGACGGGACATTTGAAATAAGAAAAAATTGTGGAAGTATTTGTATTATTTTCACAGGCGTGTCATTTTGGCATTTAAAATTACATACACTAAGATTGGATTGTCTTGGTTGCGTAAGTAATATGTCTTGTATACAACGTATGAAAGTTGTGAATGATTTCGCTCGTGGGATGTGATTAATATTCTCCACGTGTTCTGTGTTTAACGTATGCTCTAATAAACGTTGTATCTGAAAATCCAATTCTATTTCCTTCTTGTCCAAATGTAAGTAGCACTACCTGTGACTTGACTGAAAGTGGTACGGATAAGATTAAAGATTTTCCAGTCCGATGTTTTATTCACTAGTGGTATCTGTATATTTACAATTAATCTGGATGGTCTGACATTGCATTCTGTGAATGGAAGTGAAACGTCATAAACAATGGCTTTCGTATTCTCCGTCCAATACAGCCCAGCATGTATACGAAACAAGGGATCATCAATGAGGTTGTCGGTATAGATTTGGCTGTAAAAACAAACAGAAATTGGAATTGCAACTCTGGGATTCGCATGGTGGCGCCTGAAAACAACATTATATTATTTAGCTTTAATTTGTATAGTTGGTGTGTGAATGGGTTGTGTAGTGGGGATATGTGGTGGATAGTTGGCTTTTTGTATCGGGCAGGTGGCGGCGGCATATTTGACAATGTGTTTATTCACATGAGTGTGTGTGTGTTTGATTTATTTATATTAGTTTTTACGAGTGTTGGTGTGGGGGTGGGGGGATTTTAATTGTAATTTTTGACTTGTGTACAGTTTGTATGGCTTCTAGGTTGCTTCCTTAAACATGCGGGTTTGAAGTGGCGGGTATTAACTATATCTGTGACCCTCGAGTTGTTTTTGGGTAACTGTAACGTAATAGTATTAGGAGATACTACTTTGAGCATACAGTATTGGCCTTTATATTTAAATTTTAACCCCTTTTCCGGCTTCTGTTTCGCAGCCAGACATATCGCCCTTCCTTATAAGTTGTAAGCTAGTATTTTCTGTTAAAATATTTCTGTTGTCTCTCTTGACTTTTTAAAACAAATAAAATATTTTATTGAAGATAGTTCTCATTCTCTTGTTGACCAAATTCTTTGATTTTGTGCTAGAGATTTTGCGCCATATGTTATAACATACCTTTCCACATATGTTACCTCGTAATAATGCACCCCCTACTGCAACTTTAGAAGCATCACAAAATAGGATGAACTTCCTATCGTCTTTAAATGGAGCTAAAATCGGGCAGATGTAACTGCTTCTTTAATTTAAGTTGTAAAAATGTGGATTGTAGTGGGGCTACCCTGTAAAATTTTAAATTTTTCGTTGTGAATTCCGTCAAGGGTTGAACTATTTGTGAATAGTTTTCAATAAATTTTCTTAAATATGACGTCATGCCTAGGAACGATCGTAGCTGTTTTTTAATTTACTGGTGGAACCATGTTCACTACAACTTTGTTTTTTTCAGGGTCTGGATTTAAACAGTGTGGGGTGAGTTTATGTCCTAATGTAGTGAGTTCCTGAATTGCAAAGTGGCATTTAATGGGATTTAATTTTACTCGATATTCCTGGATTTTTGTAACAATTTTTCAACTTTTCGAATACGGCTTTCAAATTCATTGCCCAGTACGAAAATGTCATCTGTATAGCAAATTACCGATTACCAGTGTAAATCGTCTAGTAATGTATAAACAAACTCTTGGAAAATTTTGGCCTCCTTTTGAGTCCCATTGGTAAACGAGAATATTCGAATTTGGCCTAATAGATCAATTGTGAAAGCTAACTTATGCCTATCTTTCTCCTAATTGGTATTTCATAAAACCCAGAAAACATAACAAGAGTCGTTACAAATTTGGTGTTCTGTAATATTTGCAAAATGTCGTCTGTGCGCGGTAATGGGTAATTTTGATCTCTAAATTTATTAAATCGTCGAAAATCTGAAAGAAAACGTATACACCCATCCTTTTTCGGAATAACTAAGCATGGCTTAGTGTAAGGGTTGGTGGATTTTTCAATAATTTTTGCTTGAAACATATCTTGAATTTGTGTCTTAACTGCATTACGTTGTGTTGGTGAAATGCAATATGGTTTAGCATGAACAGGTTTGTCAGTTGTAAATTCTATTTTAAATTTAATACCTTTTTGTTTCTGTTACATCAGTTATTTTATAGGCAAAATGGTCTTTGTACTTTTATATTATTTGCTTTAATTATTTTTTCTGTTCTATAGTGAAATTAGGGTTGATGTTTGCTAAGGGAAGCTCCTGTTTGTCTGGTTGTAAATTTTGTATGTTTTTTATGCAATTTAAGAGAAAATAATTTTCTTTCTCTCTCTGTGGTCAACTAAAGGTACTTGAACAATTTTGTCATTATTGTGCCTAAGTGTGGCAATACGTGCGTGTATATCCGAAATTAACCGGTGTTTTCGAATAAAATCACACCCAATTTTCATGTCTGGTTGTAAGTTTTGATTGACCAAGTAATCGTGTTTGTACAATTAACCATCAATTTGGAATGTTAAGGTGACATAATGTTGTGTTGTCGGAAGTTCTTCTGTTGCGGCGATTAGTTTTAATGGTCGAATGATGGTTTTTAATGTATTGTTGTCAATAATTGTTTGAGCTATACAGGATTTCGAACAACCTGTATCATGTAAAGCCATGTATGTTGTGGAGGTGATTAGAATAATAATTTTTGGTGTTAAAATTTTTCCAGTTATTGTCATAATTTGAACACATGTGTCATTTACTTTGCATCCATTTAGTGTTTCCTTGTTTTCTAAGTGCCTTACTGTTTGGTGTACATTGTGTATGATTTTAATGTTTTCTGTGGTTGCTTGTTCCTGTTTTTGAATATGTCTTAATGGTTGGTTTTTATTTGTTGTGTGTTATCTTTTAAATCTATTAAACCTCTCGGCAATATTTGTATGCTAGCTAAGGTTTTTGTTTGGGAACATAGGACATGTGTCTGCATGGTATACTTTATACATCCATAAAGCACACGTGATCGCAAATTCCTTTTGTGGTCGCCTTTTCGGTATTTGGTTGTTGTCCCTTCGATTAACTTTTCTACCTATACACTGCATTTCTGGCTGGTTAGTAGGTATTTTATGTGGCTTTGAGGTCTGCTTTTATTAATCAGTTTTTGTGTGGCTGGTATTTCCTTGTCTTTGTTTTGATTTTTGCTTGAATTATGTACTTGATTATTTCTGTATTTGTTGTACTGTACTTTTGGGTTTGAGTGATGTGTGTGTTCATTCTTTTGAAACTTCGGGTTTTGTGTTTGTTGTGGCTGATGAGTGAACCTGTTATAATCCGTTTTGTTTTGTTGTGGTATTCCTGTGATATTAATTTCTTGAGGCATCATTTGCCTTGGCATGAGTGAGTAACAATTGGTATTTGGAACACAGTATATCCCCCTAATTGGTGCATAAATTGGTATATGTTGTCCCCCTTTACATTAGCTTACTGTAGTAGGACATGGAGGTCGGGGAAAAATAGACATCTTGGTGTTTGTCGTTTGGTAGGTTGGAAGATATCTATAAGGATGTTGCTGTGGAAAAGGTGGAAAAGGAGATTAAAACACTGCTGAATTTGTATAAAGAAAAGGTGGTACTTGAAATAGGGTTGATGTATAAACATGCGATAAAGTATGGTTGTAAAAATGTCCCTGTTGTGACTTGTTTGTGTTTGGGACATATGACTATCTAAAAGAATTAAGCCTAAATTGCTCTTGGTAGTGCGGTTCATGTGCTTTGTATTCATGTTGTTTTTAATGTTTTCGTTGTTTTTGTTTATGGTTGCCTTTCTCTGTTGCGTGGGGTGAGAGAGCTACAGTGGTGTTCTGTTGCAATGTAAGTTTATTAAGTTCTAATTTTAATTCTCTGATTTGATTTCGTAAGATGGTGTTTAATGTTCCCAGTGTATTTTAAATGTTTTGTTTATACTTGATGCAACCTGTTTCAATTTGTTTTATATTCTTTTTCATTTCTTCCAGTGTGTCATTTTTCATTACAATTAGTTTATCTACAACTGATGGTGATAATGAATTCCATAAAAAGTCCTTAATTTCATTCTTCTCCATGTCCGGTTTCACCTTGTTAACTAGATAAAGAATTTATTGTATATGTACCACTGGTGATTCGTGTGGCCCTGTCGTTTCGTATTTCACTGTCTTTTATATTTTATAATATTCTCTTCAGTTGCAAATATGTTTGTTAGTGACTGTTCGACCTGTTTCCATGTAAGAAGTTGTGGTTGTGTTACATTAATAATGCTCTCATAACCGTGTTTTGCTTCTTTGGACAGGTGTAAAGTTAATCTGTTAATTTTGCGTTCTCTGTCCACTCATTTATTTGAGAGCGTGTATTGTAATGATGTAAAAATTCTAAAATATCTTCGTCAGGGGTCCCATTGCATTTTTCTTTGCTACTTGCTGTTGTATTATGATATTGTACTGTGGTAGTGGTTCCATAGTTAGATTTAATTAAGTTTGTTTCTGTTGACATATAATATGCCGCATGTAAAAGTGTACAAATTATGAAAAATCATAGCTGCCATTCTCTCCAAGCGAAGGCTATGAAATAATTCTAAAACACTATGTAAGCTTTGATAACCTGCAAACCACACAGAATGAAAAGCAGTTATTATATTCATGCTCTAGAACATTATTAATATATGGCACGAAAAATTTAATTTAATAATAACATTGTTAGAATAGAAAGTCATAAAGAATAGAAAATTAATTTTTAAATAAAGCTGAAATAGGGTTGTGGAATTATACTAAGTGTGGGCGGGTGGGGTAAGAGATGTGGAATGGTTGGTAGAGTAACTCACTTGTAAGCTAGAGGTGGGAGTCTTAAGTGCCTCCACCAGATGTTATAGGCTGATTTAGAGAAAGACTGGAAGGAAGAAGGGTGGGAAACATGATGTAGTAGAATAAAGAAAGAAGTCAAATTAAATTAAGGTTCGACCAGGGCCATTTGATATAACACTAAATGACCATCACAAACAGACAAGATTAATATGAGATCTGGTCAAGAGGAGAGAAGGGATACAGTAATAAGGCAAAGTTAAAGATACGTAAGTAGAAACATAATAAAGGGACTCACCAGGTCTGGAACCCGGACAAGCTGCTGTCGCCTCCGCCTGGCCTTGCTGCCGTGTCGTCTGCCCTCATGTCACCGACTGTCTTTTCTCCTGCTCTCGCAGCTCTGTCCAGACTTCTCACACTATACCATATGCGTTTGTTGTGATGGATTCTGAATGGTCCCCGCCGTGCTCTGGGGGTGGAGTCTTGTCGAAGGGGTGTTATTCTTACCGGCGAAAATACTTTTTTGGCTGGACCCACATATTGTGTTGTGTTCGGCGCATTTCTTTAACTGTTTACAGGTTGCACTTTTGGTCGAATGTTTGGCTTCTTGGTTTCTTAAACTAACTTTGTCCTTGTTACTATGCCTATTTTATTTGAAACCTTGTAAAACGGGTGCACGGCAGGGCCTTCATAACAACTGGCTGCATGAAATTTAGGGTATGTCATGGTGCGGTGTGTTTGTAATCATGTTATTGTCATGTTAGTGTGACATATTGTAAGAACAGCAATTCAGGGTTTGTTAAACAAAATTAAGTTTCTGTACCAATTCCCAATTCCATTTTCTGTTTAAACTTAACTTGAATGTGGCTGCTATGAGCTTGTTGGAATTAGTTTATGCACTTCTAGTGGATTCACCCGCCATGCGCCAAAACTTCGTCTTGGCCCAATGTTGGATTTTGGAGCATCCATAGTTTGGATTACGATCTATCTTTTTAATATTACATGTACGTTTTATTACGTGTAAGGGTCTACATGGCTAGACCGGCTGTCTTCACCCGTTTGCTTAGAAAGCGATTTGGATCAGTCGATTTTACGCTCGGACATGTCATTGAATGAGGGGAAATTGGATTACAATAGTGCCCCTTCCTTATGGCTGTTACTGAATTAATTTTAGCCACGTGGTTTCATAATATTTGTAACATTTTAAAAAATGCGTATTTGATTCTCTTGGTCACCTAACTTATAGAGAGTGTGTACGAAAAATTAACGTTATGCTAGTTGTAAAAATAATGTTTTCAGAGCCTTTTGTCAGTTATTCCAAAACTTTGGAAAATGTTAAAAAATTTTTATTTATTCTAATATATTTTTCTTAATTTGGAGGGTGTAATTGAGGAGCGATGTTGACTCTCTGGTGTCTCGTCTCGCAGCCGACAGAGAGGATAGGTAAAGTGCAATGGGTGTATATATATATATATATATATATATATATATATATATATATATATATATGTGTGTGTGTGTGTGTGTGTGTGTGTGTGTGTGTGTGTCGAGGATGGTGCAAAAGTGGAATAAGTGTGTTTTTTTGGTGGAGAGCATCGTAGTGTTTTGAGGCAATGGAGCACTTGCGTCTAATAGTAGTGGGGTGCACGTCCGTCCAGCTCGCTCTCTGATTGTAGACTGAGCACTCGCGAGTAATTAGGGATGGAGGAAAGAAGTATTATAATTATTCCATCGAAAAGTGCCACGCATATTAATATAAACCAAACATAAAACATTACTTTACACAAGTGAAAATAATGACACAAATATTAAACAACACTCGGTAGTAAATGAAAACACTTCACACGGAACAAATATGACACAAATTTATGAAAATGATTTAACCCGATTATGTACTACATGACACAATGGAGCACATAATTTATACTAATATCGTAACAAAATATGAAGAGAGCCAAATGCTATTTCCCTACCAATATAATATATCTTAAACACCAGGACTAACGAAACAAATGCTAACTAACTGAATTTTCACTAACCAAATACATATACCCATGAATCAAGAACGACATGCCCAAGAACCCCGGTGTCATAAAAAACACACAATTTACAATCAAAATCAAAAACTCACCAGCAATCCAGGTGCCAAAATATACGTTCAATGGAATATAAACACAATAACGGACTCTGCTTTCATCAGCTCTCAAAACCAAAATGTTTCTATCGAAATGCACAAACCTCTAACACGCAACGAAATACAGGTTAAACCAGATTAATGATCTTTCACGAACTGAATGATACACTAATTTTACCGAACACAAATAAATAAATCTGATTTACCCCGAGTGTGTGGTTCTATATTGTGCTAGTGTGGTGTTAAGTCTTAGGTGCGGTGTTAAGCCTAAAGTGCAGAGCATGCGGTGCTAAATGTGGAGCATGAGGATCTATGTGCGGGACATGAGGAGCAGATTGTGGAGCAGGTGGAGTACGGTGTGGAGCAGTTGGGGCTGCCTCAGGATGTGATGCTGTCTCAGGTTGTTGTACAATTATAGGAGCAAGTATAGGAGGATGAGTAGAAAATGAAAGAAAATGAGGAGCAATTATAGGAGGATAAGGTGCAAGTATAGGAGGATGAGGAGCAAGTGTAGGAGGAGGAAGAGGAGGATGTGAAGGTGGAAAACCAATGTTACAAACTTTACAATGTCTCTTTAAACCAATCTTTTAGACTGTTTTATCTCCCATTATTGTTGAAAAAAAATTCAATTTTTATAAAATAATTGAATTTATATTGTATGTTAAATAGACTCATAAATTTCAGCACATGGTTGAAGAATTATATTTCTTGGCAGGAGACAACCTCGTGTTGACAAACAGCCATCATAAGTTTATATATAGTTATAGATAAGTATGTGTTTGCTTGGAAAGTGGTTTAAACTATTGTATTTTAGTTTGATGTAAGACAATGTCACTGCCAGCTAATGATAGTGAGCGAAGCTCGCCACTAGACATTCCTTAAGCAAATTGTGCAGACAAGAGGTCATATACCTGTATACCTGGTAACTGTAGTTCTCTCTCTCCCAGACCACGTTAGTCTTCTGTCCATTAACAAAAGTGTAGTTTGTGTAACAAATGTTTTTTTTAAGTTCAGCTGCGTCAACAGGTTAAGCAAGTTTTTACAAGTCCCTCAATCCTTCATTTACAACGTTCATTCACAGGACTTTCTCAGCCACTTCCATTTCCCTACTCCTTTTAACTTTCAGAAATGTTACATAATCATTGGTTTTCAAATCGTGTAAATACTATTATAATGTTGTTTAAAAAACAAAAATAATCAAATATTGCATTTTAAGATGTACTCAATCTCAATTCATCCACTATATATATATATATATATATATATATATATATATATATATATATATATATATATATATATATATATATATATATATATATATATATATATATATATATATATATAACTGTGAAATAAGGAATTAAAACTATTAAATAAAAAAACAACTTATTTCCTTCACAACTGATTTTTTTTTTTTATGTTGCAGCTTTCAGAACCATCCTTATAACTATAATTAGAAACACAATTCTTAGCAACTTCTTATAACTTTTCACAACCATTTGAAAACATTTGAACAAATCTTACAAACTTTTACAAGTTTACAACCAATTATTATATCTTTTCACAAACATTTTAAAACATTTTAAAAACTCTTACGAACATTTACAACAAATTCTTATAACTTTTCACAATAATTTCAAGACATTTAAACGAATGTTACAAACTTTTACAAAATATCCTTGTATCTTTTCACAAGCATCTGAAAACATTAAAAACCCTTACAAACATTCACAAATTTACAAAAACATTCTTACACATTATATACAAACATTCCTTAAAATAAAAAGGACTTAAACCTTGTCACTAATTCGTGTAACTGTATTGTACAACACTTCAATAATTAATACAAAATCTTTTTGCACATATTAAAATAAACTTATATGCAAACATTCACACACACACACATTCATACACACCATTTAAAATTATTATTTAAAATTATCTTCTTATAAATTAAACTCGAGCATTGTGGTTGACATCTCTCTTAAAATTGAAATATACACAAAATTTACAAAAATGGCTCACTGGTGTGACATCCATTATATTGTGTTGGTGTGGTGTCAATTATGTCATTTACATATGTCACATCCATGCAAATTTGGTAAACACCCAAAACCAACACCAGCAATGAGCCCACACACAGAGCAATATGGACTTAAATTCGTGTATGACATTATACTGTTCCACTCTGTGAAGAGCTACTGTAGATAAATTCTCGTTTAACAAACAGGATCACAGGGTAAATAGTAGCAATGATGGAGAAATGCAGTGTATTTTCTGAAGTAACACAGGTAGCTGTTATCATACTCTGCAGCTAGGGTAAAACAGTATGTAATTCAATTGGATAGGCTGACGTCGATTCGATGTTTATGCAGGAGATGTTGCAGACAGCTGTGGTCTTGATTGTGGAGCAGTGCATAGCAGTGCGGAGTAGGGTGTGGAACTGGGTGAGGTGCTGGCAGATGGTGGGGTGGAAGTACATATGGCAGTAAGTGTAGTGGGGTGAAAAAAATTATTCAGGTATTCTACAGTGCTCCCCAAGGAATGTAGATACTACATCTGACTCAATAAAGCATTTCTAGTCAAAACCCAATAACCCTACTTTGATCACACATTCGGTGTAAACTTCATGACCATGTGAAGGGAACTGATATTGCATCACCAAAATCCTAGTGCAATTTTCGAGGCATTCCCGATAAACGTCGTATTGGAGTTTCTATAAGATGTTAGACTTTACATCCTTCACCTAATGCATAGACTGCCCATTCGCAACAATAAATGTGTAGAGCTTGGGACGCAAACCTATAAAACGTGTGATTACTCAACCAGGCCATTCGTCTTTCATCACCCCTTTACGACCTTTGTTCTTGTGTGAGAATCCTTGTGGATTATAGTGAGTATAGTTATAAGTATCAAACCACTCTTTTGAATCTGGAGTAATTACTTTATATACATCATCACAGACAATCTCATAAATCAGTGTGTCGGTATTGCAATATAGGGGGTGCAAGGTTGGCAGAGAAAATTTCGTACACATGTACTGATATTCAAATACATACAGGATCAATTTGGACAAATCAAGAATACCATCACCTAAATACAAAGGCTTGTAAAACATAACACAGCTCTATGGCATCTCGTAAAGTACTATATTAGCATCGATATTATACATTTCTTTGAATGTAGGATGAACTATCAGCTCCACAGCCCTGTCGGTCGTGTCATAACTGGTAACGACTCTTATGTCCCATTCCTGGTGGATATTCTGCAAAGTTTTTCCATATATATAAGTATTCATTAACTTAAAAACACTTTCTCTAATTTGTTCGCAGCCTGATCATGTTTGTCAATATTAAATATTTGTACAGCGACATCCAGGCCTTCTGCTGAAAGTGCAGAATGTGATGAACTGAGTCAAGGTTGGCTCTTTACTTCAAATAGATCGTCAGCATTTTCCAGTGTATAACATAATTAAATTGCTGCACAAATGTGTCAAAAGTATTTTTTTTATGCGACCCATTAAGAGGTATTCTAGTTACTAGGGCCAAAGGCAGATCAAATAGAGCACCAAGGCATTCTTCTCGAAAAGACCTATCGGCGTCCACGAAAAAGCAGGTGTCCTCATCATTCCCTGTGTTCATAAAATCCCACAATGAAAACACGTCTGACTCAACCCACTCAACATTGCCAATAGGAAGCTTGCACTTCATAGTGTGACTGTACAGTCTGTTTACATCGAAATAGCATATATAAAATATATGCCACACTTGGGTCGCAATATTCACCCATGTAAACATTATTGGCTTCCGCACGTCTTCTGTAAACCTGGGTAATGCCGCCCCTAACTCCGCATTCTATAAAAAATATACATGTCTGTGTCAGTCAACAAATCTAATTGTGCACATTTCATAGACAATTAAGTGTCCCTTGAAAGAGATGGAGCTGTGATGTACATTGCAGGGTTAAGACCACAATGAGCCAAACATACTGTTCTTAAATTTTCCAAAACATCTATCAGCAAACAAGTATCCACACATGAATATTGGATGGCATACTACAACAAGTTCATGCAGTTGATGCATCCCAGGTGACTGGAGCATAAGTGTAATCCTCATTGCTAATGCCTTCGGAGATCAATACATTATGAAATATGTCCTTTGGTGAAAGTGATTTACACATCAGTCTGGTTTTCGACTGAAAAAAGTCACAAGGAAAAACTTCCTTCTGTTTTTCCAGCTCGAATTGGGTGTTGTCTGGGAACATCGAGAGGGTGATAATCAATTGCATTGATTGTAAATTACCTACCAAAATTTCCAAAGAGGTGTTCATGAACTGAAATGAATCCATGAAATATAATTCAAAATATTGTTCCTTTCTTTTGCAATGAATCCTATTGGGAATTGGTTTGGTGATGGATATGTATTTTTCAAGGGTCATTCCATTTACCTGGATATTACCTTGGTTTTCGATTTCCACGGATCCATCGGGTTGAGTTATGTGATGTTCAGCCAAAGGCTTTATGAGAAGTTGAGCATCATATATCTGCAGGTAATGAAAGACAATGACAAGTTGTTTCTTGGGCAATATGAAACTGAACGTGCATTTCTTATTTGCGCAACCTCTGATTTCACCAGTCAGATGGTCATGGTCCACCACAGAAGGATCCATACCGATTTCTATCTTGCAAAGATGACAGCATTTCTGAGCCGCCAACCTTTCTTCATCAGCAGGGGTTTTTGGCTTCATCGAAACACTTACAGTGTAAATTCCTGCAACCTACTTTGTCAGTTCAACTAATATCTCGACTAATTGATACATACAATTGTCACCCACAAACTCAAAGTATTTAGATAAACTAGGATTGTATTAACAAACCAAAAAATGCTACAAGCATATGGAATGTGTTGGTTAATGGTAGTGCTATTACTCATCTCATTATCAGGTAGGCAAGTGGATAAGGGTTTCAAGCAACTTTCTATGTCGCAATAGGCAACGAAACCCAATCTTTACAGTTTTCTATAATCTTCAAATTACAAGTACTTGTCATCATCCCCAGTGGGGACAGTACAGCAAACAGCAATTTTGTTGCTGACAGAGAATAATATAATCTGCAAGTTTTTCCTCAGTTCTGAAATACTGGAGACAATGATCACAAATAAATTACATGTTTTTCTCTTTACTCAGTTCAATACCAACCAGCCGTAACAAATCCTTAATTCAAACAAAATGCCAAATGTGCATAATTACTACAAGCATGAATGGCTAAAACATTTATGTGACAATGAGAGCGTACATAATAAATACGCATTGGTACAATAACCTCTTGATTATCATAATTTTTGTCATTTATACTGCTATCATTGTCCACAACACATTACACATTGATAGAAATAAAATTGTTCTCCTCGAACTTACGAATATCCTGTAGTACCACAGTATCCGACAGATCTTCAGTATTCAAAACTTTCTAATGATTTGAATATGAAGTCATTCTTTGGGAAGTTTCTGTGGCAGGAAACAAAGATGCTAACACCACATAATGGAAAGACATTCCCTAAAAACATTGCACATTATTGCAGGCCTTCCTATTGCCAATAAAATTGGGAAGTATAGTGTGTGCAACACCAATGGTGAATGCCCTAAATTGCAATACAAGAACATCCATACGCAATATTAAAAGTAAACTGGAGACAGAACCATCTGCAACTTGCAAAAAAATTTTCATCAAATTCAACATCAGTTTCTACTTTATCATTACGTATCTGCACATCAGTCAATCTGTATGCATTCACATTGGCCAGAAACATGTACATAAGGTCTGGCAAAATTTCTGCTGAGACTGGGGAGTAAGAAAATGAAAAATTATCCGATTCTCTATACAAATATCTTCATCTGACAAAGAACTCGTTTGTAACTCGGATGAAATACTTTCTGAATCAGACGAAATTTCTGTGTCAGATAAATACAAATCATTTAATAGGAGATGATCTACTTTTTCATGTTTGGGGGACACGGTCCTGTCCTGATATGATACAGTCGACAATCTTTCCGAGTGTGAATCAGTGTCCGAATGACTCAAGTAAAAATCATCCAATATCAGATCAAAATGTGTCAGTTTAGGTGAAGTGACAATGTCCTGACAGCTTGTACTAGATGGTCTTTTGGTGGTGAATCAAATTCGCTACCTGTTTCACTAACAAAAATATCTTCCAACAAACTATCGAGAGTTTGATGCTTTCCCTCATACTCATTGTGTCTAGCTACATATTATTGTTTCCAACTACCATACACTTAGTGCCACTCTGTACTTAAATCGAGGCATGATACTGAGAAGAGAGAAAAAATACCTTTATAAACACTTACCATGATGTATGCACACATTTGCAAAAAAATCTTTGGAAAAATTACTTTCTTTGACAAAGTGTTGTGGTTAACGACCTTTATTTTCATTTTTTTATATATATGTGGTCTCTATATTTCAATTTTTTCATTCGATGTATCCCCCTTCTTGGAAACATTTCTTTCATGTTCGAGTAATCCCATTGTTTTTTAAACTTAAGCAATTGTCTAAGTCTGTTTACAAATTCATTGGAATTTTCAGAAAACATGTAGTCATTATACAGAGCACTTGTTGAAGGAAAGTCTTTGGTGGAACTAATGTCTTCAAAAATATCACTGACATAGTCAATGCTTTCTTCACATCCTGTTTCATCATATTAATTGACTTTAGTTTGCTTTGAAGGAGATGTACATTTCGTATGATCCAATTCTATATCATACAACATATTTCTTAAGCAAGTAGCCTCTCCCTCTCTGGTAATATGTAGGAAGATTATTTTATAGAGATCTTGACATGCCGATTCAAGTTCTCTGCTCATGCGAGCTGTCTAAAACAGTTTTTGCAGTTAAGAATGATCCTAGATGAGTTGTTGAAACATTCACTCTTCTCATGCCTACAATCATTGTTGGGGAATGTGTAAATTTTTCCGCATAATTTGCAGTGTAGTTGATTTGGTGATACAACCGCATGCATTTGCATTAAGATTTACTGAGCGATTACTCTTTGGTGACAGTATGTAGACTAACTTGTTTCTGCATATATGTAATGTTTTAATCAATTGTAGGTTTAATTAATGATAATATATCTTCTGCTGTAATATTTGTATGTTCATTGCAGAATTATGCATATTAATTCACCATGTGGTTAAATCTACATATATTAGATGGAATATGTTATCTAGTATATGAAATTGGATAATAGGTGTATCTTTAATTGATATTCGGTTTAAAATGTATAAAGATTAATATAATTATAGACATGTGAAAGGGAGAGATGGGTATGGAAGTCTTCTGTAGTAAATGTTTAACGACCTGGTTTTCTGAAACGATCATGTTAGTCGAAGGCTAGTAATAAGGGTAATCCTTTTGGAGCTAGGATTGTCTTAATTGTTTGAAATATGTTCTGGTTTAAATGTATGTATGTAATATGAATTTTGTGTTTTCCAGTAAATTTTGTTTGATAATTCGTTACATTGACTACGTAAGTTATTAGGGAGAATGTTATTTGTTTCAGGTAGTACTATACAATGTGACTTCGAAAACTGCTGACTTGAAACTGAGAAAAAAATTATTTATTTGCTGCTTATATTGTAATCGAAACCATAATGTCTGCCATTTTCCTTTAATTTTCCTTAAAATATTATCTTTCTCCCAAATATCATTAAATTTGTCACTTTAGAAGTTCAACATAAGTCATTTCAGGTTGGAATCGTGTTATTTCAGTAATATTTCATCGAAACATATTGTTTTTAAATAATGCATTTCTAATGTAGTTGGTATAACATAATTCTTGGATGGGAGCGTATAAGAATCCCTTTAATTTTCACATAGAAGGACTTTGTGTTACAACATTTGGTCTCGTAGAGAAATTTAGGAACAGAATTGTATTTTATCGGCTAGTAATATTTTAGAAATTATACATTCCATTAAAACACTTCTGGAATCAGTCGGATGTTTTCCTAAATATAGTTACTTTTGTTATTTTACAAGTCTAATACAAAATCCTAGCAGGTTAATTTCAAGTTTTTAATGTGGTTTTTATTTTGTCGAAACATAATATTTTAATTGGAAATTGGCATATAATTGTATACACATTTTTTATATCATTGGTAAAATATATCTTAGAAGACAGCATTGTTCGAAGGAAGTTATTATACAGTCTTTATTTTCACATATAGAATGTATGATTTATTATGTACTATTTCATAGAGAATTCTACACACAAATGTGTATTTTATCAGCTAATAATATCTAATACGTTATACATACATTTAAATGCTTCTTGAGTCATGTTAGGTACCAAATTGTTTGATATCAAAATGTTTGTCAAATGTAAAACAGTTTATGGAACTTAAAAATTTTCAAAAACGTAATTTTACATCTTTGCGGTTAGGCTACATTGAAGAAAGAATCACGTAATATGTTAATAAAGGTATTTCTGTCACTACTTGGGATTATAAAAATTTTAAATTTGCTATGCATTTCATATTTCGTGCATGTAGCTTATAATGATATTTCATTGTGTTGGGATGAAGTTTTCCATATTAAGATGTATTTAGAATTTTTTTCCCTGAAATTAAAATAGTTTTGACGGAATAAATGTGTTTTGTTAGAGACACGATGCTTTGAATTTAAATGGAATTATGTTTAATTTGATTTGATTCCATTTTTATTTCACTCATGATATATTTCTTTTCTCAGCAAGTTAGCCTTGCCTGGTTGTAGGGTGCTGGATTCGGCCTGTCGTAGCAGCGCCATGGATATTTAGGTCAGTTCATGGTCCCCTAGCGGTAGAGTCGCGAGGGGAGGGTGTGGGTACACATTCTGCTTCCTTCCAAGGCAAGTCAGCAGCACATGGACACCCAGCCTGGCTGTAGCAAGTCAGAGTGTACTTCTCATACATGCTAAACTTTTTGTTCATAAACTTGTTTTACATGTTACTTTGTTCTTATGCGTATTTGTAAAGGTGCTTCGGATATTTAATAAAATGTGTGATATAATGATAGAGTATGCTGGAACAGCACAACAAGTTTCTTGTGATGGGTGTGGTCTGCCAACGTGCGAGGTATACTAGGATTGCTGTGTGCTGACACACAATGCGTTTGTAGTATTCCGACCACAGTCGTGAGATGCTGTGCATTTTAAATTAATGATACATTTTTAATGTGTTGTACAATAAACCACGTGTGGCAGGGTGTAGTGTGTGATGAGTTGGCTTAACAGGGCTTGGTCCATCGGCATACAAGGGATGCATTTGTGAGAATGTTTTGCTTAAATCTATTTATGTATTCAATCAGTTTGTAAAACATTGTTCACATCATTCAACCTGTATTTCATTGTATCTTAAGTGTTTGTACATTTCTTTAATAACGTTTTGGTCTTGAGAGCTGATGATGACGATGTGCATTATCGTGTTTATTTTCCATTGAAAGTATTATTTTTGCCACCTGGATTGCTCATGAGATTTTATTTTGATTGTAAATTGTGTGTTTTTAGTGACACATGGGTTCCTGGACATGTCGTTAGTTGATTTGTGTGCTGATGTGTTTGACTAATGAAAATTCAGTTAGTTAGCATCTGTTTAGTTTATTCTGGTGTTTGAAATATATTATATTAGCAGGGAAATAGTTTTTGGACCTCTTCCTATTTCATTATGATATTAATATAAATTGTTTACTCTGTTCTGTCGTGTACTACGTAATCATGTCAAAGATTTTTTTTATGAATTTGTCCCGTTGTAATCACATGATTTAAGTGTTTTTCATTTGGTACTTAGTATTATTTCAGATTCTAAATACTTTTCTTACTTGTTTATGGTTGGAATATTAATATTTTATTTCTGCCATATCTTTTTACTCTCTCTTATTATTCACTGACCTAATTCTTGCACCAACATTCGAACTGGATGGACATATTTTGCTATCATCCTCAATACACTTTCAGATGTCCTGTGGTCAACATCGATGCTCTCCAAACAAATAAAAATTTGAAAGACCCTTATGCTACTCTTGCACCAACCTCGATATATATATATATATACACCCCCATTACACTATAGCTCTCTGCTCAGTCGGCTGTCAGAAATCAGAGAGTTAATATCACTCGTCAATTACAAATACATTTTTTGCCTGTACTCATCCCAAAACACACAAATAAAAATAAAAATAAAAAATCCCCACAATTTTGAACAATTTTCAAAAAACGGATTAATACTTAATATGATTATGCAATTTACAACAGATTTTAATCCGATTCGCAAATTAATCGGATAAGCCATTAATCTGCTGGTTAAACCAATATTTAATCGATTAATCCCAATTAATCCCAGATAGGACAGAACCAGCACGCTCCTACTACTACTGTTTGAATTATAGAATGGGTTCGCACTTGTGCTTGATGCACACATTTTATTATTAGGATGGTTTAGTAATCGACCTAGAAGTCAATAAAAAATACATGTTCAGTTTTGCAATCAGATTTTGATATTCGAGTATCAAGTGTTGTGGTATTGAAATGAGTTCATTTTAACTGATTGGGAAATTACGGTTAACGTTTTTTTTTCAGGAGATGGTAAATGTTTCACATCGTTTTGATTTAGTCAAATGCCATTTTTGGTACTGCACACATGATTAATGAATTTAACTTAAGCAATTTAAAGGTGAAAGATTTTTTCGTTTTAATGTTTATTAATAATTTTTGGGTCGAGTAATATTGAGAGACTTTTTTATCAAATGCTACACTTTTTCAAAGAAAATAATAAATATAGGTTTCACGTACGTCATTGCTTCGGATCTTCGAGTCGGTTTTATATACTCATTAAAAAGATATTATTTATTACGCTTTCTTTCCGACCTGTAATGCGAATTCTAGGAAACTGACACCATCGCATATCTGCGCCTGGCGGCCGTCAGCGCTTGGAGGATTAAGGGACCTCAGATGATTCAGCATGTCCACCAGTCGATTTCGGTGAGTGCAGCTCAAGGACCACTGTAATTGAACAAACTATTCCTGCCATCCTTTCAAACCCTTTCACCCTTGAAAACATTAAAATCGGTTCCATTTTTTTATTTTTTATTTCCATGGCTAAAATAAGTAACTTGTTCTGTGTCGGGAGGCTGTCTCCTTAAGGCGATATCAATTAAATGTGAGTGATTTGTTTTACAGTTGTTGAGAGAGGAGATTATGTTTTTAGAGGGTGGAACGTTTCAGGGTTTTCAGTATCGTATCCTTGAGGCTTTTTTACTTCTCGAATTTGTCGACAGTGTGAGCGCGACTTCGTATATCGTTTTCAAAGGCCAGGAGAACCCATGTTCGAGTTCATTGACTCGGTTTTTCGTGTATCATGATGCCCTGTGCATGTAATTGAGTGAAAGAGAATTGGTGGACGTCATTATTGACAACTTAGCTCCCCGTGTTATAGAATTGTGTACTCTTGTGGCGATTCCGTGTTCGTTGCGACAGCTACGTCAATTAGCCATTGAGATCCAAGGTCGTTTGACTGCCATGCGAGAATGCCGGACCTATTTCGCCATGAAGACGAGTGTTAGGGGCGATGCGTCCTCCGTGTCAGGTATTGTATTGTATAAGGCGTTTTAACGTTCCCCAGTTTTATGCTGGAAGCCTTACCAGGGGACGGCTTACAGACTAACTCACAACCTAACATAAATTAACACCCATGCCTTGCCCGGGACTCGAACGCAGATCCCCCCCCCCCCCCCCAGATAATTGGCACACCAACCGACTGCGCCACAGGAGGTCGGCGCGTGTCAGGTAGTTTGATGCATATACAGCAAGCTTCAGAGTATAGTAAATACGTACACTGTAGCAACTGCGCTTTGCACAGACATGTAGCTTGTAACTGTTCGGAGGGAAGACGTTCATTGGCAGAGCGCAAATATTTTTAATGTGGTCAGGTTTCAGCATTGGTCTCGTGGTCATGTAAAAGGGAAAACCCTGCGCTTGTTTCCTAAATGTGTTGAAATTATAACATGTTGTAATCGTAACTTCCGAGCGCTTGTTGATACGGGAACTGCGCATTGCATAATGAGTACACATATTTTAAAATTTATTTTGGAAAAAAAAATTTGCTCAGGGTCAAGTTAATTATAACGTTAAAAGTTTTTATGTGTTGCCGATGTGAGTTTTTATTATAAATTATGCCTTGGCTATGCTTCATTGCAAAATTGGTCATTTATCGTGGACATTTACCTTTTTGAGTTTTTAATATTTGTCTCATAATGTAATTTAAGGGATGTAGTTTCTGGGAAGGACTTATACTATAGAAAGCATGACAGTAAACGCAATTTAATAGCATTAGAATTCAAAATTGTAAAGTGTATAAGTGGAAAACAATTTTTAATGCAAGGTTTCGTGATGCTGATTACTGCATTAATATAACTGCAGTTATGATAATATAGAGTATTTTAAACATACTAACAGTACTTATACTATATAAAACATGGCAGTTAACGCTAATTAATAGCTATTAATCGGCATATTGGCTACGTAAGATGTGTGATACCTCAATTTATAAGACGTTGTGAAGTAAGTCTCGAGGTTGTGGATTCGATTAACACAAGTATTTTTTAACATAATTTTCTTAGAAAGATTGGCTAATGTATTGATGCGAATAACTGTCTGGAGTGTTTTTTGCGGTGACCACAGCGTGAGTAGGGGGGGAGGGGTTGTTCACGTATCTAAATTTGTACTAACTTTTTAACCCATGAAACACATTTCACCAAACTCGGTAAACTTAGAGTACTGATTTAGGACACCTATACTCATAATTTTATAACATGCTGTGTGCGTATTTTCAAAATGGTGGCAATTCAAATATTTACTTAGTTGTTACATATCTCGGGTACTATTTAAACAATTTTAACACAATCTTGTATATTGGCAGTTCATCATGTAAATATTGAATTAAAGGCAGTTATACTGTTACTGGCCAGCCTTTTGGAAGATAGCACTACATTGAATAAGTAAACATTTACATCACATCTCGGAGACTACACAACAGCATACTGCCAAATTTTCAAGGTAACTAAAAAAATGTTAGGCCATGTAACTTTATATGACTTAAAAGGATAAGTAAGTTATTTTCAACGTACTGGGACTCTAAATATTTAAGGTTAATTTGGTATATATACCATAACCTTTAACAAGTTGCGATCAAATATGGTATGCTAAGAGCATCTAATACGATCATCAAATATGATAATGAATAACATATGTCCACCGTTTTGTAAGATAGCGCCATATTAATGAATAAGGTTTTTTGTATTGTATCTCGTGAAACAATAAGGTACAGTAATATAATCCAACTAAATCTTGCATAAGAGTAATACTAAGGCATACTACTTAAACTGATATGTTTATTAAGTTTTGAGATGCATATTTTGAGAATTGTGGCCATAAAGAATTTTTCATTTTATTTAGCCAACTTCAACCAAACTTTGTATGCTGGTAGGTAACTTATAGAGCAGGCGATGATAACATTTGCTATTTAAATTTATAAGACACCTATTTTCATCTAGCAGCCCCGCATAGTTCCGCTCAGATTTTATGAAGTTATTGAATTATATATCAACATATGCGACTACCCGTGATTACCTGCGACCACCCGTGACTACTCGTGACTACCTGCAAATATCTGAAATTTCCAGTCACTACCAGTGAATATCTGTGACTACCTTTGAACACCATTTATCATCTGCGACTACCCATAACTAACCGGGACTACCTGCGATTATCCGTGATTTTCTTCGACTACTTGTGACTACCCATGACTATCTGTGACTACATGTGACAATATGTCACTTCCTGTGACTACCCATTATTACCCGTGACTACCTTCGACTACCCGTGACAACCCATGACTACCTGCAACTACCGGCTACTACCCGTGACTACCTGAGACTACCTGCGACTACCTGTGACTACCCGTTACTGCTACCTTCGACTATCCGCTACAACCTGTGACTACTTGCGACTACTTGTATCTACCTGAGACTACCTGCGACAACTTGTTACTAGTTGCGACTACTAGCGAATTTATGTTATTAAGATACTATTAATGCCCACTGAGCCATTGCAGCCCCTCTTGGCATATTTCTATCTGCTAAGCAACAGCGGCCCCACTTTAGATGACTCTAGCCACTGGCCACTGGCTCACTACAACCCCACTTCATATGTTTCTATCCACTGTGCCACTGTGGCCCCACTTGAAAAAGTTCAACCACTGAGCTTCTGTAAACTCATTTCATATATTTATATCCACTGAGCCACTGCGGCCCCACTTGAGAGTGCTCTAGGCACTCAGAAACTGCCTCCCCACTTGGGATCGCTCTAGTCACTGAACCACTGTGGCCCCACTTAGAATTTCTCTAGCCCCTAGGCCTCTGCAGGCACACTTGATATATAACTATCCACTGAGCCACATCAACCCCACTTGGGTTTGCTCTATCCACTGAGCCATTGCGGCCCCATTTGACATCTCTCTATCAACTGAACGACTGCGTCCCCACTTGGGATCGCTCTACCAACTGGGTCACTGCGTCTCCAGGTGGCATTTCTCTATCCACTAGGCTTCTGTTGCATCACTTGGTATATTACTATTTCCATCGGGAAGATTGTAGCTTTCAAACAGTGAAAGAACTATAAGAATCAGTCCTGCAGTTTTAGTAGATCATGCTTAGAAAGCTGCCAAGTAACTCATTTTTCTCCGACGTGGTTCACAAATATTGACATTTCTCAAGGTTTATAGTTTTAAATTAAAAATATCCTATGACCATCTGGAAGCATGTAACTTTCTAACAGTCAAATAATTATTAGACTCGGCTTTGTAGTTTCCGAGATTAGCCGTTACATTTAAAAAATAAACAAACAAACTCACATTACAACTGCATTATATTAGTATAGATATGAAACAATACAACAATTTTTGTTAATGGGGTATATTTGCCATACCATTTTGCCAAGTTCGACAACATTTTGTATTCTCAAAACATCACTTATGCTGTGTCTATGAAACAGTGTAAGCAATGTTATACAATATTTGTATGCTGGCAGAATAATACTATGTTATCACATGTTAACATATGCGATTTAAGTGGATAAGAAATATATTTTTAACATGGCGGCCGTAAAAATATTTAAGGTGAATTTTGTGTATATACCATGCGGTTTAAAATTTGCGACTAAACTTGGTATAATGTATCAACTATAAGCATCGAATATGCTATTGTATTGCTTCTTTTGTCCGTCTGTAAGATGCGTCAAGTAAATAAATTATTTATGTCATATTCCGGGAAAATGAACATATTCCTTTGGCAAACAATAAATACGACGGTGCTCAAGTAAATTGGCATGTTTTAAGTGGGTCAGATATGGTTTTTAAAATTGCGGGTATGTTAACAGTTTTAATTACTATGCTATGTCTACCAGACCATCTGACCAAGCTTAGCAAACGTTTGTATTCTAAATTTATGCTATATTACAACCATAAAATAAGTCCACACGGAGTCTCTTCAACCACCGTTTTGTAAGATATCTTCTATTTTATGCCATATCTTGGGAAACAATCCAGTGAGCCCCACAAAATTTTGTCAGACAAGTATTACTGTAGCAGGCCATGTAAACTGTTGTTTTTCAAGTGACGAAGCACATATTTTCATAACTATAACAATATAAATATCCTATTCATCACATATCTTCACTTTACCTCAGTTACCAAATTTACTCGCATAAATAACTAGGCTAATTAATTTGGCCTTTGCTGAATTGGATTTTAGTATACATATATTTATTTGCAGAATGTTAATGGATTACAAAAAAATCTTCCTGTGTTTATGTTTCGATATTGTAAAATACAATTTTTTATAACTATCAGTCAGGACTGTTTTTGTTTGTAAAAACGTATTTTAAAGAACTTACCAGCCGTTCGGGATTAAAAATAAAAGAACATTAACTTTGGAAAGGAAAGAAATGTCATTTAATAGTAGGACAATTCAAAGTAATTAACGCCCAAAATGTAATATTATGGGAAACCGCACATTAATGTTGTTCGCATGTAGTTAAGTTTAAATAATGTGTTACAAATAGTTTAACCAAGACACGAGTTTTCCAAGTAAACAAATTTCAACGTTTACTTAGTAGCAGAAAAGCATGTTCCTTTTAACAGCAATATATGACAGGTGAGTCGAAAAAAAATAACCTGTATACTTACAGTTGTTTAAAACAACAATTCATTTTATTACACACATAGCAATACAAATCTAAAGAAGAAATTGAAATAAATTCTGAAACATATTTTAAATTGCTTACTGCAAGAAGTTTCCTTACAGGGATTACCCAAAGTTGTATAAAAATATTATTGTTTAGTATATTGACAGGTTAAGTTTGAATATTTGTCAATATTATTGTTTTGGTTTCTTGCAAATTTTATAATTTTAGTAACAAGTATTCAAGTTATATTTACTTTATTATTTTTAATGTTTTGAAGTGAGACAAAATACTATCTATAATTATATTACGAAATTATTTTTAAAATTTTGGCAACATATAATTTTATTCGGCTCACTCTAGGACAGTCATGAACTCAGAGATATGACTTTCACTTCATAATAAATATATATTGTGGGGTTTTGCAATGACATTACACAAATTTTTTAACTGCGAACAAGGAGAATAATTGTTTTGTCCTATTCGTATAGTCGTATACTGTTTAACTGGAACACGCGACATTGCGTCGAGAACTGATTGTTAAAAACAAATTCATGCAAGAAAGCTTGAAAAGCTGGTTAAGGGAGAGTCGCATTAGAACCATGGAAGGAGAGGGTACGACAGTGATATAGCTCCACCAGGACGCCTTCACGTGACGGGGACTGTGACAAGATACCCGTCAGGTGTTGCAGATGCGCATCACCGACATCGCGAATGCTCGTATGCAGAGTAAGAGAGGATTACTCTGTAAAATGCTGAACTTACAGCTACAGACTTCTCTATTGGGTTGACTTCCAAGTGAAGTCAATGGTTTTATGTTTAGTCGTGCTGTCAAATTAAATCACCGAGGCCTACTCTCCAGAGCCACTCAAAAATTAAAATTTATGATTTTGAATACTTTTTTGAATATTCTCTGAGACAAACAGGTTAGTTGAAATTATAATACCTTGTACGCTGTTTGAAGTCTCTTAAAATAATTTTCAATAATTACTTGACATATTTTCGTGAGACCAGGGGCTTATTTTGAAGAGTTAACAAAGTGCTGATGACTGACAGTTAACGGAGACAAAAAAAAAAAAACACAACATTTGATTGGAAGTATTGAGCTTACTTAATGCTAGATAACATTATGGTTTCTTCACTGTTGTGTCAGTCATATGATATTTGTTGACTAAACTAACCTTTTCATTGGTAAATTAAACTTCAGTCTCACATTTTTTCTGACAGCAGGACGTTGTAAATATTTTAGTTATAATATTCTCTTTAAAAGTGTGTTGTTTTATTAAAATAAATAAATATATTATTTATTAAAAACTTTAACGCCAACAGAAGGATACGACATAGGAAAATAAAAATATATAAATTATTTTTATCATTTACTTATTATTATTTTCTAATTACAATTTCAGAAGATAGCAGTTCATCATTTCATCTGATATAAAATCGATTATTCACTTCCCTAACGAACAAAACCACATCTCTCAAGCCCGAGAAAACCCCCAATTTTTTTGAAGCACAAAACTAATTTCTGAGTCTGTCTACAAGTTCATTTGGGTCTTTTGTAAACATATAGCTGGTTTTCTCGGCATCTTCAGCCTTTTTCTCATAATAAGTCCAAGGAAATTCGTCGGTGAAATATGTGTGGGAAAGTCGGGGGAATCATCATATTCACTGCCAACGCTTTCGTAATTTTCATCATATATGCTGGCTTTATGATCGTCTTAGCTTTCTGTTTCATTATTAATATCAAGTTTGCTTTTCTTCTTTGGAGCAGGTGTTCTTTGTTTATCGATAGTTAGAGCTAAAGTTAGTATTATGTTTAGTTAATCTTTACGTGTATGCCTTGCAAGTGTATATTCCACACAAACCGACTCAATCATTCAGTCTTTAGCTATAACCGACTCGTCATAATCGTCTGCGGAAACAGTACCCATCTTTGCAGTAGGAGGTATTGCCGGCAACAATTGCTGGCTCCCAGTTAATGAATCCTTGCAGATCTGAGTTTTTTCCTTCGTTGTACCTTCTAGCATAAACTGCATGTGGTCATTGTCATATAGCTTCATCGCGCGAAAAGCTCTGATCATACTGGCCATTTTCGCATGTCAGCGAGCATAGCAGCTTATGCTGGAGATCTTTTCACAGAAGCGACACCGATTATGACGTAGTGATTCAGGCAAAGACTCGGACGGACCTGTTGGATATGTAGGTGCTGTAATTAACGAATTAGGTAACATCGTCATTGGTGTTCTAGGTAGTGCAGCCGAAGAAGACGATGGTACTGCTGGGACAACTTCTGAAGAAGTTGAGGACACGTCCATAGCCTACATTTAGCTCTGGAATACCCGAAGAAATTACAGATGCAGAATAAGACTTAGATGCGAAGTTGCAGATACTAGCCAAGATGTTGTATTGTTAATGGGAGCTGCTGTCGGACAAAGCCTCTCAGCTAACCTCCTGCTGCTTATAATATACGAGTATGCAAGCCCTACGACGCCATGTTCAGACACCGACCAGCCAATCACCAAGTTTCTATGTAAAGGTAGCTGACCAATCGCATGAAGGCAATAAGACATCACAAACAGGAGTCAGTCTCTTACTGCTGCCAGACAGATCATTAACAAGACTGACCCATAAATAGCCTCTAAATGATAACAAAATAACTTTACCACGATTACGAACTTAACTCCTAAATTACCCCTAATGAGCTCTAAATGACCCTTATGACCCCTAAATGACCTGTGATTGCACTGCCTGCGGTGCTAATTGTGAAGCTGTAGGCGGTGCTGGCCTCTAAATGAGCACTTATTGAGGTGCATTGTGGTGATGATTATAGTGCTAACCACTAAATGACCCCTTATGACGCCTAAATGACCCTAATGACACCTAAATGACCCTTGATTTGTGGTGCGTGTGGTGCTGATTGTGGTTCTGACCCCTAAATGACCCCTAAAATAACCCCTGAGTGTAGTGTGTGCGGTGCTGAATGCCATGCTGATTTCTGTGATGATTGGGTGCCAATTGTGGTGCTGATTGCAGTACAAAGTGTAGTGAATGTAGGCCATACATTAAAAAATATTTCCACAATTTTAGAATAAAATTATAGAGTCCTACCTTCAAAGATGAAAAATGAAAAATTTATTTATTAGTAATCACGTTTGAATAATTATATATACAGGTCCCTCGGTATATTTCACCGATTCCTGGGTAAACTATATTTGCACATTAAAATAAAATAACCTAGAACTTTAGTATGCTCCCACCATGCTTCACCTTTGGTCGATGCTAAATTTGGGCTTTGTACTGAACAACGCAGCACAGCGACAGGCAACCACTATGCTTCCCAATTGGTCGTCGCATGTGTGGAAAGGACATTTCTACCGGACAATTGACACAAGTCGACGAGCATTTTAACGATAGGCGAAAACTCAATCGCAGAATCGGTACTGGCGTTTGCCAGTCGGCGATTATGCAGATCGCGGCTCCATCATTACAGCGGCCAAAGGCAGCACTTCGCTTACACAATTCATCTTCGTGGTGTGGCATCACTCTGATAAAACCCAAATACTTGTTCACTCCCGAATAAAACACGCAGGTACTGTCATATGTATGCATATGTTAAGACAAGACATAATTATGTATAAAGCGTGTATAGGAAACATGTGTAGAAACACGGGCACATGATTCGTTACCAGAAAAGAGGAATATTGATACAGGACACCCATGGTCAATCTCAAATTATAAGGACTGTAGCAGCCCCTAAATGTGGTGGTCTACAACGACATTATGTGGGATATGAGGCAAATTACTTGCGTTAGAAGAACACAAATTGGTATACGGAGCAAGTAAACCAAGATCTTGGCTATACTGTAGGTATGGTCCATTCGTATACACACCCATCATGTAAATAATAAGGGTTGGCACCCTTTGACTGCATGAAAAACGTACACCGTGAGGTTAAATTGATTGTGGATACCATGCGATGAAGCAGGATGACGTAAGTAGCAGATAAGCCTCCTTTGTTGCAACTCTGTAGGACCCACCGTTTTCGGTTAAATCGCACCCGAATGGTATAGTGGTAGCAATATCATAGCCTAGTGAGAAGGCAGCCCTTCTCGCACAAGGAGGAATTCAGCGGTGAGGCCCCGCCGAATGTGTGAAGGGAGTGTGGCGGCACATAACAGCGAGGTCTTGAGAGCCGATTAGGGTGATTGAGGTGAATATGAAGCTGTGCCGGAAAGAAAGGGTGTGGCAAACAGGAGAACCCCGCGAAAACCCGTCGATCAGAGGCATTGTCCGCCGATCAGCGGCATTGTCCGGCACGATGCCCACATGCGAACATCAGGGGGTGACTCGGCCAGGAATGGAACCCGGTTCTACTTGGTGGAAGGTGAGCAGGCTAACCACCCGACGAATTTGTATGGCCGGGAACCATCACACAAACAACAGAGTAGCATAAGGATATGTGCTAAACGAAAGTGTAACGTAGCTGTGTAGGTGGCAGATTGTACAGGACAGCCAGACAGAGAGGGAAACTACACTGCTCAGGAGGGGCGGAAAGTAAACTGGCCGTGACGTGTACCATCGCGCATCATAGCAACATAATGTGTGTAAGCCTGGTGCAGTACGTGTGTGTGACGCGGGATATCATAAGTAGCTCATAAGGTCATCTATTTGCAACTCCCAAGTACCCACCATTGCCGTGTAAAGAGCGAACGAAGGGTACAGTGGTAGCAAGGCCATGTTCTGGTGAGTCGGCAACACGTACTGCTCCAGGCTGCAACACATGTTGGTGGTATGATGTACGATGTTACACGTCACAGCTGGTTCCCCATTACCCCCTCCAGAACAATGTATTTTCCCGGCCCGTCTGCCCGATCGACCCATTATTCGCAGCCTGTCACTGCTACGATTAACTAGGTAATGTAGACGTGAACAGGGAAGAGTGCACAAATTCGGAAATGGCTAACATGGCCTTGGTATATGGTGAAGTAAGAGGCAATGGCAGGGCAGCTGCGCGTGTGTACAGCCAAAGATTCCCTACACGACGTCAGCGAAACCAGCAGACATTCGCACACCTTACACAGTGACTATGAGGAACAGGTACGTTTCAGCGTCGATGTGGACCTGATCGACCAAGGACCGTCCGCACTCCGCAGTTTGAAGACGCGGTCTTAGAGAATGTAGCGGATAACGCTTCGACGAGCAGCCGTGCGGTCGCGCGAAGAATGGACTCATCGCATGGCACAGTATGGTATGTCCTCCATGAACCGCTGCTACGACCAAACCATGTGCATAGTGTCCCTACAAGTAATGGGGTCAGTAGATAGATTACGGCCCTCATCTAGACATTTGCGGGTGGTTCATGCGGCAGTGTGCAATTGACCGTGATTTCCCTGCTCTTGTAATGTTTACAGACGAAGCCACGTTCACACAGGAAGGCGTTTACAACAGTCGAAATGTCCACATGTGGGACGACGCCAACCAACATGCAACTGTAATGAGAAGTTACCAGCACCGCTTTGTCATTAACATTTGGGCCGACATAGTGAGAGACAATGTTACTGGCCCATTCTTGCTGCCAAACCATGTGGCTGGGTTTCAATATTATGATTTTCCTGCAGTTTAGTTTGCCACAGTTACTGGAGTATGTTCAGCTCGCCATCAGAGCACGTATGTGGCTACAACACGGTGGTGTATAGCCCCATTCCACCAGGATTATGTGTGACCGCCTGAACACAGCGTATCCGACTCACTGGGAGGGACGGTGTGGGCCTCGTGCTTGACCACCACGCTCCCCGGACCTAACGCCATTAGACTTCTCGCTGTGGGGATTTCTTAAGGCGTGCGTGTACGAGACACCTGTGGCATCTGAAGAGGATCTGTTAGCGAGGATCATGGCTACTTGCGATCACGTACGAGACACACCAGGTGTGTTTCAACGCGTCCGCCAATCTTTAATACGCGGGATGAACTATGGCAATGACTTTTTAAACATTTGTTGTGAATTTTGTTGTGATACGCCACCTGAATAATCTAGAACGATTGCTGTGTATGGTCTGTTGTGCTGACAGTGACTTTCGTACCGATGACACATTGCTACATCACGGAAATTACATGTGTTTACACACACTAGTACAGAGTCGTGCTACTGGGCCTATTACGTCCATATCACTACACGCAACACCGACTGCATTATACATCACACATCATCACTGAACGCACCATACATGTGTTTCTCACGACTACAGTCGCAGTTAGTCAGTGCAAAAAAAACATGGCGTTGTCTTCGTTTTGACCCTGTGCTGCACAATATGCCATCCACACAGCTTTTCTGTAGTTTGCGTGTTGGTTCCTGGCCATACTCATTTGACGGGCGGTTAGTCTGCTCGCCACCCACCAAAGCGAGCCAGATTCAATTCCCGGCCTGGCTACCCCTGATGTTAGCTTGTGGACATCGTGCTGGATGATGCCGCTGATCGGCGGGTTTTCTCGGGGTTCTCCCGTTTTCCCGCCTTTTCATTCCGGCACAGCTCCATACTGACCTCAATCACCCTAATCGGCTCTCAAGACCTCGCTGTTATGTGCCGCCACACTCTCTTCACACATTCGGCGGGGAATCATTGCTGAATTACTCCTTATGCGTAAAGGAATGCCTACTCACTAGGTCATGATATTGCTATCAATATACGCTTCGTGTGTGATTTAACCGGAAACGGTGGGTCCTAGAGAGTTGCAACAAAGGAGACTTATCAGCTACTTCCGTCGCCCTACTTCATCGCATGGTACTCACAATCAATTAAACCTCACGGTGTACGGTTTGCATGCAATCAAAGGTTGCCAACCGCTATTATTTACATGATAGGTGTGTGTACGATGGACCATACCTATAGTGTACCCCAAGATATTGGTTTACTTGCTCCGTATACAAATTTGTATTCTTCTAACACATGTACGGTGCCTTATATCTCACATAATGTCATTGTCGCCCACCGCCTTTAGGGGCTGCTACAGTCCTCATTATTTGAGATGAACCATGGGTGTCCTATATCAATTTTCCTCTTTTACGGTCACAAATCCGTCCCCGAGTTTTACACATATTTCTTATACACGATGTAGAATATACATTTTTGTATAAGCTGGAAATTTACATAACTATGTATAGAATATGTACTTATATAAGTTAGTAATATACATTATTATGAAAATAATAATATATAACATCAAAATATACATAATTATGTAAATTGAAACCCATGTATTTATATAAGATAGGAATATACATAATTATGTATATAATAGATTCTGTACTTGCATGTTTTCTTCTGGGGCGATCAAGTAATTCGGCTTTCTCAGAATGCTCCCGTACTACGAAGATAGATTGTGTTTATGAAGGGCTGCCTTTGACTACGATGATCATGGGGTTGCGACCTGCGTCATAGCTAACTGGCTGATGCTAGTGACGATTATGCAATCGAGTTTTCGTCTACCGTCAAAATGTTCGTCAGCATGAGAGAAGGTCTATACGAAGAGTCCTTTTCACATGCGCGACTACCAATTGGGAAGCATGGTGGTTACCTGTCGTGGTATTGCTGTGTTCCGTACAAAGCCCAACTTGTAAATCGACCAAAGACGAAGCATGGTGGAAGCCTACTGTTGTTATAGGTACTTTTATTGAAAATTGCAAATATAGTTTACCCGGGAAGAGAAGAAATGTACCGATGGACCTGGATATATAATTTTAAAAGCGAGATTATTAAATAAGATGTCTATCTATCAGCTTTTGAGGTAGGACTACATAATTTTATTTTAAAATAAAGGAAATGTATATTTGCTTGTGATCTACATGCGCTGTAATTAGCATAGCAATCGGCACCACAATCAGTACTGTATTCACCACAATCAGGGGTCATTTAGGATCATTTAGGGGTCAGTACAACAATCAGCACCACAATCAGCACCACATAAAACACAATAAGGTGTATTTTAGGGATCATTAGGGTTCATTAGAGGTCATTTATGGTTTATTTTAGGACTATTAGTGGTCAGAACAACGTTCAGCAACACATGTACCTCAATTAGAGGTAATTTAGGGGTTAGCAGCACAATCAGCACATGATGCACCCAATCAGGGGTCATTTAGGGGTCATTAAAGGTATTTAGGGGACATTACGTGTAATTTAGGGGTCAGTACCACAATCAGTACCGCATTCAGCACCGCATGCATTGAAATCTCGGGTCATTAGAGTAATAAAGAGGTCTTTAGGGTATCATTTAGTGGTCAAGGTTGTGGTAGTGGAAACATATTGTTGTTATTTAGGGGTTATTTATGTGTCCTTCTTGTGATGGATCTGTCTGGTAGGAGTTAGAGACTGATTCCCGAATGCGACATCTCAGTGTCTTCAAACGATTTGTCAGCTGCGATCACATGGAAACTCTGTGATTGGCTGGTCGGTGGCCGAACAATTTACTAAGCTGAAATACAATAGATTCAACGTCAAGCTGACGTAATAGGGCTTGAATACTCTTATAGTATAAGCAGCAGGAACGCCACCTGAAAACTTAGTTTGACAACAGCTCCGTCAAAGGCACATCGTCTCGGATAGCTTCTACAGCTTCGCTTTTATGTCTTTTTCTGCACCTGCGATGTCTTCGGGTACTACAGTGCTAAATGAAGCACTGGACGTGCCGCCATCGACTACTTCAGGAGTGGTACCAGCAGTGCCATCGATTTCTTTGGCTGCAGGACCCAGAACAGAAGTGCCGATGTTACCTTCTTCTTTAGCTCCAGCACCTACATCTCCTAGAGGACAATCCGAGACTTTGCCTGAACAAGTACGTCGTAATTAGTTTCGTTCTGTGAATACATATTCAGCAAATGCTGCCATGATTGTTGGTATGAGAGAACAGCCTGTACGAAGATACCTTTTCGCGCGAAAAAAACATAACGACAATGATCACATGCAGTTTATGTTGGGTGATACAATGAAGTAACAAACTGAGAACTTCAAGGATTCGTCTACCGGTAATACCTCGATGTAGCAGAATATGTTTCCGCAGACTATTATGACGAGACAGTTAAATCTAAAGATGGAATGATTGCGTTCGTTTGTGCGAAATGTACACTTGTAAGGCGTGCGCGTGACGTACACGAACCTCAAAATAAACGACCATCATCTCTACCTACTGATGAACATACATCTCCTACTACAAAGAAAAGTAAACTTGATATTGATAACTGAACAGGAATCAGTTTGAGCTTCAAAAACGCGGGGAACACACGGGTGAGAAATGTGAGATTTCGATCATTAAATAATTTAAAGAATCGGGGTTATGTCAAATTATGTGATTATCTGATTTCTTCTGATACTGTAATTACAAAAATATTTTAAAAAATGATTATAATAAATGGTTTTTCTTTATTTTCGTGTCATGTCCTTCTATCGGCTTTAAAGTTCTTGATAAAAATATATTTATTAAATTATGAATGATGTAAAAAGACCTCCATTTTGCATGTTGTTTTACCACTGATTGGGAAAAAAATATATTTTTTTTATAAGGATGAAAAATGTCAGGTTTTTTATGTTTAGAAATAATATCCGACAGCTTTCTTGGCAGTCAAATCGAGAAATTAATATAGAAGTCAGTTTAATGCTTAATGAATTTTATAGATTTTTCTCGTGTTTTTGTCAAGGTCTTGGGGTCAAGGTTAAGGTCACCTGCATCCGCTATATTGGTAGTAGTCTGTAACATGTTATGGTTGCTGACTTATGGAATTTTTCTCGAATTTTTTATATAAAGGTAATTCAAGGTCATGTGGTCAAAGTTAATGTCGTTTGCATCTAATATGGTGGTAGCAGTCATTGTGAAGCCGGAGTAACCTATTTATTTTACAATTTTTCAAAAGCATGAAATACGAAGGTTGTAAGGAATGTGAAAAACCCTTGCAACCTACATAAAGACTAAATATAATGGGACGTAATAAGTATTCTCGGTTTACTACTACTTGGCCAGTGATTACGCAATCAACTCACCTGCGGAAACAACTAAGAACACTTAGACTGAATTACCAGTCCAGCTATCATGACCTTAGTTTTCTGTAGTTTTCCAAAACCACGAACAGCAAACGCAGAAATGATTCTATAATACAGGCCATGGCCTATTTCTGTCTCGTTTATGCTTGCCTGAGAAACGTTTTCCGTCAATGGTAACCTCACGGTAGGCGAAACGTTAAAACCTACCCGCATAATACCCGACGCTATATAACTTAGCCAGTTCTGGAAGTTTGGCGCTAACTATCAACGGCTTGGTCTTCTCGTCAGATGAATGCTACTCCTCAGTATGCACAGTACATATACATACGATCCTCAAAAAACGTAGAAGATTTATTAGCATTACGTAAAAGTTTGAGCAGTGCAGCATTAAGTATACCGTAGATGAATGTACTTCGAGTCTGTGCCATTTAATATCCAAATGATGCAGCTTGAAACGATAGACGTGAATCTTTTTTCAAGAGCGGTAAAGGAATTATGTGAAAAACAAGTTAACTATCTCGGTATATAAACCATAGGGGAGGTACTATCATATTTTAATTTTGCGCACGTTCTCAATACTTGAATCATTTATCGCCTAAATAACTGGCAATATCACGCAGTCAACTGTGGTGAACGTGTTGGTTTACGTATGCCGTTTCAACATACCCACACATATATAAAATAAAATATCTTCCCTTAAAGAAATACTTATTTTAATTTGTATGTAAAACTCTTATCAGTCTTTATGGACAAACATCTCAAAACAGTTATTTACACAAACAGTGTGACGCACAAATCCTACCGGTGATATTTGCGCAACTGAAATGCGCATTCAATTCCATATTCCCTCTACGGCCTAGATGGCGGTATAAGAGTATAAACCACAATTTCGTGTTTACTCTGAAAAGTTCATGTTTAACCTGAATAAGAAATGTATTTCTATAAACTTAAATGTCTAAATTAAAATTGTAACTGAATAACGTCAGTAATTCAACTTTACGTTGCACAGATTTATACAGTGCTCGTGGCTAAAGACGGCGGGATGACCAGTGTACAGTGGGCCCCGGCCATTTGGTTCTAACAAGTGGAAATTACAGAAAATTTGTATTTTATACGCCCTTATATCTATATGTAAAATCGAATCTCAATAACTTTTTAATAAAGCTTTTTCCTCTAAAAACAGAAAAAACTAGTTACTTATGCCTATATTGCATTACTTCTGTACATTTAATACAATCGTATCAAGCGGTCAAGTCGTTGTCAGTATAATTACAAAGGCCTACTATTCCATTTTTTGATAATATTTATTATGATTTGTTTTCTTTTTGAAAACAATTTTGTGAAGCAAGCGTTTTCCTCATAATTTCGGCACAACCCGACTGTAAACGTCTGAATTTCTGCATTTGGCTATATGAATAAATGATTGGTTATGTCTTTTTTACTAATCTTGAATATATCTTAGGATAATTTATGGCAATAACAAAATCTATTTTTGTCATCACGTTAAAGACGTAGTAGTGGATATTAAAATCGGTTATTGACACGTCCAAAACTAAAATATAGATTTTATTAAAATTTTACAATTGTTTAGTGTAAATGCAAAGTATATTTGTGGATAAAAACTATAGCAAATATGACGCTGACTTTTTACTATGTTTCGGTGAGCTCTTATATTCAATGTTAACTGATAATAAACATTTAAAACTAATACAATAATAAACTACGGGAAGGGTAAGCCAATGCATGTAGTGCGTTTAAAATATATTATTAAATTCTCATTAACGGAAATTTCAGAGCAATGCGGAGAATTTGGATATATTTCGAACAAACCAATTTGAGAATTACCCAAAAAAAAAACTGATATTTATAACATCGGCCGAGGGCAGGGTTTCTTTACTACAATTCAAAATAAGTTTTCTATTTCTGACAAAGTTGTAGTTGTGTGAACAGCAGTAACTTCATTTGAATACCTGGACAATTACTTTGCGCTAAATAGGATTATGTGTATTGTCACTACGACTTTCCAGAAAATGGTTGTGATAAAGATTTTTAAAACGAACACTTTTCAGTCGTGAGCATCCTTCAATGGAACTGATATATTTCATGAGAACGGTATAAAGTACTTGAAACAAATGCTTTAAAACTAAGACTTCGATAACTTTCTTCTGTCATGTGGCGAAGAAATGACACGTGAAAATGTATTTTACTCTTATCCAAAACCAACTACTAACTAAAAAGCGGCTTCTAAATATTTTATGTTACGTTTCAAGAGTTTTAATTTTACAGACTCATATGTTAAATCTTCAGATGTACGTATAACCTAACTGAGTTCTGTTTGATTATCATCGAACTTAGGGAACAATTCTAGTATTTTGTCGAAACAAAATCAATATTTTTTTTAATACTGCATAGCAATAACAAATTCTACGCTTGAAAATAAATACAGAATTAGTTTTTACATTAACGTTCTATAATCGAATTGTGAATGTCACAACCGAGTCATAAATGTCCTTTGTTACAAAAATGGGGGAACGTATTTTTCTGTGCTAATTTTTAAATCCCACGCCTTCTTTGATTCCCTTGAGTTTCTGGGACAGTTCCGAGGACCTGATTAAAGAAGAAAACAAAAAGCTTCGTGAATGAAATTTTGTCTGAAAACGAGACCGGGAGCAGAGATCCACCTGAAAGGGGCGTGGTTGGGGTGCAAAAATTCCCGAGAGTTCGAAGGCACGTAAAAGCGAGATAAGAGCGGGAGAAATATTGCGGCCAAAATCAGATTACCAGCAGTCGGAAGAAAAAGGGGAAGGGTTGGCGAGAGAAGCGGAGGTAAAGCAGAGAGGATGAAAAACTGCGGATATGTCCGGAAGGAAACGATTCCCTCGAACGTCCTGGAGTGGACGCCGACGGAAATAGTTTTAACACGGCGGACTATAGAATCAAGAGCACGAGGTGTTAAGTCGACATAGAAACAAAAGCTTTCGCTTGTTATAACTTCGCCGTGGAACAGAATCCTCTTAGTGGCTAATAGACAGCTGCTTGCCTCATAAGGATCTACAGAGAGTGAACTACATCACTGTTCAAAAAGATCTGAACTTCACAAAGAAAAAAAAGGTATGCCTTTAACGACATTACATTTGATATAGGCCCTCTTATAAGCAGATGGCCAATGTTCGCAGAGTCGTTAAACTCACATCGTAGATAACACTCCTGAAACCAACGGGTAGCATTTAAAGAGAAGTGATTTTACAAGAAAGTTTGTTAGCACACTGTCAATCCTAATGCTTATTTTACCACTCAGTTCAAAACAGAAACAGAAACGCTACAGAATATATTATACTAGTGCATCCTGTAACGGTAATAATGGTGTGAAATTTGCAGCCCGAAGTGTTGAAGGGGCCACCAGTATTTAACTGCCCATTTTTTGTTTTTTGTTTCACTAATTGTTTTTATTATTAATTTATATGCAGACTGTGAAGGGCTGGACCATGTCGCCAATCACCCTCGAATTATCATTAATTAAAACAAATAATAAACTATTTAATCAGCGAGCTGGACCACGTCGCCATAATCACCCATTCGAATAATTACTGTGTTTAGGTTACCTGACATTTTTATGGTGCAATGCCGGACAGGTACGAACGTATATAACACGCTGGTTTTGGTGTTGAAAACTCTAAAAATGGCTTAAATCTATTGAACAACTAACCTGCAATGTTCTCGGCATGTTCACATTACCTTAAAAAGACACTGAAGGACCTGGATTAACAGGAAACGTGTGTCAACGTATGAGCTATCTTTCCACGTGCAGCAACGCTCAGCCATGGCAGAAATTGTGAAGCGGTGTGGTGTTTCGGCGGTTCGCCACCTAATGGCAGCACCATCGGAGGCTGGCGCGCGCAGTGCAAAACTGCTACGTTAGGTTACGCAAGTTCGTGTTGGAAGTGTGATTATATATTTCGATGTTATTGGTGGTTTAATTTTCAATTATGTAGACCCCCCCCCCCCCCCAAGGGGTATACGTGAGCTGCGTCGGTTCAGCTTATTTGGTTACAACAACCACCATTGGTCGTGAATCCCATGACCCCTATAAGAAGTATTGAAAACACCTTTTAATTCTTGGAATGACGGAATTTTCTGAGGAAAATAATGTATAATTGCTGTGATTGGAGGCGCCATGGGACGGAACTGTGTATTTAAATCCTGTACATGTTTCGTTCGGGTTCAGTCAGCGATCTCGAAGGGGTATACTTCTACACGATAAGTAGTACTCTGGATTTGATGCATACATGTAGGCTTTTTAAACTTGTAACTCAAATTTATAAACTTTTGAAGCTCGTGCCTGCAGACATGGTAGCTAAAATACCAAAATTAGGTAAATGGAGCATTGGGGAATTGGTAGATATTTTTGACAAATTTATTTCAGTATTTAATCTTTAATAGTGCGAGCGACAGGTTCTATATGCGATTACAATATTTCGAGTTCCTGACAATTTACAACCAGTCTTTAGACAGGCTAGGGAGGAAGACTGGGAGGTGATCAAGCTGATTAAGGCATGTTTGAAAGAGTGTCGAGTGAACTGGAGATTGCAAAATTTCGTTTTAAATTATTGTAATTTAGGTAGGCAGTTGTTCAGACTATGCAAGAGTTTGTGAAGCATAGTTTGGGAATAGTGCAGGTGGTAGGGTATCCTTGTGAAGAAGACATTAATTATTTTTTATAATCTCCACCTGCGGTATAGTCATTTTTTTTTGTTTTGCCAGCAAACCTGTAACTCTGAATGAATTGCTAAAGATAATGACTGAAGTTGAGAGGACCCTTAATGATTGTATAGTAGATGTGGTACCCGAGGCAAAGTCTCTGGATAGGGAAAAGGATGGGAGAAAGGTTACGATATTTTGCATTATTTGTGGATTAAACAACCATCTTGCTCAGGATTGCTATTGTTAACAGAAAACGTCAGCTGTGATACCTCAAGGTGATGCAGTTAGAAATCAGAATATACAAGAAAGATCTTGGTATTCTCAGACCCAACCTGTGCAGAGACGAAATACGGGAATTTCAGGTCGGGAAGTTAAATAGCAGGAAAGATGGGCGATTGAAGGAGTATACCTATTTCAGTTGCCACCAGAAAGGGCTCATTAAAAGCAATTGTGCTGTATGTAAAAGTAAGGTTATTGGAGAGACGGCAGTAGAGGTGTTGTCGTTTGAGCGCTATCATGGTTTATTGTACATCCCCAATAGCAATAGCAGGGCAGTATGCGGTTACTGCATTATTATACTCAGGAGCATCGTGTTCATTGGTTGATCAAGATTTTTGTAATTTCTTGCTCAGGTCACTACCCAAAGGGCTCATTAGGGTATGTAAGTGTGAAGAAATAGGGTTTTCCAAGGAAAATGGAGGTATAATTACCTCATATGGTGTAGCGATATTTAAGATTAAGATCTAACATTTTCCGTGGAAATTTACCTTAAGTATTTTGTCTGGTCTTTCTTTGGAATCGATTATTTTGGTAAAACAATAGCGGTTTTGGATGTTGCCAAGAAAGAGTTGAAGTTTTTTTTGTAGTTATCAATCGATCGAAGTAATGAAAAAAGGTTTTCACTCTTTTGATCTGTCAGTAAAAACAGTTCAGTCAGGGGAAAATAATCATGAGTAAAATTTACAGTTATTGCATCAGGAATTTAATGATGTCATGACCTGCAATTTGTGGCACTGTAGTAAACAACTCATAGTTTTGAGGTTAAAGTATCAGGAGCCTGTGTCATCGGCACCCTACCAAGTAGCGCCCCCTAATTTAACGATTCTCCAGGAAAATCATACAAGAATTACAACAGGATGATGTGGTTGAGCCCTCAGAAAGTAATTTTTCTACTACAGCATTTTTGATTCCCAAGAAACACCTGGGGATTATGGTGTTATATGCGATTATAGGAAGGCAAATAAACGGATCTTTGTGGGTCCTTATCTGTTGCCCACGATAGAGAGTGTTTTTCAGCATATAGGGAAGGCTCGGTACTTCTCAATTTTTTATCTCAATTCGGCCTTTTTAAAAAGTAGATCAGTATCCAGACTCTCGAGGAGTTTTGGCATTTGTCACCCTGTGGAGGCAGTTTCAATGGAAGAGACTTACGATGGGTGTGAATTGTGGCCCACAGGTGATGGTTAGAGTGCTTTTCCAGGTTTTATGTAAATATCAGTATAATTTTCTGTTCAACTTACATCGATGATGTTTGTGTTTACAGTAATTCTTTTGAGGGACATTTAGAACATGTCAGGTTGTATTTTATAGCTTTAAGAGAGGCTGGCTTGACAGTGAATTCAGACAAGGTGAGTGCGCGAAAAGATACGTGAGATATCTTGATTTTGTTATTTCAGAAGGGACATTATTGATGGACCCTGAGAAAATTGGTCCTGTTGTTAATTTTCCCACTTCTAAGAACCTGCATGGTGTTCGCCGATTTCTTAGTTAAGCTGGATTTTACTCAAACTTCATACCAAATTTTGCCGGAATAGCAGAGCCTCTAAATGCCTTAAAGAGGAAAGGGGTGGAGTTTGTTTCGGTAGATGATCAGAAGCATACCTTTTGCTTGTTGAAAGAAAAAAAGCTACTCCTCCTGTTCTCCATTTGCCATGTTTCGATCAGTGGTTCATTTTGCAAGTGGATGCTAGCTTAAAGGCTTTGGGGATTGTTCTGTGTCAAAAGGTGTAAGGGAATCTAACACTTTTTCTTATGCTAGTCGACTTCTCAGTCCAGCTGAGCAGAGGTACTCAGCCTATGAGAAGGAGATGCTGGCCACCATATATGGCATGGAGTAGTGTAAATATTATCTGGAAGGTGTGGCGTTCACCTTGCACACTGATAACCAGGCGCTCAGCTGGTTTTTGTTAACAAATAAACCAGTTGGATATCTGGCTCGTTGTCTAGTGCGAATTGGGTATTTTAAATTTACTGTGCAGCGTATAAAGGGAGAGACAATGCGGTAGCAGATGCGCTATCTCGGATGTTCGACTCGGATGAATTTTGTGTGGAACCACCAGATTCTGTGAATATTGTTTCTCCTCTGATGCCTTATTCAAACAGGATTAGTGTTTTTTGCAAAACTGAAAGTGTTTTTGATGATGTTTCTAATGTTTTTAGTGTTTCTCCTGTGATGCCTTCTGTAAACAGGTCTAGTGTTTTTTTGCCATATCGATAGTGTATGTATTATTGTTTCTATAGAGATTTTTATGGTACTACTAGTGTTTCTCATGTTTTAAAGGGTTCTAGTAGTATATCTAATAGTGTTGTTGATAACGTTTCTCTTAGTGTTCGTGGAGGTTTTCCTGTAAGCAAAAAGGTACATTTTTGTGCTATACTTGTGGATACCAAAGTTGAAATTGAATCAGGCTTTTGTTGTCCATCAATAATGGTAATGTGAATTCGGATGTTCCTGAGGGAGAACAAGGTGGGGCTCTACAAGATTTCATTCAGGCTTACCTTAGTTTACAACACCACCAAGGAATTGACCCTGAATGCAAGCAGATTAAGATGGATATTGAATCTGGTAAAGATGGTCGCTTTGAAATTCGAAAATGGCTGAAAATTTTGGTGGATCTTAAAACAGGGAAATTTAGTATATATGTTTCCACAGTTTTCGGGGACACATTTTCCAATATTATCATAATACCTTTTCCGGGGCACACCTTGGACTGGATAAAACACTATCCAGGATAAGAGTAATATGTTACTGGCCAAGAATGACAGACAAGATTGAAGATCTGTTAAAGGCATGTCTTGATTGTTAGAAGGCGAAGCCCCATAATGTCAAGAATATTAGCCTGTATAGTTCAAAGGTTGCTACTTTCTCCTGGGAGTGGTTATACCTGGGTGTGTTTGATCCTTTGAAACGAACTACTTCTGGTTTCACCTCTGTACTTGTTGATATTGACAGTTTTAGTAAATTCACGTTTTTCTTTCCTTTGCACAGAATTAAGTAGGCAGAAAATTGTAGGATGTCGAGTCAGTGCCTTTTCCCTGTATTTGGAGCTCCTATGAATATTGTAACCGATAATTCTACCTACTTTGTGTCAGTGGAGGTGACGAATTCAGCCTTTGCATGGGCGATTAAGTTGGTACATATCACCCCTTATTACACACAAGCAAACCTGGTGGAAAGGTATAACTGGAACGTAAAGGTAGCTCTGAGCGCTTTTCAAACCGGTACATATAAGAAATGGGATTTGGTTTTGTATCAACTCTTGCTTGCGTTCAAAAATGTCGTAAGTGATGCGACCCATAAGGTTCCTTAAGAAGTATTTTTTGGAAGGAGGTTATTTCTCCCCCTTATTCATACTTGGTGTTTACACGGTTTTTGCTGGGATGTTGGAAGTAAGAATTCTTTAGAGAAAGTATGGACAGAGGCCACTCAAAGCCATCGAAGTACCAAAGAAAGTTCGCAGCACGGAAGGGGTTTTCTAACCGTACGGTGCCCTTTAAGGTAGGTAGTAATAAGGCCGCACAGTATAGCACCAAGCTCGCTCCTTAGTACCAGGGAACATTCAGGATACTCAAGTTCTTGATCCCCGTTACTGTAGTTTTGGAGGAGATGTCGCTGAAAGGGATTGTGATGAAGTGTCGTGTGACACAATTTAAATTGTGAACCACTCAATTACGTGGTGTAAAAGAGCTATCACTGATTGTGTTCATGTCATATATGTTTCCTATTGTCCAGAGTGTAGTTGGATCATCTAGTTTTAGTGTTGTGTGTAGTAGTAGTGGGCTCCCCTAGGGGCGTTTCTGACCACATTTCATGCGCATTTATTGTGTTTTCATGCTCATTTATTAATAAGAGGATTTCGTGTTTTGTATTATGTATCATTAGTCTTATAACTGATATTATGTTTGCATTGTAGTATGATTTGAAAATTTCCGCTGAGAGCCCAACATGGCAATCATAAAGTAAAAATAGGCATTCCTATGCCCCTTTGGGTTTTTCGGACTGATTTATGGTGCTCCCGGTGGGGACTCCTATATTTACATAGAGCAGTGATGGGGCTCTGTTTTCCTGATATCGTCATATACTCGCGCAAGTTGTTTTTATTTCGGTGGTGTTCCACTGGATGTTCCTGGAGCCATCCTGTTGGTGGTGCTGGGAAATTTATTCCCTGGACTGATGTGTGAGAAGAGTTGCTGGTTCTGCTTTGAAGCTGGCCACTTCGTTTTGGTTCCTGGCATCTTCTTTTCAAAATGGCTGGACTACTTCTTCTTGGGGGAGATCTCCACTTTAAGAAGGGGGGATGAGCTGGGCTGGACCACATCACCAATCACCTTCGAATTATCATTAATTTACACTTATAATAAACTATTGAATAAGCAGGTTGGACCACGTTATCATAATCACCATACGAATAGTTACTTTGTTTGGGTTACCTGACATTTTTATGATGCAATGCCCGACAGGCACTAACGTTTAAAAATGCTGGTTTTGGTGTTAAAACTGTAATAATGGCTTAAATCTATTGAATAACTAACCTGCAATATTTTCGGCATGTTCATGTTACCTTAAAAAGACACTGAAATACCTGGGGTAACAAGAAACATGAACCAACGTAAGTGCTATCTTACCACGTGCAGCAATGCTCAGCCATGGCAGACAACTGTCAAGCGGTGAGGCACTGCGGTGGTCCGTCACCTGATGGCAGCACCATCGGCGGCAGGCACTGCTGACTGCTCACCACCAGTGCGCGCGAAGTGCAAAACTGTGATGCTTGGTTACGCAAGTTCCTGCAACTTTGTCAACATGCTGGAAGTGTGATTATGTATTTCGATGTTATTGGTGGTTTAATTTTCAATTATATAGACCCCTCTAAGGGGAATAGGTGAGCTGCGTCGGTTCACCTTATTTGGTTACGTCATCCACCATTGGTGGTGAATTTCACGATTCCTATAAGAAGCATTAAAATACCATTTAATTCTTGGAATCACGTATTTTGTGAGGAAAATAACGTATCACGGTTGTGATTGGAGGCGCCATGTTGCGGAACTATGTATTTAATCCCTGTACATGATCCGTTTGAGGTCAGTCAGCGGCCTCGTGGGGGGCCTAATTCAACATGATAAGTAGTATTCTGTATTTTATGCTTAAATGTAAAGGCATTTGAAAATTGAATTCTCAGGCAAATTCTTGAACTAGTTAAAGAGGGAGATGAGTAGAGAAGAAAAAAAAGCTGCCTGATATATAAGCTGTAATAAAAGGTTAAAAGCTAAGATGGTATAGCCACATAATGAGAAAGGGCGGATATCTCATAAAATATGTGGTAGAAGGATGCTTCGAAGAAAAGAGACAATGCGGAAGATCTAGATTCAGATGGCTTGAATCAACCAAGGAAGACATTAGATTGGCAAACATTCCAGAGGAGGAGTGAAGATACAGAGCTCTTTGGAGAAGGCTAGTTGCTGAGCATATGATTCGGCTACGGTCCGTGAAGCCGCTGCAGTAAGTAAGTATTAATTTAGAGCACACACCTCACTTATTTATCATTCTTTGTTATAAGTCGTAGGCTTATTTTGTTCTGTCTCATTTTGCAACCCAAATCACCTCACGAAGTTTGCGAAATGCATTCAGGGACACGTTACATAAATTGTGATGAGTCATAGAAAAAGTACTATCCTGTGCGTGGATTATCGTTCAATAGTTTTATATGCTACGGAAAATGATGCAGACACTTTGGTTGCTGACGCTACTTTTACAGCTGGGTCCATTCTTGTTCTACAGAGGATAAGTCTGGAGACGGTGCTATACTACCAGGAAAGATCGAAAAGAAAATGGATTGCTTCTCACATCAAGGGACTACCGTTTTTGCTTGCATGTCTCTCAGCAATGAAGTACCGAATTGTGAGCTTTCCTGTGCCCCACCATTCGCAAGTATAGCTGTCAACCATGATTAGAGAAAACCTGGACTCTTCAATAATGATGTCTTGTGGGTTGAAATAGAGGCCACTTCTGATTCTGCTTCATATTTCTGCATAGTGAGAAGCGATGCTGTTGTATGAGTTAGAGCCTGTCAAAAATAAAACGTTTCCCTCCGTTCTTTGTAGCAATTATGGGTCACCCAGACCCTTCCAGGCGTATTTGGGTTTCCTCACATGTCCACTGTTGTCAACACCATCAGATAGCTCTCGCATCTGGCCAGTTGGCCAGCAGTTGGACGAAAGTGTCACTCCGCCTCCCGTAAGTCAACTCGATCTCTCACAAATTCTGTAATTTGCTAATTTCTGTGTCGAGGCATTCTAGCTATTCACTTAAGGATCATTCCACATGCACGTTAATTACTCAGCACCGCTTCATTTGTCTACAATTTACGTTACAATGTACGCAGATGTGTCAGCGTCTCTCGGCTTCTTATCTAAGTTATATATCGTAGCTAAAATTAAATAAGTTACAACATTACCCTTGATGGAGCTGAATAAACATTTCGCCTTTCGTATTCAGATACGGTTATTTTATGAAACAATTTGTCTATTATAAATCCCATGTATTATCCAGATGCAGGAAATTTTATTCATAAATGAATCTCTCAGATCATCTCGGTTCTCAACTTGCGCTTCAACTGCGTTGAAAAGTGTTTGAAATATACATTTTTCAATGAATTTATTAAACGTGCTTTCAATGTGCTGACCCATAAAAAGTATACGTATTTAAAAAATAACACCACATAATTATTTTAAGATAAGTATGTAATATGGAATAAATGAGCTTTTGTGCCTTATTTAGGGGACCAATAAATAGATAAGCACTCAATTTTGCACAAAATTATTTCCATAGCAGGCAATTTAAACATAAAAGTTTTAAGTATTTAAGTGTGTCTGAGATTTTTACGATATGACTGGCATATGAATAATTTAGACTAAGTTAAGTAATTTGACCTAATCCTTTTAAACTCAGCATGCTGAGAGTTTTCGTTAGAAGCATCAAATGTACCGATAGGTGCAGTATGTTGTCGCTTTTTCTGTTGTGGCATAATTATCTTGAGATACTTGAGATACGTTACCTAAAAAATTATACACGGTAGAAACTTTTTGGGACAATGTTAATCACAGAATGTTGGCCCAGCAATAAATATAATACCAAACACCAACCGTTGAGTTCCCAACATTGATATATTATATAACTAAGTAAATATATATATTTAATAAATTTTCTCACATCTTAAAAACCTTTATGTTTTTTTTTGTGTAAAGGAAGATGGAATTGTTTCCATTAATATTATATATATATTTTTTCATATTTGGACATTATATTTGTTGTATGCACAACACTAGCCCAAAAGAAGATACCATATCATTTGCCAACAGTATGTTCCTATCTTGTTAGCAACTATTTGCCAACCAGTTTAAAGTTAAAAGAAATTTACCATGCAGGATGTTGTGGCTTTTTTTAAATTTAATGACACAATTTTTTTGCGAGTACTAAGTTATCTCACAAAATTTTAATGGTAAAAATTTTTCATTTGCATATTACGTTGGATCAATGCTGTCTTAATATTCGTGTTCCAACCCAACGTTCCGCCTACCTTTCTAACCAAATTCTAACAGTTCGCCGAACGTTATTTGCTACTGGGAGAGATTTGTTTCTGACGGCCTTTTTGTAAGATAGGAGAGAAAGGTAAGACAAAAGAAAAATCCGAAATTATTAATAATAAACAAAACCAGTTGTATAGATCGGAACTTAACGCCACATCTCGGGAAACAAACAAATAATTACCACCAGATTTTTCAAGCAAGAAGTACTTAAGTATTCTATGTAAACTTAAACCTGACATATATATTTATATGTTTTTTAAAATTAGCGGGAATATAAAATATACGTATGGAAATTATCGTGAATATTAAACAATTTGATGAAATTCAACGAATATTTGTATTTTGACATATATCAGAAGCATTAGATATGCCCATACAGAGCTTATTTTTAGGCATTTTCGTAAGACAGCGGAAAACGAAAAAACAAAGTCTTAATACTATATCTAGGGAACCAGTAAACAATTTTCCATCAACATTGTACATATGTTGTGCTACAGTGAGCCATGTAAAACTACATTCTTTAAGTGATTAATTAATTTTTACATTATGCTATGTAAATAATTCAGGTTGATAAACTCAGTCTACCAAAATACAAGACTTTTTAAAACCAAGTTGATGCTCCGAGTAGCACAGTGGTTGTACGACAGCTTCTAGTGCGAGGCTTTCCAGGTTCCAGTCTTTGTGAATCTTTAATTGTCTCATTAATATTGCATTCGTTTGTTTCCAACTATAATAATAAATTTCCAACGAGACGCTGAGGTTTCCCTTTTAACAACTCTGCCAAAAGTATTTTCATCTATGTAGAAGAAACTAGTCTAATTAATTATATAACTACTTGTTATACTTACACTTGTAATAAGATTTTACAATTAATTATCAAGCTAAATATTAACAGCGAAACTTGTCTTCAGTAAATGGATGTATTTAAACTACGGAAAGGATTTAACTTAAGATTTTAAAGTCTCGTCCCAAGAAACGATGTCAAAGAGCATGAAATAAGACGAGTTAGTAAATAAAGATAATCTATATACCGAGATAAGATGCTGAAAGAAGAATTAACTGGAGCCACTGTACATCTGTTGGTCTTAGACACAACCAGGAACTTGAACCAAAGTCTCGGAAAACATATGTCTCCAGAAGTGCTTGGAGAATTTGCCTTCCACAATATTGGTGCGGGGAATTAGGAGTTGACTTTGCGGCCACGGAAACGAAGGCAGTCACGAAACATCGTGATACGCTCTTACGAAGCGACAGAGTTGTAGGACCAATTTCAGCAACTAGGCGAGTTTATTGGGCAACTTATAACTTTCGAGGTGGGCGGGAAGCACTACATTTTCCTCCCGCCGGCAAACCATCCTGACACAAGGGTAAATGTTGTGTCCCCCCCCCCCCCCTTTAAGTCCCCTGCAACTGTCTGATTTGAGAATCTTCAACAAGCTATAATCCGAAATATTAACTACTATGGATTATCTCCAGTAACTACATAATGATAACCTTGTATTACTTACTTACAATAACCTTCTTTAAACAGCGATTACGTATACTTCGAAATTGTCAGTGCTTTTCCGTACATTTACATTTATTTGAATGGTAATACATGGAATTTTACTCTTATACTGCGAATTAAAGTATTCGTAATTTTTTTTCGGAGCATGGGTAAATCATCTTCGGAAATAACGGCCCACATAACTGGGCATACATAGCATTTAATTACAAGCTAGTAAAGTAATAGATATATTTCATAATACAAAACCACTCCGGGTGTATATGATTTAAACCTTGGTCAACATACATTTAAAACTCACGCCCATAACAAATACATTTCATGGTCCTGAGAATGCATGTGTGACAATTACGAGTTACTTAGAACGTGGAAAAAAAGTCAGACCATTCTTCTGATTCCAAAGCAGAACATTTATTCTAAACGAACTTTATTTTGTGCATGTACATCAATTTTCATGAACTGGAAACGTAATTTTCGGGGTCTATTGTGCGAGATCTGCTTAACTGGTCACTGAATATTGTGATCTTTAAATACGATTGGTTTAAGCATACGCAAAACGAAGTTGTATGCTGTAACTAAAATACTGTCTTATGATCCATCATCCACTTTTTTTTTTTTTACCAGATTATAGCCAAGGAGCCAATGCATAGAATGTGGAATGTTCTTACTTACCAGAAGATTGTTCGATTTTTTAAAGAAGAACCGCGATTCCGTGATTTTATTTCTCAGTTCTGTGAAAGGCTCGTTATTTTATAAAAAGTATTGAAATATGATATGTTATTTATAGTGTAAAGTGAATATTCAATCAACTACACAACACAAACCTAAATGTGTGCTGCTTGCGCACTGAAATCAATCCATATGAAAGAAAAATTTTAACTTTTTGGAGTGGATAAACATATTACATTTAAATAGAGCAGAGAACAATGGGAGTAGTGCGGGCGTAATATTCCGAGCTCAAAATGCTATTGCACATGCACTGTGGCACCGATTCACATGCAATTGCAAATACACCTGCTCGTGAATTTTTGAACATTCAGTTGCACAAGCAGTTGCACATTCACTTCTTGATAGATGGTTGGTAAATGTATTCCTGAATTTATGATGATTTTTTTTTTTAAATTCAGTATTGGGAAATGTTGGATTTGATTGGAATTAGAACAAATATGTCGGGTTCGATTTCCGGATTGGACAAAGTTGTTTTCGGTAAATGCAGTAACACTTTTGGGTAATCACGAGTGCTCTCTTCGATATGCACTCGGCGACCGCCAGAGAGAGACTGATGCGTGGGTGGAGGGTTTCTTTTTGGGGAAAAATGGGAAATGCATTCAATCACATATGCTCTCCCGTGGACGTTGCTTGGCCGGTGTCACCTCAGCGACTGATACACTCAGGTGGTGTCACCTTGGCAACAGCTGCTGGTCTGGTGACGAGGGGAAGAAATGCAGTTGCATTATGAAATTAGTTAGTACACGCATGCATAGCCATAACCATGCTATGAGTATGTGCATAAAGTAAGAACACACAAATTGCAATGATCTATTATGCAATTCCTAGTTGCAAAATTACCAGCATATTATGCACTTACATAGCTACATAAACATGCATCCTCTCACTATGACCACCAGAACTCACGTAATCCAAGACAGCATATGTCGAAAGGTTATTCCCAGCAATTACTCACATGTGTTCGACCAAATATAATTTTGTTTAAAAGTTTTTGTTATTACTATTGTTATTTAGTAGATACTTAATTACTTTGTGTATGTGGAAAAACTCAGTATGTGAGTTATTGAATATTATGTTTTGTGTATTCCACGCTGTTTAAGGCTAGGTAAAAGAGAAATTAAATAAAACAATAAGATTTAAGCACTCCTTATTAACTATCACCCATTATATATACATAAGCTGTATACAAGTCTTCTATACACAAGTCTTTTTCATCGCTGGCGAATAACCACCCTCCCTGGTGAATTATGGTCATGGTGTGGACGAACAAGGAACAACTGGTTTTACATCAGGTGGATCCTGGAGTGAAACATATTGAATGAAGCATTGAAGTTGCATAAGTGATTGTCGATAAACCCATACAGCAGATGTCAGTGGTGGAAAGACCCACACAGCAGATGTTGGTGGTGGAAATTCCACACTGAATATGTTGGTAATGGTTTACAGATGTTGGTGTAAGCTCACTGACAATGGTGGTGGATAGACCCACATAGCAAATATTTGTGATGGTGGCTGTCCATCAGATAATAAAATGACTTAGAGGGGTATTGGTTGACAACTAGAACTGAATGTTAACTGGTAGATGTATCGGTTGAAGCATTTGGTTTTGGATTACTGGTACAGGTAATGACAGGTGTTGGTGGTCTCGGTCGGCAGATGTTATGCCGGACAGAGTGCCCACAAGGTAATTTCGTTGTGTTATTTGGTCCAAAATACAGTTTGTCATCATTACCCGACAAGGGACATATGTTACACGTTCAGTTAAGACATGAGCATGTTAACAGAAGTGAAATGGGGTCCCATAATCCATGAATTTAGACTAAGGCAATCCATATAATCCCCATACAGGAGGTACTGAAACACATTATGCTTTACCCCCTTTGCATTATTCACACCTTTCATTCAAAACAACGTACGAATCAAGTTTAGGACATAGGCCTACAAAGTGTGTGATGATACGACCACCATATTTATCCTTGATAAATTCTGTAACACCTTTGTTCACCAATGTGAATTTTTGCAGAATAGCTGGTGCATAGTTAGACATGTCAAATCATGTAGCCAATTCAGGGGAAAGAGCCTTGCAAATTTCAGAACAATAAACTTCATAAATGAGATAATCTGTATCGCAATATAAGAGATGTAAAGCCTGCAGCAGAAATTTCTGTGTCATATAATTGTAATAGAAAGTACACAGGTATAATTTAGACAAGTCTAGGATGGCAACACCAGTGTTTAAAGGCTTGTTGAATTTAACAGAGACCTTTTCCATTCCAATAAGGATTACATTTTCATAGAGAATTTGCCATACTTGAAAGGAGGTCACCTGATCAATTCTGCCACCCCATTAATAGTGTCTTACTACAATATGACACATATATCCCTTTCCCGATGGAAATTCTGTAAATTTATACCATGGATGGAATTAATAATAAATCTAAATTACTATTTTTCGCATGCGATCGCATCTGAGCATGTTTATGAATCTCGAATTTTGTGTACCGAGCCATCCATGCCACCTGCTAAAATCACAGAATACGATGAACAATGTGGAGTTTGGGTCAGTCCTTCAAATAGCGATTCAGTGTTTCCCTGTGTATAACACAATTATTCAACCACACAAGAGTTAAAAGTAAGTGCTCAGTCATGCCATTTGGTGGTGTGCCAGATACTGAATGAATAGGCAGATCAGCCAAGGTAATGTGACACTTACCTGGAAAGGCAAATCCTCTTTCGCTAGAAAAAATTGTTTCCCCATCATTGTCCATGTTGGCAAAATACCACATTGAAAACACACCTCTGGTACAACCAAATCGAAATTCCCAATCGGTAGCTTGGATTTCATACTATTACTGTACAGGCTGTTTACGTCAAAGTAACATATATATTTATCTGACACACTGGAGTTGTACTTTTCTCCCATGTACATATTATTGGTTTCTCCATGCCTTTTATAAATGTGGGTAACACCATCTTGAAACCAGCACTGAATGAAAAGGTAAATGTCTATGTCGGTCAACAGCTCCAACTATGCACATATTTCAGTAAAAGAGCATCTCATGAGAGAGAGAAGGAACTGTGACGTACATTGCAGGATCCAGACCATATTTAGCCAAACATATGGTCCTGAAGTTTTCAAAAACATCGTGCAACAAACATGTGTCCACTCATCAATATTGGATTGTGTACTCCAGTAAATATTGACAATGGAACACATTCCATTAGGATTGGGCATGAGCATAATCTGAATTGTTATTGCCCTCGCCTTTCATTATATTATGAAATGCACCCATACACAGGAGTGATGTACAGTTCAGACTCACTATAGAATTTACAAATTCATAAGGAAAAACTCCCTTCCCTTGTGACAATAATATATGTGTCATCTGAAAACTGTGAGCAGGTGATACTCAATTAGGTAAAAGACAAATTACTTGCCAATGTCTACAGATATGTGTTCATAAATTGAAAAGAGTCAATGAAGCACAATTTCAGAAATTCGAAACTTCCCACAGAGGGAAGCATTTTGGTGATACACTTATAATGTTCCTTGGTCATCCAAATCACATGGATATTACATACATTTTCGATTACTGTGGTTCCATCAGATTGTGTGATTGGTCACTTAGCCTCAGCCAATGGCTTTATTATATGTGTGGATCATAATTTTGCAGATTATGGAATACAGCTACAAGTTCGTATTTCTTAAGTCTGAACAATAAATTATTTTCATAATGTGCACTGCCTTGCACTGCGCCCATGAAATGATCATGGTCGATCACAAAACTTTGTCGAGCAGCTTGTTAAAAATTATTCCACTTGTTTGAACCATAAGACTCGTACTCTCGGTTATGCTTAATGGTATTATTGGAAATGTTACACTGTATATGTCTGTAACACACTTTGTTAATTCAAATAACTTATCAACCATCATGTACACACAATCGTCTCCCACAAACTCGTGGTACTGTGACAAGTATGAATCATAAGCACATACGAGCAATGTATTACAAACATATGGTACATATTTATTGATGTTTTTTTTTGCTGCTGCAATTACTATTTGATAAGTAAGTGGACATGTGTTTCAGATAATCCTTTGTCCTACAGTATGCAACAAAACCCATTATTTGCTGATTGGCGAAAATCTTAAATGTAATATACTTTACTTTCTCACTTGGAAAAGTACACCACACAGCATCATGTTGGCATAATTCAGTATGGTTTGCGAGTTTATCCTCAGTTCTGAAATACTGGAGACAACATTTGCAAATAAGTTTTTTGTTGTGTTCCTTACTCAAACTACTGTAAAACAGTCGTAACATACTTTTAATCATTGCAAAATTCAAGTGAGCGTTATTACTTCTGGCAGGAATGGCCAACATTGTACATGGTGCTCATAATGCACAATTTAATTCTAAGGGTACAATAAGCCCTTCCTTAGTATTTCCAAATTATATGTCAACAATATTCCTATCTTTGTCTACCACAGAGTATTCATTGATACAAATGTTTTTAAACTCCTCGAATTGTTGTTTGATTCCAGTCAACACTACAGGCATCGACAATCCCTGCGTATTCAGAACCTCGGAAGGTTTTGAATACGAAGGACGTCTATCGGCATTCTTTGTGACAGGAAATAAAGATTCAGCAGTCGCATGCAGGAAGCATTACTATTCGAGGCACTGCAGATTTGCAACATCAGATTTATTCCCCATATACTGTCTCTCACAGACCAAAATATCGTACCTCATTTATTTTGAAGAGGTACCATGTTTCGGTCATAAATCTCGTTGACATTGGACGAATGGAGGATGGGAATGGCTTTGTTGTAAAACAATTGAAAGTCTTCATAGCATTTTCCTAAGCAAGCATGTTCTTGGAAAATTTAACTCGTACAGAGGTGCCGATTTTGAAAGATGTGGGTGCCTTATCGCTAAAATCCACGATTAATGCTCGGTACCCAAGTTCGCATCCTTTTGGAAATTTTTGTCATTGCGTATTCGGGCATTAAGAGGTCTTCGGCCAAACCCTGTATCGAAAAGGATGTATGACAAGTTTGGCCATGAATATGTGTTGAAATCGACGAACTAGAACTTGAAAAGGATTCAGATTCATATGATGAACCAGACAAAACTTTCCAAACCTGAATTATCATGACGTTGTTTACTAATTGAAGGGCCTTCCATATCAACGATTAAAATCTACTTACTAAAACACATGCCTCAAAAAGACTGGATCTGTAACAAAAGAGAAAATTAAAATACAGACACATAGAACAACAGTAAAAATACCTTAAACATTGAAAGCCCATTAAAAAATAAGATGTGTGTCTGTGTGTGTTAACCTAACAAATATCCTCGACAATTTACGACAGGTCACAACAAGTCTAAGCATATTAAAACATTTCTACATAAATGTCCCCAAATTGTAGAAAAATTAAAGCCCCCATATATGGTAAAGGGTAGAGAAAAGTCAAAGTCACCAAGAGTGTAGAAAAATGTTGAAGTCACAAAGAGTCGAAAAAAATATTTAAGTCACCATAAAAGGTGATGTCCTCTTGAGTTGTGAGTCCAAAAATCACAATGAAATGTTAACGTCCACAATAGTGAAACGTCAAAGCAAAATTAAATTCCAGATAAGTGAAACTTTGAAAAAAAATTCTAGGTCCCCATAAGTGAAACTACAAAAAACATTAAAGTCCTCATAAGCAAAACTACGAAAGAAATCAAATCCTACATAAGTGAAACTTCGAAAAAAGTTCAAGTATAGAAGACGTCAAAAAAAATGTTTAATCCATTAAAAGTTTGGTCACCACCAACATTGTAATATGTAGACACATGAATAAGGTTGTATGTCTGATAGACAACTTCGCAGGTTATAAAGCGAACAGAATGATTACCTTTAATATAACAATCCATCAAACATGCTGCTTTACACATCGGTACTCAGCAGAAATGTACTGAGACAGCCGAGATGGCTCACATAAACTGATTGTTCTGTATTGAGAAGAGTATATATGAATGCATCATGAAATAATGATTTCACTTCTTTGGTGATGTGTTGGAGGGCAGATCTTCACGAGTGTAATCTTCTAGTTATAGTGTGTGTGTGTGAGCTGTTGTAATATGAATAAGGAAAGAGTTAATGAGGACATGTCGACATCGTCAATGGTAACATGAAAGCTATAGGACTCTGGGAGTCGAGGTTACGAAAATTTTAAGCCTCCACAAATATTGTGGCAAGACATTCACGAATATATCTGACACCAAACTACAGGAAGCTAGTAACAGTGTATTCAGCACTTGATACAAGATGTATCCATGCATTAATTGTGGAGTGGCATGTGCGAATAGGAGTAGGTGAACAGCTCACAAAAGGATTTCTTTTTTAAAATTAACTTTGTTTGAATATTCGTGTATTTGATTGGCAGGGTAAATTTTGTTTTCATATTCTTACATACTTGCAATTGTATTATTAGTTTATATAAAACTTTAAATGTCTTCAAGTTTGTATTAACCACTTGTATTGTTATTTTATGTTTCTAAGTACCAATAATTAATGTAAATGATTGGTTAAGCATGTCCATGTTTGGAATACTGTTGTATGTTACCAAACTAAATTAAACATATTTGCCAATGGCTATCTAATTCCTGTGGTGGGAAACATACCGAATGCAGTTGCGAAGAGTTAGTACTTACAATCAACGTAACTGACATTTCTTTACTAACAGGTTTTACGATGTGTGTATTATATTTATAGACACAAAACTTAATTATATATGTCCGCAATTGTACATTTTTGGTAACTGATCAGTTTCCTAATTGTATTTGATTTGTGTATTTCTTTAATAGCTGTGTAATTTTAACAGTGGTGTAAATAGCCAAAATTGTCATAGTTAATAGATTGATTTCTGTTTTTATTTATTACTACACAATATGTTCCTTAATTTATTTTCGAATCTAAATAAAAAATCATATATTCCTTTATGATTGCTATCCTTCGCAAATTATCTCTCATGAACACTTCCAATAAATACAGTTACTTCAATTCCCAGCTAAAAAGAATAAGGTCTTTATTGGTAAGCTCATGTCCTGGGAATTTATTTATGACTTTCTGCTCTTCGTCTTCCCATAATTTATGTTTTTACTTCTTTTTCCAACTTGTGGTTTGAGGTACATGCCTTTTCCACTTAATTTAACTGCGCTACACAATGCTGATGCTCCATCCAGGAGAGATGTCAAAGCACCTTGAATGGTAAATAAAAATAGGAGCGGGCAGCATTTATTCTTCCCTTTTAATTTTCTTTTTACTTCCATGCCTCTTTTTATTTTCGCTCTCATCACTTTATCCACGATCCACACACCTAGCTTTTCTCCTGTGGACATGGATGGGTTATTTCTTATATTTTTGGCTACATCAGCATATATTGTGTCTGCTATATATCTCAGTTCTACATTGTTTGTATGAGAATGCGCAGTGTCATGCATCTTGCACACCTCGTCCAGAGTGTTAAATCCTTTATCTTTGTGTACCAATCATTTGCTATTTTCGTACCTGGCCCACAAAAGTTACATTTAAACAGAGGTAACACGAATGGTAGTTTATTAATCAAAGTGTTTCAGACTTCAGTACCTGTTTTTGTGCTTTTTGTATGGGGTGTTAATTCCAACTGAACACAGACCAATATATAGCTGTTTTTATACTTTTTTATGTTAGTGTACTTTGTCAAAAATGAAAGGTATTAGACAGAACATTCAACTTCCCATAAATGCACCAAAGAATGGAATCATAACTAAACAGCAACACTGAATACTGTTACATTCAAACATTCTATGTATAATAAACTTCCTTACGAGTTGCAGGTAGACCTGTGTTATTATGTTGCTGCTGGAATATCCGAATGGACAAAAGTTTGAAAACGTTAACTTTTTTTCTAAAATTATACAGGAAAACAAGTATATATATTTAGCAATTTTTATACTGTCTGTTGATGGATTGCACTTCTTGCCTTGCGGTAACAAGGATAAAAGTATATGTCTGGATTAAGTATAGCCCAATTCAGTATTTATGTATGATATTGTGTGGGGTGAGCCACAAGGCGATATTCCAAAGTACTGTAGTTTTGGAAGACATTCAAATTTTGACTGCTTTTCCCAATCACAGAGTTTTGCTCGAATACCAAATCAAAATTTGTACGACAATGCAAATGGGATTATTGTTTTCAAAATGGACACGTTAATTCTTTATTGCATTTACAGTTACATTGTTTTATGTTATGTCATTTCCAAAGTTTAAAGAAATATGTTATTTTGCTGGAAAGAAAATTATGGTTTCCTGGTAATTATCCTAGAATTTACCTAATATAAGGGACGGTAAAGATCTGTAATAGACAGTTTCATACTCCCTGAAGAGTATAATGAGTATTTCAAAGTTTGGTCGAATTATGCTAAGACGTAGTCCTTATGCTACATTTTTAAGCTGCACTCGCGATGGAAACTGCGATGTGAATGAAAATATATTATGCAATGTTGGAATGCAAATGAAAGAATGTAATGCAATGAATAAGCAATTTGTAGAGAATGTACACAGTGTTACTTTGGAAGTTTTAAGTCTCAAGGGCTTACATACAAGAGAAGTTAATTAAGTTAAGTGAAGGAAATATAAAAGTGTTTTCTAATATTACCTACATTTTAGAAATTCTAGGAAATACCCGGACTTCATTGCAAAATATTGAACATACATTACATGAATGTTTAGATAAATTAATGACTGAAATCAATGCAATGCTATATAATATTATTGCATCGTAACTTGCAGAAAGAACATAAGAGTTATCACAAAATATAAGAGGGTTATTAATAAAACTTTGGGTTTACTTACACACACAGAACTACAAAAACAATGTGTGGACCTGAAATCACAGTTGATTGTTGTTATTAATGATTTTCAAAGTTGACTTCGAACTAAATTGGATTATTTTTAAAGTAAAGTTGATTAGACTAACGACAGAACTGTTACTACTACTAGAACACCTCTATCACCTGATCATATAATCACTGAACCTAGAAAACCAACTTAATAAATATATATAAAGGCAAGCACCCTGCACATGATTAATATACGATGTCTGGTGCTACTTCAGGATTAAATCAAGATATTTCTACAGTGAGGGAAAATGATTTACAAGTTACAAGTGTGGGAATGGTTCATGATGTTTACACAAAAAATATTTAAGCCTGTTACAAGTATAATGGACATAGCAATAAATTATGAGAAACAATCTAACATTAGATTAGAGCCTATTATTTTGAAGATGGAAAAACCTGGAAGATTTTCTATTTTTAAAATGTAAATACCTAGCTTTAAAAGTTAGTTCACCTTCATGCGACAAACAATTTTGATGTACAAAGAGAAGGCAATGTTTGGTTATTTGAATATTCATATCATTTTTGCAGGAAAATAAAATACGATTTTGTTAGACAGTGTCGGATGCTATTAAAGGACTGTTGCAGTTAATATTTAATAAAATTTGTACCAGGTATTGCAAGAATGATCTGGGCCATTATAAAGAGTTGGTAATACTATAATCAACATAATCATCTAGACCATGACTCTTCCAAGCTGGGTTTATTAACTGATATAATAGGTAGTGGACTTTTCAAATGCAATGGCAGTGAACACATTACCCATGCATTTTATGATAACCTGAACGAACTTGTGGACCATTTAAAATTTCTTCTAGCATCGAGAGAGGTAGGAACAACTCACTTGGAGGCTACATATATTTCTTCCATATGAAATTTACTAAGATCGCTAAAGAATTATGTTCACCCATACTGATTAGGTACCTATCTGAGAAGGCCTGTTATAAGTCTTCGAATAAAATATTAATTTGAAGCCGACATTTGTGACCATTCATTACTTGAAATATACAATGGGAGCTACAAATACATTCTGCTATCGACATCTACTAAAATTATGGATGGGTAATGGCTTTACTGTTTATGTCTGGTAAATAGATTAGTCGTACATTAAGAACTGTGTTAGAAGGAAGGCCGCAAAACATCTCCACACAGACAGAGGGAGTGAAATTATAAATTCACTTTTTCAAAAGTTGATGAGAGAATTTGGTATCAATCATTATGTGGCATATACAGAAGTTGAAGCAAGTATTGTAGAGAGATTCAACAAGAGTTGAAAGCAGTTAAACTACAAATATTTGACTTCAAATGGTTTTACCGGTAGGTAGACATATTTTCTAAAGTGATAGGGTTTTATAATTTTCGAGTGCATAACACCATCAAGATGGTGCACGACGATTTGAAGGATAACACCTTATTACTATCTGTGTACAAAAACAAGGAAATGTATGTTAGATGCAAACATAAATTCAAGGTTCAAAACGATGAACACATCTCAAAAATTAAAATGGTTTGTGGAAAAAAAATATATGAAGTAAACTTGTGATTTTAAGTTTTCAAAATTATTTCCATTATGGACTCTTTCCAATGTGCCTACTATAATGAATTGTACAATGGCGAAATTAAAATAGGAAGCTTTTATGAATTTGGAAATTAAAAACTTGATTCCTCAGAGTTGTACTTGCGCGAAAAAATTACCAGAAAGGGTAATAATAATCATCTTTTTGGTGGGACATATTTGCAGAAGCAGTTGTCAGATTTAATTTAAATTTCTGAATTTAAATTCAGAACTTTAAATATTATCAGCAAATAAATGCGTCCATATTTCAATTTTACTTATGTGAAGCAAGTGTTTAATACTAATGTATTTTTGACCAAGTGTTATTTCCTAATGATTTCTTTGCTTGGAAAACAATTGGTCTGCCAACGACTTCATTAGAGGCCATGGTTTGAAAACATGTCCGTGTTGCACATGCAACAGAAAACCTTGTTTACGGGATGCAGTTTCATTGAGCACTGCAGCTACATAGGGGCCTTTCCACATGCTATTATTGACGACATGATTCGACCATGGATGTGATAAAAGAAACCCAGTGTCTGCACCTCTCGTCGGGACACACCAAACTAATGTTTCGCTTCAGCTCGCTCAACCGGCTTTCTTAATTATTCCCTTGTCTGCCACTAGTGTCACCTTAGGGCTATCGGTGTTCACAAATCACAGCGATAGCATCTGGCGCTTCCAATGCCTCTCGTGGTGAGACATGGCAAAGTTAACAAATAAATCAGTGCCTTACTTTTTCAAAGCTTACATAGTATATTTTTCATGCAGTAGTTGTAAAATATTTTTTATACTTATCATGTAGTATGTTTGTCTTACAGTATTTTCTCTTTCGCATGGCAGTAGTTTTTATACATAGCCCGGAACAGTGATTCTAAGCACTTATAAATATTAAATTCTTTTACTAAGACATTGTGATATGGATACATGTATAAATGTCTTACATGAATTATTTCAGGTGGTGTTAACACTTTTATAATCCATTTTTTTGTGATTTCTTAAGTACATAAACCAGGTATGCTTCTATGATAAGGTTGTTCACCATTTTGAATTATTGGTCTTTATAAGGAAAATTCCTATCATACCACCTGATTCCTGATTTAAGTTATGTTTGTTGTCTGTAAACAGACTTGATTTCTGGTGTAAGATGATGCCACGAGTGAGGGGTCTCAAAAGTTAGAATTGTAGTATCATTATCAATAGAATAATCTCTAGCGAATTGCTTCACAACAAAAGAAAAATAATGATAATTCTCGAATGATTTTTTGCAAGTATACATGACTGTTACTTATGATGCACATTCTTACCTACACAGCAAATAAGTTATATATTTTTTCTCCTGCTTATATATATATTAGGTGAGTGGTTTTTATTATTCTGGTTCACTATATACAGGATCACTCGCACGATCGGCACCACATGTGAGTTCAATAATAGTCTGCACTCTATGCCAAAGACAGTTTCTTTGAATGTGTAGGTTGTTAATATCATTTGTAAATGCTGGTCATTCCATTGTACCATCTGTACACTCCAAGTACTGGGTAATGTCCGGATCCACTCACAGGTGAGCGGGGAGAAAATTCAATGCTAACCTAATTTCATTTGCAGCGAAATTTATAATAAATTCTTTCCTCAAGTGAAATAGTTCTTTTTCAATGTTCTTAAGCAACAAATATTTTCACTGTCAAAAAGTACAGCTGGCCATAAATAGGGCTTCAATAGGTGCTGCATGCATTACAGCATCTTGTGAGTTATATATTGTACTATTGACAGTCTTCGATGTTGGCCACTCTGTAGGCGAATGTCACCGGCAGCAGTGCAGTGGTGGCAACACTCAATGCGAAGGTCAGAGGAAGCAGAGCAGTGGCGGTTGAAAGCGGCCTTGTCTCAAAGTCGGTGTATAAACCACAGACGATGCTCACGCTAGCTGACTGATGCTCAGGTGCCTTGGCTGGATACCCGGCTTCGGACCTCAGGTGATAACATCACCTGTGAAGTCGAACAGTTTCGCAGTTGAACTAAATGTTTTTTTTTTAATTTCCTCCTTTCTATATGTCCATCCAATATAGTAGTTGAACGAAGTGAGTGATCTGTGGTTTTCCGACTAAACACACGAAAAAACGTGAGAAATTGGAGGCTTTCCAAAAGTCGAATGTAGGTTAGAAATTTAAGTCTTGGTCACATCCGAATACATCTGAGTAAATGGCACTCATGCGACTAAACAATCCATCACATGTGTTAAATTGGTGGTTTTCTGAATAAACATTCGAACACATGTGAGAATGGTAGGTTTACCGACAGTCGAACGCAAGTGTTGGAGACTTGTCGACTAAACTGCCAATGAGAACCATTTATGGAGTAATTAGGCAGTGGTTATACAATGGTGTAGGTATAGCTCATGTGACTTTTCAGTCGATCGCAAGCTAAGTCCCTCCAATATGGTAGTCGAACGAATTTGAGTAATCAGAAACTTGCCATTTTAAAAAGTCAAACACATGTGTAACTAGTGAACGGGTAAACATTCGTGGATGTTGTTAATATCCTTTGATATATGCAAACACAAGTCATATGAGCATTGGCTGTCATGATGAAAGTACATCTATGTATGTAGTTATTCAAGTATGCTGTTTGCACAAATATGCTATGATAAAATATATTTTTTTATATATTTGCAATAATGGTTATGAAAATGCATTATGTTCTTGTGATTGTGTAATTAGTAATTTTATGATAGCTAATTGCAATTTATGTGTTTGTGCTTAATGCACATACCCATTGCATTGTTATGGCTACACATATGCAACTGCATTCTCTCCCCATCATCCAAATCAGCTGCGGTCGCCAAGGCGACATCAACCGAGTGCATCAGCTGCTGTGGTGACACCTGCCGAGCGACATCCAGGGGACCACACGAGTAAGTGAATGCATTTACCTTTTTTCCCAAAAAGAATCCCTTCACCTCGGTTGTGAACGAGCAGTTGACGTAGCAATACAAAAATGCATGTCTCTCTCCGGTGGTCGCCGAGTGCACTTCGAAGAGAGCACTCCTGATTGCACAACAGTCCACTCACTTTGTCCTATCAAGATATCAAACCCAACATATTTGCCCTCATTCCAAATCAAAATAAACATTTCCCAATTACTAAAATAAAAAAACAACCAAAATTTAAAAACGCGCTCACCAGCAATCTTACAATAAGTGCAAGTGCACCTGCTTGAGCAAAAGTGCACAAGCAGGTGCATGTGCAAATACTAATGCAAAAATTCATGCGCATGTACTGGTGCAGGTGCAAGGTGCATGTTCAAATCCATGTGCATTGGTGAAACAATACATGTGCAAATTGCATTTTGAACTTGGAAGTCTACACTAACCCTACTTATGAGAATAAGAAAAACATATACTCTCTCAAGCTACTCTATGTACGTTCTCATCAGATAGACAAAGATTAAATTTAAAATATTAATACCATGGCCAGTGAAACTAACACTTTCTCTTGTCATACTCGTTGAATAACAGTAAACAAATATAATTCCTAAATTTGTAAACAAATTAATTTAAGACAGGACCATATCGTGGAGACATTAGCTTCTTTGTTGTAGTTGGGAAATATGAGTTAATAGTAGAGTATATAGGCCAGAGTCATGTACGATACAAATTAAGAAGGCGAGCATAATTATTCGGCATGAGGGATATTTCAAACTCCATGAAACACGAATGATTATTTATATCAGTTAACAAATACTTCAACATTAATATGGCAATATGAAAATTAACATTCTTCGTAGTTCTTAATCGGATATATTTTATATGTATTGCAGCGTTGTGAAAATGCTGTAGATGTATTTAAATAGCAAAGTATAAATTGGCCATTTGGCAGGGAATAAAATGGATAAATAATCCTGCTGATTTGTTGACTGGGCGTTATAAGAAATACTAAGTCAGGGTTGACATGTTTGAGTAAAGGAAAGCAGGTACCACAAGGTGTTTAAATAACTCGTTAGGTGCAGTATAGTCACAAACAGTTAATTTACTGCACAGAATAACTTATCTGCCAATATCCCTCGAAAATTAATTAAACAAGTTCGCGGTACCCGAGAGATAATCCCGAGGTACCATAATCCCGAGGTATCCCTTGCGCAAAATATTCATCTTGCGGCAGTGTGTTGCTTGATACTGTTGCATTGAGTCCCGTAATTTTATCACTAGATTCAAGAGGCATATATGTAATCCAAATACACGATTGGGAATTCATTGAAAAACCCATAATCGGCCAATCAAAAGGAGTTATACGACACAAAATGTTCCCATGTTGATGGCACTATTACCGTAGGTGAAATTAACCACTCACCTGCACGACTCTGCTGACATTCGTCAGAGGTTTTTGTCGCAGGTAATCTGACAGCACGACGAGAGCAGTAGGATTCAATTGCATGTGTATCACAGAGCGTGTCTGCAATGACTGGAAGATGGCAACGACCCCAATTGAAATGTAAAGAAACTTTGGGCGTATCTGTATCTTGGAATTCCGAGAGGGTGGCCTGACGTTCTGGAGAACTGCCACTCACTTGGGGCGTGACGTGTCAGTAATTCATCAGTGATGGAGAGTGAGAGAGGGTTCCCAAAACCGCCTTGCTGCACTGATGAGCGCCTGGACAGAAGGATCATTCGGGCCGCACTGACTAACATAACAGCAACCGCAAATGCAATTAGAACCCCTATGGCGCACTCCATGTATCTGAAAAAGCAATAAACAATCGATTTGTTAAGGTATATTTATGTTCTCATGTTCCTCTGGCACGTTTACACCTGGCACTTACTCATCGTCGTCAAAGTCTCTGGTGGTATCAATAGAGAGAGAGAAAGAGAGAGAGAGTGTGTGTGTGTGTGTGTGTGTGTGGTAGAGGTGAACGGAGAAAAGCGGTGTTCATTGGCGACAGTAGTTTCTGCCTTGGACGAAGTGATGGCCGTTTCCGCTTTCGTAGACATGCAGGTAAGCCGAACAATCTATCGTGTAATTTTGCTCGTCACACCGGACCGACGCCTATGGTTATGGCATGGGAACCATAAGTTACACATCCCGGTTCCCTCTCGTGTTTATGCAGGGGAATATAACGAGTGCGTCATACAGTCGTGACGTTAACAATCCTGTCTTCCGACCATATCTCAACATACTGCAGGTACTAATCTCGCGTCTCCATGTCCCTAGGGTAACACAATTAGCTCTACATAGTGTACTCAAGCTACCCTGTCCCATTAGATCTCCATCTCTCAAACACAGCGAGCATGTGTTGGACATAATATGGCGGTGCCTGACATCCAGCCTAGTCCCGGCAACTATTATTACCCAACTTCTCCAATAAGTACAGTGAGCGTGGGATGCAATATCCCATAGGGATATTTAGCATTTTTACAATATGTTATACGCTAGGATTTCTGCATGTGTGATCTTTCAGGATGTTTACACTCGTTCTTATGTAGTCTGCTCTACGTGTCGTATTTAATGTTCTGGATGTCTCACGGACTGATATTTAGATCAGTTACACACGTCACCTTTGCTTCTAGTATACCATATAAGAGGCATATACGTTTATTCCTTCCCAGTGTTCTTTAATTTATTCCCTGAGTCTGATACATTCGTTTATATAATGCTACTTTCTCATACAAATTTTTCTTCTCCTGTGATATGCTTTTCTCATAAACATCTTACATGTGCACTTGCGAGTCCCAGACAACAATATTGAATTGCCTCTTTACTTGATTGTATACATAGGATAAATTGATTTATACGTCTGTACTAATGTCTGAAATTCTGTTAAGTATATAATTTATTAATATCACCCGTAAAACTTAAATTTATTTTTCTGTGAAGTGTTGAACACACTTCCCTGTGACACTCCGAGTCCATAGGTGGCGATTTTATAGACGATAAAGAAGTAACTAGTACTCATTACCCTTAATCTGATACATGCATTAATTTAATCGCACTTGTTCATTAAAATGACGTTTTCAGTTTGGAGATAACAAATTCATGTATACACACTGAGGTGCTAAATGACGGTTATCACAGAGTATCATAAAAATGTCGTATGTAATTATCTTAACATTTTCTTATGCAGCAGTAAAATTCTACAAACAGCAAAGAATAACCACATAGAAAGGGTAAAGAACTTTTAATGTTATCGCATTTTGTTTGGTGTGTATACGTACCTTTGTATCACGCTAAGAAGTACACACGGTACGAAAGAAAATGGGACATTATTTTTCCAAAACACTGCCTTCTTCCGCGTTTACTGAATTACGTGAGCATTACCTTTCACTATCGGATTGTTATTATATATTAATTCATACATAACAACAATCGATTCAGAGGTACACAAATAAAAATATATTGCTGAATTATCTTGTAAAATCAAACCTAGAAAATATAATATTTTATTGAAGTAAAAAAATAATAAATGTCATTATGTAGTGGCATTTACCAAACAACTATTCCGGCCTTTAATCAAATTTTAATAAAGTCCTGCTACAAGAAAATTTATGATTAACAGTTAGCGTTCTTTACAATGATTTTATGATAAAGATCACTTCGCCTAGTGTTTGGCGAAGCTTTGGCGTAGTAATCAAATTAAAATTAATATTTTATTTTGTTCTTAGATTTGTAAGTTACGCGATTTAAAAATCCTCAGGAGATATATATATATAAAATTGCTTATAGCAGTTATAATTTTTTTTTGGTAGCAAAGTCATATATATATATATATATATATAATCCTTACAATTAGAATAATTATCATCAGCCACAACAAGGGATACAAAATATTGCAAATTTCAAATAAATTTGTAATTTTACAGACTAAGATGCATGCAATTGCGTAAATTCTTGTAGTACTTTTGATTATCTTACGCTTCTAAGTTAGTAGATTTTGGTCTAATTTAATAAAAGAAGCTTTAAGAATATGTTCACTTCAATTCTTGTCAATTGTTACAAAAATAATTTGTATATTTACTGTTTATTTACCGATTATCTTAAACTCACACAATGGGAAAAAAAAACATGCACAGCGATGATGTTTCACTGCAACATACATAGCTAAAATGAAATTTGCTATATTTAACAGACTTTTTGAAGGATATCTCATAAGACTTATGAGATCACTTTTCAGTCTGCAAGTCTGTTGTGTATGTGTGTTTTATATATATATATATATATATATATATATATATATGTGTGTGTGTGTGTGTGTGTGTGTGTGTGTGTGTGTGTGTGTCTGTGAGTGTGTATTTAACCGATTTTAACCCAATTCTGTAGGTATATATTGCTCAGAAAAGACACCTGACTTTTACAGGTTTCAACTACACTGGGTACTTACTTTCAAAATGGCGGCCATTTTATAATTAAGGATAATATGCCGTATCTTGGAAACCATTAAACCTAATAAAACCAGATTTGTATGCTGACAGCGCATGGTGTAAGCATTGAATTCAGTGGTGTTTATTATTGGCTTGCCATTTTGAAAGATAGCATCACATGAAAAATTATACTTTTACATTATATCTCGAAAACTAATCAAACAATTTGCGCCAAATTTGTCACATAAATTATACAATGGTAGGCCAGGTAACTATAAGCAAGTGTAGTTTGTTAAGTCTTTATTTTTAAAATTGCTGCCATACGAACATTTTAGAATTATTCGTTATGAAAACCATACAATTTCACCAATTTCAAGCAAATTTTGTATGCTTATTGTATCTATTACAAGCATCATATAAGCCGAAGAAGGACCAATTTTCCCACCAATTTTTGAGATAGGGCTACATGGATTATTTTAGTTTTTTGTAATACCTAGGGAAACAATTGGAAGATTATTACAAAATTTGGCATAACAAGTAGCAATACGGTAGTGTAAATGTACAAATAATTTGAATGTGTGCCATAGACTTATTTTCAAAAAGGCACCCATCTAGCTATTTTAGCACAGTATACTTCATCTTCGAAACCATTTGATTTTAAAGAAATCAGGTTACTGTATCGCGAGGAACGGCATAGATACTGCAATATTTCACGTGAAGCATTGTTAAAAATGGGTGAGCAGTGAAGCTTTGCGCAAACATTTTTATGGATATAATTGTTTTTTAAACATACATATTTAAGTTAAAATCTATTGTGCAGTTTCGTAGGAAATAAAATTCATAGTTCATTGTGTTGACGTGGCCACCATTTTGATAATATATGCGTCTGACCCTCGCAACGTTTATAAGTTTACATGGCTTGCTACAGTTGAAATCGTTTGCCAAATTTGGTATAATTTGGTTGTTTTTTAGAGGTATTACGTAATTTGATTTTGTCATGTGCAACTATTTTACAATGTTTCACACAATATAAATTTTGCGTGGTCACATTAGTTAGTTGCAATATATGCATAAAATTTCATTGGAATTAATTACATGGGTTTGACTATATTGTGTACAAATCTAAAATAGGTAATGACCACCATTTGGAAAATAAATATTTTACATAACTAAACGTATCAGTAAACAGCACCCAACACAGTACTACTGTTGATTTGCTATACTTGATGGGAATCGGCGGTTGTTACCAGAAATATAATATAAAACTTTGTTTATTCGAATGGTACTATCTTACAGCATGGAGGGCAAAAGAGGCAACGTGTATACACATTTGAAGTTTGTAATACTGTGTGCTAGGAAATTCCCCTTACAAACTCCTAGGACTTGTAGAAATGATTGAGTAGACAATGAATTGAATAGGAACCCATGCCCGGAAACGTACCATTTCCGTGCTACAACCATTTCAAGTTAAAGAGGATCGTCGGTGCAGCGGTGAAAGAACCACATGTAAAAGTTAACACGTGATGCAAAATCGGCTGGAAGCAAAACCTGTGCCCTTTGGAGGTGGTTAAAAAGTACTAGTTATTAATATAACATCCCAGACGAATTTGAGGACAACATCAATTACACGCGGAACTGATCGCGTACACTGATCGCGATCTCTTCCAATTCGGGAGTGCGGCGTCTCTTTGGAGTACTACAATCGTTCCTCTGGGCGGTGAATGTAACTCGTTCTCGGAGCCTTTGCGTAATTGTGGCGATAAGGGTATGTGATGTCTCACGTTGTGGATAACGCTCTTGATGCAGCCGACGAGCTGCTCTTCCATTACCTTCAGCTGCGTCATACACGACGATCATGTCTGCGTATTCCGCAAACTTGTATTCAACTATATTAATCGGAAACACAAAGGGGCGTGAATGGGGCTCGAGGCAGGATACCGTGGCAGGGTAAACGTCATGTGCCATCAGGTGATCGTCTGACGTAATGTACTGCCTACTAAGTTGCATTATACCACAGCGAAACCCGCGACATTGCTCTTTCCCTCAGTGGCAGTGGACGAGTGATAAATCTGATTTGATATGGTTGCAGCGCGGTAACGGTACGTTTCTGAACATGGGTTCCAGTTCAATAGATTGTCTACTCAGTCCCCTCTAGAAGTCCTAGAAGTTTGTATGGGAAATTTCCCAGCACCTAGTATAACAAACATCAAATGTGACTACACGTAGCGTCTTTTGCCCTCTTGTGATCTAAGATAGTGACATGCGAATAAAAAAAGTGTTTATGTCATATTTCTGGAAACAATCGACCGCTTCCTACCAAGTATGGCAAAACAAGTGGTTCTGCATTAGGTACTGTTAACTGTTGTATTTATGTATGTTAGATATTTATTTTCAAAATGGATGCTATATAGCTATTTTAGTTTTGCAGATAATATATGTCTAAACCGTGTAATTAATTACAATGAAATTTTCTCCATATATTGTAACTAACTAATGAGACGACACATAATTTCTATTGTGTTCCATTTTGTAACATATTATCACAAGACAAAATAAGATTACGTGATAACTCCAAAAACAAACAAGGTCTTCAAAATTTGGCAAACAAGTACCGCTGTATATGTATACTGATAAACTTTGTGAGGGTCAGACACACACATTATCAAAATGGCAGCTACGTAAAAATTTACACTATGAATTTTCTTCTCTACGAAACTTCACAACAAATTTTAAGTGAAATTTGTATGGTGACAAAATCAGTTATGTCCATCAAAATTTGTATGCTAAGCTTCACATCTCAGCAATTTTTTATTATAGCCCCACATGAAATATTGGAGATTTTATGCCGTCCCTCGAGAAACAACAACCCGATTTCTTTGAAATTTGGCGAAGAAGTTGAAATGTGATAGGCAATATTAATTTATGTTTTAAATGTGCGAGTCTCTTATGTTCTGTGTGGCTCCTATGCAAACATTGTAACTTGGTTGCTATTTCTACGAAAATATGTAACATGTTTGGTTTTAACTTTTTATATTTTACTTAATACAATCATCGCATTTGCTAATACATAAACTTTTAGCGCTCGATTTATGATGATCATCACATGAACAATGGCGATTTTATGTAATATCTCTAGGACTAATCGCCCGATAAATACCAAAATTGCAAGCTGGTATTGCTAAAATAGAGTATGCAAATTAGCTTGTGATTTGTGCGGCAGGAATGTTTAATGGTGTTTATATAAATAGTTTAGTGTCAATGATTATATATATGAAAAAATTTAAAAAAATTGCAACCAAATTTCTGCGCTTACAGAGATCCTCTTTTGCCGCATTTTTTTTTTTTTTTTTTTTTTTTTGCAAAATAGTGTCAGGTAAGTATAAGAGAGTTGCCTACATTGTGCCACTTTTTATATTTGCAATTTTATCGGTCTAAAATGAAAAAATTAAAGGTTTAACAAATTTGTAACAAAAAGTTATGACTATTTATGGGTACATGTGGATTACATTTCAAAATGTAGCATCGAGGAAAAAATAAAAAACTTTCCGTAACGGCCTGCAAATAGTACAATATAAGAAACTGGTTTCCTAAATGGTTCCACCTATGTCCTAAATCGTACCACAACCAAATGAGAGAATAAACAAGACAGCATGTAATAACACGCAGGATTGTTGTAGTGCTTAAATGCTAGAAATGTTTGATTATTTTTCTATGGTAAATGTAAGAAATATTCAATTATTTAATGGCTACACAAACAAAATTTTGAAGTTCTGGCTTAACATCCGCACAACTCTCATGAACATAGGATGCGCACGCTAAATACCGAACCATATCTTCCACAAATATTTCTTCACATACAGAACAATACCAGACGTCAGGTTGTAGGATTACTTCTATGTCGATCAGAATATCACGCTGTGTTGAAGTGGATGGCTGGTGTAAATTGTGATCTAGGACTTCGTTTCTTCCTGCGAATGAATAATGTTTCTTCGTCGTAAGCCTAGGTACGTTAGTCTTTCTGTTTTTTAATACTGGGCTGTGATACTTTTAGGTCATTTGACGTATAATTTGCAATATTAATTTTTAACTCTTTTATTTTTGCCTGTGCCACTTGCAACGCCTTCGCCACCTCTAAATATTTTTTGTAAGAACTGTTAGTCAAAACACGTGCCTGTTGGGCCTTTGCCAACCTACATCTTTTTTTGGGTCTAGGAATTGGTGAAAGTGATTAAATAGACACACTGAGCTTACAAGAAGTGGTTGATGTTACATTAGGGCTAGTTGTATCTCTTTGTTTTTCAATCGAATGGACATTGTTTTCATGAGTTGGTGACACATTAGTTCCATATTCAGTGGGTCTTGAAGATGCACACAGATCAGCATCTTCATTGACTGGTGTAGAATCATCTGTTTGGTTTAGGTACTTGGCTGGTGCAATGTCACAGTCTTTCAACACAGTGGCATTAAGTGGCCAGAATCCTGCTCATCGAAATCCATTGATAGCGTTTTTAACTGTTGCCACCTTCGCATATGCTTTTGCCACTACTGTGGAAACATTATATTGTGTGACACACAGCCCAGGATTGGACCGCAGCCATTTTTCAACTGCTTGCCAATTGTACCCTTTAAAGGGCTTGAAAAATGTTCTGTCCAAAGGCTGAATCCGATGGGTTGTACGTACAGGTAACTTGCAGCATTATAACTCCATTTTCTCTTGCCATTTGTAGAGCCTCCAAATTCTTAGAATGTTTTGTGTGCCCATCCAGAAGTAGAAGCACTTTGTTTTCAACATTTTGTTTTACAGTGGCGACGAATTGTCTCATCCTTTGTACAAAGAGTGTGATTTTCATGTATCCGGATTCTGGCACTTCAACTAAACCACCAGGTGGAGCCCCGACTGTCAATTTGTTAGCCATTCTTGTTCTCTTAAAAAGTAACATTGGAGGGACATATGACCCTGACGCACTTGTGCAACACACCAGTGTCGTGTTTACACCTCTCTCTCCACTAGAGACTGAACCCACCTGGCGTTTTCCTTTCTTAGCTAAAAATATTTGGCATTTGTTTTGAACAGTACTGCCTGTTACATCCACATTAAATAAGCGGGTCACGTGGATCTTGTTTTCGTCAATGACTTTCTTTAATATGTCGAAAAATTCGCCAATATGTTCCCTATTGAAACCTCTTACTCGAGCCATGGATGTTGCTTCTGGTTCACGTAATGTCAACTCTTTATAGTTAGCTCGGAAAGCGTATAACCACTTTTTACCCGCCATTTGAATATCACGAACTAAGTTATGTGGAATGTTTCTGTGCCCTGCTGTCTTATATGCCAGTTTGCATACATCGTTAATCGTGACTCCAAAAAGTAGTTCTTCCAATTTTAAAATATGCTCTACAAGTTTATTTTCAATTTCAAGTGGCAAGGTAATAGTCCGTCCAAGCACCTTCGTACTTTCGTTAGCAATTACGTTTTTACAGTCCAAGCGGTGCTTTAGAGTTGGTTTTGTAATGCCGTACTGGCGGAAGCACTCGTTGAACCCCATATCCCCATTTCTGTACGCTGCCAGAGCTCTTTCCATGCCTGATTCACTCCAGGCACCATTTTTTCTTTTTGCCATTCTGTAACACGCAATTAACACTTGTGTTACATGTGATTATTTACCATTTTTTTCAAAATTTGTGCAAATAAATTGCAAATATAGAACTTTAAATAATATGATACCCCATACTTGTACCGGTACGAATTAGGAACCCCACCCGTGATACAATTTCGGCAATTGCGCACTACCTCACTCTTTACGTAATTTCTAACCTAAAACAGGTACCTTGCTACAAAGCGACCAGCTTTTACGTTCGATATTACTTGCACCACAATGATAACTGCATGAAATCCAATAACTCTTTTCTTGAAGTACTGTATTATCTTACTTATAGAGTAGAAAACTACATCAGGAAGCACTCAAACAATATAACTGGAAAAAAAACGCAACACGTGCTTATATTGACTAGCTATTTTCCCTGACTGCTCAAGACAACTCGATGTTCAAGTATTCACCGTGAGAGCGCTCCACTGATCCTGATTTATAGAAAACCAGTGGTGGTACGATTGCAGCGATTTTCCCCTAAATGAAATATTCGCCATATATCCGGAATAATTCAACTGATTTCTTCAAAATGTTGCACACCTACAGAAGGCCACTTATTTTTAAATGATGGCAGTGTAAATATTTCAGGCAGTAAACCCTACAATACAAAATATTAGACTGATGGCACTCGAAGTTGATTATACTAATCGTACCTCCATTATTCAATTGATTGCAAGCTAGCTTAGTTTTCCGAGATTTTCTGAATTCGATTCCCGGGTAAGTCACTCGTGTATTCTAATTGTCTTCGTATACTTTTTTTCATGTTTCCGGTTTCATTTATAATAATAATGCTCTCAATGGGACTCAAATCCTACCTACTATCTAAGTTTTTAAGAACTTTTCTAACATTTAACTGTACCCATATAGAGGAAAGTAGGCTCATCAGTTATCAGTAATTTCTTGTATCTTATTTTGAGTAAATTTATAGTGGCCAGGAAATCTTTCATTACTGTTTTCGTAAAATAAGTTGCGTGTAGTTATCGCCAGAATATAGTTCTGTGGTCGCTGCAAAATAATTATTACCACAAAACTTATCCAGTTTCCATTTTCTCAAAATTATTTTTTGTAACCTCATACGTTATCCACTGCAATAGCGAATCGTGAGAATTCTACTGAAAGGTCCAATCATGGTCATACTTCAGATGTGACATTTGGAACTTTTCATAAAATATGGAGGAAGAATAAAGAAACCAAGAACTTTTTTTACATTAATTTTGAGAAATTAAATATATCTCTAACGATCAAAAATGTGCATACTTTTTATGACAATTATATAATACGTGTATTTTCCTGAAGTACACTGCAAGACTAAACTGGATATTGTAAACATTTAAGGCCCCTCCCCCATACAAAACTTAACAAATTTTAATTTTTATTTAAAGTAAGTTCATTCCTGAAACACAATGCCGTGTACAATTTTCAACATACTCAGTAAGGAAACACTAACTGATAAACCTATTTTCAAATTACGAACTTCGATCACTGCGTGGATATAAGTGGCGCGTTGATGTATCACTGAGACAATATCAAGTAATGTCGTCCTAACCAGCTACTAAACCAACCGCCGGTATGAGCAGTTAATTATAAATAACAATACGGGCATAAATAATACGGTGGTATTCATTGTATAACATATCACCGTACCCTACTTTTAAGGGTAAGAACAATATTAATTTCGTGTTTCTACGGATTGATGTTTACAGACGCAACTTTGGGATAGTCAATTTGAAGAAAAAAACTCATGCGAAAAATTTTATTGAAAGTAATTTTACCAAATTCATCTTCAAAATATACGAAATACTATACTTACAACGATACATTTTAACAAATAAATGCGCTTGAAGTAACTCGCACAGCAAGAACAACACAAAGGCGTTTTTCCGTACGTTCTTAAATATAATGTAGGCTTATTTCATCTGTGAGATTTCTTCATGCTTTGAGTTCAAAAGTATCTACTTTTACAGCGCAGCTTGTACTTTACAAATGGTCCTTTTCGTATATCCCCTATCTACACGCGGCTCATCCAGAAATGTGCTTCTGACGTGCTACGCTCTCACGAAATCTTGTGGGCTTTGACCTTCGTCGCGGGCTTTGAGATTACCTGCAATATTCTCCTGAAAGCAGATTTCTTTCACGTGAATATTGTGGTGTTAATGCGGGTTATGGAATATAAGGTTTAGGGACAGCCTGCGACGACGATCCGGGTTAAGAAAGGCTGGATTTTTCTTTTATCGTGACGCGACTTACACTGAAGCCTTCTGCTTCATTGTCATTTTAATTGGCAGCTGTACACATAAAAAAAAAAAAAACTTTGGGAAGATATAAAAATTAAGTGATTTTTTTAAATTGGGCACCTAAATTAATTATACTCAAATCACCGAATACAATATAATTTAGTCATTTCATTCGCATTGGATATTTTATTTTTGGTTATCCTGTAAATTTCGGTTAAAAATGAAAGTCATAGCATTGATAAGCCCATATTTGCTATCAGAATAATGATTGACGTTGTTTGAATACCAGGAATCGGAACGCAATAATAGTGTAAGTTGTTTCTTGTGCTTACTTGTATTTCATATTTTCTGCGAGATGCACTCAGTGAAACGATTGGGAAGTTACGGCGAAATTTTAACAGGAGAGGAATTTGAAAACTCTGTTACTCCATTACTTTTTTGCACAAAGCTACTAGTATCAGTGAGCTATATGGCCGGTTGGTAAAAAAAAAAATTGCCGTGTAATATTTCGTTTAAAATTTATGTATATATTTAACTTTTTTTTTTCCTTTCTATGTTTGTGTGGCGACTAAATGAAGAGCAATTTCTTAAATTCAACTATTTTGTTCTAAGTTTAGATTCTATTCACCTTCAGTTTTGACGCAAATTGAAGGTGATCGTCACGAAAACATTAGAATAAAAACAGAAATAATATCAACAATAGAAACCGGTGAATTAATAATCTAAGTGCGAGAGTTTTTTTCTTTCACTACACACTCAGTAGAACCAAGGTCAGCAAGCGAATGCCATGTCACCGCTAATCCGGGTCAAGTCAAGGTGGATCAATGTCCGGAATTTCGCGCGATGTAACAAATGTGGACGTTGCCAAAGGCTCGTACGTTTGATTGCTGTGCTACAGTTATCCACCGCAGTAAGGTTTCGTTTTTTTTCCGGGTATAACCTTTATTCACCCACTCAAACATTGAATACCATATACAGTATCTGAGTTCACGAAATATATGTATGACAACGTCATCCCTTTTCCGTTATTCTGAATTCTTTGTTCTATAGAATGACATCAATAAAGAACTTTAAATGAAAAAATCAGACTTCTAAAATCAGTTATAAAAACAGACTGCGCCAAGTTGATGAACGAGTCCTACTTATGGAAATACTAGATTCCCATAAACACATGTTTTAGCATCAACTGCTACATTGGAAACATATCCTTCATTTTAGTTATTGCACGATAAATAAAAGGCGGTCATATCTTATCAGAAAACAATAAGACGTCGTATTGCTCTTTGTTCATGAATAAGAAAGCCATTTTGATAGGCGAAACTTCTAACAATATTTCCAAACGCAGATTCCAGGATACCAAGCGAGTGTGTGTGTGGTTTTACATTGTCAGGTTAGTTGAGCATGTAAGTAATTTATCCCTACACAGTTCGACTATTAAATGAACCAGCTGAGAAACAAGAAGTTTATAATATAACTTATCAGCTCACTTTCCTTTACATTTCTATGCGAGTAAATCTGATGAAGCAGGCCCTATTCTAAGACTTATGTGAATTGAATAGCCGTGTTAAAGTAATCACTGTTTTGAAAATGAATGTCTCGCCCACTAAACTCATATCATTTTACGTGGGTTTCCACAGTAATAATTATTGTTTGCCTAAATTCAGTGAGAATACAGTGAGCCCATTTTTGCACAAATTCGAACAGAAAACGGCAAAATGGACAGAGAAATGTCCTTTTCTCCTCAATTTTGGCCCTTTTCCCGCCAAAATGTCCCTTTTTTTCCTCATGCTCTGTCATTCCGTCGATGATTCCTCATTGTGGCGTTTGACTCATGAGGGATGTAGAGCCGGGTCGTGAAGTCATACTGAAAGAACATCCTGCTTCGTCAATCCAGTCCGCTATCTTGGAAGTGGGACTTCCTAGAAAAATGGCATCCAATGCACTGCCTAGCAAAATATCGGCCAATCCACTGCCAAGAAAAATGACAGCCACTAAGCCGGTGTTGGCCATCTTGTCAACCAGTACATCCATGGTGGTAATTTTTTTTAGCAAGGACAGGCAAACGAATGAAGCTTCCATTCTACCGAATGTCTCTACCTCCTACTCTAGCATTCTGTAACACTGCCCCTTCATAAGTCTGTCCCTACAGCCCGAGCCCCCACAACGAATCCCCGTGCCAGAACTCTCTCTCTCTATACTAGCAAAATGCAAAATGGCTGCTAATGCACTGCTTAGCAAAACAGTTGTCAATGCACTGTCTAGCAAAATGGTGACCAAGGGTACGGCGACGGCTGTAATTTTGTTAACTAGGACAGTCAAAACATCTGGAAACACCAATCATACTGTATGTCTCTACTTACTGCTCTAGCATTCATACCACTGCCCCCCCAGAAGATTCTGTTCCTGCGGATCGAATCCCCACGACGAATTCCCATGCCAGAAATATATCTCTATACAAGAAACATGCGAAATAGCTGTCAATGCACTGCGTAGCCAAATTATGGCCAATACAAGCAAAATGGCGGCCAATGCATTGCCTAGCTAAATTTTGGCCAAGAGTAACGTAACTGCGGTCATTTTATTAACTAGGCCAGTCAAAACATCTGGAAGCTTCCATCCTACCGAATGTACTTGCTTACTGCTCTAGTATTCAATAACACTGCCCCCTCCTGCTGCTGCAGCCTGAGCCTCCGCGACCACTCCTCTTGCCAGAAATTACACTCTACTAGCAAAATGTCAAATGGCTACCAATGAACTGTCTAGCAAAGTGGCTGCCAATAAACTGTCAACAAAACTGCTGCCTATGTAATGTATGGCACAAATGGCAGCCAATGCTTGGTCGCCACAGTATCTAGCACTGACTACCAAGATGGCAGCGACCGTCCCTGACTGGCAGCAGCCAGCAGCACCACTAACAAAATTGTGGCCTGTAGTTCTGGGAGAGGGATATTGGCAATGGGGAGTCGGGGAGCTGCGTACACCACTGTGGATGATGTCATTTTGCAGAAATTCGCACAGAAAACGACCAAATTGAATGTCGGCGGGCATTTTGGCTGCCAGTAAGCCAATAGCGGCCATATTGATAACCAGTATGCCAACTAAGATCATTTTGGTAGCCAGTTAAAAAGTCTGGAAGCTTTCAACCTACCGAATGTCTCTACTCTCTGCTCTAGCATTCCGTGACACTGCCTCCTCTTCAAGTCATTCCAGTGCAGGGTTCCCTCGACATGCTGCCATGGCCATCTTTAGATTTGGTTCAGGGGCTTCTGAAGGGTACTGTCTAGCAAAATGGCAGATGGCCGGTTGCTATAGAGGACCCCACTGAATACTAAAATGGCAGCCTTGGTTCTGGCCAGAAATAAATTTTACTCTGTCTAGCAAAATGGCTGCCAGTGTAGAACTTCTTGCTCTTTCAATCTAGTTTATCATTTCAGAAGTCATTCTGCAGCAAAAGTACTGCTGGTTCCAGAGGTCACCCTGCTATTCATGCTATGTCTTACAAACAACATCCATCTTGCCTGAAGAATATTCTGTATCATAGCCCCCTGCATCCTCTCTCCCCGACATAGTTAGGTGTCATTTCCGAACAGTTTAAAATGTGACTAACAAATCATAGGCAACACCCAAGACAAGAAAAAAGACAGACGGGTCAAGTATTACCTATGACTACTTATAAGCATAGTTGGGTGTAATTTCCGAATTGTTTAAGGTTGCCTGAAGAACATTCGAGTTCATGTCCCCCTGCAACATCTCTCTCCCGATTTAGTTAGCTGTAATTGCCGAACATTTTGAAATTCAACTATCAAAATAATAACATAAGCATCAACCATTATAATTAAAATGACCGAAGGGTCAAATATTACCTATGTTTACTTATAAACATAGTTGGCTGTAATTTCTAAACCATCTGATATAACACTTCCAAATGCATAACATATGCATCATACCTAACAATGATAAGTGTCGCAGGCTCAAGTAGACCCTATGTCTACTTATGTGCATAGTTAGCTGTAATTTCCGGACCATTTGGGATAAAACTAACAAATTCATTATATAGACATCATCACCCTCGACGACAAGAATGGTATCAGGGTGAAGTAGCCTTATGTCTACTTATAAGCATAGTTGGTGGTAATTTCCTAATGTTTAAGATACAACTGACTTATTGATTACACAGGTATCACCCAAGATGACAAGAAGGGTAGAAGGACCAAGTAGAACATATGCATCCTTATAACCATAGTTTACTGTCATTTCCGAACCATTTAAGATATAGTTAACAAATTCATAACATACGCATCACCCATAAGCACTAGAATTGTCGAAGTGTCAAGTATACACTGTGACTACTTATAAGCTAGTTGGAGGTTATTTCCGAACACTTAAAGATATATTTGTCAAATTCATGACATAGACAGCGCCCAAGATTTTGAGAAGGGTCGCAGGGCCTAGCATACCGTATGTCTATTATAAGCATAGTTGGACATAATTTCCCTACTTTTTATATACAACTATCAAAATCATAATATAGACATCGCCCCAGGCAACAAAAAGAGACGAATTCAGTACTCGCCTAAGTAACTCGACAGAAATTGCATGCTAGGAGAAGATCGCATATGCCTAGACACTCATAGAAATATGCAGAAGTAGGTGTGTGGGATTGTTCCAGCTTCCCTTAGGTAACCAGTCTGATGCCTTAACCATACAACCACCATTGTTTGAGACATGTGAGGAAATGAAATAGCTTACATCTGCCTACACACTCGACATAAATTTTATGGAAAATACATAAATACATAAATTGGCCTACACACTCGCCAGACTCATCATCATGTGACTCGTTTATGTTGTTGGATAATTGCGCATACCTACACGCCCACTTTACCTAAATTGATGACACATTCAACAGGCAGGAATGATATAGGCTACACACCTATGCAAACAGAAAAACTTAATGTAAAGGAAAAACAGTTATACATACTTACCAACCAGCACAAGTGCAGGGGTGATAGACCAGATCAGTATAACACAACGACCTCATTACAAAAATAAAACCAAAATCATCACCCATCACCCCTGATACTAACAGTGGCCGACCATCATTGTGTGTCAGAACTCCAGACCAGCCGAGTCACACACTTGCCAACCGGCATTCGGTGCTGCGATATGACCTGACCGTCTTTATGAACCTACTAAAATGAAAACACTACCAAGAGAGAGGCAACACCAAGGCAAACATAATTTACCAACCAATGTGCAAGCATTTAGTTATGTTTGGCGAAAAGTAGCACCATTTGTGAATTATGCGGGAAAAATAAGACAAACAAATAGATGCAAAGGAAAATAGTTATAAGTACTTATCAACTAGTACAAGCGCGTGGTGTTAACCGATGCTAAACAAGACCACCCTGGTCAGCACGATGTCCGTACGAAACATACTCATCATACACTGCCACCACTAGTAGCGAAACACACATCTGACCTGCACCAGTGTACCGAGCCTTCAATGTTAGTAATTACACACACAGTTACTCTCAGTGCTCGCATACCAACTCTGAACTCACAGACAGTCATACTACGTTTCCAACCAGCACTCGTGTACCGAAACTTCAATGCATGTACTTCGAGACTATCTATGTGCATTTGTGTACCGAGCTTACAGTTTCTGACCTTCCATTTTCGTACTTACAAACAGTCATACTCGTGTACCAAGACAGTAAGTATAGGTAAACATACTATGTCTGAACTTCATTGTTCGTAATTACATCATGATTCCCACAACTGGAGCCCATGACCTTGCACAGCCTATACAACTATGGTCTATCATGTACTGTGCCTTCAGTTTGAAGGATGGCCATCGCTGACATGACTGTCCTGTGCAGAATGTCGTCTTAAACCGAGTGAAACCGGCCAACCACAAAAAAAAGTGCCCGACACAGCCGCTGCACAAGTAGCTTGTAAGACTGTGGTCGACGAACACATGCAAGTCAAAGGATGTTTCTTGCCAAGATTGAGAGATGCCATGGTGAGAGGTCAGTCGAGTACATGTTCCTTTGTGAGACTTTACTTACTGCCCTAACCATAAGCACATTCGAAAACAACATACATTATTCGTGCAAGAGAGGTGATATTCATAATCATATAATCTCATTACAAAACGAATTACCCATGACAAGTAATGATATATAGCAACACACACATTTGAAATTCGTATGTAGTCTGCATTTATAAGATGCAGAGCTCTGATTTACATTAACTGGTGTAGCAGTGAAGACCTGCACGAGTGCATCCCATTGATGTGAACTCACTGAAAGGAATGGCCATCCTGCCTTTCCATGCCCGGTATACATTACCGATCGAGAAAGTAATTCTACACCTGGAAGTACTACTACATGACAAAATGCATGTACTTGTTACATATGTTATAGAAAATATGATACCATAAATTCATTTCATGTAGAGCATAGTAATGCATGCTTGTTACATATGCTGTTGAAAGATTATACGAACTAATGCATGTACCCTGATGGCTGTGGAGACAGTGTATCATCCTTAAAAAAAAATAAGGTGTAGCAGGTTCATTTCCCATAGATAGTAGTAATGCATGCTGAAAATACATGTTCGCTTTCAGTGAATAGAAAATAGTCCATAGGAAAGGAAGACCCCACTGCCAAACGTTATGAAGAGCCATCATCTACAAGGCCTACCCATAAGTTTTGGACGAAAAAAGTGTGGGTACCTGGCATGCACACAGCACGAATTGTTGGAATTAAATTGATCGTGTACGAGTGTAAAGAAGTTTAGAGGCAAACGTCACAGCCAGCAATCGGGCAATCACAGACTAATATGCCATAATTATAGTCATACTCGGTCTCCGACCTGCACTCATGTACTGAACCTTTACAATTACAGGCAGTCATGACCGTACCTGTGCTCGTGTACCGATCAAGCCTTTTGCAATTAGAGGCCATCATACTGTCTTCATGACCCTGCCTGCACTCGCATCTTCATTTCATATATTTATATTATATACCAAGCCTTTGCAATTACAAGCACTCATACTCTATCCACCCTGCCCTAAACTTCAATGTTCGTACTTACAGGCAGTTTATGTGAAGCAGTCCAGCATTTCCACTGTGATAACTGTGATGCTGTGTGTTTAACCATAGTGATAAAAGTGCCAAGCCTCGAACTCAGTTCCCAACAGACAGCTGCTTGCACTCACCATCTTAGTTTTGCCAGACACCTGCTAAAGCACATGAAAGAAAAATGGCTATAAACAATAAAAAATTGCTGTGTTTGTGTGTATGTATGTGTTTTTGTTATAAAATTACTTTCGTGTATGACCATACTCATAATCACAAATACTTGCAGCCTGCCTGCCATAGGTATAACACTGTAACATCCCGATACACGAACCATCATCGTGTAGTGTCAAAAGCACTTCGTAGTCGAGCATGGCAGAAAGTACATAATTACATTCTCCTAGAGATGAAATATCATCGGTTTAAGACTGTCATCTATATCCACAGCCAGTATCGTCAATAGCAAGGAGTCCCGACAAGCATTACTGTATCAATTTTACCACCGCTGAAATATCTTTAGTAAATTCTATAATGAATGGCATGATCCATACTGAAAGCCTGCCTAAAGAATATATTCTCGCATGAAATCCATCTACAAACACTTACCTGCAACAGGACGAAGAGATTCTTGGCTGTCAAGGTAGTGCTACTGTTACAGATACACACCAGAAGCTGGTATAATACACAATGGGAGCGAGCAGCAAGCCAAGACACCGTCAAGATAAACATGGAAAGATAAACATGTGTAAAGAAGCCAACTTCACACAGTGATCGACCAGATAAGGTCAGAAACCTTGCTGATGTTTGCACCACATGCAGGCATCTAACAAGGTAAAACAAATTAGCATGTAGTATGAACAGTGTTTAAACCAACATCATGTAATTACGGTGAGTGGAAAGCAAATCATCATGACTAAATTCATCTACCACAATTTTTTACTATGCTAGAACGGATTAATCTTGCCTGCTGCACCAACATTAGCATTACAAGATCAATGTTACTATTGTGGAAATTTTTACTACAAGTCGGAGAGCACTCCGATATGAAAGTTGTCATTGCACGTATATCTCTACATACACACACAATAGTCCATTGTGATAACTATGATGATGTGTTTACCCACAGTGATAAGCTACAACAAGGAGTACAAAGTCAAGGTTTGTCGTTCATCAGGAAGGGAGTGCATCAAGGCATTCGCTGTGCACACCAATGCCATGAAACTGAAGAGTCGCTGCAAGCATTAAAGTATCATTGTATGGAAATCATACTTTTAGCAACAGGAGCAATGCATTCTGACATGAAAGGTGTTCAGCCCAACACTAGTATGCAGTGTAAGGCATAAGCAGAAGTATGTTTATCAGCAAACATAGTGATGGTGGAACACAGACTGTTATATCTACTTCAACAATCAGGGTGACCTCTGGACCCACCAGTAATTTTGCTGCAGTACTACTTCCAAGATGGCAGACTGGGTCGACAGAGCAGGAAGTTCTGCATTAGCAGACATTTTGCTAGACAGTGTCACAGTTATTCTGGTCAGTACAAAGGCCGTCATTTTAGTATCCACTGTTGTCCACTAGATCATAAAGGCAGCTGACATTTTTCTAGATGGTATCTTCCAGAAGCCTCTGAAATATACACCAAAATGGCCACAGCAGCATGTCGAGGGAATCCGGCACTGGAATGACTTGTGGAAGCGGCAGTGTTATGGAGTGATAGCGCAGGAAGTAGAGACTTTCGGTAGGATTGTAGTTTCCAGGCATTTTGTCTGGCTAACAAAATTGCCATAGTCTGCATGTTTGCTGCCAAGATGGCCCGTGCTGGCTTCATGGCCATCAAAATGGCCGCCGATGGCCAATTTATTCATTTTCTGTGCGAATTTGTGCGAAATGGCATCATCCAAGATGGCGACCACAGCTCCCAGGCTCTGCATCCCCAATATAACTGTCCCATAACAGAGGTCGCCATTTTGCTTGTCAGGGATGCAGCTGGTTGCTATGCAGCAGGGTGTATGTGCTGGTCGCCACCCTTTTACTTGTCAGCACCAGACACTTTGGCGACCATGCAAGGACCGCCATTATTGCTCGACAGTAAATTGGCAGCCATTTTGCTTGACAGAACATTGACAGACATTTTTCTAGGCTGTGCATTGGCAGCCATTTTGCATGTTGCTAGTATAGAGAGGGATTTCTGGCACGGAACTTCATAGCGGGGGCTGGGGCTGTGGGAATGAGCTTGTAGATGCGGAAGTGTTACAGAATAGTAGAACATAAAGTAGAGGCTTTTGGTAGGATAGAAGCTTCCAGACGAATTGACTGGCCTGACTAACAAAATGTCCACCATCGACCTACTGGTCGACAAAATGGCAGCTGTCGGTTTACCGGTTGCTGTATTGCTAGGAAGGGCATTGGCCGCCATTTTGCTAGGCATTACATTGGCCCCCATTCTTCAAGACAGTGCATTGGTCGCCATTTCGCAAGGCAGTGCCCCTTCCAAGGTGGTGAACCAGCATGACAGAGCAGGAAGTTCTATTAAGATGAGTCCACACCCCAGCTCTGCATCCCTCATGAGTGAAACACCACAATGATGAATCATCGGTGGACTGCCAGAGCATGAGGGATAAAAGGGAAATTTTGGCGTTAAAAAGGCCAAACTTGAGGGAAAATGTAAATTTTCCACGAATTTGGACATTTCCTGTGCAAATTGTGCAAAAATTGGCTTACTGGCTACCAAAGTGGCCACTGCCTTACTGGATGCCAAGATGGCCGCCGGCTTCCTAGTTCCCCATGCTAAATCCCTTGCGCCAGAACCGTTATTTTCCAACTACTGACCTACCGTTGCACTTTAGACAAATATGTAATTGACGTCGTCTGTAGACGGTCGACGGATGTGTCCGCAGACTTATTCCAGGTATATCGTAGCATCTTAGTTGTACTATACACTAAGTGTCCACAACTGCGACATTCAACAGAAAACTTTAAATCCAGTCTCCATATCTAACGTACCAATTGTCCTGTTGTTATTTTTTGACGAGTGGTTTGTTATAGTGGATTGTGGTAATTGATTATTATTGAAAGATTTCATATAACGTAAGCCACAATGTGTGTTCTAAACTAAATATACTATATATATATATATAATATAATATAATATACATATATATATATATGTACATGCCCTATATGGCAAGCATTTGGAAAACATTCTTTTTCGCTCAAATTAACTAGGCCCATAAATCTAAAGAAAACATTTTACGACCACTGTATTCTTCCAGTGATGACTTACGGCGGTGAGACCTGGACACTCAATGAATTTACAAAAGGACGACTTAGAATAGCCCAAGTAGCTATGGAAAGTTAATACTGGGTTTTACTAGAAGAGGCAAAAAAAAAAGCAACAGACATCATATTAGTTACTAAAGTCAAAGATATCTTGGAGAAGACAGCCTCCATGAAGTGGCAATGGGCCGGCTATGCTACTTGGACGAAAGTTGAAAGATGACCAAAAACGGTATTGGAATGGAGTCCCAGAAATAATTGTAGACCAAGAGGAAGACCACCACACCGTTGGGACAAAGACATATGCAGGGTTACTGGAGTTAACTGGTAGAAAATCGCCCAAGATTTTTTTACCTGTAGAAGACTACTGAAATTCTACCTGAATTCCTAGCTCTAAGAGGCCACATAATTTCATTATTAAATTGATTGATTATATGTATATATATATACTTATATATATTGTTTCTTCACCGTACAGTGAACACCTATTAAGCCCTAGTTACGTTTATTATCAGACATATTTTATTCTTCCACCAATTTATAAAATGTACATTTAAGTAATAAACACAGTGTGTATAATTCATGGGACGCGAACGTTTACCTGTAAGGGTACAATAAAATATACTTATTAACTATTATTCCCAATCAGAGTACTTAAAAAAGTGCTCATTTTACTGTGAACACTCTATTACAAACATTCTGTTTTTCTTAAAGTCGCGCATAGTGTAGGTATAAGTTTAGATAACTAGCCAGACGAACCACACTACTTCTTCTTGAGACCTAGCTTTTGACATGATCCGCAGACAAAAATCAAATAGTCGAATAACCACAGGACCTTCGAACTTTGGACATTCGGACCAAGAGTACATCGTCAGAGGGGCATGTTTGACAGTGCGCGTTAGGTGTCATCAAACATGTCTGCCGAGAGTAGTGTTATTAAGTCGGTTCTGGAACAGGTGCCAGGTGCCAGGGCTGCGGGGCTGACCACCACCATCTTGGATTTTGTCATTTCGGGCCGCCATTTTTGATTACGTCATTTCCGGCCGTCATATTAGATTACCTCACTTCCTGTTCTGTGATTACGGTCATGTGACCGCCATCTTGGACTATGACATTTCCAGTCACCGTATTGTTAGCCATTACACCGTCATATCGTTAGTTAGTATATCAGTTTCCATGCTCTATCATTTCATGTTGCCTCTATAATTCCGAGTGTTTTCTCCGACTGCTCCCTTTTCCATGAATGTGCATTTCAGTCATGTGACATCCATCTCCTTTTGCACTTCATGCACTATTTTTTCATGCATGCGACTTCCATCTTTGATTCAGCCATTTTGTTTTGCACTTCATGCTCTATCAGTATATTCTTGCGACTTCCACATTTAATTTAGACATTTCGTTTTTATGCTTCATGCTCTGTCATTCCATTCATGTGACTGCCATCTTTGATTCACAGTCTTCCTACTTTATAATTCCAGCTATGAACTGCCACGTTGGATTCACAGACTTACTGCTCTATCATTCCATTCATGCGACCACTTTCTTGGATTCAGCTATTTTGGATTCCGCCATATTGGATTCCACCTTTTTGTTTCTCATATTCATTCGATTAGTCGCATTCGCTCCACCACAATTTTGTGCTTGCACTTCATGCTCTATCAACCCATGCAGCATCTCTTGCATTCGAATGATTTTCTTCGAGTGCTCCCATTTTTCTCTCTTGCATTCTTTCGTTTTCTTTCCTGTCATCCTTTCTCTTTCTTTCCCCTAAGCTTTATTCGCATAGTTACTCTGCCACCATATTGGATTACATCATTTCTGGCCACCATATTGTTTCCCAATTACATTTGTTCAACCCCCACCTTGGATGGCATTATTTCCAGTGGCCACCTTCCAAATAATTTAGTGACGTCATATTGGATTTATATTAATTCTGCTAGTTAACTTTGTAATAATTTTTTCTGCTCCACATCTTTCGCCCAACTCTTTATCGATGGGGCATGCAGGTTCGGACAGGTACGTCACAGTCCAGGTCACGAATACTTCGTGATATCACAAACCCATACTTGTTTGACATTGTGCAGGTTCATCATGGTCCAGGTCGCTATTACTACATGATGTAACAAACTCGTCATCCGTGAACATTGCAGGTTCGGACAGGTTCATCTCGACCCAGTCTTACTGACGCCACTAGCATATAGCGACTTGCATGACGGCATGTACGCCACTCGGTACAAGCCCATACCATACTTGTTCAAAAAATATTTAAAAGTAACCAGGATGCCTATAAGGGCGATTTTCCAAATAATTTAAATTTCGTAAATGTGTTCTTAATGTGTATTGAAGGTTTTTGATATCAACGAATATTATTTTAAAGCATATCAGAAGTTTTTAATATCCACTTTGCCATTTTTAAAAACGCAAACACCATTTAAAAGAATTGGAATTATTTTTTTAAAACCAAACTGCTTCAAATATTTTATTCCAAATTATAATGTAATTAAATATTCCCAAATAACATACTGTAAAACCAAACTCGTCAAATAATAAATATATATTACGATCTACTTTATGAACATCATAGGATCAACAACATAATAAAACACTAAGTATAAAAACAAAAAAAAATTATTTTACGTTAATTACAAACAGATATCTATTTCTGCAGTTCATGTCCACTATATGTAATGTTATTAGCAAAACAATACATATCTTTGACATTAATTTTATATCGTTAAATTAGCAAGGGTCTCTTGCATCCCACGCAGCTCTTGTGGAACACCATCCATCATAGTAGATTACTCTTCTATCACATGTCTTATGTGACATATTTCTGGATTGTACGAACTCTTGGCAGGACTTCTTGGTGTTGACAGGCATGATTGATTCCCACATACTGCATACAGAATTCTTGCTCGATAGCGGTGTCCATGATGCCGAAGCTACAGTTGGCAGGTGTTCGGATGTCTAGTCGATCCGACGGCAATGGTTCAAACATTGGAGGCGATAACACTGGTGACCCTGCTGCGAACCACTTGGCTTAGGAACGGAGTCAGCTCTCCATCAAAAATCTCATCTTGTTACGAACACAAGAATAATATTCTGAAATAACTACCTCTTCTATTTATATATGTAGAAAATGTCAATCATAGAGATAACAAAGCTACTTCTCCCTTATATCTTTCATTTCCACCCAGCTGTCTTAAGATTTTGGTAGCACCACCCATCTTGCCAGTATTATTCCTTTCTTGCGATGTAACACTTTCTCAGTCAAATAAATTTCAGGAAATTTCGTGACCATTATTTCTTCTGAGTACTAGGCGCCACATATAACTACATGATCCATATCTTCCAAATAATATGTTTGGCGATAGTAATGTCATAAGTGCACAATATAAAAGAGCTCTGTAGACCATTTCCCTGCAAATCCCTTGCTAAAAACACCATTTTGTCTGCTTATGCACACAACATCAGCAATTTTAGCTTTTGGTTTGCGAGGATACAAAACTTTTAGAACTTTATACACTGTTTTTAGCAGCGAGTTGTCTTTCCCATATTTGGGTCACGTGCCTGTCGTTTGATGAATAGAGGACTGATAGTCAGCCACCATGTATACATATTCGCATACTTCACACAACAAACATAAAAACAGAAACCTTACATTTTCCCACAACTTTTATGTGTTGTATTTACACAAGCATGCTCAATTTTCACCTATGGAATATAATCTAATAATGCACAGCTCAAGACAGTCTATGATAGCAAGTGACCAACCAGAACACTTGGCCATATATATTCTTCTTCACGACAAAGTTTCACGACTGCCACTGTCAAACAATCCTGCCTAACTGGGACCTGGCTGCTTATATAGGTACCATACTTCCATGTAACATACTTCCATCATATTTAACTATCATATCTATAACCTATCGGTATTGAATACCAAAAACAGCTATAACACCTTTTAACATGACATTAGTTTGCCTCAGCCATGCATCGTCGAAAGGCATATAACCCAGCATACCTTCATACAGTGCCATATAACTATATAACCGAACCACCACAGCGGGTAACCATACCAACAAAACATACAGCCCCTAACCATATCGTTCACTCTAACCCCAAGCATACCTCATTCTTGCTGTTAACGATACAGGCAATTTCAACCACCATATCTCAGACTTACTAATCAATCATAACAGCCAACTAGATTGACTGCTATTTCGACCCATCTAACTTCACCAGTTGCACATATAAACAAGACATACCAGCAGCCGAACCAATCAAAATATTACAATCATAAGCTCAAACCATGCTATGATAAATTCAGTACTAGCAATTTAAGCATCTATGACATCCATAGTGTCATAATTCCCAGATGCCATCCAATCATACTAAGCAACCTTGCCAGCTAACCATGCGGCTCTCTCATACTAACTTATCAAACCATTGCGTCCTTACAAACTAATCACACAATAAAACAATTCTCCCCACACACCATCAAAGCTACACTTTTAGTATACTGCCAAAACAACCGAACATGTGATCATATCATACCAATAAACGTAATGGCTATACCAAATGTACAAGAAACTAACTGTATAATTAAGTCATACCTATAGGATATACCATCAAGATGTGCCAGCCATAAAAAAACCAAACCATACAGGCAGCCTACACCAGCAGAAAATACAATTATGTTACTACATCAATTTCAGTTATTCCAAGATAACATACCAACCGAAAAACACACTAGTCAGTTATATTACTAAAACCTATTACCGAAACAAGCTACCTAGAACATCCATGCAGAGAGGTCATAGAGTACAAACAAAAAAAAAACACATCTAGCAATGATAAGCCTATATGCAATTCATTTTAACTGAATGATCATAATAATATTCAAGCCATATATTTCGGATTTTTATACTAACCATCACACCCATCATCACACCTCCTGCCCACCTGTTTAACAGCTATACAGACATGTCACACTTAAAGGCAAAGCAGATACATAATAAAAATCTCCCCCGTACCATCAACCCAAATTAGTACAATGTCCCAATCTCAAATTTCAGACATTGCTGCTACCATACTGATAGGCCATACAGTCAAGACACACCACCAAACAAGTCAACCAATGAATTTATTCAGGTCATCATAAAGAGTAGTTTAAAAAACAAGAGAGATCGTACTCAAATCTCTAGTAAATCTCTCATGTAGATAAGCGCATGAGTGACTCGGTTGGTGTGTCACCCTGGAGCCTGCCTCGATTCTCGACTCGTGTATGTACCATCCCTTCGACTCGTGGAGACCTGCACGGTGCTTAAACCATCAGTCGACCACCCATCTACTTTTTATATTCACAAGTTGATAGTTGACCTCACAGGTTTGGTACATTCCACCTCTAGTGCAGTGAGTGTTGGCTCTAATCTGAATTTTACGGTTTCATTATGATCTGTGCATAAGGGAAGAATTTGCTATTCTACCGTAATAGTCAGGAATGCCTGTTCTTGATTAGCATGTGTAATATGTGTTGGTTGGAAAGTGCTTATAAATAGTTTCCTCTATATTTGTTGACGACCTTGTCGCTCTGACTGCTTCTCGCCTCTGTGATAGTATTTTTATTTTTGTCTAATGAGATGTACATTGATCGATGCTTGCACATTTTCTGTTGTTTGGTAGTGGAATTTGCGTGCCTCTGTATTGTAGCCAAACCCGATAGGAGGCTCTACATTGGAAAATCGTTTGCTGTTCTGCTGTACTACTAAGGGTACCACATCAGTTTCCAGATATCTGATCTTGCATGGCAACGACTGATGTGTTGTACAGTTTTTGTTGCTTGTGCATCACACATTGTTTGGTAGGCTTTTATAGCAGTGTCGTTGTCTCTTACATGACCACTGGTTTTAATGTATACTTCCACAGGACTGTGTAATGCATGTCTTCAAATTATAACAACTGGTAAATAGTGTACTGTATGTGACATACAATAGAATTTTTTTTGTGAGATTGGTCCTGGTGATTGTTAGCTCATTTACTCCCATTGACGGACATGTCATCTGCTTGTACCAAAGTTCACAACACAATAGCAACACTGATACGAAACCTCGTACGCCTGCATGGTGTATGTCGGCTTTCGGTCATGTGCATCGACACGAGTGCTCCTAGTGAACATCATCGCTAACGTAATCGTTGTTGGCATCCTACCAACTGGCTAGGGTAATAAAGATGGTTGAAGATCTTTGCGACTGTAGCAGGTTATGGTTGTGCACTTTAGTGGACGACAGAAGAAATGAAGATGGCGATAGCATCTGTGTGTGTATGTCTGTATTGCTTAAACAACCATCGGTATGTAGCAGAGTTCAATTCTTGACACTATACACAAATATTAAATTCCTTTTAAAACTTAGACTTAGACAAAATCTGGTACTTTTTATAGCGATGGAGGTGGGCATATTATTAGCCTACATTTTGCTGAATGAATAACATAGACTTACTTTCTACACTTTACCATTATTTTACACACATGTCATAAGACTTCATACGTACATGTGATACATGTTCAACTTAATCTTCATTCGAGCAAAACATTAATGGTGGCTATTTTTTGGAGGAAACTTCCTGCTATGATCATTCCAGGCACGATTATTTGTATAAACCACACAACAGTTATCACATGGGTAGGTCTTGTAGACGGTGGCAAATGGACAGTGATTCTCAGGGCATCGCGCTTTACGAACATCTTGTCACAATACTTGCACTCGCTTCCCGATGGGCGAATATTTTCTTTGCACTTCATGATATGTCTACACAGGTTATCGCATCGGGTGACCACAGCATCACAGTTATTACAGTGGAATGGCTTGTATGCTGGGCCAAACAAGCAATGTCCACTTTCATGATACTGCGCGTGGTTACTTTTACTGAATGTATTTCCACAATAGTAACTCTGATAACTTAATGTTTGCAGCGAAACTTCAGAGTTCCTTGCTATTGACGATGCTGGCAGTGTTATGGATGGTAAATCTTCAAACATTGACTCCATCTTCGTATTGCAGCAGAGTACTCGATATCTGTGATATTAATAATGTAATGTCTGTAGCGACTTTTCACGACCTATTGGTGTTGTTGATGCTGATGGTGTTACATATTGTAAGTCTTCAATGATTGATTCCATTTTCGTACTGTAGCAAAGTACAGGGTTGTAATCGTCTGATTTCCGCCGCCACACTCGCCAGCGAATTGACATCTGTGTTACATGATGTTGGCTTAAATACTGTTCATACTTCATCCTAGTTTCCATTTCCAACCTCTTTAGAGGACAGCTTGGTGCAAACAATAGCATGGTTGCCAGATTGAAATATGTTACCTTATCAAATCGATAGCTGTCTAGCTTGCGAGGTTGGCCTCACAACTTCTTTGAACTTGTTCATCTTTCATGCTCAACTTAGTCTTCATCCATGCAATTACTTTTGTATACATTCAATGGATGCATATTTGCATATACCATACTGCAGTTAATGCATGGTTAGGTCTTGTAGGCAGTGGCAAATTGGTAATTCATATCGTCAAGACGTTTGACATCGGTGCAGTTGGTGACATTACCTTTACACATCTTGTTATGTAAATACAGATTATCACAGTGGGTAAACACAGTGGAATGACTAGAATGCTGGACTGAACATGAAATGGCACATTTCATGTCGGTGTGCATTACAATTTCCGCTAAGTGAATTTCCACAACAACATTGATACTGTAATGGCTGTAGTGACTCTTTAGAAATGCTTGCTGTCGCCGATTGGAGGTAGGGTTGTGTGACTCTTGGTTGAGGCATTTCTTCGCGATTTGATATTCCTGGGGTATAGTAGACAGGAGGAAGGTCCCAGGTATGATAGGCGGTGTGGAAGTACCAATGTATGCCGAGCTAAGTATGCACCGCACACAACCTGCACAGGGTGGATGAATCATCTCTTATAGACTCTCTCCACTCAAGGCGACCCAAGGCTTCTCAGGCCACCCCTGTTAGTCGCTTAACAGATTGGGCAACACCGCCCGTTCCCTATGGGTTGCCAGAGTCCTCGTGACTGGCGAGGGGTATCTGCCATAATGGTTGGACCGATAGCTGCCACCAAGGCTCTACCATTTGCGGGGTGTTGGACCACTTATCACTCAGACCGAGAGAGCCCAAAGTCTTTACTTCAAAGAAGAAGTACAAAGAAGTGGAATTGAGTGTGTTTGACTACTCCTCCCCCCTCCATACTGGGAATTGGTCATGTAACACCTCGATGGTCGAGGGAGCAATGGCATGGTTGCAGTGATGAAATTATGGAGAATATGTGATCATACATAACATAAACTCTCAATTTCAGAGTAAGGGCTGCTATCCCCGGTGAACTGCGACACTGGGGAGGGGTCCCGACTGCTCTCTTGTGCCAGGCCGCCAGGGTGGTGGCCACTTTGGGTAATAATAATTCCCCGCCACTTGGGATGTGGCTCCCAGGGAGTGGAGTATGACCAGCCCTTCATTGGGTGTAAGGCTATGCCCGTTGAGGTCTTCTCAACCATTTGTGGAAGGGAATTCTTCCTGCTACTCCATTCGAAGATAATATCGTACATGAATAACCCACAAATGCCATGGGAAGTAAGTGGTAGCACGGGATGATTGGTTGGCCTCAACATGAGGTTATCTCGATCATTGTGGTTGGACTTGTGCTGATAGAGGGGGACTCCGTATGCTGGAGGAGGTCTGGAGAGATTCCCACTCTCGATCACAGACCGGGTGGTGAGCGGCAACCTGCTCTGGTTGTGCCTTAGAAAGGCAATAGGGGTATGGATAGAACCCCGGCCAGACCACATTCTTGGTTTCTGAGGACGAGGAGTTCAGAACCGCTGTGGTAGATGGGGCGAGTATGTGTGGACATGGCAGTCTTGGGCTTTGAGTCTGGCCACCGGTCGCATTAATGTTGGCCTTCTAGCGTTAAGAGGACGTGATTCCTCTTTCCCTCCTATTGGGAGGCCGCAGCGCGGTAAGGCCGTAAGACTAAGAGCACTGCGCAAAAATACAATATACATGACCGAGAGGTCAACTGTAACTGTCGCCGATTCTCTTGGTGTTATGGTGGGTCTTCAACCATTGATGCCGTCTTTAGCAGAGTACATGGTCATAGCAGATGACTCCACTCGTGACGATCTGTCTTCGCCATGGTTGTTGGTGAGATTACATACGTTCCTATATGATGCAAGCTTATATACTGTTTTCACAGCAGAACAACTAGTACATTTTATCCATTGCAACTATCTCACTATAGGTCTGCTGAGAATGATTAAGTAGAAAAACAATATGCGAGATGCAGTGTTACATGAAAGATAATCACCCCGTTCAATATTTAACCTGCAAATCCATCCATCAAACAACCATTCTTCTTTACACTTATACATATTTCAATGGATACACCTATTTTTTTTTTCCTCTAGTAAACCCATATTATTTTATGTCATGCATACATCGGAAGGAATTCTTTAGGTAAGCAGATATACTGTGCCGAGTGCAGCAAGTGATTAAAGCTTTCCATATGTCAGTTTAGCTGATAAACATTATCCGACTCCTAGAACAACAAACCATCATTTTCACTATATCTTCGCGATAAGATAAAGGCGTATTAGAATATTTATAGCAAAGCACACATGCTGCTTTTACATGTCTAAATATGATGTAGAGACTTCTCATGTCTCTCGCGAAATCTGTCTGGAAAGTGCGTACACTGAAGAGAATGTGAGTTGCTGCGAGATAGGCAACACGTTGGCCACGGGCTTGTGCATAACGACGGTTCAACTGGGAGTATTCTGACAAGCCGACCTTTTTTGTAGGTACGATATGCTGATTCTTATCTCATCTCAATAAATAGCTTACAGCTTACTGTTCACAATTGTCAGGCAAACACAGGGTGGCAACCTATATTTTCATGATGATGAGGGATTATATTACCAACTACATTGTCAAAGGTGTAGGATCTCCGTTCTACATAACACTATTCACCGATTTGTTGCTTACTCGTGGGTGGTTACAATTATTTGTGACTAAATTACATTCGCAACCGTGGATTTTAGGGCCGCGTAGCTACATTAAATAATCACTTTAGTGTAACAGTGGTACAGATATTTTAGTCTTATAGTTACGTCAGGAATAACTTGCCGGGGTATGTCGGTGTTGTTCGAAATCATGTTGTATAACTGTAAAATTATCACAAAGATATTATGGCATTGTGACTCAGAATATTTTTTTATGTTGTTGCCACACTGTTATGTTTGAATTCACCCAGCAATTTATGCCAGATCCTATAAACAACTGTAACGGTGGCTGATCTTTTTTTCTTTTATTGTTTGTTATTGTAAGTATTTTTATGGTCCACAACTTTTGTTTGGAAAATTATTTAAAATAATGCTCAACTGAAGCACATTTCGTAAACATATTACAGTTTTCTCTGAAAACAGTAGGCATGTTATATTTTTAGTGTCTGAAATTTCAAATTATAATTATGAAGTAGATCTTACTGTAATATTTGTAAAGTCAATTTAAAGGAGAATTACTTAAAAAAACTGCACGTCGTTTGTACTAACGAAAATTCCACAAATTAATTTTGAATAAATGCTTAAAAGATCCAATATGGCCTAATATAAATTCAAAAAGGCGAAAAAACTGTTTTGCTTTTTTCTCTCGGGGCTTTTTTTTTTTTTCCATGAACTGGGGTACTTTCTCAACACACTATTGGTGGTTTGGAATTCTTGTTTTGAATGTGTGGGACAAAACCAAAATTGCCTGGACTAATAGAGGTGATGTCGCACTTGAAGAGCGTGGCAGTGAATCTCATCACTGTCGCACATCTTGGCCGCAAACAGCACCAAGTAGAAGGTTAGCTAAAGCGCCTGACTTAAACCTGAATAAACTTGCAAAATAAACCTAATACGATTCACTAATAGTTAGTTGTGTTGGGTGTCACATTTTCAAACTTGTTAAAAACTCTTGATGCATTAAATGTATTTTTACGGTTACGTTATTTGTAAATCCACGTCGGAGAACCATTTCCATATCCAAAGTAGTTTTTTCTTTGTCTCGCAGCTGGAGTTAAATCGCGGCGGCAAGATGAGCTGAGCGGGCGCCAAGTCACGGCGGCGAACAAAGCCGCTGTGTTCAATAGTCTCAGTAGACGAGCAGCGGAGGTCGCGCCCCAGGTAATGGCCGGGAGGTGTCCGGACGCGGGATCAAGGTACCGAGAAAGCGGGATCGGCCTAGACAAAGGGGGAGGAGTGAGGCCGGCTTCCACGGCTACCCATGGAAATGAAGGGGTAAGGATATGGCTTAATCCCCTCCTTCCCGCACCCCTCCAGCAATCCCTTAAACTTGCCGAGAACTCGCAAGCCAACGGGCCGGGGCTAATCCGTGGGTGAACGCATTTACCGCCACGGCCCCAAACTAGCCCCGGGAGAGCTGAGGAATGATGAAGCGTTGGGAAGGGGCGGGGGGAGGGAAGATGAGGCCTTGAACCGGCGAACCCCCCCCCCCCCCTTTCCTATTGCGACCCACCATTGTTGGGAAGTGAAGGCGCGAGGCTCATTACGCGCATAATTGTACCGTGAAGTTAACCGAGATTATCTTCGCCCCAGTGATGCACGGTCCCATCCCATCGCCCCTTCACTACAAGCTTCCCACGCCTTCGGACCGAATGTCTCGGCTGACGGCGGAAGTTAAACCTACCGGAGGTTGGACGGGGATGATCGTCGCCACCCTCGCTTCTCCCTCGGGCGTTTAGGCGCCGCCCAGCTGGGCGCCAAGTTTCCGGCTTCCTGCTGTCCCATCCGGGATAGCACGTTCGAGAAGAGGAGCTTCTTGTACTTGCCGGCCACGTCGTAGCAAAGCGACATGACACCGGGAACACAGCCCTGGCACGGCAGACGGCACTCACAACACGGCGACTGTCATGTATTTCTCATTATTCATATTGTGAGTCTTCAACTTGACTACAACATGTTCAACTAAGTGCTTTTGGAAACAATCTTTAAACTAAATCATGTTTAACTTGAAAAAAAATAGACATTGCCACGCACCTGATGGCTATATCGTGTCGCTCAATATATTCTGAAAAACCGTAAACAAATAAATTTTACTTTTACACTTATTTGTGTAAAACTAAAAAAGAACAACACACGTGTTCACTATTGTAATTAATATTCCCCTCGTAAACCTGATCACAGAGTTACTCAGATCAGCTTCCAACATAAATGTGAGCACGCCAGTCAGCCTTTGTACGAACACATGTGTAATCTGAGGCAAGTATATTGTTTAAATCTTGCCTCCAAAACGGTTCCATTTAACTACGAAAAAACTGTCAATAGCTGAGGGCATGCGAGAGTTCTTTGCACGTGCTGTGCCCAGAATACTCATCACATTACAACCACCAACTTTAGGAAATTTTATATTTTCCAAAACATTACACAGGTAGGTTCCCGTTATTACCGGACAATAGTGGTGCCAGACGGTGTGGCATCAATATAAACATTCATAGACATTTGCCGAAGACGAATGGATCTGATACGGAACACTTTCTCGGGGCAGAAACACTTGCAGAGGTGCGAACTGTCATAAATGTAATTAATTGTTTCTATATAGAGATACTTCGATGGTTGTGCAAGAGTGGCACAATGCTGTTTTATAAAATGTGTGTATACACTCAAGCCCAACACCACGCCTCCCCCACCCCCCTCCCTTCAGCGTGTGTATCCCTTCCGTCCCAACCCTTGCGTTCCTCCTTGTTGCTGTGATTGGTTGCTCCCACCCCTTCCCCCCTCATATTTCATTCCTCTTCGAGGTGTGCTGTGATGCGCTGTTGGTTGAAGGTGGGGCTACCCCTCCCTGCTATGTGCTACACCATCCTGTTGACGGTTTACCCCTCCATTCCAATCCTTCCCCGAGAGGTGTATTGAGATTAGCAGTTGGCAGTGGCAGCAAGAACAGCACAAGAGACAATTGGCGAGGATTGATGCTGACTCTTCGAAGGTCGGTGCACGACTAATCTCTGATGGATTATGAGTGGAAGGGAGGGGTGTCCGCTGCTGCAGAAGTCGTCATACTTCGGTGGTTGACGAACCACTGAAGTCTTCATGCTTCGGCCGTCAGCGAGCGATTGAAGAGTTTGAGAGTGGCTGAGGTCGATGAAAGTTAATATGTGCAATAACTATTAATTATCTGAGAATTGATAAATTACTAAATACTCATAATGAATAATTAAGAATTCCACAATTAAAAATTCTGACATTAATTACACGTTGTGTACATGCAATAACTACCGATATTAATTGCACGGTAAATACTAATTATAATTATAATTTTCAATAAGTACTAATACAAATTATGTACTGACAGAGTAATCCTTTATAATAAGTAGACCATCTCTGTCTGTCTGTCCGTCTTTAATACATCTAAGTACCTTGAAACTGTACATAATTTCTTCAGATTGTGCAGAGCGAATCCACAAGGTACAATAAAGGTCAAGTTGGAATTTCAGCAAGATCAGATAACGCAATTATTACCTTTTACCCTGAAAACCGTTTTTCTAAATTACTTTTTCCCTATGAAAAGTTTTGTATTAATGCATAGAGAGTATTGCATAGAGATATGAAGGTAATGAAACATAATTTTTGTTTACTTTAAAGTCTCGCTTCAATGTTGAGTTAATTAAGTGGGGCCACATTGGTTCAGTGGATAGAGCAATTCCAAGTGGGGCCGCAGTGGCCAAATGGATAGATATAGGTATATCAAATGGAGCCTTAGTAGCTCAGTGGATAGAGAGATTCCTAGTGGGTCCTTAGTGGCTCAGTGGATAGAAGTATATTAAGTGGGGCCGCAGTGGCTTAGTGGATATAACTTTATCAAGTGGGGCCGCAGTGGCTTAGTGGATAGAACGGTTCCAAATGGGGTCTTAGTGGCTCAGGGGATAGAACAATATTATGTGGGGTCGCAGTGGCCTAGTGTATAGATAAATATTAAATGGGACAGCAGTCGCTTCAATGTTGAGTTAATTTCAGATCATTTCATTATTACCTACATATATGTATGGCATATTTTTTCAGTTTTTGTATGATAACCAAGTTTTTTAACATGGTAACTGTTCTAGCCACGTGAAAATACAAAAAAAAAAGGTCACGGGCTGGGTCCCCTAGTTGCACATTGACAAATAAATATTGCACAAATATAAGTACAAATATTAATTACAGAGTAAGTGCAGAAACTAATTACCAATTGCACAAATACCGAGACCCTAATTGCATATCTTCTCACTACCACTCCCAACTGCAGAGGTAACTGAAATTCACATCATTAATTAATTATCAACCTCACCGGCCATGAACTCTGCCGCGGCCCTTGAGCAGCCTGCACGCCACTATGCTACCCTGCACGCCACCAGCCAAGCGTGCTGCCTATAGCCCATGCTACCCTGGCCGCCGACGGTCCTTCGCACGTTAGGCTACCTGCGGTAACTTTAAAACTCCTTTAAAGTTACAATTTAAAAAAATTATAGTTTAATGAAATGTGTTAGGGATGGAAATGCGTTATCTCCCACCATTTCACTTAAGTATTATGGTACCCCCTACTGTTGTGTGAGGTAATTGTAGGCCTCCTCACAACATGTAGTATTAAAAGACGTAAGAATATTTCCCACATTTTGTAACTGCCAGAAACTCCCGAGCATTTGAATTATAAGCAAGTATTTTTCATTTTATGCCCGGTCTTATTATTTGAAAAGAAAGTAGCATTTCATATATTCCTTCGTGTACATTTAAATATAACATGTAAAATACTGCTGTAAAATAATCTATTTATTATAGCAAATTCAGTCGTGTTGCAGAACTATATAGTGCTCCAGCCGAGCTACGTTTCCTATTGCTACAGCACAAGCCAACAGCCGCTGTCTGTAGCCTGGCCACATCTCAGCACTGGAATACTACGCTGCGCATGGACTTTGTTAACTATGAATGCCACCGTTTGACTGTGCCATGCACCAGCATGCATTTCCAATGTCCTACAAACGTGAAATCTGGTGACCTGCCGGCCCTGCCAAGTGATTTAAGCACCTATGTGGATTATTTATACTTGTTGCTGTTTATTTACTTTAATTTATTATACCATCAATATTCCTTACTCTCACTCATGTTTTACAACCTTCATTTCCTATTTTTCCACACTAATGTGAATTTTTAAATTATAAAAATTTACATTTATCAATAAAATTAATAAGTTTTGTTCAAATGTAATCCAAATTTTCTTATTGCTCAGATGCGCTTATTTGCTTCAGTAGCTAAAAAATAATTTCACGTTTTGTCTTTATTGTCATATGTTACATCATAGTTTTTTGAAAATAGTAGAGTAACAATTTATGATACTTTGGTGTTACCTACATAATCATTTTAAAAAGACTGTTTGATACAATTTGTCTCACTTTCATCTATGTTCCCTCTTAAGAAAATAGTTATAAAAATGTATTCCACTCTTTTCACGTAAGCATTAACCACACACACATTCATATTAACTCACTCACCTTTGTTTCAGTATTAGTAAAAATTATTTTTAATAAACCATATTACATTTGTGTTAATGGAAAAACTCCTGTCCACAAGCCCTTGAATCATACTTTTGTTTATCACGCTGCTTGTTGTCCCACGTCCATTTTGTTAACTTACTTTTTCACACTCCTCTGAAACCAAGTTTTTTCACAATCACTTGTATTATTTTGTAAACACTCTTATGTTCGAGCCATTCATTCTTACTTTGTACTAACCCCCCTGTTGTGATACGAGAGTAAATAATAAATTAAGAGTTTCCATGGCGGAAAAGTGTCAAATACTTAGTGTATCTCCCCGGTATTTCATCTGTATATTAAAAAATATTTTAATAGAAGTCATGGAGTAATAGTGCATACAGTGCAAAATATTAGTGCAAAACCCCTGTTTCCCCCACAACTTTCATTTTCTCACATTATGTGTACATTGGTGAAACTTTAGAAATTAGACAATGGATTAAAAATTAAAAAGAAAATCATTCAACTAATTTATTACTAACCAAATTATATACATAAAGCACTATTTGCACACAAACACACAATTGTAAACTCTAACATAAATCATTCATCTTAAAAAAATTCTTAATATGAAAAAAATTATACATTCAAAAATGTATACAAATTCACTCTTCTTTAAAAACAATCATTGTTAAAAAAATATCTGCGCACTTAAAAAATTGCGTTACTTGCAAGATGGGACTTTATTATTTACATGCCACTTTTCTAAAAAACATTTTTTATGAAAATTGTAAACTCTAATTTCATCTAGGTTACATTCAGGAAAATGGACACAAATATTTGTATATTATTTCTTTTGTCATAATCAGTATATAACTGTTCTTCTTCTTTAAGCCGAGGACCCTTCATTGATGGAAGGATATCTCCCGTGTTGGAGAATAATTCATAATGATATTCTTGGAGAGTGATGTTTTAGCTTCGGCTATGCCCTCGTAGCAGTTGACAGTTAATTTAGTTGTAGAGTCTTGTTGACTGTTGTTGTAACAGTGGTTGAGGGTAATGATAGTTGATGTTGGTGATAGCAGGCAGTTGGTACTGCAATTGATGTTGGCAGATATTGATAAATAGGGGAAAATGTTTAGTTGGGTATGCGCTAATGCTCCCGAGGCAATGTCGTTACGCCATCCGGCGCAATGAAACGTTTATCGTCTTAGTTTGACAAAGACACTTTCGTTATACATTCGGTAAACATGTCATGGGCACGCGAATAAAGTTAGATTTGGGAACCCATAACCCTTGAATTTTGATGGAGGCAGTCCAAATAGAGCTCGTAAAGGAGTGACTGCAACACGTTAGACTTATGCCTTTTGCATTGTGCACACGCTCTTCATTAGAAAAAAATTTATGTGTATAACTTAGGGCATAGGCCTACAAAATGTGTGATGTTGCAATCGGTGCATTCATCCCTCATCACTTCAGTTATGCTTTGTCCACTAATGAGAATTCTTGCAGGTTATCTGGTGCATAGTTAGAGGTATTAAAATGCGTATCCAAATCAGGGAAAATACTCTTCTAATCATCATGGCAATCAATTTAATAAATCAATGAATCCAAGTCACAAATTAAAAGGTGCGAAACAGCCTGAGGACATTTTTGTTGCATGTAATTATAGTGAAAATTATAAAAAAATAATTTATATCTTTTATATTTTTCACCTTTCATTACATTATGAAATGTATCGTTGGGCGGGAGTGACGTACAGTTCGGCCATTACATGGACGTAACAGTAGATAGTAAACGCTGATCCTAGCGCAGCGCACTAAATAGGGCTATTTTATTCTAAAATAACGACAAATAATATGTTTATGCTCATAGAAATATTATTATTAAAATAACAACAATTAGAAAGAAATTCTTAAACCTAGAATTCTATGAAAAACCGCGCAAAACGAAGCATTTTAGAGAAAAAAAATCGAGTAATATTTTCGTTTTCAAGCAACATTTAATTTTTCTAGAAACGTCAATTTTCGATTTTCAAAAACAAGCACATTTAAGCTTAAATTAGGCAAATTTAAGTAAAAAAAAAACCATATTTTCAATTTTTCAAAAAGTCACCGTGCGCTTTTCGTGCAGGTTTTTCCCCAAGTAAATTTAAGCTAAAATCAAGCAAAATAAGCTAAAAGAGTAAGCCAAATCAAATTGCAATATTATGTTAATATTGAAAACACTAAATGGCACACGCGTGCGCACGGCCCAGGAAATAAGAAATGTGAAATATGAAAAAGGATAGTTGATAAATACAAATTAATATAATTTATACATTTTAAGAGAAATCTACATCATACATAAATTTTCCATTTTCATTTCTATTAAGCCCTTAAATGCTATAAAAATTTGTTTCTTATTTGTTAATTTCAAACTGTTTTTATCAAATATATTTACATATGGATCTAATAATGTATTTTTAAACGTACGTCTAAATTACTATTAATATTTTTACCAAATTGATACTCATAAATTGAATAATCTATAGTAGCATACAATTTATTATTTCCTAGTTCTTGTAGTTTAGTCAATTTAAACGAATTGTTTAACTTGTTGACACGCGATTGAGTTTTTCTTTATTTATAATGAAAAAAATTTACAATAAAAAATAAAAACAAAAAAATTTATTTTCTTATAAATAAAATGGAAAATAATAGAATATCTTAATAATGTAAAAATGTAATTACGTATTAAATGCAGAAAATTTTTCATCACATAAAGGCACAAAATATAAGAATATTAACACTTGTATAAAATGTTTTAGAGAACATGTTAAAAATCATAATGAATTTAATAAGGAGAAAGTATTATGCAATTGCGGAAAATATATTTATAATCTACATCTGAAATGGCATGAAATATTGAAACACACAATGAAACAGTTGATATACTAAATGAAATTGAAAATGGTAATTACCTATCAAAAAAGGTACAGCATATAAAGAGAATAAATCAATACAATTATTTCACCTAATAAAAATACTAAAGACAAACATACATCAATATGTAAAAAACATTTTAATGAGAAATATCAACATAACAGGACGTTAAATAGTGAAAAACGATTTCTATATTATCACAATAAAAACTTTCAAATTTAAAAACGATTTCATTATTGTCAATAATTTAAACATTTTTATCGACTTACTCCATCTTATTCTTTTCATCTTTATTTTTCCACTCTTATTAAATTTTCTCATATTAATTAAACAATTTAGAGTGGCGACGAACAATATAACAGTTGAGTTAAGCGCAAATATATTGATTGAGTTAAGTACTATAGCAAAAAGTTTAATAATAAAAAAATATATAAAACTAAGGAAAGATGATTTAATTTGAAATATTATTACACAACATAATACTATTCAAACACAATAATATCATTAAAAAAAATCTGAGGATGTTCTAAATCATTTAAAAATAGAAGTATTAAGAGCTAAAGCAAAAAGCGTCAAAATAAAAAAACATAGAGAAATAAAGGAAACGTGAATTAATTAGAACTTTTATTTCATTCATTTTAAATAGAGAAACAAAGACCAAATTTGAAAAATTACCTTTCTCATGTGTCAATTTTAGATAACAATACAATAAGGATAAAAATGAATTAAAAGGAATATTCCCATTTTTTAATAATGTATTTGTAAAGCCTAGAAATAAAAGTAAGCAGATGAATGAATGGATAACAAAAAGCAACTTGACAAAATTACATTTATTAGATATTAATATCAATAAATTATATGAAGAAGATAAAATAATTTATAAGAAATATTCCCAAAGAAAAATCATAAGCAATACAAATAACACAGTTAATACAACTTTTAAAAGTAGGGTATCAACATATAACGTTCAAAATTCCTTTAATTTCGTACAGCCTAATCACGTATTACCTTCAGTAAAACATAGGATTTCTGAAATAATACACGATCATCTTAGGAATTAAGAGGGTTGAAAACTAACATTAAATTATATACCAATTTTCGCAAGCAAGAGAATGCCCAAACAGAATTATTTACATTTCAATCACAAAAAATTACAATATTGAACGACAGAGAAACTAAAAGGCTGTTCAAAGACATAAAAAAAAATACTTCCACATATATCCGAATTTCAAATAAGTAGTTCAGAATGGATAGAGTAACTGGAATACAGTTAGCTATAAAAAGTATAATCCTTTAAAAGGAGCATCATAAATTGAATTATAAGAAGAAATTAAGAATAAAAAAGCATGTTTTAATGTGAAAAATGAAGACCAAAAATAATTCTTTGAGCAATCAAGTCAGCATTGTTTCCAGCAGAAAAAGATCCACAAAGAGTAACTTGGTATAAAAGTAATGGTCTTAATATTGATAAACTAATAGATAAATATAAATATACTATTAAAATTTATGACATACCAAAACAGAAAATCAAATTGATTCATCTATAAAGTATACTCTATTAAAGTTAAGTCCACAGTATGTCCACTAAAACATACAAAACACAAAAATTATAAGTATATAAATTGACATTATTTCAAACATAATAACAACTCACATTACCGTTGGATTAAAGATTTTTCGAAGTTGATTTCAGCACAAAAAAATAATAATCAATATACAACTTACATATGTGATATGTGTCTTAAATTCTTTATGTCTCAAGAGAAATTAAATAAATATGTAGGCGATTGCTCTAAAAATGAATCAGTAAGAAACAGTATACCATCGAAAAGGGAGCTAATAAAATTTCATAATTACAAACATACAATAAGGTTTCCTTTTACAATATATGCAGATTTCGAATTTATTCTAAAGAAAATATCAAATGTTAAACCAAATACAAGAGAAATAGATTAAGTTAAATTAATCAAAAACTACGCAGTTTTAATAGAGGATAATATTGATAATGGTTTTTATAGGATACTTAATGACATATTCGATCTTACTAATTAACAAATAACTACCATTGATTAAAATTTGATTGAAGAATCATATACATTGAAATTTCAGTTACATGAACCTTCTGGTATTTCCTATTATATTGTATATAGTTATGGTGATTATAACCCACCAGTTTTATATCGAGGCTCAAATGCACATAAGATGTGTATACAAGAAATGAAAAGGAATGTAGAAGAAATAGGGGAAATATATTCGCAAATTGCATCAATGCATCGACTAACAAAAGACGAAAAAGCATTATATAATAAATCCAAAAAAATGTGTTTTATGCAAATTCAAATATACAAGGGAAAATAAAAGAGTACATCACCATGATCATTTAACTGGAAAACTCATTAACACAGTATGTAATAATTGTAACCTGCAATTAAAATTACCATATTTTGTTCCAAATAAATTTCATAACTCGGATGGATATGATGTTCATTTATTTATTTAAGAGCTAGGATATGGTGAAAAAAATATATTTTATTGCAAATAATGAAGAATAATATATTACTTTCGGGGAAAGCAACAGCAAATTTTAAAATGAGGGTTTTAGACTTCATTAAAATTTATGCCTAGTAGTATAGATAAATTATCATCCAATTAAACCAAAGAAAAATTACACAGACACAAAAATATTTTCCAAAAGATCAAGTGGTTTTAGGTATTAGGTGGAAAATTTAAGAAACAGAACTTCCGCCAAAGAGTGAAATTCACATCAAATTAAATGAATATGATATAACTGACGATGATTATGAACGTGGAAAACATTTATGAATTCAATTTATTGTTAAGAACCATGGTGAATATTACGACTTACATTTAGAAAGTGACGTATTATTGTTGGCAGATTTGTATGAAAAATTTAGAAATACATGTATACGATTTATATCCAGCATGGCATTTACAACACCAGGATTATCATGGGATGGAATGTTAAAAATGACTAAACATTCATTAGATTTATTACATGATTATGATATTATTTTAAAGGTACAAAATGTGATAAGAGGTGGAATATCTCAATGTTGTAAACGATGTGTTAAAGAAAATTATTAGTATTAAGAATATTTTAATCCTATTCAAGAGTCCAAACATTTATCATATCTGAATGCAAATAAACTTTATTGATGGGCAATGTCTCAATATTTACCATACGGGGCGTTTCAAATGGGTTAATTATCCAGAATTTAAATTAGATTTTAGGCAAAAATATATACTAAATTTGAATGATTTATCACCACATGGATAAATATTAGAAGTCAATTTAGAATATCCACAAGAAGTGCATTATTCGTATAAAGATCTTCCATTTTGCCCAGAAAATAAGGTAGTTCCAGGAACAAATATACCTAAATTGTTAATAACTTTACTTATGAAACAAAAGTATGTAATACAGTTTCTTAACTGGAAACAAGGTCTTAATAATATATTATAACTTACTGAAATGCCTATAATATTTAATTTTAATCTTTCTGATTGGCTTAAAAAGTATATAGATTTAAATACATTAATGAGAACTAATGCTAAAAATGAACTTGGAAAAGATTTTTATAAGCTGATGAATAATTCTGTGTTTGGCAAAACAAAGGAACATATCAGAAACAGGGTATATATTGGACTGACATCAAATGAAAAAGACTGTAATGAAATAGCAACAAAAGCAAATTTCAAGAAAAGTGTTATATTAAATGAAAATATTGTAGCCATGCATATGAATAAAATAAGAGTAAAATTAAATAAACCTATTTATATGTGTATGCCAATTTTTGAAATATCAAAAGAGTTAATGTATTATTTCCTTTATAAGGTGATAAAACCAAAATATGGAGATAAAATTTAATTATTTTATCGGGATACCGCTTAATCCATATATTACATAAAAACATAAGATATTTACGAAGACATGAAGACAATGTTAGATAAATTTTATGCAAGTGATTATCTAAATGACAATAACTATAACATACCTCAAATAGATGAGAAGGTTTTATATAAAATTAAAAATGAATGCAATGGTAAAATAATGAAAGAACCTGTGGGTATAAGTTAAAAAATGCATGCTTATAAGGTTGATAATAAAGAAAATAAATGATCAAAAGGTGCGAAAAAATGTGTATTTAAGAAGAGAGTAACAATTGACGATTATAAGAAATGTTCATTTGGTGAAAAATATAATTTAGAACAATGAATTTAATAAGATGCGAAAAGCATGCTATATGTATACAGTAGAAGTTAATTAAAAAACACTAACCCATCATGATGAAAATTATTATTTTCTATATTACTATATTTTATATGGTTTACAAATTGAAAAATATACAATATTTCAATTATCTGTAGTTTCTAAAGTAATATCAATATCACAGCCATCCAAATCAATAAGTGTAACATTTACATCTCTTATTTCTTAAACAATGATTCAAGTGTTCACTATTTATTTTATAAAAAATTCGATAAGTGGGTTCATAAATAATATAATCTCTAAAACCAAACATTGTTTTTGGTGGAAAATTAGCAATTAGGACTGTTTCTAAATGGTTATAATAATTATATTTTATTAACATTCTATATGCTAAATTAAAATGAATTTGTATTGTTTTAATTGATCAAAATTAGGTAATATAGTGCCAACATGTTTTTCTTTTACAATAATCATATTTCTTTCAAAACCAAGAATATCATATAGTCGATCGTCAAATTTAATATCAAACTTAGATTTAACCAAAACTCTATTTTTACTCTATCTGCTGTTAGTTCGATGTTATAAGTTTAAAATAATTGAATTGAATTTATAGTTTCCTTTAACGATCTAATATTGTATTATTCTCTAGATACATGTATAACTTCATTGTTGTCAATCAATGTTATAGTACTGTTATTTATATTAGGTGCTACGAACTTTGTATTAAAAATTAATTAAAGCCAATGGTTTATCTTTGTAGATTATATCATTACGACGTTTTATCTTTAGTATTGATATTTTATTTGTTAACTTGAATACTTTGTTATCTATTTATTACTCAAAATATTCCTAATTAAATGGAAAAAGTTGATTGGTGTGTCGGTGGATTAATTCCCAAAGAAAAATCTAATAATAAAATAAATTGTGAATTGCTACCTGATAACACAAGAGCCATAATTGTAGGCCCTAATAATAGCCGAAAAACTAATTATACGATAAATATTATTTTTAAGACAAATTTATTATATTTTAATAAATTGTAATTTTGCTCAAAAAGTTTAAATCAATGCAAATATTATCAGTTACAAAATGATTTTCATGTGTTATCCAAAAAAGTGAAAGAAAAACTGGTATGCTTTTTAATAATAATGACAAAATGATCCCCTTAGGCCAATGTGAAAATTATTTTTGGCTTTATTTGACGATGTTATTTTAGATGATCAATATAAAATTTGTGAATATTTTACTAGAGGAAGATACATGAATACAGATGTATTTTATGTAACACAAACTTATTCGAAAGTGCCTAAACAACTTGTAAGAGACAATACGAATTTTCTATATTTAATTAAGCAAGATTACACTAATTTAAACATGTTTATAACGAATTTTCGGGGAGACATGACTTACAAGAAATTTAAAGAAATAGTTCAAACTGTTGCGATTGAGAGTATGGATTTATAACAATAGATTTGAGTAAAAAAATTAAAGGTTGGAAGTTTAGAAATAAAATTAAACTTTTCATTATTTTGTCAAACATTTTGCATATTTGTAAGCTAAATAATAAATCTATTCTAAATATTTTTGAACAAAAAAAAGTGTTTTATGAACCTAAAGGCGTACGTTGAATATGATGAACATATTTCATTATTGTGAAATGTGTTATATTAAGTTTAAAATGTGTTATGAACATTAAACTTTTACCTTAAATATTTCTTATTAATGGTAATGAAAATATTAAACGTGTGTTATAAACGTTAAGTGTAAATTTTAAATGTGAATTATTAATGTAAAACACGCATTGCGAATGTTAAATATGTTGCATTTGGAATGCTAAGATTTATTATAATCTGTCAAAAATATTTATTCCCTCTATTTTAGGAATATTCCTATAGCAGTTATAAATCCATCTTGATATTCAGATATTTTAGTATTTTTTTGTGTTAAAAACCAAGTCATCACAACTTTTAACATCAAAAGCAATACTGTTTTATATATATTTTTGGAATCCTTAATAACAGTCACAGTATCATTAGATAAATTAAAATTAGCAGTAATTATGTTATGTACAGTTCAAACCATCAAAAACGAAAAGAAAATTAGGATATCTATGTGAAGAACATTAGTTTGTTTATTCCACTTAGCCGGGAAATAAAATAAATGAGATTTTCCTTCCTAACATTTATCAACTTTCAAGTTACCAAGTGTATCACAATAATTCAAAACTGATTGGTATAAATTTGTAATTTAACGTCTAACTTTTTATCAAAACTTCTTTGCTTTTTTATTTTCAAGTTAACAATTGTATCACAATAATTTAAAACTGATTTGTTTAAATTTTGTAAGTTATTAAAAAATCTATTTGACTGCATCTATTCCATCTATAGGATCAGCCATGTTATTTATTCCACAAATTTGAATAGAAGCATAATCCTTTGTATAAAGAAAAAAAAATGTCTGATCCTATAGATGGGAAAGATTCAGTCAATAAAAGATTTAAACAAAACATTTAAAAATTATATTGAAATGATTGTTAAGTTTGAAAATTGAAAAAGCAAAGAAGTTTCTGATAAAGAGTTAGAAGTTAAATTACAAAATTTGAACCAATCAGTTTTGAATTATAGTGATACACTTGTTAACATGAAAGGTGAAAAATGTATGGAAGGAAAATCTCTTAGCATTTATTTACCTACCAAGTGCAAAAAAAAAGTAAATTTTTTTCACTTATATAATCAAATTTTCTTTTCTTTTTTGATCGATTGCAAAGTATGTAAAATTAGAACTACTAATTTCAATTTACCTGATGATACTGTTACTGTTATTAAGGATTCTGAAATATATATATATATATATATATATATATATATATATATATATATATATTACAGTAATATTGATGTTAAGAAGATATTATAATTTGGTTTTCAACATAAAAAACGAAAATATATGAATATGATGATAGTTAATAACTACAGCAGGAATATTTGTGAAATATAAAGAATAAATATTTTTGACATATTTTAAGAAGGCTTATCATTCCAAACGCAACAAATTTACTGTTCACAATGAGCATTTAATGTTCATAACACATATTTAATGTACACATTAAACATTCATAACACACATTTAATATCGGTTTAACATTTATCAAATATTTAAAGTACACGTTTAACGTTTATAACTCATGTTAAACGTTAATAAAATACATTTACCATTAATAAAATGTGTTCATCACATTCAACATTCATAAAACACATTTTTGTTCGAAAATATTTACAGTAGATTGATTAATTAGTTTTGAAATATGTGAAATGTTTTAAAACCTAATAAAAACTTTAATTTTATTTCTACACATCCAGTCTTTAATTTTTGTACTCAAATATATTGTTATAAATCCATACTCTTAATCACAACAGTTTGAAATATTTCTTTAAATTTCTCATAAGTCATGTCTCCACAAACAGTCATTATAAATGTGTTCAAATTAGTGTAATCTTGCTTAAATAAACATATAAAATTCGTATTGTCTCTTACAAGTTGTTTAGGCACTTTTGAATAAGTTTGTGCTAAATAAAATACATCTGTATTCATGTATCTTTCTCTACTAAAATATTCATGAATTATATATTGATCATCTGAAATATCATCGTCAAATATAGCCAAAAATCATTTTCACATTGATCTAAGGGGATCATTTTGTCATTATTATTAAATTAACATGGCAGTTTTTCTTTCACTTTATTGAATAAAACATCAAAATCATGTTGTAACTGTATACATTTGGTTTGATTTAAACATTTTGAGCAAACATACAATTCATTACAATATAATCATCCTGTATAATAAATAATATTTGGCAATAAATTAGATTTATGCCTATTATTAGGGTCTACAATTATGGCTCTTGTGATATTAGGTATTAATACACCATTTTTTAATTAACATTTTTGTAACTAAACCACAGACACCCCCAATTAACATTTTTAATTTAATTAGACATTTTTTGAAGAATAAATGAATAATAAATATTCAAGTTAACAAATAAAATATCAATACTAAAGATAAAACTTCATTATTATATCACCTACAAAGATAAATCGGTTGCCTCAGTTAATTACCATGCAAAGTTCATAGCCCCTAATTTAAATAACATTAGTATTATATTGATTGATAACAATGAAGTTATAAATATATATAGAGGATAATACAGTATTGGATCGTTAAAGGAAACTATAAATTCAATTCAATCATTTTTAACTTATAACATCGAACTAACAGCAGACAGAGTAAAAATAGAGTTTTGGTTAAATCTAAGTTTGATATTAAATTTGACGATCGACTATATGATATTCTTGGTTTTGAAAGAAATATGATTATTGTAAAAGAAAAACATGTTGGCATTATATTACCTAATTTTGATCTAATAAAACAATACAAGTTCATTTTAATTTAGCATATAGAAAGTTAATAAAATATGATGATTCTAACCATTTATAAACAGCCCTAACTGCTATTTTTCCACCAAAAACAATGTTTGGTTTTAGAGATTATATTATTTATGAACCCACTTATCAAATTTTTTATACAATAAATAGTGAACACTTGAATCATTGTTTAAGAAATAAGAGATGTAAAAGTTAAACTTATTGATTTGGATGACTCTGACATTGATATTATTTTAGAAACTAAAGATAATAAAAATAGTACGGATTTTATATAATATATAATATAATAATATAAATATATAATATTGTCATATATATGAAAATTAATTAAAAATTAACTTTTTCATATCCATATGGTAATGTATCAATTTTATTTTCTTGTATAATCCTTTTGTCCTCACGGTGGCTTATTGTTATTTCATAAACTTCAATTTTATATATTTTATGCTTTTCGCATCTTATTTTATTCATTATTCTGTATTGTATTCTTTCATCCAGCAAACCTTTCTTATAATCGTCAAATGATATTCAAATTTTTTCACATCATTCGATTTTTTATTTTCTTTATTATCAACCTTGTAAGCATACATTTTTAATCTTAAACCCAGATATTCTTATATTATTTTCTATTGCATTCATATTTCATTTTTCCTAATACCTGCTTATTTATTTAAGGCATGTTGTAGTTAATTGTCATTGGGATAGTCACTTGTATAAAATTTATCTAACATTGTTTTCATATCTTCGTAAATATCGTCGACTTTTTGTCATAATTTATCTATCAGTATCCTGATAACGTAATTAAATTTTATTCCCATATATTGGTTTCATCACTTTGTATTGGTAATCATACATTAAGCATTTCTAAATGTCTAAACTCAATATACCCCTATGAATAAGCTTATTAAGTTTTACTCATGTTTTATTAATATGTATGGCCGCAAGATTTTCATGCAAAATAGTACTTTTCTTGAAATTTTCTTTTGTTACTAATTTATCACTGTCTTCTTCATTTGAAATAAGACTTTTATCTACCCAGTTTCTGATATTTTCCATTGTTTTGTCAAACTAATAATTATTCATCAGCTCCTACAAATATTTTCAAAATTATTTTTAGCTTTATTTCTCATCGATATATTTAAATATATATATATACTTTTTCAGCCAATCAGACTGATTAAACTTCAATGTTTTATTTATTTTAGTAAGCTGTAATCGATTTTGAACACATTGTTTCAAGTTATGATAGTGTATTACAAACTTTTGATGTCAAGTAAAGTTGTTAACAATTTAGGTATATCTGTTCCTGGAACGAATTATTTTCTGGGAAAAATGGAAGATCTTAATGAGAATTATGCACTTATTGTGGATAGTCTGAATCAACTTCTAATATATGCCCATGTTGTGAATCATCATTCAAATTTAATATATATTTTTATCCGAAATCTAATTTAGATTCTTGATAATCAACATATTCGAAACATCCGTATGGTAAATATTGAGACATCGCCCATCCATAAAATTTATTTGTATTGAGATATTCTAAATGGTTGGACTCTCAATTTGGATTAAAATCTTCTTAATATTTATTATTTGCTTTAATATGTTGTTTACAACATTGAGATGTTGCACCTTTTATCCCATTTTTTAACCATTTAAATCATATTATAATGTAATAAATAAAATTGTTGTTAGATATATTTTTAACAATGTATCCGATGAAAATCCTGGTGCTGTAAAATACAATGCTGGATCTAAATCATATGCATTTATACATGTATTTCAGAAATTTTCAAATACTTCTGCCAACATCAATACGTCACTATTTAAATATAAGTTGTGATATTCAACCATGGTTCTTAATTATAAATTGATTTAAGAAATGTTTTACATTTTCATAATTATCGTCATTTATATCATATTCATTTAATTGGATGCGAAATTCACTCTATGGTGGAAGAACAATTTCTTCAAATTTCTTCGAACTATCTATATAATCATATGGATAAACACCTTTCCTAGTAACAAAATCCACGTGATCTTATGGAAATATATTTTGTGTATGTTTTATTTATTTATCTTAAATTAGATGATAATTTATATAAACTTCTAGCCATAAATTTAAATGTGTTTATAAACTTCATTTTAAAATTTTCTGTTTCTTTCCCAAAAGTTTTTTTTTCTTCATTATTTGGGATAAAATCTATTTTTTTTTTTCACCATATCCTAGCGTTTTAATAAATAAATGAGAATCATATCCAGCTAAGTTAGGAAAATAAATTGGATCAAAATGTTGTAATTTTAATTGTAGGTTACAATTATTATGTATTGGGTTAGTGAATTTTCTAGTTAAATAATCATAGTGTTGTACTTTTTTATTTTTCCTGGCATATTTGAGTTCGCATACAACACAGTTTTTGGATTTATTATATGATTTTTCGTCTTTTGATAGTTCGCTAGTATGATTGGATAGTTCGATGTGGTATCTGAGAACTACGATTGTATGGGTGTTATAGATAGTTCAAATAACAGTACTGCTCTTATGATAGCATGGTTGGAACTTATGATTGGAATGTTTGTTTGTCGTCTCGGCTGCTGGTATACCTCGTTTACATGTGTAACTGGTGAAGTTAGATGAGGTGAAATGTTAGTCAATATAGTTGGCTGTTATGATTGATCAGTAAGGCTAAGGTATGGTTGTTTATATAGTTTTTATTGTTAATAGTATAACTACTGTGGTAGCTTGGGTTAGCGAGAATGAAATGGTTTTGGCTTAATGTTTTGGTTGGTATGCCTATCTGCTGTGGTGGTTCGTTGATATATTTAGATGGTATACTATGTTGGTATGCTGAGTTGTTATGCATGGTTGTTAAGTATGCTGGATGTATGTTACCTGGTAGGTCTCGTAAGATCAGCTATTAGTATGGATGGCTGGCATAAATACCTGGTTTGTTGTTTGACAGAGTGATTTATATTACAGTCTGGTTTACTGGAGGGTTGTCACCTAAAATTTTTGGTCAGTGGGGAGGGAGGTTAATGGATGGAGCAGGAGTGGTATGAAATGAGAAATTGTTATGATGCATATACAATGTGATCTTGGTGTAACTGAACTCTCAAGACCTCGCTTTTAAGAGCCACCCAAATCATTTAACTCTTAATCTCTCTCTTTGTACGACTGAAATATTCTTGGATTATGATTCTTATGGTAATCCAGTACTCGTGGTCAGCAGGGATGACTCATATATTTATTTTTGAATGCCTTAGATGTGTTGGTTAGCATTTTTATATATGTGGATGGTTGATAGTTGGATTTTATACTAATATCTGGTATGATATTTTGGCTGGTGCCTGATGCTATGACAAACATTTTGGACTTGCGAATTTTTTTGGTAAAGCCAATGTGGTCTGAGGTATACCTGAATTCTAGTTTGAGTGGTGCGTATATTTAGTCTGGTGATTGTTGATATAATCAGGTAGTTTATTTTATGGGAGGTACTGTATTCAGCTGATGCCTGACGGTAATGACAAACGTGTTGGAGTTACGATTTTTTGTACATTTTAGTGGTGTGGGCTGAGGTATTCTTGAATTGTAGTGGACGGTATGAGTTGTGAGTATATTTAGTCTCACAATAGTTAGTAGAGCAGATGAGAAGTGTGGTAGGAACTTTTTGTTATTGCCTGTGTTGGCTGAATGGTTGAGGTATTTTTGGTTTAAGATGGATGGTAAGTAGGGAGATATGTTTTCCAGAATATCTGTATTGTGATTGTTGGCGTATGTCGAATGGTGTGAATAGTATGTGTGTGTATTGCTAAGTCATGCTAGAAATAAAATTGTTTGTTACATGTGGTCAGTGTATTTTGACGTGTGTCAGTCGGCTTGGTGGATGGTTTTAGAAGAAGTTAGAGTGGATTAGATTGGGCTTGATGGGATTGGATTGTGTTGACTGAATATTTGAGGTATGCCTGTATTATAGTATGTGGCATGATGGTACTTATAAGTTATGTAGGTGGTGAAGGTAGACGTGGAGGTGGAGAAGGTCGAGTAAGTGCAGCAGGTGGAGAAAACGGAGCAGGTGGAGCAAGTGGAGAATTTGGAACCGGTGGAGCAAGTGGAATGGGTCTTAGGCTATGGGCTGGTTTCTACTGTATATTTGCTCGAGTATGGTGGATATTGCGCTTGGTGTATTGGTTGGTATGGTTGTATAGTGACTTGTTTATATTTAGCTGGTGTATGATGGTAATGATAATGTGTAAGACATGTTGAAGTAACGATTTTTGGTTTATTTTAGTGGTTGTGGGCTCAGGTATTCTAGAGTTATAGTAGGTGGTATGGTTGGTATTTATCAGCAGTGCTGGTTTGCAGAACAAGCAGAATGGGTGCTAAGTTATGGGCTGGCCTCAGCTCTATAGTTGCTCGCTTTATGATGGATATTGTTCTTGGTGTATTGGGTGGTGCGATTGAATTGAATATTTTCTTTGGTTATAGGAGATGGGTTGTTGCATAGCCTTGTATGACGTGGGCTATATAATAGATGGTATGGGGGTCAGTATATATTTAACTAGTGTCGACCAGTAGAGCAGAAAGTGTGATCAGTTAAGTAAATTTTTTTTAAGGTAAGTGTGATTAATAAAGCTCTTATATGTAAATAAATTTCTTCAAAATTACATAAGTTATAAATGAATAATAAATATAAAAATTCCGAAAATAGGTTTGGGATAGAAAAAAAAATTCTAAGTTTTAAATATATATATATATATACATTTTTAATAAATATTTATATACACACACTTAAAATGTTAATCCTGAAAAGAAAAACGTATTGCTAGCCTCTTTAAGTCTGGTGTTGGTTGGTAGAGCAGATGGTATGCATAAGTTACAGTGGGTGAAACATTGAGTGTTTAGGTGCTGCTTGCAAGTATATAAGTCGTCGGGTTCATTTTATGGAACTATTTGACAGTGTATGTCATAAAACTTTGCCGTGATGAATATATGGCTAAGGCTTCTGGTTCGCTCTCTGAAATGGACTGTACTGAGTTGCATATAGGCAGACTTTTTTCACTGTGTGCTGTTGTAAATATACATGTGAATGGTGAGGAAAAATTTAAGTTTCTGTTTTTATGTTTGTATTCTGAAATGTGTAAATATATAAATAAAAAAAAGTCTTCAATTTCTCACTGGTGTTGTATCCTGCCTGATATACAAATATACAAACATTGAATAAATTCCGAGTAGTATAGTTATGCCTACAAAAAATAGTTGAAGCAGTGAATAATTATCATTGTGTAGTATTTAGTCTAGGAGAGAGGAGACTTGAAGTAAGTTGAGAGAATTTTTTGCTATACCCTACATAACATTGCAACACAACATTAAAAAATTAAAATTCGATGACTTTCGAACATAAAAAACAAAAATAACTGGAATATATTTATTATCTTATTTAATCCTGTATCGTAAACAGTAAAATATTATTTCTACATCATTACAATGGCATCAAAGGGCTTAAGCTTACATATGTGGAGCTAGTAATGGTGCACACAAACTGAATTTCGCGAGACTGCCTGCCTCCTAAGAGTTTGCAAATTATATTCACCTATTCATAGATATATACAATTACTTACAGCCCGACCTGCTTTGCTACAAACTCCACTGAAAATTACGAAATGATTTTAATTTAGTACATCGCTTGGCTTTAAATAAACATAAACAGCTCTAAAATATAATGTTGTTAAGCCATCAATGCGCAAGTTGCAATGACATAACGAAAAATTTAAAATATTTCTGTAATTGTACAAGGGAATTCTTCACTTTTACAATTTCAGTTCAAAGAACTCAAATTTGGTAGATTTAACACTTTTTCATGACGTTCTCAAAGATTTTTTCCCAGCATTTTTCAAACTATAAACAAAAAAAATTTAAATAATTCTAATTATTTCTAAATGCGTAGCTACATAGCATTCTAAATGGCAAGGCCAACCACCCGAGTGTCTTAAAGTCGATAGCCTCCCTTCCCATCGCGTGACACATACTGATAATGCCACTGCACTGTTGGCTTGTTACATCTGACTCGCAGACCTGTTGACACGTGTGTGCATGAATGCGTGCATCTTTACAATAGTAGGCGTCTTCATTTCCGTACAAATGTAAAAAACGAATTAAATAAAGTGAAATATTAGGAAAAAGTATTAATTTTTAAAAAATAATGTAAACTGAATTGATGTTTTAAATATTAAAATTTGAATATGTTTAACAAAGTCCTTCCTGGAATGTGCTATATAATAATTTTTGTATACCTTCTCGTGTATGGAAAATTGCATATTTAAATTCGCAAATAAATATACGCACCGACGATTAGCGCACTCTAACAGGCGATGAAGGTACTATGTAGGTAGTGGAGTGGAACAAATGTGACTTATCGAACAAGTGTGAGCAATTGGCCAAACGAGTGAGAGAAAAAAATAAAAATTAAATAGAAAAACGAATGCAAGAGACAAGAGAGAGACAGAGACAGAGAAATACAAGAGAGAAAGAGAGAGAAAAAAATTCAGAACTCTGAGAAAACCTACGAAATTACAGAGATACAAGAGAGAAAGATATGGAATGAGAGAAGACGAGAGAAGGAGAAAGGAAAGAAAGAAATGGAATTAGAGAAGAACGTGAGAAGGAGAAAGGAAAGAGAGAAAGATATGGAATGAAAGAAAAAGCGAGACACGAAAGAAAGAGAGAAAGAGGTGAAATGAGAGAAAGGAATTGAATGAGATACAATACAGAAAAGTAGAGAGAGAACACAGAATGATAGAGCAAGAAAAAAGGGACAGAATGGTGATTTGACATCACGATCGTATGTGCCTTGAAAATAAGAGTCTGGTGTTGTATAACCATTAATACTGATGTCTTAATTTTTTTAAATTTTAAAAATATACTTAAATTAAAAATAATAATTTAGTTAAATAATTTTATTATGTCATCATGATCGTATGACATTAAAATTACAAGTCCGGTGATATATTACACATAATACTTAAGTCTTATATTTTTAAATTGTAAAAATTATGTTAAAGTTTTGTAATTATGAAAAATATATTTAAATTTAAAAATTAATTATTAAATTAACTTTTTCTTCTCAACTAGTTATTATGTGGCTGAGTTTCGGGCGTCTGTCCCACATTGAGGTGGCACGTCGCTTACAATGGAGAGAAAGCACTTTTTAGGAAATAACGAGAAATTTTAGGAGAAAAAGGGAAATGTTAAGGAATTTTTGGGCTAAAACGTACGAATTTGTGTGAAAATAAGCGAATTTTGGAAAAATAAATAAAACGGGAAAAAACCCAACATGATGGCCGGTGAACTCAGTGTCATGCGCTACGAGCCACATTTCCTTGTGCCCGAACTTACCAAACCTATCTACCGACATCCAAAACTTTCATGATCGTCTCAACGCACGACTGCAGGACTACATCGTCGCTAGAGATACCGATATTGTTGTTCAAGACACTGTATAGCCTCTGTTGATAGGTATACGACCCTGTAATCATTATCATGTACAGTATACAACATGTATAATTATTCAATACACTCTCCATTCATGTCGGGCTATTACGTCCGGGTGCTCATTTACCATTTTCCACCAGTGTACCTTCCGAGACGCTGAAGGTAAAGAAATTTCGATTTTGAATTCGTTAATGGCACTACGGGGATTACTAGATACCATATGTGTCTGTTACTATATGTAATTAATAATTAAGATGACTGAATTAACTTTCGTATTTAAAATGGACATAAACAAATTTCTCTCAACATGATAATGTTTAACAAAGCGATGAGTTCAGTAACACTATTGTTTTGAAAATCCGACGAGAACTTTTTGAGATAAAAGGGGGGTTTCATAGATATATGCTTCTGACAGTAACTGTTGCTGGGTATGTTGCGTCGTCCGCTGGCAAATGTTACATTGGTGTAGACTATGAAACAGATACGATTGCTCGATGAATTATTTGTAATCAAGCTATAAATATAAAATTAAACACACCTTTTATTTGTGCGTATCGTCAACAACAACGCCAACAAACAGCCTTTTGCGTGTGTTCGATACCCGTGTTATTGTATCACTTGAGCGTGAGTCATCTGTTTTGGAACACTCCACTGGACATCCCAGTGAATGATACAACCTACCTAACCACAGCTACAGTAAAATTCATACACTTATGTAGGCATACATCTTCCTATGTTTCTCTGAACTCGCTACTTATTAATATGTTATGCAATTTAAAAACCAAAATTGATATCGTTATCTCAGTTATTAATAATATCTCGAAACAGACATAGACGGTGATGACATATAAGTCTATTTGTACCTTTTACGAATTTGAAATAAAAAATTCTGAATCTCCAATATTTCGGAAGATATTTGGGGTGAACATATAAGTTAAATTAAATAGATTACACTGTTTCGTAAATGTGGCATGCTAAGCTGAAATGTTTATATGGTCGCTATTTGCAAAGTTGTTGTCTGACCTACTTAAAACATAGCATTTAAATGGCCTATCCAAGTAATACTTTATTCCGAAATTAGTTAAGAATCATTAATTTGTTACATGAGATAAGATATAAAAACTTAATTTATTCATTTGGCACTAAATAAAAAAGGTCTGACAAAAGTGACCATTTGTTAGTGTATATAATAATATTAGCATACACAATTTAGTCGAACTTGGCCAAACGTTATGGCAGATACATGAAACTTAATATACCTAAACACAATGTCATGGCTGCATTTCTAAAATATGTGCCTTATCAATTATAACCGGATATGTTTTCCTGGCCTATCATGGTTTTATTTGCTTTTTTAAGTTCAGCGAAAAAGTGTCTAGTAATTTTAGACATATAAGCTAAAAGCGTTATTATTTCATAAAGTTCTATCTTTTTCCAAACGGGGGAACAAAATAAGTATTGCTTTAATTCTATATTTATTACTTACATGAAGTTCGGTTTAATGGTTCCCAAGATATGCCGTATCACTCGACATATTAAATGACCGCAATTATGAAAGTTAATGCACGGTAAAGTCAAAACTATAAAAGTTGGATATCCTTACGAAGTAGTATAGGCAAACCTCACCAAAAACTAATATCGCCTTCGAAAATAAACTTAAAAGTTAATAAACATTCGCTGTGTTAAGTAGTTAGAGAATGTCAATATACCAAATTTGTTTTGTGGCCATCAATATTTGTTTCTTAAACATATATCCTGCCTTCAATAACCTGCCTGGTGTAGGATTTATGTGGTGCAGATATTTTTCAGGATTAGTTACTGTGCATTCATGGGGAAACTTCATCATTATATCCATCACCATTATCACCGTCATCATAGCAGATTTGAGAGACCAAAAATATTTTAACGAGCGATTATCTTTAAAAATGGTCATTGATAAAGTATACACTTAAAAAAATCTTTAAGTAAACCTTTAAAACTTCTTTCTCAAATCACCTTTGCTGTGGCAGCATTTTCAAAAGCTAAAGCTCTCAATATTTTCTGATTAATTCAATATAAATACACCAAAGAAATAATGTCAGATCTAAGAACAGCCTTGAAAAAGAAATTCCCCAAAAGCATATAAATAGAAAAGTTAGTACAAGCGGGCGATTTTCAATGCGGTACTTCACTTATACGCAAACTTGGCACGCTCTCTACTGCCATAATATTTTCTCATTCCGGAGCTCCCTTTCCATACGCATTTATCATCTGCATTTCATAAATTTAGCTCCCTATTATCACCTGCGCACCCTCACATTTCGCCATTCACCCGCGTATATAAATACTAGAATATTAATTGCACCCACACTGAACCTGGCCATGTAAGGCAGTTTTCAACCAAACTTTCGCGGGGCTCTTTCAAGTATTATCTGAACTGAGGGTTATTCCCCATACAAACTGCTTTTGGGCGCACAAGGGAAAGGAATTGGAGGAGACTTATATGTCTTCCCAAACGGATTTTGACTATACACGCCAAAGAGTTCTCTCTGTTTTGTTGGAAATTTATTTATTTTTTATTTATAGCTGGTGTAAAATGGAATGTGTAAACGGAGCGAACTAAGAGCATTTTTTGTGACTATTTTGTTGGTCTCTCAGTTCATAATTTTGATATGCATTAATATGCAAGACATTTATAATTGTCTTAGTGTGAAAAATATTCGTCAAAGATTCTCTCTCAAAATCACCTATTTTAAGTGTCCTTAGTTATAAATGTAATTTAAATTTAAAAAAAAAAAATACCAGTAAAAATTTTGTTGAGTTCAAAGTTTTACTTAAATTTTCGCTAAACAATTTTAACCCCTGTTAGCCAGGTTTAAATTTTTTATCAATTATTTCTCCTGCAACTGGACATGCCCATTACAACTGTACTAAAATGAGTGAAAATAATTTAAAATATAAATATTTTTTTTGTCGACAAACTAACATAGCGCGGTTTACAACTCTTTCGTGAACGAAAATTGTAAAATTACAATTGGTTTTAAACTTTAATAACAACTGTATTGTATTCCGATTTGATAATTATAAAATAATTATCTTGTGAATTACTTTAATGCATATATATAATAGAAATTTTATTTAAAGTAAAGCTACTCTCATCATATCTTACCCTACTTAAAACATTCAGTAAATATTATAATTATTTCTTATGTGTATCTTGTTAATATAGAATAAACGAACATGTCAGAAAACTACCAGGAATTCTTAGCAGGAACTGGAAAATATTTTCCTCTATTTTGGTTATTATTTGTAATACTTTGAGGATTATTCCCAAGTGTAGTGTGGGCTGTGCTAGTTACCATCATTTCCCTTTAAGTGACAACATTATGGACTATAATTTAGTTCCTTTGTGTGTATTTAACAAACGATGAAAAAAAAAAAAAATTACCTAAATGAAATTGTTACAGCTCAAAATACTATTGTGTATAGTCCATTCACGACTGGAACAGACTTACGAAAATCAACCTTTGCAAAAACGTCCTAATTATAAACTGCATGCATAGCTAGTAAAAAAGTCGTGGGTGCGGGTACGGTACCTGCTCACGCCACTTTATTTTTACTTGCCATACATGCAGCTAATGACAAGGTTTTTTTTCAAAGGTTGATTTCATAAGTCTGTTCCAGTCGTGAATGGACTATAGAACCTAATGAGAAGGATGAGCTCTGAATCTAGTTAATTTTTCTGTAGTTTGTTTGGGAAACAGTAATTTCGCTACTTAAATGGCCGACAACGAGCCAACCGATAGCTAAACAACGTAGTAGAAAATGTTCACAATGATACACATCACGTACTTGAAAACTGCTGATGTTTATTCATAATAACATTATCCACACTTGAAAAAATAAATGCAAATATAAACATGCAATTATTTGGTAATTTCTGCTGTGGAATTTGAAGAACTACTGCACTAGATGTAATTTTATACAAATGTTCTAAAGAATCCAGATGACAGTACAAGTCTTTGGTGAAAATACATGAATATAGATCTTAGTAAACACAAAGTTTGTGTTATTTAACACATTTTGAAGTATATGTAAAAAAACAGACACTCCCTGTATGAACATCTTAAACTTGGCCATTGTAAACACACTCCATGTCTGTGTAGTTGTACACATTTCATTGTGCAATACTTTAATGACTATATATAAGGGAACTTGCATTACATACAAATTATCGGCAATTGTACATTCTGTGTGTTCTAGAACGAGTAAAGTATTAGTATTTTTACCCTAATAATCCCAGGAATTAAGAGATAACTGCAAGTGACTTGTGTATATAAAATAACTCCAGGGTTTCACAAGCAGTTATCGGAATGAAGAAAACCAAATATAACAAAAACGACAATGTGTAAAGAGAGGTCACCTTCAAGTTTGTGGTGTTTCGTAGACTTCGATGTGCGCCCAATTTGTGGCCCTGCACACGCCCAAACGATACTCGATCTCCTCACACGTTCCTCCCAGCATGTTGGGTGCAATGGCTGTTTAATCGAAATGATTTCGCCTTCTAACGAAGCTGATCATTAGCGTGGGTAACATGGAGGTTGCCATAGATGCAAGTTCAATCACTGGATTTCTGCACATTTTACTATTTTACTACGGTAATGATATGACATACACATAATCACAGTTCACATGTTAAGAACACGCGTCTGCAGTGTGCCATACAAGCTTGAGAAGGAACACCATCCCAGTACTCGACCTGTCCTTCCTCCCTCGCTCCGCACATTGTGAAATCCTGCGCGGCACTGCCCAGGTAGCAGGGAATTCAGGCGATCAGGGTTGTCCGGTATCTCCCTTTAATGACGTGCCATCCCAACCCTCCAATGACCACTATTAGTGTAAACTCTTGAACTCACAATTCTCAGAATGTGCACAACTCTACAGAAAAGATTTCATTTTGAAAAATGGTTGTGTGTGCAGAGATAATTCGTTGATGCAGGTGGTAAACGTCACGTATGTTCTCTGCATACACCATGTTCTTGACATGTCCCCACAGAAAAATGTCTAAGGAGGGTAATGTTTGTACTTTGCAGGGCCACACTTTCGGCCTGCCTTTACCAATCCACCTGTTTGAAAACCGAGTGTCTAAAGCAGTTGGGGCACGATTAGGGTGGGTTTCCATTTTGTAAGGCAAACCCAAAACATTTTATGCTTCAATGTCTTTCAGTTGTGGAAACACATAGAGTTCCAACAGGTTACAGTAAACGTCGCCAGTAATTAATTTTTTTTATCAAAGATGGGCTGTCCTTTAGCACGGTCGTACATCAAACCGAATTAATCATTAACCTTCGATGAGTCGCGCTGATGTTCAATAACTTCGTGTGGTGGCTACAACCCACAAATGCAACAGTTTTGATGATTCAACAACCTACACAAATGAAATGTCGCTTCATCAGTAAACTTAATATGTTTAATGAAATCCTCGTCTCCCTCAGCCTTGTTCACCATGCAGACAGTGAACTCGACTCTTGCTGGTTTGTTCGTAGGTTTGGAGTCAATGCTAAAGCTGTAACTTTTAAGCGTACAAGTGAAACCTTTCATGAATTACTTTGTAAACATTCGACTTCGGAATTTCTAACTGTAAATTTCGGCGTACTAATGGCTTTTGGGCCACACGTATTGGATGCTCGAATTCTTTCAACTATATAGTCTGACGTTGGCGGCCCCCCGGGCGACTTCCCTTTTAACACTCTACCCATTTCCTTAAATTTCCGTAATCATAGGTGAGAATTCTTGTCCGTTGGCATGTTACCACCATACTCAAGTCGAAAATCGCGCTGAATAGTAACACCAGATTTTGTATCGATGAACCAAATGACGCACTGTGCCTTCTGTTGCATCGTCGCCATCGTGCTGCCGTCCACCTACTGAAGCACGACCTTCTGCAAGGTCATGCAGACATGCCAACCATTGACGCAGACACTACATAGTACACGCTAAACCAGACTTGACAATGCCCTGCGTTAGCTCAAAGTGACGGAATATGTCTACCTCACTTGCTAAACTTCCTACAACTATTTTAAACCCCGGAGTAATTTCTTAAAAATCTAATTTGTTCAAAAAATGTGATCCAGTGGTAGAAAGTAGAACTACTTCGAACTTCATTAGTGTGTTTAAGGTGTAGCACTAGTTAGGAGCAGTCAGCGATACCAACAAATGACCGTATCTAGATGCAAGTAGTTCAGCTATCTGCATTTAGGTAACAGCTATGGCGTCATGTGTCTGCAGGTACCGTACACTCTGGACGTGAACATGGGAATGTGCAAGGGGGGAGGGGAGTGTGTGAAATCCACTACCTGCTTTCTTTTTTCTAATCCCTTCAGACCACACAGTGGCCGGTAGTGAGTGTGGTCAGATGACAGAAACAGGCCAGCCTAGCGACTTCCGAGCGATACAGACTCTTCATCGTGTTCGTTGCAGGTTCTAAAAGAACAATAAACACTCTTTTTCAATATTGAAAATTTAATTGATTACAATTTCAAATGAGTTCGGGGGGATGGGAGAAAGGCACATTGATAATGTATGTATTCACAGCACCTATATAAATTGTCTCAAAAAACGTTTAGTTTTAAACAACGAGAAAATAGGCCGTCTAAACTGCTGTGACAAACTGAAAATGCCATTCCGTTCGTTAATAAAGAAAAGGCATTAAGCATACTGCCATGTTTATTTAATTGAACTTTTCAACTACAAACTGAAAATTTAGTTAGTTATGAAGCATGTAATTGCTGACGAATAAAATAATTCCTGGTATTTCTTTTCCAGTTATAATTCAAACCGCTACATACAAAGTTCTTTTTTAGTTGTTTCTGACGTTTGTTCTTTTCGGAACTTGAAATTATGCTTGATGTACGAGTTAAACCCAAGGCAACGTGCCTCTGCACCATTTAGGTAAAGAAAGAGAAGTTACATACAGTACGGTGAAAGGGATTATACATTGGTGTCTTACGATACACTAACATAACTACTCCAGAATACCTCTTATTCATGAAGGCAACATATAAGCAAAAAATATTTAATAAATAATTTTAATAATTACCCAAGCACTATTATTTACTATTCCTAATTAACATTCGTTTATGATTTAAGAGACTTTCTAACCGCGGTTTTGAATGTAATTAAGTAGGCCTACATGTATGTATAGCCAGATTTGACTTGGTGGCATTTGAACAGTACTTTTAATCATACCTTGTTTATGTTAATGGCTTTAAATAGTGTCTAAATTCCCACTTATTATAAATGAATTGTAATTTACTGTGATTATTTGGAGAACTATAAATATATATCTACTTGCCACATATATGACACTATAAAATTTCTAACTATAGCACGTTGTCGATGCTGAGTTATTAACTAATATTTTCTTAACAAATATTTGCAAACCATTGAATTTATTACCATTGAGACTGTTTTCTATAATTGTGCTGTCAATAAACGAGTAGTTTGAAAACAATGCGCTACAAAAACCCATACAACGCTTTCTGTATAGAAAGGAAATCATTTCTTGGAGATGCTTGGTTTTCAGTATTACAGTGTAGGTTTAGTTCAAATAGAGGATTGCAGACACATACAGGTTTCCTGTTATTAGAATGTTTCTTTATATGTTTTTGTTTATGGTAATACTAGATTATTTATAGCAAATACTCATTATTTGAGCATGTTTTGTTTAATGTAAATGAATGCAGTTTCACTGCCAAAGGAAAAGGTTAAGCTATATTAACAGCTGTAAGTTTGTGAGTCTATATATCATACAAATATGTACATAAATATATATATATATTTATATTTACATACACAAATATAAACATATATATTTTTTTCTAATGGCGAGATCCAAACACTCTTATTTAGGTTTATGTAAAGCAATAGCTGTTTTCCCTCTGCTTGTACGGTACCCTTATCTCAGGGTTCGGAATTATAACGGTGCGAGAGGTACTATGTCTATACTCGATTCTACGGGAGGCAACGAATTCGCTTGTATAGTTGGATGTAAATTTGAAGCGAACAAGAAGGTTTGTCATAAAGGCAAGTTTAAATAAATAATTAAACTTATTTTTAAAATTATAAAGATTTATTCTAACAGTAAAATAAACTAGATACAAGATAGATTAAAGGAACTTTAAAAAATTACATTAAAATTGATAACCAAATGAGTGAAATGATAAATAGGCCTAATAAATAACTTAACTGAAATCGTAAGTGTAGGTCTCTTTCACACAAATGGTTGTTCAGTCCTTTCCTTTATAGATTGCAAGAATAGCCTGATGTTTGCAACAAGCGGACAACGACCCCACTGTCTTCAAACGGCAGACATAACGAAAAAATCTGGGATACTTTATAAGCAATGAAAAAACGTGTGTAAATAGGGAAATTTATACATATGCGTACACACATGTATGATTTCCCATCACATAATTGATGTTTACACATTTAAAAAAAGGCGTATATTTAATTTAGGTGTTAAAAAATTTTGCAAAACTGATATGCACTGTTAGCGATGGTTTACTGAAATTCCCGTCTGTTAATTTACCATTTAAATAGCATTGAAAGTTATTTACCTAATTTAATTCCGTTGATTTATTTAATTTGAAATATATGTATATTTTTTAAATAATGAAACTATCTAATGGCAGAAAGCCATTATAATACAAACTACAAGATCTATTACAATTTGTAATTTTTAGGACAGCATATCAGTTACAAAGAAACAAACACAGAATTACTGTAACTATGCTAACTTTCAGAATTACATAATGGATTGGAATTAATACTCGACATTGTTTTTACAAGTGAATTTTGTACAAAGAGTTGAGCAATAAAATGCATCGAATGTAACAATAACACAGGTAACACATCCAATTAATTTTTATTCAATGATTTAATGAAATGTATGCGTCGCGGAACGTTTTCTCAAGAAAACTGCACACTGAAGAAGATTATTTTTTATTTTTCCCTTTAAATGTCCGAATTAACTTGTTTTAAGAAGAAGCAAATTACTTGATTACTTAAACGTATCGTTCAATCCAGTGTGTGTTTCTCTTCTAACTACATTGACCTCGCCTCTTTTATTTCACTATTTCCAACGCCTATTCCAAATTAATTTGTTATACATTAATGACATTACTAGGGAGCTGTACATCCAACTCCATCATTCTGGTATAATTTCTATATAACTTGTTGCAAATTATTTATTGCGTGTTCATTACACCAGGTAGGTTGATAGAGCTTTACGTCGCGTTTACAGCAGGGTCGTCAGATACGGAGCAAGTTGCTTACAGAAGTAGGGACAGGGAACTGTTTATATCTTAAACGAAAAATAAATGCCACATAAACCAGCCCAACTTTCCCTAGGAATAAAAACGGAAAGCCTCAGGATGGACGGACTGAAAATCAAAATAGTGTACTGCGGAAAGAGAGTCTGGTTTCTTCACCACTGCACCTTACTCGTTGCGAGTACGATACTATGGATGTCTAGAGAACCTATAAAAAATTCCTTATTTCTTATAACTTCCATCAACCGTCGGAAGTTCCTGGCTTCTTGCATATTCTTCCAATATCTGTGAAAAGAATCATTTGTAACACTAAGTAATGCAGAATGCCAGATGTTATGGTCTGAACAGTCTTCGTTCTCAAATTGTGGATCATGCGTGAATTATTGATCAAACTGCAGAAGTTGGGGATTTGATAACTCTATTAATTCTATAAACACGAACTAGAATTATACACAACTTTGGACTCTTTGAGTATTCTAAACAGCAGGAAATGCCGATTAGAATATATTTTCACTCTGGTGTGTGAAACCTATCTATGTAATGAGACGTTGATAACTTTGATTTGTCAGTTTGTCGTTTTGTTGGTGAAAACTGTATAAATCGATCCAAGGAGCCTGCCTCTGGGCAAGTCATCTCCTGGGATCGTGCCAGTTAAGTACAAACTTTGATGATGTAACTTTGATAAAGTAGCTATGTAACCTTAAATCCTTTCAAGCTAATCGCCATGAAGGTCGAACCCTACGCGGTTATTTGCTTGACGTTTTTAAACTTAATAGTTTCTGTAGTGTGTGCAGAATTTTAGCAGCAATGTCAAGTCTTAGATTTTGCCAATTATATATAGTCAATGGACTCAAAAATGGTGACATATTTTAAAATCCAAATTGTGTTAATTTCACTAAAGGAGAATTCTAAAGTACCGTTTCTTTTGAAAAGTAAAGAGTTTTGAACTTATAAAATTCAATATGAAGGCTGTTGTAAAATTATAATTTTTGAGTCAGCCTTAAAGTTTGATAGCAAGAGGTTAAGAATAAAGAAATAAATGAGGATATTATACTCAAGCATAATATAATTACACGCCCACGCATACGTCCATATTTCATTCGGCAGTTTGGTGCATATGTATAAATTGCATTTCTCTTCAAGAATATTCTTACTGAGCATAGCCGAACTACTGGCATTTTTATGAAAAGAGGCTGTGCCTCAGCAAAGTGATGTTCAGCAATATTGATTCAATATTATTATAACTGCAGAAGTTAAACCTACTGTTGCACTTTTGCCATTATAACATAATAAATAATATACAAATAATACACTTACCACAGTAATTCAAACTAGGAATTCATGCTCCCGCTTTACATTTAGAAGAATAATTTATCGAATTTTTTTACGAATGGTGTTACCATTTTTCCTTGATACAAATAGTATATTTAAGTTAATTCTAGTACGTAGGCTACTGCTGGCAGAAGGCGTTATTTGCGCGGATAAAGACATCCTCAATTCACATAAAGATGCTTTGTTTATAGCCTGTCCCAAGATTTACGACGCATATGTACATGAGAAAATATTCACAAATTAAAAGTACCTTTCCACAATGAGGTGCAAAACCTGAAACTATGAATTATTATCAACACTTTTAATAATAAATACCTCAGTATTTAATCAATTGTGCCAAATATTTAACTGGTATTAATAGCCACATAAATTATATAAATGCGGTACACATAGTTATTGGTGTATTCAAATCGTAAATTACATTGGGATAAAAATACATTCTATAGAATGTCTAGAAACCAAAATTAGGTTCGTAATTAAATAAAAATGCTAAACCTAATGTATTGTACACGTAAGTATTTGTAAACAAAATATTTTTGAGGACGAATTCGCTTTAACTTTTTATTTCATTCATTCTCCAGAGTCAGTAATTTTCGGGGTCCTTCTTATACCCACGCTAGCTCACATCTAGAGAAAGCCGAACTAGTTATCGCTGGGAACCCACTCCCAGTGTGACTCATGGCTTTATCAAATAACTGGAAATCAAGTAATTCGCTCTTTACTAAAATAAGTAATATGAAAACCTTCTGCCACTTCTAGCTAACCTTTACGTAACCACGGGATAAATAACTCAATGTTGCATGAGTTCTTTTACTAAATCTGTGTTTCCATAAGAGAAAAAAATGAAAATATTATAGTATGCACAGATTTGTGTTTGTATATTTTAAATAACATATTCGAATATCTTAGTTATTTCAAATGAAATGAGCAATGTGCATTTTCATTAAAAAAAACATATTTTGAAACTTAGTCGTGCTGCAAGCCCATAAATATGATTCAAGTGTAGCATAATAGAACTTCGATACTGCTCATTCATTGTAGGCAGAGCAAAAGCACAGTGTGTCACTGGCTGATTCACAAAACTAAGATCCAGAAACCGCAGGAAAGAATCAGAATTCTCTTTCAAGAACAGATTACCAGATGCCTGCTAAGTGCTTTCCTCACTCCTGCCTTTGAAGCCTTCCTGGAAGAATTTCGAATTCTGACCACTGCCATATTTTTAGCAGCACTGCATAGACGGGGAAAGTACTTAAATCTGAACAGAATTGTCTTTAAAACGACCAATGTTGTGCTTCTAATCAGCGTTAGTTTGGCATTTTCGGACGTAGCATTGATGTGCGGCAGCAATGAAAATATTGATTATTATTTCTTCTTTAGCGTGCCGTTGTTATTATCTTGGCATACTTTGTATGTACGGAGTGTGAAGGCATTTCGTACGAGCCTGAACTCGCCAGCGAAAATTTGACGCTATTTTATGTCATTAGTTTGGGTTTCTCGGATGTTGTAAAGGTGTATTCTAGTCATACAATGCCAGCATAAAGATTTGAAAGTAGCATGTCCTAGTTTTATCTGAGTCCGAGTTTTGTATAATGTATACTGGATAATTTATTTGAAGTCTGCACATTGACATTATGCAGAATCGCAAATAATAATTATTTAATAACTGAAATATTCTACTTATGTAAACCAAATTTCATCAGAACAAAGCAGAAGGCAGTATGTTCACATGATCGTAACCTTGTACACATATTTTCAACAGGTCTCATATCATAAGGCGACAGAGTAAAGAAATTGGTTGCTTATATTTTTCTGCTAAAAACGTTTTAAAAAAAATCGGGTATACGCAATAACAATAGCTTAGCAAAGAAGTGTACGAAATTTCATTGAGATCAACCAACAAAACAGTAACTAGTATTCCACCTTGAAACGGAAACTTTACTCCCACTGAGTGTTTATGATTGCTGTTTGCATATTACAAAATATTCTATAACGTACGCCAACATCCACATTTTGCAGATAATTTTCTTATGGCTGTCAAAATTCCATTTTCGGAGAGGAGTACAATAACACCAAAATAGTAGAACTACACATACATAGTATGTGAATGGGCACGTGAAGATATTTCGGCGGCTCTTAAAATGGAGGTCTTGAGGGCTGATGAGGGTGAAGAGAAGTGAGTATAGAGTATCGCCGGAATGAAATTGTGGGGGAAACGGGAGATTCCCCGAGAATGTCCGCCGACCAGCGACATCATCCACCAACTTAGTCTTACAGAAAAATCATTATTAGGGGAACATGATGGCCCTAGATACAAAAGCGTGAGACGATGACCTGGACAATCTTGTAACGATAATACCAATCATTCGTAGTTCCATAAGAATAACCTGGGGAGAGTTTCGTCTCACTTAGAAACCCCTTTAGCTCCAGAACCTCCTAAAACATCCACATCCACACCCACAATTCTCACCACACTTAGCACTACATTAAGCATGACATGCTCTGCAATTGGCTCGGCATGCTCTATCTGCTCCAACCCTTCACAAACCTACACACCCAAACCCTCCACTCACCAGCCTCCTTTATAACGAGTTTAACTGTGGTTATCTACACATAATGCCTGATACATTAACACCCCTCTGCAACCATCATCTACCTACAGATCCTTCCCCACCCCCATAAATTTCATCCTCCTTCAAAACGTGTTATATTGGGGTTATCTACACCTGTTGCCTGATACTCAAATACCCTCTACACCTTTCATCTATCACCACCCCATCCTCTCCTCAATATCATACTCGCAGCGAGCTATACTGAGGTTATCTACAACTAATGCCATATACACTAACAACCCCTTCCACCCATTCACCACCCTTCTCAAACATCATCCTCCTTCACTATGACGTACACTGTGTTTACTTGTGGGATTAATTGGATGCACGCTGCGAGATCGCAGTCTCTCTTCTCCTCTGGTTATTTATCCTGGATGCATGGTACGCTATCACCCCAAACCTCCCCTCCGCTGTCCCGTGATTGATCACCTTCCTCCCCACAAACCACTCCACCATCCATTCATTTTCCCATCGAGATATACCACGTTCAGTTCCAAACTTGACAGCCAGACAGCACTGCTGTTGCCATCTGCCACCATCTTAGTTCTATACCTGTTTGTTAGATAGCACTGGTGTCTCTTGATGTTGTCATAGGAGACTGGGTAGTGTACCAGTTCAATCAATCGATATGTGGAGTTCTCACATCGTATGCTAGGCAGTGTACCATTCAATCGCCCACCACAGCCATTGCATTGCATAGTCCTAATATCTGTTTCTACGAGTTCTGGGATCCCCTTTAAGCTAAACCATTATTAATTAGACATGCTATATGAAGAAGTATTACTGTTAATACACTATAAAAAAACTTTGCATCCTAGTAGGCTCGAACCGCTGAACCTCGGCTCGATAATTCGATGCACCGTCCATCTTAACCACCAAAACATAAGTGAAAATTAAACATTTAATGATGTTTAAAAAAAGGAACACTTATGAAATTCGCATATTTAAAACAGTGTTCTAGTATATATCATGATTGAACTATCGATAACATAAATCATAATTTTATAAAAAAAAGTGTTTCAGTAATATTTTTGGATTTGAAATTTTAAAATTTTCAAACATTAATGTATGTAGTGATATGTATGCAAACTCTTATTTAAAGAAGATTCTATTTATGGGAACACAAAATCGATTTTGTAAAATAAAATTTTTAAAAGTGAAAATGTTATGTATTTAAATTATATATATATATATATATATATATATATATATATATATATATATATATATATATATATATATATATGAATTATACATTTACAAAAACAAACACTAACCGAGGCTCATATCAAAATATTCGTATTTTTTAAACAGATAACAATATTTTGTCAGAAAATGTTATTATGTAACTATAATCTTCGCCATCTTGAATTTAAATGAGCATAGAAGCAGTCTTCATTTTATTTTTAAATTAATTATGTAACCAATACGAGCTTAAAATATCTCATTGCTTACCTTAAAATAGGTTATTTGTGTCCTAAACACTTTCTGGCATGATCAACTATGCATTTAAGCCCTTTTATAATCATAGTTAGCAATAAACCCGCCAAGTGCATACTCATCAAGGACATATTAACCCACATAATATATTTTTATTTTCGATTATAACCATATTTTGTTTGGGAGTTGGATAGGTGCTCTGGGTAAATAATGTTATGTTAATTTCGGGTGTGTGTTCGATTCTCGATCAGAGCACTTATTAATATTTTATTTTCGTTTTTAACAAAAAATTTTTGGGATTTGGATAGGTGCTGGGATTAATAAACTAATGTTAATTTAGGATTTGGGTTCGATTCTCGGTCAGGTCAATTAATATTATCTTATTTCCGATTTAAACCATCTACCAAAGCTACAATCATGAAATTCATAACACACATATCAACCCCAAAAACTAACCAGACTACTATGTCAAACCAATGTAAAGTTCTTTTATAAGCATACTAACTCATTCATAACACACAATCAACCCCGACAACAAACAATGCTACAGAGTCAAACACACCTAAATCCCTTTTATTAGCCTTAGTGCTCATAATTACCCAAGCATAGTTACACATAGTTACCCATCTACCGAAGCTATATTCATCAAATTTATAACATACTCATCACTCCTAATGTAGATAAGAGCAATAGGGTCAAACACACCAAGAATCATTTTATAAGCATTCTTAATCATGATTTTCTATCTTGCAAAACTACAATCACCAAATGCATAAAACTCACATAAACCCCAATAACATACAAGACCACGGGGTCCAACGCACCGAAATCCCAAGCATAAGCATAGTAACTCATAATTACCCACCTACCGAAGCTACAATTATCAAATTCATAACACACACATCAACCCTAACAATAAACCAAACCACAGGGAAAAACACACCTATAAACTTGTATAACAATAGTTACTCAAACTTTCCCAAATAACAAAGCTGCTATCAAAAAATTCATAACACACACACCCATGCAAATAGACAACACCCCACATAACCATTCACACACACAAACACGCAGCATAACACACAACCATGCAAACACATAGTGTAACACACAATCTCACACACATACTCACACAACTCATTTTCACAGACAATACCAGGCAGTTGCAAAACCCCTAGCATCAAACTTTACAAGCAAAACAAAAAAAAATTTAAACTCTATCAGTGTGTACAACTCAAATGAACAAAGCATACAATAACTTACGCGACTGTTTTATGAAACCACTTCAAACTATATTACTATTAATATAACACCCAATTGCAAAAACCCCTAACATAAAATTTTACAAGCAAAACTAAATACTTGACAACCAATTAAAAATCTATCGTACAACACAAATGAACAAATATTCATAATGTCATCCAAAAAACTTATCACAAAAATTTAACATAAAGAATAATAATTTAAAAAATTAAAATTTCTGATAGTTCTGTTTTTCGAATGTACTAAATAACATCATTTAAAACCAACTTAAGATCCAAATAAATTCTTCATCTGACTCAAATCGTGCTATCCCATACTACATACAGCAATCGAAACATGTTAATTTCATAAAAAATCCCTTATTTAAAGAAAATTTTTTAAGATCTGGTATTTTTAAACGTTGATTCGATCCTTCTGGGCTACTTAGATATTATCTGCATGACAAGTATTTACACAATTAAATCTTCTTTTATTTGAGCAGAAACTTAAGTATTGTTTAAATGATTCTATGTTTATCTATTTCAAAATCATCAAAATCGAAACACACATAATGATTTAGTCAATACTTCAGCCTAAATGCAAACGTATGCAATTATAGTAACATATTCTTTGCTTCATTTCTCAACGAGGAAAATACGCGTATATGAATAGATGTGTTCAATATTAGTTTAAACCTTATCTGTAATATCAAATATTAAATAATTATTTAAATTAATGTTCCTTTTATCTATCATTAATATAGACATGTCAATTTATTATACTGTAATAACACCCATGCTAAGTACTCATTATGCAACAAACATTTACTTTACATAATGCAAGTCAATTTATCTCCTAACAAAGCCTGTCATAACACAAGACACATTACTCTTTTTAATTACTCTAGGAAGACGGTTTTGTGAATGGTTGACAAATTCTCGAAATGTCTGAACAACGCCATTTTTAATTGTTATCTATGCAGCTTAATATTTTAAGTAAACTTAAAAAATTGTATCGATCATGATATGTTAGACTTACATCGAGAGAGCTGAGTACAAACAATAAAAATCATCAAGAGTTAAATATGTATATTCACATAACAAAAATACATATCTAGCGAGATTATTCACATATAAATAGTATATACATAGTAGTATATACATACCATACAGCGTCAGTAAGTAGATATTTCTATTAATCGCGTATCAAGGGAATTAACCAAAGAATTGGCGTAGTGAATACATAACTGCAAGTAGTGTGGATGTAACAATGTGAACTCAAATACCAATCGACCATTGAAAATAAAATAAAAACAGGGAAGGAACACAACTACAGGTTTGAGCACATACTCATTGCTTCATTGCAAGTCAAACACACCTTTTAGCACTAGTATTTATATATTGAATAAAAATTGTAACACAACATTTTCAATATCTGCACCTATTTGTAACAATTAATGTTTGTTTCGCGTATTGGAAACCGTCATTCATAATAATTTAAATTTTACATATGTTTCACTTATGTTTGATATCTCGTAATTTTAGTTATTTTTATTTTTGCATTATTCGTATGATCAGAATATTTTAACTTAGAGGTACGAATGGCAATAATTAATGTTTAATGGAAACAGGCAGCTATATTTTCTCTTTGGTTTGTATTTTAATCAATAATTTAACATTTTGCATTATTTTTAGTCTCGTATTTATTTTTAACGTTTCAGGGAAATTCTAGTATATTCTTTATTTAACTTCTACGAGACCCACAACTCTATGAAATAGGGATTTAGGCCATTTGGAGTGTGTCATTTTAGATTGTTTGTCAGGAAGTCTTGCGATTGGATAACAGGTTCAAATCCTGTACTCCGATTTGCTGGAGAGCACAGCATAGGGTTAGGACGCACGGGCCGTTTGGAAGTTCGCTCTCTCTGCCACTAACCTTCAACTACGCTGGACGTAAGGCTAGGACGCTCGTCGTACAGTTGGACGCAGCGGAGGAACTTTAATTAGAGTTAGGGTTTTCTAGTTTCTAACAGCTTGCATTGGTTTTTGATTTGGGTTTTACGTTGAGTTTGATAGAATAAGCACTCCGCAGATTTTTATTTTAAGCAGCTGTTTATGAGTATATGTAGCTAGCTAGACCTGTAACGTCCGTGAGCCGTCTAGACAAGTAAAGCTCTGCCGCACCCAGATCTATACTCCTTCTACGAGTTACACCGCCCTGCCTTCATCTACAACCTGGTATTTAACAACATAACTGTTTTTCATCAAGTTATACATTTTATTTCATCTTGGAATTTGTTGCGTTATACCATGAGCGAACAACATTCTACGGACACCATGTTGGCAAGGCACCCAAAGTTGCTTCAGCCATTTTTAACCCTAATTTATCCTGAGAGAGAAAGTTAAGTGTCTTACCGTATTGAGACAGTTACATTTTTTCTGAACTATTTTCAAGACATTTTAATTTTGAGGGAGCTGCGTCAAATTCAAGTCAGACTGTTAATTAAGTGTCACGTAAGGGTTTTGAAATATGAACGGTACCCATGAACACTTCCCAACGGCGGCTTAGTTTAAACATAATTTTTTTTTTCTCATTGCCATTCAGGGATTTTACAGGGATTTTCTTTAATTATTTTTTCAGTTTATTCGAAACTGATAATTTTAATTTACACATATTGAATCTTTTGAATAAATAAATTTAAGCTGTATTTGACACAGCTGACACTTCTTCGGAATATGCACGTTTCGTTCTAGCCTTCCTCTACTCATTTTCAGTTGCAAATAATTAAACAATTGCTTTAGTATGTGTGTAGTTGTATACATAAATTTACTCAGCTGTATGTGTGGCAAATAATCGTTTGCCAGTAACATAGGTGTTGTCAAAGGTGAGTTTCTACGCATCTTAGGGCCGTGTAACAACAGCTCTTGAGACTCTTCTTGTGAACAGATACTATTTAATAAACGAATCTTGAGATTTGTTTTTAGACTACTTTTGATGTAGCACTCACCTGAGAGAGTTTTCACTTAAAATTCGTTCTAACTATTTAATAGTCGACTCTTTAGACTACGTCTTATTAAAAGTCACTGAAACTAGTCTCCACAGACACAAAAATCTCGTTTCAAGTAATAGATGTCGGCAGGTCTCTTGAGACTTTAAATTGTGCACTAATTATGTTATATTTAATATATTTGAACACGAAAATAGGATTTGATATGTAAAGTTTGTCAAAATACTTAAATATTTTCCGATCAATATGATGATAACTATAGTTCTAATGAAAAACACATTTAACGACTCTTATTTCAGAAATATCATCCTGCATAGCAGTATTCAATTAATTACTTTGTTTTTTGTTTGAAGTATGATTTCAACACGTAATATTAAACGATTGCTAATGCCGTTTATCTGAAGTAAAGGATAGAAATTTATCGTGCGATTCGTGCATGAAAATTAGTTCATATGTTTTTGCGATTTGTATAACATCGATAATATAAACGAAATACAAATTAAAGCACTGTTACATTCACAATGGCCTAAATTTATTTCAAAACTGTCACATTGCAAAGAAGCAGAAAATGACGTTTGTTTTGTTTTTGGTTGGAAGCAAAATTTACAACGAAATTAATTTTACTGCCGTGTTTCCGAAGTAAAGGATAGTAATGTTTGTTTAGTATTGTTTTAGATTTCTTATTTTAAAACTTACCGCTACCTAGCGACAAATTTTTTAAAGTACATTTATTTTACAAACAAAGTGCCAAAATTCGATTTCTGAAGATTATTACGTCAACGTACGCCGATATTTCACCCTACTTGTTATAAAACGTGCCAAACAGTATAACTCGAACTTTGAACAAAATATGTTCTTTCAGTTTCGAGATTTTTCATAATAAGTATGTTTTTGGCTTTTCGCTGCGGCTTTTCGGCATATGTGAGTCTCACGTTACTTTTCTACTGTATTTAACACTACAAGTAGATTTGTTAATGTTTATTCAGCCCTCTGTAATTTTTAATATTTTTAAAATTCGTTTCCGCACAATAAACAGGACAAAATATAATAAACATGAAAAACACTCGAATGTAGCTGCGGATAAACGCGCATGGACAGCAAAAAAAGCGTCAATTTCTGTTTCGAAGGGCCCTTTGCGAGGTTAAATAAAAAAAACGTATCTCGCAGTCTAATATCACTTGAGAAGAACAACTTGAAAATATTTTCAGCTTAGTACGACTCGAGAACTGACTATTAATTAGCGCCGGTCTCAAGATAAAAAACGAATATCAAGACTATCACCTGATACGATCTCAAGACAAGATCTGAGTAACGACTATTAATACGGCCCTTACATACTGGGTCCTAAACTGAGCACAGCCGAGCCATAACAGATTTCTTTGGAAAAGTATTTATTTAATTTTATCCGCTTACTGAATCACAAGTATTCCCAACACATATAAAATTCTATTTTGTCATGTGGTGCACAAATTAAAGTTCTGGATATTACACTGAGTTGTTGGTTATGTTTTGCACATTTTCAGAATAAAAAGTGATCACTCCAACATATGGGCTATTATAAAACTGTGTTTAATCCAGACGGCACTACTTGTTACATAATTTTAAGAGTAGCACGCACCACATTACACTGTTACAGAAAAAAAATTGGCACAGAACTTAAGGGATTACGACACGCTGAAGCTACATCAAGCGAAGTTAAGTCAGTAAATGAGTAGAAGTACCAAAACACCTCACCACTAACGCAGAACTGAGCCTACTCCCCTACCGATTGAGAAGAATTCCTATTAATTACAGACACATAGATTACACTGTATTTGAAATGGAGGAGACAACGGAAATTACTGACACGTACACTACGGTACCGCAGGCAGATGGTAATGCAGCACAGCATAACCAGTTATCCGAACAAGACACTACAGCAGCCAATGTTTCACAGGCATCGCTGCTACAGCAATTAACTGCGCTTATGCAAAATCAGATGTGGGAAATACGTACGCAGATAGGCGAGATGCAAACCAAATTGCCCGAGTCACAAACAAAATTGATCGAGTTGCAAACAAAATTAGCCGAGTCAAAACAAACAAAATTGACCGAGTCACAATCACAAATGACTGAAATACAAACAAAATTAGCCGAGTGGTTGTCACGACTAACTAAGTTATTACAGACATAGCTTAGTGGGATTAAGACGCAGGTCAGTGAAGTTAAATCACAGCTAACAGAAGCTGTACAACTACAGGTTTCACTATTATGAGAAGACGTAGCAGCTAATCTGCAACAGCTGGCATCAGAGGTAAACATTGTACATCACATCACGAAATGACTGAGACACGAGAGGAGTTAGATAAGGTTAAGAGGGCTTGCGATGTGCAGTTGAGTGAAGTGGAACAGCGAATGAACAGATTAGAATCACGACCAGATGCCACAGCTGACTTGAATGCTCTAGATTAGTTAGTAACATAAAAATTCACCTCACAGGATACTCACATAGAGAACAAACTGGGCAATGCGAGAAAGCGACTGCAGATAATCTTGCGAGAGTCGCGGAGGGAGTGAGAAATTTTCACCTGAGTGTACATGATTTTGACCGTGTGGAGGTGCAGCCTCTTGTCACTAATACTCTACACACTGAGCCCAGATACAGTACATTTATTTCTGAAACGAATGCAATACAAATGCCTTCTATTTCAGTAACCAATACGCCTATTAGCACTCAACTACATCACGCATTGAAACTGTTGGCTGAACAGATGCCCAAATTTGAGGGGAAATCAGGGGAACATCCAATCAATTTCCTACTGAAATTTGAGGAATATTCTGTTTTGTTTGGAATAAGTGACCACGACAAACTGAGATGCCTGAGTCTAGCACTCAAGTTGATGTCTTACTATTGATGGGAAGTAGCGAACAGGGCCACAAAAAGCTACGTGGAATTCCAGCGCAAATGTACAGATTACCTCTAGAATGCAAAAATGCAGGGAAACCTGAGAGCTCAGCTCCACGCAGAAAGGTTTATCCCCGGGCGAAGTAGTAGCTTGGAAGCACACATCTCTGACATGTACGAAAAGTTAAGACACTCAAGCCCACCGGTTAGCGATGAGGAATTTAAAGCAATGGTGTTACTGCAGTTACCCTATCTCTACCAAGCACACTGGTCAGGACGCAGAGATACCGACATAGTATCATTCTGCGAGGGAGTACTTGCGTTCGACCTAATCGACAAAATGCAGAGACAACAGAATGTAAGAGAAGGGAACAAGCAATGGCCTATTGAACGACCGCTGCCATTGTACCCCGGAAACTAGCAAAACCAGTGCAGCGGAGGTTTCAGGCAAAACGATAATGGGCACCCTAAAGTGCAAGCTTTCGCGTAGACTACTACAAGCCGTATCCACTAAACAAATCAGAGAAACAGCCAACACTTTTTCAGAGGTCGAAATTATTATTCAGGCAGGAAAGGTCAGAGGACACGCGGACACCGTCTGGACCGTGAAGAGAGGCTAGGTTAACTGGGAGAAAGGTCAGAGGAGGACCGAAGCCCGCGATCGTCTACGTCTCATGGAACACCTGTTTCTAGGGCAGCGCACAGTTTCTTGCGTACGTCCGTACCGCAGAATAGGAATGGAACAGCGCATGAAAACCAAACACCGCAGTCAGTTGGAGTCAACTATAACCATAGACATACAGGCTGTTTACTGCCACAGCCTGGCGATTATTTTGACAGTCAGACACCGCTCGACGCATGAATGCCAACGTTTGTGCCGACACCGCCTACGATCAAATGGAGAAAAGTGAGTCCGCAGAATACAACTGCGAGTAGTAATACGAACTTAAACTATAAAGGGTCAGGGAAACAGGATCCCACTCGCTGCCCCAAATCGCGGAGTGTAGTACCAAGAGGTCATCCGAGTCTAATAGCGTAATTGTTTTTTCGAAAAAAAATTTATTTGAGCTAAATAGTGTGGAAAATGTTATTGTTATTACTGTCTTATTAGGAGAAACCGACAGGGAATTTTTGCTAGACAATACTGCAGAAGGCGATGTTGTTATGCAGGAAACTTTATGTTCTGAGTTGATGTTAACTGTATGTGGTTTGTCAGTGCCATGTTTACTAGACAGTAGAGCTGACATAATCTGCGTGAGGGAAGCATTTGTAAGTGGTATCTGTGCCACTGGATATAAACTACCTGTCGTACCAGTACCCAGGCTCCGCATTGTTGGTGCAACAGCAAATTCAAGCCCAATGGTTAGCAGACAATTTTTATTAACTATCGAGGGCTTGGGCACAACACAAGAATTTCAGCTGTGGTCGTTAAAGGCTTGACAAAGACTGTGATACTAGGAATTTATTTTCTGACACCTTGCAGAATTAGTTGGGATTTTGGCGGATAGTTAGTGCACACCGCCGACAGGGAGTCTAGCACTGTAACCACTCCGGACTGCTGGAAATGGTCGGATCAATTTGTATGTCAGCTACAAGTAGCAAAGTTTCAACTGAATAAATCGCACGGATATGAACGCTACCGCTTCTATTGAAGATATTTAACATACTATGAGCAGTATTAACGGAATTGATCGACAGCTGAAGTATGTTTTAGAGCAGTTATTACTGACTAACAAGGCTATTTTCTCCGAGCAGTCAGGCCGGAACAAGTTGTACAAGGCTTATGTAAAAGTGGAACCTGGACAAGTTTTTCATTGTAAATCATATCTGATTCCCTCAAAGTATGCAAAAGAAGCGGAAGATGATTTAAATCTAAAGTTGTCATGGAATGTAATAAGACCTGCAGCGAGCCCGTACTATAATCATATGGTCTATGTAAGGAAAAAAGACGGATCAGTGAGATTATATTTGGATGCACGTAAACTAAATAGCATTACAATTAAATACAGAGAGAGCCCAAGACCTACTGACGAACTATTAAGGCTGTACCAGGGAGTTCACTATATGTCTACGATAGACTTGACCCATGGCTACTAGCAAGTTCCCCTGACTGACGAATCAAAACAATACACAAAATTTTTGTTTCGTTACCAGCAATTTAGTTTTGAAGTGCTTCCTTTTAGCCTTTGTAATGCCGTATTACAGTTTACGAGGTGCATGGCAGTCACCCTAGGCAAGGAATGTTCGGAATTCGCACTTTGTTAAGTAGACGATATTTTGGTTACGTCGGCTACCTTTGAGGAACATTTGGAGCACCTGTAGATCGTGCTAAACATGTTGACAGCCGCAGGGATGACAGTTAAATTAAGAAAGTCACTTTTCTGTGGCGAGGGAGTTCCGTTTGTAGAACATGTTTTGTCTCCAGAAGGGATATGCACGGCGCCGGATAAGCTAGCTGCTATAACGGAGATTCCTGTGCCCAGGAACTTAAGACAGCTCCTAGGAATGATCGGTTGTTACCACAATTATACAGATAATGTTGTGCACGTGTGTGCACAGTTGTTTGAGCTATTGAGAAAAGATATAACCTGGAAGTGGACAAAAGAGAAACAGCAGGCTTTCGAAGCTGTGAAGGAACGGTTTTTGAGTGAATACGTAATTCATCATCCTGTGCAAGGTGCTACGTATTATTTGTACACAGACGCATCAAGTTACGCTTTAGGAGCGAAGCCAGCACAACACAACTCGGACGACATTTTAAAAGACAGTCGCTATGGCGAGCCGAACGCTCAATAAGGCAGAGAACAACTATAATGTGACTGAGAAGGAGATGCTAGGTGTAGTGTGGGCGTTGCAGAATTTTCGCAACTTATTACTTGGTGAGCGCCTTGTACTACAGACTGACCAACAAGCATTGATAACTTTGCACACAGAAAACATTGTTAGTAATCGCCTAACAAGTTGGTCATGTTAATACAGGAATTCAACCTAGGTTTTCCACACATTAAAGAAAGCCAGAATGTCGCATCTGATTACTTCAGCCGTATTCTGGATGGAGCGCCGGAAGTGGAGAATAAATATCTGAACGAATTTTTCGTTCCGCAAGCTGCTACGCAAACAGAGTTGTCACGGCTATCGCAAGAGATTTTTTATAATGTTTTGCAAGATCAGAAAGCAGATATTTTTTGCAGCAAGGTACAGAATAAGATTGAAGAAGTGGCAGATAAGCATCCACTCAGGAATTCTTTTTGCACAAGATCCGATGGAGATTTGTTTCAACATGGTTTGCATCAGAATGAATTTGAAACGGAATGGAAGGTTGTTGTACCTTATAAATTACAAGAACAGCTTATTATTGGTTCACACTAGTTGGTTGGAGATCTAGGCATAAGAAAAACTTACGAAGTATCGCGTAGACAATTTTTCTGGAAGAAAATGGTAGAGAAAGTTATCGTCACTGTAACAGATGTGACTTATGCCAGAAATGTAAACATCCACAAGACAACATGACAAGTGAAATAAAACCTATTATTCCAGAAAATCCATATGATTTAGTGTCAGTCGATCTGTTCGGTCCATTGCCATGTTCAAAGCTGTGGTGACCTATATTTTCGTAGTAATGGACGTGTTTTCTAAGTATACGAAACTATACGCAATAGTTCGAGCCAATGCGAACACAGCTGTAAACAAACTGGAACAGTTCATTAAGGAAGTTGGAAAACCGGTATGTGTGTTATCAGACAAGGGTATGCAATTTACCGGACATGTATGGCAAACAAGTTTGAGAGAGAAGGGCATTATACCTACAACTTCACCGAGACGTGCTGCTACGAGTCCAGTAGAGCGCTAAATGCGTAGTTTGGGACACACACTGTGCATATTTTGCCATACAGCTCAATAAAGTTGGCGAGATAAAATCCCACTAGTAGAATTTATTTTTAATCACACTTTTCAAGACAGCAATAATTTTACCCCTTGGGAAACATTGACGGTCCAACGATCAGGTATTTTCGACCCTTGTAGACTATTACAATTTCCAAGTATTGCACACGGCGAAGAACAACAAACAGTTAAGCCAAGAAAACAAATTACGCTACTAGTAAGACTTAGATTGCATTTAGCAGCTGAGAGACGAGCCAGATATGCAAAGAGGTCAAAGATAAATAAACTGCAGGCAGGTAAGCTTGTTTTGAATAGAGTGGTAAGTGTGTGAAAACACTTTGATTATTTGATGGGTAAGCTAATGTCATTATATTCTGGACCGCCGGAGGTAAAGAGAGACGTATTTCACAACTGTTACGAGTTGGTTATCCCAGAAACTAATGAATTAGTTGGCAGCAAAATCTGAGTAATCTATGAGTTCATCGATCTTGTGAACAAGACGGTCTAGCGTTTGCTTGAAAATAAACACCAGTGTAAGGCAAAGGGAGATACTGCCTTGCATAATGCAGGCTAGCGGGAGGCATTATTACGATCATAAGTAGTGAGTATTGGTAAGAGGATTTATTTACATGAAGCTACGAGAAGAGTGCGCGACTGGTGTGTCTGCTGCTCCTCGATGAGCCATCAAAGTTAATTAGTTATCTCCAAATTTTGTTTTTTTTTTAGAGCCCCGCACCACGTGTCTTCGAGGAAGATTAGAGAAAAAAATATGTAAACACTGCTTATCGCCACACCGAAGTTTTTGTGACATATCTGAGGGAGAAGTTATCGGATCGTCACAAAAGCTACGCTTGCTGCGTAGTTACCAGGGACCCTAAATAGGGAGGAAGACGAACTAAGCTGCCTAGAAGACACACTAAGCTACCTCTACGCGAAAATTGCTAAGTAGACTACCTACCTCATGTCTGGAATACTGTTCGATCTGACGTATCTGAAAATAAATAAACAGACGAACCCAAGGGCATTTTTGAGAATGAACAGGGAACTTTGCTCAGATAAGCAACATGTAAACACTATAGTACTGGTTTTTACATACCGTGGTTTATTCTGCATTACTGTTGGCTCAAAGTAATCCGATAGATATAGCAGTATTCTCAGATATCCAAGGATAAAGTAGCGATGTTTTGTTGTGCTGATAACATTTTCTTCTCGGCCTTGTTTTGTGCCACTGTATTTTTTCAATTGTGTGATGTTTGCACATAGTAGAATAAGTTTGTTGTTGAGTTATCTTGTGCCATATATTAGTCGTTGTTTTGTTTATATGTTGCCGTATGGTTAGGTAAGGTGAGATGACGTTATTACAGATGAAACGCCTATAGTTTTCAGGTGTTGCTCCCTATTGATGCAATTGTTGTTATGTTATTTATGTATTTATTCCTCTTTTAGTGTTGTGTGTTATGGTTTATGCGGCCTACGTAGTATTTAGGGAAGTTAACATTTTCGGTAGTGGTCATGTAAATACCCTAATAAGCATTTAAGTGCAATGTAAACGATGCACGAAGTAAGAGTGAGCAAGTGTCGCTAGTGAACTGTTTATCATCAAACATTTATGGTGCTGCGATTACAGACAATTGGTGTAAGACATGAACATGCACATCACTACACACTCCAGTCAACGTAAATACACACACATAAACACACGTAGTTTGCTGAACGCTGTCGAGCCTCGATAGCAGCGATTTTTAGTGCGACGATATTGAGTACGACGAGTGAGACAATGTGTTGTCCCAGGAGGTGCAAAACTGTTTGTACAGGAGGGACATGTACCTTATCCAGTACGTCGCTGAACCACGAGACGAGTTCTTCAGAGATATCGATGTACAAAGCCTGCCTACCCGTACACGTGCCTCTAAACTGGATACGGTTTGGCGTGATTTTTGAGCGAGGGGTCAAGGCTCGTGTTAATTCGACAGTTTGCGAGGACACACGAACTGCTCTGCGAATCATGTTACCGGGGCAGACAACATGCCACCGTCTCGTCGGCACACTAGTTAAAAATATATGGTTTAAAGTGGATAAAATAAGTAACAGAGGTGGTTGCCACAGTGCTGGCTAAAATAACTTGTGTATTTTTAATTTTCAAACTCGTCAACAATGAATGTTTCCTTACCCAATACATTGCTATGTAACTTTGTATCAGATTATGTGTTTTTCTTTTTCAGCTTCTTATGATGAGTAAATAAATATAATTTTTTGATTTTTACTGCAACAGACTGTTGACGAACAGTTTTAATAAAGGGAATGTTAAATAAAAATTTTTACGACGTGACTATGTACACATAAACAGATATGTTCTGAATGTTTTGTTCCACTGTTTTGTTTATATGTCTAGACATCTCATTAAGGAGAGATTTCTCTTCAGGACGCGCTGTCTGTAACACAACATTTTCACTCTCTGCACCTATTTGTAATAATTAATGTATGTTTCACGTATTGGACACTATCATGGATAAAATTTGTACTTTTACCTATGTTTCACATGTTTGATTTTTCGTTTATTTTATTATTATTTTAATTTTTGTATTTTTCATAGGATTGGAATATTTAAACTAAGATGTACGAATAGCAATTATTAAGGTATAATTGAAATAAATAGCTATATTAATTTTTCGTTTGCTTTTAAATCAACAACTTAATAATTTGCGTTATTTTAAGTCTCATATTTATTGTTTGTTAATGTTTCAGGGAATTTCTTGTATATTTTTATTAACTTCTACGAGACCCATAACACTATGGAATAGGGACTTAGGTCGTCTGGAGTGTGTCATTTTATATCGTTTGTCAGGAAGTCTTACGATTGGCTAACAGGTTCAAATCCTGTGTTCCGATTGGCTGGAGATCACAGCATAGGGTTAGGATGCGCCGGCCATTTGAAAGTTCGCTCTCTCTGCCAACAACCTTCAACTATGCTATATGTAAGGCTAGGACGCAGCGGATGTATTTTCATTTGAGTTAGAGTATTCTATTTTCAAACAGCTTGCAATGGTTTTTTATTTGTGTTTTACGTTAAGATTGATGGAATAAGCACTCCGCAGATTATTTTAAGCAGCTCTTGAGAAGTAGAGGTAGCTAGCTAGACCTGTAACGTCCGTGAGCTATTGAGCCATGTAGAGTACTACCGCACCCAGATCTAAATTTCTTTTCCTACCTTCGTTCGTCCTATGAGTTACATAACCTGGTATTTAACTACAGAACTGTTTTCATCAAGTTTTAAATTTTATTTCATCTTGGATTTTGTTACGTTACACCATGGGCGAACAACATTCTACAGACACCATGCTGGCGAGGGGCCTAAATTTGCTTCAGCCATTTAAATCATAATTTAACCTGAGAGAGAAAGTTAAGTGTCTTACAGTATTGAGACAGTTACATTTTTTCTGAACTATTTTCAAAACATTTTATTTTTGAGAGAGCTACATAAATTTAAAGTGCATAAGTTAGACTGTTTATTAAGTGTCACGTAAGGATTTTGAAATATGACCGGTACCCATGACCACTCCCCAATGGCGGCTTAGTTCAATAATTATTCATTTTCTTGCTCATTGCCAATCAGCGATTTTTTATTTTTTCTTTAATTATATTTCTAGTTTATTTTAAACAGACATTTTGAAGTTGTAAATTTTGAATCTTTCAAATAAAAAAGTTTAAGCTGGATTTTACATGGCTGACACTTCTTCGGAATATGAACGTTTCATCCTATCCTTCCTCTACACATTTTCAGTCGCAAGTAATTAAACAAGTGCTTTAGTATGTGCATAGTTGTGTACATTATGTTACTTAGCTGTATGTGTGGCAAATAAACATTTGACCAGTAACGAAGGTATTGTTGTCAAAAGTGAGATTCTACTCATCTTACATACTGGGTCCTAAACTGAGCGCAGCCAAGGATAAACAGATTTCTATGGAAAAACGTTTATTTTATTTTAACCGCTTACTGAATCACAAGTATTCCCAACACACATAATATTCTATTTTGCCATGTGGTGCATAAATTAAAGTTCTGGATATTGCACTGACTTAGCCTAGGTTCTGTTTTGCACATTTTCAGACTAAAAAGTTGTCACTCCAACATATGGGCTATTACGATACTCCTTTTACTCCAGAGGGCACTACATGTTACATAACTTTAAGAGTGCCACGCACCACATTACACTGTTAAAATATCATGATTAATTTCATTCCAAGTATATATCTCATAATAACTAAAACTAACATACGACTAAAATATTTTTGATATTATACATAACTTATATACATGACAACTTTGCAACACACTGCACAACAAACACCTAAACAATATTCCTTTCCATTAAGTAGCTCACTCTATAATCAACTTCCATACAGCTTTAATCATGTCTCTACACCAGTCTATCACGGTTCATCGACAACAAAGTAATTCCCATACACACCCACACAGGTCTCCATCAGTACATCATCATCTCTGGAACGAGAACAACAGTCTCGCAGAAAAGATACAAGTGAGTCCTTTATCTAGGAGGGCAACACCATCACAAACTACATAACATATATATACACACACACGTGTGGCATTAACGAATACTATTACAATCATTTTTTTTTCATACACTTTAGAAAAGTCTCCTTCAACACAAGCTTGTATGAAATTACTACTCTACATATCAATCCTCAATCCTCAAAAATCATTCATTATTCCTCAAATTAATTTGTTAGTCTGCAAATATTGAACCTTAACCCTCAAAAATCATTCCTCATTCTTCAAAAATCGTTCCTTATTACTCAAAGTACATATCGAATAAGCCATCGCAATACAACAAAACATTTATAGATATATTCCAACACACACACACATACGAACATACAGTATAACACACAAACTCATACACAAAGAACCTAAAATATTCTAATTCGCAAACCCGCTCTACCCAAGACCTGCTCCTAATGATTCCAAATTTACACAAATTAACCCAAAATAACACAAATCGACCCAAAATTTACCCGAAATGAATGACATATACACCAAACTCACATACACACACATTATATTCTATTTAGGAAATAACTTTTCTATAATAAATACTTATGTTAGACTCATCTCATATCCTACACAATATTCACTTATATATTTTAGTTTTAAATTCACAATATATTGCAATTGTTTACTACAGTCATTTATTTTTCAGACTTATAATTATTATTATCTATTTTATTTTAAATATCACATTTGTCAAAGTTTCATTTACTGAAACAGAAAGTTCACCATATCACCAATCCATACACACACACACACTCTCACACAAACATTAATCTTTAACATTATTTATATCAATCTTTACCAATATTTAACAATTTTTCCATCAATCCAAACCTATCCTTAACCAACTTTCCAGCAATATTTAACAATTTTTCCATCAATACTTACCAATATTTAACAATCTAGCCAACTATCTTTCCCAATATTTACCTATAATTACCTATCTTTCCATCAATCGTTACTAATCTTTAACAAGCTTTACATGAGATGATGATATAGTATCTTAAACTAATATTCGATATCTACTGTATAAAACCAAAACATAAAACTAATTCTTAGCAAATTTTAAATTTTACAGTGAAGAAATATAATAATATCTTCGCGATTGTGAACACCCTGAAAAGACTCAAGTGCAACCTGTTCCTTGGTTAATGTCATATGATGACGCAGTATATTGAGCTTATGTTCAAAATCTACTGTACAAAACCAAAAGAAACATAATTTTCAGCAAATTTGTTATTTTACAGAAAAAAAATGTTACAACGTTCGCAATTCGGAACACCCTGAAAAATCTCAAATGTTATCCAGTTCATTAGTTAATGTACTGGATGATGGCATAGGAACTAAAGCTAATGTTCAAAATCTGCTATATAAAACAAAAAAAAAAGCATAAGTTTTAGCGAAATTATAATTTTACAGTACAAATCCTGAAAACCATCGCGTATTGGTACACCCTGAGAAAAAACAAACAAGTGTTTTGAGGATTGATGAATATTGCAGAAGATTGCTTGAAAAATTGGTAACAATTGCTAAGGATTGATGGAATTATTAGTACAGATTGGTAAGGATTAATGGAATGATTGGTAAAGATTCTGAAAGATTGATGGAGATTGGTAATAATTGATGGAAAGATTGGTAAAGTTTGGTAAGGATTGACGGAAAGCTTGTTAAATATTGATCAATATTGTTGGAAAGAATGTTAAAGATTGGTGTGTGTGTGTGTGTGTGTGTGTGTGTGTGTCAGGATTCTTCATATAATCAGCTCTCTGTTTCTGTAAATGAACACTTGACAAACGGGATTTATAAAATAAAAGAAAATATTATAAATACAAGCCTGAAAAATAAATGAATATATCAAAGTATTACAATGAAATGTGTGTTTTAAAGTTAAATTTATAAGCAAATACTGTGTAGGAGTTGAGAAGTATATAACATAAGTATTTATTATGGAAAATATTCCTTACTAAATTGAATTATATGTGTTCTCGGGATATTATAGAGTACCTTTTGTCAATTCGGGTTAATTTTGGGTTCTTTGGGTTAATTTGGGTTAATATACGTCAATATGGTTCACTAGGAGCAGATCTTGGTTGGGGCGAGTTTGCCAATTGGAATATTTTAGGTTCTTTATGTTTGAGCTTTTGTGGTATACTGTGCGTTCGTGTGTGTGCGTTGTAATATATCTACGTATGTTTTGTTGTATTGTTATAGCGTGATAGATATGCACTTTGAGGAATAAGGAACGATGTCTGAGGAATAAGGAACGATTTTTGAGGAATGAGGAATGATTTTTGAGCGATACGATTCAATTTTTGATGAATAAAGAATGGATTGGAGGAATAATGAATGATTTTTGAGGATTGAGGACACAGGACTGAGGATTGGGGATTGAGGATTGAAATGTAGAGTAGTAATTACATATATGCTTGTGTTGAATTTATCATTTGTAAAGTGAATGAATTATATATATATGTTATGAAGTTTATAATTGTGTAACCTTCCTAGATAAAGCACTCACATCTGTTCTGTGAGATGGGTTTTCTCCTTCCAGAGATGACGTACTGTTGGAGACCTGTGAGTATAGGCATTTCTTTGTTGTCGATTAGATGTGATAGATTGGTAAAGAGAGATGAGAATGCTGTATGGGAGTTTAATATAGAGTGTGCTTGTTAATGGAAAGGCATATTGTTTAGGTGTTTATTGTATAGTGTGTTGCAAGTTGCCATGTGTATAAGTTATGCATAATATCAAACAAATGCAAGTCAGATGTTAGTTTTGGTTATGGCAAGATGTATACTAATTAATTAACATAGTTATTTAAAATGTAAATATTAGTGCTAAAAGTGAGATAGCCTTGCAATGAAGCATATGTTCTCAAATCTATAGTTGTATTCCTTTCATATATGTGGTTTTTCATTGGTCGATGGGTATGTGGTTTTACATCTTTACATCCAGACTACTTGTAGTTGTATATTCAGTACGCCAAAACTTTGGTTAATTTACTGGATATGCCATTAAAAGAAATATATACTTAACATGTGTGGTTCTTGAATCGCTATGTATATACTCCTAATATGTGTATATTATAGCTAAATATGTATTTTTGTTTGTTACAATATATATTTTTTACTCTTGATGCTAGTTAATGTGAGTACTCATCTCTCCCGATGTACGCCTATCCTATCATGATCGATACAGTTATTTTATTTTTCTCGAAATGTTAAGCTGCATAGATAACAATTAAACATGGTGTTTTCGGAAGTTTGCGAAAATTTGTAAGCCATTGAAATGTCTTTGGTTATGATAGGCTTAGTTAGGAGATGCATCGACTTGCATTAGGTAAAGTTGATATTTGTTGCATTATGCGTACTTAGCATGAGAGTTATTACAATATATTATATTAGCATGCTTAAACTAAATGATAGATAAAAAGTATGATAATTTTAAAGAAATATTTCATATTTAATGTTTAACATGAGTGGGTTTTAACAATTATCGTATATAGTATTTTAACTACATGTTTTACCTCGTTGGAAATTGAAACAAATAATATGTTAGTATAGTTGTACATGTCTGCATTTAGGCTGAAGTATTGACTGAATCAGTATGTATGCTTCGATTTTCACGATTTCGAAGTTGTTAAATGTAGTTTACATTTAAACAATATTTAATTTTCTTCTGAAACGAAAGAAGATTTAATTGTGTGAATACTTGTTATGCAGATAAGATCTAAGTATCATAGAAGGATCGAATAAAATGTTGAAATGATCAGGTTTATACAAACATTCTTTGATTAAGGGATTTGTATGAAATAAACACGTTCTGATTGCTATATGTAGTAAGGGATAGCACGATTTGAGTGAGACGAGTGATTTATTTGGATCTTAACTTGGTTTTGAATGATGTTGTATAGTAAATATGAAAGAGTTACCAGAATGTGTTTTACTTTTTTTCATTATCTTCTGTATATTAAGTATGCGTGATAATGTTTATTGGAAGACAGATGATGGAGTTTTGTTAATTTGTGTTGTATGATAGTTTTTATTTAGTTGTCAATTGTATAGTTTGCTTATAACATTTGATATTAGAGGTTTTTGCAATTGGGTGTTATGCTGATAGTAATATAGTAAGAAGTAGTTTTTATAATATGATCGTGAAAGTTTTTGTATGATTCGTTCATTTGAGATGAATGATATGTTGATATAGTATTCAATTATTTAATTTTGCTTCTAAAGTTTGATGCTAGGGGTTTTGCAATTGCTTGGTATGATCTATGCAAATGAGTTGTTTGAGTGTGTGTTTGGGTGTTTAGGTGTGTGTTTGTTTGTGCATGGTTGTGTGGAATGTTGTATATATGTGTATGTGTGTTATGAATTTGATGATCGTAACATTCGTATTTGGAAAATTACGAGTCACTATGATTATAGAAGGGTTTTTAGGTGTTATTGACCATGTGGTTTGGTTTGTTTTTGTGTTTAAGGTGTGTGTGCGTGCATGTGTGTGAGTGAGTGTTAAGAATTCCATGATTGTAGCTTTGGTGGATGGAAAATTATGAGTAACGTTAGTTATTATTCGGCTTTAAGTGTTTTTTACCCTATTATCTTGTTTGTTTAGTAAGTGTTATGAATTCGATCATACTAGCTTTGGTATATGGGAAATTATGAGTTAGTATGCTTATAAAATGATTTTAGGTCTGTTTGACACTATTGCTCTTATCTATATCGGGGTGATTTTTATGTTATAAATTTTATGAGTATAGCTTCGGTAAATGGGTAATTATGAGTAACTATGGCTGTAAATGGTTTTAAGTGGTTTTTGACCTTGCATTTTTGTTTGTTGTTGGGGTTTACATATATGTAATGAATTACATTATTGTACCTTAGGTACATGGTTAAAATCGTAAATGAAATAATATTAATTGGCCTGACCGAGAATCGAACCCAAACCGGAAATTAACATAAGATTAATTACCCAGAGCACCGATAAAACTTCCAAATAAAACTTAGTTAAAATTAAAACTAAAATAATATTACATGTGAAAATACGTCCTTGATGAGTATGCACTTTGAGCATTTGTGGCTATGTTTATAAAAGGGCTGAAATGTATAATTTACCATGTCGGAAAGGGTTTAGGACTTAATTGACCTGTTTTAATGTAAGCGATAAGTTGTATATAATATTCACATTGGTTACATAATTAATTTAAAAAATTATTTAGATTGCTTATATGCTTACAAAATTCAAGATGGTGATGGCTACAGTTACATAATATATTTTTCTGACTACGTATTATTTTCTGTCTAAAACTACGAATCATTTGATATCAGCCTCGGTTATGTTTGTTTAAAAAATTTTAATTAATATATATTTTTAAATTTAAAAATATTACTTAACTTGAAAAAAATTCGTGTGAATAAACCAATGTGTATTCCCATAAACTAAAACTCCCTTAAGTACTAGTTTGTATTCATAACACTTCATACATTTCGTTTTGAAAATTTGAAAGTTTTATATGTGTAAATATTGCTTAAATATCTTACTTTTTTTATAAAATCACATTTCCAGTTATCGATTGTTCATTAATGATATATACAACTCCATTTTTAATGTGCTATTTCGTATGAGGTAGTTTTTTTTCAATATATCATTGAAATTTTCAATCAAACTTATGTATTGCTGGCTCAGATGGAAAGAGAATCGAGTTATTGAGCAGAGATTCGGCGAACTAAGCCCACCAGGATGCAAATTATTTATAGTTTGTTAACAGTAAGACTTCTGCATATAACTTGTGTAATTAATAATATTTAGGTTATAGGGAATCCATCCCAGTGCTAAAGTAACAGATTATAACAATAGCAATACAGTGACTGTGGTGGACGAGCGAATTGTGCGCTACCTATCAGGCGATGTGACAACTTGACATATAGATTAATTGAACTGGCACGCTATCTAGAGGCCTATGACGACATCAGCAAGATACCAGCACTATCTAACCAACAGTTTCAAAACTAAGCTGTTGGTCGATGGCGACAGCAGTGCTGTCTAGCTGTCAATTATGGAACAGAACAGGGTATATTTCGCTGGGAAAATGAATGGACGGCAGAGGGGGTCGTGGGAAGGAAGGTGATCAATTACATGGCAGCAGAGGGGATGTGTGAGGTGATAGTGTACCAGGCATTCGGAATAAATATCCATAGAGGAGCGACGGCGATCTCGCAGCAGCCATTCAATTAATTCCAGAAATAAACACAGAGTACCTCGTTGCTAAGGAGGATGGCGTTTGGCCGGGGCAGGAGGTTATGAATGAGTGGAAAGGGGTGTTAGTGTATCAGACATTAGGTGATGACTTCAGTACAGCTCGTTGTGCAATTAAGGCGTTTGGGGGAGGGGTGTTAATATATCAGGCAGTAGGTATAGATAACCCCAGTTTATCTCGCTTTGAAGGACGGTGAGGGGAGGGTGGAGTGGTGAAGGGCGGAGAGTTGTGGTAGTGAATCAGGCAACAGGTGTAGTGTAGTCCATTGTGCAGGAGGTAGGTGTTTGGGGGGTGGGGGTGATTTGGTTGATGAAGGGTTGGAGAGGGGTTTCAGTGTATCAGGCATTAGGTGTAGATAATCACATTATAGCTCATTCCGAAAGCGAATGGTGAGGTCAGGGATTGGGGTATAGATATGTGAAGGGTTGGAGCAGATGGAGCATGCCGAGCCGATTACTGAGCGTGTTGTGCTGATTGCGGTACTAATTGTGGTGCTAATTGTGGATGTGGAGGTGTAGCAGTTTGCGGAGCTAAAGGGGTTTATAAATGAAATGAAACTATTCGCAAGTTATTCTTATGGGACTACAATTGATTGGGATTATTGTTACAATATTGTTGAGCAAATCGTCGCTCGTTTTTGTTTCTAGAACCATCACATTACCCTCCTTTTATTACTTGGTAATAAAATGAAAAATGTCAGAAATAGTGTATTTACAATTACAGTAAATGAATGTGCTAATTTTCTGTAGTGAAAAGTGAAAATTTTCATACACTGTGGTGAAATAATTACAGTTGTTACGTCTATAAATGAACTGGTTAATCAAGAAAGGTCTAATCTTGTGCCAACAATATTAATGCTCCTACAACAATAACATTTTGTTAGCGTTAGGCCGTCAGTAACTAATGTTACTGTTAATGCAATATACTGCTAAGATATCAATTATAATTACACATTAAGTGGTTTTATGACTTTACCTCCTTAGTGTACTGGAAACATTAAGATGTTAATTTTTATGTTGTGGCAAAACAAAATTGGTGTTGATTGATGTTAAAATTGTGTTTAAATTTTTCTTTTATAGTTTGGTTTCTAATAAACAATATAATGTCAATTAAGTTAAGTAGGTGTACTATTATTTTGCAAAAATAAAAATATTACCAACGAAAAGAATACCACAGCCAGGAGGGGAATATAATCCACTCCCTGATGTTTTGGCGTTCTCCACTTTACGGAACACAATTCCAACTGCTCTAACTTATTTATTTTATTATAATATGTTTATATATTTTTACCAGTTGGATATTACTAATCCCGTTTATTCAGAAATAATCTCCTTGCTCAAACAGTTCGCTGTAGTCGGAGACAGACTCACTTATAAGTTACATACAAATAGGCAGTAAGGGAACATCCCTACCTTAACATTTGTGACTGCGTTTTATATTGTGGGTAATCAGTAGAACATAAGGACAAATGCAATTCTCAATTTTTAAGTGAATATACGTTATGCTCTACAAATATATGCATAATTGGTACACGTAAACTGATTTCCAAGCTTCGTGAGCTTGTATAAGCTGCATTTAGTTCTCATTACATAAGCAATTTAAATACAGAGGTTTCTTTCTACGAAGTTATCGCTGTTCACTTCTATCCGCCAGGTTACGTCAAGTCAGTGTGAACTTAAATTGGTTAGACATTTCTTTAATGTCGCAATTATACATTTTGTTTGGTTATCCCTGATATTTTTTTAGTGTAATACAACTTTTCGATGTGGCTACATTCCTTAAGAGGATTTATTAACATGTAAACTTCAACCATAAGTATATTTGTATTATAGTATTATAGGATTTTGTAAATGGTTAACAATATTAACTTTGTTACTGTATTACTACATTTACTGCTACATAAACTTATAAGAAATACCTCAATAAAACTTTTTTTGTTTTATTTAGAAAACATAAAAAAATTTTCTGTGTATGGAGAAAGAATACATAATTGTTACAGTAAATTTTTCTCTACATAATGTTTGTAATTTCATACCAATCTATTCAAATTAATTATTAGAATGCAAATGTTATTATACTAATTTTTCGGTACAAATTCACTACGAGAAAGAATAAAATATAATTAATATATGTAGTCATAAACAACACTGAGTTCTGCAGAGATTTGACTACAACATAAGTTTGTGCACTATTACTCAAAATAATTTTTACAGTGCAGTTTGTATTACAGGTGGTATGGAATTACTTAATTTGGAGATTAAGTGCGTGTGTAGCATATGTTAACTGCTCATAAGTCAGTTGTAGTCCACTAGGTTTTAGAAGGCAGGATAGAGAAATGAAGAAAGGGAAATTCTCGACGAGTTTTTACCAATTTATGAGCAACTGTCTTGGCATAGTGATGTGGCATATAGACTTGCAAAGCGATGACATGTACGACTTTCCGGCACAAGAAAAATCTCGGCAGAAATAATTCAGCCAGGTAAAACATTTGCTCACTAAGTAAGTAAAACAGTTACGAAGGATAACATTTGTTTGGATTTATATACTGCTTCATTAAAACTATAAAATATAATTAATTTCTACATCGTTATTTTATCTCGTATGCACTCTTTAGTGAATTATTAACTTATCAAAATTTCAGTATCAATATAAAAATTTCTTGGAAATAGATTAGACTTATGAAACCGTCACATAAACCGGCGAAGTAGTCTACGAGATAGTAAAACAAAGGTAATGTAACCGTTAAATAAAGAAATCATAGTTATGATTAGAGTTTAAGTACACAGATGACTTAAATATACAGACTTTCATCCTCCAGGCTTTGTGTGTAACACAAATAACGTATCGCCCTGGTGGTCAGCAACGGAACTGGTGTTTAGAATGGCGTGCGGTATGTGAGACTGGATGGTGGTGGTAGGTAGAATGGTGGACAGAAGAGGGTTGGGAAAATAAGCACAACATGCTCATGGTCGCGTTAGTTTGGTTTTAAAGGTACCATGCATTACTCACTGCGGAAGTTGCTGGTCGCTTGGAACCCGCGTTGAGACTATACTGCACACTTTTGCCTGAACGTGAGCTTGCTGATCCCTGAAAAACAACATACGTCTTGTTAAATTCACGTTATTAAACTAGGTATTTTAGTCTTTTAAGAACGTCACCCCGTAAGAACTTTCATGTACACACTGCATTAGGCATTGCCTCTCACCAATAAACAAATTCGCCTGTAAGTTTTCACATCAGGTTTTATTGAGGCAGCCGTAGCAAATACTGCATTATTGAAGGTGCTTATAATTGCATTTACTACCAGAAGCGATTGTGTTAATTTATGATTTCATAAACACACTGAAAAGCCAAAGTTGAAAGAGTAATTGAGCGTCAAATAAGTTATGATTGATCTGAGGCACACGGTTAGTTTATAGGGATTTTTTTAAAAAACAAATACTGGCTCTACTCATTTTTTATGTTTTTTACTTTAACATCTCTGACTTTAAAGTGTAGAAAAATAATTAAAATAAAAGGTTTTAAGTAATTTCATGCTTTGTTGATTTACAATAAGCTGTATCTTGCAACAAAAATGATGCTTTTAAAATATTTTTTATTTGTAAGGAAGTTCTTTTGACATCCAAAGCCTCGGTCTAATTTTGCTTATTATTGAATAATGTTCATTCCGTTTAGAGATGATTTGATATAAGATACGGATTAGTGATATATTTACACTTAATATTCCAGCTGTTACCTAATCAATTACAAATGAATATTATAAGAATGCGAACTGTAATTTATTCCTGTATTGAAGATGAGGTTAGTTATCTACTACACGGATAAAATACAATTTGAAACATTAGGTAACTTATTAAACACACCATAGAAAATGTGAATGACAAAGAACTAAATTTTACGTACATATTAATACATTTATGTCAAGAAACACACAACGATAAAATCAGAAAAATTGTTACAACATTTCGAGACCCAGGAAAAAAAAGTTACTAGTAATAAATTTAATTAATAATTTATTATTTTTAAATGTTGGACAACAATTTGTTCACGCAACCAATTTGATTTAGTTCTAAACATGTGTACATGTGACCTTGAATTGTAAAATATATCTAACAATATCGTCTTCTAAATAAACACATTGTCGTTTCGATAGTATCGCAATAATTTTTACTATTACATATATGTCTTTAATTTATGTAACTTGTATGTTCAAATCACTAGTTTGCTTGGCATGGAAAAATGTTTTGTTGAATTGGAAACTTTGATATAATTCATACACGAAATTGTTGCGGCATCAAAATCATTTGATTTCACTATCAGTATTAATTTAGTTGGATGTTAAACACCGCTCGAGCATTCATATATCTGTGACAAGTACAATACTACACCAAGTGTATGTGGATTAAGAGTATCCTTCGTGTCTGCATTGTCGGTGGATAAATTTCAACTGAAAACAGAAGGAGAATATGTACATATGCTAATTTAATTAAATATAGAATTAGAAGAGTATGTATAATTTTTTGTCACTAACTTTAGTGGCAGTTTGCTGAATAGGACAACAGAATGCTAAAATGAGGTTTTGTTTTCTGTCTCAAGTTGTGAACTCACAAAAATTTTTTTAATTTCTGAAACTCTGTTTTACTGTACAGCGTAACATTATTACTAGAAAAAATGTCTTTCTGGTACTAAATTATTGTAACGCGCTGCAGCTGGCACTGGGAGGCTGTCCGGCGTTACTAAGGGTGGCTCATTTCGGCCCTCCCCTCTTTTCCGAACTACGCACTCGCTGCATGGTTGCCCAACTTCTGGGAATCACGTGGATGAATGACAGCGGCAAGAGTTTCTTGAATCACAGCCCATCCTTCCCCTGCTGAAGAAGCCGGCAGAGGCATGGATGAGACTAACTTGCGTCACAGGCCCTCCTCGCCTCCCCACCCCGAAACAAACTGAAGAAGACGACACTCGTAGGAGATGCACGAATATTATGGGGATTAGGACAATCGGCGCAGCGCCCGAGTCACAGAAAAATCTGGGTGACGACCTACGACACTAGATATACCGCAGCGGTCCATTGCCCAGCAGTTTTTGGCGAAGTCTATCTAGCTTAGTGCAGATGCAAAGTGTGGTGTGGAACGACTGTGGACGAGGTGTTCCTGTTTTGAATTGACGAGAGAGCGAGAAACCAGGGGAGTGAAGCCTGCTGTGCAGGATGGCACTCGGAGAAGTCTATATCATTGCAGACTGGCGGGACATGGATTGAGTAGACATGTAATATGGATTTTAATGTAAATATTACAACTATCATATATGGGAACATAATTTATAAAATAATTGAATATGTTGATACATTGTCTGTTGGGATTGATTCTTATTTTTGAGTTAATTGATTTATTTGAGATTAGTAATATATTGTATTAATTGATTTCATTGTTTACATTAAGTGAGATCAATTTATTGTGAGATGTTGATTTGAGAGGATTTTATATCTAGTTAATGTAAATAAAATTAGAATATTATGATAAGGTATTTATTTAATAAAGACCTCGATCCCTTAACGAGCTGGTTTCAGCCCATTGAATTTTGAAGAAAAAAAAGTATTTGTAAAACTGGTGTCTGAAATGGGATGGATGCAATTTATTGCAAATGAAAATTGTAACAATATTATGTCAGGATAAATTTCGAAAATATCGGAATATTTGTAGGCCAAGGAATTGTTTAGAAATGTTTAATACTAACTAGGAAAATGTCGGCAGACATGGAAGCATCCCGTGATTTGATCGAAGGATTTCGTGGCCAAATTAGCAATGTAAATAACAGGCTAAACAATGTTGTAGATAATGTTAGCGTATCTGTAAATATCCAGATTGGTTATTTGAACGAATCTGTAAATTACCAAATTAGTAGTGTTAATTCAAATGTGAAGAGTCGAATCAGTTGTGTTAGTGAAGTAGTAGATAAGAAAAAAATGTGTAAATGAAAATCTGGAGAGAAAAATAGACAATGTAAACGATAATGCGGTTAGAAAAAATATACAGTGCAGACCGAAAGTAAGAAGGTGTAAGCGAATTAGGCAACAATAAATTATACTGCGAGGACAAGAAAATTGACAGTATGAGGACATTGTGAATGAGAGGATGGATAGCATGAAGAAAATGTGGGATAGTGTTAATAAAATGGTCTACAGGAAGCCTAAAAGTGTTAGTAAAAATGTGGACAGAGTTGAGCAGGAATTAAAGAGGAGGTGAGAGCCCTTACGAAGGTATGGCAAGAATTCTACAGCAACAGGGAACACAACATACAGGGGCACAAGAGGAGCCAAAATTGAACACCACCGAGCCGACGAGTGCTGTCAGCAAAAATAAGGTAGACGTCGCCGCCAATGCAGCCACCACAGGGGAGATGCAGCAGTTCTGCAGTGTGGGTACGCCTAAGCCAGATATGGGTTAAGGCGTCACAAGCCCATCCCCTACAATGTACAGGCACCTTGGCGCGAATACCGACACCAGTTAGAGAATGCTGCCAGTTTAAATGGCTGGATGGAAGAGCAGTGGGCGTTCTGCATGGCGGGTGTACTGAGGGGACCTGCATTGAGCATACTGCAGTCGCTGCCAGAACGACATTGACTAGAATACTCCACATTGCTGTCGGCTTTGGAGCTGTGATTTGGTGACCGATACCTGGGACACGCCCACCATTATCAACTACGCAGCCACATCCAGCGACCATGGGAACCACTGCAGGAGCAGTCGCAGAACATTTTGAAGCTGCCACACATGTCTCTGGAGGGATCCTCGGAAGAGGTGTGAGACATCACACAGTCGACTTCTTCGTCGATGCTATCGCTGACAATGACATGCGGCAAGCTGTATGTTTGGCTGCACTTCACACCATGTCGGATGTTTTGGACCGAGCACTGGAGGTGGAGTCAGCACAGTAGGCATAAGTGCCCCCAACGTCCAATGCGGGCAGTGAGACTATATGAAGAGAAGAACGACAGCATCAAGAGGATACTGAATGACTTGCAGACGACCATGATGGGCATCGCCTCCCGGATGTGCACTACAGAGACTCGTTATCCCACCCATACTGCCAGAATTTTGGTCGTGTGGACAGCCGGGGCACCTTAAGTGCCAACTGTCCTCAGCAGTAGCACCAACACCAGCAGCAACAGCAGCAGCAGCACCTGGGAGGCAAACACCAAGGGGCAGGAGAGAGTGCATTGTCTTTGGGAAACTTATAAACACCGGTCTGCAGGTGCAAATGTTGGTGATTGCTGTAGGGAATGCCTCAATATTTTTGCAGGTGCGTTCAATGAAACCAGATTTAGATGGCATATTGGTGAAAGGATCCCAGATAATGTATCTTGTCAGATGGTCATTGACACAGGGGCATCTAAAATAGTGGTAAGACCATTCATTCACAGGACTTTCCTCCAGCGATCATCCAATAAGAGCATGGATGACTGTTATAGAATAACAGTAACTGGCGAGACCACACCAGTCAAAGCCAAGAGAAGGGCACTCTTAGATCTCGGAAACCTTGAGATATACAGAGAAAAATAAATAATGAATGCAGTTTGGGTATTGGTGTATTACATAAGCCAGGATGCTCTTTTTATTTCGACTGGGGGCTTTACGTGTAGGTAACACAGTGTCGGAAGTGTCAGCACGACGAGATTTATCTTCACCAATGAGCTGCCTATTAATGTGTAATCATTCTACTCTGCTCCCTGCTTTTATCCAAGTTGGTATTCCAAGCAGATTACAGGGAAAATTTGTCTGGCGGTTGGGCATAATCGAACCAGCCCAGAAAGTTGGAATTTTACCAGATGGTGTCATTGTGGCAAGTACTTTGATTTCTTCAAAAACAGTTTGCCTGTTAGGATGATTAATTTGACTAAATGTGCTATCCGTCTTGAGGAAGGGGCCACAAAAGAGGTTTGCAAGCATATCTCACAGATACTTCCAAATGTCCCAGTTACTCCACTGCCACAACTGAATGTCCCCTTCCAGAAGTTCATGGGGAACTGCTGACAAGAGCAAGAGAAAACCTCAAATGGCGACTGGAGAGAGCAGTTTCAGAATTGTTACAGAGAAATAGAGGTGCATTATCCTGTGGGCCCGATGTCCTTGGCAGCTCTAATGTTGCATGCAACATCGACACAGGGAACGCCAGAACCATGAAGCAGCCACCAAGGTCATAACCGCTAGCTTCATTTGAGGTGGTTGAAGGTATTCTGAAAGAGATGAGGGATTTAGATGTGACAGAGCCATTAGTCAGTCCAATGTTTTCTTCCATTGTGCTTGTTGAAAAGAAAGATGGCTCTATTAGAATTTTTGTTGATAAGCACAACTTAATAATGTGACCAAGAAAGATTTTATCCCACTCCCTAGGATAGACGACACACTGAATAACCTAGCAGGTTCACAGTGGTTTTCTTCTCTAGACATTAAGAACCGGTACTGGCAGTGCGAGTTGGCCCTGGAAGACAAGGAAAAGACTGCATTTTACGTCGAAGGGAAAGGAACCTGGCAAGTCTAGGTTATGCCCTTTGGGGCATGCAATTCCCCTGCCACATTCGAACATCTAATGGTGAAAGTTCTGCCCTAAGATATTTGTCAGATGTACCTAGACGACATTGTGGTCACAGGAGGAACATTTTAAAAGCACTTGGCATGCTTATATACTGTGTTTCAGAAAGTGACAGTGGCCAACCTGAAATTAGTTCCCCAGAAATGCCCCCTTTTCGAAAAGAAAATAAATTTTTTGGGTCATGTATTGGCGCACGGCATTGAAACATGCCCTGATCAGACCAGAGCAACAAGGGATTGGCTTCTACCAAAGGATAAGACTGAAATGAGTTGATTAGTGAGCTCTGGGAGGCTCTCTGGCGCTGTGAAGGTTAACCTACCTAAATCATCCCATCTTCCCAAATCGACGCGCTCGCTTCCTGGTTGCGCCACTTCTGGGAAACCCGTGAAATAAGGACAGTGGCGAGACTTTCTTGCTTCAAAGCCCCTCCTTCCTACACAGAATAAGCCGACAGGAGGTGCAAGAATATTCTGGTAAGACTGGCTGGCGTCACAGGCCCTCCTACTCCTCCCGCTGAAAAAGACATAAAATAAACTATATTTTGGAAATTCCTGAAATATATATTCTCGCAGATAATTTGAATGTAGACTATATCAATTAAGTACTTATTATTTGATTGGGAAAATGTATATTTAAGAACGAAAATTATAACTGTAAAAATTCATAATTTACGTGACTGTTCGATATTGATTTGTTTCTAAGTACTTTCATTCTTATATCCTAATACAGAAATGCATTTTGAATATCAATAAGGAAGTTGATATTTTTTCTAACTAAATATTAAAGTGCACATTTAATTGTAACTTACATCTAACTTTCATTTTTCTCGCGTAACTTAACAGACTACATGACCATTTAGACACGTGTGTAAATGGTCGAGGGTTGGGGAGGAAGAGAGGGTTTGCTAGAATTTTCTGGTTATGCAACTGCTTTGATAGCAGTATCCAAACAATGAAGGAAAGAGAGGATTGAAAGTGCTGTGTGCTGTCGCAACTATTGTGGTTTTAAATGTATTAAATTCAATGGTGCGCGTACCTTTTTCTCTCTGAGCGTATATTTAAATTTTACTCTATTTGGATTAGTTAAATAACTGAGTTATGTCACGTCGTACCACTCATCACCGTGGCCGACATTACAAAATGCAACTTCTAGACTATAAGGCTACATGCTAATGGCGAACAATGGCTGTAAAGTATGTGTGAATCGTGTGTAAACGAGTTCAGAACTGCAGTCTTCCCTGATTCACCTGCTTTCGTATGTTTTGCGAACTCAGTGAGACGTATTATTCATTGCTAGAAAATAAAAGTTGATTAACGAAATCAAATAAACCTTTGGTTGTTTCGAACAATTAGTACACAAAGTGATAGACAGTCCATAAGCCAGGTATAGTGGTTGCTGCACATTGAAAATGGGTGGGTGGGTAAAGGCTGTTCACGACAAAGTCAACACTTTTTGAGACCCTTCTAAATGTCTACTTCGAGCCCATTGGCTGAGTGTCTTTCCGCGAAAGTATCAAAATAAACTCTGTCATATGACTTTCAGCTGTTTTCAGGTATTTATATCAGCTGACTCATATGCCCACTGCATAGGCCAACTCATTAAATAAACAACAAACGTAATAAATATTGTAATTATCACTATTAAATATACATGTTAATATGAACATTATGTGTTGGCTTGTAAATATTGATTGCTGTTCACGATTAATTGTCTGTTTAGACGCAATTTTATGGCTCCAAATATAGTCAACACTTCCGAGGTCATAAGAAAATATATTTGATTTATGTCGTCAATAGAATAGCAGAAGATTAAAAGATTCTATTTCGGATTATAAAAATAACGCCAATACGTTTCGAACGTTCACCTTTAAAAATAATTACAGCTGAAACTTAAAAAAAATAGTGTCTTTTTACTTCTTCATATAGAAGATAACGTGCCTTAAAAAAATTAGTTAAATGATCTAATAATTTTGTTTAAACCACGTACGTGTAGAACTATAGTTGTAAGGAAATGTCTTACGAAAGGTTGCCCAATATATGTTTTTGATTAACATTTCTCAATAGTGATATTTGCATTTGTGATATATAAATTCATATAAACTTATTTCAATGGAAAGTGAAACGAAGTTTTTCACAAAGAGTACTCAAGTTAGTGCAGAAGTGGGATAAAGAAAACAGCTATGACAATAATGCAAGGACGACAGGTTTGTCTTAGGAATTGTGTTTGTTTAGAACTTACGAAAATGCAGTGCAGAGTTCTGTTAAAAAGGAATAACTCGGCATGAAGGAAAGAGAAGTTTGTGAAAGTGAGTCGTTTGAATGAAGCCTGAGAAGGATAACGTCTTCGACGCAGAGCCGATGCAAGGGACAACTAGCATCACCCCAGGATCTGAAGGAGACGATCGAGTGTCGCAGGGGCGCGGTACAACATTCAACGTTTGGAGCACGCAGAGTTGGAAATGGTATCCTAATAAATAAGGATATCGCGGCTGCCAGTTCATCATAGTCCAGCTGCCATCTCCACAATTACGATCGTCTCCAAGTAAGGTCTGCATTTATGTCTGTTGATCCTGCTGTCATTCATTTGTCGAGACTTGCCTAACAACGGATTTTATTTTATTGAATTTATGTAATTTAACATCAGAAAACTATTTATCAGAACTTCTTCAAGAATTTTACACTAATTTGGAACAATACCATGAACTTTTATCAACTTTCAAAAGACTTGATTAATTGCATATTTAGAAGATCTTTTATCTAATTTATTAACAACATATACCAGAGGTACGAGTGTATGGAGTTTTCCCTGAACTACTGACTGTAAGCTAACTAGGAGCATTTAAGTGATTTTGAAACTCAAGAGGCTAATTTAGTTACATGCTAAATAACGTTATGCAAAACTTCACTGTCGTGTGAACATTTATAGTTTTTGTTATATTATATTACATTGGTTCAATTCTAAAGTTCCACTACTAATAAAACAATATCTGACAGCAGTCGCTTTCAGTGTCCTTGCATAGTCGAATTATTTATTTATCAAATAAATTATAATTGCAGTGTTGTGTTACATTTGATATTACAGAAGTGCTAGTAAAATCCAATAGAGTAATCTATTTGTTGAATGCTATTTTAATGTGTTCTGAAATCTTAATCAGAGTCTTATTTAATCTATGTTTGACATGAAATATTAATAATAAAATTGATTGTTCTGTATAATTGTTATCCTGTTGTCCAAGTAAATAATCACACTGACATGATAATTACAGAAAATTTGCACTATTGGAAGTAATTCATTTATAATTTGTTCTTGTGATTTTCATCATCACTCATTTTATTTTCATATAAATACCCAAATCTTACCTCTTTTTCAGAGAGGCAACCAACGTTTGGCCATAATTTGTCAGATGTTGTCACTTTATTACAGATTTGGCATAACAACAGGTAAGTGTGCTGATTAATCAACGGAAACATTTATAAATCACGTTTAAATTTAAAAGTTGAAATTGATTGTTGTTAAGTATGGGTGTATACCTATTAAGATCCTTCGATTATTACACACACGCAATCTGCGTAAGCTTTATACGCACTAAGGTAACATCTGTGTTTACAAGGAGAAAGAATGTCATACTTCTATGAAAGTTGGCATTGTGCTACGTGTTAAATAAATTATTATTTTTGCACATCGCAGACATATAAGTCAAATGTATTGCCAGAGAACCTTTTTCTCAGAAGTTCTTTTCGCTTGTAAGAAATAGTGGGGCAAACGTAATTAGTCAGATCTGTAATCAACACAAACGTCATGGCCAACGTCTCAGAATTGGTTAACCGACCAAATGTACAGCGTGATTCTAATATTGATTTATTAGCACTTATTTTACAGTTGAGTGCTTACATTGATGAACGTGGTGCTATTTTTGATGAACTAAATACTAAAATTATATCTCAAAATGCCGAGTTAATGGCTATTCTAAATTCAAGGTTTGATACTGAAGATGCCAAGTTAGACGCTATGTTGGAGAATTGTAAGGATTCGGTAGCATCTTGGAAAACGAAAACAAATACTGTAAATGTAAGTCAAGTTGGTACCGAGTCCACTGCAGTTTCTAACAGTACTATCACGTCAGAAACGGTAAAAGTAAACACTGAGCTATTACCAGCAAATATAATGATCTCAAATGAACCAGTTTCAATTACAACTGAATTACAAGCTCGCGATGTTTCATCCCACAACCTTACATTAACCGTCATTGAATCTATTGACAGCGAACCAATTTCCGAGGTTAGTAGCAACGTCATAGGTAATTTAGAACACCTATCTACACGAAAGGATTTGGGTTATGAGAAAGCAAGCCAAACCGAACAAATTGTTACTATTGATCTAGTTCAGAATAATGTAGCGAGATCGCAAATCAATGCGGAAGAAAACGTGTCGCAGATAACTAATTTTACCATAGACAAATTAGCCGCAGTAGAAGAAAGCATCGAGGACGTAAACACATTTAACTATTTTGACAATGAGTAGGGGAGGAGTACAGTCGACGGAAGTAATCGAGTTCGACAGGAGAAAACAATCTTTCCACACGGACATGACAGACATGCACCTGCATAATTTTCGTCACAGAAGGACAAAATCGCGCAGAAAACATCTCAGGAAATCACATGTTTGGCGATGTGTGGGACGTGTCAAATACCACCGACACGTCATTTCCACTCGGAAGAGAGGAAGAAGTTCGCGTCCGCAAATTCCACAGAAATGTTTTGAAACAAAAGCTTCAGAGCAAACTGAAAATGTGAGCGAAGTTTCAACACACTGTGAATGTGAGGAAAGAGAACCTGTCTCCTGTATGGTAGCAAACACTGACGATTCTCAACTCGCGCGACGAGTGTACGAAAAACGAACGACGAGGAACAGCATGCCGAATGTACTAGGAAACAAACATGAAAGGAAGAAGAATTTAAGTAAGTAGTACAAAGTTTCATTGTTTAGTGGGACAACGGAAGAGAGATCACCTTGGCCGTCGCCTAAAAGATGTACGTCAACCATGACAAGTAACAAAGAAGATAGACTGTCCATATTACTACGGGATTACTACATCGATTGAAGTTCTTACCGGTCAACGCATGGCCAGCTTAATAAAGGAATTGGACGCTTTACCAAAGATCGATGTACCATCAGCTGAGCAAGATCCAGAAGTAGTTCGTCAAGAAATAATGACGTTAATAAAACGACCATTGTTTCTTGCAGCGGATATTCGGAAAAAGCACTATAATACATGTAGGTTGAACAAGTGCCATCTGAATGATTCGATGTTACGCTGTAACAATCCTACGAGCAGCCATAGGACGGTCTCACCAAGAAGTTATTCTTAACTTTTGAAGGTCCATTTTAAATCACAGGAATTGTTCAGAATAATTGTTATGAACTAGCAGATTTAAAGAGAAACCCAGTGGGTAGATACAACATAACACAATTTCGACCGTATCGAGTTCCAAAGAAGAACCCAAGTATCTTGATCAGTGACAGCAAGGATATTGGAGCTATTGACAGACCAGAAAATTAATCATAGAATGGACTGATATGATATGCTAGTAAGCAAGTCACCTGATTTTTATGCTGGTAGTAGATCCTGCCAAGTGATTTGTCGCAGAGTCTTGAGTAATGGGAAGACGGTCTACAGAGATAATTATGTTATTATTAGTATATAATCTTAGTATATCGTTAGGTGTAATATTCACCGCACCCTTACTTTTAATCGCCAATCTTGTAGTCTGAGATCCTTCTAAGATATTAAAAAGTCCTAATTTTACAGTCGTCATGAATAAAGAATGTCGCTGTTAACACTTTATATAACCTGTCATTTACACTGTGTGATACCATAGATGTCAATAGAAGAGGTGAATTGGATATGTGGTATACTCATAAAATTAAAACCCCTGCGGGGTTTCAATCAATTATCTTCACTATTATTCATGAACAAACAAACAAATAAGCCTATGGGAATACTTATTTGGAAGAGAAATGATACTTTATGTGACTATCCTGTCTTATGCTAATTTCAAGCACACCAATCTCTTCTAAGAGGAATTACTTGAAGAATATTACTTACGATTTGTTGCTTAAAATTATGATTCAAGGGTATAGAGAAACATGAAGTTACGTGCTGATGTGAGAAAAGTTGTGAGATGTCAATTCTAATATATTTTGAGCATATTTCTGTGAACTACCTCAGTTATACTTACGTCGAATCCTATTGTTTTTCTCAAAGTTATTTGTCATGTATATTTATTTATTTTGTCGTTTGTTATGTCTCGTATATTTTAGGGTGAATTGTTAATTTGTATAGTGTACATATTTTATTTAGGTAATAATTTTGTCTTCAAACATGATTACACTTCATGTTTATCTTCATCGACTAGAGTCTGGAAGCCCATATGTTGCCTGTAGCAGCATACCACATAATAGTTGTTCGGGTCTTCCACAATTGTTTTTTATAGATGTCGTAATTAGAAATTAATTAAAATGTACACAATCGCTTAGCAAATACTGATATGTTTACAAGGTGGTGAAGCATAAGGTTGATATTAATTACCATGTGAACAGCATTTCGCAATACATAAAGTGAAATGTGAACTGTGTCCGGAGTTTTGCTAGCGAAGTGAAGAAATTGGAATGACATCTAAGAGAAAAGACAGATCAGTGTTGTGCCTAACGAACTATACTGTGTGAAACGCCCCAACGGATAACTATGTTTGTGAGATGTCTACGCCCTAAATCAATAACACTTAATTTTTTTATCTAGTGAGCAGTTAACGTAAACATTGTTCCAACCTGAAGTACAGAGACGACGCAGAGAATTTCATCGAGGATATTGGATCAACGCCAATCACCACTGCGAAATGACGACACCAACGGTTCCAGGTGTCTGTGAACAGTGTTGTTGTTCGAGAGGTATCCCAGAGGAATCATCGGTTTATGGACTTAATTGACATTTAAAGTGGAATCATTTTAATCAAAGAACTTTAATTACTTTATTTATTATTTATAATTTTAATGAAAATTGGTTTTGTTAATTATGAATGTTTTTTCTGTGTATTAAAATTTTCTTGTTGTCCTTATGTTCTCTTTTGTTTTTTAGGAAATGTTAATGTGTAAATATTTTAAAGAGTTATAGTGTATTGACTGTTTTGTTCAGTGTTTCTTAAACTGCAATGTGTTAGTGTTCTGGTTTTATTCATTGTAATTTTAAGACGCCTGTTGTCAGAGTTTGTTTTGTATAACCTTCTTAGTTGGTAACAGTTTTCTCACAAGAGTATCACTTTGTTTCTAAAACTGTGTGGGGCTTCTGTAAGTAAATGACTTATCACAGGTTACACAATTTTTATTTAAATTTCCTTTGCTTGATTTGCATAATAAAATCACTTATAATTTATATATATGTTGTTGATTATAATTTATCAATAGCAATATTTTCAATTGTAATATATAATTCATATTAACTTGTTTCAATGGAAAGTGAAACGAACAGTTTTTTCACAAAGAGTACTCAAGTTAGTGCAGAAGTGGGATAAAGAAAACATCTATGATAGTAATGCAAGGACGACAGGTTTGTCTAAGGTATGGTGTGTGTTTGGAACTTACGAACAATGTAGTGCAAAGTTCTGTTAAAAAGGAATAACTCGGCATGAAGGAAAGAGAACGTTTGAGAAAGTGAGTCGTTTGAATGAAGCCTGAAAAGGATAACGTCTTCGACGCAGAGCCGATGCAAGGGACAACTAGCATCACCCCAGGATCTGAAGGAGACCTGATCGAGTGTCGCAGGGGCGCGGTACAACATTCAACGTTTGGAGCACGCAGAGTTGGAAATGGTATCCTAATAAATAAGGATATCGCGGCTGCCAGTTCATCATAGTCCAGCTGCCATCTCCACAATTACGATCGTCTCCAAGTAAGGTCTGCGTTAATGTCAGTTGATCCTGCTGTCATTTATTTATCGAGACTTGCCTACCAACGGATTCTTTTCCATTGAATTTATTTAATTCAACATCAGAAAACTATTTATATGAACTTCTTCAAAAATATACGCAGTCACAAGCAGTGATGTTTTCTTCATATCTCAATTACAAGTGTGGTCACTTTATCAAGAAACACATACTATACCTCAACTGACCTAGCATATTAGGTGGTGAAGTGGCCGTCTTATACACACTACAGTTAATGATGGGGCTATGTATAATGTTCAGGGGAAACTGGTGTATAACATTACTTTGTTGTATGCTTATATACATGAGCTCCATACACAATAGTGGAGTTGTACAGTAGGGGTGAGTGAGTGGTGGTTCACTACAATTCTCGCCGCACTACTCTTGAGAGTCATTTATCGTTTACGTTTGCATCGAATGCATAAAGACATACATATTATTCCGTTCTAGCTACTTAATATAAAAATTCGTCCCTTTAAAACAAATAACATAAATGGATTTATCCAGATATGCTTCATTCAACAACATTTCTTTCGCACTGTTGATTCTTACCAATTGAACAGTTTTGTTCAGCACAAAAAATTATTTCTTGCCACTTACACATTTCTGTCATTGCAGTACAACTAACTGTCACGTTTTCGTACAATGAATAAATACTGAAGATATATTATGATATAAAAATAATTATAAATTCGAAGAGTTCAAATCTACACAATTTACTAATAAGAGAATTTAAATTTTCATTGGCATTTTTGCAATCCCAATTCACAACACCAATATATAATTTTTCAGACATGGCGATTATTTTGTTCATTTCAGAAGTAACAGCAAACGTTTCGAACAAAAGTTTCTGTATGTTGAAATCGCCAAGGAAAAACATCAAAAACTCATATGTTACGAAAAGTAACAGGAGAGCGTGATTTGAAGTAAAAGTACTGTTTTATTGTACCCGACATAGAAAATCAATTAAATTTTTCATTCTTAAATATAGCAATATAGCCATACATTTTAAGCTTGATTTACAGTAGTGAGTTGTTTCAAGATTTTCTTTTTGACTCCACGGTTATTTAAATTACAAACATTTTGTTCTTCATGGATAAATGTAGCTATGTTGTTCTAATAGCACATCAACGCATCACTAATTACTGTTTTTTTTTTAAGCAATACGGCACATAATTAGAGTAGGCAATTATCTGGCCAAAGCGTTATGATACTGACTAGAAAAAAAATAATTTTATTTAGCATCATAATATTGACAACTAGTAAGCAAGCATTCGAACAGCACGATTTTCTCCCAGGACGAAAAGAAATATTGTGTTTGATTTTTATTTAATATGGTGTTTCGATAGGCGAAATTTCGCTGGCAGTCAAACTTCTAAAGTTCAGTAGGGAGAAGAGTTAATTTTTTTTCTAATTTTACTTCTTGGAATTTTTACTATCTTAGATGTTTTCATTTTTTTAAAGGCCAGAGTCTAAGATAAAACATTTTCCGAGTAGCCTATATCCCTAATTATCTTGAGAGGTTAGCAGGAAGGGAATAGAACTTTACCCAAAAGAGTAACTTTTCAAACGTGGCAGAATGTAGCCGACACGACAGCAGTTTTTATGAAGCTTGGGAAAATAGTAAATTTTCTATTTTTTTTTTATTTTTGTATGCAATAACACTAGTAGGAATCAGAGAGAAATTCCGTTGTTGCTACAGAGCTGTTTTTTTTTAAATTTAGAGTACATAATAAAATGAGTTTTATAGTGTTCTGCAGAGAAATTATAATATTTAGCATACAACTTGAGCGAAAGTGCACCACAAAAATTCATTTATTATGTTTTTGTCGCATTGATGAGTAAGGCAATGGATAGACGCGCAACTAATATATATCCGTTTATTCATTGCATTATAATGAAGATCAAAATTTAATTAGTTTGTGTATACTTGAATACCGGAATATAAATCTGTATTAAATAATACGCTGTAGATAAGAGAAAGATTATTTTTATCATACTGGGGCCCTTGAAGAATTACATACATCAGCATACTTCAATATAAATTATAAATTTTTTTATAGGGGCTGTATTACTAACTTTGCGCACAATTTAACGTTCGAGAATGGTGGACTTCTTGTTTTACATTTGAAATTGTTAAAAAATAGCTGCACCACCGTTTACAATCATTTTTCAAAATATGAAATCAACAATAAATAACGTTATGTCTACAGAGTATATATAATTGGGTGAATATGATGTCATATCTTCGAAGAGAACTTTTCATGTCAGCCAGGAGGAGAACAAAGTCTTATAGCAATGTCACAAATTACAAATTTTTTAAAGGTGTTTTAATATCTCTTGAGTAGTATATTATAAAATGACTAGAACAATTATGCTTCATTAAAAAGTATTTTAATTAAATTTAAGAAAAGCTTATTTTTCTAACATGACCCAAAAACAGATACTTTTTTTTACTTTTTAATAATTAGTGTCAGAAAACGACTGTAGTTATAGAATGCGGGTTCTAAGGCAGTGCAATATATATATATATATATATATATATATATATATATATATATATATATATATATATATATATATATATATATATAGGGCAAGTTATAATAAAAATTACAGGAAACTATACAAGAAATAATAACAATCATATTTGTAATATGACGAATAAACTGCCAAAATAAGCAAATTTAAGCTAAAAATAAAGCAAACTCAAACCAAGTTTGTAACGAAAATCAAGCTAATTGAAGCTAAAATCAAGTGAAATATTATGCTCTTCATTTTAGCAAATGGCCTCCCGTGCGCGGGACCCAGGAAATATGAAAAAAGATATTAGATTAAAATCACGCAGATTTTACATTTTAAGAGATTATAAATCATGAATAGATTTTTTATTTCTTCATTTCTTTCAAATCCTTATATGTTATAAAAACTAGTTTTTTATTTATTGATTTCAAAAAATTTTTATCAAATATATTTCCATAACGATCTGGTTATGTGATTTTATAATTGTCATCTAAATTCCAATAAATTATTTTACAAACTTAGATTCATAAATTTGAAATTCTCTAGCTGCATAATTTTTATTAATTTCAAGCGCTTGTAGTTTTGCCAATTCATGAGAATTGTTTGACTTTTTGTGAAGCGATTCCTTTTCTATTATTTATAAAAAAAAATTGTTAAGATTAATAGAAAAATAAATGTTGCTGAAATTTTAGAATATGGAATAATATTCAACTATTGTTTACACACCACTTTTTTTTTAATAAGAAAAATGTAACTGTTTTAAACACATCAGTTTTATATGTATTATAAAATTTTAAATTTTTTTTGTTTTTTTTATATATATGTATGCGACCCCATTTTTTATTCTTCCTAATATATTTCTATCTTTCTTAGTAATAAAAATGGTTTAGCTTCTCTCATGAAATGGAAATTACTGGTGTATGTAAGCAATTTGAAAAGAGTGGAGAACTATTAAACATGGTTTTTACTTATATATATATATATATATATATATATATATATATATATATAATATATAATATATATATATATACAAGAAATAATAATTACATCTGTAAAAAATTTTCATTGAATATTTCATAAATCAATATGAGTTAAATTAAGAGAAAGTACAATGTGAATGTCGAAAATGTGTTTATAACGTATTTATAAAAAAAACACAGAAAATCATGCAATACAAATGAAATTCAACATTATAATTGTATGACTAAGACATATAGAGTACGTAATAAGAATAAATCTGCATATTACTTTTACTAAATTAAACTTACAAAAGATAAACTAAATAATGTCTGTAAAAATTGTTTCACTGAAAATGTCAGACATCAATATGTATTAAATAAAGAGAAAATGCTATTTGAATGTGGAAAATGTATTATAATGTATTACTTAAGTGGTATAAAAATACTAAATCACATAATACAGCAGTAGCGATTTTATATTAAGTTCAAGAGGATAATTATCGAGAAAGACATGCACAGCATGTAATGAGAAAAAAACCTATAAAATTATAATTTTTCTCCTAAATCTACCAAGGAGAAACATACAAAAATTTGTAAAAATGTTTTAGAGAGAAATAATACCATAACAAGATGTTAAATAGTTAAAAATTATTAGCAATTATTTAAACACTTTTTCGACTTCATTTATTTATATTTATTATTTTACTGTTTCGTAACTTTACGTTTTTTGTAATTTTATAAAATTTGTTTCATATAAATAAACACTTTGAATAAAAGCTTCGAATAAACGCTTAAAAAATGTCTGCAGAAAATCTAAATGTTTTAAAAGTGGTGGAGTTAAGACCTATACATACAAATTAAAAAAAAAATATATACACAATCTAAGAAAATTTGAAGTATTATAACGCAATGCAATGTTCTTAAAGAACGCGAAGGATTTTTTGTTGGAAAGCGGCATCTTGAAAATTTGACTTTTTATCGTGTTGTTGCCAAAAACTACATGAAAAAGAAAAAAATGAATTAAAGAAATATATCCTTTTTCAGATGAAATATATTATCAAAAGGATAAAAATAATTTTGAAAAAATGTTTTCTTTTTCTAAACTTATATTTCATAAAGAAGAAAATAACATTGATAATAAAGAAATATCCCTTTTTAAATTATTTTTTTTACTAATAATTACATTAACCATTTTATTTCTCGCTCTTTCAAAAAAAAATCAGGAATAACCAGTTGTCCACAATTTTAACACATTGACTGCTATTGTTTAAATGGTGACCTATCCGTGAATGCTGTACGGGCCATATATACCTCGTATGGCATCTCTTGTTTTTACTGCAATATCAGTGTACAAATATTTACTTATTTTTACTTTTCTTTCTCATTACCTATTTTTCACACATTATTCTATTGTTTACAGAAATATAACATTTTTTAAGCATTTGTTATGTATAAATAATATTTTTTGGAAATATGTATAAAAGCATTTACCTATAATTGACATATTTTTTCTCATTAATTTTTCTAAATATTTTCCTTTACGTTTATGTCATCCATAAATTAGATTTTGTTGAAAAATTAATTTTAGGTACTGACAACATATCACATTATATTTTACTTCCCTCATTTTATTGTATACAGTAATATTTTACTTAACATTTGTAATCAAATCAACTTAACACAAATCTGATTATTTCAACAGGATGAAAATACTATAAATATCTCTATAACTTTAATACATTTTAAATTAAATAAAATGAAAAACCACTAAAAATATTTTTTTTTAAACAGACCTGAGAGTATACTGTAAAAATGTTTGTTTTAATTATAGAACAATTAGAATTTTTTTTACCCTTACAGTTCAGCGGTAATTTATACCTTACCAAAGCATTCCAATACACAGACACAAAAGTTTTCAAAACGTATCAAATTAATAATTTTCAATACCATTTGAGAATGTATTTTAGTTAGAAGGAGTGAAGTAATACACTGTAAAAAATTAGTTGGTAAAAATTTTAAAACAGGTTTGAAGTTTTCATTCTAGCACGTGAGTGGTAAATCATCACTTACCACATCAATTCAATACACTTACATTAAATTTTCAAAACCAAATCAGATTTACAATTTGCCATGTCTTTTTACAAAACTGTATTGTTGAAATTACGTTAATAAAATAAAGTTAAGTTAAATTTCTAGGTTTTAACATGTTAGGTACTCTATAAATTCAGTTACTTTCAGTCCTCTAAAAATTACGAAAATACCCACAACTGTCAAATAGATCACACAGGCATGATAATACACTGTGAAAATTAATTGGTAAATTTCTTAAACATTTGTAGAAGATTTTAAACCCATAAACATGTATAGTTATTATATGATGTATTACCAGACTATTACAATATAGGCTAAAAACATAAATGTTTTCAAAGTCATGTTTGTACTATTTACCTTGCAATTTACCATTTACTATGCATGTTAAAAAATATATCTCAATTATAATGGTTATATAGACACTATTTTAATATAACAATTTTTTAATTTTTTTTTACATTTATACTTGAGTGACACATGACGAATAAATTTTTCACAAATGAGTTGTATGAATGTGTACAAACATCTAGATTTGTTTACAAATTTTACATTGTAAATACAAATTTTGTAGAACTTGTCAGTGTTTTTCATTATAACATGCTGGACAAAGTGCTGGTTTATTTTCACAGTCCCCGCACATAGTGGGCACTTGTTTTCACCTTATTGTCTGCATCCCTGCTGGTCATTACTCTTCTTAGTTTCTCATAACAGCCACAACACTTCCTTCGTTTCTTAGGGACTCCTTCAGCCAGAGTGTGGATTCTCCTCAGAGCTCGAGGCCTTTCCAACTGTGTTTCGCCTGCAACAAAACATTTTGCAGGTATCTCCTTAAATTGCAGGTAATGACTGTTATCTACTGTAACACCCTTTTAGCCTTGAAGAGAAGCCAATAATTTCTTGTTGCTGCACCGAAAAGTAATTCAAATGCTACTATTTCGTACCATTTTTGGGTTTTCCTAAGTACAGAGTAGTATGACGACATTTGATCACTGATATTAACCCATTTCTTAGCTGCATTGTAATATAAAACACACTGTGTTTTTGTAACACCAACATGTTTCCTAACTTTCCCCGTGTTTACCAAAGACAAATCGTGATTTTCAATGGTTGTTAACATTAGAACATTTTTCCGCTCTCTCCACTTAATAATTTGACGTCATTTTCTTTACGGACAAAGGATCCAGCTTTCGATTTTGACACTGTGACTGATTTTGGAAGTCCCTTCCTGTTTGGCATAACTGTTCTACAATACATTCTCTTTTTGGATTGTATATATTTTGCTGTATCAATACTTGAATAAAAATTATCTGCATAGAGAGTTCTTCTCTCTTCCAACAATGATCTACGTGGTTCGTTGATTGAACCTCATTTACTACAGAAAATGTGTGTGATTCACCCAGGGTTTTGTCTTCCTTTCCTTAATAGACCTTGAAGTTATAAATATAACCCTCATCTGTGCAAAGCTTGTATACTTTTACACCATACTTGTGTCTTTTGTTCGTTATATATTGCCTGAAAAAAGGCAGCCCCTCCAAGCAATCACACTTTCGTCAAACACAAGTTTTTCTCCTAATTTCAAATATTTTTGAAAGTTTGGTGTTACAATGGTCACCAAATATCTTAGCTTATAAAGACGGTCGTTAGTGTTACTGGTATCATTGTGACAAAAATGAATATAATTTAGAATTAAAAGAAAACCAACACGAGACATGAGTTTTGCCACAAATTCATTGTGATTGAAAGGGTCTTACGACCATGGTTTTTTTCATTCTGCGGGTTACATCTTCGTCCGTGTTAGTTCCGGATGATTCTTTGTCGCTCTTCTGAACTTCTTCAGGGATGTAGTCATCTTCACTTCCATCACTGACATCACTTTCTTCATTAGAAGAAGGGTTTTGTAAGGTGAGTGCAAAATTAACTAACTGACGACCGCAAGATATTTTTACGAGATAGTGCACATATTTGTATAGAAAACACTGTGACCGACTGGAACAAATGTTGGAAACAATACTAGTAGAGCGACTTGTTATCGCAAGGTACAACACAATCAGTGTCGCGATTAGTAGAGCAGTCTGTCGCCAACTTCTAACACTCCAAGCAATGTTTTTTTATAGTGGCGCGATCTATAACTGCTCGTTCCGAGCGAATCTATTGCCGACCCCTTACAGCACTACAGACCGCATATTTACTGTAGTGAGGTACGGGACACAGGCCCCGTACATTTTTAATTTGCCACTGAATTCCCTGAAAGGAATTAATATACTCGGTCTGTACCGTGTTTCGTTATCTATAAAACTGTGCCTCTGGCATCGGTATCACTTGGGGGGGGGGGGATATCAATGGCTGGCGTTACACCACTAGAAGATTGTGCTTTAAGGGACATATCGACCCCGTATAGCACTCAACGTGTTAACTTCGTTAATTGCTAATGTTAAACGGACGTTGAAACGTTTATCTTTATTCAAAAATGTTAATGATAAACAGATGATGAAAGTTGACCTTTTTCAGATGTCAATATCAATTACTAAATATACATAGAAGGTAAAAAGTACTTAAACCAAAATTCCATTTTCAACTAATGTATATGTAAATAAAAATAAAAATTAAAGTTGACCTTTTTCAGATGTCAATATCAATTACTAAATATACATAGAAGGTAAAAAGTACTTAAACCAAAATTCCATTTTCAACTAATGTATATGTAAATAAAAATAAAAATTAGTAATAAAATTTACTGAATTAATACAGCTTTCAAATGATGGATATCAACATATAACATTTAAATGAGCTTTAATTTAGTAACAATTAATAATTTTTTTAACTTCAGTATTATCTAAAATATTTGAGATAATACGTGATCATCTTAAGAATTTTAGAGGAGTGGAAGTTAAAATTTATATAAGCACCATTTTTTGCAGAGAAAAATTTTATAAACCAAAATGTTTTGACTTTCCATCACATACTCATGTATTCTTGGGTGAAGGAGAAATAAATGAGTATTACAAATAAATACAAAAAATATCCCTACGAAATAACTCATATTGAAAAGTAGAGGGTTCATATTGGAGATTTTATATAAATTAAATGGAGTAAACTGTCTATAAATAAGTATAATCCATTAAATCTGTCATCGTATATTGATTTACCCGAAAAGATTAAGAATAAAAAGCATGCATTATTCTAAAAAATTAAGATCAAAAATATTTTCTTTGGGCATTAAAATCTGCATTGTTTCCAGCAGAAAATGACCCACAGAGAGTAACTAAATATATAAATGTGGGGCTTAATATTGACGAAGTAATATACAATTATGAATATCCTATTAAATTGTCGATATAGCACAAAAATAAAATAAAATAAATACAATAATAAATGTATATTATTTTGAAGGCAAATCTGATGTATAGCCACTAAAAGTCAAGAAGTGCAAAATATATAAGCATATAAATGTACGTTGTATAAAAAATGATAGAAACTTACATTATTGTTGGATAAATGATTATCGAGACTGTTTTCAGCACAGAAAAATAATCAAAAAGTGAACTTTATATATGTGATGAGTGTATTCAATTATTTACATCTCAAGAAAAATTAAATAATTATAGAGTCGACTGTTCTAAAATTGAAATAGAAAAGATCCGTTTGCTATCGGATGGTCAGGAAATATTTTAAATAATTACCGACAAATAATGAAAGATCATTTTTCAACAGTAGCAGATTTTGAATCAATACTAAAGAAAATATCACTCGTTAAGTCAAATACAATGGAAATAATACAATTTAAATAGCTAGTAAAATATCTAGTTTTAACAAAGGGTGATATTGATAGTGGTTTTTTATAATATAAGCATACTAATGCACGAATAAATACCCATGATATAAAGTTGAATGATGTATTGTATACAACGAAATATCAGCTATATGAAGTCTCTGGTATTTGATATTATATTATAAATAGTTATGATGATTATTATAAACCGCAAATTGTATATTGAGGTGCAAATTCACGTTTTATGTTTATGAATTCATTCAAATTAGATGTAGAAAAGATTGGTGAAATATATTCACAACCAGAACCAATGGTTCCACTACCAAAATAAGAAAAAACGTTATTTAAAATATATGAAAATTGAGCTGTATGCCAGTGTGAATATATAAAGGATAATCCAAAAGAACATCTCTAAAATAATATAACTGGGAAATTCAATAACCACGTTTGTTTCTCTTGTAAGTTAGAATTAAAACTGCCTGATTTTGTTCCTATTTATTTTCATAACTTAGCTTTATATGATGCACATTTATGTATTAAAGACCTAGGATATGATGAAAAATCAATAGATTTAATTAGAAATAATTAATGTTAAGTGTATTAGTTTTGGGAAACAAACCCAAAATATAAAAATGAGGTTAATATATTCTTATAAATATATTTCCAGTAGTTCAGAAAAACTAGCATCTAATTTAACAAAAGAACAAATGTAACATACTCAGAAGCATTTCCCACAATACAAAGTAGATTTGGTAATTAGAAAGGGTGTTTATCCACATGATTATATGGACGGTTGGAAACAATTTGAAGAAACTGAAATGACGATGATTATAAACATGTCAAACTTGAATGGAATCAGTTAAATGTGGAGAATATTGATGATTTTCATGCTTTATATTTAAAAAGTGATGTATTATTGTTGGCAGATATAATTGAAAACTTTATAATTACGGGTATCAATGCTCATGGTTTCGATCCAGCGTGGTATTTTACAGAACCTGGTTTATCATGGGACGCAATGTTAAAAATAACAACAGAGATTTTATATTGATTACACGTTTATGATATGATTTTAATTGTAGAAAAAGGAATTAGAGGAGGAATATCGCACTGTCGTAAACTATATGGTAAAGCAAATAATAAATTATTAGATTATTTTAATTGAAACAAGTGTCTAACAATGCAGTGTATCACGATGCAAATAATATTTATGGTTAGACAATGTTTCAATATTTACCATATGGTGGTTTCGAATGGGATAATTATTCAGAATTTCATTTGCATTCCTGGCGAAAATATATATTCAGTTTGAAGGATGATACACATGATGGATACATATTAGAAGTTGATTTAGAATATTCTTAAGAATTGCATAAATTACATAATGGACTTCCATTTTGTCAGAAAATGAGATAACTCCAGAACAAATCAAAATTAATTGTTAACAACTTTATTTAACAAACAAAAGTATGAAACACACATCGTTATTTGAAAAAAGTGTCTGAATAATGCATTAAAACTTTCTACAATAATAGAAATATTGAAGTTTAATCAATCTGATTGGTTGAAAAAGTATACGGTTTTAAATACAAAGATGGGAACTAATGGTAAAAACGACTTTCAAAAAGATTTTTATAAACTGGCGGATAATGAGGTGTTTGGTAAAACAATCGAAAATATCTGAAACAGGACGGGTATAAGACTGGTTTCAAATGGAAAATATTTGAAAAATTTATAGCAGAAACAAATTTCAAAGAAAGTACTATATTTAATGTGACTCTTGCGGCTATACACATGAATGAGTAAAAATCATAAATAGATATGCAGTTAAAATTAATAAAATATAATCTGAATTCATTTTTTTATTTTCCTTGATATTATAATTATATATTCCTTTCATACTTTTAAAATAATTTTATAATAGATTTGTATCTTCTATATCTACATTTTATAATATATTAGTGTCTTCTATATTCATATTTTGTAATATAATATCTTCTAAATCCACATTTTATAATATATTAGTTTATGCTATATACATTTAATGCATTCAAAATATCTTTAATTTTTAAATATATTTTTAAAAATTATTTTTTCCTTTTGTTTTGAATGTATATAATACAAATGTATATAATACAAATTTTATATTTATATTTAAACAAGATGATACTATCTTAAGGCACATTTATTATAATTTTGTTGGTGGAGATATGTGTTATGAAAATTTCTTCAATGACGTTTGTGCAAAATGCTGAGGTGGAATTTACGGCTTTATCAGATTTGATTTGAGTAGTAAAATGAAAGCAGGCAAGTGCAGAAATAATGCCGATGTCTGTATTATTTATTAAAAAGTTTGCATAGTACTCAGTCTCTTTTAACAATGTGTGTTATGAATATAAAAATTGATGTTATTTACGTTAAATGATGTGTTTGAAATGATTGACGTTACAACCACTTAAAAAATTTTTTTTGTGTATAAATTAGGGTTCTAATGATCGATCTCATTATTTAAAAAATAAATTCAGTCATATACATAAAAGATAATCGGATAGAATGTGTTATCAATGTTTTTTTATTAACTATCGAAATTTAGAAGGTAATGCCAATTTGATGGATAGTCCCACTTCAGGTGGTACCAATTCACATTCCATTATTGTTAAAGAAAAGTTTAAAAATTATTTTTAAATGTTTTAAGAATAACATAACATTTCTTCTTTCGATGGTAAACACAATTAAAAATGATTATTTAAATTAATAAAACAAGATGTGGTTTTAAGGATGATATATTTGGCAGCTATTCATTAACCACAAAATGAAATAAAATAGCTTAAGCATTAATTTTGCATTTGCAAATAATTCAATTAAAAAGTTAACTGAATTGGCTTTTGGCTTTTGGCAAATGCATACTCACTTGAAAGTTGTTCATGATATACAATCTCCAGAAATAAGCATGTATTACAAACAAAACTAACATAAATATCAGATATTATATAGAGTTTATCAGAATATATTATTTCCCCATGTTTGTGAACCAGTTAATTAATTTTTTTTCCAAATCTGCAAAATATTCCTGTTGAAATTTATATGAATAGGTGGGAATATTGGTATAATGATGGGCAAAACCAACTAAAAATTAAATTAAGTAACTGACAGTTTTGATTAATGAAATTGGCCATGCATTATGTCTTAAATTTTCAATAGATAAAAATGCTATCATTTATAGAATTCTTAATAATTATTTGATTGATTTGTAGCCAGTTGGCATTAAAAACATTCCAAACTTTTTGGAACACCCCAAAAGAAATTATAATCATTAAGAATCTATTTATTTATGTAAAAGCAAACACGAGGAAACATTTTCATTGTTGATAGTGAACTGTATATTTTTACAATAAAAAATGTTGTATAAAAAGTTGAAATTAGAAGAAAATAATCAATGGGTCATTTCTTATGACAGAATGGTTTAAGTTTTTACCAAGGGTTTTTAATATATATATATTTTTATATTCCAATGACCTTCGGGCGAGTTAGTTCTGTTTGTCGACATTGAAATTTATATGCTCGAATATCCTTGATATAAAAATTAATGGTTATCCAAAAAGATTTTCTTTGTTTGGATTAAGTGTTGATCAAAAAATAAGTGCTGTTTTTGATTCATATTCAGGAAAAACTTTTATCTTCTACGAAATGTTGTATTATGGTGAAATAGAGGAATATTGTTTCCAGATAACAGAGAATGGTCAAATTAGGGATTAATTTCCTAATTTACCAAATATGATAGTCAGTTTATAGATATACAAATAGTTTACTGTATTTATTTCTTAATGAAACATTCATCGAATATAATGAATTTACAAAAAAATTACTAAATTTGGTAAAAATATAATTTCCTTGTTTGGTACAAAGTGTGAATCATATAACTAAATTATATGTAAAATGAGAGATACTGATAATGATTTAGGAAATTTAACAATTTACGGGGGAAAGATAAATACATAAAAATATTAAAAATTCACAAAACATCTGTTTTATTAATCCAAGAGTTATGAGAATTTAAAAACGTTACCATTTAACATAAATTTTATTACCTTTTGTTTTTAAGACTTTTTCACTTAAATATGCATCAGGGTGGTTAGTTTTCATTTATTTCATATTCACAGCCATTTAAATCTTCTCCTTAAGTATGTTTAAGTTTATGCATAGGTACATCATAGTTTAAAACCTTAACAATACTAAATAATTGTGTTGTCCAGTTAGAAGTATAACCTTTTAAAAATTCGTTTGTTTGCTAACATGTACAACGTCACCAACTTTGTATTTCAGTTTAGTAAACATATACACAAAATCTAGGTGCAGTACATTTTTTTCATTTTTCGGATTAACTTCAATGGGTTACATGCCGAAATTTTCATGTTTTATTATGTTGTATTCTTTCACTAAATATTCTAATATATATACCCATCTATAATTACCTTTCTAGCGAATTTCTTCCACATTTTATTATTCATTGTGCGATTAAATCTTCCTATAACACTGTGCTTCGTTTCACTGAATGTGAAATAATATTAGATGTAAAAATTTTGCATAAGCTCTTTAAATGTCTTATCATAAAATTCAGAGCCACTATCAATTTTATATCATATGGTTTTTCTTTTCATCAATATATATTCTAATCAATGTATTACATTTTTAGCTGTTTTATCTTTAATAATTTGGAAATGCACATTGAAAACCCATCAATATTGTCATTATATACTTATATATGTTATTTATATGTGATATACCTTTCACATTACCAGTATCCATCTAAACAAGATCAGTCTGCCATAAATCATCAATTCCGTGTGATATTACTTTTCTTCTTGAATAATTCTCTCTTGCAGGTTTATATAATTCATTGATTATTCCTTCTCTTACCTCAAGCAATTATTTAATTAAGAATGTCGATTTATTGCAATTACAAATCGAACGTTTACTTTTCTGAAGTATTATTATTTATATCAACATTCTTACACTTCAGGCACCAAGTATTCTCAATTTAAATATGGAAAAAAATTTATTCTTTATATTTTGCGAATATTCGTATTGTAGTCATCAATCAATCATATTATTCAGATACTTAATTATTTTTATTTTAAAAGTTAAAATAGCGCCTCTGTTAACATCAAAAGGCTTACTGTGATATACTTATGTAGTTCCCTTAATAACAGTTATAGTATCATCAGGTAAATTGGGGTTATCAGCAATTATTTTATTAACAGTGCAGTCCATCAAAAAAGAAAAAAAATTTGATTATCATCTATGTGAAAAATATAATTTGTTTATTTCACTTTGCAGGAAAATTAAATACATGGGATTTTTCTTCCTTACATTTTTCAACTTTCAAATCAATAAGTTTATAAAATAATTATTAACTATTTGCTTTAATTGTTTTAATTTATCATCTATTTCTTTATCAAAAAATTATTTCTTTTTTCAACATTCGTGTTAGCAAGTGTATCACAATAATTCAAAATTGATTTGTTTAAAGTTTACAATTTAGAAGCTATTTCCTTATCAAAAAATCTTTTATTGACTGCATCTTTTCCATCTATAGGATCAGCCATATTATTAATTCTACGATTATGAAGAGAAACATAATCATTCTATAGCAAAAACTTTACTTATTTGATCTCGTAAAGAAGAACAATTAATATTATATTTCTACATGCATATTTTAAAAAAATCAGAAATAGTATTATAATTTAAATCTACATGTGTTTTTAACGGAAAAGGATTAGTGTCAAAATTTTTATTTACAGATTTCGTTAATGGTTTCCCAAATATATCCGTCATTTAATAGCAAAGCAATTACATCATGAATCATAAATACTCTCGAAGAAAGAAATACTAAAATTAAATATAGATGTCTACAGATAACTTAATAAAAATTCTGAACTCGATTATTATTGTAATGAACTTTTCCCTTTGTGCAGTAATTGATTAAGTTACTAGGAATATTACTTCCAAGTGAATCTAAGTAGTAAACAAGATTATTTTCTTAAAAATAACATATCCAGTGAGTGCCAGAATTTGATGAGATGTCTAAATTAATCACATCATATTAATATTTGGGCATTCAATTTGATAATTCATCAATCGTATAAAAATTTCTGAAAAGCTTTATGTTAAATATTTTTACATATTTCTCAATATCAATATTAGATAATGGTGATAAACACAATTTTTTTTATCTCCTCATTTTATGATTTATTTGCTATTGCTAAGTTATTCCTTTGTTGTACTTCTAATTCTTTTATTTTATAGTTTGTTCAATTAAATTGTAAATTGAACTAGCTCCTCCGGCTAAAGCTCCAAGCGTGCTTAAATCTGGAATTAAAACTGGTAGAAATCCTCCATTATGTAAACCACTTCCCGATTTTTCTTTGATTACCTTTTTGATTATTAGTGGTGGCAAAGTTAATTTGAAAACATTCCCTCCTTTTGGTAATTTATTTTTTTTTCAAGCTGATATTTGGTAAATATTTATCCATACACAAATCTCTCAGCTGATTCACGGGTTTTTCGAAAGTTTTATTTATTATTATAATATTTAAAGGAAAACATTTTTTTATTTAATAAATTTTAATACCCCAACCTTTTATTCTTTTTGTAAACATGTTTGAAGCAACGGTGGTAGAAGAAATTTTTTCACCAGTTGGAATGTCTTTATCTTACATAATACCCTTAGCTTCTTTTTGTAAAATTATGTCAGACGCACATCTACATTCTAAATCAATGGTCTCTGCAAGCAATATGCAATATCATGATGTTTGCAGACTTCATCTGATTTATTTATTCCTCTGTCACCTCTTTCAAGTCTTACATTCAATTTGTAAATAGGCCACATAATTATAGCCCGGAAAATGCATTATAAGAGGATTTAAGTTGTTTAGTGCCCAATGTGTTATTCCTCTACCATGACGTTCGGAATTACAAAAGAAATGGGGCGTAACATTTAAAACCCTTATAAGATATGGAATTCCTTTGTTATTATTAATAACAAATAGAGAAAAATTATTTTCAACATATTTATTTTGCTTACTTTTCATTGTACTAAGTGTTTTTTCCTACATTTTCTTCGCTATGAATAACTAACAACTTATCAACCAATTTCCTTACATCAGTCATTCAAATGCATTCTTATGGTAAAATGTAGTTTTTATACCGTCTTCAGATCTAGAAGTTCTTGAAGAAATCATTTTTTTCAGGTCTGCTTCATTCTGATATTGAATGCGATTCTTTTATATGCTGTCGATAAATTGGTTTAATTATATTTATGTACATTCAACTTTTATTCGAGTTTATATTTTATTAGGAATATATTTTTTGTAATGCAGCATTGGTTGATAAATTCATTTCTGTTTGATTTTCAGATTCACTATCAGTAAATTTGCCATCAAGACCTGCTTCCTTTTCTATTGTTAACAAATTAGAAAGTCCCTCTGTAATTTATATTCTCTATCGTTAACAAGTATGTTATCATCATATATAATCACTTTTGTATCTCCAGTGTAAAAATTATGTGCATCTCCTCGCTAACCATACAATGTATTAATAACATTAATTTGTTTAGAAATTTCTTTTCCAAGAATTCTAATTGAATTTGTGTAGAATACGATTCCCATTTGCTCTTCCAAATGAGGAGATTTATGTTCAGAGAATAATTCTGTTTCAAACGAAGTTTCTTCTGTTGTTGGTGGATAATGTTCTTTACTATTACGGGAACTAGCGTCGTTGGTGAATTTTTATTTTCTTCACTATCTTGTTCTACCTTTTTACCAATATTTCGTAATTTGTGAATTAAATGTATATCTTTCTTCTTATTTCTTTCATAATCTACTTCATGACTCATTTTATAATTTTTGTATTTTTAATGCGTAATTTAACCGGAGAATCTCCCTTTTATGAATCTTTCATTTGTATAAGAATTTTTTCTCATAAAAAAATGATAAAATATTGAGAAATTTGGCATACTTTTCCTCATATGGATCAAACTAGGGGAATTTAAATATTTACAATAATAGAATTGAATTTTATTTTCCTACAGGTGATGGATTTTCTTTCATAAATGATCCTTCTGTTTATGTACAATATAGCCTACTAAAGAGAGATAAAGTTGGAGATGAGGCGAAATATGCAAATGTAGATAATATTGATGTTTTTTCCAACTTTTTTCCTTTTCAGATTTCTAGAGTAGAAATCTCAAAACATGGAAATGCTATTCAAGTTCTTTATAATCCTGGAATAACTTCAGTAATGATGCATTATTTGTTAAGATCTCCAAGTGAGTAAAACTATTTTGAGTTTATTGGTGTCGATATCAAATATCGAGTAAAATATGTTCATAGTGATTAAAAAATAAAATAATCTATCCTCTGAGATATCTGTTTGGCTTTATCAGAGATAATGCGGAAGTTAACTGGAAAGATGATTATAAAATTACTCTTTTTTTTTTTGTTATTAATTTGATAACAATGTTTACTTATTTATCAAACTATTGCCGCGTATGGCAGTGTGGATAGATTATGCTGATTCAAGCAAAATTGTTATTCAAAAATTAGGAATTATTAGCCTATTGTTGAATATGGTTGTAAAACTTCCATTGCATTTAAAAAAGATATATAATTTTCCTGAAATGACTATTAGATTTAATTATTGGTAATTTTTAGAAAAGAATTCCTGTTGGATCAACTGTTTTAACTTTAATCTAAATTTAAGTTTGATAATTTACAATTTAACATGCCTGATTTTGTAATTGTAGATTTTCAAAGTAATGGATAAAATCGTGCTGAACAGTATATACATGCTTCTATGTGTGAACATTGTAGTGTAGAAATATTTATGCCAAGAATGGCAGAAATGAAATTTTTCAAAATAAATTGAAATATTAGAAATGTTTACTTAGCTATAAATTTTTGTAAATTTTAAAATATAGAAACTTGGTACTATTATATAGAAATATTAAACTTTATTATAAACCGACTTTAAACCCTATTGGCGATTACAACTATTATTAATTTTGGGGGCGAAGGGCATTAAAGGTTATTGATTTTTTTATAGCAAAACATTTGTAGTCAAAGAAAAAACATACATTAAATTAGTGTGGATTTTGATAAGGCCATTGTAGCCAGACCAATTTGTAATGTTGTTCTAATTAGCCAGTGGAATATAACTTATGATTATTTGAAAGAAAGGATTACTGAAGTAATACAAATTTTTTAAAATAATAAATGGAAGAAGTAAACGAATTTACGGAAACACCAAAATGTTTCGATAGTTTAATACAATGTTTTAGTCGCATAAATAAATGTTTTAATCTTCTAATACTTTTAGAAATTGTTATATGTATAGTCGAGTTGTTTTATCGTACAAAAATAATTTTGTTTGCCAAAATGAAGTTTTTCTCCAAGCGTCAATTTTATTGGTGCCAATTTTAAATAGAATATTTCAATTTTTATTTGTGTATGTTTGGCATTTTTTCTTTCTGTGAATAAATTTCTCAGAATAAATTTATTTTATTATATATGAAGTCGTTTATCTTACCTTACAGCCTGGCTAACATTATAAAAGGAGGTTGTGTTTCAACTATCCCTTCCTGTACTTCAGATACTGCGTCTGACTATCTTAGAGAAGTAGTTTTCAAATTCCACTCAAAATTGCTAACTTACAGTAATTGCTCTTAGAAAACATTCACGGCGATAATGATCTTCGAGAAATATGTGGCGATCTTGAGTAGATAGAAGAATTGTTTAGAAAGGTAGTAGAGCTTCGAATATTAACTGTATTGAACAATAACACAATATTTCACTTGATTTAAGCTTGAATTTATTTTATTTCGCTTGCAGATTTGGATTAAATTTTCTTGTTTTTTAACTTAAATGTGCTTGATTTTGGCCGTTTTTCGTCAAAATTCAGATATTGCGTTTTATTGTTTCGTGTATTTTCACTAGCCTAAAAATAACCCTATTATTTCCTGTAATTTTTAGTACAATTTGCCCTGTTTTATATTGCGCTGCATTAGAACCCGCATTATATATCTACGAACAACATAACAGATATAGTCCCGTAAATATTAACAAGGTCATGTGCGTTAATTTGACCAACATTCGGTTGGAGCAGACAGTTTTGCCACTGTCTTCCTTCGTCATAAATGTATATCTACGTCTCATGAAAATGTTTCATGTCAAAAAGATGATCTGTTTGCCGGATATGACATATCCTAAAAGATGATTAGTTTGCCAGATATAATGACATTTCAACGTTACGTCTTTAAATGAAATAACTATTCAACGTACTTATTTTCATTATGACTTTGTAAAAAACTTATTTCCGAACAACGTGAAATGTTGCCGTTTAATGTGTATAAATGTATGACGCTTATTGTAAAACGTACTTTTATAGGAATGAGAGGATATTTTTCAAAATGTTTGTAAGAACCAAGATACTATAATTGCTACAGACACAATCTTTACGAAGTTTATCGGTATTGGAGGACTATACAACAAGAGGTGGTATATAATGTTTAAAATTAAATGATTTATGACAGAAATATGGAATTAATATACATTTACAAGAAAATATTTTCGTATTTATTTTGATATACAATTTTTATTTACATTATTGTTAGAATCATTGTAGGAAGTGATAAATGTTTGAATACATTGTCTCTACTTGAAAGGAACTTGATAAAACGATAACATTGAGGGCGATGTGGAATACCACGTGACAGGCAGCCCAAGTGTCATCCGCAGTCTCGAGAAAGCGCTGTGGACGTATAAGTATTTTCCGGTGGTCTAAAAAATCGTTGTGTTAGTAATTTCAATTTTAACAGTCTAGTGTAATACAGGCACGTCCCAATGACAGTCCTTACATATGACATAGTGCGTGGACATAGTGGCAGCTACGTAAGCTGCCGCACCTCATTTTTCTGTTCTGTTACTTACAGGCGATTTGCGAGGGAGGGTGTATATCTCGGGTCTCTGCGTGAAACTACCCATGTAACAAACCATATATGGCCCATTGATGGTTTACAGTCGGATGCCAAGCGGCAAACAGTTGGCGAACAGCTGGCATGCACTCGGCACCGTAGTTGGTCCTGAAATGGCATCACTAACTAGCTGTACTTTGCCCATAACTGGCCTAGGTGTGGTGAACACAATGACCATATCATGGCTCATATGTTTACAACATCAGTGGCCCATCGATGTACCATTTCACAGCCATCAGATGGCCTACTAATGGCTAGCCATGCTTTCACCATATGTCTAATACTATCTATCAAAAATAATTATTTGTTCCATTAATATAAACTTTTCTTGTTTTAAATTTAACTTTCTTCACTATTTAACACAGCATATGAAATCAATATATTATGCCTACCAGAGGGGGAAAGGATGCGCGAACCTACACTCCTTGTATTGACAGCCCAGCATGCTAACCATTACTCCACTGTGTCTTCATTTGTTTAGATGAACTAATTTGGAATATATTCGGAGTTGAATTATTAAAAAAAAATATTTTAATATAAATTAGACCAGTTTTTTTCATTGTCATAAAATTTACCATGCGAACAAATAAGTTTTTAAAAATATGGAGATAAACAAACAAAAATTGTTGTAGAGGGAAATTTTCTTACGTAAATCACGATATTAACCCAGGAACATGCCTTTGATGTAATTTTTTGCAGTATGTATGTTATCTGGATGCTATTCATCTGTTTTGAAACGCTGTCTCCAGTTATGATTATTTTAGTGATGTGATGCAACACAAAAGCCCTACAATGTTAACATTCTAAAGGCGGTCATATATGGTTTTCTTTAACTTCTCATTTTAATTATATGCAGTTATACGTGCAAAACATAACATATTTTTAATTATTCAATGCCAGCCACGAAGTCACTTCTAATACCGTATTTATAGCATTTCGCCATAGATATTTCTATCACTATATATTTACAAATAATCTGCTCAGTGTATCATATGATCTTTAATTATTTTAGACACATTTACAGTACACACACGTGTGTGTAATTTAAAGGAGTTATTTGCGAATAGTAGGAGCCATAACAATTCCCATTATATCCCGAATTTCACCAGCAATTGTCCATCGATGTACCACTTCACAGCGATAAAATGTCCTATAGATGGCCACCCGTACTGTTACCGGCAATAAGTATAGATTATGTGAGTTCATTACTGGAATACAGTTAACAATCTTTTTGTGGGCCATTAATAGGTCACCTGTTCTCAACGATCAGTTTTATTTCCACCAATATTTGATCAGTGGCCCATAAATGTCATGTCAATTGTCTTAGTGCCATCAGGGTCAGTAATTTAGGCTTGGAAGTATTCAGTGCCAGCAGTCATCCAGCAATGCCAGCAGTAAAGCCACTTACGGCTGACTGAGGCTTACTACATGCGTAGCGCTATGTAGTGATACGGCAACGGTCACTTATGTCACTTCGTAGTGACAGTCCAGCCAGGAACTTGTAAAGGGATTTGGAGGCGGGGAAAAACTCGCCAGACTGGGTTTGCTCGAGTCAGCCAGCGGATTGTGCTTTGCACTGAGAGGTTGGAGAATGCAGCTAATACATGTTTACGGGGTGGAGGAGAGGTATTTGAGACAACCTGCTGACAGCATAGGTCCCCACCTTCCTACTCCAGGCAGAATAACTAAAATATGTTTCACGCTGTGAAGGAATAATAATTCATTACCGCTAGGGCGTTCTACACTGTGATCATGCGTGTGCGGTCGTTTTGTACTGTATTATTTTGCACAACTCAAAATAAATTACGCAGATGGTTTAAATAAAATTGTTCGTGCACATGGCACGATTTTCCTCATTATTAAGTCAAACTAATATAAATTATATTACTTTTATCAGAGTTACGAAGAAAAAATTTATCACACATTCTGGAAGCAGAAGCAAGCTCTCAGTACAAAATCTATAAATTTCTCCGAACGTGAACATAACTGAATTTGCGACTGTTTATAAAGACATTCTGCAATAGAAACGGACATTTTCTAACCAGGATAAAACCCGATACTAGATAGTGAGGAATTCAAATGAAATTTGAATCCTTGTTAGTTAAATTAGTGGTTCTCCGAAGGAGTCATGCTTGAGTGAAAAAGAGTTCAAACCGATAAATTTTTGAACCATCTGCACTGTATAAGACGAGTAAATACGGGCAATCAGTCGTTACACATTTGGTCCAGAGCTCATTGTAATCTGATGAAACTACTGCATTCATATGTACATTTGTATGAGAATTAAAATTGAAAATATGTGTACTGTGAAATTGTCTGTATCAATCCACAACATATACCGCAGTTTTGTAATTAGATTAAAGTTTGAGCTACCGCGATGCTGCGTGTGATATGATATGAATTGTACTAGCGTACCCTAGGCCCGAGAGCCTTGTGAGGGAAGAGATTAAGGTGAACGACCAGCGGGACCAGTCAACGAAGATTCTACGAGATCTTGCTGCAAATTATTATTTTAAGTTAAGATTTTTTGAGACTTTCAACGGTGAAATGTCACCAGAAATTTAAAATAATAATTTTTGAAAATATATTTGGCAAATATTACGCCATATTGGATCACAGGATATTGAAGTTGCCCTGTCAAATTTGCCTACGGAGACCTCCTAATATCTTATTTGCTCTCCCAACTCGGTTCAAGAAAAAAGACGTTTAATATAAATTGATTTAATTTTCGCAAGAAACTAAGAAAACTTTTAAAGAAATAAATTATGGCTACATGGGTGGACGCCTGAAGAGCGTATCTTGGTTTGTGAGGGACGGAGGTCTAAATAATAAAGAAAATAAACTAAATTCATTCATAATTTATTCACTATGCCTTTATTTAAACATTAAGTTATCTGCCTGCACTTTTAATTTTTCTCTTTAACAGCGAGCGCAATATTTTCTGTTTATTCCAACTATAACTAACGTCTTACTTAATTGTCTCTGTTGGCTGCAGTCAATTAACTTAACTCATACTCCTTATAAACAGGTGCTTGGTATATCTGTTGCCATAATTTACAATGTATTATACTGTGATTCTCAGTCGCAAATTTCCCTTCCTCTGGTCACTTCTCTCGCCGCTCGTTTTCTATCGCTCGGGACTCAGCCATTCATTCACTCATGAACTCCGACTCAACTCCCGGCCCGGAGGCCAGTCGCAATGTTTATAGCGTTGCCCTAACCTTCTGGCAGGTTGAACACACCCCGAGTCACGCTGAGAGAACGAGGTCAGTAATCCAGAATATTATTCAGATAAACGCAGTAATAAATACTACCAGGGTTAGCAGAATGCGTTCTATAAGAGATTATCGTGTCGGCTCGCGTTTTGCAACTGATAGGTGGCCACCGGCCTATCGCTCGTGCTGCCACTGCTATCGTGTAACGACTCTCCGTCCTCCTCTTTGCTCGCTCGCGCGGGGAAAGCCAACGATACGTTATCTTATTTTTTAATTTTATTAGAGGTACATAAGAGAGCGGTTGCATTCATAGTTACTGCTACACTGAAAGAAGCTCTTTATATAACTTGTAGCGATTTGCAAAATAATATTTGTATAGATCGGATTACTTTTTATGGTGTCAGAATCAAAACTTTTTCATTAAAATTTAAATATCCTCTATTTTTCGCTAGTGTCTTTTGTATTTCGTTTTCTGTAGCTAGTGGTATTTTTGGATTCTGTTCTTCCCAGTGTTATGCATGTTGTTTCTAGGACATATCTAAGTTGTGTTACGTTACTGCAGAATAATTTCTGTTTAGTGGAGCCGGGCAAGTTCAAATCCCATGTCAGAATTCACTGTTAGTGGTGATAACTTATTTGGTCCAAGATAGAAATAATATAGTTATCAGTGTACTTCCCCTTCCACACTATACACAATTACAGTCATCCCTATCTTATGCATGTACATTAGGAAGGAGGAGACATTACATACATTGCATTTACAACCAGAAGAATTATTTAATAATAGGATTACAGTCCATAAATATTTTACTTGAAAACAATGCAAAAATTTTGGCAACAGCAATTTCATTGCAATAAATTTAAAGTTCGCGGAGTGAAAATAGGAAAGAAGCCAAAAAATGTAGCACATTTATGTGCAAACACAAAAATTATCCTAAGTGTTCATATTCGCCTCGTTGTATGGTATTTATCTTAACGATCATTTAATCTCGCAATATATATATATATATATATATATATATATATATATATATATATATATATATATATATATATATATATATATATATATATATATATATATATATATAAGATATATCTCTATCAAGTATATTTGGACCAGTCATTATAAAATTTTCATTACTCTGGCGGAAGAAAATATATCCATGATTATCCATAGTGGATAAGAGTATTTTATGTGGATTCCAGGAATAACATTCATAAATTAGACAGGGCTAAAATTAGTTTTTTATGGGAGAATTCTAAACCCTTTCGTACGTTTCAAATCGAATCGAGCCGCAAAATTTTAATTTATTTTAAAAATACATTCACGAGAAAAATTGTGGGCCAAAAACTAGAATTAATACTTAATATGCTAAAATGTATGCGAAGGAAGTATGTAAGAACGGAATTACAGTATTTTGCACCCTGTTGTGTAAAAGTTCCTGATACTAGTTTTGAAGAGTTTATATACAACATACGACAGAACTTTCTTGGGTGGCGAATGAGATTTTACTCATTGATTTTCACCCTCTAATACAATATAAACTATCTTAATATTCACATCATTTTCACCTTGTAGAGTAACTATTTTACTACCAGAGTAACAATGATCATCTTCAATATACCGTAACTCTGTACCAAAGTAACCTGCGGTTGAAACTACGTCGAGTTACTGTCTGATGTTAATATACAGCGTGTATAGGAAACATGCGTACAAAAACTCTGGTACATGATTTTTGACCGGAAAAGAGAAAGATTGATATAGCATACCCGTGGTCCATCTAAAATAATACGTGCTGTAACGGCCCCTTAATGCGGTGGGCGACAAGGACATTACGTGTGATGTTAGGCAAAGTACTTGCGTCAGAAGAACACAAAATGGCATACGGAGCAAGTAAACCAAGATATTGGATACACTGTAGGTATGGCTCGTCGTACACATCCCCATCATGTAAATAATAGGGGTTCGTACATATTGATTGCAAGCAACACGTACACCGGGAAGTTAAATTGATTTGTGGATACCATGGAATTAAGTAGGACGACGTAAGTAGTAAATAGCTCTCCTTGTTGCAACTCTCTCGGACACACCGTTTCCGGTTGAATCGTAAACGATGGGTACAGTGGTAGCAATAGCATGGCCTACTGAGTAGGCAACCCTTCACGCCCCCGGAGGAATTCAGCGTGGTGACCCCGCCGAATGCGTGAAGAGAGTGTGGCGGCACATAACAGCGAGTTCTTGAGAGCCGATTGGGATAGTTGAGGTGAGTATGAGGCGGGGCAAACGGGAGAATCCCGAGGCGAACCAGGTTCAATTCCCGTCTGGGTCACCCCCCGATATTCGTATGGGGCAGTGGCGTCTCGTTAGGGCAAGCAAGGCAAGCAATGCTTGCCCAGACAGTTTCCTGACAATGTTATATTTAAAATAAATATTAAATTCTAACTTATATTTACTTTAAGATAAGTTTTCACACATGCGGTACACATTTTACTTGGGAAACAATACTGTACATTAGGGAGAATAAAACAGCTCGTTGGCTAGCAAAAGAAAAGATGTTTGGAAGCGCTGTACGTAATGCTTTCAGCAGGTAGACGGTCGCAATGGTTTCCCAGCCGACGGAGGGGTGGCAGGGTATGAATATAGCACAGGGTGGGGCGGGGGCTTATAGCTGAGTCAACCTGTGCTAGAAGCTACGATGGTAGTGCTTTCTTCGCCGAACTGAAGCGGGCATAGCCGAAGCTGGCCTAGCCGCAGGCAGTTGGCGTCGTGTAGTTTACAGTAACTGGATCGATGCATGGGCAAGTTCACGCTCACAGCACGAATCGTATTGTTTTTATTAAATTTAGTTTTAGTGCTAAGAATGTAATACATATTCGTGCGCGATGTATGCCCTACATAAAAATTATAAAATACCTTGTGAGACTGAGAACAGCGTACATAGAATGCATGCAACAGAAACATGTGGATGAAAGTGTGGTGTGTGGATTACGAGTGAAGCATTTTTCCAGCAGTGCTTTCACTTTTCTGGAAAGATGTTACATCATAAAAGAGGATAGGCCGACACCTGAACTTACGATCATGACAAAAGGCAAGAAAGGTTATTTTGTACGTCATTAAAAAAAAAAAAAATTTATTAGATGCACTCGTGGTTAGCTGGATGTAACAGCCTAAACAAACTGTTATGCTGGCCATGTTTATTATTTTCAAAGGAGGTTAACACGTGGACTGCAACTGGGTATTTTGGCCTTAACAATCTATGCAATGCTGTTCAAAAACACAAGCATTATGAAGTTCACATAAATTCATACTTGTCTCTTGAAGACTTGGTAAAAATAGAGTTTATTTTAGTCTACATAGAGCCCATAATTAAGCACACAAAGAAGTAACGAAAAAGTTAAATGAAACAGAGAAATGTTGAAGAGTTTAATAGATGATGATTGTTTATTGGGTGTACAGGAACTGCCTTTCCGTAATCGTGATGAGACGAAATATTCTGAAAACCGTGGCAGTTATGCTGAATTACTTGCTTAATTGCTTTAATTGGATAAGGTTCCGGGTTTGTTGAAGGTATCTTTGTAATATTTTTCACTCGGGCAAATTTTATGTTAAAAAATATTAATATTTTTACAAGCGGTGTATTTTATATTTAGGTACAAAACATTTTTAAATGACATTATTCTGCACCATGAAATGCAATTTTTTCCGGGGGAGGACACTCGGACTCCCTTTCCCCCCTTATTGGGGACATCAACGTTTCTACTTCTCCCTGCACACAGTAGCTTGCCCATGAGATTATAGCACCATCGCCACTGGTATGTGGGCATCGTACCGGACGATGCAGCTGGTGTACGTGATGCATGAAATAAATTTGTGCCAAACCCTATTATTTACATGATGGGGGTGTGTACGATGGACTATACCTACCATGTACCAAAAATTTTGGTTTACTTGCGCCGTATACCAGTTTGTGTTCTTCTAACCCATGTAATTTGCCTAGTATCCCACGTAATGTCCTTGTCGCCCACAGCATTTAGGGGCTTCTATATCCCTTATTATTTGAAATGGACCGTGGTTGTCCTACACCAATCTTCCTCTTTTCTGGTCACGAATCACATGCCCGACATTGTTCACGTGTTTCCTATACACCCTGCAGACTGTCCCGCTGAGACACTGCACCATGAAGGCATCAGGAGATTGGGTGTGTCAACCGCTCTAGTATGTCTACAGACATAAGCCTTTGGAACCCTAATTAATGTGAAGGCGTTCCATTCAAATAACTTCAATATTTAATCATGTGTGGTGGTTTATTAACGTACGAGAAAAATAATAATATTTTAACCTTTAAAAATATCTTCAAGCTCCCTCCACTCTAACTTTTTTTCATCGCAACAAATTATAACTGTTATTTAGAGAATACAAGGATAGGCAAACATACTTAATTAATTTTATCTCTGAGTACGCATCTCCTAATCATTTTAACGTATAGTGTTAAAAACCTAAAATAAACCATAGGTATATTCCCAACAACAAACTTTGTACAAACAGAATAGCTTTAACTACAGTTCTACATTGGCTCAACAACTATAATACCTTGACATTTTCATGTCATTATTGTCTTACGTGCTGTAACTAGTGTGACGTTAGTATGCGATCTTGCATTACATGGTTGAGTTAAAGATATAGTATTAAATAATATTATGTCTGGTTTTGAATGGTTTTTTTTTAAATATTTATTTCATGTTCATTTAATGCTATATATTTTTGAGGGTATAAGAAACAGGAACATATGAATTTAGATGGACAACAAAAGTATATCTTTCCGCCGAATTCGGTGAGAATGAGTTAACTGTTTCCCGATATAGAACTCGAAATTTTTATTTATTTATGTGGTGCTCTCCTACAATATTGTCAACAAATGAGGTTATATATTGGCCTATTTTATGATTGAAATTGATGCTTCCAGCATAATAAGGCAGCTCTTATCATTTTATGAATAATATATATAGTCTACACAGTTTTTTGTACGAAGTACTTTCTTCACTATTGGTAACGGAAATTCGTGTGCCCCTAAATAAATAAATAATAGGTTTATAATATAAGATTTGTTTATTGTATTTTTAAAAAAGGAGCTTTTAACGCATCTTCTATATATACCTTTGAGTACATCACAGTGACATTTTTTTAATGCACTGTTAGATGAGACTCGCTACGTAATGAATTACCACATATTTTAACTGTCATTTTTATACGTGAAACGATTTTTCCTTTCAACCAGTTCAAGTTTTCAACTGCCAACCTTTAAACCTTTACAGCACATTAAACATTCTCCGTATCGCCTTTCTTCAGCAAATGGTCTAACCCACGTTCTAAGCGGCGTGGTCTTGAAACTAGCTATAAAAATGTTTTCCTTTAATGCCGCCGATTGTTCTGTAAGCCACAGTGCCACTAGCAATTTAGTGAGAATGATGCAATGTGTGATATGACAACAGAACATGTATTTTTTGTCAGAACAATGTACACCACATCAGATTTGCCTGTGTATTAACGAAACCAAACGGTAGCCAGTGACCGTGTTTTCAGAATTGTCACGTGCCTATAATAGATACGATGTTAAAAATATTTGTTATCATACAAAGACTGGAAAGAAATGATGAGAAATTAACTTTACATTGGATATAGTTCTATCCACTTAGCCACTGCAGCCCCACTTGCAATCGCTCTATCCAAAGAGACACTAAAGCAACACTTGGAATTGCTCTAGCCACTTGGCCACTGAAAATGTAAATACATATGTTATCATTATATACACATGATTATTTGTATATAATAAATAGCTTATTATAACAGGAGTGTTCCAGTCAAGCTTAGTTGAGTAGACAATACTATTCTGTAAAAAAATTGTTAATATTTTTTTTTACTTTATAACTAAATATTATTTTACATTGCTTCTGATAAATAGTTAATATTTTAATTAATTCGGCCGTACAGTTTGACACCCATTAATAGTAATTGGTCATGAAGGCGTTAGTCTGATTTCGCTTGCAGCTTACTTCACAGCAGCTCTAATTTTTATTCGTAGATATACTTTTCACCTTTTTATCTTTGCGTCGGAAAGTAGGCTAACGACAACCGCTGAGTATAACGTACTCACAAATTTGAGTTTTCCAGATGTAGCTGTGAACATTAATTTCACTGATGTACTCTATTTATCACAATCCACAACTTTCCTATCTGTATAAACTGATAACACAAAAAAATACTTAAACATAAAAAAGAAGAATCTTTAATGCCTGTCACTTCATAGTAAATAAAAATGAAAGAAAACCTGCATAATTGTCCACTATAAAATGAACATGTGGCTTTCCCTGAACGTGACTACTTCATATTTACGCAAACCTTAGTATATTAATCCTTCCAAAACCGTTGCAAGTCTTTTCATCAATCGCTTTCTTTTTTGCTAATATTACTTGTTGGTGTTTTGCTCGTCAGCATATTTACCCTCAACCCCAAAACAAAATAGTCTGTAAGATGAGTGAAAATGCAGTACCAGTTGGGCAGCAAAGACGGGTGGGGTGTCATATTACTGAGGATTTTTTAGTAGATCACGAATGTGCTGTAGCACACAAATTTTCTTATGTTTGTGAATAACTATTTTCTGATTTTTACATTCTACGCGTTTTATTTATAATTTTGATTTGCTCGTCAGCAAGACCAAGGTAGATGTACGAGCTCCCTGGGAAGGAGGCTATCGTCCTCACATTTTTGTTTCATTTATGTTTCACTTGGAGTCGACGGGTTAGGTCAATGTGGCTAGCCCCCTCCAACTACCCACTCCCAACCAGCCCTATATCCATGGTGCCTTTTTATCCTCCACCCCCTGAGGCACGGGTGATTAGGAGGGAGGGGGAAGTCTTGTTTAGTGGGGCTGGCTGCAAGCAGTTCTGGATGATGACCCTAGGAAAGCCTGCGTACGGCCGCACGGAGACTTGGTCGAGTCGGCGACAACCGCCGCAGCGCGAGGCCGACATGAGCAAAATACGCGCTTCCATTTATTCCAATACAAAAGATGTAACCTTATCCAAACAAAAATTGATACATCAATCTGAAGTATATATTTGGGGCTAATACAATATGTTAAATAAAACTGATATTATGCTTTAATTTGTACCTTTGTACAAGTTGGATATACACTAGCTTATCAGCTGAAAATTGTAATAAAGAAATTCTTTTTTTTTTAAACTGCAGTAAGTAACGCCATGAATTTTTTACTTCGCTTTCTATGATATACTGTGAAGTTATTTTTATTTTCTGGTTATTTATGGTAACATACTTGTTGTGTTTTGTATTGGCTCATACAGAACTCATAAATATTTATTAAATGTAAAAAAATTAACAAATTGTGATTTGCATTTGTATTATACTTTTAGTAAACAAGTATTGCTCAGTACTTGGGCAATATTCAAATTTGCGATTTTACGGAACGTCTGGAACAGCCCTTTAATCTTCAGCACTAACACCACGCAGTGACCAGTAAAACAACTACGTGCTCAAGGCTAGAAATAAGCGTTTCAATAAATCCCATATGGTTGTAACCACCAGACCTGATCAAGTATTTCGAGAATCCATTCTGTGGCGAGGTATTATTCGAACATTCTTGTTCTTTCTGCGGCTATTCTGATTTGACGGCAGTTGTTTGGACATCCGCCGTCTGACTGTTAGCCAATAGTAAGAAGGAAGAAGTACAAAACTCGATTTATCGCAGTAACCAATAAGAATACGGAAATGTATCGACTGTGTAGAGGACTGTGAATCCTAGGCTGCTGCCAAATGAGTCTGCGAAATAATTATGCTCTAGTAATTACTTATTATAGGCTGTTCACGCTTTCTTCCATCTTACCTGAAACCCTGCTTAAGTTATTATTTTAGGATATTCCTCTCCCTCACGCAAACAAATCATATGATATATTTGTGACTATGAACTACCACTATGCCTATTTTTCCACTGCTTTATTCATAATATTTATAAATCAATTATTTTATCTTATGAATAGAATATGAAAATTTTTTATTTTAAATAAAAATGCAGCACTTGTAGGCCTATGTTAATCGAGACTAGTAAAATAAAGAGTTAATGTAAGTATGTTTGTTTATTGGTTTTTTTTATGTAGCATATAACCTCATAAACTACACGACCGACTCTAATAATTATTTCACAATTTGAAAACTACATTCTCCCAAGTGGACATAAGCTATGTTAGGAAACAAAACCGTGATAAATTTCAAAAGGTGGGAAAAAATTAGTTACTTGGCTGTTTCCTAAGCATGCTATACCAAATCTACACGGCCGCTTAATTCTTTCGCTGTTAGAAAGCTACATTCTTCCACATGAACATAGGTTATGTTTAATTAAAGAAAAAATTCCCTGCAAAATTTCAAATTTGTAAACCAAGTCGGAGAAAAATGAGCTACTTAGCTGTTTTCTAAACATGCTCTACCAAAACCATAAAAAATAAATCGTAACTATTTTACAAGTAAATGTCGCAAATTCTCGCAGGTAGTCGTAAGTAGTCGCAGGTAGTGGAAAGATGTCACAGATAGTCACGGGTAGTCACGAGTACTCACGAGTAGTCATGGGTTGTCGCAGGTAATCGCAGGTAGTCACGGGTAGTCGCAGGTAGTTACGGGTAGTGGCAGGTGGTCACGGGTAGTCGCAGGTAGTCACGGGTAGTCGCAGGTAGTCACGGGTAGTCGCAGGTAATCACGGGTAGTCGCGGATAGTCACGGGTAATCGCATATATAAGCGAGTATTTCAATAATTCCATAAAACCTGAGCGAAGAGATGGCAGGGTGCTAATACAAGTATAAAACACCTGTAATATGTGACATATTTAAGAAACAACAAAACATGTCCTACGTAGGGTGATTTTTCAAAGGTTTGATTTCAAATGTGTGAAGAAACGGGATAAACTTATACGCAGTGAAGCTGTCTGGTTGTGTTTATATTGATCTAGTGGCTGCTTATTGTTAACTTTTTACACTTTAATTTTTTAACTGATATATTTTAATAACTAAATATTAAATTGAAAAGAATCGATTCAGTTGCAGATGTATTATTAAAAAAATATACACTATTAATGAAAGATAAAGCCTAACAGAGGGAGAGGCTAATATAAAAAAAATCTCTTTTATGGATAGGTTAACGACCCACTGCGATGTATTGAAAATAAAATTAGTCCGAAGTAAACGCGGAAGTTTTCATTTAAACATACATATCTAGTGCAGGCAGTAATATTTCCCTTATACTGAATTTCATTCTTTATATAGGCTGTAGAGCTTAGTATAGAATTTATAATTTTTTATTATCAAATTATTATCACATGCTAAATAAGAACATCTTATTTTTGATATTAACCTAAATGCTGCACCTTTAATTCAGATATGTCGTTATTTATAAAGAAATATATTTGAAGCAACTCCTCGAAATTATAGACGTTTAGGTAGCCAAATAAGACAACGTTTGTCGTGGAATTAAATCGAATATACGATTATATTAAAATATCACATGAAATATTTCAATAACTTCAATCTGTAATTTTTATTTTTGTTTCCTTTTTAAATTACTGTGTACAAGAAAGCTTTCTACTGCAAAAATAAGTAAATAAAATGAAGAGTAAAAACAATAATTTTATTGTTTCATGATGTATAAATTCAGCCCATGCAGGCTTCGTTGCTTTAAAGCCGACAAAATTACACAACAATAAATATTAATCCTTGTGATATTACTACGACTGGTAATTACGTTTTCAGAGCGCTTTCGTTTCTGCGTTTCCTTTGTTTAATCATTTATTATATTAAGTTTCAAAAGCGAGTTTCATTTTGCCTTCAACTGAAAAACGGATGCCTCAAGAAACACGACGCTTGTGAAGTATGCGTGTTCCACATCTGTGGGTGGTTTTTTAATCATAATTTCTTTACGATTCAAGTTCCCTTCTTTTTTGTATGTTTTTCTCGTCGGACTTGCTGCAAACTGGAATCACAGAGTGTAAATGGCAAAATAACGTGCCTGGTCCAGGGGCTAGTCCTTTGTTCTCGCTGGATGTTATCCCCGGGGTGATGTCCCGGGATGGGCAGCTATTCCACGCCACGGGAGCCGACATGACAGCGCAGAAAAAGCACGGCTTCCCCGCCCCTTACATTCTCCCCTTTAGCCCCCGTCTCACTGTCACTCTCTCTCTCTCACACCCACACACACACACACACACACACACTCTCTCTCTCTCTCTCTCTCTCTCTCTCGTGAGACCCGAGGGGCGTAGCTCCACTGACTGGACGGAGTTTTGCAAACCACCGGTCACGGACGCATACTAAATGTGCCGCTCGACAAAAAGCCGCATCCGTGGACGAAGCTTGTCCGCGGGTCTCTACCCCGCGCTGTTTTGCAATTTTTTTTATAGATAATTCGTTATTAAAACTCAGCGCGATTTTTTTTTTCAAATGACGACCCTTAGTGGATTAATTAAAGCGAGGGGATACCAGAATCCGTGCGCTTCCGTTAGAAAGTGAAACTATCACATGCGGTTCGAGGGCACAGTATGACTACGTGTTCACCACCTTTACAAGCACAATTATTTTAAAAGTAAACCCGCTTCATGGGTACATTTATAGAGAAAACCTTTTGCACCACTCGTTGGCTTATTAGCGTTGACTGAACAGTTTTGAAGGCAGTGCTCAGTTAATGCATGCTGCCAATCATGTATCCTTCCACGCACATGTTAATAAATATTATACTGCGGTGGGCATTTCAAACGCCATTTATCCAAACATTTCGATCTATTGAGGCGTTAAGATATGGTACAGTTGAGATAAATTCACTTAAAGCATTACTTTCAGTCACTACTCCAGTCGTTGTTGCATTGTATAATACGAATTCCTTGTCAGAGATTCCCATTATTTTCATCTTTTGCCCAAATTGAGTTTATGGTGGTTCCGCCAACTAGACAGGTATTTGCGAGGTTTCATGTAAAAGTTCCTATTGTTCAGCTTTCTCTGGCATTTCATGCTGCTTCAGAAATACTGTTTATATTAGAAACGCCTCAGTGGAAACGGGCTTATCAGTCACATACACGTGTGTCTGATCCTCTTATAATATTTGCAGTGATTATTGTTTGAAAATGGAGTTAGTTAGTTTCTTCCTCTGCCATGGTGAAACAGCAAATTAATCACCCAATGAATTTTATCGTTTTTTAAGCACACGTCAGTGAAGTCAGCTTAAAATCCCATCATACATTGTATATATTCTCCGAGGAATATAGAGATCAAAATAAAAACCAGAATATTGCGACTCTTTTTACCAAATTGACTACAGAAGAATTTTTAAAATGTAACAACGTTTTCCTTTCCGCAGACATTCTTACCTCCCTTCAGGCAGGCACTTGATTATGAAGCAAATATAACTTACAATCAAATTTGCTAATAAAAAAAGATGTTTAGATGTTTAACCAATTTGTAAAAAAATTAAGTTAAAATTTCTTAAAAGTACCTTTGAATAACAGGTGATGTATTGGTCATAATATATTGGTTGACATATGCATTGTAACCAACAGGTTTCAAAAAAATGCATTATTAGCCTACTGGAAATCCGTATGTTTTTTATATGTGCTGAGTGACCAGCGTGGGTTTTTAAAGTAAGAGCATCCTTTAATGGGATAGTAGAATATAAAATTCACAACACTGACTTACCAAATAACTGTTCAATTAACTAGACAAATACAGCAGATATGAAATAACAGTAAATGAATTCTGCTTATTAAAAATCACTAAAGAATATTTTGAGTGGCCAACATATATTTAAAAGACCAGATAAATTTTTACTTTAATTTGGCCGTAATTTTAGCTAACAAATTTTAATAAAGAAGACTTTGAAACACGGAAATATGGTAATTAGTCATAATATTTTAAATAACTCATATTATTTTCTAACTTTTATTCATTAAAGTTTTTAGAATTTGTGATGTGAAAAATTTGTGTTAAGTCATTACATTGTACTGCAAAAATAAGCTAATGTTGGCTCAAATTAATGCAAATCTAAGTTCATAGATTGAATAATATCACAATAAGGTTAAGAAATTCAAAAAAATTTTTTGAAAAAACGAATACCGACGTCTCAAAAAAAGAAGGTAAATAACTAACTGTATAGTTTCATTATAAGAATCTATAAGCATTAATAACAAATATATAAATTACATTAATGATATGTTTTTCAAACTGTATGAAGTAATGCAGATATGAAATTTACATATATGATTGAAAATATTGTAAATATGGATAACATTGATTAATTTTTAAATGATATGCATTTAAAAATAATTTATCAATGTATATTTAGAGAAAACATAAAAGTAGAGGAAAAAGTGGAGATTGGCGCAAGGCATTTGGGATTCTGAGCGCCGGAGCTCTCCATGTACTGTCATACCGACGCCCGGTGGCCATCTTGGAAGCAAGTGACCTTCACCATTATCATTGAACCCAGTCGATTTTTACCCCAAAATTAATATATATATATATAATTAATGTATTGTTAAAACATGTATAGAAGAATTTGTTCTACCATGTTGGCAGGCATCACGGCCGCCATGTTGATAAGCGTCTACCAACTTTATAGGCTGTCTCCTTTGTTCGACCGTCATCTTGGTACGCTGTCTCATATTTGTTTGACCGCCACTTTGGTTTTGTCATTCGTAATTTATTTTGGAGATTGTCTCTCACCTTCGACCGACCACCATGTTGGATTTCTCGTACGTCATTTGTTTTGGAGTTTGTATGTCACCTTCGACTGCCAGCACCGCGCCCAGTAGACTAAACTCGCCAATTGCTATTGGCTGCTTAGTCGGTACTTCCTCACCCTTCCACCAATGTTTCTTATTTTATAAATACTCACATTCGTTTTATCAATTAGTCGCGTTCACTCCACCGCACCAATGATTCGCATTGGCAAATATATCGTGCATTTTCAGAAACATTCGTTTCGACCAATCGGTGACCTACTACTACTTTAATCACAAGCATGGGTGATATTTTGACGTGAATACGTCTTTACATTTGCAACCATATTGGGAGGCAATCCAGAAAATACGACGATAACAAAATCGGGGGATAGAGCTTGGCGTTGCAGCTCCGAATCTATAGTCTACATAAAAAATTGTATTACATCACCCGATTGCCAAAGGATTAAAGAATATGTTACGATGAGTGAGGACTGAGAAGCATCACGCTTTGAGGGGGGGGGGGGCGTAATTTAAGTTCGTTTCGCTGCGTCTCATATTTACACGTAGTGGAACTTTTGACAAGGAGAAGCTGCGGCGCTCGTTTAGAGTTCAATTGTTCAATCGACAGCTCTCGTGAAGATCAATCGATTGCGTGTATAAAAACATATGTGCGACGTAGTTGTGGTGAAATTGTATGTGTTTAGTGTAAAAAATTAAGAAAACTTAACACAATGCCTGCCTACCTCGTCAAAAAGCCAAGTCAAAATACAGACATCCTTTACTGTTGGAAAGAGCATCTCAAAAACAATCCAGGGATACCCATAAAACCCCATATGATCGAGTGGAGCGGTGCTGGGAACATTAAATAAATATCAAGTCGTCCGAGCTCGTCAACGTAGATGTATTCACGCAAAACAAACGACCGTGTCCCCAACATAGCCAAACCCAATTCCACCCCCCCCCCCCCATAACACTTTGTAAGATGTACCCTGAGCCCCCTCGGGAAAATAGTCATTATTCTTGCTCTTAGAGATGTATGCGTGTTGTCCGAGCAGTCAAAAATCCTTTCGGCCATTTTGGTTTTAGGAAGGGTGCGCTCGCTTAGTGCCTTGGACAAACGAGAGGAGATGCAACACCTACTGGAACAATTTTCCCTGGACTACGCACCTCACGAAATTTCGGCCGTATTCAAGTGTTTGCAGGCCTACCTACAGCTGGACGAAGGCATACGGGACTGCCTGACTCCCGTGCAAGGAGTGTTTCGAGGACTGCACCACCTCGGTTCCTGACATGCCGGTTCGCATGGGCTGGTACATGGCCCGCCCTGCAATCTTCGCGACATTCGCCACCGTGGAAGGCGCCTTTCCCGTTGAACATGGCGTTCCCGTGTAAGGATTTTACTTGCAAGCCATACCGTTTACAGATGCCCTCCCCGTAGAAGACGACGCGGAAGTTCCCTTCTCACAAGCCATACCTGTGTAAGATGCTCCCCCTCAATACCATATCAAGCAATACCCAGCGAGAAAACGATCCCAGAAAGCAGGTGCTCATTGTGTATGGACCTCGATAAAATTTTTAATGACTTTGTGAAACATTTTTAACACTCGGTGTGTGTGTGTGTGGGTGTGTGCATGAGAAACTAAAAATTTTTATTACAATATTAGTGACAAAAAATGCAACATCCAAGGTTTTCGAACGTTGGACTCTTACACCATCGAGAAGATTGTCGTCTCGTACAGTGACTAAGACGAGAAAACTATAGTTTTTACGTTTATACCGCTGTGTCAACGGAAACACCTCGACCTCACCACATAACAGGCGCATCATCTACAAACGTACAAAACGCACGGACTATGGTGGGACGAGGTAAATATTCCATTCCAGGACATTCCAGCCTTGTTGGACTCTGCCGTAATTTGCGAATATCCTGTTTATGTGTTTGGAAGACGCCAAGAGTCGGCGGTTTGCTATGCTTGCCCCATCGGAACGATCGTCGTAGACCTTCACAAGCATTGCAGCTGCGTTTTGTATCGGCAGCTCATCGAGACGTACACCTCAAGACTTTACAAATGCAAAAATTAAAGATATTTCAGTGCTCCATGCAACACCCTAGCTCTAAGACTATGAAGTTATGCAAATCCGTGGTACATTTAAAACAAAAGATTATGAGGAACACATGATATGTTTTCTTTTTTTTCAAAAATTTTACGTACGTGTCATGCCCTCAAAGACGCAGAGAAGAGATACCAGTAAAAAAAAAAGAATTCCTTTGCATCACGCGGAAGAAGATTAATAATATCGTGATGTGTGAGTGCACAAATAAAATTGTTTAAAAACACACTTAATTTTATCTTGAGTCATGTCCTGCTCACGTAAGTTTTGCTATGTTGGTACAGAAAAAGTTTTACTTCAAGATTTTTCTATTTTTTTTTTTTAAGTTATATCAGTTTTGTAATATATATATATATATATATATATATATATATAGAGTGAGAGAGATAGCATCATTTTGTTATATTTAAATTATAAGAGACTATTCATCACTAAAATATCCTACATATTACGCGAAAGAAAGTAATTACTTTAAAAAATTATGAATTAGGGATACAACACTGGCAGATCAAGGCAGTCGCGAAAGTCGTCTCTGAACTTGACGTGAACATTGTGGCGGCAGACACTGTTCGTGTGATGGCCGACCAGAAGTGCACCTCTGACCCAAGCGCCACGCAGTGGAGCAGTATACTCAAATCTGCGGACAAAATTAGAAAATTGAAAGTCCTTAGTACTTATTTTTTAAACTGATACTGAAAACTATATAGTTGTGGCCGTTTAGAAGGAGAAAAAGAAGCACGATATTTCATCGTTGTAAGACGACAGAACAGCTGAAAGATGAACGGATATAGTATTTTAATGGTGGAATTTTGAGGCGATAATTACAGGAGCCAAGTTATTACCGTTTAAATTGATTAGCAAATATGTTGGCACCTTATCAAAATCAAAGATAACATTAAGAACATAAAATTAATTTTTGAATGAAATTGTAAAACTATGTTATTCTAATGCTTATTCGTTTGGAATTATACTCCGGGATGTTCACGTTTAATTGATTTAGTCCAAAAAATGCCCCATTCATCCCACCTTCTAATTAGTTTTTAAGTAATCGTGAATCATATACTAATAATATACAAAAAATTAGCTGCTACAACGTGCTACTGTGAGAGCTGGGAAGCAGAGTTGGGAGCGGTGTGGCACGGTATGTTAATGTCATGCACGCCTGGCCGCAGCATGCTCCAGTTGGTCAGCAAGCAGGAGCGATCCGCTTCGCGGGAAATGCAATTAATGCTCCCATACAAAAATTACTCATATTTACTTTAGTTACCGCAACGTCGAACTTTTTAACTACTTTTATATACAGCGTATTTTTGCTAACATTGTGTTTTATCATTATGAAATATGATCTAGTGTAAAAATTAAACAATGAAACAGTAGAAAATAGTGTGATTCGTGCTAAATGAACAAACAATTTAAATATGGATAAACATGATCACTATAGGCTGTTCTCGGTAAAACGAGCACATTTGGAACCCCAGCTTAAGATCTACTTGTACACATGTTGTGTATTCCTCCGCCTTATGTAAAATTAACATTACAATGGGCTTCATTCCTTTATTCGTCCGCCGGTCAAATCAAACTGTAAAATTATTAAGAAAGTAAACACTTTACAAATTTATTCATTTTACACTTTGATGAATTAAAGTACGGAAATTGAAAGAAATAATTTTAATTTATCACAAATTGTCACCTAATACTTTTTATTCAACGTTAAGCTAATATCTACTTTTCATCAATCGTTAACCACTTTGCTGGGTGAATGTCACTCAGTGCGCGCATTAAAATATATTCATGGAGGGACAGTGACTTTTTTTCAATGTTCATTTCTGAAGCGCTCACTTTATCGTGAACAGCCTTTATTGCATCAAAACGCGTATAGTTCCCTTTCTGTTCGCTCAATTGTAATTCTCGTGCATTTGAATTTCACACCAAACACTTCAAGATTCAATAGTTGCAGTCGTATGTTTCAAAACCTACATTTTTATTGCCATATTTCCAAACCAGTGTGATCAATTTGATCTACATTTGACATGTACATTTCTCATACTGGTGTCTGTGACGTCCTGACGCAAGACGCGTCATCCCGATACCCCAAAAATTACTTGGCGAGGGAACCTGTTATACATAGGTTATTCTACTTTTGTGAAATATCTTATAGTATATCACGGTTATTTTGCTGCGGAGATCATAAAACACATTTACTTTATTATGAGCACTTTTTTATGCAATTACCACGTGTATTCATGCGATGAGATGCTACTGCAAAAGTATAGGTTATTTCGGAGTGGATACCTCAGACTACTTATCACTAAATTGCCAATGTTTACTCAACATTTATGTTATAAATTTTAATAGTTTACTTAATTCTTTCTTATATTTAATATTTGCTAGTTCAACGAAGCATTATTTACGCCAAATTCCGCTGATGGAATATATTAATGTTCAATGGATATAGCGTGAACGTTTGTATTGCATTTTTCAGGATGTTACAAAGATCAACTACGTTTAATTTACCGGTTTGTCAATATTTACCTAAACATGTAGAATACACCTTATAAGATTATTATAATGGTGGTCGACCAATGAAAGATTTTGTAACGTCTTCTGAACACCCAAAGAGACGAAAAATTTAAAAAATTAAAAGCTTCAACGTCAACATATGAACACACGTATTCAGTCGAGTCAAAGTTAAAATCCGAGGGTATGTTTGAGAAAGGTAATGATTTGACGGAATCTCTTTATACAACTCCAACAAGAGAGTCCAAAATTGACAAGATATGGAATGAATCCCAAACAAGTCAATATATCGTACGATATACTCCTGAAGGAGCATTGCCTTTTATGATATGTGCAGATCTTTCACGTACGTCTTATCAATTAATACAATCCCAGGGATTTGAAAGGGAGTTAATTTGTATCCTTCGTATAAACATATATAGGTTTGAAAAATGTAAAATACACCCATAGAAAGAAGACATATAATTCACAGACCAAAAAGCCGAGGTACAGCTGCAATCCTTAATGGAAATTACAATATCATGCATTTTATCACTTATAGCCGATGACATTAGTAGCTTGTCTGAAGAAGTGTTTCTAAGCTTAAACTAATTTAAAAGTGGGGATTGGTGGAATTAGTTAGCAACTCCAAATTTTCGCAAGTGGGTGTCGTTGGTCGGCGGGTTTTCTCGGCGATCTCCGTTCTCCCCGCCCTTTCATTCCGGCGTTACTACATAATCACCTCAATTACCCCCATCGGCTCTCAAGACCTCGATGTTAAGAGCCGTCCAACTCTCTCTTTTTTTCTATCTCGCTCTCAAACGATGTACAGGCGAAAAAGTAATTGGAATTTTCAAGACAGTGATATAATAATGACAAATAATGTACTAATCTAGCTTTTTATACTGATGAAAGCAACGAGCGAAAGTTAATTGCGAGAGGGAACCCTCGGTCTTTATCTGCACGATTCTGCTGCCCTTTAAAAAAAACATATAATCGCAGCATGAGTATGTCGCATCCCAAATCAATTATCTTATTTCATCGGATAGTGAATTTCAAGGTTTAAATATGCCACTGCTAAACACCATCTAGTGATGAAATTGATTGATGGCAAGGTAAGCTAGGCAGTAAATAATACAAGTTCTTCTCAGCTGTGTAACCTATGCGTAGTTCTTCAAAGACAAATTAACTACTTAAGTGCAACAAAATACAAATATATTGATGACAATGCGCTTGAAAATGGACTATCAACTCTTCGCGCTTATAATAGGTTTTGGAATGGGTTCTTCATGTGAGTTACAGACTGGAGCCAAATGTTGGGAAAGTCAATAAATATTTAAAAGAGTTTGTCGAAGACTGCAAAACTGAAATCATTGTCAATTTATGAAAGGAAGGGGGATTAGTTGTCGACCAAGTTGTGCAAGGACACAGGACAAGCAATAACGGGAACTTCGCTCTTCGTTTCTTCGAGGACCGCAAAAAGTCTGCAGTCATCACAGGAATCAATGAAAAATTAATAGAGAGATGTGGGGTAATCATCTGTGTTCTATCCTGTGGTTTCGCTGTAAGCGCTGATGCCTTCAAGGCTTATGATTTGGAAATGGCACATTTGTAGGTAGAGAAATATACATGGTATTTTATTCCTCCTTTAGTTCATAAGGTCCTTATTTATTGAGCTAACATTATCGATTATCGAATGTGCTATATTACGAATAGGCATGCTCATTGAGGAAGCCCAAGAATATCGGATTAAAGATTTTAGATGATACATCGGAATAATATGCAGAAAATTACACAGATTTGCAACAAATACAGACATTATACACATTTACTTAATTTCTTCTCTGACCCAAAATTGTCAAGTCCTCGCATTGCTTGAAGATCATAATATTAGCGTTTGTAACTGTAGTAGCAGTTGCGAAGAGTCTACTGATGAGGATAGTGAGAGAGATGAATTATAAATATTTAATTACAATTATTATAAGTTTTGAAATGTTTAAAGATCTTTCTCTGTCTTGTAATTTCCATCGTATTATTCATAATTATTTATATTTATTCAGTATATTAAATAGTTACAAACAAATTTAGATCACATGTACATCATAATATAGAGCTATACTTATGTTTTCGATTTCTCTTATTTTGTATATTGTTTTATAATGTCCATTGGTATAAATTTCACATATTTTCGTAATCCATCTTTCAATAAATAAAACGAAATTGCCAATAATTATGAAGATATAATTTTCGAATCATTCTGAATAATTCTTTATCTTGTTGAATATATTGTTACAATTTTAAAAATACATTATTTCAATATTATTGAAATTCATAAGGGCTTTATTATGGTTAAGTTATTGTGTTTACAACATAAACTACGGCGAAAGTGCAAAAAAATTACCAAAAGTATTTGTTTAGGGGTTTTGGCCGCAGATTTGGGTCACCTGCCCCACAGTGCCCCGGGTGACCTGAGAACGGAGCTGTCCGCAAGTACACAGCAGCCAGCTGTCCGGCTTGATGCGCGGACCGCCTCATGACCATCCTGCCTACAGAGCGCTGTCCATCCAGTGGCAACCAACAAGGCTTGAAATATTTTGCACGTGCAATATAAATTATGGTATAAATATTTTGCATTCCAAAAGAGAGCGGATGCATATTTGTTTAATATGCAAAACATTAATATGCCAGGTTAAAACATAATTTAGTCTTTAGCCTATTCTAGAGTTTATACACAATTCACGCTGACAAGGTTGTCCATGTTCGACACCTGGTAAAATGTACACATTATCTTACCGATGGAAGAAAAAAAATATACATAACACACTTGGGGGGACAAACAGACATAGCATACTGATAAAAAAATATACACGTTCCCATACTGATTGAAGAAAATTATATACCCCTTACCATATTGATAAATGAGAAAAATATACACTTTGCAATACTAATGAAAATATACACATGCAACAATGCCGATAACAAAACTTACACGTTACAATACTAATGAAAAAGAGACAAAACATTGCAAAACACATAACAAATATATTTAAGATATGCACACAGTGAAAATAAGCTGTATAGAAGTCCCTGCGTTGTCCATCGTTAACATGCTTCGCGCTAACGCATTCCCTCTAAAAAAAAATACACATGTGGTAATTCTTTTGCTTTAACATACATGGCGAAAGAATGTTTGTGGAATAAAAAATATAGATATTATTCTCAAAAAGAATAAGTACAATATTTTAAAATATGGGACAAAAGTAAGATATACCAGGTGAGTTTATATAGTGTCCGTTGTGATGGGAAAGCATATACGAATCGTACAGCCATGGAGAAGCTATCCTTCACTCACCGTAATCACTAAAACCTGAAGAAAATATGAAGGCAGTAGGTATGGCGATTCGTTTGAAAGGGCTTAGGGTGGTGGCGCCGTGGCGCACAGATCACCGGCCGCCATAATGGAAATATCCAGGTTTTTTTATCGCTTATTTTCACACAAAATCGTACGTTTTAGACCAAAAATTCCTTAAAATCCCTTTCTTCTATGGTTTTCTTTTTCCCTTAGTATATCCCTATTTTCCCTATAAAAAAAAGTACCGAGCAACTAGCAAGTCTAATTTCTGCCGAAAACGCACCAATTCAGGTGATTAGGAAGGCTCCTTATTCCCTCTAGCCTACATTATGAGAAATCGACAAAACTAAACTCTTTTAGCAATTACTTTTATTAAATTAAATATATATTTACGTTTAAAAAAATTAAAGACATTAGTATCAAATTTAATATCTCCGTACTCGTCATAATGTCATAATAAACTATTAAGTGTTGTACATCACTAGCCTCGTAGTTTTAAGGCTCTATCATTCCTAGTTGTCTCTCTCTATTTCTCTTTTGTCGCTCGCTGTTTCTCTCTTGTATCTCTCATTCCATCTCTTTATCTCTTTCTACCACGTCTCTCTCTTTCTCTCATTTAATCGCTTTCTCACTTTCCTTTCACTCTTGTCCTCAGATTCGCTTTCGCTCTTACTTTCTCTCTTGTCTCTCTCATTTGGTTGACCAATTACTCGCACTTGTTCGATTAGTCATATCTGATCCACTCCGCCGTATACATAGTTACTTCATCGCCTGCAAGAGGGCACGAACAGTCAATTTGTTTATTTATTTAAAATTTTTACGAATTTAGTTATGAAATTTTCCACGTACGAGAAGGTGTGTGTGTGTGTGTGTATATATATATAACAATTTATTGTATAACACATTTCAGGCAGGACTTTAAAAAAATTAGAATTTTAATAATTATAAATCAATATAATTAATTTTTTAATGTGTTGTTTTCTTAACGTTTTAATTTATTAAATTGTTTTTACTTTTGTATGAAAATTAACTCGCCGTGTCTTGTAATCACGCATACGTCGACAGGTCCACTAGCCAGCTGCGACAGACCAAGAGTGCAGTGATGTCATCAGAGGGCGCCGTTCGGGGGGAAGGGAGGTTATTGACTGCGAGCCACTCATCTGGCTGGATTTGGCAATCAGACATATAGGAATCTATGAATTAATAAATAACTACAATTATTTAAATTAATTTGATTTATCATTTTAAAAATTCCTATTTTTAGCTGTGTAAATTTCACACTTTCCTATGATAGATGGTAACATTTAAAAGAGAAAAATTTGTAATGCTTGTATAGGATTTGAACTAAGGACCATGGAGTTACATGTCAGGCATGCTAACCACTCACCCACTGAACCCACAGCAAATATCATCGCCTTAATATTGTAAATTAGTTGTCCAAATTAAATTGGCGAATTGTCTAGTGAAAATACAGAAGAATATTAAATTTTTCCGTAAGCGAATATAATTTGCGCAAAGATGGTTTAGTGATGCTATATTTTAGAGCATTTTTTTGCATAAATTAATTAAACATAAATAATGTACTGTATTAAAACCATCTTGTCATTTTCAGTCAAAGTCTGAATGGTTAAGCGCACAAACAATAATTTTTTATATTCTTTCTAAATAATTACGTAGCAAAGCATTTCGCGCTGTAAGCAAGTGATTATTTACATGCACAGGTGAATGCAATTTGCAAACTCTTAGCAGGCAGACAGTCTCGCGAAATTCAGTTTGCAAGTTACAATTATAGCTTCAGGAATTTATTTGTTTAATATCTTTAGAAGCACAATCATTAACATAAAATAATATTTTGCTGTTCTGAATTAGACCTGACAGACTGGTTATGATGTAGGATTACTATGAAAGAATAAAAACATATGCATTTTTATTTAATTTTAAAATTTATTTAATTTTTTTTAATTTGTAGTGATATTGTATGTAGAGTAATTCAAAAAGTTCTCACGACTTCAATTCTGGTCTTCTATCTTCAAGACTAAATAAAATTAATTATAAATAATTCGTTGCCTCGAATATTTTTTCTTACGCATGACTTTCCTACTTGGATTTTATTAAGTATATAAATATAAGGTGTACAAAACTAGTGAGAAATAAAAAATTTTATTTATTTATATATTTACATACTTCAGGCATCAACCATATAAAGATAAACATTAAATTTTACACCCTATTCACGCAGTGCCTTTATAGCAGCCGCACACAATGATCATTATCTGCTTATATACGGCTTAAGACAGTCCATATTAACAATCGAACCAGAGCCCTTGGCCATATATTCTTTTCGAAAATGTTCCACGACCGCCACTGTCAAATAGCTCCAAAAAAATGAACTCGACCGCTTATTTACTTGCAAGCAGGCACCTTAACATTTCATTTTCTACCCACTGTAACTCATATCTGCCATCTGCTCTACTGACCAACACCAGACCTACTTAAGCTAGCATTAAGTTTTATTTTTAAGTTTAACATGTTTAGTTAAACATTTAATGTATATACATTGGTATATTAACTTACATGTAATATATTTTTGTTATCGCAGAATTCTTCTTATGAATTTTTTTATATATTATTCAGATTTTACTTATTTAATTTTTTAGTTTTTAATATACATGTAGAAGCTATGTTACTCACACTGACCTTACCAAAATAATTTACTTAATGCCCATATTTTCTGCTCTACTGGTCGACACCAGTCAAATATATACTGACAACCCGTAACATCAAATATACTATAAGCCAATCCAAACCACAACGTCCAACACCTCATCTCCTACAACCAATGAAAAAATTCAACTATTCCTATATTGATATACCATCATAAGTTACCCCCTAACATTAGTCAATGCAGACCATACAAAGCAAAGATACAGCCAATACAAGTGACACAATCATATTCTTCTCATACCATCCACTTTGCGGCTGACACTAGTCAAAATATAATAACCACCAATATACCAAACCCTTTTAACTCAAGAATGCCTTAGCAATACAAAACTCACCAACACACACATACTGTCTACACCATTCGACATATGCCAACAATCACCAAGATAGATATTCTGGAAAACATACCACACAACATACTATCCATGATAACCGCAGCATACTGGATGAGGAAGAGAAGGAGTTAGCATAAACAAGCTTCATGATTATGTTAAACATGTTTCAGAAGTCTCTTAAAATTATCTAGCTCAATAGCTATATAGCCACATCGATCCAGTTCAATCCAATCCAATCCATCCATCAATCAATATTTAGGAATCCTCTACCTCAATCCCAATATTTTAATCTTTCCATGTATGGAGTCAAATATCCATTTTATAGTTCAGGTCGTAGCTCCTTGTTAGTTAAGGTCTTCGTATTCACAGTTCATCGTCACAGTAGAGCGAGAGAATACTTCCAATTCGATATTAACTTCTCAATGTCTGAACAAAAATTAAGTATTCATCATACATCAGGGCTGTATATATATTTTCTCTCATATTTCCAAAGAAAGAACCAATATTCTCTATGTAGATCGCGACACTGTAATATTCGTGGTCAAACTCAAGCATTCGTATTCGCATTTCATCTTCCTGATATGAGAGCACTCTGAGAAAAGCTCGAGTGTATCCAGCAAATATACAGTTGATGAGACCAACCCATAACTTAACACCCCCACCATCTGCTCTACGAACCATCATCAGACGAAATATACACACCATTTACTAGAATTCAAGCAGACACTAGACCACACTGACAATAATATAATAATCGCATGTCCAAAAGGTTTGTCATACCACCAGACACCAGCCAAATATCATATCAAACATTAATATAACTCAATGTATAACCAACAAACCAGTTTATTATGCCAGAAATCCATACAAATAACGGTTTTACAAAATTTACCAGGTAACGTAACTCCAGCATACTTAACCACCATTTTGATAACCTAAGTGCACTGAGTACTAAAACAGATATATAATATCTTTCACCATGCCATTATCTTGCCTTAGACTTGCAATTACGAAAGCCATACAACCCACCATTATTTAGACTTATTGATCAACTGTATTGACTACGATTTCACCTCATCTAACTTCGCCTAACCTGACTTATAAACCAACCATACCAGCAGCTGATCAGGTCAAACTATTCAACATAATAGCTACACCAACCTACAAGTATCTAACTGTTCAACCAAGTCATACCGATAGGTTCTCCCTTAAGGACGTACCAGCTATAGTAAAAAAATCCATACAGCAAAGACCACACCAGCAAACAATAGCATCATGTTACTCCATACATTTCAGCAATTCCAAGAGACCATACCAACCAAAAACATGCTAGTCAGGCATACTAACAAAACATATTACCAAAAAAAGCTTTCTATAGCAACCATGTAGTGAGGTCATACAGCACAAACAATCTAAACCATCTCTACCAACGATGAGCCTACATACAATTTATACTGCCAGACTGACTAACATAATATTCAAGCCATTGATTTCGACATTCTATACTAACAATAAAATCTGTCATTATACCTCATATCCTCCCATTAAACAATAATATAGGCACGTCTCACACAGACACAAAGCCATTCCATCAAAATAAACTAGCACCTACAATCAACCCAAAATAATATAATTAATCGATCACTAGCTACTGCCACACTGATAGGCCACACATACAAGACACACCACTAAACCAGTCAACGAATGAATATACCCAGGTCATCATATAGAATAGTTTAAAAACAAGAGAGACGCCACTCACATCTCCAGCAAATCTCTCGAGAGGTTAGATCTCTCGAACGGTAGACACGAGTACGTCCGACCAAGTTGTAAAGGAGATGGAGGCGAAGGGCAGTGAGTTTCGAGTCTAGTATCAACATAACTGCTAGAGGAGGCGCATGTCGACGGAAAGACATTTGTTCCCTACCATCCAGCCAGATTACTTTCACCTAATACGATAGCCTGCGAATATGTAAATAGTCACTATACATAAATTAAAACGTAGATCTCGTCCATCATACACAACCTTACGCAAACTTCTCAGTAGATGAACGACTGTCACTGATCGTTTTGTCAACAACTCATGCGAACCAGCATTTCTAGTGTAAAAGTCAATATCCATTCTTACTATACTTTTCACACACACACACACACAGCACCCAAACAGAATGAAATAAATAACCAAACCTTCATTGCTTGCTAACAATCTGGTTTACCTTAACACATCAACCATTTATACCTTTCGTGAAAGTAGTATAATGAAAAGGAAGGATACATAATATCTAAAATCCAGCCATGGGTAATTAAACAGATCATAAATGATATAATGCATTACTTTTTTAAAAATATTTATACAAAACTATATAAAAATAATTATATTTTCATATAGATCTTACATAATTGAAATATACAACATGTATATCTTAGTTATACACTACGTGAAGCCGAATAATATATTATTTCACACATTCGGAAGGATGTAGTTTCGAACAGTCTACCAGCACTTGCCTATAAATATCTGAGATATTAAATTTATTAGAGAACATCCCCTATCAATATGCAATTTCATCACTCCTATAGACCAACATTTTGAACTCTCTTTTCAAACATGTTAACACCATACCAGGATATTCTACTTACTAGAGAGTATTCACTATAGGAAATAGTTATGTCAGAGCCATCTCCACTCCTACAAACAACTCACTTATAAAATTTATTTTAGAATCCATGATATAATTGCAATTGTTGATGTGTTCATTTATTTTTCAGACATAAGTAATAATGATTTTTTTTACACATCCCGATATATATCATTGCTTCAGTTACAGAGATGGGGACCTCGCCCATATCACAATATTATTATTTAAATACGTCAACCAACTTTTACCAAATGCCCAACCATAATTTCATGTCATATAAAACTACAATGACCGAAACTGCTATATACCCATCGGAAATGGTTTAATAAATCTCGTTATATTTTGATGGGATATCATAGTCGCTGCTAAAGAAAACAGACCAAAAATTAATTAATACATATTTTTCCAGACAAAATATTCAACTTGTAATATTCCAAAATACCCGAAAACTACATACAATCCATTCCATTATATCATATCGGTTATACCAAAACCGGTCCGTTCATACCATACAGGACAACAAAACAATCATATAAGCGTTCCTATAAATGAGTCCAGCGAAATTCTCTGATAAAAATTTAATCATGTAATAGAAAACACACACACACATTTAAATAATACCCTTACCCATACAGTTTACCATAGTCAAAGAGCCAACCTTAGCGAAATCTCATTCCAAGAGACCATATCACTAAACATGCAATACAAATGTTCCAGCAGAAAAAATTCTATCCATCAATACACGCAGACCGTTTCATGCCACACTATCCATTGAGACAGGCAAAAACATAATCTTATAACAAACATACTATTATACGATACTGAAAGATCATACCAATAACCCAATAAAATATTCCAAATTCTGACCAGCCACATTATAACACCATACCATCCATTCACAAAGCAGCGAAATTGACGTACCAAATAGGCAAGATATATTAAACCTCTATCCATTCATTACGACTACCACCCATCGAAAAAATGTTTAACTCATAATATTTCAGTTCATATCATTCTCGCTTATTAAAAAACATGTCATTTAACTATTTCTATATATTCTGCCAGACAAACAATCTAACTTATAATACCTCAAATACCTGAGCAGAAAATAACAACATTCTATATCTACTATCCATTCCATTAGCCCGTATGGATTATACTAAACATTTTCCTTCATACCATCCATGACAAAACAACCATATAAGCATTCTAATGAAATAGTCCAGCGACTCTCTCAGATAAAGCATATAATCATCATTATCATTGAAACTTATACTTCTTCTTCAGTCAGATACGATCTCAAACATCCAATATAGCGTGAAAGTAATTGCTACGGAAAGTGGTTATCATATCCCATCTCACATTAGTTAATAGAATTTTCCGTTCTTTGATTCACAGAAGATTATTTACTGGAAAATAATTTAATGAAAAAGTCTTGTACGTCTTTTCTAATTACCATTTTTATTGCCAGAGAAGTCCATCTCAATACCTACACCAAACACATACATACATATGTACATGTATGTATATATAATGTGGACGGTGTCAGATAGCCTAAGTCAGCACACAGCATTTAAGCACCTGCAATGTAATTTGATCATAAAATGAATAAATCAATAGTCTGCATACACTTTATATTTATTTCACGCACTTATAAAAAAAACCAATTTAATACTTAGATGCACTCAATCATATCCTTCATTCAAGAAAATATTTGTGTTTTGCGCTAATATTATAGTGCAAATTATATCGTGAGCAGTCAAGATACACTTATTCTGTTGCAGTTAACACATATGTATGTCTTGTAGCTAATGGAAAATGGACAGTTACTATGTTCATGTTATCTACCGCTAAACCTAGTCGCGAATATCTTGCGGCAATACTTGCACTCGCTTCCCGATAATCGACAAACAGTACCTTTATACTTCTTCTTACACCTAAATAGGATATCACTACAAGTAAACACAGCATCGCACTTATCACAGTTGAATGACTTGTATGTCGAACTGAACCTGCAATAACTACTTTCACATGTCACCGTGCATTACAACTTTAGCTAAAAGTATTTCCACAATAACAAAATTGACACCATAATTCATGAAGCGACACTTCAGGGCACCTTGCTTTTGACAAAGCTGGTGATATTGTAGATAGTAAGTCTTAGACCATTGATTCCATCTTCTTATTATAGTAGAGTACGCGATCGCAGAGATAACATTAATATCGTAATGCTTGTAGCTACATTTCAGGATGCTTTGCTGTCGTTGATTCTGTAGTTATAAAGGCGAAATCAGGCAGGCAGCAACATTTAAATGTAAATTTTGTAGTGTTCCTTTCACACAGTTATGCAACGCACGATGATACAATGCGAGCTGTCATTTTAACCCCGACAAACGTTTATGTACCTGCAACGAATATGGAATAGAACTAGCATGAGCGCATAAATGGAGGGAACATGAGAAAGTGCAGTGAACAAGCCCCACCTCCTGCCAAACATGGGCTACTCTACACGGCTCCCCAATAGCCCGTAGCCCCGATTCACGTCCCAGCTAAATCTTCGTGATCGTGAATTGTAGTCGGTGCAGGCCAGCCAACTCCCCTCGCGTTACTCGAGGCAAAAATAGCATTCATGACCATTTTGAAAATGTATGTGGCCGAAAACGCAATTGACACCGCCACAGATATTTGTCGTAATTTGGCAAATATTAAGAAATTATATTCAACAAGCTCACAGACGAAGTGAGAGAAAATAGCGCATTAAAATTACACATTTGGCTTAAGTGCGATTATAAAAAACCAACTATGTTCGATGAAAGTACAGACTAAATATAGCATTAAAGACGATAAATTTACCAATCCATGAAATCAGCAATATTAAGGAGGCCGTCCAAAATATCAAAATAGCAAAAATATGTACTGAAGGGATCATTAGTAATACCGTTTTGCGGGAGGGAGTGTTCTACTGCACTTTTGATTAATCCGATTATCAAATTGATTGATCGGATTATTCCAATCTTAATCCGATAAATTTATTTACATGAAATTTGTTGATTAATCCAATTAATTTAATTGAAAAAATCAATGCTACTTTTTTCTTTAAATTTTTTAATTTGTGTGAATTAATAAGTGAATAGTTTGGTGCAAGAATGTGATAAGGGTCTTTATTTCTTTTTTTGGTGGGAAGACGTTTTGGGAGAAGTCTTCACTCTCGGAGATCTGGCACTGCAGTGATGTGTGATGTGTTGGGGAAGGTGTAAATATGTGTATAGTTTGGTGCAAGAGTATACTAAGGGTTTATATTTTTTATGTGTGGGTGCGTGATGGTAGGTCGTCACCCTCGGAGCTCTGTCGTTGTACTGAGGTGTTATGTGCTGGGGAAGGGGTGTATATAGGTATTGTATAATTAATGTTATTGAATTCCTTCCCATCTGGCAGGCAACTGAGGGATAAGACACGTGCAGCAATATTTGATTACAGACTGTGGTTATTGCAGAGTTCGGAAAGGCATATTTAATTAAATAATCAGGAAATACATAATGAAACATGATACATTAAACGAAAAAAGACATGAATACGATATATTTCAGTTTCCTAACCCATCCTGTTTGATAGTAATACCAAACAAGAGAGACTATTGGACAAACAGATAGACATTAAGTGTTCGAAACGATTGATGGCCAAATACACAACGACCGTTTAAAAATATAATTAAAAGGAATTACAGAGGTCAGCTATCCTGGTGCGATAAAGAAATCAAGATACCAAAATTACCTAGAAACACAATTTCCTAACAAATTAAACGAAATTATTCGCAAACGAATTACAGACCTAATTACCAGTGTGATAAAGAAATCAAATAACTAATTGTACCTAGAACGAACTATTTCCCTACAGCACCCAGCTAACCAGGTTTTATAAAGAATACAGCAAGTTATATCTACAACAAATTCAAAACACATACCTTGCAATGCTAAATGTTTTGAATATACATCCGTTCGGTTGCTGTATGAATGAGTCCAGTGTGTAACTTGCGACGAATTATAAGCTAGGCGAGGTTTTCAACAGAGTGTGCATGGGCGAAAACTGCTCGACATTAAAATAAGTAAACAGTAAGTCAATTTAAATTATTTATGCCTGTTTACGTATTCACTGGTTTATATTTCCACTGTAAGCTAATCACAATACTAGACAAGTATAGATTATAATTTAACACGGAAAAATAAGGATTTCTAAATTGAAGGTAAACTCGCATTCTGAATTTTACTTACAATGATGACAAAAACATATGCTTTTTCTCTACGAATGAATGAGTTATAATATAATATAATTTTAACTAAACACAGTAGCAACTGTCTCCATCAACATTAAATGTTCCAAATGAAATTTTAATAAACTTACCCCAAAGCCACGTTTTAAATTTTTGATATAGAATTTTCACTTGCAAAATCTAACGACATAGCTAGAAAACTGGTTTACTGCTGCGAATAAATTTCCCTATCGTTAGAAGATGTATTTGAAAAATAATTCACTTTTAACAACCAATAAAGCTCCCGTTGTAGCTTAGAGAGACTCATATCACGTGGAAGACATGTTGGTATAATTATGATGTAGTTAAACCTAAAAATTGGAAATCGCCCATATTGAGTGAGATAAGATATTAACAGTCTAATAGAACTATTTTAATTTAACATTCCAGGCACTTCCTCGGAAAAATACTATAAAATTATTGAAAATCAATACTAGACAAAAGTAAACGCACTACATCAGTCCAAACAATTTCTGTTTAAGTCTCATGAGACCAACTTTGGAAATTCAGCTCACTTATTAACACAAAGCGGTTGAAATCGTACAAACTGTCTTAGATCAGCTTCAGAAGTGCACTTGATACGAAAATGTTCATGTTTATCGACACATAGAAAACTATAAAATTATTTTATTAACATGCATAAAAATTATGGAAATATTTCGCACTTTATTTTACGAATGATCTGGGCAAAGGTTTTACTCCGGCCAGATAGTTGAAGGAAGCGCCTAACAAGAAGAGTGGCTAGCAGCCAGGTGTACGGTGAGTCCGAGGTCTGCTGGCTGGCTAACCGTCCAACATTGTGTGAGATACCGTCAGATCCCAGCATGCAGGGAGATGCCATCTCGAACAGCATAGCACTTCCTTCCATTCAATTGAAGGGTTGTGGAGAAACTAAATATTGCACTGGTGGAGAAGGAGCTCTGCCCTGTCTGGCTGCGGCAGCAGATGGAAGGTACCATTAGCCAGCACTTTCCCTCCCTCTGCTAGTCCAAAGCATGTCTTTGTCCACCATGAGCCCTGCCTACCTCCTCTCCGACCGGGAACTTGAACCCTATCAGAGCATTGACCCTGTCCTGACGACCATTTGTCGAAACCTCCAACCACAGACCCTCCCCTGTTTTAAACATTTACTGGCATCGAGTGTAAGTTTTACAAGTTCCACAGAAAAATCATTTCCTTAACATTAAAATTAAGGTCTGAATTTCAATGAATTACAAGAACTGAATTTTAGTCTGGAAGCCTACAGCCAATTTTAAGTATTTCCCATTTTTTCCATTAAATTCATTAATATATTTCCAGTAAACTTCTAAATTTTAAAATTCCACAGCAATCCAGGAAACAACAACAAAAAATAATTTTGTACAAGACAAACACAAGAGATATTTTTACTGAATATATCTTACGTGAGTAAAATACTTTTTTTTATATATAATATATGTTTTAAAAGAACACCATTCTCAAACATATATCATTCGATTTATACTATACAAAAGTTATATGTTTTAACTATGGCCACATGCATACATATTCAAATATTTGTGTGTAACAGAGAAAATATGTATTTTGCATGTAGATTTCTTTCAAATTTAAGTTAAACCAAAGCTTCTAGGCGAGATTTTTTTTGGTTACACCGTCCACCAGAAATGTGTATATTTGAACAAATACAAAGTTATTTTATTTAAAATACTTGTTTCGACATAATATTAATGAAATACCACGAATCTAAGCTGAATTGACTTCTGTCGAAGATGGAATATACCAAATTTAACTATATTTGGGGAAAGACCCTACTTAAAGCAAATTTAAAGGGATATGGCAGCCAGTTTGGATATGCACACCCCATCTTTTAGGATAATAAATTCCGATTACCAACCAATTATTTACATTCTCAAAATCTACCACAAACAAATAAAATTGATTCATGTAATTTATCCAGTTGACATAATCAATTATCACAGAAATTTAAGTGACAATACAAAATTTGTATTACATACATAAAAAAAAAACAGAAAAAAATTCAAACACCGTTACAACAAGCCTAGCTCCAAAAGGGATTACTCCACAGACTAGCCTTCGACTAACATGTATGTAGACATGACAAGAATGAATGTTTGAAGAATTCATCTCGGGACATTTTTAACTACAAAAACTGTTTTCTACAGTTCGCACAAATGGATAATTTGAATCGTAATATCAAGATCTGTAAGAATAATCTTTTTACCAATAAACCAATCCCAGGAAACATTATATAATTTCCAAGAAATATAATATATCATGTTACAAATACGTACATTCTAAATAACATTAAAATGGAATTATGTCTTGAATTCCAAGAAATGTAGCATTAAAACCAATACAAGAACACAAATAACAAATAAGAATTTGATTTACAAATCAAACACTACTATTTAACACCCAAAAACGACGAATTGCAAATAAGAATCTATCATAATTACTACTTGAATTATGTCAGAATTAAAAGGAATCAAACACAACAAATTACACCACAATTTAAATCAATGAAATATTAATTAAATAACTTATAAATAACTGGATTACCACCTTAATTTGAATAATGTCACAAATATATGTACCCGACTACTGCTGAAATGCTAATCCAGTGGAAAGATAATCCAAACAAACAAGCAAAATGACTTCAGAATCGATATTGCTAGGTTTATTAAATGAAATAACACATCAAATATAATACAAATTTTTTAATTGAGTGTCATTAATTTACAAACATTGTGTTATAAAATTTTAATGTTTTAATTCTTCAGCCACAAGTCATGTGCTTCTGAGAAACTGCTCCATCCAAACAAAGATCTAACTTTTTTCATTTCAATGATTTTTTAAGTAAATACTCATTTGGATAACTATCTTTTAGCAACTTGTGTTTGTAAAATTTGCCTTTTAGAGGATGTCCAACTTATATTTCGAGGTAATACACTCTGCGAAATGAGGGCCCAACTGAAATAATTTTAAATATTTTGTAAAACCAACTAGCTATATATTTTTTCTTAAAGATGCCTTTTTGCATATTTTGAATAAATGTTTATTACTGTTAAAATATATTTGTATCACTTTTTTTTTTGATGGCAATGTTATTTCACACAAATCGACTTGGAAAAGATCATTAAAAGCATGAGTTATAACTCATCTTCTTAGAAACCTTATCCTTGCAGGTATGTGAATTTATTGAGCCATCTTACTAAACTTCATTAGTAATATAACCATCTTCCTTCAGATCTTTAATAAAGAAACAATTTAGTTTGTATGCGAACTATTCCCAGACTCTCGAAGCGATAAGAAAAATTTACCTATCGACCAATTCATTAGTATTGTTCCAATATCAGGAGAATACCGATCGCCAATTTTTTCTTTATATATATTCCATTTCTGGCAATATCTCTAAATAAATGTAGTTTTGGGTAGTTTTCATCTTATAAATTATCATTTGCATTCGTACGAAGAACAAGTTCATTATATTTCCCCAAATCGGTGTCAGAATATCCTTTTGGAAAGTTTTTAAATAATAATTCAAACAATCCATCACTCACATCAGTTATAATCACATATTTTAGTTATACTCTTGGGTAAAAAACATAATTACCCAATCTCCTAGGAAACATGTTTCCATGTCATTAGACACCAAATCTCGTATTGTGCATAGGCGAAAAATGTTTAAAAGCTAAATAACTTCATGATACATTGGAAAGTTTTTTTTCTTTAGATTCTTCCTATTTAATTTCCAATAGTGTTTCATTAGGCATATTCAACACAGAATATAAAGTATACATTCTATTCATAACAGGTTTAAATATTTCTTCGTTTAAAACATCCAGTTCTGTACAGGCTCATTTGGCTTGTAAATATTTCTCTTTTACAGCAGATATAATGTAGTGTAATTCCATAACCAACTCCGACATCTTTTGATTACATTGCATTAAATTACAACTATTTATAAATAAATTAAATCATTGGATATTTGACTGATGGAGTAGTTTGACTAGATCGAATTGTTTGTGCATTTTCAATCTTATCGACTTTATTTAAAACTGTGTCTAATTTATATATAGTCTTTGTTCTCAAATCATTATTTAAATAATGTGTTTGTGTTTCGAAATCATTATTTTGTTTTCTCACATCTGTTTGTATAACAAAACCAAATTTTTTGTTAATCAATTTACCACATACATATTGCATCATTTATACCATTCATGTTCCAGGTTGATATGTAAAAGAATCAGTTAAAATTCATTAATTACAACTCTAATATTATCTTGCATTTCTGTAAGTTGTATTGTCAAAATTATGTTTATCTTAGCATCGAAGACCTTAATAAATCCATTTAAAAGGTCTTCTATTCTCAATTCATTACTCTGCATATCATTACGAATATTGGTTAAAATGCTTACAATTACACCCATGATTCTATAAACATTATCATTCCCATCAACTAACTTTCTTTACTTCTCTTGCATATAGATCTATTTGATTTAAATATGTTAAGTGCAATGGTGTTTAATTCTTCCACATAACTATTATTTACTGCATCAGTATCTTTCATAGTCTTACCCAAATTACATAATATTTGTCCATTTAAATCACAATTCCCATCGCGATTTTCGGTTATACAGCTGCATTTTATACCACTATTTCAAAACTTTCAAATATTCTTGGTCGATAAGTAAAAAAAAAGTGTCAAATCCAGACCTACATCTGCCTTTATATAGGAGGATCAATGGTATAATCAACAGAAAGCCATAGTCGTTTTTCAAACAGTAAAAACACTTATCTTTACTCTTTGTAAACGTCATATACCATAAAACTTGGTATCATAGTAAATATGTTGTAAGTTCCATTTATCAATTTTAAACACAATTATAATATTTGCATTATTGTGCAAAATGTGTTTTGGAATAAGTGCATGAATTTGCGATGGATAAAAATAATCAACATTTGAGTGTCTACCAAAACTAAAACTGTGTTGTATTTCACCCTGTAATTCGCACCAAATGTCGTCAAATATAAATAAGGAATTGTGTAATGCTTCTTTCGGAGACACAATATCTTCAATAGTAAAAGAGAAATATCGCATTCCTTCAACTATCGAAAAATGGTCGCTATTCGTTTGTATTGCTCTTGCTATATTGTTATAAAAAACAAATATATTTTTTCACACCTTAGACCATTTGGATGTTCCGACAGGGACATAGTAATACAAGTTTTTCTATATCAAAAGAACTTTTACTATACAATGTATATTTTGTTGTTAAATATTTACATGTATCTGTTCGATTATGTTGTCTTTCGTAATTACAATTAGCAGAAGATGAACATTTTAATTTATATCATTCATTTATACAAAGTATTACGTAACATTATGTACTAATGACAAACTATAGATGCGGGTCTGTATATAGGTTCACATTCAAATGAAAATAATGGCTCACACTATACATATCCAAAAAGTATTCAGTGAAATGAATATATTGATTATTAAATTACCATTTGAATTGCATTTACATAAATACAATTATTGCGAAACCAGAAATAAGCATGTAAAATATTTGGCATGTAACGATCAAAGAATAAACTCTTTGGATGATGCTTGTAAAGAACAGGACATAGTTTACAATCAAACAAACAATTTTAAACAAAGGTAAGTAACCAATATGATTCTACCTAATAAAGCAGCAAATATAAGGTAAAATCGATACCCATCAACGGGTGAAAAGCTCGGCGCTTGCGTTAATGGACAAAGTGATGTGAGCAAAAGTGAAAAGCGGCATGGGTATCAAATTCAAGACAAAACAAAAAACCAAGGAAGGAGGGATAATTAATTTCCTTTTTCCAGCATTAACAGCTGTTTGATCGCTCTTCAGAGGAGTTTCGCCAATCAGTAGAGTAGTTAAATCAAATGGAAAGGAAGGTATTTGTTATATAAAGTTGGGCAAGGATGAAAAAACTCTAAAAGTGGAAAAAAAAATGCAGAAACACCTAAGTAGTCTTCCAAAATGTACACTTACAAACAAATATATTCTTGTATTTGTAAAGAAACTCGATATTCCCTATTTCCAAAGCATGTATTGAAGAGACAATTTATCAAAGAAACCAAACCTTCCTGAATGGATGATATTTAATTTAGATTGGAAACAAAATGAAGGAACACATTTGGTATCATGAATTAAAAATGAAAATTGATTATTATATTAAGACAGTTTCAGTGGTTTATGTCCTGCAATTGAACTATTCAATTCTTAAAAAAAAAAAAAAAACAATTTAGATACAATTACAAAACAGAACAATTACCACATACAATCAATTGTGGACATTTATGTTTACTTTTTTACTATAAATAGGAAATTTATGTAAGTGAAATAGTAATACATGTTAGTAATATGGCAATTACATTGATGTAAAGTGGAAATTCGTCGCAACTGCGTACAGTATATTTCCCAGGTATGGAGTTATGTGGAGAATTGCGAATAAGTCAAATCGAATTTGTTACTTATAACAGCATAACAAATTTTGACATGCACAACCAATCATTTACCGTTAACATTGGTGAAAGAAGCTGAAAGATTTTATTACTGGTAGGTTTTATGAGTTAGATGATTTAGAAATGTTCACTAAAGTGGCATTACCGACAGAAAATATGTAGATTTCTAAATAGGTGGAAATGAAAAAACGTTAACTAGTGTGGTGTACAGTAGTTGTAGGATTTGGATGACTTGGAGACAAGGGATTGGGGAATCGGATCTGGTAGAGACGCCATTTTATTACATCACACAACCATCATTTTGGTTGAAATTTACATTTCACCCCCTGCCTCTGTGACCTTTAACCTTGACCTTGACCCCAAGGACCTTTGACCCAAATAAATACTTTAAAAACCTTAAAAATTCCAAAAACTCCCGAAAAATACAAAAAATTTCCCAAAAAATTTGTTATTAAAATTATAAAAATTTAAAAATAATTTAAAAATTTTATTAAATGGATACACAGAAATTACACAATTTTCCAGACATGCTGACAGGAATCAGCGACACCATGGACTGGGATCAGTGATTCCAAGGCAAGTGACTGTGATCAGGACCATTGACCTTTAACTTTGATCTTTGACAGCGAATATGAAAAAAATCTAAAACATATCAAAGAGTTAAAAAAATTCACAAAAATTTAAAATCAATAAAAATTGGTAAAAATTAATTGAATAATTATTTTAAATATTAAGATAATTGATTAAAAATTTATTTTTATAAAATTGGTTGTAAAAATTTCTTACCAAAAAATGTCATCACTGGTGGCCAAATTTCCTTTTATCCCTCGGAATTTTTCTTTTTATCTAAAAAATTCCTATAAACAATTTTAAAAATTATATTAAAAACTTACATATATGATGGTTTCCCCCACACCACCATAAGTCACATTCGTTTAAACCCCAGCCGAAGAATGACCCCCTCACCTATACTCATATTGCTATCTTGTTGTTTTCGTGCGTCATTTGTTTACTAGCTACTTGAGGAATGCATCTTTGTTTATGCTAGGCGATGCTGCCATATTCGGTTTTCATTTGTCATTTGATTATACAGTATAGGAATCCACCATCTTGGTAGACGACCACCATCTTGGAAGGGCATCACCCATCCACCAAATCGGATGCAGACTCTTTACCTTGACTCCATGACCTTGAGTGACCTTGAAAACAAAAACTCATTAAAATTCATTAAATTCAGCAAGTATAATAGATTACAGATTATCACTACCATATTGGATGTATGCTACCATTACCTTGGCCCCATAACATTGAATATCCTTGAAAACAAAAAATGGAGAATACATTCATAAAAGTAAGCATGCTGGAAGAAAAGAGATCTGTCGACCCTTATATTTATAGGCATAAAAAACTTGAAACTTTTCCACACTATTTAAAACAGATGTTTCCAATCAGCAGTATACCTACAAGCATAATGTGAGTCATTGATCAAATGCATAAATAATTAAAAAATTTTAAATTTTAAATTTTTAATATACAAAACCTTTTTTATTATATAATTGTATATAGAGTAATATACTTTTTAATAAATTATATATATATTTTTATTTTAATTATATTCTGACAAAGAGGAAAACATGAAACAAAACACAATTTTATTCATTGGCATTTCTTTATTCAATTAAATTATTACAGTCACTAACACACTAAGTTAACTGCCACTATGGCTGATCTGCTTACTGTACCTGTCACACAAATATGACACGCACCAGAGATTTCTAGTACAATTAGTGCGCTCATGTCACAAAGAACATGAAAGTATTCTCACAGAAGTGACACTTATAATGTCGGAATGATTTAGCTGATGTGGTTGACCAAAGAGATGCTGCTGGAAAAGACGCCGATGGTCCAGTTGGCGATGCTATGGGAGCTGCTGTAGGTAGCCTGCTCATAGAAGTCGTTGGCACTGTAGACATTATGCCTGAATACACTGATGGCTTAACTGCAGTAGGTGATACACCCAAAGAAGTTGATGGTGTTGTGAGCACAAGGCCTGAAGAAGTCGATGAAACTACACTGGTGGAAGTAGATTTTGCTAGTGATGTAGACATTGCAGCTGAAGAGGTCGGTGGTGAGAAACCAATGTTGGGCAATATCCACTCAATTCTAATGTAACTAGCCAGGATGACCTAGTGTATAAGCTTGTCAAGATGATCCAACTTTCACGACAGCCGCTGTCAAACTGTGCCTCTCAGCTGACCTCCCTTTTGTTTATATACATGTACGCAAGCCCTGTGATGTCATATCGACTTTGAACCAATCATGTTTAACCATTAATACACTGTGCAGACACCGACCAGCCAACCACCGAGTTACCACATGATTGTAGATAACCAATCACATGCGAGCATTGAGACATCACACACGGGCAGGTTGGCAGGCTTTAAATGCGAGTTCCTTGGTCGCATTACAGTGCAGTTATATCTTCAACAGTTTCTTCCAGACAAATCCTTCGCTCACCTATAAATTATGAACATGCTTAAAGTAAACAACTGGCTCCTGTTGTCAGACCGACCCCCTCACAAGTCTTACCTCTTGACCTCATGGCACTTGACCCCATTGACCCCATCGACCCCATAGACACCAATCACTCCATTGACCACATCGACCCCATTGACCCATTGTATCTTTGTGACTCCTGATAATGTTGCTGACTACTAATGACCCCAAAACGACCTTTAAATGACCATTAATAAGCTCAAATTATCCCTGATTGTGGAGGCGACAGTAACGGCAGTTGTGGTGGTGGCGCCTGTTGTGGCGACGGCTGTGGTGGCATCGAGCGGTGAGAGTGGTGGCAGTGGAGGTGGTGGTGGTGATGAGTGCTAATGATTAACAGAATTATTAGGATTCATATTAGGATTGGTGTGTATGTGTGCATGTTTATGGGTTGGAGATTGATGGGAAGATTGCGATTGTGACTAATGGAGAGACTGACTCCAGCAGACTGAATGCACAAAAACAACTCTTTGTACAAATCACCCTCTCATGCCAGTGTGCATTTCTTGAACATTGGTGAAAACCGGATCTCAGAATCGTCACTGCTGACAACCAGTTAGCGATGATGCAGGTTCACAGATCCATGTTCGTCGAGGTCAAAAGGCAGTCCTTCATATTGAGCATTTTACCTTCTTGGTATGGTGGCACTCTGAGTAAACTTGTATATTCGTTCGCCCCGGAAAAAACATGCAGGTACTTACATATCAATATAATAATAAAATATGCTTGTAGGCATATGTATATAGTAATATAAATTTTTTGAAAAAATCATATATTTATATTTCCATGCATACATATATATGTACACATATACATATAAATTAAGATGAAATAAATGTATATATTCATACATATATGTACATAACTATATATAAATTATATAGAAAATAATTTTGCTTACATATTTATATACATATACCCACATATATTTCAAATTGAAAATAAACTGTTATCAACATGTTTATGTACCTAGTCTTATACATAATTCTATATGAATTTAATTGAAATAAATGTATAATTCCATACATATATGTATATAAAAATATATATAAATTATATTGAAGATAATTTTATATTTACATATTTACATATATATATATATATATATTTAAAAAACAATAATTTTTTATTTACATAGATATGTAACTACGCATAGACATATAAATCAAATGGATAATATTAATATTTACTATCTTATATGTTAGTATATGAAAATTAAAATGATAAGTGTATACTATTGTATTTATATACCTATTTGTATGAATTATACTAAAAATAATTTTATCTACGTACCTATATAATTATACCTTTACATTTTCATCATTAAAATAGATATAATTTAATTTATTCCATTAATTGTATCTACCTATATATATTTTAAAAAAGTATACATTCCTGTCTTGTGAATAATAGCCATTGTGTGTTTTCTTCGGGGGCGAACGAATGTTATGGTTTCCTCAGAGTGCTGAATATACCAAGAAGATGAATTGCGCAATATAAAGGGCTGCCTTTTGATCTCGACAAACATGGAACTGTGAAACCGCATCATCGCTAACTGGTTGTCACCAATGACGATTCTGAGATCCAATTTTCACAAATGTTCAAGAAATGAATGCTGGAATGAGATAGCAGTTTGTACAAAGGGTCCATATCGTGCATTCAGTCTGCTGAAGTCAGTCTTTCCATCAGTAGCAATCACAATCTTTCCATCAATCTCACAACCCATAAAGATGCACACATGCACACCAATCCTAATCTCAATCCTAATCCTGCGATCAATATTTAGCAATGATCACCATCGGTGCCACCGCCACTGCTGTAGCCACCGCTGCTTCCGCCATTGTGATCAGTGGTCATTAGAAGTCATTAAGGTTCTTTTAGGGTAATTTTGTGGTTATTTTATGGTCATTAGGAGTCAGTGCTGTTATCAGAGGTCAAATGGTTCAATGGGTCAATGGAGTTGATGGGGTTAATAGGGTCGATGAGGTCGATGCACTCTATGGGGTCAATGGCATCATTTGGTTAAATGGGTTTGAAGGTCATGGGGGGTTGTGAGTGGTTCGGTCTGACAACAGGAGCCACTTGTCTACTTTAAGTGTGGCCATGACTTATAGGTGAGCAAAGGATTTCTCTGGAATAAACTGTTGAAGATATAACTGCATTGTAATGTGATCAAGGAACTAGCATCTAAAGCCTGCTTACCTGCCTGTGTGTGATGTCTCAATGCTCGCATTTGATTGGTTATCGGCAATCATGTGGTAACTCGGTGATTGGCTGGTTGGTGTCTTCACAATGTATTCATTGTTTAATATGATTGTTTAAAAGTCAATATGACATCATAGGGTTTGCATACTTGTATATAAGAAGAAGGGTGGTCAGCTGAGAGGAACAGTTTGACAGCAGCTGCGGTGACAGGTGGATCGTATTGGTTGGCTTATACACCTGGTAATCCATGTCTAGTTATGTTAAATTTGAGTGGATATTTCCCACTAATGGTTTCTCAACACCGACTTCTTCAGCTGTGATAGCTACATCACTAGCAGAATCAACTTCCACCAGTGCAGTTCAATCGATTTATTCAGGCATGGTGCTGACAGCACCATTGACTTCTTTGGGTGGGTCACCTACAGTAGTTCAGCCATCGACGTCTTCAGGCATGATTTCGACAGTGCAAACTACTTCTATGAGTGAGCTAACTAAAGCAGCTGTATTGGCATCGCCAACTGGACCATGGCCTCTGTTCCAGCAGCATCTCTGTGGTCACTCGCACCTGCTGAACCATTCCGACATTATCTGTGTCACATCCGTGAAAAGACCTTCACATGCAGCAGCAATGCTCGGCGACATGAGCGCTCTAATTGTACAAAAAATTTCTGTCATATCAAATTTGTGTGACAGGTGTGGTAAGCAGATCAGCCGTAGCGGCAGTTTACTTAGCCTTATTAGAGAATATTATTACATTTTTGTGGGTGTTAGAGAATGTAATAATTTAATTGAGTAAAGAAATGCCAGTATTTAGTGTTTTATTTCATGTTTTCTTACTTTGGTGGAATATAATTAAAATTTAAAAAGTTAAAGAAATAAACCTTTTTAAAAAGTACTGTACTATATGCAAAATGATATGATTACATAAAAAGTTTTTAAATGAAATAACTTATAATTTTGAATACGAAATATATATTTAATTAATTATGAATGTCATCAAAATATCACATTTTGCTTGTAGGTATACTGCTGATTGGAAACATCTGTTTTAAATAGGATAGAAATTTTCAAGTAATTAAATGCCTATAAATATAAGGGCCGACAGCTCGCTTGGCTTCCAGGATGCCTACTATTACGAATTTATTCTCGAGCTATTGTTTTCAAGGTCATTCATGGTCATGGGGCAAAGGTAAAGGTTGACCACTTCTAACATGATGGTGATAGTCTGTAATATATTATGCTTGCTGAATTTTATGCATTGGTTACAAGGTATCATTTTCAATGTCATTCAATATCATGGGGTCAAAGTAAAGGTAGAGTGCATCCAATATGGCAGATGGGTGATGCCTACCAAGGTGGTGGTCGCCTACCAAGAGGGTGGCTTGTACTAATGTTTAAACAAATGACGAAGGAAAAACAAACGTGGCAGCATCCAGCAACGTATCAAAAATATGCCTTCCTCCAGTAGCGAGTAAACAAATCATAAACGAAAAAACAAGATGGTGGAATGAGTATAAGTGAGACGAGTGGATGCGTGGGAGTCAGTTATATGCTGGGGATGAAACGAATGTGACTTATGGTGGTTTGGGGGGAGATAACAGGAAATGTAAAATATTTAATTAAATTTATTTTAAATTTTTAAGGGGAACTTTTTAGGGAAAAAGGGAAAAATGTCCATCGGGGTTAAAGACTTTTGAATAAAGAAATATTTTATGTTGAATTATATAAAAATTAATATTTAAGTGGTTTTGAATTATTAAAATTGTTTTCAAATTAAATTTGTTTACTAACAGAAAATTTTTACATTTTAAATTTTGTGGGTTTGTTAAATTTTTTAAAATTGTTTTCGGGATTTTTCTTTTTCTAGGTAGGTCAACGTTAAAGGTCAATGGTCCTGATCCTGGTCACTTGGCTCGGAGTTATTGATCCCAGTCACCAGAGTCGCTGATCACTATCAGCATTTCTTGAAAAAGATAATTTATGTGGATGCATTTAATAATTTTTTAAAATAACTTTTTATAATTTTCGTTAATTTTTAATAATTATTCTTTTTTATTTATTTTTCTTGGATATTTGATATTTTTGAGGAGTTTTTATAATTTTTTAATGTTTTTTAAGTGTTTTTGGAGTCAAAGGTCCTCCAGATCAAGGTCAAGGTCAAAGGTAACACAGGCCAGGGTTGTAAGATCTATGGCATCCATGACAGTGGTCGTGTGGCGTAACAAGATGGTGGCTCCCCTGGCTCTGTCTCCGAATCCCCAATACATTTTCTTCAATACATCCAAAATTCTACTGCTTACAGTAATGTCGATTTCGATTATATGGAAGACAATTCAATTGCAACTATGTTAGGTAACAAACAGAAAGTGTATCCCTTTAATTAATCGCACAAATCATCAAAACTGCTTATTATATTGTCCGTAAATATGTTGTAGAAATGTTAATATTGTAGGTGGTTCGTAATTTAATGCGAAATCTACAAATACATAATATGAATTCACATGTGCAGTGGCTGCAGGATATAAAATAACTGAAATACGTAATATATTGATACATCTTCCAGTAATAGTTAATCGTGTTGATGAAATAGTTGTTAGAATTGTCGATCAAGCCAGTATATATATTAATTTTAGAAACAAAGAAATCACAATTTGTTTACATTAAAAAAAAAAGATATTTAAACTGTTGCATTCCATGTGCATTGCAATCATAGTGGGTATTGTATATAATCGTCAATATGGGTGTAAAGTAGGTGGTTCTTTTAAGAACCATGTCTCCAAGGAACATATATCTATGAAAGAAAGTACAAAATATTCAAATGCAAGTGTAAATTGCCTACTTTAAACACGTCACCAAAGAAGTTAACATGAGGTGATGCATTGTTTTTAAAGGAATTAGGATATACAGTTACTAAAAATGGAAGAAATACTTAATGTTGAAGAACCAATAAGCTGTAAAGATGCAACCACCAATGTGGAATAACATAAGTATTAAAACCATTCAGATCAGATCCATACATGTTTCCATAGGAAATATGATTTATATACAAAACCAGGTTATTTACATGTTAATGACAAAATTAAGTTTAAGGATTAGAGGAACAATTAAAAAGACAGCCGATGAAACTAATCCAGTAACTACAAAAATAGTAAGAAACTGAAAACACAGGATGTTGGAATTACTTTCACGATAAAGAAATATCTCTCGCAAACTGTGAACAATCTTTATACAGGACATATGGCTGGGTCGAGCAATACTAGTGATTATTCACTACAAATAAACACATCGGAAAATACAAAGAACTTTACCATTCAGCATGGAACTTGGCTTCGCTGAAAACTATAAACATTTCATATTTAATGCTAAAAAAAATTACTTAATCTATTCAGTAATATGCAGTTGAAAGCCATATACGACACAGCTAATAATGAGGAAGGTGTATCATTTGAATTAAACAGTGTCGAATAGCTAATGCCACATATTGAATTTAACACTAGTGAACATGTAAAGTTTTGAAAATATATCGAAAAAGCGAAGAATTTAGAAATTGCTTTCAGATCATGGGGTCTGGCAATACTCCATCACTACCAACTTCACAAAAAATTGTGTGGAGTGAGAAATCAAGTTTTCTGTCAAAAAAAAATTTGTTGTCATTTGTTTTCCAACAAACTGAAAAAAATTTAAAAGTGGATCGCTCATTATTCGATAATTGTGATATGAAAAATATTAAACTATGTCTAATTAGTCAATCTTATCCCTATGTCAATTTTAATACTAACCTTGGTAATGGGGAATTCCTTATTTGCTGTGATATGTACTCAAAGTTTCAGGAAACATGTTGTAACAATATCAGTTCACGAATACTAGAACCAGAAACATTTAAAACTAGAAGAGCATTACTTGTATGTGATGTAAGCAAATGAACCGATGATATTGGCCATAATGTCGCTTATTCACGAACCAAAATAATTGCAAATACACCTATTCCAAAAAATATGCAGGCTTTTGCTTTAATAATTGACTATAGATTGCCTAGCTATAATGTAAGAGATAAGCTGGTGAAGATAATGACTTGAATAAGTAGAAGCCATGCCACAATTCAGGCTAGATGTTTTGCAATTTTCAGAGATTTCAATCGCTAGATAAATTTATCATTAAATAATTATATATTTCTTATATAGACGGACACACATTAGTATTCAGCTTCAAAGCACCGTTCGACTGGAAATATCTAACTTCTAAATACAAGAGAACAAAAATATGTGTAATGAAACACCACCAATGTTTAAAATGGGAGAGTGGATGTATGGAGTAAGGGATTGTAGAAAATACTTGCAAGAAATACTTAAATAATTGCGAAATATACATATATGGAGTCGAGCAAAAACACATTTTAGAAAGTTAATGCTAACTAGTTCCTTCATTACTGATTAAGGTGAAGTAGATAATGATGATTCTACTCCTGAGTCCCAAGTAGATATTATACGAGTAATATGGCACTATTTAGGATAACATTGTCCACTAGCAAGTGAAATTTAATATAAAAAGTATATGGTTTTATGTAAACCAATATTTCATTAAGATGAATCAAAAAGACAACAAAATTACCTAATTGTGCACACAGAAATCAACACGTAAATTGAATACTAGTAAGTTATTTGCACATTGCATAAACTTTTAGAACATTTTTTTAGAAAGAAATAGTATTAGTATCTTTGTGATGTCCCTACTGTACAAATGTCTTTTTCCACCCAACTGGTATTTACATCTCTGTCACCCTTGGAATATCAAGTGTAAATTACTCGTGTTTGTCTAACAGAATAATATGCCATTTTGGAGAGATATGCGAAGGATTGTTTCTTTTCAATAATATCCAATGTCCCTTAGAGGTTGAAAAATGTAATGAAAAACATGAAAAAAATTCTTGTATACGATATGTGTCTCAATACAATTCTACCAGTGAGTAGCAGAGAATTGTATTTGCACTTTTATGAAACAGTTCCTGAGTTACCAGAATGAATAATATTACACACACTCCAATACATAGAAAAATTTTTAACAATCAAACAGATGAAATTACTACAAGTATTTGTATTGCGAAGGAGAGAATGGAAAGGAAATTATGTAAAAAGTGTTTTTGTAAACACCTGATTACAATTCTGTAACCAAATGTACAAAATAAATGTATTGAAAACACATTTGTGATATACTGAATTTACATATGCATGAATTGTAATATTAACATATAATTCATTCGAAAAAATATTGTTATGTAAACTTTGTTGACATAGATTTAGTAATAAAATCTAAATATCTTTGCACATAAATGTTTATGAGCAAGATATTGATTAGAAAATATTACTTATTTGAAAGCGAGTTAATACCTAAAACTCTGTAAACATAATATAATTCAAACATACTGTGTTTAAAAGTTAATAATGATATCGAATCTACAATTCATACAATTTGCCTATTACTTGTGCTTTGTACTTCCTATAATTGCCTATAGTTGACTATAAAAGGTGTGAAACACACAGTTTCATTTTAGATCTGGAATAGTACAGAAATATTAATGTCATTGCTCTGTCTCTTCTGTGGGAAAACATTTACAGTTCTGCAGTACTTTCGACGACATGAAATGACGACCTATGGAATGAAACATTCAAAGAAAACAGATTCAGTGTGATTTCTACCAGAAGCAGTTTTCTTGGAGTGATGCTTTAAATAGACTTTCTAAAACTTGCAGCACTGGTTCCCACCTCCACATTCACTTGCTGCACATGCTCCACAATCTGCTTCAGAATCAGCCCCACAATCTGCTCCACATGCTCGACATGAACCGCAATCTGCTCCTCATGCTCCACAATCTACTTCACATGCACCACAATCTGCTACACATGCTCTATAATCTGCTCCACAAGTTCTACAATATGCTCCACATGCTCCATAATCTGCTACATATGCACCACAAACTGCTCCAAAATATGCTCCAAAATATTTTCCACATGCTCCACAGTCTGCTCCACATGCTCCACAATCTGATCCATGTGCTGCACATTCTCCATTTGCTCCAAAGGTTCCACGTACTCCACATGCTCCACAGACTCCACATGCTCCACAGACTCCACTTGCTCCACAGACTCCACATGCTCCACAGGCTCCACAAACAACACCACAGTTAGCTCTGCAGATTTCACATACTGCACAGCACTTAACACTTCCTGCTCCACCCACTGCATTTCCTCCGAAAAATCGATATGCTTATTAATATATGAAAAGTAATTCGAGTTCTGACTCATCTTTGTTCGTGAAAAGTTTTTCATCCAACCTCATATAAGACATACTGACCATGACATTCACCAGCAGTCTAACTGATGCTTGAATAGTTAATGACAGGGTTAACAAAGATGCAGATTTTGAAAAAATTTTCTCAAAATTCAAAGTTCCTCTGATAGATTTCTACAGCATCATCCTGACCTATTATAATTAGCATAACAGTAGTGTGTAAGTACCTGAAACCTGTAGTGATAGAGAAAGACAATATGACTACTTTCTATTTCAGAACAAAGCTATTCCCATCCTGCATTTGTCTGATGTTGATGTAATATATGATGAATCGATTAAGCCTTACCTAATTACCAGACTTCAAGATTTTAGTGGTTGTGGGAGTGGGTGGACTTTACAAATGATATCACAAATGAACATTCATATCTCACAATATATGGTATTCACCACTGGTGAGAAGTACACAAAGTAATACAAGTTTATTGGCGATAAGAAAGCTTGTATTCTGGCACTACTCCATTACTCGCATTGCTTCACCCTCATTGGCTCTCAAGACCTCAGTTTGGAGAGGTGACAAAATCTCCTCACTTTCTCTGATGCAAAATTTAAAAAAAACTCTGCACAATGTTTTAATACAATTAGAAATCCATAAATTTATTGTTCCTTGGAACCCAGTAATTGTGTAGACAGCTGAACTGTGAGCCATGCTCATGCCAGTATGATTTGTATGCCAAATTTCCTCCACCAGATTTACACCTCTTTATTGCAGCACTTCATTTAATTGGATGCCATATCCACATTACACTGTGGGGCATTATAGAATCACTGACTAAATTTTTTCTGCAATACTACACTCAATACCATAGTAAATTCATTCCTGTCATCTGCAATACCATCAAGAAGTCGAATAAACTTCCAGCAATATCAAGAGTGAACCAATCAACTGACAGAGAGTGGCTTCAAATAACTAATCTGAAATTTTAACAGCCAGAGAGCTAACACCTCTTCTAGAATCTGCTGTGGATATCAACTTCTCACAGATTTCAGTGTAATGAGTTAGTCTCCCTGCGACAACATCTACCTACATGTTATCAACATCGTTCCCCATGTGTGAGAATTACTACATCACCAACTGTATGACATCAAAAATGCAAAATGTAATGCACGAATGTCTATTTAATGTATAAATAATTTTTGTGGTTTTGTAAAATGGGATGTATCAACAATTTATTTAAAACTGATTGTTTTTCATTTGTATTATCATTTACTTCCAAAGAGATTGTAGATCTGGGTTTATAAAAACATATTTCTTACAGAAATGTGTGAGTGATGGTTTGTGCAAAATAAAATATATTTTGTATAACTTTATTAAGCAAGGGTTGTAACATTACACATTGTTTGTGTGAAGATCATGTATTTATTAATGGGTTTAGACTTTTTACAGATATATCTTAAAATGTATATCAATATAACAAAATACATGGTTAGTTGATATGTTTTCAGTGAGCAGACATATTTTGTGTTCAAATAATAGGTAATTTTTCATTCACTACAATTAATGAGTGTATTCCCAACAACTGACGAATCATTTTTCTGACCACATTTAATATCATCAAGTTATACTGTTTTGCTGTGAAATCATTTAGCATGAACATCACACGTAACAGTGAAATCATTGATATTTAATGCAGTAAAGACATTTGAGATTCACAACAGAGCAAACGATTTTGTTCCTTAAATAAAAACAATACAAAATAAATAATTCTACTAATATTTTACAGGGTTTTTAAAAAAAACGAAAATATAGTTACTAGATTTTAACAAATACAGATTCTTTTTACAAGATGATTAAAATATCTAGATATTATATTTGCTCCATATCTGCTGCATCTATAGTGTAAATCAAATGATTTAGTGTTTATTCAGAAAACAAATGTGTTCGAGATTTTGCATGAAGCCTGCATTCTTTCTACAGGTAGGATTTGGTTTGGAGAACAATGGGATGGCCACATGAAGACAAGTCTACAGGCTGGCAGGGTGGTCTATAATCCCATTACAAAGAACCGAGGTCAACACTCCGGCAGTGTCCTGCTTCAGAGCTGAAAAGACGGTTTAAATTGCAGGGTGGGAAGGGGAGTAGAAGTGGTGCCTTCCAAGCCCCACATGCTCAGCTAGCCAGTGGCCCAGAGAGGCCATTTTGTGTCTCACCAAAACTTGCCAGCTTCACATACTACCACGCTCTGCTGTTAACGATAACATCTCACCACTCTTGGTCGGTAACCTGGATGTATCACATGTGATGTTGGAGGGGTAGCCGGCGAGGGGACCTAAGACCCAATGTACACCTAGCTGCTAGCTACAGTTCTCGTTAAACTCTTTCATCAACTATCTGGCTAGGGTTCAAACCTCGCCCGGATCCTTCGGAAAATGAAGTACGAAATATTTTCATTACTTTTATGCATGTTAATAATATAATTTTCATTGTTTTTTTTATAAGTGTAGATTTCATGAATATTTTCGTGTCAAGTATGTTTCTGAAGCTGATCTACGGGAGTTTGTAGGATTTCACATGCTTTGTATTAAGAAGTGCGGTGAATCTCCGAAACTGATCTCGTCAGACATAAAAGGAAATTGTTCGGTATGATGTAGTGCGATTACGTTTGTCTAATATTAACTTTCAATAATTGTATCCTTCTTCGAGGAAGTGCCTGGAGTGTTTAATTCAAATTGTTCGATTAGATCATAATAATCTTTTCTTACTTATTATGGCTGATTTCTCTTTTTTAAGTTAAGCTACATCATAATTATACCGAGATGTCTTCCCTGCTATACAAGTATCCCTAAACTTCAACTGAAGTTTTATTGATTGTTAAAAGTGAATTATTTTAAAATATATCTTCTAATGACAGGGAAATTTATTTGCAGCATTAATCTAGTTTTATGTATATGTCGTTAGATTATGCAAGTGAAAATTGTGTAGTAAAAATTTCAAAAATGGCATTGGGGTAAGTTTTTTAAAAATATAATCCGAAATATTTAATGTTGATGGAGACATACACTATTTTGATTGGTTAAAATTTAATTGTTTAAATCTTGTACATTTGTAGTGAAATAGGATATGTTTATGACATCACTGTAGGTATAATTCAGAATGTGAGTTTCTCTTTAGTTTGGAAATATATATTCTTCCATGATAAATTATAATTGATACATGTCTAGTATTGCGATTAGTTTACAGTGGAAATATAAACCTGTGAATTTGTAAACAGTAATAAAAAATTTGCATTGACGTAATGTTTAGTTATTTTTATATCAAGCAGTATCCACCCAAGAACACTTTGTTAAAAACCTCGCATAGCTTATAATTCGTCGCAATTATACACTGGACTCATTCCTACAGGAACCTGACAGACATATGTTTCAAACATTTAACGTCGTAAGGTACGTGTTTCGAATTTGTTGTAGATATAACTTGCTGCATTCTATATAACACCAGTTTAGTTGGGCTCTGTAGGGAAATAGTTCGCTCTAGGTGCAACTAATTACTTGATTTGTTTATAACATCAGGAATTAGCTTCTCTAATTAGTTTCCATTAAATTCCATTTATTTTGTACAAAAATTGTTCGTTCTATGTATTACTTGTTGCTTGATTTCTTTATCACACGGGATATCTGGACATAATAATTCGTTTTAATTGGATTTATAAACAGTTGTTGTGTATTAGGCTATCAATCGTTTCCGACACATATCATCTGTTTGTCCATGAGTCTTTCTTTTTTGGCTTTATTATCATACAGGACAGGTTAAGAAAATTATGTTTATTGTATTCACTTCCCTTGTCATTTAATATAACATCTTTCATTACATATTTCCTAATTATTTCATTAAATATGACTTTCCAAATTCTGCCATAACCTCAGTCTATAATCAGATATCACTGCACGTGTCATATCCCTCAGTCGCCTTCCAGAAAAATAGGAACTCAATAACATTAAATATTACACAATACATATATACAACCTTTCCCCAACACATCACACCTAAGTACAGCGACAGAGCTGCGAGGGTGAGTACTTACCATTATGCTCCCACAAAAAAAATTAACATGCTTAGCACACACTTGAACCAAACTATAAACATATTTACCCCTTCCCCAACACATCACACTTCACTACAATGCCAGATGTGCGAGAGTGGATACCTCTCCCCAGCCCTCTCACCCCAAGACACATTCTTGCACCAAACTATACACTTATCAATTCACACATAACAGAGAAATTAAAAAAATTTGATGATTTATGTAATTGGATCAATCAATCAAATTTCAGTACCATTAAATTTATCGGATTAAAATTAGTGGATCAAAAAAATTGCATTGCATTAAGATAGGATTATTCAGATCTATCAATTTGATTGGAAATTGATAACCCGATTAATTAAAAATGCAGGTGAAACACCCCCCCCCCCCCACGGATCCACTACTGTGATCAATACAAAGAATATTTTTCCAGGTGGACAATGTTGTCAGGCTATCAATTACAGCTCCACATAAACAAACTGGAACTTCTTCATGTAATATCGTATATCATCCTGTCCGCTTCTATAAAGAAAAGACATGCTATAATAAACCCACAAAACACAAACGATTATATGTGCTCTAAATGGGCCATTCCGACATGTTATGTAGAAGGCACCGATCCACAGCGAGTCGACAATTGCTATTACGAACTGGATTCTAAATTTGACTTTTTAGAGCCAGAGTTCCCTACACCATTATACGAAATAAAAGTTTTACAAAATAATAATTCATCAGTATCCGTGGACATTTAGGCCCTTGACGAGAACGACAGTATTTTACCCGTATGCGTGGCAAAAAAAAATACGCCAGACAATTTCGACTTATTCCTCCTCACCTGAGAAAATGGGAATGACCTCTATATATACATAAAGAATTTTTAGCATTTGGTAAGATCGCAGCTGATGGTCCGTCATGGTGAAATACATATTTGCAAGCACAGTTTCCACTATTATGATGAATAGGCGAGGAAATCCAGACAAACTGGGTAGCAGTGCATAAAAAATACATTAAAAAGCCACTAAAGAGAATACCCCAGCCAGAATCTAGATGCCACAGCTGGGGGAAGATGGTAAGCACCTGCCATTAAAATTAATAAATGATCATTTTAAACATAAACAACCCATCATCGTTTACGCAAACTTCGAGGCCATTATGAAACCGATCCAAACCTGCGAACTGGACAAAAGCAGCTTCCTACAGGTAAGAATATCAGAAACATAACACTTACAATGTTTGTATTTACAGCCACATGAACAATGATGTGATATCTGCAGCCTTAACTTTAACTTTGAAACAGGACCCCAGTAAATATAAAGGAAAATGGGGAAAATTAATTTATGGAAGTAAGTGTACATATTGGCAAAAAGTAAAAAAAATTACGCCACATAGAAGCAAATGCTGCCGCTCACACCAATTGAAAATACAATTCACTCACGGGCATCAAGATGCTGCTAGTGCGAATAGATGTTCTCGCACGAAAAATTTTACATTGCGTAACAATGACCATCTTACCGGCAAGTATATCGGGCCTGCATGTACCAGCTGCAATTTGCTGCTTCGCCACCGTAAGTAACTCGTCGTGTTTTTTTTATAACCTGAGTTACGACAAGAAATTAATCATAAGACAGCAGGAACACGATACCAAATATATCTTCATTATTCTTCACATAAGCGAAAAAATTATCAAGTTTTTAAAGCAGTTTGTTAAAACGTTCACATTCATGGGTCACAGCCTGACGTCCCTGGCCGAGTTTCTACCGCAAAATAAATTTATCAACACTGCAAATTTCTTTAGTGCCAGCCAACTACCTCTCGTTACACAAAAAGTGTCTTCCCGTATGATTACCTACATCGACATCTGGGAGAAATGAGCGAATCACAACTGCCTCCGAAAGGAAAATTTTATAACAAGTAAACAGATCTGGAATCAGTGACGAAGAATATGCCCACACCCAGGAAGTATGGGAAAAGTTCAATTTTGCGAACCTGGGAAAGTATGCAAAAGAGTATTTGAAGACTGACGTGCTAACTCTATAGAGTGTATTTTAAAATTTCAGGAACTTGTGTATTTCAAGGTACAATCTCGATTGCACACACTATACAAGGATTTGCATTCAACGTAATACCACGGATGACTGCAGTTGAGCTAGAGGCTGTCACGGACTATGATATTCACCTGTTTGTTGAAAATGGATTTCATGGTAGCGTGGCCCAGTGCATGAATGGTCATATGGTGGCGAACAACACCTATGCACTGGTAATCTACCATCCGAGTAAGCCGACGACATGTCTTCAGAACGTCGATGCCAACAACTTCTATCACTGGGCTATGAGTTTGCTTCTCCCAGTACGCAATTTTAAGTTGACCGAGAACACAAACATAGATGTCATGTCCATTCCAGACAATGCTGAAACTGGCTATATTCTAGAAGTCTACATAGAATATCCCACAGATCTGAACAAAGAGCAGAAATTCCGGCCTTCCCTACCTGTCAACCAGTGTCCGCCGGGCTCCATGCATCCGAAACTGTTTAAGACTCTCGAAGATAAAATAGACAAATCGTCCACTACCGGAATATGAATCAAGGTCTACCATATGGATTAATGATAAAGAAAATGCATTGTATACAAGCATTTGAACCAAGTCCCGGGTTAAAATCTTATATAGAGCTCAACGCTATAAAAAGTGAAGCTGCTCAGAACGATTTCGAGAAAGAATTCTTTAAATTAGCAAACATCACATCTCTCGGAAATTAATGTAAAACAAGAGAAAACACCAAAATAAGGAGCTAGTAGAGAATGAGAGAGAATTAAATAAACTGGTGGCAAAACCAGCATTTCTGGAAGGACACATTAGGAAGACAATCTTTCCCTACTCTATCTGCAGCATGACTTCATATTTTTCGACAAACCCATATATGCAAGGTTAATGGTATTCAACCTGTTAAAAACATTGATGTATAATTTTCATTGCGATATGATGAGGGCTCGGTACGGAGATGACTTTGAGATACTATATGCAGGGATACCGACTCGTACCTGTACCAGATAGGATCCCCTAAATTTACAGTGATTTGGACAGCGGTCTAGATTTTGAAAACGTATTTGACACCAGCGCATACCCCAACACACACCACTGATGTTCGGAAAAAAACCAGAAAGTGGTTGGGAAATACAAGGACAAGTGTAATGGGTCGATCATGACGGAATACGTAGGCCTCAGAATGAAGTTATACTCGTTCAAAGTGATGGCAAAGTCACAAAATATGCCAAGGGGCTCAGTCATGTATATCAAAAATTATAATTTGATTTTTACGATTTTATATCTGCTCTGGAGCAGCACCGTTTAATGGAAGCACTGTACAATCACACAAACACGAACTATAATTGGAATACGTAAATAAATTGGCCCTGTCATAGACGGTCGATAAGAGGCAGATAATGGAAGGTCGCATAAACATACTACTGTATGGGTACAATTAGATATAACAATATATAAATTATACCAATTACGTCAATAAAAATAATTATATCTGTAAATAGCGATACACCAGGTTAACTGATCGCTTACCTTGCTATGTAGCTGCTGATTGATCAGTCACACACATCGATGACGTAGTTGGAAAGGGAGTCAACATGCTATAAAATGCGTGTTTGTTCCTGGGAGACGGTTAATGAGGCCGGGATGCGAGGGCACTTCCGCAACTCGGGGGTGTCGAATCAGAAGCGAGTTCACTTCCCCTTCTCACCCGACAAAATAAATACGATCATCATAAAGGACTAATGCGATGCACTACAATGAGAGATGTACTGCCAGTTTTGCTATCGCAATTTCATCTTCGCGATCACACACAAATACCCCCTTCACCACAAAACACCTGACATTTTTTCTATTATTTTATATCATTATGTCGTACTTACTACTTATTCGTTTCCAGGAAACGGTACTTGGGTAGTTTGTTTCCCGCTGGTTCTTCGAACAATCTGTCTGCCTGTCTAGATTATGTTTTCTTGCAGCTGATGTCTGTATGTTTCTTGATTAATGTGTTTCCTACCGTTTCCACGATGTGCCTCTAAAGTACTGTGCGGGCATATTTTGTATTGATTAATAATTGTTTTCGTTGGTTCTAAATTTTTTCAGCGTTTACTTGATATCATATTTGTATTTTCATTTTGTGGTCTGCATACTTCATTATTTACGTGGGTAATTTTTTTCTGTATTTGTATTTTTCCTTGCTAGGGTCTTCGGCGGGAGACTCATTTTTCATTGAAGCCTGTACAGCTTTGCGCCTGTGTGTGCCGGTTTTTTTTTCTCTGTATTTATTAATATTTGTCATCGCTGGTTCTATAATTTTTCCATCGTTGTTGGACGTATACTTTTGGGTCTTTCTGCGAATATTTCTTCGTCGCTGATCCTGACATTTGGATATTATTTTTCCTTGTTACTGGCTTCGAATGAAACATTTTTCATTGGTGTCTCTATAGTTCTGTACCTGTGTGTTAATACTTTTTAGCGTTGGTACTGAAATTATTTCTATGTCGGTGTGGCGTATACTTCCGCATCCTTCTGCGAATATTTTTTTTCGTCGTATTCTACATTTTTTCGTTGTTGTTATGGCGTATATTCCTGCATCGTACTGCGAATGCTTGTTAGTTATCAGTCCTGTAATTTTCACATTGTTGTTGGGGCGTATACTTCTATTTCTTCGGACTTTTTTCCATAATTTATCCTGAAATTTGGATTGTATTTTTCCTTCTTAGGGCCTTCCGGCGGCACATCCTTCATCGGTGTTTGTACAGTTATGTGCTTGTATGGGCATTGTTTTCAATATTTATTAATTTTTTGTCCCCACTTGTCCGACATCGCTGATTTTTTAATTAGTCCATCTGTTTGTACTGACATTTTTCATCGTTGGGGGGCTGTCTACTTCTGCTAATATTTCTCATAATTGGTTCTACACTTTTTCGTCGCTAGGATGTATACTTCTGAATATTTCTGCGAATGTTTAGTCGTCGTTAGAATAATAATTCTGCTTGAAATTGAGATGTTACGAGACTTTTCAATGTTAAATGGTCGTGACACTATTTCCATCATTTAGAGTATCTGGAATTATAATTTTTTTAAATTGTGTCGGCATTGAGGATTCTACCAAATTTTTTATTAGTGGTGTCAAGAATCTTTCGGTGTAACTTTTCTGTTTGAGTCAATATTATGATGTCTTTTGTTCGTTTTGGGGCACGGGGGGTTTAAGTGTTGAACATTTAACATCCTCTTAAGCAGCTGTCGCCTGAAAATGTTGTGTGCAGAATAATATCATCGTATTGAATCGTGTGTCGTCAGAACCCACCTACATTTTGCGTAGATAATCATTATAGGAAAAATAAATAAATCGTCAAAAATTTTTAGGAAAAAAATATCTCTAATATTCAGTCCTCGGTCAAAAACGTCCGAGAATAGGCTCACATGAATTGATTACAGCCATATGGAGGGTAAGAGGGAGGGAGTCGACGCATGCCCACGAGACATATATGGGGCAACATAGACCTGGCTGTAGTTGCTACTGTTTACGGGTGGAAGTGGTACATGCGGGTATGGTCACATGGTTTTATGTAACATGTGTCTTGCTATACAAGCAAGATGAAGAAGAGCTCAGTTTGCTTGTTAGTCTACTTGAAATACTCCATGGATAGTATTCCAGCAGTGCCATCTATTACAATGATTTCTTCGGCCGTTCGGGTAGCTTCTTCACCCGTGACCGCAGTAATCGCACCACTGGCAAAGTCATCTGGTTCTTTGGTTGTAAAATTTTCATGTGAGCTCGCCCCATCGACTGTTGCATCCTCGCCGGAGAAAACTTATCCCTGCAGTTTATGAAGCAAAGTTTTTCGCACCTACACATTGTACGCCGTAATGAAATACATGGATGTATGAATAATCCAAACCGGAGAAGGCGTCTTTGCTTCAAATGTGGATTGGTGCTCTACGTAATGACCGTTTCTGTAAACATATAAGACCGCGTAAAGTTAAACTGAGAGGATAATCGATTCTTCAGTATCAGTTCTGTAAGAAATAGGTCCTGCAAACATCACCATTGCTCTGATGAAATAGAATAATCAAATTTTCTCTCTTCCTTCCCCACCTATTCATCATCTATGTACGCACAACCAACGTCAGTTTCTTCACCTTTCGAAGAGCCGAAACCTCCTGGGGCCAGCACTGTACTACAAGCATGCTGGTGCCGCTTTTGTTGCACGGTGTTTGCATTGAAACTCGTCCTGCATCTCCATGAAGTTTACGAATGTACGAAAGCTTAGTTTCGTTTATACCTGGGACCAGTTGAGGTGAAGACTATGAATAAAAAAACATGTGAATGAAGTAGATGAAGATTTTAAACCAAAATATGTGTTAGATAAATGGTGAGTTAATTTCTTCCTTGTTTGTCACAAAAAAAATTGGAATTTAAATTACAAAATGCATTTAAGAAATAAATAAACGAACAATGTGCAATGGTACTTTAATTATCTTTAAAATTAAATTTATTTTATAATTAGATCTTGAAGTTTTTATTAAAAAAATAGCAATTTCAAAAGTAATGTATGTAGGTATACTGTTCAATGAAAGAAAATAATTCACAGATAAGAATAAAAAATTACTGGTTCTTTTAATCTCTATAAATACGAGTGTCGCCACCCCACCTGGCGGATGGATGAATCGAGAAATTAACACCAACTATGCGTTGATAATAAAGCCCATCATAGAATGCATCGACAGCGCAACCTATACTTCAAAAACACATAAACAAATCATGGCTGTCACCTGGTTGGTGAATAAATGCACTAGCACCACCCAGGTGATAAAATTCCACATGGGGACAAACAAAGGTGAAAGACAAACTCCAAAACAAATGAACGGTCGAAAAAACCAACATGGCCACTAGTGGTCATGATGCCTACAAATATGGAGTCCGAACGAATGTGAGAGAGACATCCTACCAACATGGTCGCCGGTGGCCATGACGTTTACCAATATGGCGGCCATGACTTCTTCGAACATGGTGGTGGAACGAATGAGAGAAAGACACCCTACCAAGATAGCGGATGCCTACAAGCATGGCGGACATGATGCCTACCAACATGGTGGTGGGGAACCTCTGGAAATTAATTTTTTCCAATACTTGTTTTAATAATAATTAATTTTGTTTTTAATAATTTTTATAAATATTTAAAAAAATTTTTGGATTTTTTTTATTGTTTTGGGTTTTGGGGGTCAAAGGTTTCCGGCGTCAATATTAAGGGTCAACTCACAGGCTTCCAAGATGGCCGCCAAGGAATCAGACTGACTGAAGATTAACATCTCCTGGGCTCCGATTCCCAAATACCTTGCACAATATTGATCTATATTCTTCTACAGTTACAACTGAAAATATGAAGTTAAAATATGAAATTTGCTGCTTATTTATTTGTAGTATTTCGTACGTTACCACTTTCATCTAGCTTCATTCAGGTAGGGGAACATATACACCTTTCGTACTTGATAAAATGTATTGCCGAATAAATATTCTACACACAACGAGAAACGTATCATTAACTATCCATTTAGCTCAAAATAACTTGCGCTTTACGTTTTGCCAGTGTACCACGAATCACAATACCGATGAGTGGAGCTCCAACCAGAACATCATCTTTGAAATGTCAATGTGGTACATCAATTTCAGTAAAAGGGAACTCTATTTTCTGAGAAGGTGGGGCATGCTTAGAAATTAAGACAAATAAATATTGGAAATATTCGACAGTAAATCATCTGATGCCTGAAAAATTTATAGAAATAAGAACGAAGTAACACATCACAGAGTATAATTGAAAAGAAATAGAATTCAAGACGACACAATTTACAATATTCCTACGAGAAATATATAATATTGATAGCCTGTATCAGAAAGTTTAATATGTGAAGAAAATTTTTTTCCTGTTTCTATAAGTGTGTTTCTATGTGGGTGCTGTGAAACAACGAGAGAGCAGAATAAACCTCACAATATTTTATTTAACTTTTATAAAACTAACAGTGTTTCCCGTAGTTGCTTTGTGTACAAATTTGATTACTTGTGTCGGAACTATTTATACGCATTGCTAAAAATGCTCATTTTTTGTCTTTTGTACATGAAGTGCTTGAAATTATTATCTGCAACGAAAATCCAGATAACATTAGAGTTTTCTACATAGTTCCGCTTTATTATGTAGTTTTAACACAGAAAGTGCATTTAAATATTCTTATTTGTCCTACAGTAACCGTTCTACACACCTAAAATAAAATCAAGACGTAATGATACTTAAATTGTTCTATCATTTGAGTATTATTCAAACACAGCTTACACGAGAAAAATTTACAATTATATTTCCAAAGACTTCAGAAAGAAGGAAAATATACGGCTCCTGTGAAAAGTAAAATCCTCTTTATTATTTTTAACGTTTGTCTTTTTCTTATAATGCGATTGCGAATATATCCAGTAAAGTGTTACAGAAGGCGAAAAATTTTATTTTAAATTTCATTCAGTGAATTATGACTTAAAACCTGCATAATGTTACTTTCCAATCAGAATGGACTGCTGGCTGTTATTGTGAAGACGAAAAACGCGATTTGTAATTCAACACGGTTACGAAAAGTTTAACAATTTAAAAATATATGAATTTAGAATAAAAATTATTTATCAATAAATTTGTTTACTTCGGCTTAAAGAAAAGAAGACAAAAAATAAGAAAGTTTGAAATACGTGAATAGAATATCATTTTCACCTTGAGAACAATAAATATATAAGCAGTAACATGAATAAAATGCTTCTTTTTAAAGAAAATAGAAGGTTAACCTAAGTAATTACACGCGCACACACACATATAGGTGCATCTGAGCCTGTTGCAACACTTGTTCTGTCTCCTGAGTCTACTGTCCCTTAATCTCTGCAATTCTTATAATATACCTTGATTTGTAAGAGGAGGTAAGGGGTGTCACAGGGGATTCTCACAACGGTAGATAAATGAGTACGATAGATTATAAAAGTATACAGTTTAATATAACAAACCTTAAGTATAAAAACACAATGCATTTACTCATTCACAACAAGAAGGATACAATTATGTTATTTAAGTATTACAGACACATTAATCATACAATATCACAATATTACCGCAGCAAATACCCTAACCTTGCCGTTAAAGATATAAAGGGGGAAAGTGGACGATGGCTCGTAACAAATTATTACTACCTAAATCAAACACGTTTATGCTCACCCAAAGCCTAGTGCCTGTTGGCCTCAGAGCTCCTCTGGGTCTATGGTTTAGTGTTGCCGTCTGATTTGGCCTCACTATCTCACTCACAATTACACTGCGTCGAGTCATTGTGTGGAATTGTGAAAAAAAGAAGGGGGGGGGGGGGGGAAGTCCACGCCATTGACGGGCGCTTTTATAGCTGGCCGGTCTAGGGCGATTTTACTAAATAATTTCGCTCGGACACCAGCTATACCCCGTGCGAGCTTAGGCGACGTAGCAGCTCCAGGTTGTCGCTACACTGTTTATGAGTGTTATATTAAACTTATTTTGTACATATGTAGAAGTGGTTAGTCGTGGATCATCAATCGTTAACTTCTTTTGTTCAGATCTGCTTGATATCTTCAAAGTGTATGTTCTATGCAGTGAAGAGCAGTACAAATTTGATAGTACGTCAGGCATCAATGGTAATAGCACTGTACTCTTTGGTCTGCGCTGTGGCGGATATAGCACCTAGGGCAATCACAGACTGAGTCGGTTTGATTGGAGTATCATAGCCGCTACTCTTGCAAAGTAATTGTTATAACTTGTACTCGGATTTTCAGTGTACTCCGCCAATCACTGACTGTATTCACGTGACTTATCTAAACATCTCTTTTCAAGATTCGTTTTCAGTAATAAAATTATGACAATGAATACAACAATTAATAAACATGCAGTATCTCTTGATAGTGAGGCATAACATCGTATGTTCACAATTGGTAACTGGTTATTTGCAAGCTGCATGTGTACAAAGAGCTTCAAAATAGATAAAGTCGTTATGTATGAAGGGTATATCACATTTTATACTAATATGTGTATATATATTCGCTCTTACTGTTTCCTCCTTATAACTCTCATCTAAAAGTACCTCTGTGAAAATGGCATTTCTGCTTGTTATTTATATATATATATATATATATATATATATATATATATATATATATATATATATATATATATAATATATATATATATATTATTTGATTTACATGAAGTGCTATAGATATACCTTGTAGTGGCCACAGTTTGACAATGTGAAGTTGACAACTTGAGTAACATTAATATATTTCCTCTACAAAAATATTTTTCTGGTGTGTGGGGAAAACAAATACAAACAATTATCGGCAGCTAACAATTTCGACAACTGCAGTTTTAATGAAAGTAATGCTATATTGCTGATAATTATTATTCGCCCTCAGTCTAATATTAATGGATGAGACGGTGCCTGCGTTATCATGGATTTAAACGCAGATTTTTTAATTTTTTTATGAATATATATGAATTGTAAACAATACCTATACAGCACAAGGACATGAAGGTCAATGCTCTAGCTGTTGAAATGCTGCAAATGGTGGGTAACATGTTTAAATAATGTTGTGTGTCTCTTGCTCCACACTTAACAAGCAGTGCCTATTGGTCTTTGGCATATCTGCGCATAATCGTTAGGTGAGAACACCAAATAAACGAAGACGGCCGTGGATGAGTTGCGGGTGGGTGGGTGGAGGAGGGCTGTTGTAACTGGAACTTGCGTGGTAATGAAGAAGCAGCCGCCTGTTCTTGTCCGCCCCTGTTACCAGGTGACTTATGCCATCGTTATTTAAATGAGGCTACTCGGTGAGAAGTGGTTGTGCAGGGAGGAGGGGGGAGCGTGTAACGAGTATTGGCGAGGAGGAAGTGGTTGAGCGGGGAAGGAGTGAAGATAGAGGCAAGTTTCTTAGCGAACTAACAGCCTCGGGGGTTCTGTGTGTGGGTGCAAGAGGGGAGATGTGCAGTTCCCCCCCACGACGAGTCAATTAGCCGAGGACATGCCTGGCGGTGACGTACTGCCGCCACTGTACACGCCGGAAATCAGGTTAACCCTCTCTCGGCCGGAGAACAAGCCGAGGCAATAACCTCGGCCGCGTGCTCCAGAATCGCCACGTTGCCCTACTCAGATTGCGGCCGTCCAAATGATCTCTACCTTGAGTTAAGGCGGAATTTGAATTAAATTTTGACAAAGCTATTCACACTTCGATGTCTATAATTTACAAATACATACCTGGTGAAATATGGCGTTTGCCCCCAAAAGAACTATTGATGGCAGTGATGATATACTAACAACAAAAATTAAACTGTAATGTGTGTGTGTAATGCTTGCCTGTAACCGAGCGTAAAATCTTACTTTATAAGTAATATTATTTTTGCGTTTATTTTTGAAATGCCAATAGTTTATTGAACTTATTAAATGATTTTTTTACTGTAACAAGTCCTGCTGACTGATGGGTATAGATGTTAAATTTTTGCGTACGCTTATATGAGTAGTTTTGGTCTGTAGAATTTATTGCATTACAATTGCACAATTTTGTAGAGCAGGTCTGAATATAGTTAATTTACAATATATAGGAACTTGCAATACGCTAACAAAACTAGAACAATGTTTTCAAAAGTGCGGTAATGATCGTCACAACAGAAACCATTATAATCTGTTCCGCCGACAGTCAACAAATAACAAATTTCTCATAATCAAAGGTGCGATTGTGACATTTCGTTTAGTCATGCTTATCTAGTATGCTACCGCTCTTAACGCTGTCCGATAATGAAGTCATCGGCAAAAATGAAAGTATGATACAGTGTAATATGATAGTGTTGAGGAAAAACAAGGCAGGTCTGACTATACGTGTGCGTGGTATCTGAACGAATTTTTTTGATCAGGAGGTATTTCCCAGATGGATTTATATTCCCATTCCGCGCTTCTAGCATAATCTAGCCATTATGGAACAAATTATGAACAATTAAGCACACGTAGAAATGTTATCTAGTTTGACAAAGTGATACATGGAAATATAGTTTCCAAAAAAAAAAATATTCTAAAGAAGTTCAAAATGTTTTCATATAAATATTCGTAATATTACAAATCATAGGCCTACGTTTCAACGTGCATTATTATGTTGGTTTTTTTTCTGGAAAACCAGTCTAATTTTAGCAGTTTTTTTTTCAAATAGAAAACAAATGGTATGAGAAAATAACAGAGCACTGAGTACATTTTCTTTCGAAATATAATACAAAACAATTGGCTAGTCGGTACGTGGACTTGAATACACGTTCATAGCATAACTATATCGCTCCTTTAACCACACGGCAAAAATAATACGCACGCGATAGCGTTATTATCACTACATATACAATAGCTAAGGCTAACAAGGAATAATATAATTTCACATCTTGAGAATAACGGATATTAACGAATTAGATAATTGATGTGACTCTTAATGAAATTGGATTTTTCAGGTGGGCTGCACTTTGCAACGTTGCTGTTTTATAATAACATATTATATGGTTTTATTACTGAGCGTCAGAACAACAGTTATTAGCATTAAATAACTATACGTAACAGTACAGTGCGCTTACGAACAACGTATTTATTTTTGTTTTTATAATTACTGTGGTTTGTCTTTATTTTTTTTACTAACACAATTTGAATGGTTTATTGTCTTTTCGGATATTTACACTTGCATTAAGCTTATTTTGGCACGCAACTACGCTTTACATCACCCCTAATTTTATAACAAACATCTACATAATGTTCGAAGCTATGAATGCTCACCATTTTGTCTGAGATATTAGTACACGTTCGCAGGACAGTAGTAGGAAATAGCCGACTGACTTTCAAGGGGATGGGGGATTGGAGCCTCGGAGTCCGAAGCCGACACGTTATTACATCACACATCCGCCATCTTAGACCCATGTGACTTCGTCCTTGACCTTTGATCTTAACCCAGGTGACCTTTGACCTAAAAAACCCCACAAATCCGAAAAGAAATTATTAAAAAAGAAATAATATTATTTTGAAAATTATATTAAGAGTTACAAGAAATTTCTAAAAATTAAAAATATTTATATAAAATTTGTTAATTAAAAATTTTGTAAAATTACTTTAAGTTATTAAACAATTACTAAAAATGTTATTAAACACAATATCAAATTTGAATCCCTGGGTAGATATTTTCCATATGAATAACCCATTTTACATAAAAATTCCCCTTCTTTAAAATATTCTCGAAAAAAAATAAAAACAAGAAAAATTTATAAACACTCATGAAAATTGTTTTAAAAATTTCTAATTTCCGGAGGTCACCCAATACCACATCGAGCAGATAGCTGACGCCCTCACTTCCACTCCCCCCACTTATACTCATTCAATAGTATGACGCCACATTTGTTTATCAGTACATAATTTGTTTATGTGTTACTGGAAGTAGTCATATTTGTTATTTCTTTCGAAATTTGTTAATACGTTTCTGGAGGCAGCTATATTGCTTTTTTTCGTTCGTCATTTGTTTATACAATTTACTGGAGGCTGTCATGTTGATAGGCACTAACACCATGTTGGATTTTTCGTTCGTAAATTATTTTGAAGGTGTCCATATTGGTCAGCTTTACTCACATGTGTTAGACTCCACAATATTGGATGCAGACTAACTCGACCTTTACCATATGATCTAGAATTACCTTGAAAAGAAAAACCCGCGGAAAAAAATGTAAAAGTCAGCAAGCATAATACATTACAGACTACCACCACCATATTAGATGCAAAATATTATTGACATGGACCCCGTGACCTTGAATGACAATGATAACAAAACCTCGAAATAATACATAAAAGTCAACCATCATTTTATGTTAATGACTACTACCACCATATTAGACGCAGACTAACTTGCCCTTGACCAAATGACATTAAAAGACCTTGAGAACAAAAGCTCGAGAAACAAGATGAAAAAGTCAGCAAGCATAGTACATAACTAACAGATGCCACAATATTATATGCAGACTACCTCAACCTTGACCCCATGACCTTCAACGTCCTGGACAACAAAAACTCGAGAAAAAAATATATAAAATGTCAGCAAGAATATTATGTCACTGTTAACTTCGCTTATTGCTTGATTTCACTGCAAAGCAAGCTGTCGGCACTTAAAATTATAGACATTTTAAAACAGTCAAATTCCCATCCTATTTTTAGAAAATATCTTTTCCTATCAACCATATAACTACTTGCAAGATGCAGGACTTTCACAAGATGCTATATTTAATAAATATATTATATACATACTTTTTGCTATAAAATTTAAGGCCGATAGAAGGATACAGTGCACAAAAATAAAGAAAAAAACAATTTTTATAATAATCATGTATTATTATTATTCAATTACCTTTTCAGAAGAAAGCATTTCATCACATCATCTAATATAACCCCGATTCTTAAGTTCTCTTACAATTGAAACCACCTCTTTCGTGTTTAAGTAAGCCCTGCAGTGTTGCTTATCGAGCAAAATTTCTAGTCTGTCTAAAGGTTCATTCGGGTATTTGGTACAAATATAGTCAGTATTATCGACGTCTTCCGCCTTCTTCACATCATTTGTGGAAGGAAATTCGTTGGTGAAATGTGTGGGAACATGTAAGAAATCATAACCGTCACTGCCAACACAGTTGTCATAATCAATATCAATGCTGTCTTCATGATCGTCTTCACTAATTTTTTTCATCACCAATATCGAGTTTACTTCTCTTTGTAGCAGGAGTTTTATGTTTATCAGAAGTTAGAGCTGATGGTCGTTTATTTTGAAGTAAGTCAACTTAACACGTAAGCCTTGCAAGTGTATTCCGCACAAACTGACTCAATCATTCCTTCACTTGCATTAACTGTATCCTCATAATCGTCTGCGAAAATAGTATCCATCGATGTAGCAGGAGGTATTGCAGGTAACAATTTCTGGCTCCCAGTAGAAGATTATTTGCAGACCTCAGTTTGTTCCTTAATTGGATCACCTTGAATAAACTGCATGTGATCATTTTCGTTATGTTTCATCGCGTATAGGTCGCTCTCTCATGCCCACGATCATTGAAACTTTTACACCGAAGGACCTGTCACAGTAACAGCAACGAAGCCTTGACGAAGTCATCGATTACACTACTGCTGTAGATGACCCATTCAAAGTAGCCGATGGTGGCATTGGTACCATGCCCATAGCAAATGACCGCAGTCCTACTGGACGCAGCCCATTCGAAGATGTCGATGGCAATGCTTCTATAGGAATGCCGATTGAAGATGTCGAGGGCACTGATGGCATCACTCCCGAAGTCGTTGATGGCACTGCCGTAGCAACCATTAGCTCTGGAGTAACCGAAGATATCGCAGATGTAGAATAAAATATAGATGCGAAGATGCAGAAGGTAACAGAGACGAACCAATAATCATGGGAGCTGCTGTTAAACTAAGCCTCTCAGTTTACTTCCCTACTGCTAATAATATACAAGTATGTAAACCCTATGACGTCATATTGACATTAAATCAATCGTATTACAGTATTAATACATTGTGAGGACACCGACTAGCCAATCACGCAGGCATAGATGTAGTCTGTACACAACAATGTATATTCTTATCCTGGGATACAAATACATATTTATGTATTATTCTATACAAAAAATGTATATTCGTATGTTATATATTATTCTAATTTAATTATGTATATTCTTATCTTATATATGTTATAGTACCTGCGTGTTTGCTTCTTGGGCGAACGAGTATTTGAATTTTCTCAGAGATCTCCCATACCGCGAAGATGAATTGCGAATATGTAGGGCTGCCTTTTGACGTCGAACACTATGGAGCCGCGACTTGCATCATCACTAACTGGTTGTCGCCAGTGCTGATTCTGCGATCAGGTTTTCACCTATTTTTAAAAAGCTTGTCAGCATGAGAGGGCGGTTTGTACAAAGGGACCTTTTCGTGCGACGACCAACTGGGAAGCATGGAGGTGGCTTGCATTGGCGATGCATTATTCAGTTCAAAGTTTATGTTGTTCATCAACAAATGGCGAAGCGTGGTGAGAGACTGCTGTGGATCTACACACTTTTATTGCAAAGTGCAAATACTGTTACACAGGAAGCAATGACATGTACCTTGGGAACGGGATATATACATTTTAAAAGCGAGATTAATAAGGTAATGTTCACCTTTTGGCTTATGGAGGTAGGACTATAAAATTTTATTTTAAAATAAGAAAATTCTATTTTAAATTGGATCTACACACATATACATAGATACAAAATGGGTCCAAAGGGTTCAAATTTGTTGATTGACTTAAGTCGACTGACTCCAAAATGACTCCACTTCCACCACCACGAAATGACCCCAAATTGATTCCAAAATGACTCCAAAATAACTCCAAAATGACTCAACCTCCAACACCACCATCACCACTGCTGCAAAATTACTCCACATTGATTCCACATGACTACAAATCACTACAAATTAACTCCACCGCCACCAACACCACCACTGCCTCCATCACACTTGATTGGTCAGCTGAAACCATGTGGCAACTCAGTGATTGGCTGATAAGTGTCCGCCCAATGTATTAATGTTGTAATTCGATTAATTTAAAGTCAATATTAAATCATAGGACTTACATACTCGAATATTATTAGCAGTAGGAAGGTAAAATGAGCGGCATAATTTGACAGCAGTTTTTGTGAAAGTTGGATCGTTTGTGCTAGCTTTTGCATTTTCACATCTAAGATTTAATCTGTATCTGCGATGTCTTCGGTTACACCAGAGCTAATGGTAGCTATGGCAGTGCCATCGACGTCTTCGAGAGTGGTACCAGCATTGCCGTCTACATCTTCGAGCTGCATTCCTATAGAAGATTTGTTAACGACCTCTTCGGATGGGCTGCCTACAGCAGCACCACTGTCATAAGCTATGGGCTTGATACAAATGCCACCATCAACTTCTATGAATGGGTCACATACCGCAGTGCCGCAATCGATGACTTCGTCAAGGCTTCATTGCTGTTACTGTGACAGGTCCTTCAGTAAAAATTGCAATGCTCATCGGCATGAGAGAATGGCCTGTACAAAGAGACTTTTCGCCCGATGAAGCATTGCGATAATGAGCACATGCAGTTCATTCAAGATGATACAATGAAGGAACAATTTGATACCTTCAAAACTTCATCTACTTGGAGCCAGCAAGTGTTGCCGGCAGTATCTTGCTGCATCGATGGGTACTATTTCCACAGATGGTTATGCCGAGACAGTTAATGCTAAAGACGGAATAATTGAGTCGATTTGTGCGGAATGTACACTTGCAAGGTGTGCGTGTGAAGTCGAGGCACTTCAAAAGAAACGGCCATCATTTACGAAGGAAAGTGAACTTGATATTGATAACGAAACCGGAAGTGAAGACGATTATGAAGACAGCATTGATAATCACTACGACGATAGTGTTGGCTGTGAAGATGATGATTACTTCGATGTCCCCACAGATTTCACCAACGACATTCCTTCGACAAAGTGATGTGAAGAAGGCGAAAGACGTCGACAATACTGACCATATGTTTACCGAAGACCCGAATGGACTTGTAAACAGAAGCGATATTTACCTAGATAAGCAACAACGTAGGGATCGGTTCAAAATGAAAGAGGTGGTTTCGATCGCGATAGAACTTAATGATCGGGGTTATATAAGATAATGTGATAAACTGCTTTCCTTTAAAACAGTAATTGCAAAGTAATAATGTATTATTTTGAAATAAAATAAATTATAATTTTGAAATAACGTTTTTTTTTTACCTTTATTTTCGTGCATTGTATTCTTCTATCTGCCTTAAAGTTAGTAATTAAAATAATTTTTTAAATATATTTAAATTATTAAGCCTGCATTCAAATTCCCACATAATGAATATGTATATACGGCTGACTGGAAAAAAATATTTTAAAAAATAATAGAATTGAAAATGCAGGTTTTTTAAATGTCTCTAATTATAACTACCGGCAGCTGGCTTGGCAGTAAAATAGAGAAATTAATATAGTAGTCAGAAAAGTAATATACTTGCACTAACATTAACAAATTTTGGTTTTCTGGGTCACTGAAGGCCACGTAGCCAGGGTTGAGGTAGCCTGATTATAATACGCTGGTAGCAGTTAGAAATATTTAATACTTGCTGACTTTATGTCCTTTTACTCGAGTTTTTGTTTTCAAGGTAATTTTAGGTTATGGGGTGAAGGTCAATGTACTCTGAGTCTAAAATGGCGGTAGTAGTCTGTTAAATCTTATACTTCTTGACCTTTATGTATTTTTTTCGAGTTTTTGGTTTTCAAGTTAATTCATTGTCATGGGGTCAATTTCAAGGTAGTCTGCATCTAATATGGTGGTGGTAGTCTGTAACGTATTTTGCTGGATTTACATTGGCGCGACAGGCGCGATGCGACAGATGCGGCATGGCAGGTGTGACATTATTGTAAATGTGGTTGTAATGAAAACACTGTGATGCAACACGACAATAAAAGCACTAATTTGACCACTCATGGCGGAAAATACGAAAATATCTCAGAAGGCTATCTGCATATTTGCGAGAAGGAATTAAGGAGAATAATTTGAAGCACAGACAACCCCTTTAATGTTTATGTATTGATTATAGTTTTCAAGTTGGAAAAAAAATAGTATGGGCCTCACCATATCAGTGTAGTATATTATAGCTAGGGTGGCATTCCAACCTGTTTTAGTTTCGCCGAGTTACGTTTGTTTCCGTTATGTTTATTTTATTTCTAGGGGGGAAAAAGGAAACAGTAAGGGGGTCAGGGTTTTAGTTTAAGGTCTTTTGTGAAACGATAGTGGCATTTTGATTTGCATATGGTTTTGATGGAGCAGTGGAAAATTTTTTCGTATAGAAACAACAATAAAATTATTGTAACTTAAAAAATTTCAACATCAATGAAAAAACAAAACGCGATATATACGTCGCTGTTAGAATTCGTACATATGCAGCAATACACACACACACACACACACTTTTTCCGAAGTTAAACGAATACTCATTGAATTGATGACACAGGTAAATAAACAAATAATATTTTGTGATGCCTCACACACTTCGGATGTTAATCTACAAATTACATGAGCTATTTTCGAGCATGGGCGGACGAAAAATTCGCCTTAAAATAGTTGAAAAATTTCTTGCCTACCTGCACGAAAAGTTAGAAAATACACGGCATTAACCACATACCTGCAAACTAATGGTTCCTGGACATGCAGCAGCCCATGTGGACATATTTTTTCGATGCTGCTCGTGGCAAGCTAGGCGATCGACCTTGGGACAGACACCGCACAAAGGTTTATTAACACTGCATACCACCACACACCTGGCTCATACTCGACTGCAGGGCGGTAAAGTGTTGGCAGCCATGCGTTAAGCCTGCATGGCGGCTACCTGAACTACTCCAGTGACGTCACCCGCTTGCCGGCCAGTAAGCATTGTTACCTGACTGTCGGCATGGGTGGAGCGCTGCGCGACGACACATCTGGTCCCACGTCAAAAAACAGAAGTGTGATTACGTGGGCGTGCATGTGTCACCCACATTTGGACACGTTTGGATCCCGACTTTTTATTGGAATATAAAATAGATATCCCTCTATGGACGAATGGTCACCCTCTAAAGCCAATTACCATTTTCTGCCTTAAATTGCCATCTTGTTTTCTATTGGCCTAAGAAATGTTTGTACCCCTTCCAGGAGCATTGCTTGTAATTAAGTAGAATGCAGGCCCGATTTTTGGACTGCAGTCGATTATCACCGCACCAGAGGGAACGCACAGCAAAGTTGAGTAATGGTTTCCTAAGGTAAAACTTAACTTTCAGCAGGACCTTATGGCGAATTTAGGGGCAAACACACTTTGTGTCCTGAAATAGGAATTTTAGACCCAATGTGGGAGACCAAGTTTTAAAGTAAACTTTTTGAAAAGAAGGGTATAAGAAAATGGAATTTTAAAAAAGAAAGTTGTTTAACATCTTATTTATGATGTTTTAAATTTGAAGTTATTGCAGAGTTAAAGGTTTAAAAAAGGATTCACTTTAAAAGTTTGTCATTTTGGTTGGCCTTTATTTTGTGGTCCAACCAGCCAAGAATTTATGAAAGTTTTCTTAAGAAATTTATGATTTTTAACAGGCTTTGTAATTCAAATCAAGAGTCATAAGTCATTGGCCTTTTGTGGCAAACAAGCCAATAATTTGTTTATGGCATTTTCATTGGCCTTATTTTATGAAAGTATTTCTTGTAATTGACCATTTTTGCCAGAATTTGTAAGTACAAACCATGAGTTATATTTTGTCGGCCATTTCTAGTCCAACTTGCCAGAGCAAATATAAGCAATAAGTGAGGAAATTTATGTTTTTGGCAATGGTGTTATAATTTGCATGCAAGAAGTATAAATAACATAAAATATTTTGTAATTCTTGTAATTTTTCAAAAGGTGTTATTCGATTGTGCTTAATGGCCAGAGAAATTACATAGATAATTATATTTATATGTGATAGTATAGGAGTGCTATTCCTCTGCAATTATATTTTTGGCAAAACTATTACTGATGGCGTCAGTAACAATACAATTTACTTATAAAAATTAAGAATATTGAAAATATTTAATGTGCAATAGCTCTGCTGTGTTCTTGTACAACTGCATGGTGTGGACAGCACAGCTTTACTATACTTTTCCCCTGTATTCATCTGGGAGGCTTATTGGGCCAAAATTTATGCATAAGTGAATAAACTTTTAAATAACATTATTTTTTTGTTATATTACAAATCTTTTAATTGTGTATTTTGGGACAATATTTTATATATATTTTTTAAATTATATGTGTTGTGATACAAATATAATCAAGTAAAAGTAACCAAATATATGTGGAAGTAAATCTATATAATGTGTGCAAATTTCGAATGGAAAAATATTTAATTAATTATAAGGTAAACAAATATATGTGGATATATAACTATGTAAGTGTATATATATGTGTATATATATATATATATAATATATATATATATATATATATATATATATATATATATATATATATATATATATATATATATATATATATATATATATATACTGTATTAAAAGATACAAACAAATAATATTCATGAAATAAATGATAACCAGAATGTACAAAATAAAAGAAACATTACAATGACTCATGGTTTTTGCTTTCTGAAATATCACTTTAATATCATGTGTTATTTTTGCTCATTTTATAATCAAACGAGGGTTTCATATTTTATTTTGTTTCTTGCTCCGCGGACTATTTATAACCACCTTGCTACATCATTGGGGGCAAGGGTGTAGCAAATTACACACTACCAGTGTTGAAAGTGCAGCTTTTTCAGGCTATTATTGTAAAATTCGCAACCCTTTGAACACGTATTTTATTATGGAAAACCTTACAAGTTTACTTCACTAAAATCACGTTTTTCTTCACTTGCATAAAATAATTTATTTGCAGAATCGTTCAGTAAAATAAACACTGCAAACTGTTCCTGAAACCACAGTTTTACGAAGTGGTTCACACGTGCCGATTAATATTACATTTCACTCTAGAAAATACACTACAGTGGTATCCACAACTTACTATGCTTAAAAACAGCAAATGAAAATAATTTTACTACAGGTAAAATATTCCGACAGCAACAACAAAATTATATTTTCACATGTTATTACAAATGTGAGCAACTAAACATTTCCACCTCTCTTGCAACAAGAAATTACACTCGTCTATTGGCGCTTGTCGTGCCCGCGACACAACAAAATTAGAAATTACTTGTATTCAGAAAATCCGTTGCGCCCGAGATTTCTGTCGCGTTGACATCACAAAATTCGCTTCTGTGATTGGGTGAAGCATTATTTCCGTCGCGTCACGCTCGTCGCACCAATGTAAATCCAACATTATGCTTGCTGACATTTATGTACTTTACTTCGAGTTTGTGTTTTCAAATTCATTCAAGGTTATGAATTCAAGGTCAAAGTAGTCTCCATCTAATATGGTGAGGTCGAATGCAAGTGAGACATAGCCGACAAATATAGCCGCCTTTGAAATAATTGACGAACGAAAATGCAACATGGTTTTGTCACCTACCAAAATGGCAGCTTCCAGTAATATATATAAATAAATGGCAAACCAAAAAAACAATATGGTTGCCTCCAGTAACGTATAAACAAATGACGAACGAAGAAACAAACATGGCCACCTCGAGTAACATATAAACAAACGATGAACGAAACATCAACTATGGCGGCATACTATAGAACTAGTTTAAGTAAGGGGAGGGAGGATGAGGGTGTTAGTCTTCTGCTGTACGTGGTACAGGAGGGACACCTGGAATTGTAAGTGTTTTTTTAACTTTATTTAAGTTTTTATAAATTGTTGGGATTTATTAGAAATGTTTTAAGGAATAAAGGGAAATTTCAAGGGAAAGTAAAGAAATTCTAAGGGGAAAAAGGGAAAATATCTACAAGGACAAGAGTTTTTTTATAATTTTTTATTAAATCTTTAATATAGTTTTAATATTAATTTATTTTTTTTTATAAATTGAAGTATATTTTTTAAAACTTTTAAAAATGTTTATTAATATTTTAACAAATTTTTATATGCTTTATATAATTCTTAATAATTTCTTTGGACTTTTTTGTGTTTTTGGGGCAAGGACAAACTCATAATGATCCAAAATGGCGGGCAGTTGAAGTTGAAATATGGTGACCCCCCCGACTCCAAACCTCTGATGCCCATCTCCTTGCAAGTCAATCGGGTATTTTCTACTACTTAGCCCTATAGTAAAACTATTTTTTGATGCCTATTACAAACTTCGGTTTTGTAAATTTTAAATCAAGTGCTTTTAGAATGGGTGTTTTGTAGTGTTACAAACTTTCTAGAATAAAAAATACTTACATATTAATATTTTCGACTTTTTTTTTCAATTTATCCGCTGCAGAATAGCATTCTACTAGTTGGATTCGTTATATAGAACATAAAAAAAACTAGGCAAGAGGAATAGCTGCACACACAAAGACAACATATTGACAGTCGGTCAATAGCTACATTTACCAAAATCATATTTCTTCGGAGTATCAAAACCCTTCAAAATTATGGCAAAACACACTAGGTAGGAAGAGGAAGGCATAAGCACTAATTCAAATCTGTACATTTTATTTCATTATTAGAGGAATTTCTGTTCATATTTGTTATTTTATTATTTTATAAGTGAATAACATTTTGAGAACGGTAAGGATATTCATGTATTTTTTATAGTTACATGGCTAATAATGTATTTATATAGAAATAACAATTGTAACTCCACAGGATTTGATGCAGGTGTCTTTATAACTTATAAACACTACTACCGTGAGCTTTACCAAAGAACTACGACGAGAAAACGGTTTTGTCGACTCAAACAATTTTTTAGCGCAATCAAATAATTTGTTTGTATAGAGGCAGTAAAATATTTTGCTGTAGAAGCCAAATTATGTTTTTAATTTGGTTGCCCCAAACTACGAATTGGTTGGCGCAACTATTACTTGGTTGGAAATAATACGGCATGATAGGCACAACTATAGCTTTGTTGATGCAGATACGGTTTGTTTGGCGCATCTACGGCTTGGTCGGCGCAGCTACAGCTTGGTAGGCGCAACTACAGCTTGGTCGGCGCAACTACGACTTGGTTGGTGCAACTACTGCTTGGTTGGTGCGACTGCAGCTTGGTTAGCGCGACTACAGCTTGGTTGGCGCAACTTCGGCTTGGTAGGCACAACTACTCCTTGATCGGTGCAACTGCGGCCTCATTGGCGCAATTACGGCTTGATCGGCGAAACTACGGCTTGGTTGGTGCACCTACTGCTTGATTGGCGCGACTGCAGCTTGGTTAGCGCGACTACAGCTTGGTTGGCCGCGACTGCAGCTTGGTTTGCGCGACTACATCTTGTATGGTGCGACTTCAGCTTGGTTGGCGCGACTACAGCTTGTATGGTGCGACTACAGCTTGGTTTGCATTACTACGGATTGGTTGGCGCACCTAGAGATTTGTTGTCGCAACTAAAGTTCTGTGTTGCTCTCTACGTAAATTTTACAGTTTCTATTAATAAAGAAAGAAACGAATGGCCAAACGTGATTCTAACGAAGGCCGTTTTCGTCGCGGTACTAAGCCCTTGCACCTTGAGCTAAACTGGTTGTTAATGTTTTTAAATACGTACATTTCAAAATACTGGACATGCTTAGATAAGTAGGTACTTTTAATTTTAGAGTTCTATTTTTTATTTTCCTTTTAATTGGTTACTTTAGAACGTTGATGCCGTTATTAACCATCAATCCATGCACTAGCACTCTTTCTATCCTGTCACATAAATACAATAAAACTTTCGAGCTGTATTTACGAATTAAGGCAATTAACTGAGTGGCTAAACAATAATTATTTGCAGTTGATTAAAATAATCTTTTTGTTGACTTTCTTAATGTCTTTTGGCCCAACACAGAAGTTTTGTTTATTCAAGTGTGTATTTTGTTGTATAACGTTGCTTTTCAAATTGTTGCTTTTCATGATATGATTTCAAAAAAAAATAATTTGTTGGGGCAAATAAATAAAATTTTGGCCATACACAAACAAGTAATTTGTTGTTGCGAACAAATGATTCTCTTAGTGTTATTTCGAATTAACACATTGCGCAGATGAAAGAAAATTTTATTTTGCGATATAAAGAGACTTCGACAAAAACAAATGCTAGTTATTCTTAGCCTGGGATAACATAATATTGTAAACGCGATGAATGGCGTAAATAAAAGGCGTACGGACGGTATCAGATAGCATTTTGCACTGAAGGACTGTGCGGTATTTTTGAATACTATACTACATCAAGTAGATCCATAGGAATTTTTTGTAGAATCTCCTAATTCACCAATGCTGGATGTAAATTTCGTACGCGATCAAGTCGTTTCAGTCCCAGGTGTGATGCGGGTGTTCTACTGGTGTACTGGGCAGCCTACCACAACTGAGAAAGTTGATAAGGAGAAGAGACAGCTAGTAAAAAATAAATATATTCCGGGAAACTTTAACCGAGTTCCCTCCGACATGAAACGCAGAGAGCAGTTTAAGATTTCCTTCGCACCCACATCTCCCGCCTTCTCTCCTGCAGATATCACGTCCCAACCACTGGCATGCAAAGAACTTAGGGGGAAATATCACATAAAGTTGGAGATATCCCAATGAAAAAAAGAACGTCATGGCACGAATATACATAAAGAGTGGAAGAATTTGAACAGGCTTGTGGCGCTTTGCGCGATTATTCATGGACTTCTAGAACACCTGGTTTGGCTGGACCCTCCCTAGAGTTTGGGTCGAACTCCACAATAAAAGATTCTTTTCCTCTACCCCTTACCCAAAAGCCCCTCCCTGCCAACCGCCGTTCTCGACTACAAATTGGAAAAAGAAAACGAGGAAATGTTGTGAGAGTCACATAATTTTTCGCGCTAGTCTCTGGTTGGATGTAATGCGGAAGGAAGGAAAAGTTAGAGAAAATGTAAGAAGGGGTGGGCGTGGGAATTTGCATAATACTTCTTCGCTGTAGCGCGAATACTTCAAAAGGAAATAGAACTGATAAATTGCTAATGTAATTGCTGGAGCCTGCGGCTTCGGGCAGCGTGATTTGTGTGGAAACTCCGCTCTCTATATATGTATACTGGTCTTTGCACTGGGCTCCGAAGCAGTGAAGTCAATGTACTCTGCTGTAGCTTGAGTTTGTATGGCGAAATATCAGAGATTGAAGTAATATTTCATGGTATGACGTAGTGACAGTAGTAAATTATTTCTCAGAAAACTATCCTTTATTGAATTTTCTAAAAATAAGTCACGTTGGACGTAAAACGTGCACTTATATTACTACCGCCGAAATTTCGTTTTAATTAAACTGTGTGTTTGGTGGAGGATATGCTGAAACGATGTAGTCGAATGGCGTACATCAAGTGAAGATGTTTCTACCTTCTGCAATTAATGGAACACTGAAGTGGTAATCGAGATGTGAACTCACCCTGGAAGAGAGCGATTACTGGACCTATATATACAAATATTTGTTTCTTTTATTCATTGATGCATGTGTTTCCTCGTGCTGTTTTAAATATATTTAGTTAGAAAAAGTTAAACAATATATGTTTAATTTATTTTAAAATGCTCTTACGAAACTTTACCTCCCTTACGTAAGACTGACTTAAAAAAAAATTATGTTTTCCAGTAAAATATAAGAGATGTATTAAATATTCTCTTTGTATGGGGACCTCATCGCCAACAGGTTCATAAATGGGCGACATGGGAGCTATCTGGTTGTAGATGCTAAAACACAAATAATCAGAACACTCTAGTACTCAATACTGATACATCTAATGGTCACCAGATGACACAATTAGTTGGTGTGGGTGGAGAGGCCATTTTTTACATAAACGTAAATATTAATTGGTGTGGATGGTAGGGAGTTGCTAGATGAACCTACGATATAGTCAACGAAATTGAGAGATGGTGGTTCAGTCGTCCGCTGGTCAGCCTATCTGGAAGGCCTGTGTGCTTCGACATATGTACGGTAATTAAACAATGGCGTGTGTGGAGTGAGGGCGACAAACACTACACAAAACTTCAAAATATTTGTTTTCAGAATATCGATATACTATTGTATAGCTTTTTATATTAATACAATTATTTATAAATGCAACTTTTATATATATTTTCTGATAATTTTTTTAAATTTAGATATTTTAATTTATTTTTTAACATTTCCATTCGATTTTTTATGATTGGGCAGGTGCGGGTGAGGGTGAATATAGCGAGGGGTATTGCGGGATGGTTTTTGGGGGAGGGGGGCATGGCTGCGGATCTGCCTGATCTTTGCACGAGGGTATAATCTGTTTTTACTTTTCTGAGGACTATAAGGCTCAATATTCCAGGAGTCTTGAATCTGCATGCAGCTCTAAAGACATTTGGTTATTGCATCAAGGATCCTCAAATCTGCTTTGCTTAATTAAAAACACTATAGACACATTTTCCCACTTTTTGGACATATTTTAAGGATAAGGGTTATTTTAAGGCAAAATATTTAAGATGAGTAGTGCTTTTTGTGGGTGAAAAAAGTTATTTAATTGATCAGATGGCCGCCCCAAGTCACCGAATGTAACCCCCGCCAGTGATATCCACAGAGCTGGCCTGCAATTAGTGAATCATGAATCCTTTGCAAGTCTGCTATGAATTATTCTACACAGGAAAAATATTTCTTGGAAATTTGTTATGTGAATTGACTATATTAAAATTTTTAGTTACTGAGATACAATTTTTAAGTCAAAAAAGTCAGAAGTTTAACCATACAGCATGCGAACAGATCGTCTGTTTTCAAAGAAATTGTAGTACACTATTTCTGTGACATGAAGAAACACTTCAGCTGAAGAAAAACTTTGTTTTCAAATAACAGTTGGAAATTTGTACAAATCAGTATTTAAATTTGAAGTTTTTTTATTCGCTCTAGACAGCACGATGAGTGTTATTTGTAGAGATTTCATATTTTCATAAATATGTCAAAAAATCGCAAACTAGCACGACATCTGGGGATTTATTGTTACTGCATAAGATACGATTCAAACCGTATACTAAATGTAGCGAGGAAAACTTCCAATATTACCTGGGAGCATGATAAGCCTCACTGCCCAATTCTATAGGACACTATAAGACTTCTTTCAACTGTGTGACAATGCGCGCGACAGAGCGAAGAAAACTACTACACTGTAAGACATTGTTCGGAAATTTACCACATCAGTGTATACGATTAGTGAGAAAGCAGGGATGGTAATGTTTTCCCCTATACATTCATTGTTCTGTTCCTACAGTTCTCAGGAAACAGTCAAATGCATAAGGAAATTCCCAACTTGTGTAGTAGCGCTGCTAAACATTCCCATTATCTGCAGCTTGTTGTGTGGTATTATTATCATACAGTGTATAGGTTAAAAACATCCATTACAGTTTAGGAAGTTAACCACGAGTTTTTTTTTTATTGTAGGCATTCAGATACAAACCACCAGACTATGACGAAGAAACAGAGTACGACAGAATTTGTTGTAAGGCATTTGCAACGGTAAAATGCGACATGGAAGTCAAATTAAAATAACCGAATATCTATAAACAGAAACAGTCGTGTAGGAGTTAAGCATAAGGATATAATTACACTTTGTGTAATTAAAACAGTTATATCTAATCACATAGGAACTTACGGCCTGCCTATCAAATTTTAGTAAACCAAGTATACCATAATTTGAAAACATTAAGGAATTTAAACATTATACGATGTTGAATATTTTCTTCTAAATGTAAAGCTGTGTAAAACTAGTTTGAGTGACTTTCTCCTATCTTCTTCGTTTGCATCCATAGGACAATCTATCAGAAATAACAACACCATTAAAACATATAAAATAAACCTAAATGTGAGCCTAAAATTGTCGGATTTTGTATTTATCGTTAACGTGGCCATTTCAGACGTAAAACAACAGAAAAATAATATAAATTAGCACTCTTACAATGCAGAGCAATTGTAAAGTCGGTGTCGCAGAGTGTTGTGTCGTCGACAAACTATCGCACAATTGTGAAATAAACAGGTATGGCGAGTCTCTGGCCGACTTTCCACAACGAACTGGTTGTAGCGAAATTAGAATTTTTCTTGTAAGTTTCACTGCTCTACTATTCTTTGACCAGTTTGCTCGTATCTAAGATTGTTGTATGACTAGAGAAAATAAACTATTTATATATAAAACACTGGATATAAATATAAACATAATTGAAACTATTATAAATTATATTTAATTCTCTATATTCGATGACTGATGGCCATCCGTAAGAAATTTAATAACATCATTAAAATATATCTGAAATTGGCTAAGAATGTCGAAAAGAACACTCAAACTAACGGCTACCAGTCGGGCTATAAATAACCGTAAATGAATGAAAAAACTTTCCTTCAACTGATATGCTGAGTAGGAGTCGCAGGCTGAACTTTCTCACTCATACCTGGCAGTTGAAAAGATGATTCAACCCCCTGATTTCTTATCTGTAATTCAAGCAAGCTAGTGTTGCGAAAGTAGGGTTTAGAGTGCTGTTGCACATGTAGTTATGGCAAAAGGTTTATAATAGTTTCGTGTTGTCTTCCACTCATTTTGACTTTTTTTAGGGGGGGGGGGGGAGGAGGAGGAGAGAATAAAACAACAAAATAAAATATATTTCATTTTACCTATAATTCGGGTCTGGTTGTGCATCGGATATGGACTACTATTACGTAATAAACCCGTAAAATCAGTTAAGGATACAGGAGAGTTAAAAATACTAGTAACGTCAAAAAATAAGAGGATCGTGTATTTCCGAGGGAATCTGGAGGTGTGCAAGTGAAGGTTACGCTGTGCATAATGTATTAGAGAACCAAACGTCCATTCGTATTAGTGGATCATGGAAGAGAACCAAACGTCCATTCGTTCCCTAACCGACGATGTCAGCCAACCCGCCTCGCCCTGCTGCTGACTTGCTGTTCCAGCGAGTGTACATCGGTAGCTCCTGGATTGCGGCCAGCCCTCACGTCCCGATGTGGAATTCATGGGGTGCGAGAACGAACGGCGACCGATGCTAGTAATTAAAACATGTTCAATTACATTCAGCTGCGCGCGGCGTCGAGGAAGAGTCTGGGCGATGGGCGGAGATCGTACGAGCGGTAAAAGTGTAATGTGTGACCGATTTGATTCGATTCGCCAGGATGGGCAGGAGAAAAAAAAAAGATAACTATTTAAAGAGCTCCTGCAATGGCGCTCTAGTGATGCTTAAGCAGCGGAGACCTTCGGTCATCACAGAGGACATCAGAGCACAGAGCACACAGAGGCGAAATGTCAAGGCTTTTCCTGTGATGCGGCCGTAGCAATTATGTGATTGGATTCGCGAGACTCACAACATGTCTTACTGCATGCTGTGAGGGTGTGTGGGAGCAAGTTACCATTACGCGCTGATTGTCTCTGGTGTTCGAAGTATTGTTTGCGAGTGACGCAGGTGTGTGCAGCTGCTTCATCTCCGCGCAAGCGCTCTGTCCTAACGCCTCCAACACCTTCACAAGGAAATACAACAAAACTTACTTCATTGAAATAATAACGCATGAAACAAATGGCATAGGACAGATTTGCCACAGATATACGAATAAATACAGAATGTGTTGTGCGTTGCACGGTTATGAACACCAGATTATGGTGATGCGGTCTCTCGAGAAAACAATGTGCTGAAAAATTTTCTTTTCTACTGGTAGTTAACGTCCACCAAGGACATACAGTAATAACTTTTTTAAAAAATAAAGCACATGTAACTGAGAAGATTCGTTTCCATTTAGCGCGTGTGGGACATTAGTAAATACTGTAAATGTGAATCGTATTCCACAACAGTTTGGAAGCCAATATTGAAAAACGGTGAAAGTGCAATCCTAGAAAATGTTTTATGCTAACTTTAAGAGCAACCATATTACCATAGATATAAATTTCTGTAGAGCTATTAGTTACGCCGATAAATTTCACATGCCACTGCGGCGCAGGACAAAACGCATAATACATGCATCAATCTGGACATACATTTCAACAGAAAGTTTGCAAAACCATTTTCTAGGATTATCCTTTATAAATTCTTCTATATTAGTTTCCGAAAATCTGTGGACTTGAATGAACCTTTACAGAAGGTCGCGATGGTGTCGTGGTCGGGCTACTCGCCTCCTATCTACGCGAACATGGTTCCATTCCCGGCGGTGCATTTCCCTTTAATTTTTGAATGTGGGAATAGTGCCAGACGCGAACGCTGGTCAGCGGGTTTTCTCGGGGATATCCCGTTTCTCCCACCCTTGCTTTATCACTCTTCACCATACTCACCTCACTTCACCCTCATGGGTTCTCAAAACTTCGATGTAAGGAGCCGCCCAAAGCTCTCAATTCCACTCCAGCATAAATATATATATATATATATATATATATATATATATATATATATATATATATATATCATTACTTTGTTTCCCTCGCTGTCTTAACATGTTGGTTGATTACAGAATTACGTTGTCACGCTTTAATAACAACATTTTTGACAATGAAAATATACTACATTTTAATGCGAAGAACAAAGTCTTCATTGAGTATACTGTCCACGTCTTACAATTCACCATAACCAAAAGGTTACTCTCGAGGTAGATAACTAATACAATCACATAAAAATAAAAATGATTAGGGCACTAAATAGGTAAATGGAATTTAAATGAAATATTGTAATTTACTCTCTTAGATTTCGATTCAAATTTTAAAAAAATCAGGAATCTTCACATTTATTTTATTCATTTCTGATATCTGCAACAATTAATGCCATCGAATATGAAATGCATTTTAAGCTTGTTGCCAAACCCCCTCCCTCTGAAGGGATGTTTGTTCATATTAACATTTGCCATATCATCTAATAGGTAAATTCAGTAGTGTAATATCGCAATTATAGCATCAGATTATCTGAAGATTTAATTTTGTATATGGTTGTTCGAATTCTCTCAGGTTATAAATGTTAGTAAAATGAGTTTATAAAATAATACAATAAGACATGATTCAGAATTAATAGTTTTTTTTTTTTACCAAAAATATTGAATATTTATATAGTTAAAATTTACATGCGAATAATTTTTCAAATATGTTTAAAAAATTACTTTTGGTTACATTATCTTCCTCAGAATGAGTATCATACCTGTATAGTATGACATTCCCGAAAATAAGAAGTCATTTTCGAACTGAAAGAAAAATTGATTTTTGCCTTAGATAATATTTAGACGACATGTCTGTTTTAATTTTTTAACACTCCCCTACACATTGATTTAAAACCCATCTCTTTTGAAGTCATTAATAAATTACTGGTATTAGTCATCCACTAATCTTGACTATATAAGATTCATACTTTCTTTTAAATCATCGTCTTTTGAGTCTTCTAAGCAATTTAGGAACGATAATTGTCATAGACGAACTTAACATTTTGTTATAATGGTTTTTTTTTTTCAAAGTCCCTAGGTACAGCCAGGATGCTAAGGGGTGGAGGCTTTAATTAAATAAAAATATTTTATAATAATTTCCTAAAATTTGTACAGGCAATCCACAAAGAAAGTTGACTTAAATTGTTGACATTTCTAACTGTTATTTGCTGTTTATAGCCACACAAAATAATGTATGCAAATATTTCTATGTAGCAAAGAAAATAATATTTTTAAAGTAGTTTTGTTAGCAGAAACAAAATATTTATTTTACACAAGGGAAGATAAAAATATGTTATGTTTGCTGATACTGAACCTCTTCTATGAACATTTATATTAAGAGGTAAATATATCATTCTTCGCAAGACAAATAAATATTTATTTAATTTGTCCGAAATATTCAGGAGCATCCCAGGCGCACACATACAGAGAAGTCCGCAGATTTCAACCTCCGTAGCACTCGCTCACTCTCTTTCGTAGCCGCCGCATAGACACTCGTCCATCGCTGTCTCTCAGACGCTCGTTCGCCGCCGGCCCTTTACCACGAAGTCCCTCGAAGCCCAAATATTTGCCAGGTACTTGTTGCACGAAAGCCAGGTGGCTATCGTAGACTGCTGTTTCTCTGGCTGCGTGTGTATTTATATTGTAGCTGCCCTGGCCCAAACACTTCCAGACCTCATTGGAATGGGTGTTTGGTATGGACAATTGGTATGGGCGATTGGTATGTTCAGTTTCTATAGACAGTTGGTATGGTTGGTTCGGTAGTTCGGTAAGAATAGGTGGTTCGTATAGCCAGTTGGTATTGTTGGTTGATCTAATCAGTCGCATGGTCTGGTCGGCAGGTATGGTGCTTTGTTATTGTTAACTGTTCGTGAGATGTGTTGGATGATTTATAAAGATTTTGTGAAGATATGAGATGAATTGCAAATGTATTACGAACATTACGCGAGGTTTCTCGAAACTTTTGTGCGAAGACGTAGGCAATGAGACTCCTATTACGCGTTTTTTTTTTTAGATTGGCAGTCATCGTCTATTGGAATAGGTGGTTGGTATCGTTGGTTTATATTGCTGGTTGGTCTTGTCCACTGTTCTTGCCAATCTCGCAGAAATTGGTCTTGGAAGGTGCAAGTCTTGGTTGGGCTTGTCTTGGGTTGAGTTATTCTTGAATGGAGTCGGTATTGGGTGGGATCGCCGCTTCGGAGGTTCCATTCTTAGTTGGTGTCATTCTTAGGTGGATTAATTTTTGAGTTGATTGGTTATTGGGTGGATTAATTCTTGTGTGTATTAATTCCTATGTGTATTCTTTCTTATGTGGATTCATTCTTGTGTGTATGGGTTTTGAGGGCCCACGAAATAGTCAACGAAATATAGTAGTGGGGTGGAAGAGGTTGAACTATAGTGAATAAATATAGCTGGCTGAATTGATTGTAGTGTCATGAGGGGCTGCATTGCATGGTGGTAGTAGGAAGGGGTGTCGAACCTGATCAAGTAATAAAATTAGATATGGTAACAGATTGGTGTGTTTCGAGTAGAACTGTTTAATGAATCAATATATATTGAGTAAATTGAGTGATGTATACTAGCAGGAGAGAGAGGAAGGGGCGGTGTGTCGGTAGGTAGTGAAGTTTATTGGAGTTACGACAGAGAGGGGAGCGGTAGTCGTGTGGTTGGTTGAAGTGGGAGGGTGAGGGCGAATTCTGCGGGTAACGAGTTATGGTGAGTGAATTGTAAGGGTGTCGAGCTATGGTGAGTTAAGGTTGAGGGGGTCAAAAGCCAGCTGATGGGATGGTAGCATGTGTAATTGTCGAGGGAGTCTAACTGTGGGACGAAAATGGCGATAGAAGTGGGTTGACGATAGGCATGATGTGTGTGTGTGTGAGAGAGAGAGAGAGAGATAGAGAGAAAGAGATAGAGTGTGTGTGTGTGTGTATGGGTGGTGAAGGAGTGGGCATAGTAGGTGTGTTTCATAATGTCAGTAATTCGGTTTGGGGGTTGGCATATTGATCGGCTAGCTGGTCAATGAAATAAAGAGGTAGTTGTTAAGTCACCGTCTGATAGTCATGCCATAGCATGGCTCAATGCAGCCAACTTCACAAAAATTTATCCCTCATGTTCATAAACATCCAACTTGTTTTTTTCGCGTTAGTTACGTAAATATCCATCGCTGTCTTTGCGGTTTTTAAATATGTTTTTACTGATTTGTCTTCACTCTTTACGTTTAACCTAACTTTCTTCAAACTCACTCACTTCTATCGTGCGGTCGACCCAATAGTATAAATTGTGTACATTTGTTTTCTGATTTTTTAGTTTTTTTGCGATTTTTTCTCGATACTTCTGCTTTAAGGGCCCTGGGGTAAAGGCCACTGTATCCGTCTTCAAATGTGGGTGTCAGAGTTATTATTGCAATTAATTTCTCAATTTTTACAAGTTTCTCACGGTTTCTTAGATTTGATACATCCATTTATTAGTTCAAGGTTATTGGGGTTAATCTCAAGGCCACTATCATTTAATAGTGTTGTGAGAATCTGTAACATAATATATTACTCAGTTTTACGAGTTTAATTCGATATTTCTTGAAATACTTTTCTCGATTATTGAGTTTAAATTACTGGGCTGAATGTCGTGTTTACCAAACATCCAACATTGTGGTTGGGGTCAGTATCATATGTTCCTTAATTGTAAAGATATTTTTTCAAACTTTTGCAATTTTTTTCTCGATTTGTCGAGTTTAAGGTCATTGGGGTCTAGGGTATCCACATACAACATGGTGGTAGGAGTGATGAATGTAATTTTTTCCTCGAATTTTAAGTTGTTTTTCTATATTTTGCAAGGACAGGGATCAGTGACCCATGGGTCAAGAGAGCAGTACCTATGGCATTTGACCTAGAAACTGCAAGAATTAAAAAAAAATTCTAAAAATTTTATTACAAAATAGTAATTTAAAAATTGTAATTTTTTTTTTCAATTTTTTAATTTGAAAAAAAAAAATGTATATTATAAATATAGTAAAATTAAAACATGTAAAAAATTTATTAGAAAATAATTTAAGTATTTTAACTTACATTTTCGAAGGTCCTCCCAGCACAATGCTCAGCAGAAGACTGACGACCTTGCACCCACTCCCCTCACCAATACTCATTCCACCATCTATATTTTTTCGTTCGTCATTTGTTTACGTGCTACTGGAGGCAGCCATCTTTGTTTATATGTTACTGGAGGCCACCATTTTTTTTCCCTTCGTCATTTGTTTACATGCTACTGGAGACAGCCATCTTTGTTCATATGTTACTGGAGGCCACCATATTTTTTTCGTTCGTCATTTGTTTACATGCTACTGGATGCAGCCATCTTTGTTTATATGTTACTGGAGGCCGCCATATTTGTTATTTCATTCGTCATTTGTTTATACATTACTGGAGGCCGCCATATTGGTTGGCGTCCACCGTCTTGGTAGGCAAATCCCGGCCTCCTTAGTTGATATGTTACTGGATGCCACCATATTTGTTTTTCGTTTTTCATTTGTTTGTACATTACTGAAGGCCGCCATCTTGGAAGGTGACCACCGTCTTTGGAAACATCACCGATCCACAATTTTGGAAGACAATGCCCAATAGCAAGTGACCTTTGACCTATAAAATGAAAACTCCAGAAAAATACATAAAATATAATTTTCAAAAAATGTAATAATTTATATCTATTTCTAAATAGTGTTTTAAAGTTTTTTAAAAATATTTTTAATAATATTTTTTTAATGAATATTCTATACGTCTTATTGATTTCTGAACAATTTTTAAATAAAATTATTTGTTATTAATTTTTTGTAATTTTTTAGAATTTTTCCGTTTTTAATATCTAAGGTCAAGGTTTAATGTCATAGGTTCTCCCCTCCTGACCCCTGGGTCACTATCCCTGTCTTCTGACTGACCCCAGTTCTTTGATCCCTGTTAGCCTTTCTGGAAATAATGAATATTTCCTAAGGATCATTTTACTAATTTTTAAAATAATTTTTAAATAATTTTTAATTAATTTAATACATTTCGTTAAATTTTTTAGAATTTTTTAAGGAGTTTTTAGAATTTTTGAGGTTTTTAAGTCCTTTTTGAGGTCAAACGATCTCAGGGTCAAGGTCAAGGTCGAACGCCACACAGATCGGAGGTGAAAGGTCAATGACTTCCAATATGGCGGTCGAGTGACGTTACATAATGGCGGCTCCCCCGAATCCGAATCCGATTCCAGATACCGACATGCCAGACATTCCACAATCATATTACTTACATCCATTTTTATAACATTATTATTTTCTTCTTTCTTAGCGATATCGATTAATGGTGAACAGACATGCACTTATCACGTAGCACATATGACGTATTTGCTTTCAATAGGCACAGAAAACTTATATGTACTAATATTTTTTTTTTTTATATTCCACATACATACTCAAAAATGCAATCCTAATGTTAAACATAAACACGAGGGTTGGTTGAGAAATTTAATTACCTGTCGATACATTCGCCATAACGAAGGACTCGGAATAAGAAGAAAAATTGTTTTTAAAATAAATACAATATTTCATAAATTTCTGCAGGCCTATCCCATAACACAAGTACAGTGTAAATTAATTAATAGTTTGATAAAATTAAAGGTAATCAGTTGAAAACGATTTAAAGTTTCGTAGACAACCAATGTTTTTCTTAAAAAAAAAATATGTCTACCACATGTCCGAACACATATGATTTGCGCTACTGAAGAATAAACTTATTTTATAATTTGTGTTAAGAAAGCACTACTCCTAAAAAATATGTTCCAGGAAAAACTTTCTTTGTTTGATAATATTTGGGAATGAAATACCTAAGTGAGACTTTAAAAAAAACCGCTGGAATAAATTCGGAATAAGTGTGTGATGTACTAAACAAAAAAGTAGGCTGTTAGACAAAGTTTGGACAAAGAATTAGTATGATCTAGTGTGATATAGGGACCCAAGTTCGAATATCAACCTGGGTATTGGATAATTTTTAACGAATTTTGTATATGATTTTCTGTCTGTTTACATACTTATACATACGTAATATATACATTTAAGAAATATATATAGTTTAGGTATCGCGTAGGACCTCAAGTTCGGGACGCAAATCCATAGAAATATTAATATTCTATCGGACTTAAAAAAAGGTTGTGTTATTACCATAATATGGGAGGTTTTTTAAGTGAAGGCGAAATAGATGTTGTAGAAGAATAAACCTGGAGTCGGAACGCAATAAAAGGTTTGCAATTTTATTAATAGTACGATTTTCAAAAGCTTATTAGCGAAGTTCATGTTTGACTTTCTGACTGATTACATATGCTCGATATTTTCAATTGAGCAATATCCACCAGTGTGGGGACCGGTGTTCGAGACATGAAACTCAAAAATAAATATATTTTCCTTCGAACTTAGAAAAATTATGATATTTTTATCCAGTGAAGGACAATGTTTCAAAAATTATAATGGGGGCGAAATGAGAATTGTAGGAAAATAATTGAGAAGTCGGAATGAAATAAGTGGTTCGCTATTCGATTAATGAATCGCGTTTTCTAAGCATATCAATGAGGTTTATGTGCAAACTTCTTGCTTATTTCGTAAATCCGATTTAAATGTTTAAGCAGTATCCGCCGGTTAACCATATTGTAGGGACCCCGAGTTTGTATCCTGCAAAAATATTAAAAATAGTAATTTTCTGTCGGACTTAAAACCAATTTGGTAATTTATCTCAGTGTTTCGGAGACTGCTTTAGGAATGAACAATAAATGGGAAATGCAAGTTTTACACATCGGATATAGGAATCAGGGTTAGATACGAGGTTCACAATTTGATTAGTGACCTGAGTTTGGGAAATTTTTTTAGCAATGTTATACATTAATTTTTCACTGTTTAGTATTCATCCATAATCTATTCAGAGGATTAAGCACTCTCTAAAATGAATGTATTGCAAAGGGACCCGAGTTCGAGACCTTAAACTATTAATACAACATTTAATTTCGGACTTAATTTAGTAATATTTCCCAGTGAGAGGTGGGAATATATAATAAAGGAGAAATGTAAGGTTTAGAAGAATTAGTCTACAGTCGGGATGAAATATGACGTCTGATTATTAGCACAATATTTCTAAGCTAATAAGCGCAGTTCCTGCACTGTTAAGTATTCATCAGCAACTCGTACAAATTTTTAAGCAATCTGTGTCCATTTAGGAAAGCGTAGGGACCCGAGTTTGAAGCACAATACTATAATATATATTAATTTTCTCTCAGTATTATAAAATATCTTGACATCTTCCGAGTGATGGGAGAAAGCTTATACAGCTGCGATGCATGCAACCTTAGTTGTTTTTCAGACATTGGAGCAGCAGGGGTCATTTCGGCATCATTAAGAGTCATTAGTGGAGCAGGTGGGGTCATTTAACGGTCATTTTTGGAGTGGGAGAGGTCATTTAGGAGTCATTTGAGCACAGGAGGAGTCATTTAGGGGTCATTAAGGTTAATTAATGTGCCATTTAGAGGTTTTAGGGGTTATTTAAATGTCATTTAGGGGTGATTAGTGGTCATTTGTGGAGCAGGAGGGGTTATATGTGAAAAGGAAATAGTAAGAATTGAGAAGCATTACAGAAGATTGTGAAGGATTTGCGATGAATAAGGAGGATTGGTGAGGATTGTGAAGAGGATTGTAGAGGATTGAGGATGATTGTAGATGATTGTGGAGGACTGGTGGGGATTGAGAATTGGTGGGAATTGAGGATTGGTGAGGATTGTGGAGGGGATTGGTGATAATTGAGGAGGATTGCAGAGGACAATTTCTAAGGATTGGGTATGAACGAAATTTTTTAATTGGTGCAGAAGATTATTAAGGATCGTGGAATACTGGTGAGGATTGCGGAGGATTGCAGAGGATTGTGGATGATTGTGAAGGAGGACTGGTGGGGATTGTGTAGGACTGCAGGGGAATTTGGGGGATTGGAGAGGATTGTGGGAGGATTGGTGAGGATTGTGGTGGATTGTGAAGGAGAGCTGTTGAGGATTAAGAAGATTTATGGAGGATTGGTGCAGATTGAGGAGGATTGCTGAGGTATGTGATGCTAATTGTGATGTTTATTGTGGTTCTAACTTCAGTGCTGTTTGTGAAAAATTAATAGAATTATTGAGAAAGTGTGAAAGATTTATGGAAATATTGATAGATTGTAGTGCTAATTTTGATAAATTGATGGAAAAATTGTGTGTGATTAATGGAAAGATTGAAATATCTAGTAAATATTGAAAGATTAATGGAAAGATGGAAAGATTGATGAGGAGGTTGTGATTGAAGTACAGATTGTGGTGCTGATTGAGAATTATTGATGGAAAGAATGTAAAAATTTGATGGAAATATTGTGAAAGATTTATGGAAAGATTTACATATCTGGGAAAGGTTGTGAAATATTGAGGGGAAGATTAGACTAATGATATATTGATGGTCAAGAAGAGCATGCAAGTTATGACTGTTTATAACCCTCGTACATTTTAAGTCTCAAGGGCCTATTCGTTCGTAAACCATAGATAACTATGCCTATAATAGTATTAGTAGATGCTGTTTCATGCAATGTTTTTATCCTACTTGTGCAGAGAGTTGTTAACCTAACAATAGCTTTTTTATTTCATACATATGCAATTAAATAATATGTGTATAATATTTATATCAACAACAAGACGAGGCAGCAAATAAAGTGCATATGCTGACATAATGTAATAATTGAACTTCATTAGAGGATACCAGAAATTTAATTGATATAACTTTTTGCATTGTTCTGCTGCAATGTAAGCACAATTTCAGTACAAATTGAAAAAAAAAAATTAATATATAAAATGATTTAAAATCGAATAATAAATACAGATTATATTTTATGTTACTCTGCACCTATAAATGTAATATGGTTACCAGAAACAAATGGAGGGTGTAACGTCAACATCAGCAGGTATATAAGCAGATGACTTCATTTTTTCAGTGTGTTTGTAGTTATTTATTTTAGTAAATTCTAAAAATATAAATGTAATATTTCTTTCATATTAACCCTATATCGTAACCAGTCTGTTTTAAAAGGTTTTCATTACAAAAATTACTATGAAGCATCTCTATGGTTATAAATGCCTTATACATACATTCCTGGAGCTATAAATGATACTTGCAAACTTAATTTCCCGAACCTACCTCCTAAGAATTTGCATATGATAGTCTCTTGCTTATGGGTCAATTAGAGAAAACAAATGTGGTCTGCTATATAATAACAATTAAAAATTACATATCAAAACAAACAATGTAAGCATAAGCACACAATATTGAGACTCCAACTGAAAATTATGAAAAGGTTTTAATACAACATTTGCTATTTAAAAGTTTTAATAATGGTAAATCCGACTATCTTAAACCGAAACAGCTATCCAATAAACATTGTCATGAGCCATAAATGCATTGATTTAAAAAATATAACAAAACTTTTAATGCATAAATAAGTGTATAATTCTATAGGGGAATTGTAGCGTCTTCATTTGGAAGTTATTGTAACAGATTTTTAAAAAGCCTTCCCATTCTTACAGAGGTAACTTAGTGGTTGGAGTACCCAACTCCTGTTCGAGAGGTTGTGGATTCAAATCCCCATACCTCCATGAGAAATTTGTCATCGTAAATGTTACCAGCTATTATGGGAAGGTATGCAAATTACATTATTTAAATAGTGTAAACCTATCTGGCATTAAATATAAATTTTCGATACAATTTAATATAATTTTTATGGTTTTAAATGATTAGATAAAATAAATTGAATTAAAATAATTCACCAGATTTATATATTTATCGATTCCTAGATATCTGATCGTTTTTCGATTGATTTGACACGATCAGCCTACTGCCTGTCCATGGGTGCTCCCTAAACTCAACTCCAGTAACCTAAAGTAAATTTAAAAAAATAAGTTTCATATTTAACTACACTTTTCATATTTTTAGTATGAAAACATAAGATCATAAATCTTTAAATTCTCCAAAGCTAATTAAATTAAAAACTCCCCAACCTTTCAAAACGCAAATAACTTTAATTTGTATAAATTTACTTCCATTTAATCATGGCAAAAAAAGTTCACATCCTGCATCACTAAAAACAACCCTCAAAACGAAATACACACTGGCTTTTCATTATATTTTCCTTATCAATCATTGAATTAACAATTCTCTTTAACCTTTTGCAAAAAGAGAAATATTACATAAATCAATGTTACCTTTTACACATACAAAAAGAGTCTCCGAATATAAGTGGTCTCGGGAGAGAGAGAAAGAGAGAGAGAGAGAGAGAGAGAGAGAGAGAGAGAAAGTCGCCTAAATTTTACCAGTATTTTTCTACAAAATTTCACTTTTCATCCAATACACTCTACACCAAAATAACATCACCAACCAATCCAGTCAGACAAGTTTGAGCCACCAGTAAACTTTAAAGTTTAGGTATTGCTCCAAATATATAGTTCTCCCATTAGCATGTAAGAGCCCATGGATATTGCCCCAACTTGTAAACTCGAAAGTGTAGGTATTGCTCTTGCAAGTTTACAAGTTATGAGTTTTCTAGAGTGTGCAATTCAGTATTTACAAGTAGACATGTGTTTGTTCTCAGATTTTTTGAGAATTTCAGAATAATATGTTTGGCAGGATATATTCTTGAGCCTGCAATGTACGTGACAGCTACCTCTCTCTCTCTCTCTCTCTCTCATAGTATGCCTTTTTGATTAAAACTGGTAAGCGGCTGGAGCTGATCATGGATGTAGTTAAGAACCTTTTTGTAGAATGTGGGGTGAAGAGTGGTTATTACCCAGGTTTCCAAAAGGCACATGGAAGTTAACAATATGTACATAAGAGAAAAGTATAACCTGTGTGGCAGACAAATACTTTTGCTATTTCGACGTAAATGGCCTGTAAAGGCACCCGGCAAAGCATAAGCTATATGTTGGGAATTTTGTGTGCGTTGAACCAGACATATTTTTGACAGAATTACACCAGCATGGACAATGAGGGAGAAATATATTTTTGTGGCAGTGGGGTATTCTTTTCCAAATGAATGTCACGATGCCCTAGCTGATCTGCCTACTGGCCCAGTACCTGGCATACTTCTGAGCGGCAAAACCAAGAAATTGCTTCAACTTTCGTGCCATGGAAGAATTTTAATATACATGGTGAAATACAGAAGTACTACTTGAAGTATGGAGCCAAACTCGATTGTATTCATCGCGTACTACGCTTTGAGCAGAAGGTGTGTGTGGCTCTGTATATCACATTCAATATTGAGGAATATGCTGAGGATGTGAACACTTTCGAAAAATGGTTTTTTTTAATTGATGCAAATTTCAGTCTAAGGAAAGACTTTGCATAATGCCCACTGAGAAAGGAACATCAGAGTCGTATCGCAGTACGACATGATTTATGGGGCGGAAGAACTTATTAGGTGACCTACATTCAAGTAAGACAAGCCCTCGATTAGAATCTAGTCCTGATAGAAATGGAAAAGTTGTCTGTTATATTCAACAAGCCTTTATAAACTGGTGTTGCCATTTTAGATTTATTCAAATTGTGCCTCTACGACTTCAGTATAATTATATGAACCATAAATTTCCTCAGCAGGCTTTTCATACCCTATATTGTGATACCGATATTAGAATTTATGAACTTTACTCTCATAGAATGTCTACAAAAGCATTTATCCTGATTTGGCCGTACAATTTGATACTTCTAACTAGTACCAGATAATTTGCAAAAATTCCCATTGGTGAACAAAGGCTTTACATGAGTTATGAAGGATTAATTTTCTGGTCGCATCATCACTCACTTTGTAGGTATATGCCCTAAACTTTACTCATACATCGTGTTGAATGAACAGTGTGTGAGTAAAGCAATGGGGGTAAATACTGACATGTTATATTATGTCCTGTACGAGGATTATGTGGATTGCTTAATGCAAAATTCAAGGGTTTGGGGACCCAATTTCACTTCCATTCGCATGCACATGAGATCTACACCTAACATGTAACAAAAGTTGCCTTGCCAAGCCCTAATGACAAACAGTATATCGGACCAGATACCATGTCGACACTGCCATGGGGCGCTAGGAGATCCCACCGATAAATTTCCCATACTTCCCAATATCTGACAACCACAACATCTGCCAAATGCAAAATGTACCACACCTAACTACTGTCATGCACATCTTCCAGACATATCATCTGTCAACCACTACATCTGCTGTGATGTCCTATCCGCATCAATAACTCACAAATATAAATAACATCCCCACCACCCCCAGGTGCGAGATAATAGACTTCCAAGGGGAGATCATCCCACTGTGAGGTCACTATTTAACTACATGACAACCACTAACTGCGACATGAGTGTAACTGATTCGTCATAAAAACCATAATTCATAAGTGAGGTCAGTGTCACTGCAGAACTCCGTCAACCTAACAAAATATAAGTGCTACTTTGTGTGAGTGTACAATGGAGAGACACCAAGAAGTTAACAGCTATAAGTAGAAAAATGTGAAAAATAATTGTAAATATATTTTATGTATATAAATGTTGCCAAAGAACTGTGACTCAGAAAAGTGATGTAAGAAAATATTACGTATGTATATATTTTGTTTTCTATATAAATTGTTTTAAAAGACTATGTTCCAAAAAAGTAATGTATGAAGATGTAAATATTTCAATATATATTTTTTTTACGTAAAACAAAAGGACATGAAAAAGAAGAACGATTTCGTATATAAATGAATATGTGTACATATTTTAATTATGGTTTACGGTTAATGATGGGTAGTAAAATTATTTCAATCTGAATATTTGTTCAGTTTATTATTTACCGTAAAATTGACAAATATTGTAACAGGGGGGTTACACATAATATTCTAGCTAACCGTAACACAAAATGATAGGGATATATATATATATATGTACTAAAAATACTTATTAAAATTAAAACAATACATTTTAATAATAATATCATGCGATGAAACAATATATCAAACCAGAATCATAACTTATACTTCAGACACTCCAGAAAAGAATGACTAACATTTACACAATGTGGGAGATAATATTAAAAAATTGTATGGGAAGAGCAACAGGAATATGCATTTAACACGGGGGTTACACTAATGTATTTTACACTTTTACTATACAAGCACTCGTTTTTTAATTCAAATATAATTAAAAATTAATAACATATATTGCGAGATAGAATGAAAAAATTATTTAAAAAAACCCTAGCGCCTGGCTGTAATCCAATATGGCGACAGGGGTTATAATGGATCATATATGCAAACGGTAATCACTTGAGAGCAGGCTGCTCTGGGGAGATGATGTGAAATTATCTTTTTACTTAGTAATAGCATTATGTACTCTCTCTGCACATGCAAGTGTACAATTAACTATTCAATGTGTGCAATAAGAAATTGCTAGTAATGCATATGCATACTTAGCAATCGCAAAATTATTAAATAACCCAATTAAATAATCTAATAAAACGTAAATATCTTCTCCTCTATACAACTACATGTGAACTTCCGTCGTTCTCACTTTTCATCTAGCTGCCGACGAGTGAATACTTACATACACAAACACAAAAAGAATTCATTTCTCCCTCCAACCTCGGCAGTCTGTCTCTGTTAGTCGAAGGGAGAATATGTATTATTACTCTCATTACATAAATTGTAATTGCGAAAATAAAATGTAAGTACCCTCAACGGAAATCGAGCACAGTAACAATTGCTGCAACCACCCTCCTGGAGGGCCTCCAGCCCACTACGTCCGCCAAAAACAGGTCCTGCCGCATTCTCACAGTGGCCGTGTGAGGTGCAAGTGCAAGATCAGGTGCGAGGTGCATGAGCAACTGCATCGGGGGAGGGGGTAGTGCAACTGCATCACCGCTATTTTGAATAACTTAGGAGCCAGTACTCTGAGGGTCTCACTAAATTGATTAGGTTGCACCAAACTAACTGTTAGATTCAACTCAACGACACGTTTTTCTCAGTGTATGCACCATGGGCCTACTGCTTTGAATATTTCCACACACACACACCACTTTCTTCTTCTTGTGTGTTACATTTTGGTTATATTCGTGTATTCTTATTAGATGTCTTGAAATGCATTTCCACTAGTGCATGAGGAGCAATGGTTCTGGGATAAAATTACGTTTTGTTTTAAAAATTACAACAGTTCTTCATCTTCGTACATAGACGAGTGTTAGGTCTAACCTCCTCTATTTTTTTATAATCGGTCGCAATTATAACACTTACATTTAGTTTACACTCTTATATTTAGTTAAATTTTAATTGTCGTATTAAATATGTGCGACTACAAGTTTCGCGCAAGTTTTGGAATATAAATTAAACGATTTTATGATATTTTTAACAATTTTCTTACTCCTCGCACCATTCATTGTGGAGATTTATGGATCTGCTGAAATTAGTTTTAATTTAGGGAAGTGTTTCAAATCCTGAAATGGGCAATACAGTCTCAAATTAATTTTTCAGTCAAAAATGTTTTCCACCATGGCACATGTCGAAGTTAAAGCCGAGCGACTTATCGCCATTTTCTGGATTCCGGAATCCACCACCAGATTTAAGTAACTTTGATTTGCAACTCCCATAGGTTTGCTCCCACCACTGGCTTTGCAACAAGCCCACAAAAGGAATTAAATTTCAAGATGTTTACAAAAATTGAGGAAAGTGGAAAATGCTTAGATATATGATGACTGTGGCATACATGACAAGAGCGGTATTTTCCCATGTTTGAGAAAATCTGGTTACCAAGTTAGAGCAATTTTCTGCTGCAGCATGTTACAAACATTTGCTGAAATTAAGATATAGCAACTAGTTCACAATTTATTGTATGAAATTAATAAAGGCTGTGAATATAAATAATTTCGTTGTTGGAAGTGGAGAAGGGAGGAGGGGGAATTAATACTATGTTATACCAAACCCAACAAATTCTTCAGAAAAGGGGGGGGGGGGAGTTTAGAACATCTAACCTACACATATACATAAACCCTATATAAATATATATGCATCAGATGTGAAATTATATTTATATTACTGAACGTCTTAATTAAACCGTACATATTTATATTGCTGGCAATTGAAAAGTTTTCACGTTTGTTCCGTTTCGTTTTACATCCGATAGAGTAACAACTGGCATTACTTTATTACATATATGTTCATTGTTTCACTGTTATTGTGTTGATATACGGGCAACAGCGGAAAAAAAAAAGTTTATTTATAGGCCTGTAAATAGAGAGCAGCATTGTCAGAAATCGGAGTCATGAAGCAACAAGTGTTTTCATAACTGCATATGTATGCATAAACCCCCAACAGCATAAATTTTAAATTACTTTGCTATTTACAGCGAAGTCTTCCCTCGAAATTTAGACAAGATTTGTGTGCACTTGTGATCACGTAGCAGCATTTAAGTTGTCTTTAGTCTTAAATCTAACACTTAAGTCCCGGAAACATCAGATAATTCTTATTAAATAACATGCCAGGCAGATGATTGTGCAAGTCTTTATCTGTAGTTTTTGTTTTACAGTCTTGCATCAATCAAAAGCAGTTCTTGACTAGTTCGTTATGACTTATAAATATAAATATGATGCAGATCTGAGCCATCTGTTAGATATTAAGTTTGTGACAATTGTTAGAAAATGTAATTAAGTGGTAAAATATAAATAATTCTGAAAACCAGTACTTACTAAATTTGCGTTAATTATTAAAAATGAAAGTTTATTTAAGAGTATGTAAAAAAAAAAAAACATAAATGTATCTGATTTTTGTTGCACTTACTGCCGAGCAATGTAGGAAAGGATACAAATGTTCGAGGCAGTTTAGCAGAAAAAACCACATCCTCTGCGACATTTCTCGCTGTGAAAGCTGTTAAAGCCTCGTCGGGTGAGCGCCATTCCTTATACAATAAAATACATCGTCAAGGATGCCAGATACGGGTGGCGACAGCGTGGCGGAGGTCGAAGGGCGACCGCATGAAAATTTCAAACAAATAAGAAATCGATTTCCAATGACGGCAGGAGGGGAGAGGGGGAAATGTACGTCTGTGGAAGGGTCGCGGGGAGTCTGAAGGGTGCTGCTGGTAGCGATAGTTATCGGATGGAGTGAATCGATGGAGAGATCACGCACTCGGATAAAACACGCAGACAACGGGTTGTTGTTTGTTTTGAAAGTATGAAAATTGTTCAGGGAGGGAGGGGGGCTATGTGTTTTATCATTGTGCAGTAAACCCTTCCGAGTTATGCTCTTAAGAGCGACACGGCCTGGCTTGCATTTGGAATAAGGGTGTATACAGTCAAGCACCTTCCCAAAGCCGCTCCCATAATCAAAATTTCTTGAAACCCGAGGGTTCAGTTTAGCTAGGCGGGCCACACAGAGAATGGACATTCACAACATACATAAAATCACGATCACGCTGAACGGATGACGTGGCTAAGAAGTAGTGCATTGGACTCTCATTTGCAAGGACCTGCATTCGATTTCAGGCCCAGTCATTATTAAGTCGAGCCTCCGTGCTTTTTTGAAATCTCTCCGCGGGATCATCGATCTGGTTCTTTAATGCTGCCAACAGCCAAAAACTTTTCGCAATTGATTTTTCAAGAACAAAATAGCGTTTCTATTTACCGTCTCAAAGTAGGAAAGTTAAGCTCACATAAATATAAAAATATCACAATCACTGCAGTATTTAAACCCCCAATTTTTAGGAGTCAACATAAATAAATTTATAAATTTCCAAAAGTGTTTCGACAAATACGTGACCAAATACTTTACATGACTGTTGCTTTTTCGTTGAGATATAAATTACACTCCAAATATTTTACTTTACTGAAATCTAAACTAACCTGTTTAAGAAAAATTATTTGTTACAACTTCCTACTTCAAAACTGTATGTTTCGGAAATGCCCTCTTAAATATTTCTTAGCTTAACCTTAAACAATATAATGTGTTGGCCACAACGTGCATATTGATTTGTCACCCTAGCAGACATTTTTGTGGCAATTACAAAAATTTTTGTAGGCGATACAAATTAAATTTTAGCTGCCGCAAAGTTCAGTGCTGACAACTAAAAAATGTTGTTTAAGCCACGAACATTTTTGTAGGGCAAATACTTAAAGAAGAAAAAATGTGGCACCCTTGAAATACTTTTTTTCAGTATACAGTTAAAAAGCACGTACTAGCTGCGACACAGCACGCCCATTATTAATTATTATCAATTATCATAATTATCAATCTGGGGACCCGTCGCGCCCATTACTTAAGATAGCATGTGTCTCTGAGGCCGACTTTTTCATAAGGCATTACTTAAAGTCAGCTAAGTCCCGTGTTTGAATCTCGGTTATGCCATGGATGTGTGTATCTAGTTCACAGCAATTATGACATAACTTATAGCTTTGTTTTCCATCCATCTATCGGCAGTCTCAATACGTATTAACTTTAAGAATCATATTTTATTACACAGCCACTCACATAAGACTTAGGTTTGTAAAGAATGCTATAATTTTTAAAATATTCTAATAATGGAAGTATTTGCGGTTAAAGTACCTCCAACTTCCTACACAATCATTGATTGGTCATCAGTGATAATTCTTCCCTCATGATACGAGCTGACGAGAATGAGCTTTAAATACCTTTTTTTCGGAAACATTTTTTCTTCATCTTTATGAAGTTTAAATCGCTTTAAAGTCGTGGCGCATGAAAATTAAAAGTTGCGTGAAGCTTCCAACGCAAGGCTTACGCCAAAAGGGATTATATTCTGACTAAAAGCCAACTGCGCCCGACAACCACTCGCGCCATTACAGCTAAAGGATGAAACCTCGCATATCAAAAAGAAGGATAAAAATGCGGGAAACTGCGAAAATATGTCAGGTCGATTTTAATTTTTCTACCTTTCGTCGTTATTTACGCAGTATATTGTTAATAATCTGACAATATTACTCTAGCTAAGAGGAGTACTACGACATTAGCAGTTATAGTACCCAAAATGTAATTTATCTACACTTATAAGTTCTAATGGTGAAGTTTATTACAATTCAACTCATGGGTGTAAAAATTATCTTCCATTAATTAAAGGTGGAGTGATCGTCATCCACGTGGTGCTATGACACAAAAATTACACAATCATACAGGTAGGAAATGACGCCGTGGTTCGTTTGTGTTGTCACGAGTATTTAAGCACAGAGAGGTGGATGAAATTGTCCTGCCGCAAACTGCAGCCACAGATGACAAAAAATGGCAAGGACCAGCAAAACTTAGGAACGACTAACAGCGTCTGGAACCTTAAACTTTTGTCTCTCTCTGACTATTAGTCCCGTAAGTCGTATGCGTAGATTGTATAATAACTTAGCGAAAACACATACAAGTCTCGGCATATTCCCCAATACAATTAAGTTTTCAGAAGAACCCGTTCCGAATGTTAATACAAAAATTTACCTCTTGGATTGGAACCACGCAACACCCCCCCCCCCCCAACTTTCCGCATAATTTAATATACACACAAAGGCACGTATCCTATTGCTAACATCTTCTCATTTAGAGTTAAGTAACTTTTCGATTTCACTGACCTTAGCCTTAGAATTAGTACACTTTTCAGTATAAATATGTACTAGTTGTTCAGTTTAACTTTTTAGGACCACCTATCTATAATTATTAAAATTATGTATTCGCCTAAGTTGATATTTTATTGATTTAAGTATACCAAACTCCTCTAAGTTGTCGTGACAATATATGCATTATTACAGTTTGCAACAAAATGTATAAGCATCATTTTAAAATGTGTATATAATAACAAACTGTTTAACCGGTGTGTAAAATTAATTATTCTAAATTTGTACAACGGCTTCAGCACTGTCATTACACCTCTACCACTTTCATTTTGTGGTAGATTGTCAAATGTTTTGTACTTAAAATTATTGTCTACTAACTAAAAATATGTAAAATATGTATTTCCGAAAAAGTTGCATGAAATATTTTATATATACGATTTTTTAAAAATGTTTTTTGGATGTTTGACGAGTTCCGCCAATCAGAATGGTTTACATACAAAGAAATGCTTCCCACAACACTAAAATTTAAAATTACGACTAATATATAGGTTATAAATTTTTAAAGATAATTTATTTGTAATATATCTGAAAGAATTATAATTATCTTGGAAGTGTACATTGAACTAAAAAAGGTATTAAAACCATTCAGATATGTAATTTATCGTGCAGCCAAATTCGTTGCCATTAAAAAAATTTGGTTTATAAATAATGACAAATCAACGAAATTCTTAACACTTGTTCCTGATAACGGGCTACGTGTGGAAGCGAAACAGCATTTTTCAGTTCTGGAAATTTTGTTGCAATTAGCTACATCAAACAAAACACTTTGACAATACATTTAATATAGTATGTCCAAATTTGTTGATGGTAATATCTGAATAAAATATAACTTCTTCAAATGAAATTTATAAAAAGTGTTTGAAAGATAAATTTTAAGTCCACTCCGTACTATCATAATACATACGTGAGGTTTATTCAACAGTTACTTTGTCTGCAGTGGTTATATATACAGTTATGAAAAACTATTTTAGTTCTAGTGTCTGCTAGTCCTGGTTTCATGCGTTTGGTGAAGAGCCGGACCAGTGCCTACCTGCTTGCTGGCGGCGCGTCAGAGGGAACAGAAGAGGGGATGAATGGACGCGCGAGGGTCGACGCTAGTTACCCCCACTCACCCTCCTGAAAACTTAGCTCCGCCGTCCGCCAACTTGCCTGTCTAATAATGTAAGAACCTACCCTCCTCCCCTTCCAACCCCTTGGAGCACCGTAGGTGAGGCGCACCCCGCCAACCGAACCAACTTTTACTCGGTTCGTTAGAGCAATTTGCCGGGTCGAGCGGCAGACATTTCACGGGGCCGGCAGTCTTTCCTCCCTCCACCGCGGTGGTCGCGACACCTCACCCTCCGATCCTGCTCTCTCGCTAGGGCACCGCACCCTCCCCACATCTACCCGCGTCCTCGCAGTTAACCGGAAGTTCTGTTTTCCAAACTCCGGAGGATTTCTTTGATTGTGGACGAGGAAAAAAATGTGTCTTTGCCGCTGTGGTAACCCACCTCGGCGATCTTTATCTGCGTCGTCGAACTGCGTCGCACCTGCGATCAGCCTTCTCTTCCCACTTGATAAATCCGTCGTGCGATCCTTCCGAGTTGACACCACCTCTGCAGTCCTGCGTTCTGAATTTTTTAATTAATATCTAATTACATTTAATAAAGTTACAGGTAAAAATATGATAACATCTCTTCGCATTTGCTGTCTTAAGCACTTAAACAAAAATTAAATAACCACTAAAGACTGTGACAAAGATCTTGAATAACTTATTTGAAGAACGGTATAAGTTCACATTTCAAGCAAAATTAGTTATGCTATGCGAATGGCATTTCAAAGCAAGAGGTATCTTTTTCTCGTTAAAAGTCAAGATAGCAGTACTCCAAAAAGTTATTTCTTAAGTTGCACTTTATGGTGTATCTGGAAAATTCATGGTCTTTTTCTTATTAACATCGAGTAACAATACTCTAGAATCTAGAGAAATAGAACGAAGCCAGAACAAATGTCCTGTTTCTAACATTGGCTATATATTTGTCTGTGGTATTTTGATCTTAAACATATTTATTTTCGATAAATTTATAGAAATATGTTAACAAATAATTTCGCATACATATTTATTGATATTGATGTGATATAAATCGTCCTAAGATCATAAATAATAATTTTATAATGATGAAAGCTATAAAAGGAGGAAAATAAAAGGAAGCAAGCTAACAGGACTTTACACACGAAGCCTGTGGGTAAGGAAGCACGAGAAAGTTTTGCAGGTGAGTTCCCACTATACATTCCTAGGCTTAATATATTTTTAAGAATTTGATAACTTGAATTTTTTCTTATATTTTGTGTTAATGATTTCCAAAGATTTACAATAGTCAAAGGAACAAACCATGTGAGATAGATTATTAAGTTCATTGCAACAATTATGTAGAAAATATGGAAAATAACCCCCTTCATCTTGAGAGACATGTGTACTACAGTTTGTATTAAATATTATTTACAGAAAACTGTTCTTTGTATCTTGGCTGCATTGGAAAGTATACTTGTTGAAATTGTAAACATTTCAGATCTAAAATAAAAATCAATTATTTTTGTGAAAATTGTAAGCGTGTTACTTATGCAGATCTAGCCATGTATTTGCACCTAGCAAAGAACATTTACTCTAACATGAAATACCTGCATACCGGGTGCACTTCGCAGGAAGAAGCTCTGGGAATAATTATTTACTTCATGCAGAATTTGCCCTAGTTGAAGTACTGGTTTGGAACGTATTCTATATGTCGCAATTTTGTGACAATATTTTTAATGGGCACAAATTAAAAAAAAAAAAAAAAATACAGCTAAGTGATATGTGTTCCATAAAGGAAAGAGACTAATGGGTTTACTAAAGTTTTTATTCTTTTTGAGTACTACATCACAAAACATGTGCCAAACGATGTGAAACACGGGTATATCTTCTCAGATTAGTATTGTGGGCAAAATAAAAATCCAACATTTATTATAATTTTCGCCTTGTTGGAAGGCACTAGAAGATTTCGAAAGTACCATCCACTTATTTTCACTGATAGGGAATTCATTCCTCTCATACGACAGAAGTTTTGCACATGGCTGCAAATAATTTTTTACGTAATTCTTGAAAGCTTAAATGGTAGGTAGGCATTGACGTATCGTTGACACCATTACCATAAAGATGAAACGAGGAAAATGTTCAACATTACCGAGATAATTACAAATATTCATGTGCCTTACCCGGAACTTTAACCCAGAAAATCACCGCAAAACTAGGGTAGTGTGCAATCAACTGCATCACGGGGTAGTATTCCCAGTTTCAACTTCACATGTAATAAGTATAATGTTTTGAATGATAGGGTTCGCTAAGTTGAAATATATCCAGGACGATGACAATTAAAAGAATACAGCGTCTGAAACACTTAAAACAAGTAATATTACATGACCTACATAGCGCTACTTTCCAAGTCATATCTCGGGAAGCAATTTACCGATTCATACCAAATTTCGCAAACGATTAGTGCAGCGGCAGGTATTGTGAACTGGTATATTTCAAATAAGTCAGACACTTAGCAGGGTATCAGCCTTTCCTAAAGTCCTGCTAAAGTTCTACTTCCAGGATATTCCTCCGCCTCGTACAAACTAAGATGAACTAGGCCTTAGTCTGAAACATTACACCAAAGGACAGCGCACCGTATTCGTGCGCACCAAGTGTAATAGTATTTTGTATACGCTGAGTGAGATAAAAAGTAATTGTGAGGTTATCCCTTATACATTCATTTTAGCGTTTCTATATTTGCTCAGGAAACAGTCAAATGCGTAGGGGTGTTCCCAACTATTTATAGTAGTGACGCTAAATATTCCCACTTCTGCAGCTTGGTGTGTGGAATTATTACTATACCTGGTTACTATATTTTTTTTATTACTATACTATAGGTTAAAAACTTCCATTACAGTTCAGTAAATTTACCAGAACATTTTTTTACAGAACCGTATACCTATTTTCTCTCTGTTTTATTCAAATTATTTATATATAAGGCATTATAATTTGTAGATAAAATATGGCAATCTTTTCAATTTAGCAGAAAAGAAATAGTTTTATCAACACACGTATAAAATGCATGTGATTCGTGCCATATGTTGGAAATAAATAAACTAATCATACATGGGGAGATTTTTCAAAAGTTTGATTACAAAAGGGTTAATGAACCGCAAATAGATTATATGCTATAGGGTAGAAACTATGTATTTAAATTCCAACTTAATTTTGCATGCTCTCAGTATATAACTAAACCACCAATTGGGTCCACATAAATATCCTTGGGTCCACCATTTTGTGAATTGGAATCATTTTATAAATTTATTGTTTTATTATTTATCTTTGGAGAAAAAAAACTGGTTAGTACCAAATTTGGCAATTATGTAGCACTACGGCAGGCCATATAAACTATTAAGTTTTGAGCGTCTCAAGCACTCAATCTCAAAATTATGGTCATTTAATCATCTTACCTCAGTGTGTTATACTTACAAAATTTTGAAACCAATTTCATATTATTTTTGTATGCTGGCAATATCCTATATAATAAGCAGACGATCTCTGTCTGTCTGTCAGACTTTAATACCTATAAGTCCCTTGAAACTCAACAGAAGTTCTTCAGATTTTGCAGAGGGAATCCGCAGGATAAAATACAGGTCAGTTTCGAATTTCAGCATGATCAGATTACGCAATATTTAGCTTTTACACTAAAACATGTATTTTAATTAATTTTTCCTTACTGAAAGTTTTGCATTAATGCATAGAGAATATTGCATAGAGATGCGAAGGTAATGGAATATCATATTTGTTTACTTTAAAAGTTTGGCTTCAATGTTGAGTTAATTAAGTGGGGCCACAGTGGCTAAGTGGATAGAGTGACTTCATAGGGGCCTTAGTGGCCCAGTGGATAGAACTATGTTAAGTTGGGCCGCAGTGACCAAGTGGGTAGAGAACCATTAAATGCAACCGCAGTCCCTTCTACGTTGAGTTTATTTCACATAATTTCATTATTAACTACATATATCAGTTTTGTATGGTAACGAAATTTTTTTAAATAGTAACTGTTCTAGCCCAGTGACAACACAAAAAAAGTCACGCGCTGGGTCCCATAGTATACATATATTGACCACTTAATTTGTCTATATGGAGCCTCGTTTCACCTCCATTCTGTGATATAACTAAAAAAATATATATTTTATGCTATTTCTTGGGAATTAATAAAATCTCTTCCTTCCAAATTTGTTAGAGAATTTGTACTGTGTGTCGAGGTACTTATTTTCATAATGGAGGCTATTGAAATGTTTCAGCGTATTTTCCTTGATCTACAAAACTGTGAAATCAATTTTAACTTAACTTTCTATTCCGGCAGTAATCTATGAAAATAATAGAATATAGAACATTCTAATGCATACAATTTATGTCCAAAGTTTATAAAGATTGTCACACGGAAAAAATGTGAGGTATTATGCTACATCGTGACGACCAATCAACCGATTCGCACAAAATTTCACGCGCAATTAATGCTACTGTACGGAATGTTAACCAAAAGGTTTTAAGTGCCGCTCGCCTTTTCTTACAAAGTGTTTGTAAATAATTAAGGTAGCAACTTGTTGGCATAACGTTTACTACAGAATGCTGGCACAACATAAAATAACATACGAAACAGCAATCGCTGAGGATACCAACTTTGAAGGAACGTATAACCAACTAACCGTATATCATAGCAAAATTATCTCACATGTGGGAAAACCTTTATATTATTTGACGTAAAGGAAAGGGACACTTGTTTCATTCAGAAATATTTTTAAATTATTTGACATTATATGTTGGTTGCACAACACTAGCCTAACAGAAGAAAATATGCAATTTAACACCAATAGGTTTCCCAACATGTTACCAACCGTTTACCAACCATTTTCAAGTTTAACAAAAATTACACATGCAGGATTATTGGCTTTTTCTCATTTAGTGACATCATTTTCTTGAGAGTGCTAAGTAATCTCTCAAAATGTCCGGGTTGAAATTTTTTGTTATCATATTACGTTGATCTCACGTTGTTTTAATACACGTGTTCCAACCCAACGTTTAGAAAACTTTTCCAAACAAATTCCAACCGTTGGCCCAACGTACGTTGCTGCTGGGGGATACTTTTTGCCAGCGTTATTGCATAATAGTGTCAGGTGGGGAACGGCAGAATTTTTGCTATACTTCCAGAACAATTAAATTAATTTGCACCAAATATCCCAAACCATAAGGGCTACAGAAGGCTACGTTACCTTATATTACTTAATAAGTTTTAGTTATTTATTTAAAAATAGCGGATATATAAAATTCTTTCTAAGTTCGTAATGCCTTAAAAAAAAGTAACCAAATCACCCAAACATTTTTTTGACAGCACCTATTTAAAACATCGTATATAGAACATCTTTTCATGGCAATTTCTTAAGATTACGTCGAATAAGAAATTGAATTTTATTCCCTATTTCGAGGACGCATCAAACGATTTCCACCAAATTCTTCACTCAAGTGGTGCTACGGTATGACATGTAAACAAACGTGTTTCAAGGGCGCAGGCATTTATTTCAAAATTACATTCCTGTTAACATTTCATGTTAATAACACAAAACTCCTAATTTGAAACGTATTTCACACAAATTTGATGCTCTAGATCCCACCTTTGTATTGCAGTTGATTGCACTCTAGCGCGTGGTAGAAGAATTTCTGTGCTTGAGTCCCAGGTAAGACATGTGAGTATTTTTAATTGTATTTTTACGGTTTCGTATGTTTCAGGTATCATCTCTAATTATACTGCTGTCATAAATACGCCAAGGCCAACATTAAATCTAAGTTTATAAGAACTTAATTAGAAACTATTTGCACCCAAGAAGAGGAAAGTAGCCTCATTCAATATTTCAGAAACTTCTGGTATTTAAGCTGGTCTGGTTGACGTGTAGGTTTAGCTAGTTAGTGTACATTTCGCACGAACTATCTGCACGGCACATTGTGCGACTCTTGTATTGTCCATGGTTGCCTCGTCTACCACAGTGTATTGTCCATGGTTGCCTCGTCTACCACAGTGTATTAGCAAGACGTTGTAATGTTAAAACGAGCTCTATCTCAGTGGGTAAAATAACGCTACATTTGCAGATCTTGACATATCTTATCAATATGTCACTTCGAACGAACTGCTAAGTATAGTTTTGTAGCAAAAAATGTCACTATATTTGTTCTTCAGACAGTCACTCTTTCATGTCGTCACTCACTGTAGTCGAAAGTACAAGCTTAGTCCCTGAATCGGCACCTTCGGTGATTCGACGATGAAGGCATTCATTTCGACTCTGTTTTCATCACAAGCAGCAGGCATCAGCCTTCATACGGCACATAAAATTTTCAGTAAAAAGAGAGTGGTCACTTCCAAATCGATGTTCATGTAATGGATTTGGAAAGACAACTGTAAATTTTTCAAGTTTATCGCGATAATTTTTACAGTAAAATTCTTAGCTTGTTCGCACATACGGCATTGTCGTATATTTTATTTTTACTTAAAAAAATATGGGAACGCTCCGAGAAAACTCACATAGGCGTACACGCGATATATTATATATATATATATACACAGATCACATATAATTAGAAAACACATAGGTACTGTTTACTAAAGGCTGTTCACTATAAAATGAGCACTTTAGAAAAGAACCTTAGAAAAATGTTACTGCCGCAGCATTAAGATATTTTAATGGGCGCACTTAGTGACTTTTGCTTAGTAAAGTTGGTAACGATGGATAGAAAGTAGTTCCATATCTTGACGTAGAATGTAAAGTGTTAGATATTAATTTGTGACAACTTAAAATTAATTCGTTCACTTTCTGTTCTTTTAATGCATCCACATATAAAAATGATCAGATTTGTAAAGTATTAATTTTGCTAACGATTTCACAGTTTCACATGACCGACGCATGGATAAAGTGATGAGACCTATAAAAATCTTAATTTTACGTAAGGCGGAGAAATATACGACGTGTATACAAGAAGGGCTTTCAAAAGTGCTCATTTTACCGTGAACAGCACATATACGAATATAAACATACTAGGGGCCAAGTCCGTGATCTCTTTTTTTTGTATTGTCATGTGACTAGAAAAGTTACGGTGTAACGCATTTTTGTTATCATACAAAGACTGAAAAAGAAATTATTTGAAATGAACTTAATGTTGGATATATTTCTATCCACTAAGCCACTGCGGCCCCAATAGGAATCGCTTTATTCACTGAGCCACTGCGGCCCAACTTGGAAATTAACTCAACATTGAAGCGAGAGATTGCAAGTAAACCAAAATGATATTCCATTACCTCCATATATCTATGCAATAATCTCTATTCGTTAATACAAAAATTTCACGTAGGAAAAAAATAATTTAAAAATGAGCTTTCAGGGTAAAAAGTAATGATTGCTTAATTTGATCTTGCTGAAATTCGAACGTGACCAGTATTTCACCCTGAGGATTCGCTGTGCAAAATTTGAAAAACGTCTGTTCTATAGGATTAGGTAACCCATCCCGTGACCTTTTCTTTTGTATTGTCACGGGGCTAGAACAGTTACCATGTTAAAAAACTTTATATATCATACAAAGACTGAAAAAGACAATTGCATTGATCTATGTAGGTAGTAATGAAATGGTGTGAAATTAACTCAACATCGAAGAGACTGCGGTCCCATTCTATATTTATGTATCCACTTTGCCACTGAAGCCACACTTAACATAGCTATATCCAGTGAGCCACTAAGGCCCCACTTGGAATATCTCTATCCACTGAGCCACTGTTGCCTCACATGGAACCTCTCTATCCACTTACCTTCTAAAGCCTCATTTGATATATATATATCCACTTTACCACTGCGGCCCCACTTAATAAAGTTCTATCCACTGAGCCACGCGGCCCCACTTGGAATATCGCTATCCACTGAACTACTAAAGCCCCATTTGAAATACATCTATCCATTTGGCCACTGCGGCCCCACTTGATATAGTTCTAACAACTAAGCCACTGTGGCCCCACTTAATATAGTTATATCCACTTACATATGTACAATCATTGTCGTGGAACATTGTAAAATGTAAACATTCATGACCAAATATTTTGCAAAATAGTACAAACAGTTACAGTTTATTACATACCTAGTTTTGTAATATACTTACATACATTCTTAACATTGTTGTGAAACATTGGAACATCTACACCATGATATACAAACTTTTTGCAAAATGATTGTATGTATATATGGACGCATTACATGCAATCGTAAGGAAGTTGTGCAAATGTTGCATCTACTTATTTAGAGATATAACATGATACTAGCTGGCATATCCTGTCTTTTTGCCACGGAACCATACCCACATTTGAAACGCAATATTCCACCCAAATATTTCTATTGTGATTAACGTGTAACTCACCATTTACATTGTCATCTATTGCAGCACCATTTACCTCTTCCGAACATTCAATGGATAAATAATCATAAAAATATACCATCTGGAGATCGTACGTAACTGTGTAAAAGGAAGCATGCCATAATGATGTCTGTAGATAAATCAAGATTGACATTTAGTGGTCTGTGAAAAATGCGCTACTTGTTTGACAGTATTCCAAAGCTGCAGTCCATGTACCCGCGAGTTCGACTTAGACGATAGTTTAGGATGCGCTTTGTGTGTGACGAAAATCGTCCTGAAAATGGGCGAAGCACATGTTTATGTAAACTGAACACTTTATCACCCACAAATGCCAAGGGCTTTCGCGGGCTGGTGGTTCCATGCAAAGGTTTCGATTGAGGAATGTTAAGTGTGAATCTTCTAAATACAGTACTGTCGGATTCTTTCTCAAAGGAGCAAACATCAGTATAAATTAACCTGTAATTTGAATCAGCCACGCCCAACAATACGATATAATGGTAGTGTTTGTAATTGAAATATAGAGAGCCGCCCAAAGCTGGTTTGACAATTCGGATGTGCTTCCGTCAAGCGCCTCTATGCAAATAGGGAAATTTTCTTTCTGCACGAAACCGTGAGCGATATTCAGCCAAACCTCTTCTGCAGGCAGGGGAAGACATTCGTCTTTAAGTGTGTTCCAAATTGTTTTACACACTTCCCGCACAATCTTGCTCGCTGTTGAACAGCCGACTCTGTAGGAATAATGCAAATCCACTAAACTGTATCCACTTCTTGAATACCTGTAAAGAATATGCATTAAGATAGCAAAAATATTGTCATATTGAAAATTACTCTTTAGACAAATGTAACTAAAATATATGGATAAAGTAAAAGAAATAGGCAAAATTAATTATTTGGTTTCAGGAAGAAAAATTATGGCCAAATGGAAGAACCTGAATGATAATTACTTGAAGAATGTAAAGAAGGCACCGAAGTCTGGACAGGCAGCCCGAGCATACCGCCCTTATTTATACGGCAAGCAAATGTATTTTTTACTAAAAGTTACAAACCCTAATAGTACCCAATCGTCATTACCTGAAAGAACACAGGAAATAACAACTGCAACAGATGACACGCCCTACGATGGAACAGGTCATATCCAGGAACCCGTGGAGTATCAAACATAGAAACACTAGTTGAAATAAGATACAGCAGTACTAATCAGCGCAAGAGAAGGAAAATATTGGAAACACGTATAATGTATTATATTAATACACCGTTACCAACGTCTGCAATGACAGTGAAGATAATGACGACTTACATTTTTTCAAGTCTTATTGGCCAATTGTAAATACGTTTTCCATTGACGAAAAGCTGGAATTTCAGAATGAAGTTCTAAGGGTTATGAAGTGCATCCGAAGTAAGGTTACACATCAGTCAGGCATTTCCTCACAAGCACCTCCCATACCGACTTACAGTGTTGCATCAACATCATTCAACGACACTAATAATTCATTTGCTCATCCATTCAGTGTTTATCATCAACATTATCCACATTATATTACTGCATCTACTTATCCACAACGTACGTTCGTCTCGCCACCGCAACATGGTTTGTTTCAACAGTCACATTTGACATCATGTCAACTATCAACTCCTAGGACCTCGTTGACAACTCTCCAGGTGACTTCAACTGCAAATCGATTGTCTACCCTAACTAGCTCACAACAAGTATCTCAAGACGGTTTCCATACATCGCCACACCAATAGGCAGAACATTCTCCTCTTCGAATGCGGTTGTGAGTCCGTCTTATTCCCAGTCACATTATTTACCATCGGACACTTCGAGTGACGATATCTTCGGTGGATTATAGAATTTATTTGTTAGTTTTCATACTTAATAATGTTCTACATATAAAATGTAGATCTTGAGTGAGATATTAAGTGTTGGAACACACGTCTATGCTTTGTGACCATTTACATATATACATACATAATTTTGTAAAGTTTATTGACTTTTTTTAACACACTTATCTTAATGTAATCGTTAACATTTCTGTTAGTGTTATAGCAACCCTTAATTTGGTTTCTTCCGATTCCATTCCATCCTCAAGTTTTACTACCAATACATCTAATGAGTTTACGCTCATTCTAAAGTAATTGAAAAATTTGTTTTCATCTTCTGGCAATTCCATCAAACTTGTCACAAATGCGCCTTTCAACAATCTCGCATTTACATATTGGTGAACTCACATTCTTTTCTTTTTCGACATCCATTTATACACGACATACGGAAAAACAGTTTTCTTTTTCTTCTGAATTACTTGATTCGTGTTGCTGTCATGGCGTCGGTACGAATACTTGAAACTGCGATGTTTCTACGTAGCTGTGAACTGTACAGCTCGCGTCTGAAATAACGCGCGTCTGCTTATCGCGCGACGTCGTGCGTCACTTGAACTCAACTGTGAATCCGGCCTTATTATACTGCTTATTATATGGAATGTTTAAAAATATAAATATCTGAAAGGAATATCTATAAACATTACTGCATATATGCAAAATTTACACATTATATTCCGCTGCATATATATATATATGACTACACATATTAAAATAAAATTTTATGAATTATTATTTACATCAGCATTAGAGAAGAACTATCGTGACATTTAATAAAATGGTCACTCAGTCTTTTTGAACAGAACTGATACAGCTTATTTAATCCATAAAATAGATATAAACACATAACACTAACAGATTCGAATAAAAAATTAATTACATTATTTGAAAAGTTAGTATGACATCAACTAACTAAACGTAGCTATTAATTCAAGTAGTAGGGATATGAGGAACCTGGCGCACAGGGATACAGTGATGGGGCGAGATGCTACAGGGGCTCTGCCGACATCTTGGAAATTTCCCGTGTTTCCTTCAAAATAATTTCTTTTTACCGAAAAATCACTTTAAAAATCTATTACTGTACCTAAAAATCGGTCTTTTTCCCTAAAAAAAATTCAATTTGCCTAGCAGCAAAAAAATAACTTTCCCAGATATTGCCCCCAGCGGGGTCTGGCAGCCACCTTAATTTCCTATTTTTACTCTCAGAATCGCATGTTTTAGCCAACACAATAAGGTATCTGAGAAGTCGATAAAATAGTATTATTTTAGTACTATTTTAATTTAAATAGCCTATATTTTTGTAATAAATATTTAAAGCCACATATATTAAATATATACATCAAAGGACGTGTCTCTTTAAGGCGCATACGATCATGATGTCATATAGATTATGTAACCAATTATCAGAGCCACCATTCTGGATTTAAGAGGTATGTCCCTACTTGATACCCGACACTTCTTCGCACAATTCTCGCAGGTACTTGAGTGTGTATCTACATGCTCGCATGGCACTCGGCTGGCCGGTCTTGTGAAATCAATCACAGATCTGGGAACCTACACATATATAAATAATTAGAATTATTTTTTTATCATTTGAAAAATGCTGAAATCTTTAAATAATACAGTAAAATTGTATTTTTTTTTATTGGAAATCGGTTTAAAACATTTCAATTGAGTCAATTTCACACTCTGCCATGAGAGCTGGTGACATTTAAAATAAGACTAATACTCATATAATTTACAGGATTCAAACCCGAGACCTTTTGGTTAGAAGCCTGTGGATGCTACCCCTCAACCACATTGTTCACACATAAACAAGTGCATAAAAGTTTTATACAACCATCCAAACGAAGAAGCTGCATATCCACTGGTAAAAATTTAATTTATGTATTTAATATATTTTTAATGAGTGCATATATGGCTTATGAATACTAATATTTTGGAGTTGTTTCTGTTTAATTTATTTAGAGGCAAGTGTTTTACTCTATTATAACTGCTCGTAATTTTTTCAGTTGGAGTTTGAATATTAAATTACATTATCGGCATATACGCACATTAATTGTTTTATATATTATTATTTATATAATTATCCAGCAGACTGCATTTTATCGCAAGTCGGCCTGCTAGCAAATGAATATTTATAGTCAGAGGTATAATATAACTTCCGAACTATTAAGATCTGGTGTGTGAAATTCAGTTTTGGAAGCATCATTTCTAACTGCAGAAATGTATTTGTTTAAGCCCATTATTAGCATTGTGATTAGCTTGAAACAGTATTTGCTTTATAGTACTTTTTTAATGAGATCTGGTAACCACATGATATATATTTAATAAGAAATTAAACATTTGATTTTTAAACTTTTGACAATTTATATATTTATAATTTGTACAAAAATTTTACTTATATTACAGCAAAAAGTTCTCTCACACTCATTTCAGGTCTCCTCTCTTCAAGACTAAATATATTAGATGATAATTACTCACTGTCTCGACTCTTTTGTAGGCATAACTATTCCACTCTGATTTTACAAAATGTATGTTTATGTGAAAAAACCATGATCTTCATATTCTCTATATCAGGGGAATCAGGCAGGATACCACACCAGCGAGAAATCAAAAACTGTTGATATTTGTATATTTACATATATCAGGCTACAAATATAAAACCAAATCTCTTATATTTTTCACACCATTCCCATAGTGTCTTTACGGCAGCATGATCACTTTTCGAATAATTAATTTAATCTGCTTATATACAGCTTAAGCCAGTCTATGCTTGCAAGCATCCAATCATAACTCTTGGCAATATTTTATTCTTCAGGACAAAGTTTCATGAATGCCAGTATCAAAAACTAAGCCTCTCAGCTGGCCCCCTTACTGCTTATAATATACTTATAAAAACCCTATGATGCCATATTTACTTTGAGCCAATTATATTACACCATTAATATATTATTCAGACACCCACCAGCCAATTAGAGAGTTGTCACGTGACTTTAGCTGGCCAATAGCATGCAGCCACTGAGACATCACACACAGGCAGGGAGACTGACATTATCAAAGTTTAAAACAATTGCACGAGCAGTGTTAGCAGGTCTGCACCTGCACTGTGTCTGGTAACTTCGTGTGTACATGCTTCCATGTCGTTTACACAATCTACTTGGTGTCGATTGATCATGTGTTTGGGAATAGCTGTGATAGCATTTTCACATGTCTGCACCTGGGTGCAGTATCAGAATACTGGAGTCTGTATGAGCTTTCACATCGATTTCACAATCTGCAGAGTGTCAGATAGCCTAAGTCACCACATAGCAATTTAGCAGGTTTGAACCTGCACATAAATAGTTATCTAGAACTTGTTCATAAGGGCAAGGCAGAATAAAATCAAGAAATGCAAACAGAACATTAGTTAAAAAAACAATATATGTACATATCACCACTTAAAAAATATATTGCTAAGTCCTATTTTAGAATGTCCTTTTCAACGACCCAGGAATTTTAGTGGGCAGGGAAATCTCACCACTTGATATATGTACTTCCAGTACTCAATTTCGGCAACTTTTCCACCAAACACACACCTGGAAACTTCATAGGCTGGATCTTCTCAGTGTAAATACCAGCCCGGAAGAGTATGTTTCTTAGATTTTAGAGATATTAATAATACTATTAAACACATGTCTACCCCTCTTACCTTGAGCCATCACAAGGTTTTTTCTTTATCAGGTGGTGAAGCCATTTTGCCGGTTCAGGGTTGCTGGCCCCTTGGACAAGGAAATCATCTAAACCTGTCTTCAGGCCCGCCACCCCTCCTTTCACTCAGGCACATTCTCAGTTGAGGCCAGCTGTCACTTGGCCTTCCCAATTCTCCTATGTTCGGGAGAAATTACTATCTAGTGGATGCATAGGTAAATAGCCCAGTCACTCCCACTGCCAGCATGAATCCTTCCTCAATCTGACCTCAGGATACTAGATGAGGCTCGTGGATTTGGACACCACCCCTTTCTTCAGGATTACGCCCCATGCCCCGCTATCTGAGGAAACCTCTACAGGGAAATTGAGGTCAGCCCACACTACTCCTTACTTTTCTAAGGGTTCTCCACCTTGGTGGGCTAATACCCCAACCTGAAGTGGTCCATTTCCATAGCATGAATTTTTTCACATAAAATTTCAGCTTTTGGGCTGATTTGACCATAAAGGAGTCGACCAGCCTGCCAGCATGAAACACCAACATGATTGCCCATGTTTCAACTTTACTATTACAGGCAGTAACCCCTTTTAGTAAACAAGCCATAGGGAACACCCAGGGGCTTTCCTCTATACAGAGGATACCCAGCGGTATGATAAGGAAGTACTGGGTTCCCTTGGGCTAGGAGGGGCTATAAGAGACGCTTCACTAGCCCTTTCCAGTTTCACACTCAGCTTGCTCTCCATTGTTAGAGCTAGCAATAGCTTCGACACTTCTCAGATCAGCCGACTCTCAGACTCGCCCATCGTCAGCCTCGCCGACAGAGTGACAGGGGGAGTTGGTTTCCCTTACGGTAGGCCGAGGGATTGGCTTCCAGTTGTCAACCAAATCCCAATCAGACTTTAGCGAGTGACAATTGGGCGCCAAACAAGGGCAGATATAGTGTATTTGCCATTGTCAACACCACCCCACCAGGTATACCTTTACACCCATAATAGGCTTGTACTCCATCCAGTGTTGAGCCCTTCTTATACCCATTACAGGCTGATTACGTACACTACTGAGAGACCCTTCCGACTCCCAGTTGCTAAGAGATGCGTGACTCCTGCCGCCATATCTTCGAAATAGTAAGTCCTCGGAGCATAGTTGCTTATATGTCGCATATGAAACAGTTCAGGGATCCAATTCGCTGTGAATGCTTTCTGGAAGAAGCCTTTCTGTTTGAAGATGCACATCAGATCTCCAACCTTATTTTTAGGCTGGTGTGGGTCCTTCCTCTTTGGAATAGCATACAAATTCCGATGCAGGGAGTCGTCCATGACATCCAAAGGCTACATGCTAGTGGTCGAGTGGACTGTAGAATTATACTTGCGGACAAATTCCAGCAGTAGCTCAAGCTGTTTTTAGCTACCATTTGCAGCGAAATGCTTCCACATCTTGCCCTTCAGAGTCCTGTTGAACATCTCGATGATAGAAGCTTTGAGATTACTGTATATGTAATAGTGATTTATGTTATATATCTTTATCAGGGCCTTGAACTTTGCATTGTAGATTTTCTTGCCCCTGTCGGTTTGCAAATTGGTCGGAATGTGTCCTTCTTGCAATACATATGGTAGCTCCTTGGTGATATCACACACATTCTTCATCTTGACTGGCATGGTCTAGGTGAATTTGCTCTAGGAACTGATGACTCTCAACATGCAATGGTGGCCTTTATTCACATGAGCATTTGACATTATCTCGAAGAGGTCAGATTGAAACAGGTCGTTCGTTCAACAAATTGTGAATTTGGGATGGCTGTAAATGTGGCTGGCAGCCATATGCAGTTCGGGGGCAATACCCAAACAATTTATTGTATGTAGACCGCCTCCTTAAGTTCTTCGATAATTGAAAATATCTTGTTGGTGAGGGAGTAATTTCCAACACTTTGCGATGCAAGCAGTAGCGGCAGGCTATCGTCCGGCTCGTTAGTGTTGTCCGAGAATATGTAGTCAATGTTCGTGCCATCATCTGTCTTCATCAGACCTTCACCACTTTTCAGTGCTAGGCCACTGATGAGGTCTGCACCACTCTCGGGATTGTTATCTTGCTTATGTTCATTCATGAGTTGAAACTATGTCTCGTATTAAAGCAGGCCAGAAACTGCAAACACCCTGGGATCCTTACGAAATAGAAGTTTATCTAGCCCAGTGGTTCCATATATCATGTAATCCCTTACTCAGATAATCTCACCTGGTAGACACTGTATTTCATCAGCACGGAGAAACCATTTAACATTATGCCTGTTTACACTGTAAGTCGTTTTATTTTTACGGGATATGATCAATCGTAGATAACGTCGAGCCAGAGCATTTGATTTCAGGACTTTCTTCTGTGCTACTTACCTGTGTGCCAAATCAGCATCTGATCCATCGTCCTGATCTGTATGTACATCATCATATTTTCACTTCTTCATTGGATCAGAAATACCAATAACTTCAGTCTTTATGGGTATAGAAAATTCGTCGCTCTCCCTGAGTACAGTGAGATGGCGAATAATAGGCATTAAAATTTTTTCATTTATAAGGTCGCACGAAATTTTGGCTCACTTAGCTAGCAAATACTTAGAGCGAATAGACTGAATCGCCTGATGTAATTCGCTGGCAACGTCCAACATCTTACTCAATACAAATGGTTACTGTTGCCGTGTTTATAGGTTTAGTCGCATGTCTCCACGAAAATACTTTAAATCTTGAGCAGGTGTTTGCTGCACATATACAATATGACCCTGCTGTAATTTTGAATATCAGATTTTGTAACAAGAGGGGAAATCGAGGTAGTGAATGCATGTGCTAGGGAATCTTTAAGCAATCTTGGTTTCTCCTCATTATGGGCAGATGCCACATGCAATCTGTCAGTAATTTGTTTTTGAACACTCGCGAAGTGCTTGTCCATGGCCACCATATATCACGGACTATCTAGGTCTTCAAGCAGTCCATCTTCGCACCGATCTTAGAAAAGAGCGAAATAATGTATTATGTCCGGACAACATGCTGAATAATGTCGAGCTGAAGCCATTACCAGTTTCGAGGACGAAATGTTTAGTAGCAGTATCATCGGATTGTTTGAGTTCGCCAACATTTCGAATAATTCTTCTACCAGAAACATAATTTGCAACATCTCTTGGTACAGTACAACATCCATTTTCATCTTTATCAAAACACAGCTTGAGGTTTCTCTGCCTTAATTTCGATATGTTGTGATTCATTTTCATTCTCGAGGGTCAATGATGAACTAATCGAATTTAAGTCGGTACCAGCCACTATTAAAGGCCAGTCTTTCACGATCACCAAGAAACCACAGTTGTCTTTCCAGCATAAGACACACACATCTGTGATTTCTGATAGCATCATATCCATATTGACGAGGTCGTCATTCACATGCCACAAATACATATCGTCTGTACGAAACAGTATCTACAGATTAGCATTATCGCGAAGCATATTCTCAGGTATGTACGAATAAGTCTGGCCGAGGTACATGCAGTCCACATACATGTGTAATTCCATGCTAAAGTACTCCTGCATAAATGTTTGTTGCTCACAGGCAATTGCAAAGGACAAAAAAATGTATTTTGTCAGTTCTTCTCTCGGCTGCATGATAGTTTCATTATTACTTCATGAGAAGTCACCCAAACCTTCCACAGCTTGCAGCACTTATACCAATTGCTGGTATTTCAGTTTGCTGGAGCGATTTGGAGTACAGTGACATGTTCTGGAACGAAAGGCCATTCGGTTATTCTAGCAGAGTCAGTAGGATGCATGTTTAGCCACAACCCGATTGTCCTGCAATGATGCACCTCACTGTATTCGGAAATATGTTTCTATGTCGCAATTCGTGGAAAATATCATCATTTTCTGCATGAATGCATATTTGTGGAGTAAAATCTTGGTTGAAAAATTGTAAACTGTTATTATTGCTTGGTTTATATCATACATTGGAGTAGGAGGTGGTAGCACAAACAAGCTTATTGATGACATTAAGCACATTTATGATTGTCTCCTTAAATTATCACTCTAAATAAACTACTTCTGGCAGAAATCGCACAGAAATGACATCTTTGAATATGATATGTCTGTTTAGTACCAAGTCCAGGATGATACTGAAATTAAAATGTATATAAGCAGCATACTTATACTTTTGAGGCTCAGTTCGCTGTGATGACTCGAAGAGGAAAAACCCTAGCTGGAAGCAGGATCGTCGATAAGCTGATCACCCATCTACTGTTCTAACTGCACATACCTGGATACAAGTTCTGTGGGCTGCAACCAAGATAGCCAAAGGCTGCCATGTTATGACACAGGCTTTAATGCACTGGATGAGGCATGCAAGCGACAAGACATCGCATATTACCCGCACAAGCATCTGCAGACACCAGGCAGACAAAATACTTACACAGAGGACTTACAAAATAAGAAAATCATCATTAACCAGATTCGGAGAGAGATAATTGCAGTGTGGGGCATTTTCAACATGATGAAGATCAAAGTGAAGATGGGCATAGGTGCAAAGAGGAAGTGTAAGGTGCAAGTGAAAAAACAGCAGTGAAGAAGGGACGAAACACACGCACGTCCAAGAAAACATCTATTGGTGGAATTTTTTCAATTGCTTTCGCCTGCACTTGGATCCCTTGGGGGTCTAATTGGAGCCACAAATGTTATAGTTCGAGCCTTCAACCCAGCATCAAACGAATGGAAGCAGTTGTCTGAGGCTCAAAGACATAATGCGAATATGGAAGCTATTAATATGGATAAATAAAATGGCAAAGGCCTCTACCTAATGCCAAACCCAGTAGCAGGTGGAAGTGTGCAAAAGTAATGTAGCAAGAGGAGGCAAAAATAAAATCTCTACCAAAACGACCTCTCACAAACATGGATTTGGAACTGTTGGCACGCAAATTAAAGATACAGTACCTAATTTTAGAGGAGTGTTTATGAGAGATGCTTTGCCACCTAAATCAAAGTATAATGAAAACACTATATTTAATCTGGACACGACAACTGGGCCCGATGGCAAATGTGCCAACTACTATAGCAATTTTTGGAATATACGTTGTCTGCCAAAACTGCATGAGTATTTGAAAAATTTCAAACTGACTTACAACTAAAAGATGGAGCATATTCAGAACACATGGAACTGCAGTCATTTGTGTCTTCACTCGTAGAAGTAATTGTATAAAATAGCTATGTAAAGTGAGGAAACCATCAGTCATGTCGATCATGCTTACCTTGATGGGCTGTAACTCTGTGCTGCATGCGGTACATTTTCCACCACCAGACATGGAGGGGTAATGGAGCACATGTTTGGTTGATTTTAGAACCTACAATACAGTACCTAACAATGACGAAAAAACTGCAAGATGTATTTCGTGTAAAGTGACAATGTTTCTGATGAGGTGCTGCAGCATATAGACTATTACAAATTAGACGACATTGCAGGGTACTTCGAAGATTCGCTGTCTCCCGACAAAGAATTCGAACTATGTGGAAATTACAATACTATGAACAACTTCATCAGATGCAGCGAAGATATCATCTTCACTAAATCAGATTCTATCATCCCATGCTGGGGTTTGAGTCAGGCATAAATAAAGCTGAAAAAACACATGCTGTCGCAACCTGTAAACATCTTGCTGGTCAATATGGTATGAATAAACTGCAATTTGGCCAGCGGTATTTACCTCAATAGCAGGCCAAGAAATAAACTGCACGAGTTTTCACCGATGGTTCCTACAGATTATAAACTGGTCTTGGCACCACAAAGCATCATTTATATTCCAGTCGTCGTGAAGGGAGCACACGAGGAGATAGTGACAGTCGATGAACAAGATGGAGAATAGGTTAACTTGCGAAACGAATAAATATCCCAATGCCTGTTATTGAGATATTGGCCCCGCTCATGGTATTCGATATGAGTAAACACAGGACAAGTGTATTTTCTCCAATGTAATCGACTGCAGGATTGAATTCACTACACATAAATATTCCTGCCAACATTTAAGCATTCTGCCTGATACTTCACGAACGACTTCCATAGTACAATTGCCAAGACAAGAATATCATATACTTTCGTGAACGCCGCAGAAGGTATAGATACAATTGGCCGTAAGCGATATCTGTGTAGTCGACTTCGAGCATAGACAGCAACAAGATGTACTTTAACCTACAAGGCTTCCAGAGCCAGAGCGACTACGTGCTCAAGGAGATCGCAATGTCCTATGACGGTGATGATAGGAAGCACACGTGCTCCTTCCACCCACTTTATTCGTGGAAACTCTTGGATGAGAAAAGCAAGAAGATGAACGACTGGCTGACCAAGTACCACCATGGACTGGAGTAGGACGAAGGCAAAATTCTATACCACCAAGTGGGAAATATGCTGCAGGACTTGCCGATTCAGGATCCACAAGGACTGGTATCATGGCAGGGCCCGAGCAGAATAATTGGTTTAGCGACTTGTGCAAAAATTAAGTTGAAATCATCGATGTGCAGTGCGAGTATGGCTGCCCTTTATTGTGCAAGCTGGCTAAACTTTACGACGACCAGAACCGACACATCTGTAACCAGGTCAGAAACTGTCTGGACATATGCATGGATATATGTAAATAAATTACTTAATAATTATTTGTAAATAATAAATCAAGTACTCAAATATGATTTCAGTTAAACCTAAATAATTACAAAACTTTTAAAGTGTAAAATTGAGCTAAATAGGAAAATTATAAAAAATCATGTAAATCAAATCTAAGTGTTAAATAAATACTTAATATGCAAAAAAAATTACTACAAGATATTTATTCGTCCACAAAAACATCATATTACAATTTCTTCTGATAAACCCTTCTCCCTGCGCATGTCACGGCAGTCGAGTGGCCTAAGGCATTAGTCTGGCAACCGATGTTCCTGCAGTTCGATCCCACATTATTTCAGATGATATTTTGAGTTCTAAGATAAACAGCTCCCCTGTCGGCCAACTCCAGAACCAAAATGTCAGTCGAACGAATGTATAAACAAATGACAAACGAATGTGAGAGAAAGAGAGAAAGCAAAAAGAGAAAGAGAGAGGAGTGAAAAGAGATAAACAGAGAAAGAGATTGAATTAGAGAGAGAGACAACATGGAATGATAGAGCATAAAAAAACCAAGACAGAATGATGGTGTGATATAATGATCGTATGCCCCTGGAAAAGACAAGTCCAGTGATTTATAACACTTAATACTTATGCCTTTAAGTTTTTTAATTATAAAAATATATTTATATATTAATAAAAAATTTCTATGAAAATAACATTATTTTATCGACTTTTCAGATACCTCTTAATGTAGGATAAAATATGTGATTTTGAGAGAAAAATGGTAAATTCAAGATGGCCGCCAGAGCCCCTGGGGGACAATTTCTGGGGGTCTTTTTTCCTGCTAGGCAAACCAGGAAAAGTTTTAGGGATACCGACCAAATTTTGGGTAAAATAATCAATTTCTGAAGTGGTTTTGGTAAAAACAAATGATATTTGGGTAAAAGCCAGCGATTTTGAGGGAAAAAAGGGAAATTTCCCAGATTTCGGTCGAGCCCCAGGAGCATTTCGCCCCATCCTTGTATCCCTGTGCGCCAGCTTCCCCATATCCCTACTACTTGACATTTAATAATAAATATACAAACAATTCCGAACTAACCATAGCAAAAAAGTCTTAAACAAATTTCAACAGCAAAATCACCTGTCAATTCAAAATAGAGTTTTATATATGTGAAACGATACTGATGTGTATGGCAAATAAAAAGAAAATGCCGGAACAAGGTTTGATATACAAGTAACTAATTCATTACAACAGTGGAATAAACATTTAATTTATGGGACTAGAACTGTAATAAGGGAAAATAATGTTTAGTGATACAAGAAAGAAGAAAAAATTACGTTAAATAGAAAAGTATATGGGGGCTTTGATGTATTAGAAGCATAAAATTTTTTACATATAGGTTTTATTATAATTCCTATAGAAAAAAATGTGTTTACTAGGAATTTTTGCGGAATTACTGATTATTCATTATTATTAATAAATTAGTGTACTGAAAATAGCAAACACTTCGATGTATCATATTGTAATATATCAGCAGGTATAACACAGTTTAATAAAAAGTGGCAGGTTTATTTAAATACATATTAATTTAGCGAGTTTTTATTCTCTTTTATAATATTTTTTATACAATTTGTATTTAGATACATCATTATTATGTTTGTAGTGATTAAGAAAACCATCCTTAGAAATTGTCATATAACCTTGTTTTCTATTTCGTGAAATAATTATGTTTGAATAATTTTCCGTATTTTTAATAACAATATTTATGCATATCTTTGAATTTTATTTTAAGTTTCAAACTAGCACTGTGCTACGTTTCGTAGGATCAAATTTAGGTTGAACACGTAGGTTACATTGTGCACCTCTAAAATGTCCTGTAACATTAGCATGTATGTAACTCCCTAATTATTGATTACTATTCCATTCCATCGCGATATTTCTTTAAGAGTTGTTTTACTTCCTACCATACTCTATAAGTGTTTTAATAAACTGAAATTTATTCTGTTCCATTGTTTACAATCTTCCTAAAAACAAATTTAGTAAAGATTTTCATTGTTGTTTTCCATGAACGGAATATTTATTATCTTCATACAACTTAGCTTTCCTTCCAAACTTAGAATGACACTTCATATAACTATAAAAATGGTTATTACGTTTATGTATTTGTAACTTTAATAAAGACTTTATGTTCCCGTGCCCAATATACGTGCGCTTTATATAATATGAGATTAATATGATGGTGTATTTTCCCATAATATTCACTTCATTGCCATAACGTTGTTCGTCAAATCTGTATATAAAAAAAAAACATTTTTTAATACTTTCATATTCTGATAATATTTGAATGTATTTCAATTCGATAAGTTAGGTTTCAATGTCATATAGTGACGGACTATATGAATTTTTATTGGGTGCATTTAATAATCCATATTAGACATACTCAAAACATCGCAGATTATCTAGGCTTCCGCATTTAAGATTAATAATCGTATAGTTTTTATCTACATAAACGACACTTCTCATTTTGAATTGTTGTTGGTCGTTTAACACAAGCACTGTCTCGAAGCGATTATATTTATCACAGCAATGATGTAATTATTTAATCAAACTTAAAGTTAAACAGCTTTAAATTAAAAATTTCGAACGTTCTAGTTATAACATTCTTCACTGCAGTTATTTAATATTTTATTTTTACTGGAATATAAACATTGCCTATATAAACTAACATGATAACCTTCCAAACTAAGTGCTTCGAATGTCTGGTAATGTTATTATAACATACTTCTTCCTATATTATTCTATTTTAATTACGTCAGCCAGCTCATATGAAATGGTATATAAATATCTTAATAAATAATTTATTGCAGATTTATAATAATGATAATAATCTCATGTAATTTGAACTGCACCTTTCTTCATATTTGTTGTAAATCTTCTTAATTTTCGTTTACCTTAAGTTCTTGATATCTAAAATAAATAACTTTATAACACACTTATTACTTATTAAATATAGTTTTTGTAAATAAAATGTCATCAAAATTGTATCACATTTTAAATTAAACTTTTTATTCTTCTTCTGTATTTTGCTTTCTTTTTGTTCCAATCAATTACTTAATAATATGTAAACAATGCATCATTTATTGCATACTTGCTTAGACTGTAGTATTCTTATATATGTAAGGACTTTGCTTACATCTTCTAATTCCTCGCTTTTACTTCACACACATTCGGAACTTTTATCTTACTCGTCTTTGGCACTGTCAAATTTCCACATTTTTTTAAAATACCTACTTTAAACCATTAAAAAATAGTTTTAATCAGATTACAATATTTAGTTAAAAATAACACCATTTGCTGACTAATAAGCGGGTGGAATAATATGTTTTTTTTATTTAGGTATTATTAAGTTAATTGAGCATATGCATAATATGTGGCGTATTATAGACACTCATGCGCTTCTTAGAAATAGAAAAATATTTATCCTTTTTTTATGTGGAAAGAATTACTCAATGCATTAATCATCTTTCTCACCTATACATACTTTTCCATTTATTATAATACTACTGTTATCACTATTAATAATTTTACTATCGCTATTATTGTTATTATTTAGTAAATAGTTTTTTGCCTTTGCTTATTTTTGCTGGAGACCTTTTTAAAATATTGACTTAACCATTGTATGCATATTTGTAAGTGTTAATATCGTGTATAAGAATCGGTGGAAAAATAAATTTTCATCCTTAGTTTGTTCACAATCTTTGCATATTTTTGATTAATAATGATTTTTAGTAATTTTATTGTAAAATATACACTCTTTATGGCTTTTTATGTATTCTAATATTCATAATACTACGTAATTTAATTACACTCTGTTCAGGATTGAAAATTTATAAAGGTATGACATACATCCTGACGATCGGATGATTTCTTTTGCCTATATTTTCAAAGAAAAGCAGTGGCCGCGGTAGCTGAGCGGTTGGAGTTCTCGCCTCCCACCAAGCAAACCACGTTCAATCCCCGCCCGGGTCACTATGGGATTTTCGCTAGTGAGAATCGTGCCTGATATTACCGCTGGTCAGCGGATTTTCTCGGGGATATCCTGTTCCAGCTTACTTACATTCTGGAACTCCACCATTCTCACCTCATTTCACCTTCATCGACTCTCAAGTCCTTTTTGTTACCTAAGAGCCACTCAATTCTCTCAACTCAATTCAACTCAAAGGAGAGTATGCTAACATTTGGACAAATCACTCAAATATATTCACTCAAATTGATTCGTGTTTATATTGTGCTATTCGTCATTCGCGTTAATATATGTATCTAAATGTTCACGTAATACAGTAATATATTTCGCTATTTTACATTAACATAACAAGCCAATGTATTATTATTGTGGTGCTTGCGTACTTTGATCATCGAGATAGTAATATTTAATAAATTGGTCCTATTGCCATATATTAACAAATAATATTATCTTCACTAAATTAATATTTTTAAAGTTGAAAATAAATTAAAGTTAGGTTGTAGACACTAATTCTAGGAAATCAAAAGTTATAACAAAATAAAAATTGCATATTTTGCGCAATTGTATTTAATGTATTATAATTATAAATATCTCATTCTTTTAAATACAACTATGCGGAGGAAGTCTGGTATAGAACAGTGATTCCTGGTGGCGGAAATTAGTATTTGCAAAACTGTCGATACTGAGATTCCCAAACTGAGTAGCACACATTTAGCGATAGCAACGCCAATCTGCTTCTGTGTGCTAACCTATTCTGTGACAGTAAACCTCCCCACCCTCCGCCGCGCAGCTGCTGGCTACCACGCCTCTTATGCTAACATGAATCGACTGCGGGCTGCGCTCTTTCTGTAATAACCGCGTGTGTTGTTCCAATAGCCCGCGGCGTATGCTCTGCAAACACAAAACAGCAATCACACACACACGCACACATGGGCGCAATTTTATTTACACGATTAACTACCATTTCCTACCTATCCTGTGTCAATGTGCAGTCCATATGTGCGATGACAGGGTTGACGAAACCATATCTGCTTTAGAGCTGGAGAAAAAACACATTTAGTATTGCCATTGCACTTAAATATCAACTATATAGTATGTGTTCAAAATAAAAAAAAATTTTTGTGTGAACATTTGCTGCTGAATAAACTAATTTATAAATCCGAATAATTAAACTGTAAATATTGAGTAATGGCCTCAGTGTGGAAACACTGCACAAATTCTCGGAGTATGCATAGCTTTTGACGGGAAAATTGTTCGATTTTAGTCACGTATACGACTTAATCCGTAGTAGGCTACTCTGTATACTTGAGCCTCAGCTCTCTGGACAATAGTCGCTGCCATTGTTTACTTGCATGTGTGTTATTGTCCCGATCCTCCAGGCATGTTTAATAAACTGCTGTGTAATTGCAGAAGTAAGCGAAACGTTCACTTTTTTCCACTATAGTTTGCACCTGTACAGGTGCAAACGTACATACACTATTGCATCAGGAAACGCTAGGAATACAATTACTGAATAACAAGAAATGTGTATAACTCTTTTCAATCATTCCAGGATTTATTTTTTGTCTCAAAATTTCTCTTACAAATATTTGTTACGTGAATTGCATAACACTATTGATTTTTCAATATGAAAACTATTTACTAAATTTTGGTTATAAACAAGCTTTCCTTGTATAGTAATCTGTCGTTACAATAATTTCACATAAAAACAATAAAATGTAATATAATTTACAGGCTGTCAAAGGGCCACATTAAGGGGCCTGACCAGTATGTATTTACAATAATTTTACGTTCCCTTTTGTACAACAACTAACGACTCCTATTGAATTCATTATGACACGGTGAACCAACGCCGTGGATAAAAATTATGTCAGGTACATGAGTAATACAGAACAGAAAGGGCCCCACATGATCAAAATTACTACCAATATTTTCCAATATCATGTCACTAAGCTCAAGAGTCGGTATTCTAAAATTATGACCTCACCAAACTTGAATAGGAATTGATATACCAACATAAATAGCTTGTACGATAGAAACGTCATATCCAAAAAACGGCGTAGTGCATCGCCGTAAGGAAAGGAAATTCATAAACAGATAATAAAGTTAGGTTCACTATGGCATGCTCAAAAGAAATATATATTGTGCCAAATAAACAACCTTTCACTCGTCATGTGGCCGTGTTCATAAAATAGTTTTAGAAATGTCAAAGGAGTTATTTAAAAGTCCAGCGGCCGCAGATCAGAAAATTCCTGTTACAAGGTAGACCGCGCGTGAAAGCACCCTTACACAAAATTGCTGCATGAAAAAACGTTCAAATGGGACACGAGCGGTAGAGCTTCGCTACACTTCCTTACGAACTTCCTGATCAAAATTGTATGTTATAAAATTGCGTTATTACTGTACCTGATTAAAGAATATAAACTTGACATACTATAATACTTGCACGTGCATTCGCACGTCCAAAATGACCAAACCATAAAATCATAATATTCGGGTTCGAGTATTCCTATCGAAATACTATTTTAATTTCTTTACCAAAATTTGTTGGTAAAAAAATACAAGCAAGACATATTGCATATACACAAATGACAACTTACACCGTACGGAATATGGCGGCTGATGGCCAATCAAAGCACCTCCGGAGATAAAAATACATATTAAAATTTCATTAAAAATTCAGAAAAAATATATATTCGACGCAGGGGCAGCAATCTACACTTTCCGTTGCACGCCAAAGTTCTGAGACGTAGAGGAAAATACGCACACGTGAGAATATTATTGCAACTGTGACCGTCAGAGGCCACTTGGACGATTAAAGCACTTAAACGGCGATCTACTTTCACCACACAAAATATTAAAAAACTTCTTTGCCGTGAAAGAACTTTTTAAAAAGGTAATCACACATCACAGCAAACCAGGTAAAGAGCAAATATTACGTGAAAATGAATCTACTCGAAGTTAAAGCCCACTATAATAAACTGCGTCGCCATCTCACCGCTTACGTTCCGCTACCTCTAACATTCCCTCGCTGGTTACAATTCCCTTTAATAAATTACTAGAGAATAAATATTACTATTATTCGTAAGCTGCCGTTGTTCAGTGTGCCCAATTCTGCAGTAGGATCATATCATACCATGACGAAATGAAATAGGCCTCCCGAAGTCCGGGTCAGTAGGTCAGGAAGGCTCGTCGCCGAGGGCCAGTATTAGAATGAATAAACGATACTACAGTAAAATTTCGAAAATCATAAGGTTTTACAAGGCACGGGGGATAGGTGGTGCTGGAGAAGTGGTCGGAGAAGGAACGGGAATCAAGAGCTATCCAAAGTAGTCGGACGGCGGCGTGGCGGGCGGCGGCGAACAATGTAACTAATCATGGAATGCTTGAGGGGGGGGGGAGGATGCTAATAGAGCGGTAAAGTTCAGTATTATACAGTATATACAACGCTGGTAACGCACTTGAGCTACAAATTGGTTCTCAAAATAATACGCAAAAATGCATGTCCCCATACGTTGTTCACGGATTCAACATTGTGACCATATTATTCTCACTGACAGAAAAGTTATGATATCCACGAAAAAACTAACTATTCAAAAATGATACAAATATGTCGCAAATTCTTGCAATGAAACTCTGTATGCATGTTGGTAGGGTCTATATGTAGTTTCGGACTCTCTCGAATTCCGATTAAAACCTCTGATTCCATTTAAATTTACGGATTTTCTTTTTAGATTGAAACGTGATCACGACTTTTGGTGAGGAATAGGAAAGTGAGATATTCGCAAGAAAATATGTGTAAAGGAAATATGAACTCACAGATCGTGTACCTCTTGAGGTACAAAATAAGTTAACTTGGAGCACATTAAACTCATTACGAGTATATCACTCTAAATCTAAGAAATTATTTCTATATTTACCATATCAGTGTATACGTATAGTGACAAAGCATGAATGATAAATTATTTTCCTATTTATGCATGGTAACGTGCCTACAGTTGCTCAGGAAAGAGTCAAATGAATAGCCAAGTTCCCAACTTGTATAGTAGCAATGCTAAACACTCCCATTTTTTCAGCCTGGAATGTAATATTATTTCTATACAATGTGTAGGTTAGACTCTTTCATTAGAGCTTAGGAAGTAGTTTACGAGAATTTTTTTGCAGAGATATGTAAAAATTATTTCGCTGAACGAAAATAACTAGTTTGCTGTCTGAAAAGATATCATAGATATAATGTATTTCTCTCGGCATAGGGCAGCTGCATATAAAAAGAGCTAGTTTGGTTCGGGTCCATTGCACGGAAATTTGAAAATCAGTGCCAATACTGAGCCTAGAACTCCACTAGAATACTGCATTTAAATATCTACGACGATCTACATCTTAGTAAACCGAAAACGCACTTAGACTATATTACAACCTAGCGACCGAACATAAATGCATGCCATAAAAAAAAAAAAACAACAAATAATTAAATAAAACCTTTCTAAAATAAAATCATTAACAGAATATTTACCGGTCATCCCTTAAACAAAAGATGACCGCTAGAACAAGACTGGCAAACAAATTGACACATGCGTCTAATGCGGAAATTAGCAAATATATTCGGTGACAAGAGCGCAGTCCTAAATAGCAGTATTTTCACACAGCAGATGAATCTTACGTTTCCCGCCATTTTTTGACCTGATTAACAAGTTTCAAAAAGGCTACTATAAGAAAAGGCAACATACATCTTTACTGCCCTCTGTTTAGAGGCATATCAGAAGTCGAAATTAATTAGTGTGGGATTAATGAATAAAAGTTAATTCCTCAATTGGAGAAGGGAATCTACATGCAAAAATCCGTCTTCTCTTTCAACCAAAATAAGCAAAACGAAGGCACCCTGAAAGCGATTTGGACGAGCTGCCTCAAAACTAATTCTGCTTGAATTGAAAAAACATATATATTTTTGGTTGCTCTGATATTTCCATTGTAGGTAGGTAAGGCTTAACGCCTCGTCGACAGCGAGATAACTATAGACGGATCAACTTTTCAATATAAGCTGGAATACGGAAGGAACCCAGTGGCCTGTAACACACAACCATCGACCAGATTCAAAACCAAGTGCTCCCGACCGAGATTTGGAAAATATAATACCTCGCCATCTTGCTCGGTACTTGCACCGTAGAGGCTAAAGTGGAAGTATACGAGTCCGAAAGTATACCACCTCGCCACCTCGCTCGGTACTTGCACAGTACAGGCTAAGTGGAAGTATACGAGTCCGAAAGTATACCACCTCGCCACCTCGCTCGGTACTTGCACCGTAGAGACTATAGTGGAAGTATGCGAGTCCGAAAGTATACCACCTCGCCACCTCGCTCGGTACTTGCACAGTACAGGCTAAAGTGGAAGTATACGAGTCCGAATGTATACCACCTCGCCACCTCGTACGGTACTTGCACCGTAGAGGCTAAAGTGGAAGTATGCGAGTCCGAAAGTATACCACCTCGCCACCTCGCTCGGTACTTGCACCGTAGAGGCTAAAGTGGAAGTATGCGAGTTCGAAAGTGTACCACCTCGCCACCTCGCTCGGTACTTGCACCGTAGAGGCTAAAGTGGAAGTATGCGAGTCCGAAAGTATACCACCTCGCCACCTCGCTCGGTACTTGCACCATAGAGGCTAAAGTGGAAGTATGCGAGTCCGAAAGTATACCACCTCGCCACCTCGCTCGGTACTTGCACAGTACAGGCTAAAGTGGAAGTATGCGAGTCCGAAAGTATACCACCTCGCCACCTCGCTCGGTACTTGCACCATAGAGGCTAAAGTGGAAGTATACGAGTCCGAAAGTATACCACCTCGCCACCTCGCTCGGTACTTGCACCGTAGAGACTATAGTGGAAGTATCGAGTCCGAAAGTATATCACCTCGCCACCTCGCTCGGTACTTGCACCGTAGAGACTATAGTGGAAGTATGCGAGTCCGAAAGTATTCCACCTCGCCACCTCGCTCGGTACTTGCACCGTAGAGGCTAAAGTGGAAGTATACGAGTCCGAAAGTATACCACCTCGCCACCTCGCTCGGTACTTGCACAGTACAGGCTAAAGTGGAAGTATGCGAGTCCGAATGTATACCACCTCGCCACCTCGTACGGTACTTGCGCTGTAAAGGCTAGAGTGGAAGTATGCGAGTTCGAAAGTGTACCACCTCGCCACCTCGCTCGGTACTTGCACCGTAGAGGCTAAAGTGGAAGTATGCGAGTCCGAAAGTATACCACCGAACCATCTCGCGTTGCACTTGCGTCGTAGAGGCTAGAGTGGAAAAATGGCAATCCAAACGTATACCACTGAGACATCTCGTTCGGTACTTGCGCCGACGATTCTTGATTGGACGAATGGGAGTCGTAATGTATACTACCCAGCAATCTTGCTCTTTCCTTGCGCCGTCGAGTCTAGAGCGGACGAATGCGAGTCCGAAAGTATACCACTGAACCATTTCGCTCGGTGCTTGCACCGTAGAGGCTTAAGTAGACCAATGGGATTCCGAAAGTATACCACCTAGCCATCTCGCTCTGTACTTTCACCGTAGAGATTAGAGCGGATGAATGCTAGTCCGAATGTACACCTGTAAGCCATCTCGCTCGGTACTTGCGCCATAGAGTGGACGAATCGTTCAAAATCTCTTACTTTCTTTAACATTGCCAAATTCCTTCCCCTTACTTAAATTTATAATTTTTTCTCGTTATTTCTACTTTTGCGGCAAGTATAAATATCATATTAAAAGCCGTTTTCAGTAGCAGTTTCGCAAAATTTTAACAAAACCGAAATAGTTATAAATTTCAATTTCATGAAGAAATTAATTATTATAAAATTTTTCCAGTATTTTCAGACCTGCCGCATTTTCCAAATTATAACAAAAATAGAATACTATTGTCTCTTTCATACAATCCATGCTTTTTGTCTTCAACGTGACATCAATTAAATATGCTAAACACCACATCACAAATATGTGCATATATATATATATATATATATATGACACGTGAAGTTGGAAATTATATAATAAACTCTTGGAAAGGGTGAAGGGGTGCAAGAGATAAATTCAGAACTGAGGAGAAAATATCTGATGAAATCATGTTTAGACATAATATACCGTTGCAATGGCAGATGGGTAACACATAAGGGTTTACACCAATAACCACACTTTACCTTCAGTTAACACATCTCGCAGTAGTCGCAGTGCACTCTTCGGTGATAGTGGCCTGTTTTTAATCCGCTTACCAGCTCTTTGATAGTTCTTTCCATACATAAGGCAGTGCAGAGAAAAAAAGCTGGTGAGTAAACTTGTATGTGCGGTTTGTTGGAGAGGACATATGTAGTCCTTGTGTGTGGAGGAGTAAGCATACATGCCAGTGAAGCATTCTGCATTTACCGGCCACGGTATCCCAACTGATCACAATAATCTGTCGTACTGTATAATTTATTAACATCAAAATACAATCAAAACTTTATAATTTTATTTGACATTTCCAATATTTACAATTAGTTTGTATCACTTGTATGTTCAATCTCACCTTGTTTCAGTCCAAATATAACAAGCATTTCCTGTACAGAATATTCTGGAGAATCTAGAGCCCTCCCATACACAATAGCTCTCCACTCGTTGTAACTTGCCCTCTGCAGCACTCGCGCACACTCCTTCGTCCGCCGCAGTCTCTCACACCCTTGTCCGCTGTAGTCTCTAACAACCCTGTTCACCACCGCTACTTTTCTTCGTACACCCTCGATGCCCCGATCTTCGGTAGACACTTGTCGTACACATGTCAGGTGGTTATCACAGACTGTAAACCATACGGTTGCCACCATCTTAATTTTATAAATGCCATAACCCATGACCTTCTTCACATCATGGGACATGCCTAGTGAGGGGTTGACTGGAAGGTTCTCGCGTATACTCTCAAGTTATTGACTTCTCAAGCAGGGCGAAACAGTTTTGTCAGTCAATGTTAGCTGTCAATCATTCCTGTCACCAGACTGGTTCTACCTGTGGTAGAGGCGGGTCGTAATGAGCCCCCCCCCCCCTTTTTTTTTGCCAAATGCACTGAGGTTGTTAATAATGTCCTCAGCCAAGTCTCTTCGTCTCGTATAGACTCTCCATAAACTTTTGGCCCTTTAAATTGTGCCAATCAGTCAATGTGGATAACGGAAAACCTTTAGCATTGCCTGAGATCCCTACCTACAAATCCAGTACACCACATCAGCAATCTTCTTCAGGATCCTGTATAGGACTTCCCAAAATGTCTGTGAGCTTCCGACAATCTCACTTCTGCCTTTGTTGTTTTGGCAGCCACAGCAGTCATTCTTCTTATAAAACTTCTTCAGGAATTGCTAGATTGGGGGTGGGGGCAGTAGTATAGTAGTCAGGCTACTAACAGTTTAATCATTAAGGGGGACCAGGTTCAATTACCGGGGGTATCTTTTCCAGACTTTCGTACATAGGAATCATGCTGGAAGATGCTTTTTGCAGTTGGGGGTTTTCCCATATTTCCTTCAAATTAATTTTTTTAATACATATTTTAAGGTATTTAATGTGTATGTTCTATTCCGATTAATTCAAAATTTATATTTTTAGAAAATTAATTTTTTACTTACGCAGATTCATGCATCTGATGTAATAATTTTGGCTGTTCTGATTCATATATACGATTGCCATAATTGTTTTAATATTCTACCTGTAAAATTTCCACGAAAATATGTACTAAATTCTACCTAAGATATATATATATATATATATATATATATATATATATATATATATATATATATATATATATATATATAAAATATATTCTACTTCCAACTTATTTAAAATAGTAAGTTATGATGGAATGGCAAGTTCAATTTCCTTGGTCTTTTTTAAGTTTATTAATCAATTCTTTTTTGTTTTATGTTATACATTGAGATTCGGACAAGAATTCTTCAATTGAAAATTATAGTTTTTTTTTTTTTAAATTTATTCAATAGTTAAATTTTTCTGTACAGCCTGATAAAAGTTAAGCTATCATTTTAATTTAATCATATTCAGCCATTTTTTTTTTTTTTACTGTTAGTACTTAATGAGCGAATCGCCGTTTTGGTAACATACAATTTATATTCAGAAGGACTTCGGTTCTATTCCCAATCATTCGAGCATCTCGATTTCAGTCCTTGGTTTTTCTAAATCTCTTAAGATAACTGCCAGGATAGTTCCTTTATGCGGAAAGAGGAATTTTGCTTATCTTCTCCTGCACTGAGAAATAAATATTGTTGTAGGAACCATTTAAACTGTTAAAATAAAGACAGCCGTTTGATGGGTTACAGGAATAATTTTAAAATGTTGTTAACATAGATTTCTATATCATTATAATTGTTTGTTGTATTTCTCTTTGTGACTGTATTAACTGCTGTACATATAGTGAAACAGCATAGCTCTGCGTTCCTACTATAAATCAAATAGCATCACCAACAGAACCACATTAGTAATATTTGAATTGTTCCCACAACAATCACAATAGTAACATCTTAACATAATGTTATGTTGCTAGTACTGAACCGTTCTTAATCGGGTTTGAGGGTAGTGCTAAGAGAATATTACGTTAGATAATTACAGTCTCAGTTACAGGAACAATCAAAATGTTGTTGTAGTTATTCTGTTGAAATTATGATCTATTTTGTAATATAAACACAGTGCTCTGCTGTAGCAATCATATGTGCAATAGCAGAACACTATCACATACAGGAATAAGACAAATAGTTCACTTGAAACAACTACCTAATTCAACAATATTTAAATGGTTGTCTTCAAAAATGTCAAAATAAGGGAGACACTGCATCACTCGTCGGCGGAAGAATGTCAGTTCAAATTGCGCGTTAACTAGGGTGCACGTGATGTCAGACCCGCAGGCGGAACGCCAGCTCTCCACGCCCCTGCGTATGCAGAAGCTGATACTACAGTACCCAGTTGTTACCGGAGCCATGATCATATTGGTTGCGCTGCAGCAGGGCGTGAATTAATTATAAAAAAAGTGCCATAAAATGTGTCCCAGCCATACCAGAGTCAGTATGCAGCAAACAGGTTGGTTAATATGTAATTTTAGGTAAATTTCACCAAGTCCAATCAATATATAAATTTGCATTTTTTAATTTCCAGTAATTTTCAGTATGGCAGCAAACGAATTTCGGATGTTGTCTTGTTGGTTCGGTTCAACAAGGACGGAAAGGAAACAACAAAATTATGCAGTTTTAGATGAAATTGTCTCATCCCCCCTTTCTTGATGATCACTGCCCAAGAAGATATGTCAGGAACCAAGACGAGGTGGCCAGCCTCGAAGTAGCCTCCAGCAGCTCTTCTGAAATGGTCACGCCCATTAAGAGATCAATCAACTACTGCACCAGAACAAACAAATGATACTTGACAAGTATCTGGTATTTTATATCAGGACAAGATCGGGAGCATCTCCTCAGCTATGATTAATAATTGGGAGTCCCCAAAGGGATCATCCCAAAATTGGGCGAGCTACCTATAAGGAGGGGAGTCCCTAATTTAATAAAATGTCTTGCAAATACATAATTACAATTAGAACCTACAATATACATTTAAATAAATAAATACACTTACATTATAATAATAATTACACAACCCTTCTTACATTCTACAAAGTGGCCAGTGTCAGCTCCAAGGGAGCATCCCAAAACTGACATAAACATTATAAAATACAATACACAATAAAATACATGAAATACCTTATATTCAAAAACATTTTCACCTAAAAATACTTATATCTCATTAATAAACATCCTTGAGTGTATAACAAATGTAAGTCCACCATACTAGTGAGTGATAACACAATTTTAACTGTGTCATATGACACTTAACTATAACACCTGCATGAATCATGTCCTGGAGGACCACAGTAACGGGAGTAACGAATCGCAGCACACAAAACTGTCCCTGGTACTTGGGGGCAAGCTAAGCACAAAATTGTGCAGCCTTGCCACTAAGGTAATGTGTCTCCACCATCACCTTATCCCCTACCTGAAAAGCCACCATACCACTAGAGTGCACCTTCCTAGCTGCTAACTTAGTATGATACTGCCGCAGACTTTGAGTGGCCTCCGCCCACACTTCTTCCAACTATCATTTGTAAGCAGCATGCCAACAAAAGCCATGCAAACCCCATGCATATAAACTCCTTCCAAAGAAAACCTCAGTTGGAAACTTATGATTAGCATTATTGATAACATTGTTAAAAGCTAAAGAAACTTGGTACAATACAAGATCCCGCTCTTTAAGATCTTGTCTGAAAGGATCTCAATGGTATCTTGAGGTTACTCTTATGCCTTTCTACCAAATAAGCCTAAGGATAGTAAGGAGTGGTCTGCACCAATTTCACTCCCTAGGCAAAAGCAAGGTTTTTAATTTCAACATATACAAAATAAGTAGTATTGTCAGTAACAATTCTCATGGATGATCAAAATACTGGAAATATCAGTTGACTATGAATTTTACAAATTTCTGCAGATTGCATTGCTATCAAGGGCAAAAAGAACACAAACTTGCTAAAACTATCTACAACTGCAAGAAGAGATGAAAAACCGGCTGTGGTACATGATAAAGGACTAAAAACATCTAAGTATACACATTAGCATGGAAAAAGTAGCAAACCTGGCACTATAAGGACTAAGGATCTTCACATTAGGTGGTTTGGCCTTCTGAGAGTCAAGACAATCTCTAACAAGATCTTCTATCTCCTTATTTATCCTGGGCCAAAAAACATCTCTTTAATTCAGGATACAGTCTTGTCGTGTCCATGATGACCCCCAAAATACATATTCTGATAAACCTGCAAAATTTGGCGATATAAAACTACAGTGAACGAAGAAAGCATATATTAAAGTCTTTGGATCCACCTGTCCTGTAAGTACTTCCCTGACCTCATATTGTCCACCTTTGCCAGTGTCAATATCAGCTTTTATATGTATACACTCAGGATCACTCCTCTAGTGATGCTGTAAGCTCACATAAGCCTGAGGAAAATCTTTGAGGACCTCCAAGTATCCCCCTTAAGAAGTTCCCTCTCCACTCTTAGATGTCAAAAACCCAGATTCACCTAGGTCTCCCACTAGGAACGTTTGTACAGATTTATCACAATCAACACGATATTCAATCATAAATTTTGGTGGCACAATATAAATTACACTATCACTACAGGTTTTAGTCTGACTACCAGAATCAATTTGAGCACTAGAAGTTACAAGAGAACTACAAGAATCAAATAGGAATTAAAATAGGAATTACAAGAGAATGCACTTCAGCCTGCAGTACATTTACGGGCTCTGGAGCCTCTACACAAAATTCCTCTGGGTCAAAAATACAGGATAGAGCACCATCTACCCCCTTGTTGACTCCTTTCACATGCTGGACCATGAAATTAAAACATATAAGTCTCACCAGCCACTCGGCCAACCGCCCAACAATTTTATTAGTTGACTGAAAGCAGTTCAGTGCTTGGTTAACAGTATGCAAAGTAAACTCCGCACTTTCCAAATAATCCTTATACTTTTCCATTCCATAAATGGCAGCAAGAACTTCCTTCTCAAAAGTGGAATACTTTTGTTCCGCCAGACTTAGTTAACAACTAGCATAGAAAATTGTTGCCAAACTATCATTCAACTTTTGGTACAACACTGATCCAAATTCCTTCGAACTAGCATATACCTGCAAGATTAATATCTGGTCGAAGCACGGCAACTGCAGAACTAGGGGAGGTGAGATCTTCTTCTTGAGAAGGCAGGAAGCATATATTTGAGCATCCCCCAATTAAAGTTAACACCTTTTCTTTTTAATATGTTTAGTGGTTCAGCTATTTCTGTGTGAAGTCGGGAATAAATTTGGACTGTAACCCTACTAAGCCAAGGAACATACGCACACCTTGTAGATTTTTGGGGACAGGAAAATCCACTATTTGGCAGATCTTTTCGGGGTCTATTAAGAGAGTCTTTCAGAGATGAAAAAACCAAGATATCTGACATAAATTTTTGCCCATGTCACTTCCTGGATTTACAGTTAATCCAGCTTCCCTCAAAACTGAAAGAAAAAGCCTCAAAGGTTATAGATGGTCTTGCGACAATTTACTATATACATATACATCGTCTATGTAGGTAAACAAAAATTCATACTGGTATTTTCCTTATACTTGAAACAGTACACGAGACATGGCTTGAGGACCACACCTTACCCCAATTGGAAGTCGTTTCCACTGATACTGTCCCCATGGAGTTACAAATGCCGACACCCCACATGAATCAGGGTGCAAAACACACTGTAGGAAAGTGGAAATTAAGATCAAACACAGGAAAATACTTCGCATTGCATACATGTTGGAACACACTTTCAGTGGTTGGTAAAGGATAAGGGACTACATACATATTTTTGTTAACTTTTCTATTGTCACAAATTACTCTTAACTACCCTGGTGTTTTCATAGGGAGCAAAAAGTCAGGACTAGAAAAATTACTTTCAGATGCCTCAACTACATCTTCCTGTTGCAAGTATGAAATAATTTTCTTAAAAATGTCAATTTTTGGGGTGCCACTCAATATGGAACAGATGATATAGGGTCCTACCTTAAGCTTCGAAATAATAGGCTGTTTAGTATAGTGACCTAATTTTTAGGACCCCAACAGAAAACTCCCTATGTAACTGTTTTATTAGATTGTCTTGACTATTGTACTTTGAGTGGACAGATTTTACAGATATATCAAAATTACTAAATTTCTTAGATATTACTTCAATTGGTCGCGAAGGGCAAAATGGCAACAACAATTCTTTCTGAGCTACCAGGCTTTAACAAAGCCTGGTTCTTCCCAAAAAAAATCAACTCCAAGCATGAAGTCGTGGCTAAGACCATTCAAGATTCGAAAGGAAAATTTCCATGAAAAATTGGTTACTTTAATTTCAAAAAGAGACACACCCTTTGAATTTATCACACCCCCCAATTTACCCTGGATAACCCCAGTTCGTCCCCTTGACATGCCTTAATAAGTCCCTCAGGCAAATTTAAATTTTCAAGCAAAAAGTTACAAAAATCTTGATTTATGAATAAACACGAGGCCCCTGAATCAAGCAAAGCCGCCACTACAATTTGGTCAGCAATCGCCACAAGAATGTACAATATGCGTGAACGGTGCTCAAAAGACATTTCTTACACAGAATATTTTTCTTCAATGTTACTTTTACTCAAAGGACAATTAATTCTAATATGACTCTTCTGTTGGCAATTAAAAGAAACAATATCATTGGAAAGATCAATTTTCCATTGATCTTTCTTCCCATAATGGGCCTGACCTCGGATCTCTTGATTCCCCTAAAAGGATGGTGTCTAGGAATACCAAGAACAAGGGGTCACATTGGGGCGCCCTGAGTCATCTCTAGATTAAGCTATGGGGAAAAAACAGACTGACTGTGAAAGCAGTTTTTAGCAAAATGACTGCTTTTACCACAAACAAAACAAAATTTTACAGATTTATGCAAAATCTTTTCCTTCTCAATAGGCTTAGCCTCCGGCAATACCATGTGCACCACACATTCCCAAATTTTTCTCTCGACTTCTGTCACTAATTTTAACAATTCTGACAAAGACACAGCTTTAGTTGCAAAACAAAAAAGCAGCTATACCGTGGATGGAGATAATGCTAAATAATATGTATAAAATATTCATTCTCACATTGATACCGCAGCACATTTACTATCCCTAGTATTTTCTTAAGGAAATACTGCATTGACTGATCAGGCATCTGCCTGCGTTCCATCAGTCGCGAACGAAAATTAGTAGTGGCTATTTCACTTGAAAACTCATTTAGACAGGCCTTTATTATTAGATAAATTTCCCAATATCCTTCCAGAGCCTGACCAAACAAGGACTGTAAATTTTTATGGATCCTGAACAAAGCAATGTCATATAAAACCTGTCGTTCAAAAAGCTGTAGTGCAATTACTGCATTAATTTTGTCAAAAAATGCCTCCTAATGCCTCTGAAGTTACTTATGGCAATTTCGGAATCTTTAAGCCAATTCTGGCGGCACAATCTTAAGAAGTTTATAAACAGGAACTGGCTCAACAAACACCTTCGTATTCCCTACACCAATCTCCTTGTCCACATCCTTCGATACCAGAGACTGTGCTTTAACGTGAAGGTCATCTATCGCCTCATTCTCCTCCACCCCAACTCCTGCTGCTGTCAACATCTGCAGAAGCGAAGACTTGGACAGATGATGAATCCACACTGTTGCTGCACACATCATACAAATTAGCAACACACACAATAAAAATCCTAATAATTTCTCTATTAACCTCCACTGATCATTACTTATTGATCAACATTTATCCTGATTCTACTGGTTCAGCACTATATACTTCAAGTTTCATTCCTCCAAAATCCAACTCCAAAACCCTTCGCTCAAGAAGCACAGTGCAATGCAGCCCCAGACCCTTGCGAATCCCTTGATATCAAGGACGTAGCAAGGCTTAAATTGCGCCAATCTCAGAAACATCCGACCACCAAAACAATGGCACAAAATGTCAGCTAGTAAAATCCATTGAGCAGAGCAAGGACATTATTATGTGAAAAGTTCGAAACTGTATGTAGAAAAATTGGTTTTCATAATTTTTGTTATTTTCTTTTGTTTCGACAAACATCACACTCTTTGGGAAAAACCTCATCAGCAAGTAAACCTCTTTAAAGAGAAAATACAATATTTGGTATATGTATATAAATTAATTTACAAACATATGCGAAATTTACCCACAATAATTTCTCCCACAGGCAACTATAATTTTATACTTACCATTTCAGAGGGAAATTCAGGTACATTTAATTAAAAAGAAAAAAACCAACCGGTATAACTTTTCTGGTTGAAACACACCCAAAAGGAAAATTCCAATAAAACAATTTAAAAGTATGATATTTTTAACTTGATAGTATTTAACGTCTGGCTAACAGACCATCCGAAGGTCATGCAACATAAACTCCTTTTTACAAGCGAAATTCCAACACCACTCTACCAAGTGGAAACGATGCTGTCTCCTTATTTGCGCAAATTTGCCTCCATTGGTGGATTAATTTAAAGTGAAATAATAATGTGTTGTTATTGGGGAATGTTGGTGTTCACACCTCTAGAAAGTAACTGAGTTACTTTGTATATATACTGTATGCAAATGCTCGGTCGGGGACAGACATTCGGTCTCGTTGTGTAGTGGTAATTATACCTCAGAATAATGTTTTGATCTTGATGCGTGTATAGGTCATGACGTCACTTTGACTTTGCGGGTAATTCTTGAGTATATATGTAAAGATATTTATGTCACATACCAAATATTGTATTTTCTTTTAAAGAGATTTATTTGCAGATGCGAGTTTTCCTAAATCGTGTACTGTTTGTTGAAAAATGAAAATGACGAAAATACTAAAAAACCAAGTTTTCTACATACTTCATGAGTATTCGTACTGTTTTGAACTTTTCACATAATAATTCTCCTGGTCTGCTCATTGGATTTTACTTTCTGGCATTTTGAGCCATTGTTTTGGTGTTCAGGTTTTTCTGGGATTGGGGTAATTCCAGCCTTGCCACATCCATGAGTTCAAAGGTTTCGCTCTTGCAAAGTGCACAGCCTCAGACCCATGCAAAGCCCTTATATATTTTTTAATTGACAATTCTTTATTTTTATGACAAACCGACCATACAAAGGCTACTATAAGAACACTTTCACATTGATTTAATTATCTTTGCTACCAGCAAATTGTTATGGTAAACCCCCTTTATTTTAATAATGCAATTAACTTTACTATTCAACCTCACAATTCATTTTCCCATTTAATATATCACATTTGCAGGGTATTGTTAAATTAAAAATATTTTAAAAACAATACCTTCAGGCTGGATGGTCATTCCTACCTCTCCAAAATTTATACCTCACAAAACATCATTTTGAAATACTCGTCTCGTCCCACTGACACAAAGCAACTGCTCACGAATAGCCAGCCTTAGCTTCAGAAGAAAATTCCCTGTTTCAAAAACATCAGGTTTCTGCTCAGAAGCACTGCTTAGAAAGCATTCTACAATTGTAAGTCTTTTTTTGTCAGATTTCAATCAAAAGAAATATTTGCAAAATCATCAGTACTTTGAAAATTTTTGCCCTTGCAGGCATCTATCCTACATCAATGTGACATCATGACCTATTCTCGCTTGAACACCCTAACATTATTCTGAGGTATAATTATCGCTACATAACATATACAGATGGATGCTCCCTCGAGGCCAAACGTCTGACCTCGACCGAGCATTTCCATTCAGTATGCATACAGAACAACTCAATTACTTATAAGAGGGATGAACGCAAATCATTCCCCAATAACCAAAAATTGATATTCTCCTTTAGATGAATCCACCAATGTGGGCAAATTTGCCCAAATAAAGAGACAGTACCATCTTCACTTGGTAGTGGGGTGTTCTAAAGTTCATTCGGCCTTAGAGGGATATTCATTAGAGCAGCAAATCACAGCTGTTTTCTTAAATGTACAAAGAAGGGAGACACTGCGTCACTCGTTGGCAGAAGAACGTCAGTTCAAACTGTGTGCTGGCTGGGGCGCACATGATGTCAGACCCGTCGGCCGGAGAAGGGGGAACGCTAGCGCTCTATGCTGCTGCGTATGCGGAACCTGGTACTACAGCCCCCAGCTGTTACCAGAGCCATGTTCACACCTTTTTCGCCACCGAAAGGAGTGAATTACTTATTAAAAATTGCTGTGAATAACCTGTTTCCAACCGCTCTGGGCCAAACCAGAGTCAGCGTGCAGCAAACAGGTTTACAAATATGTAATTTTAAGAATAACCCACGAAGTTCAACTGTTTAAATTTTAATTTTTCAATGTCCAGTAATTTTCAGTATGGCAGCAAACGAATTTCGGACGTGGTCATGTTGGTCGGGTTGAAAAGGGCGGACAAGAGACAATAAAATCACGTAGTTTTATATGCAGTTGAACAATTTCCATGGATGTAGTAAACATAATACATTTTTGAATACATATAATTAATATTTGATTCTAAATGATGTATTATGCCGTTACGTCACAAATACAATGCAGATAAACTTAAGTAGGGCTAACTTAAATGCATAAACTTCAGACATGAACTTGCATAATTACCCCGATGCCATGCAACACAGTTGTTGTCACTTTTGAAAGTCACGAAATTTATTCAAAATTCTCATATTAAATGTCACTTTAACACAACATAACAATTTTTCTGACATTTAGTGTTTCAAACACTTGCAGAAATGCCGCTTTCACTCAACTACCATCGTCTGTAGTAACTTTAATTACAGCAACAGAATAAGATAAGTCATGGTATATTTTCATGCCATTGTATTGGTTCATTTCGTTTCCTCTAGAATATTATTTTACCGTTTTATACCAGTTGAATAAAAACTTTTTGTGTGTTCTCAGTCATTTTCAATGTTGTCATATGTGTAAACGTCTTTATATTATACTCTGTGTGTTTACATTTTCACATTATAAGTAAGCATGCCATAATGACTAATCTTATATTTCGAACAGATATCTTCCACATTTTGCTATGTTCAGTGTTCTCATATCATATTTAACACAGTCTTCCATTAATGAACTAAGCTTCCGAAAACGCAAAACACCACTCTGGCCCTCATTGTAAATTTGATGCATATGTTGTCCTAAGGAAAGATTTGGTTTTAATTTGGTCAATTTTAGCAGAGAATTCTTCATTCCACGAATCAGCAAAATGATACAAAAAAAATATTCCTTTCATATTTTATTAAGAATTTTTTTTTAAATATTAACAATTTTCCCTGTTTTTTCCGTAAGCAACAAGTATTTCAGCAGTCCATTTTCAACCCTCCGCTATGATATTTGGTGCACCTTCCCCATGTCCAGACTCTTAATAATACCAAGTGAAAATTTATAGTTTCAACTATATTTATTGCTTTTTATAAGACAAATATACAAGATGGTTTTACTTCTATAATGTATGAATTTATACAGCAGGACCATTCTGTTCACAACTCATTCCTTTGACATCTTAAATCCAGAGGAATGATGAAATTCGAGTTTGTTTGTTTGAAATTATAACGAGCCTACATTTGAAGCAGTTGGCTCACAGTGATTACCTTAACTCAAAATATTGTACCAAAATTAAAATACTAATAACAAAATAGATCTTACCAGATTAATGCGAATATGAAGTCTGTCATTCGCAGAGGGTAATATTTCACTAAAATAAATCACCGCAAGTAATTCAATAGAAGTAAATTTCAAGTTATTCAATGTAGAATTTAAATAATCAGCGATCATCCAAAGAAAGAAAAATGTATTAATGACTACTTGAGATATGGATTTTAACTAATAGGTGATAAGCCCGTTAAAAAACACCCCGTGTTGTACGTCGAGATATATTGTCTAACGGTAGTGTGTAAACATGTTTATTAATTCTTGATTTAAAGGCAAACCTTCCAATTTATAAACAATATGATGTTAGGTTATTCCAGCGACTACGAAACGGCCCTTATCTACCTTATATTGTGTTATCTGCAAACAAAGTCAATGAAAATGCTTTTAAGTTCCGTATTGATTAAATAGTAAAAATTATAAATTGAGTGAAAGTTTGATATCTCCTCGTCTTAAAGATAATGCTCAATATTTTCTGTAAAGATCATGTCCGAAAAAATTTTTATGTTCTCTTCGTAAACAATGCATTTTCTCGGAGAATCAAGGACATGTTAAACGACACTAAATATAGATTAATCGAAATAATAATAAATTAAGTGATCCATAAAATTATTGAACATACTTCCCTCTGCATTGATGCAAATTATTTCAAAAGGATTAGATGGTAGCTGGGTATTGATGTCTCGAACACACAAAATAATTACAGATGCTTTCACATACAAATGCTATGCTATTGATCTATTTGCATATACACACGTGCCTTACCAGGGAGTCGAACACAGAATGCCTCCTATCGTATGCTGGAGTGCAAGAAACTTCATAACGAAGTCAATATTCGGATAATCAGCTTAGGTAGTAATCATTCTGAAGTTTTTGTAGACTGGGTGTACCGACTTAAAAAATTTTTAGGGACATCATTCTGAAAACAAGTTCGTGAGCCATTTAAGAATTGTAAGTTTACATTGCCTTCCATAGCACTACTTGTGTTCAGAGTTTGGTAGACATAGTTCCACTTAAATGGCAGAAAATCTTAGTTCATCATTTGGTGCTATCATAGACTAAGGCCTAAAAATAGGCTGTGTATAAACATATCCGATCCACCTAAAATATACTGTCAGCACAAAAATTTTTTTGCAATTTTAAAATTATTTAAAACATATAGGAAACTTTTTAAAACACTTTATATTGTCCCATAAAAAATAGTCTCATCGACATAAATCATCTAAATTTACACTCTCTACTGTAGTGCGACTTGTGTAAAAAATTTGGTGAAAATTGGATGATTCGTTCCCGAAATGTGGCGTAAATGTTTCATTTCATCACCTGACCCAATCTCAGAAAAAGGCAGGAAAAGAAATCTCCATATGTATATTTAATGCATGTAATGGTTACTCTCAGCTTTCAGAGATAAACTAAAATTGGTGAAATTGCTTAATATTTATGGTAAAATTATTTAAATTATAGCGATGGCAGCCTTGTGACAGACAATCTTAAATCATGGTTAACTCTAGCACCACTTGTGTTTGAAGTTTGTTGGTAATCGGTTAACAGGTCGCAGATATGACCTAAAAAACCCAATTTCTAATGCGACACTTTTTTCTTTACAGCCGAACAAAATTTCTGTGTGTTGGCATGTTTTATGATTTGAATAGTTGCTGTTACGTATTAAGTCGGTTGAAATTTTTTATGATATATGCCATACTAATCTAAAAATGTATATGTCCGTGATATCGACAATGTGAAACTAACTCAAGTCACATTAGTTTAGACGTACTACATAAATGTAACATAACACTTTAATGAAATGTGTATAATTTTATTATTTTCCTTAGAAATGACAAATAAGCTTAATTATTCACGTGGTGCTAGCTTCCAAAATGACGGACAATTAAGTTTACGTATTAGCTCATTTACTGCTTAGTTTACTGCCAGCATACAGAGTTATGTTGAAATTGATGAAATTGTTTCGTAGAAATAGCATATTATACTAAAATTTTAAAATGACAGCTGTTTTGATAATAAGTGTTTAGCCCAATTAAAATTGGTCAGTTTATATCTCATACTTTAGTACTGCTTGTTTGCCAAATTTGGAATGGATCGGTTGAATGTTTTCCGAGAAATTACATTTGTTTTATTCGTATGGCATTATCTTGCAAAATGGATAACAAAAGAAACTCTGGGTTAATAAATGTTATGAATATATTACTTAATGGCTTTATAGAAAGATATGCTGAAATTTGTTACCTGGTTTAGTACATGTATTAAAGTATGGTCTATTCGCGGTTTACTCACACTTTTTGAATTAAACGTATGAAAACAATACCCCATGTATGACGTATTTAGTTATTTACTAAGTTTTCCATGTATAACGAGCGTTTTATACATGTGTTAACATAAAAGGCGCTTATTTTGGTTAAATTGAAATGTTATTTGTATATTATTTATCAATTTTATGCTTCTGTTATAAATCATATGAATAAAACAAAAATATGGTTTTTGGTAACTCCTCGTAATAAATAGTTCTCATTCCAATAATTATTACAACTGAGTGCTCTCGAATGCGGTGCGTTGTCCTTTGGAGTAATTTTCCAGACTAAGAAAAGCTTAGTTTGCACGAGGCAGAGGAATATAATTGAAGTAGATCTTTAGCAGGGCTTCAGAAAAGAACGAAGTACCGTGAGCAGATTATACACTCAAATGTTTATGTTGCCACCATTTTGAATATAATATAATTGCCCACTAAAAACCAACCGCAGTAATTCTCGAGTTCCACATTTGGTACTTATTGGCTGACGGTTTCCTGAGATGATACTAAAATTTCGTTTTATATATGAGCTATTTTACGAAATGGTGGACGAATTCTGCTGTGTATTGACACATTTGAATGTTGCTAAATATTCTTTCAACATAAAAAAGTTGCTTGATATTGGTCAAATGGTATAGTAGATATTGCAAAAATTCCTTAATGGTTTTGTATTGCCAACGTTTTACTTAAAAAAATTGCCTTATTCATTTAAATTACATATAGGAACATGGAATATACATAGTTTTATTTACATGCCGAATTTGGCAGGAATCGGTTTTGTAGTTACCGAGATACAACGTAAAGGCTGTGATTTTTATCTTGCACAATCATCGAAAATAGTATATTAATAACGTTAGTACTGTATAATTCAATGCATACGTCACTCACTAACAACGTACCAATGTTGGTTATACCCTGTTAAATGGTTCCTGAGATATACGCTAACACAAAATTTTTATTTATTCATTTTGCACTAGCTTCACACAAGGCGGACTAATAACATTAACGCTTTCTAAATATTATTCTTATATATAACTGTAAAAAATAAACGAATTTTGTTTAAATCACTTAAATTGTTCCCAAAATATAATAGACTGCTTTACATTTTAACTTAGTCGCCATTTCGAAAATAATGAAGTGGCTAGTGCGGGGAAAGTGGTCATCAGCTATTACTCCTCTGGAGAGTGCAGAAGTCTAATGCTAAAGACATAAAACAGTTTAAAGGGAAGCCGTTAGCAGGTTGCTGTAAAAGTTATTTGTTTTATTACATTTTTTGTGATTTTACAAATGTCTGATGTATGTTAAGTGATTCTTACTACTTATTTATCTAAATAAGTAGTAAGATTATAATTATTTATTGTAATTTCACTATAAGAGCATGTTTTATACTTTAAATCTACGTGTCATTAAATGTAGTAGATTGCATAGTTTATACTCTGGGCTAGATTTTGTATAATAGAATCCAAGAGCCAGCCACCGGACCACTATGCATTACCATATCATTTTTCCGGAACGTATGGCTACTTTGCCCGAACTAGTTGGTGCGAGAAGCTTGGCAGTTAAAGTGGCAGTGTGGCGTCTAGGATAGCTCACATTTCTCAATCAGGTGCAGGTGGTTGGAAGTGTGGCCACGTGATTTTCATTACTGCAGTTAAAATGAATACGAAGAGAAAAGTAGCGCAGCATTTACAAATCAGTACTTACATGCTCGCAGTCACTTGTACCTCAGCAAGCTCGCATCACCGTACCTAGCCTTCCAGCAACAAAAGAATAATCACTGTGCCTCTCGCGGCAAGTGATACAGCAACTTTATTAGTTACAACAGCTGCCAAGTGTTTGGCTGTAAACAACTGCGTCTGGGCAGCGGTTGAAAGTTTCGTTTGTGACGCAGTATAAATGAAAATCAAGGTTTTTTTTTTCTTTTTTAACTAAGCTATGCGGCACAAAAGCGTCAATTGTTTTCAAAAAAATGGAAATATTTTTTGCAAATCTTGTTATCGATAAACTGAGTGTATTTCTTACACGGACGCGCACGTAGTTCATTTTCAGGTTTTTTATAAGTTTTTTTTTGATATGGTTAAATTTAAATTACAATCCCGTAACTTACTAAACCATTATCTCTGTAATCAATTCGCTACCAGATACAAAAGTCATCCCTCCCTACGCACATCTACACACCTACTCACTTGCAAACATGTAAAACAAATACTTTTCGTATAGCCTGTTCACGGTAAAGTGAGCACTTTTCAAGGCCGTCCTGAATTTTTCGTTTCATAATATTTCTATCTTCCTGTCACTTTTTAATATAAATATTGCCATGTGACTAATCAATACAGTGTGTACATTTAACCGTTCCTTAAAGTTAACGTATGGGGCTGCAATGAAATATATTTGTTAGTGGTTAATGACTGTTGAAAGTGCCTTAAAAAGTGCTCACTTTACCGTGAACAGCCTATACACATCCACGCACACACACACACACACACACACACATTGGGCCGTTGTAAAATTTTTTATCATTTTCAGTACAATATTTTCCACATTTTACCTAATTTCATTACTCTCATATTTTTGCCTAATTGATTCTGTCAGTATGTTGGTAAAGTTTAGGCCAACGTTTATTTATTCAAAGTTTAAGTTGAAGTTGTGTTATTTAAGAAATTTTATTACAGTCAATTATTCATGCATTGGTGTTAGCACAGAAATAACTGGCAGGGAACCGGTTGCTTGCTGCAGAAAGCTAAGCTTGCCCACAGGATGTTCGCTGACATGCTTGCATTTCTTAAGCGTGGGATGCTTTCGCTGTACCTTGTCCGCACTACTTGGTAGAGGTGCAATGCACGTTATTCTTAGCGTAGAACAGATGTGTATAGCTGTGGACTGTTTGCGGTACCACCAGCGCTCTCTAGGAACGGCCTCCGAAATTAATTATGCAACCTTTGTACCGACGCGTAACGTGCAATTTTGTATTCTTGTGCCGTTGCTATTTTCTGCCTGACACTATATGCACAGCCGTATACTCCCGCGTTTGGCAGATTTCCCCTGCAGCTGTTTATTTAGTTAGCGTCATGTAGGATAGTGCCGAGATAACAGTTATTATTTAATTTGTATAATCCTACGCACTTTCTTCTCTTCCCCCGAGATAGGCGAATAGAGTAGCAGGCTTTTGTGAGATAATACTTGCCATATTTTATTGACTCTGGAACCAATAATCAATTTTCATGAACTTCCTTGGTTGTATGTTCTAGAAAGAATCTGTTTTAGGCGATGTATTTTACGAAATTTATACGATGGTTTATACAATGTTTTGGGCATAGTTTGATATCGTGGTTTTCAATGTTTTTATTCAAGTTTCCATTTCTTTATGCCGTTTGAGAACTATTTGCCCGGCTTTTCATTATTTGCAGTCCGGAGCAAGATTTTCATCTCCAGCTTCCTGATGTTTTCTGGAGAAGTAACAGCTAAGTGCTAAATTCATGGAACATTGTTTTGTTCATATAATTTTCATCCGGGTCACGTCTTTACGATTAATATGTCAAATATTGGTAAAAACTAATTCCCATAACGATTTTCACGTAAGAGATGTTTGGTGAATTTATCTGTCATTTATGAATTTTTGTTTAATGTGGTTCATTGGCCAAGTAAAAGATCATACAAATTTGTATTTCCAAATAAAGCTAGATATACCTGAACGGGATCCAATCCTGAGATTTTCAAACATTGCAATGTTATCGAGGATTTAAAAGCCAAAATCATTTATCTTGTTAATTGTTGTTAACCGCAATTATTCATTGAGTGTTTAAATCGTAACTTGATCACTATTTTTGCCTTCGTATACAAATAATTTAATTAAAATATTTAATTCGAAACTGTAAATTTATATTATTTTCCTTTACGTCTACCTCTAGATAGTTAAAAATCAATTGAAAATATAGTCAGCGAGATATTTCTACATTCACTTTTTAGGTAATATGTAGGCGCTGTCTTGTATATATATCGCATACACCTTCCAAACAATTCAATAGTAATAGTGGCTTAATAGTGTCAATAGTTGGGTTATCTTCATCCGGGGCAACAGGATTTAAAAGTGGCGTTGTGGAGCCCGCCGCAATTTTGGTTTCCGTCATCATGCTCTGTCATTCCGGTCACCCAACCAACATAATCGATACAGGTGACCTTAGCCTTTTACATTAACCCCAGTAACATTTGACATTAAAAAACTATAAATTAAAAATTGAACTAAAAAAATTATAAGATACGAAAATCTAAAAAATATACAACATACAAAAAAAATAATTTGAAAATCCGAAAAAATAAATACATTAAAAAACCATTTTTTATCCCAAAAAATTATATAAAATAAAAAAAACTATATTTTAATACTTACATATCTGGAGGCTCCCCAAACCCCCCCTCTTTTCCTCATCGCCAATACTCATTCCATCGTATTAGGCCATATTGATTTTTTTAAATATAATATGTTTATCAATTGCTGGAGTTTTTCATTCACCGTCGTTCGACTGCCATATTGGATTTCATATGTTTTCCTCACCTAGGTGGTGCTAGTGTATTAATTCACCCACCAGGCGGGTTGTCGATTTAGTCGCCAGGTTGCAACAATATTTCTTCATGTTTTTAAAAAATGGGTTGCCCTGTCTGCACCCTCCATGTCAGATCTTTTTCTATACATATGTGGCGTTGATTCCTCTATTATTGCACCATATATAGGTCTCTACAGAATGGCGTTTTGACCATTCCTGTAAATTACACAACTGTCATATTGAGTTTTTATTTTATTCTTAATAAAAGTATTTTAATTAAAATAATTTCTATGTAAAGTGGAGGATTTTTTTAAATAAATAAAAACCACAATTTTTTTCCACAAAATTTATTCCACACATGATATAATATACAGGTTTATTAATTTTCTGCAGTGTTCACCACTTGATGTCCACCTCAGTAACCCAGGAATTGAAGCAGGCAGAGAAACATCACCACTTGACTTATGCCCTTCCATTACATCGTTTCAGCACCTTCTCGGCCAAATGCACAACTGAAAACTTTGTAGGTTGGATCTCCTCCTCTGCATTATAATCACCATTGATAGGTAGGTTGTTCAGATTTTCGAGATAGTAGGTCCTCAGAGCATAGTTAAATATTTATCGCACATGATACAGTTTCGGGCTCCAATTCACTGTGAACCCATTCTCGAAAATGCCTTTCTCTTTGGAGATGCGCACCAGGTCGCTGATTTTGGCTTTAGGCTTGCATGGGTCCCTCCTCTTCGGAATAGCATACCTGATCCGAACCAGGGAGTCGTCCTTGACATCTTCGGGCTTCATGTGAGTGTTCGAGTGCACCATAGAATTATACTCGTGGACGAGTTTCGTCAGTAGCTCAAGCCATTTGTAGCTGCCATTTACCTCGAAATGCATTCACATTTTTCCTTCAGAACCATGTTGAACATCTCAACAATAGAAGCTTTGAGATTACTCTATCTGCAAGAATAATAAATATTATGTTTCTTCATAAGGGCCTTGAATTTTGCATTGAAGTATTACTTGCCCTGATTGATTTGCAAATTGGTCAGGATGTGTCCTTCGTACAACACATCTGCCATGGCCTCAGTGACATCATGCTCGTTCTTCGACATGACCGGCCTGGCCCAGGCGAATTTGCCATATGCATCGATGACTGTCAAATTGTATTTATTGGCCTTGTTTACTAGAGAATTCGGTATCATCTCGATGATGTCGCCTTGAAAAAAGGTCGTTCATCCTACAAATCATGACCTTGTGACGGTGGTAGTGGTGCCTGGCTGCCGCATGGGGATTGTGGAAGATACCCAATCGACTCATCGTATGTAGCCTCCCTCCTTCAGTTCTTCGACGATGGATATAATCTCGTTTTTGTGCGAGTAATAACCAAGCCTTTGCGAAGCGATCAGTTGTCGTAGTATATCCACTATTTCGTTCGGGTCATCCCAAAACACATAACCGATGTTCTTGTCACTGTATATCTTCTTCATATTGTTTTCACTTTTCAGTGCTAGGCCACTGGAGAGGTTTCTATAAAAGTCAATTTTTTCAGTATCTGCATACTTATAAGCACATGACACAGGATTGTATTCTTGGTAAATTGCATGCTTGAGTTCGAAAAATGTTTTGTATTCTAGCAGGTCAGATTCTGTAAACTTCCTGGGCTCCTAGCAAAATAGCTGTTCTTAAAACCCAGTGTTCCACGTGTCTTGTAATCACTGACTTGGATGATCCAACCTGCTATAAACACTATTTCTTCAGCACAATAGAACCATTTATCTTTTTGCCAGTATATGGCATATTCAGTATCATTATTAGATGTGTACGGTTGTAGGTACTGTCGAGCCAGAGTAATATATCTCAGGGCTTTCTACTATGCCTTTTTATATGAGCCAAATCTACATCCGAACCACCACCATGATTGGTTTGTACAACATAATGTTTCCTTTTCTTTGTAGGCTCAGCACTATCGTCAATTTCCTTTTTCCTGGCTACAGGTGCTCCATTACTCTCCCTGAGTACATCGAGATGATGAGTAATGGGCATAGAAAGTTATTCACTTATAAGGTCGCATAAAATTTTGGCTTGTTTGGCGAGCAAATACTTCGAACAAATAAACTGTATCGTACGATGCAGTTCACAAGCAATGTCCTACATCTTACTGAATACAAATTATTACAGTTGATCTGTTTTATAGATTTAGTTGTATGTCTCAGCCAAAATAATTTCGATCTTGCCTAGGCAAATGCTGTTGACATCGAATATATCCTTGCTGTAATTTTGAATAGCCATTTTCGTGGCGAGGTTGAAATTCGAGTTACCGAATGTATGCTCCAATTAATCTTTAAGCACTTTCAGTTTTTTTTTCATTTTGTGCAGATGCCACAATCAATCTTTTCAACACTCGTTACATGCTTGTCCATGTCCATCATATCGCGAACGATCTCGGTCTTCACACAATCCATCTTTGACCTGAGCTGAGACAGGTAAGTGGGAAAGAATCGGCTCTGATCAGCCAACATATTGCATAATTCCGAGATGAAGCCATTACCAGTTTCGAGGATCAAATGTTTAGTAGCAGCATCTTTGGAAATTTGGGTTCGACAATGATTCAAATAATTCGTCTACCAGCATCACAAGTTACATCGCTTCTTGGTACAAGACAAGCACCATCTTCGTATTTGTACTCAGCTTCAAGCTACTCTGCCCGAATTTCGATATGCTGTAACCATTCTCAATGGTCGACATTAACTAATCGAATCCATGTTGGTACCTACCATTATATAGACGTCCGTTTTCTACAATCACCGAAAATCCATACTTGTCTTTCCAGCACAAAGAACACAGGCTCTTGAAATCCGATAATATTATACCCATATTGATGTGTTTGTCGTACACATGTCACAAACTCATATAGTTCATGCGAAACAGCACCAACATATTAGCATCATCGAGAAGCAGTTGTTTGGATATGTAGTAAATATCTGGCCAAGGCACATGCAGTCCTGTATACACTTTCGATTATTGTGGGCGATGCTAACAAGTAATATAAGTATCGAGTTTTGCAGTGCTTTACTCGGTGGCACAACAGCTTCATTGTTGCTGCAGGGGAAATAAACCACACCATAAATGGCTCGCAGTAATTGTGCTAGTCATTGGTATTTATGTTGTTGGAGTGATTTTGAATATATGCACACATTCTCGAATCGAAGGTCATTCTCTTCTTCCAGAAGGCTCAGTAAGACACATGTTGTCCCGCAATTTGTTGATCCTCTGATCATACAGAGCACTGTAACTGGAAATAAGCTTCCAAGTCGCCATTAGTGGGAGATATCTTCATCTTCAACAGTAGTGTGTATGGGTAAAATAACATCTTGCTTGAAAATACTTATGTGACAACAACTATATTGTGGTGGTGATTGCGGTGCATGTGTTGCTGATTTTGGTGCAAATGGTACTGATTGTGGTGCTTGTGGTTGTGATTGGGATTCTAGTCCTCATTGTGTTGCATATGGTGCTGATTGTAGTTTATGTGGTGCTGATTGTGGTGCACGTGATGCTGATTGTGGGGCATATGGTGTTGATTGAGGTTTTTGGTGCTGATTGTGGTGCATATGGTGCTGTTTGTGGTGAATGTGGTGCTGTTTGGATCGTGATGCTGATTATGGTGCTGATTAAGATGGTGGTGCTGATTTCTGTGCTGATTGCAATAGTGGTGCTAAGTGTGGTGCATGCAGTACTAACTGTGTTGCTGATTGCAGTGCATGCATTGCTAATTGTGCTGCATGTGGATCTGACTGTTGTGCATATGGTACTGATTGCAGTACTGATCATAGTTTCAAACAACCAGTGCTACAAATTTTAGAATTTCAATTCGAAATACGACTCTGTTTAAACTGCCTCTGGCAGAAATCGTACTGAAATATCAATCTTGAAGTTTTATAATGCAGGTTATTCTTTAATATCGATGCAGTGTGTGCAGACCCGTAAATACTTTACTGCGGTAGTGACAGAGCCGATGCATCATTAGCATTTTACATCCATATTATTCCAAGTCTAGAATGAAATGGAAACATAAATGTATAAATGGAACATATTTATAAGTTTTTAGGTCAGTTTGCAGCAATGTGTCGAAGAAGTAAGACCATGAAAGGAAGTGTGACAGTCGATATGCTGATAAAAAATTTACCATTCCAGCTGCACATTCGGGACACAAGTTCTGTGGGCCGGGAACTAAGGTAGCTAAAAGTTTGGCATTCAGTGATACGAATATCAATGCATTAGACGAAACATGCAAGCTACTTGACATCACTTACTCTTTTAACAAGTATCTGGAAATTCAACACCAAGCAGACAAGATACTTGCAAGAAGGTCTACGAGATAAGAAAATCATCAGAAACCAGTCTTTGGAGTAAAAATAGCAGAGTGGGGTGTTTCCAATGTAATGATGGCTAAACTGAAGATCGGCATGGGTACAAAGAGCAAGCGGAAGATGCAAGTTAAAAAAACAGTGAAAAAGGGAATATAAACCATGCAAGGCCAAGGCCAGTGGATTTTTCCCATTGCTTTTGTCTACACTCGAATCCCTCGGAGGTATAATCAGAGCCATGAGTGGCATCCTCCGAGCCGTCAACATTACATCGCTCGAACAGAAGCAAGTGTCCAAAGCCTGAAGACATAAAGCTAATATGGAAGCTATTGCCATTAGTAAAAAGAATGGCAAAGGCTTCTACCTAGAGCCATACACAGTAGGAGGTGGAAGTGTGCAAAAGCGATGCAGCAGTAGGAAGAAATAATGGTATCTCTCCCGAAACGACCACTCACAAATATGGATTTGGCATGATGACACGCAAATAGAAGATACATTATTTTAGGGGAGTGTTCAGACGAGATGCTTTGCCCCCTTAACCAGAATATAATAAGTGCACTATAATTAATTAGGAGACAACATTCGGGCCCAGTATGAACTGGGTAACTTATGTCAAACATTATGAGTGTGCAGACTACTATGACAGTTTTGGTAATTTGCATTCATCACCCAAGATGCGACTGTATCTAAAAATTGCAAACTGACTTACAACTACAAGATGGAGCAGATGCTGAACACATGGATCTGTGGACACTTGTGTCTTTACTTCCTTGTTCTTTCGTACAATTTACTGAAAAATTAGCTATACATGGACTGGAAACCATCAGTCATGTCGGAAATGATTACTTATATAGGTCATAGCTCCGAGCTGTGTGCTGTACATTATCCTCCACTCGAACTGGGGAGGGAATGGTGTATAGGTTTGGCCGATTTTCAAACCTACAATGAAATACCGAACATCTATGGAAAAAAAAACTGCAAGATGTATCTCATAAAAAGTGGTAATGTCTCCTACTAGATTACATTACCCATTGGCTTTTACCAACTAGTCGACATTGCAAAGGAAATCGAAGATACGCTGTCTATTGATATAGAATCCGAACTATGTGGAAATTCCAATACTCTGAAGAGCATCATCAGATCCACCAAAGACATCGACTTTGTGAAATTGTATTCCATTGGAACGATTGTGGGGTTCAGGCCATGCATATACGAAACTGGAAAAATTCACGATATGTCGCGACCCATAAATATACTGTCTGTTAATTTAATACAAGTCAACCACATTTTGGCGAGCAGCATGTATCTCAATGGCAGGCCAAGCATTATGCTGCACAATTTTTCGCTATGGTCCCTCCAGGTTACAAACTCGTCGTGGCACCACAAAACATAATTTATGTTCTGGTCATCGAAAAGAGAGCACACAATTTGGGGTGATGATTGTCGATCAGCGTGGAGAGTTGGTGAACTATCAAAACAAAGATATAGCACTACATGTGCATTTGAGAAGATAGGAATAATCATTACAGCGACCAGATGCCATAAAACAAAGTAGCACATCAAACTGGCATTCAGTAAACTGCAGGTCACTAATGTGTTAACATGAGCCTTTAAGATTTTTTTTCGCAGTCTTAGCTTCGCGGTCGATGGCCATGAAATATTACATAAGCATCGATGAGCCAGTCGATTTTGAGGACAGTGTCACAAAAGGGGAACTTCATGCAGACCTACCATTCCTGAACGGACCGTGCACATTACCATCGGAAGTTCAGATAGTGCTCCAACAACAATATATCTGCAATCTTCCCTGTCAGTCACTTCAGCGATTCAGGGGGACACTGATAAAAGACATGTGCACCTTGCATCGACGAAGTAACAAGCAATGGTGTTTTCCATCTCATCGATTTCATCACGTATTTGCTGAACAGTGTTGTGGTAGACCAGACAAGAGATGTCGGCATAACGACGGTGATAAAAAATTATCATTGGTTCTTGCCAAATGAGCTGTCTGTAGCCAAGATAGCAGGCTGGAGGATAGACATTGACTAGAGTGTTCCTATATACCCCGAATGTAAATTCGAGGGCTGCATTCATCTACCGATTTTGCTGGGATTCGCCAAAGACAACAAACTAATTATCATCAATTCGAAGCAGAAACTGGTACTTCTCCTGGCTAATAAGCATGCAGATGCTATCATTTGAATGGGGAAAACCTGGAGACTGTGGAAATGTAGATAGAGTCTATCCAATAGATGCTACCCCACATTCAGCTGCGTACTAACTAAAGCATCAATATGCTTTATAATGTAGAATATGGCAAAAACATCGATGTGTTTATTTCAGGTCGGGAAGTCTCGAGACCTGCCTCGGATTGACCGACAGCCAACACATCAACTGAATGGCGAATTTGCCACCAAGAAACCGAAGTATATCATTATCTGGCTACATACAGGAAGACAGCAGAATGTAAGATTGAGGCATTCGCAGTTCGACATATGTCACATAGCAAATGTGAAAATATATTTTAATAACGAAAGCTATCCTTAAGTGTCACGTAGAAGAATTTTTAAAATGGACAGTTTATCTGTCATATCATATTTATGCTCAATTCCAAAATGCTTTTTATGAATGCACTCAATTTCCGATACTGGACCCAGATATCTTTGAGAGTTTGGCCCCACACATGGTGTTAGACGTGAGTGAACAGGACGAACATATCAGTTCGAATGTGATCAACTGCAGGAAAAAATTCACTACACATGGAAAAATTGCTGCTAACAATTATACTTTCTGACTGATACTTCACGAAAGTCTCACAACCTACAATTTTTGAGACAAAGTAATCAAGATACTTTCGTGAAAGCCTCCGAGGGTATAATTTCGATGAGCTCTAAGCGATATCTGTTTACTAGCCTTTCGGCATAGACAGCAGCAGAATATACTGTTAACTGCAAGGCTTCCAGAGCCAGAGTGGTTACGTGCTCAAGGAAGTCGCAGTGTCCTACGACGATGATGGTAAAACACACACACACACGCTCCATCCATTCCCATATTCATTGAAACGGATGGACAACGAGAAAAGCAAGAAGACGATAAACTGGCTGACCAAATACCACAATGGACTGGAGTGGGACGAGGGCAAGATTCCATACCATCTTGGGAGAATGATTGGTGCGTCAATTGATGAATCAGTGCCTTCAAGGACCTAATTATGTGGCAGTGCCCAAGCAGAAGAAATTACTTAGCGACTTTTGCAAAAAGAATTGATAATCATCGATGTGCAGTGCGAGTATGGATGACCTTCGCTGCGCAATTGGCGAAATATTGCTATGACCTACGCCGACACATCTGTGACAGGCCAGAACCTGACTGGACACACGTTTAGAGGAACACAGAGCTGCTGCGCAAATAGTGTGCCTTGTCCTTGGACCGTAAATCAGCTGCCTATGTTTAGACAAGACATCACCCCGACTTCTGTTCCAAAGAACAACTATAAAAAATAAAGAGACTGAATTTTTTTGTGTTATGGCATTTACGTGTTTATCTGTACAAATAATTTTGTGAAAAAAAGGACATCATGTTTTGTTTATTAAAAAATCCTCTCTGTTTTGTATATAAATTATTATACATAAAAATATTTGCATTTAAGAATAAAACAAGAAAATTAATTATGACAATTATGTAATTTGCAGGAATGTTAAATGTCACCATCCTGTACAGGCCGATAGCAGGCGGCATACATGATAAATTAATGCCACCTATGTGTTGAAAATCAAATATTTTATAGAGGGCGCCGGCAGCACAACCTATAGTTTAAAAACGCCAACAAATATGGTTGCTGCCTGGTGGCTAAATCGAAAATTTGCCTGGTGGGTCAATCAATACGCTAGTGCGACCTAGTTGATGAAAACATACAAAATGCTATATGGTAGTTGAACGAAGTGAGGTACAAAACTACAGCAATGTATAGAAAAATTACAGATAAAATACAATATTATTGAATATAATAGAATGAGTATGAGTATAGATAAAGGCTGAGGTACATCTAGAAATGGAAGTGTTTTAAAATAACTTTTTTTTTTTAATATTTTTTATAATTTGTTGGGATTATTTTTAATTTTATTAATGTTCTGTATTCCTATAATTTGATTTGTATTTTTCAAACATTTTTAATATTTTAATATTTTAATCATTTTTTTATATTGTATATTGTATTTTTTTTGGCATTCTTGGGTTTTGAAGGTCACATATCACTGGGGTCAAGTTCAGCTGGATCCAGTATGATGGTTGGTTGACCTGAGTGACACAGAATAATGTCGTTATCCAATATAGCGTTCGACGCCACAGCACCACTCCCTAATCCGGTTGCCCCCGGATGAAGTCAACCTTACTACTAGAGTCTGACATCTAGGTAGCTAAGAAATATTATATAATTTATGTAAGTGGCCAAAGCATAATATTTTGGTATTCTAGTAACTATTGATTTTACAACATAACTTGTCGACACCGTGTTTGTTTGTTTATTTCCCAGACACTGAGAAAATTTCGCCTCATTGAGCATAGTTGAATGTAGTGATTTAAAATGATGTGCATTTCTGAATACCGACGTATAATTAACAAGCAAGCCACACACCATAGTACAAATGCATGTACGTAAATCTATTTGTTTTTATACAAGAAATATTCCTTTTACAGACATATCTTAAAAAACCTTAAAAATATAAACGAAAAATTAATTAGCAGATATAAAATACTGGTGATATGCAACAAGCAATTAGAGCTTTTAGAGACGAATACATGGCTGATGAAACAGCAAAGAAGATCTTAAATGTTCCCAGTAAAAAAAAAAAAAACTAAAAAGGAGAGTTATAAATAAAAACATTGATAGCATAGAATACAAAAACTATTTTTGGAAAATTCAGCTCTGCTTTCAACACTGAACAAGAGTAAGTAATGTTTCTTTGGTGTATTGATTACCGACATACGACACTTGGCATTTCAGTATGCCGAGAAGAACAACATTTCACACCCTTTCAACGAAGACAAGATGATGGTCGATGAGGATTGGTTTGCAAGTTTCAGGAAGCGCCATTCCATTTTATAAGCTTACGAAAACCAGATTCGGCTTCTGCTGTAAGGGCTCAAGTCTTCAGTAGGCAAAATGTTGAACTTACACACACACATGTATATATATATATATATATATATATATATATATATATATGAACTGCATTCCAAGATAAACACATTTATCCTGCTCACAGAATTTTTTTATGTCGACGAGACAGAACTTATTACTGTTCTGTAACAAAATACAAACATTTGTTCAGTTAAAGGCAAGTGGAAAGTTGGCGCAATAACATCAGCTGAAACGGGACTCCTTTTATGTCTGCAAGAAGCAATTACGTTCCTTCTCTTTGCATATTCCCAACAAAGAGAACAAGAGAATGAAACTGGAACTTCTATTTGGTGTTCCCCCTGGCACTGTGTTTGCATTCAAACTAAGCGGTAGTATGAAAACATATATATATATATATATATATATATATATATATATATATATATATATATATATATATATATATATATATATATATATATATATACACACACACACACCCCCCCCCCCCCCATCCTTGATGGACATGCGACGCAAACGAAACATATCGATTTCATAGAAAAAACCAAAATAAGCCATACCACCGTCGTTTGTCTACGGCCACACTGCAGCCTTAAACTTCAGCTATTGAACGTCTCGTTTATGACCCCTTTCAACATATTTAACGTGCAAAAAATCGAGAAGTTTCTCTTTAAGAAACCTGGGAGGATTGTACCTCAATCACAAGTAAGCAAGCTGCTCAGAGAAATTTTTTACGAGCAGCTATGCAAACTACAGCTATAAATGGATTTCGGAAATAAGGAATTTTTCCGTTGGACCCACATGTATCTTCCGACTCTAATTTTGTCGCTGCTCAGCCAACAGATATTTCAGTGGACCAATGGTAATCCTGCAGAAGGTGGCAGTAGACGTGACTCATATGACGAAGGTGATGAAAGAATGGCTCCTGGATAAGATGCAATAGTAGGTTGTCGATATGATAGAGCAGCTCGAAATGAAGATGCAGCACCTGATAGAGAATATGTAATGGATAGTGTAGAAAATGTAGCGGCTGGCAGTGAAGATGCAGTGGCGTGCACTGAGATTGCAGTACGCAATTATGAAAATGACACAACTGGGACTAAAAATACCAAAAACTTCAGAAAAGTCTATATTAAAGTCAAGTGAACATGCCTAAACTAAACGTATAATATGTTGTAACCCCCAGGAGATATTAAACATTTGCCTAAATCCAACATTTCTAAACGAAAATATGGTCGCAAGAAAGGTAAGGTAAAGCAGCGATTATTAACCTACTTCCAGTCCATACATGCAGCAAATTTGGATAAGTCAAAAAAGAATAAAAACCAGCAAAAATAAGAAGGAAAAAGCATGCAATAAGAGCCAATACAAAATATTCGCAAATCTAAAATGAAAGAATCAATTACGTATCTATCTGATGTTCCGGCAGCCACCAATTGGCTCACGAGATGAGTGTCTTCTGCGAAGAGGAATATGAAGATTTTTTATGTTAAGACTGTCAGCATTAAACAGTTTGTTTGTTGACAAAGTAAAACTACTCATCATTCTTTTTTTTTTATGTTCGATAGGCCCAATGTTATAAGTATTATTACCTAGTTCAGGTTAAATGAAGACATTTAATTCAAATACTCATAATCCTAAACTTTAAATTTGTTGACAAAGTGTAAATACGCGTCATCGTTTTTATTTGCTGATAATTAAATTTGCGTATACAGAAGTCTGGTAAAATGGCCCGTCACTAGCCACTTTACCCGACCTGGGTGGACAAAGTAGCCATTTGGTAGATAAATTTTTAAAATTCAATGAAAATAATAATAATAATTTATAATACACTATAAAAACATAATATTTTTTCTTAAACATTATATTTTTTCAATGTATAATAACTATATTGTATGTAGTGGTATTTTACATATTTGATTGATTTACAATATAGAATTTACATAACGTTTAACTTTATCATGCTCTCCCCAGGTGTGATGGAAAACGGCAAAAGTCCAATGTCCTTACAAAATACTATATGTGTAAATAACTTGGTAGATTTATGTGGTTGGCAATAAAATTTATAGGCCTGGGGGGGGGGGGGATGAAGATTCATTCCAGACAGCGATTCGGAAGTGCATCTAAGAAAATTAGTCCCTGTTTTGCTTACTCTCCTTTGAAAAGGTAGGCTAATTAAATCACACGAATATCTGGCTGTATGTGCCCGCTTATAAATTATGCTGGATGAGATTGTAATGAAATTGTTTAGAAATATGTTGTCACTAATGACTTTCATTACGCAACCATTGATATAAGTATTTATAAAACTCTGTAAGGGCAAACGTCAAAGTGCAAAAGTACCATTCCGCAAAGTTATGTATCCACTTTATGTGACCGAGGACGATGTGCAAGCTTCACGTCTGCACGTCTGTAGACCGTCACGGACAGGTGAGTAGCTGAGTGTAGCCCCGCAGTCGTGAGATTGCTGCCACGCGTCGCCTGTTTTCCCTCCCAACCTTCATTGTTATGATCACTCGCACGTGTCTACTTCTGTGCGCAGGAAGGGCCTTCACTCAACTTGCGGCATAGTCCGAGTGACACCACACGAGTCGCTGCGTTGGCACTGCCTTGCGTTTACACCAGTAATTTAAACTGAACAGAATAGTTGACTAGTAGAGTGCGTCGTCAAAGTATGACTCAGGCAATGCCACATTATTTAGCCTAAGTGTGTACGAACCATTACCGAAAAACTAAAGATATAAGATAAAAGTATTTAAAGTTTCTATAACACAAAGAATTCCATACAAATTGGGTTCCCATATACAAAATACGTTACAGATCCAGCTCTGAGAGTAGTACAGTTATATTTTATCAAAAAATTGTCAATATCCAATGTTCGCTTCCACATTTAGTGAAATATGTCAGAATAATGTCCCTGACAGTTGTTGGAAATGTGCACAAATTGCGTTAGGTAGACCAATATATCGTACATGAAACCATTATTACCATACTTAGTAGTAAAATGCACACACAGTGCAGTGAAGTATTACTTAGATATGTGAGAGTGTTAACGTACGACGACCAGAAAGACTTTCTGAAAATGATTAAACTGGGCTTGGAAAGAAACGATATTCAGTGATTGAAAATGTATGCTTCATATCCATAAAGAAGGCTCTTAAACGAAGCATAGTTTATTTTTGTGGAGGTTGAAAATAATATAAATTGAAGAAATATAAATAACCGAAAAAAAATTTAACACATAGTTAAACTATTGCAATAAGTTATGACACAGAGGTAACATCAATGTAAATACAGTAATGAACTCTTATGTATATTTAATGCAGGACTTTATTATGGAATTAAAATCTTTCCATTAAAGCCTACGTTTTAAATGTCTATTTTTATCTTTATATGATTTTAGGCCACGAGTTATTCGAAAAAAGTTAAAAGGATCAACTTAAACCCATTTCTAAAAGAAGAAATATAAAATTCTTTTGTAGAAGTGTATAGGTATAAATTAAACTTTTAATGTATTTCTTTTTACATACCTATAAGTATTTCAAGTTTTCATTGTTGGAATATCTCCTCTCGCGTAATACGTTGTCAGATAATTTTCTTTTGCAATTGCTAAATGTTTGCACATTGTTGGAGCAATAAATTAATAAAGCGTTGATAAATAATTTTACATTTAAAAATGAATTCTCAGTGAAATATGAATTTACATGCATGGTTCAATCTGTTGAACTCCTTAAGTTTTTCCTTTAGAAAAATTTTTTCAACTGAGTATACCTAACCGCGATTTCGGTTGACTTTGACATTTAACGCCCTCACACACACAAACACATATATATATTTATTTATAAATAACCAAGTTAGGAATGGGCATAAAATTATGGACTTTCATTTCTGTCCTTAATAACATGTGAATGAGAAGGAGTGAAGAGATATAGGCGGTTCTTAATAGTCATATATTTAGAGCCGATCCTGAACAAAAGTATAACAGTGTAGATATTCCATAGCTTATTTAAATTGATTTGAAACAAGAGCTTACAATCAGACACATGACAACCACATTAAGAGGAGACCCTAGTAGTTAATTATTTGCAAGTCTGTGGCAAAGGTGAATTTCAAGCCCGATACTAAGTATCACAAAAATTCACTCTGATTATTTTCAGCTATAGCAGTCAACAAAACATTGCGTTTGGCCATGACGAAGAGCTTAAGAATAGTGTTTGCTATAAACGTGATTTGTTGAGAGTTGTATTCCGTCCTAGCACCAAATATTTATTTTCTTGTATTGTGGTTTGCATGTTTCTGGTACCATATAAATACATTGTTATAAACGAGATATTTCACCTTAGGTTTTAATAAATGCCTCAGAATTACGTACATATTAATAGGGGAAAGTACATGTGAATGAAGGTACTCATGTTTCCAATGTGAAAATTTTTCTTCTTATTACATTTACTTTAAAGGTTTGAAACAAAAATAACTTTTTACTTTGCTAATGTATCAGTAGTAGGGGCGTGCCGGTTCAAGATACAAAGAGCTGCTGCCTTTTTTTATCAGCCTAATTAATTTGATATCAAAGTTAATGAAATTTATTGAAAGATTCATAAAAAGGGTTAATCAAATTGAAAGGGTTAAATTTAATGGAAGAGTTCGATTTATTGAGAGGGTTAAATCTATTGAAAGGGTATTTTCTTAATTTTACTGTTGTGTATACGTCTTTCTTTATTTCCTTTTGTGGGGAGCACTTGTACATCCTCACCCTTGAAGCTCTGGCACTCGGATGAGGTGTGGCGGTTTGGGAAGGAGTATATATGTGTAGAGTTTTTTCCAATAGTGGTCTAAGTGTATATTTTGTGTCTCTTCGATGGTGTTGGTAGATAGGTGACTTTGAACGATGGGATTTACATGTTAGTAATGACAAACAATTAATTAGGCGACAATGGCTGTTTCTAAAAGCAACTAAACGTTAGAGAATTTCATAGTGTTGTACGTATGAATAAATTACATGCATCGATTTGCAAATTTCAAACGACTACATAAATAACATCTGGTGTCCATATATACTTAACAAGTGCAAATATGCGAGTGTCCAGTATGAAATATTACATAATAAAAATCAATTATTAGTAAAGAGATAAATTAATCTACCTCGAGCTATATGTTATAAATATAATTTACATGAGCGAGAAGTATAACGAACGAACACAACTATCTGAATACGACAATTACGTGAGTCTCCAGGTGTCTAAATATTAAATATCGACTTCTAACTACAAAAAATAAAAAATGTCGCTACAAATTAAACAAGCACAATAACAAGATATTAACACCACTTGATACCCCTTGCACATACTGCTGGTGAAACTGGTGAAAAGGAGGAACTTTGGAAATGTAATCCACATGTAAAAAGAAATTAATTAATGAACACACATAGTTTAATTTTACCTCTCCCAAAACACGTATGTTTGACTGCGAACTCAGTGAATCACTGAGTCGATCTTACGTCGAAAGCCTAACAATATATAGATGTATCACGTTCGGAGGCTGACAAGCTACTAAAGTCATAGCTACTCGGAAATAGATGTGAATACAATTTGTGTGACAAATTGATCAAAGTTATGTTTACGATGCACATACTAATATATAAATTAGACTAGTTGAATTATAAATAGGCACAATAGAAAAACACAAATGAAATGGCACCAAGAGCTCCCTGAAGACACATCCATCCACCTCGGAGGTCACTCTATGAATGAGTCGATCATATGATGTGTGTCTACTTATATATGTGTAGTGTGGCCGAAGTCTTAAAGGCAACTGAGTTTAAATTTACGACTGACAAAACCTATTTCCCTACCAAGCAATTATTAATGACTTGATTCATCCTACAAGTACGTGAATGTATAAAAGTTAATTATTTAAAAATAATGTACATGCTACAAATTTCCATGAAGTTTGAGAAATTCACAGCATTTGGTAATTAAAAAAAACGCGAGTTATAATGGTACGTAGTTTCTTCGACCGAACACTGAAACAGGGTTTACATGACAAATGCACTTTCACACGAAAATGTGTATTTTATTCCCAATAAAAAAATACATGTTTTACACAATATTTTGTGAAGACTGTGAACGAGATCTAAACACCAGAGCATATAATATCGCTTAACGAGAATCGCAGGTATCAGACTCGAAAGCCCAGTGTATATGAAGGAGCTACATATCTGTCATTTAGTCATCATACACATAATTTAGTCCAAGCTTATACAAGCTTGGACTAAACATCTGTTTAGTCCAAGCTTGTATAAGCAACTGAATATGGTGGCGACTGGATACAGGTTCGCAGATGGCTGCTGACCTCTCCCACCCCTCGCGAGAGCACACTACTCTCTCCTTCAGGTTACACATCCCTCTGCCCTCGATTGTAAATTTTTTCGGCAATGCAACAAGATGGCGACGACTGGCTGTAAACTACCACATCACTCACAACCTCCCTGTACCCCCCACTCACCTCTCGAGAGAGCGATGTGCCCCGAGGTCTAGAACCCAGAACGTCCTTCCCTCCCTCCAATGCAGGTTTTCGGAGGGTGCTATATCCTGGTGTCGATCCAACACTGCAAAAACATGTTTAGCGACAAACACCTCCTCCTCCCACACCACCTAAGAGCTGACCCTTCCAATGTTGTGGCGCTTCGCAAATACCTGCCCTCCTCAAGGTGAGAAAGTGTTTTTTTTGGTGGACTGCTGCTGTCCATGGAGGGCGCTCTCGATTCAAGGCCATACACCCCCCCCCCCCCTTCTTTACAGCACTCATGTGGCACATTTTTGGATACCTCGGAAACTGGCCGATTGCCCTCCCTTCAGCCCCAGAGCGCTGCCCAGCTATGAATTTAAGCCAGCTTCAAAGTCAAAAGCGACGTTTTCCCTGGGAGGCAGCAGCGGTATTTTTAACTGACCTGGGCTATTTCCCCTACTCCCTGCAAACTGTTACTTTGACTTGGAGACTAAAACTTCCTCTTATTTTTCGAGGTATAAGAGGTTGATGTATTCCCAGCTAAATAGAATTTTGCTACCAAACTCCCACCGATAAAACATTATATCCCTAAAGTTAAAATAAAGTTTGATTAATCATTTAAGATAATTCCCTGAATTAACGTTCCAAGGAAAACATTATATTTTAATATAATAAACATTATTTTATTTTATAACAAACTGTACTCCAGTTTCAAGGAAACATTATTCTCGTTTCCCAGAAAACTTTACTCCCGTTTCCAGCAAACATTATTCGTGTTTTTCTCCAATGACTTTTAACTAATAATTTAATAATTTTCATACCAGCACAGCTATAAAACATATTTTTCTTGTAAGTAATGAAAAACACATCTTTATTAAATTTTTTGAAAACTATTATGATGTAAGCAATTACTCAAGTTAAATTTTATTTTTCAAACATTTAAAATTTATGTTAAGCAAACTTGTTCGATAAGTCTTATACTTTCAATCTCTTTTCGTACAAATATTTTACATGAAGTTTTCCCACTGTTGAATTTCTAACATAAAATGCATTTATATTTACAAATTCTTGTACCAAGTAAATAAATATGAATGTGTTATTACTGAAATAACATATATCTGGCTTTAAATTACTTATATTGGAACTGAAATGTGTTAAATTTCATATTTGGAAAAAGACCCTATTTTAAGCAAATTTAAAGGATAATAGGAACCATTTTGTATTCATTTAGTACATAAGGAGGAATAAATTAAATTATTTAAAAATGAGTTTTCAATTATGTTTTCTCATTTTGTGTATAGTATGGCTGTGTTTGAGTCACCACTATACATCGTCGTGTTGTTATTGCAGTAGTTCTGATATTGCTGCTATGAAAGAAAAATATATTTTTAAAGGATGTTTAAACTCTTCCAGTTTAAGGACAGTGGAGAAACATTGTGTTGTGATACCAAGGGCTCATTCTACCTGGCCCTGAAAAGGTTTTGTATTAAGAGACTCTCAGTTTTGTTCAATTCCCTTGAGTTCTTGGCCAAGAGCTCAGTAAAGTTTTCTCTAAATATCTAAGACTATTTTATTCTTCAGTTTAAAAATTAATTCAGACTTGTTCATTAACTCTCCAGCATTTTTTTTAAATTTCTTTCTTCAGAGTGTGTTTGTTTTATTAAATTTAAATGGAAATGTTAGTTTTTTTCTCCCTCATCAACTTAAATCAAACAACTTGTATAATTATTATATTCCAGTTACCAAGCTTTGAATTTAAAGCAACACTGATACTCTCCAACTCTTTTAATGATTACCGAGATTTTCTTTTTATTTTGGTTAAGTACTAAATACAATTCATTACATCATTACACGGAGGAAATTTTCCATACTAATAAACAACAACTCACAGTTTTCAATTTTTACTTATATAAAAAAATTATTCAAAATTCTTTTCCATTAAAAAAAATCATAACACATAGCTTATTTAATTTTCGTAAAACAATTTCCTTACATATTCACATCAAACATGGAAGAATTGAAAACTTTACAAGCTTTAAAAAATATATTGGTTCCCATGATAGATCAAAAATAATATATAATTAATTACAAACAATTATCAATATAATAGGACTGTCAGTCATTTTCTCTTTTTTTAACCAAAACACAATGTTATGTCATAAAATTGTAAAAACAAATTTCATAACATAGTATGTTATAAATGAAAATCATTTAATACATTTATCATTATGTGTCTAAGACATTCTGGCTATTTTTTTTAAACAAAACACCATCTTATGCCATAAAACTGTAAAAAAATCATCACAACAGACTATGTTACAACTGAAAATAATTAAATTTATTTATCATTACATGTGCAAGCCATTCTGCCTTTTTTTTTAAACCAAAAACACCATCTTATGTCATAAACCTGAAGTAAATTTAAACATTTCAATTTACAACTGAATAAACTCTGCATCATTTTATGATTTTATTAATATAGTTTATTAATACTTTCCAACATTTTACCTCATAAATCATTACCTTTCTTATCAAAGCATTATTATGTTACTGGATGAACAGAAATTTGTTTTTAAAGTCGTAAAACATTTTGTTTATTTGAATGATAGGTCTTTATACTTCAAATCAAGTCTTTAAAATAGTAAAACATTTATTATTTAGAATGATAAGTCTTTGAAATCGTAAAACAAGTCTTTTAAATCATAAAAGTTGTTATCAAAATTAATTATGGGTCTTTAAAATTGTAAATAAGTTATTAAAATCGTAATACTTTTTATCAAATTGAATTATTGGTCTTTGAAATTGAAAAACAAGTCTTTAGAATCGTAAAACTCTTAATCAAATCGATTGATGGGTGTTTTAAATTGTAAAACAAACCTTTAAAAATTGTAAAACTTTAAACTTTCAATTGCTAAAACTGTAAAAAACTCCTCAGCCCAGTGAAAACCATCAAATTTTTAATAATTACACAACATATTACGCCTGAAAACCATGTTACCATATGACATCTGCACATACATTAGTAATACTGAAAAAATGTATTCAAAAGGCTGCATAAGAAAGCATTACTCTAAGTTTGATTATTTTTTTTAGCAATATATCCATTTGGATTTAAGAAATAAGGTGAATATGCATTTTTTTTACCAGAATAACATGCTTTGGTGGCAATGATGTTGGTGATGATATAGGAGTATAGATAAGGTCATGTGGTGAAGGTGTGAAAGGAGGAGGGGTTGGAGAAATTAGTTTATGTAAAGGTGATTCAGGTGATAACAATAATTCAAGAGATGGTAAACTTGATTCGGGTGAAATCACAACACTGAACTCTAAAACACTTCCAAATCTTGGCTTAACTGGTTTTTTTGACATATTTTCCCACACATTATTTGAGGTAAAATGTAGTGGGTTGCAGCAGGAACACATTGCTGGTTTTTGTATATGTGTCTAACCTGATTTGATAACTGATGATAAATATAGAGGTTCCAATCTCCATGTCGAAGTTGTTGAGGTTGATGACGAAGGTAACGCTCTAGCCATCGGCATCGCAGGCGCTGCTGTAACCCTCGGTGCCGCTGTGACCCTCTGCATCGCAGGCATCGCTGTAACCCTCGGCGTCGCAGGTGCCGCTGTAACCCTCGGCGTCGCAGGTGCCGCTGTAACCCTAGGCGTCGCAGGCATCGCTGTAACCCTCAGCATCGCAGACGTGACTGAATCCTTCAACGTTGCAGACGTCGCTGTAATCCTCTGTGTCGCTGGCATTGCTGTAACTTTCGGTGTGGCAGGCGCAGTTGTCATAGTCGGAATCGCAGGCTCCATTTGTAACCCTCGACATTACAGGCGTCACTGTAGCCCTTGGCATCACAGGCGGCACTGTAGCCCTTGACGTCGCAGGCGTCACTGCAGACATTGCTGCAGAGCTCGACCTTGTTGCAGACCTCGACATCGTTGCAGATCTCGATGTGGAATGCATCACAGTCAGACTCGTTAGTGCAGCTTTCAATATAATTGGTTTCGATGTCGAAGGCATCACTGATGGATTCGTCACTGGAACTGTTCTTATCATTGAAGATGTTGACAAAACAATTCTAGAGTAGATTCATTTTTTCTTAATCCAAAATTTAATAAAATTTTTTGCTTAAGCATCTGGTCCATTCATTAGATCATTAAAATAATCCCAGTTAAAATCTGTGAGTTCTTTGTTAAAATATTGGATAGATAAATCAAGGAAAAAACCTTCATATGAGCACGACATATTAAAGCAAACTGAACTGACAAACAACCTGAAATAGTGGAATGGGTGTAGACGATAAGGCCCTATTCATAAAGATTTCTTATTCCCAGGTAAAAGTTCGAGAGGTACGTTTTCTCCGCTCCAACCAGAATTTCGAACACCCAGCCCCCTCCCTTCCGACACCACCGACTTTCAAATATCCTCAAGCCGACACCCCCAAACTCTGAGACAAACCTTTCTGCTAAGTGTTTTGCTCGAAGAAATGAATAACAATTATTTATCAGTAAAATAACTTCTGCTTCATAACAAATAAATTCTGTTTAGTTAGCAATCACAAGGATAGGCAATGTAATAGAGATAAATACAGTCAGTGAAGCAATATATAATTTACAATAAAAAAACTATTAAAATACATAATTACCATTCATGCTTGCTCTTTTACCTCTATAAATTTCTCTAAGAATACTTAAATCATTTAAACTTATTATTTTTCATTTCTTTTGGTTGTCGAAACTTTAATTTTAATTACTTTTAATAGAATGAAGTATTACATTTTGTAATATTATGACATCATCCAATATTTCTGCAAAACTTAAATTTTTTTAAAATATTAAATGTCTTACCTTATCTTAATCAAAAAACATGTTACTCTTTACGATCTAATTTCAGTATATATGTTCTGGTTTTGTTGTTCAGAATATTAATAATCATATTTATGCTCTATATATATATATATATATTCTGTTAATGTCTCTGAACATGATTTCAATATGGTTAAAATTCTATTTAATAAGATTTTTTTTTTTTAAAGTTTGTTGCCAGCAGTTACTGTGTAAGGGGAAGTAAAAGTTGTTTGTTAAATATTAATTAATTTTTGAAATAAATATTGTGTATTTTTATATTTATGTTTATTTTCCTGCATAATTAAGCTTGCAAAGTGAATAATAATTTTATCAAGTACGAAACAAAAGATTTTGCTCAAGAGTTTCCAAACAGTTAGAAAGATGTTTTGGCCACGGTATCCTCGACGGATAAAATCATTGACCTGAAGTCTCCACCCCTCCAGGACAGATATTGGCAGTTTACTTTGTGAGTAGAGACAAATTCCTTAGGGTATTATAAATAGAAATGTGTTCTGCGGGGGTTTGTTGGACTCAGGCTGACAACCTCTGAAATCACAGGTTTTGTAGTTGGCAGTATTGGAAAAATTTTTGAAATTTAACCTTTTTGTTTTTATGACTCTGGAGAGGGAGCAGTCACACTGCTAAGACCTCAGATTTATAAACATAACTGTTTTTTCACATCTTGAGATATTGGCAAATATTATAAGTATACTAATTCGAAGCGAGTATAAGTTACTCTGGTAATAATGTTTATTCGGAAATATTCCACGTGATTCATTTAAGTTGAAAAATTTATTAAAGTGAGCATATGTAAGTTTTTCACATGCACAAACGAATTTATATTTGTTTAATTAATAGTGATTCGTTCTTTGCTCCTTTTATATTTACATTACCTAACCCAGACTCGAACACAACTTATATCAACCACGTCTTACCCAGGATGGTCTATACTATTCGTAGTTATGGAAACGTGTTTAGAGTGCTCGCTTCCAGAACTTTTCCCTTTCTACGGAGAAAATATTTTTCTTAGGAAAACAAGTTAAGTTTAAAAAAGGAATATGTTAAATAAAAGTACAAAAGGGATTATTTTTACAACATAAATTTACTGATAAAATGTATACAAACACAAGTTGTTTCAAAAAATTATCTTAACACTGAAGCAGTATAGCATGTTCAAAACACATTATCAAGTACATAATGTCCAAAAACATTATCACACATAGCATCAAACAAATATAGGATGTCCCAAAATTATTTCTTTCCGAAAAAATGTCGAAATGGCTTGCTCCAATGTGTTAATAACTTGCTGATATTCACTTTACTTTCAGATTTTTGTATGCACAAGCATGTTATTTTATTCTTTTGATCCAGCTTTACAAACTAGTGTATATCATACAAGCAATTACATTTATATTAAAATTCACTCATCCTAAATAATGTCATATGACTCGAATAATATCCATTGTAATTCGGGAGGAGAATCATCATAGTATGTTTCACCCCAGTCAGACAGCATTGCCCAAGCTAGTATTAACTTTTATTTTTCCTCTGCAGAGAAGAATGTCGAATTAGATCCATATGTTTTACACAATTGTTTGAACGAGGGGCAATAGTATTATTTTTGAATATCTACTACTTTCCCTTTATACACACTTTCGAAAATGTGTTTTTGCTCAAGTCCACATACATATATTTTAAAATTATTAAAGTAATGTTTGTAAATGCCTTCAATGTTCTCATACTCCATACACCCACTGTCCCATTTTAAACTGAGGTGACGGTTAGTAACCTATCTATTAGTTTCCTTGTATTTGAGAGATAGATATTTCCAGTCAAACTGTGATTTGAAGCTGAATACAATTGTATGTTTTTCCATACCAGTAATAGCTAATTCTTTAATGATAAATTTTTTAATGCATCTGCATTAAAAAATTTATTTCATTTCATTATTTTTGCTAGCTTATCTCTTACATTGTAACTAGCTAATCTATCATGAATTATAAGAGTGTAGGCTTGCTTATTTGCTGGAATTGGTGTATTTGCAATAATTTCAATTCGTGAATAAATCACGCTATTTGTAATCATGTCGTCCTGTTTGCTTATATCCAACACAATTAATGCTCCACTACTTTTAAATGTTTTGGGTTCTAGGATCGGTGAACTCTTTTATAATACGTTTCTTGAAACTTTGTATACATATCATATGAAATAAGTAATTCCCCAATGGCAAAGTTCATGTTTAGATCCACATAGGGATAAGCCTGACTGTTTGGATACAGTTTAATATTTCTCATTTCACAATTATTGAATACTGATCTCTCAGCTTTTATGAAGTTTCGTCGATTTGTTTGAAAACAAATGACAACATATCTCAGTTTTTCTGACAAAAAACTTTATTTCACACTCCTCACTACTTATTTAGCTAATGGTAGAGTTGGAAAAACCTCTAAATACCACAATCTGAATACAATACATACATTCTTCCTTTTTTGATAAATTTTAATCACTTTACACATTTATAAGTGTTAATTTCAATATGTGGCATTAACCATTCCACACCACCGCTTAATTCAAATGTTACACCTTCCTCGTTATTAGCTGTATCATATATGGCATTCAAATGTGTATTGCAGAATATAATAACTTATTCTTGTTTATCATTAATATGACGTGTTTTGTAGTTGTCAGCAAAGTCCAAAACCATACTCAATGGTATAAAAATTTCACATATTTCCCCTGGGTTTATTTGAAGTGAGTAATCACTAGCATAGCTCCACCCAGCCATAAGCCCTGTATAAAGATCGTTGACAGTTCCAGAGAGAATTGTTGTACAAGTAATTCCAACAGCTCATGTTTGATCGATTTCCATACCATTTTGCATACATGCATTTCTGTCGATTAAATAAAAAATTCCATTTCTTACTATTTTTTTAGTTGCTGGATTACTTGCATAGGCTATCTTTTTCTTATTTCCTCTAAACCTTAATCTTGAGTTCGACGGTAACGTGTAAATATCGTGATTTTGATTGAAATCCTTATTTCCAATGGAAATGTGTATGTACCTGCTCGGAATGATTCATACACATGTATTTCTGTGGTGATTGTATTTTCATAACTGATCGGTTCTTCAATATTAAGTATGTCTTCCATTTCTATTAACAGTATATCCCAATTTTATAAAATACAATTTGTGGCCTCCTCGTGTTAACTTCACAGGTAACTAATTTGAAGTGAGTGTTGTATATTGACATTTACAACTTTTTATACTTCCCTTCATCGAAATATATTTTTAAGTGAGATACTTCTTAAAAGAACATCCTAATTTACATCTGAATTTACTGATATACACAATACCCATTATGATTGTAATGTACAACAGAATGCAACATTCTATATTGATTTTTTGAATGTAAAAAAAAACTGTAATTTCTTCACTTATAAAATTAATAAATTTACTGTCTTGATCGAACATTGTAACAACTATTTCATCAAAATGATTCACTAGTAATGGAAGATATATCAGTGTATTAGGTTTCCAATTATTTTATATCCCGGAACCACAGCACCCGTGAATTCATGTATTGTATTTGTCGGTTTTCCATTCAAATATGAACTGCCTACAATTCTAACATTTATACCCCATATATATACATATATATCAATAATATATTAACCTCCTTTGATAATTCGTGAAATTTATTAACAGAATATGCTCTCCGTTCAGAACCCAACATATTTGCAATTGAATTGTCTTCTGAGAAATCGATATCGATGTTACTATACATCGCACTAGTTAATGTATTTGGATTACTATTTATTAGGAAATATACGCCTTCAAGTAATGGGAAATTTAATTAATATTTCAAGGCCAACCAACTCATAAGAAACTACTGGTACCACAACCTTGTATGTTTTCTCACCTATATTAGCCGTAAATGATTGGTGATGCATATTAATGTTTGGTATGCTGTTGTAAGTAGCAAATCAATTAGACTCATTTGTCATTCTCCATCTAACTTCAATTCTGGGAAATAAACCACATGCAATAGCGATGAATTTCCACTTAATATCAACATTATTGACATATTACTTATATGTTTCACTATTACAATTACTTATATACCCTATTTAGAGCCAAAAAACATAAACATAAATATCCTCAATTAAATGTATTTGGTAATTGTTCCATTTTGTAATTATACCTTAATTGAGTGTTTTTAAATTATTACTTATTTCTGTTGGCTGATATAACTCACAGAAACTGTTGTAAAAGATGATTGAAATACGTTTTAAATTATTTCAACCCAATGTGTTTTCATTTTCTTTTCAATCTAAATTAAGAATCATACATTCACGAAGATTTAGTTTCTTTGATAAATTGTCTCTCATACACCAATATTAATACACCAATATCTTTGATTTTAATGCAATTTTTGGAAGACTATTTAGGACTTTCTGCAGATTTTCCCACGTTTGGAGATTTTTCATCTTTGTCTAACTTTATGAGGTTTCAAATATATTTCTTTACCTTTTGATTTAACAGCTCTACTAAGAGCCGAAACCCCTCCGAGGATTAATCCAAAAGCTATCAATATTGGAAATAGGAATGGAATGATTCCTCCTTTCTTTGGTTTTCGTTTGGTTTTACATTTTAAGCCCATCCCTCTCTTCACCTTCGTGTGCATAACTTTATCAACAACCCAAAATCCAATCTTTTCACCTGTAGATGTAGATGGATTATTCCTTATATTTGTTGCTATATCAGCTAAAATTTTATCCGTTGTATGTCTTTCTTTAAAATTGTTCTTTCGATAGTAAATAACATTGTGTTCTTTAAACATATTATTCAAAGAGTTTACTCCTTGATCGTTCTGTGCCAAACTTTTCGCATGTTTATGTTTAGCACATGGTCCGCAATAATTGTATTTCTGCTAATACAATTCAAATGGTAATTTATTAATCAATGTATTCAATACACAGCATCCTTTTTTTATACATTTAGTATGAGCCATTGTTTTGAACTGAATTCGAACCTATATATAGACCTATATTTATAGTTTTATGTTAGTATGTTACGTTATACTGTGTAATTGTGTAAAAATGAAGTTAATGAAACAAAGTGTACATCTGCTGGTAATTGTATATACCAAAGAGAATGTAATTGAACAGAAACATGGTATTCTTTAACCATCAAATATTCATTGTTTAATTAGTGGTCCTTATTCATGTGGAAAAACTTGTGTCGCTGTTGGAGCATCCGAATGGACTTAAATTTGAAAACATATATGTGTTTTGTAAAACAATACAACAAGAGACTATTTTGTCGTTAATTGATGGAATATAATAATTCTATTTTACAAATAAAGAATAAATAGTGCCTCCTAATAAAGCATTACCCAATTATGTTTTTATTTTTGACGATGTTTGGTGTGTACCGCACGGTGAAATACAGCAATATTTTAGTTTTGATCGACATTTGATTGTTTTTATCTATCGCAAAATTACGCATGTATACTGAAACATAATTTATGTAGTAATGCTTATATGGTAATTGCGTTTAAAATGGATAGTGTGAATCTGCTACATATTTACAATTAAAATTTATAGGCGATATGGCATTTACAAATTTTGAAGTTATGTGTTATTTACGGTTGGATAGAAAGATGCGGGTTTGTGGTGATTATACCAACACTTCCCCTATATAAAGGCAGATATAGGTCTGGCTTTGACAGTTTTTTTATTTCCAGGTGAAGAACAATGGGTACTTCAAAGTTTGGACATAGCGGTATAAAACAAAATCATTACAATAGCTGTTTAACCAAAAATCGTGATGGGAATTGTGATTTGAACGGACATATATAACATAATATGGGTATGGCTGTGAAAGATAGTAATGCATAAATAAAGATTTGTGGAAGACTTAAACACTATTATGCTTAATGTATTTAAATCACAATCAAACACTATTCAAGAGAAATTCATAATGTTAGTTGATTTGAATGATAAAGTTTATAAGGCAATGTGTATAATTAAAACATTTTGAGCAATATTAGAACTGATTTGCAGAGTACTGAGTTTAGAATAGAAGAATGTTTAAATTGATTTAGCAAGGATTTTAACGATATGACCAACATAGTTTTTAAAACACAACTTACAGAAATTATAGTAAATTTAAGAGTAGTAATTAATGAAGTAGTAAACGATACTATTACAAAACAAATTTAAACATGAATGGAACAAATAACACAATATATAAAAGATGAAATCGTTAATAAAAATTATGGTGTAGTTATGCAAATAGATTTGAGAAAACAAAATAATGATTGGAAAACACAAACAAATTATTTTATTATTGATTTAAAAAGCTAAAGCTATAATAAAATTAAATGTTTTAAGTAAAGTATATAAAATTAAAAAATCGCAAAATAATCTACCTACTACATCAGTTAAAAAACTGTGACTTATTTCATATATAAAAAGATTGAATTTAATGTAATATAATCAAAGATGTCTGCCGCTGCTACAAAATTACATAAAGTCTTATCTGCTGTGAAAGATAAATATTTACAAGCCAAACGAGCTAGTATGGAATGGGATGTTTTAAACAAGGAAATATTAAAATCTCTTACAAGTACGATGTATACGTTATATTCTGTGTGGAATACACCTAATGAAACAGTATTGGAAATGTAAACTGAAGAAGAACATTTAACAAACGAGAAAAAAGAGCAACCCCTTTCTAATTTTTCATTATGTTATTTAGCTTTAAAACAATCTTTGCCTACGCATTATACTACCTTTGGCATTTATCATCATGACAACGTCTGGTATCTGATAGATTCGATGATATCGTGTCTGCATGAAAATAAAATTAAAATTGGTGATTACGTAACTGATGTGAGTCGTGGATTGTCTGAATTATTGTTTAAAACCATTTCAAATGTATATTTAGATACTGATTTGCAGACATATAAAAAACTTATTTGTCAAACGAATGCTAGCATTCGTTCAGGAGAAGAAAACCATCGAAAAATACATCCTTTATTGTTAGAAGCGGAATATATAATTATGAAGTTGGTGATCGTCTTTCTTCTGCATATTGGAACAATCCTATTGCATTGGTCTATAGATTAAAGCTTCTCATGGCTTCGAGAGAGTGTGGAAATTATTCACAAAGAACGAAATTAATTATTTTATTGAAGAGTTGAAAGAAGATGGTTATATTACCATTCAAGTTTAGTAAGATTGCTCAAGAGCTTTATGCCCCTGCAGCGATAAGATATCCTAGAAGAAGAGTTATAACTCATGGTTTAAATTATTTTTTCAAGCATATTTATGTGAAGTGACATTGCTTTCGAAATACAATATGGGATGCAATTATATTTTAACCATAATAGGCAATTATTCGAAATATGGTTGGGGGGGAACCTTTGAAAACCAAACCTGGGAAACAGGTTACAAATGCAATGAAGATCATTTTGAAAGAGATAAAGCCAAATTTACACCAAACTGACAGATAAACCAAATTTTTTTCTGCACTGTTCCAGAAACTAGTGACTGAATGTGGTGTTAATTACTACGGAATGTGTTCAGAGCTAATGCCACATCGAGTGGGACTTACATATGGCTAGACGTTTTGCCTAAAATAGTAAAATTTTAAAATTCCAGATATCATAGAACTATGAAAAGGCTCCCAAAGAATTTATGGATGGTAGTTTATTGAAATTTATTTATGATAATATTAGTCATCGACGAAAGAAAACCAATTTCAAAATTGGGGAATTTATAAGTACCTCGAAGCAGAAAGGAATCTTTGAGAACCAATTTATAATTAACTGATCTATTAAAAATTTTAAATTTTGTCAATTAGACAAACACATCCCAGACTGCATTACCTGGAAACCTATGAAGGAGAGCCAATACAAGGCAGATTTTATGAGCATGAACTGCAAAGAGTCAGTTCTCCAAATGGATATTTGGTTGATAAAATCATTAAAAGGAAGAAAGATACGTCCTTGGTTAGATGGAGAGGATTCTTAAAAGCACGTGATTCCTGAGTTAAGAATCAAGATCTTAAAAGATGGCCATACAATGTGTTAAACAATTTGTCATAATAAATAATTTTTATTATACATTATATGTTTTTATTTATTTATAAATAAAACTATAGACAGCTGATGAATTTAATATTCATTCTTCAATCAATACCTTGTTGATTTAATTACCTTTAAATGGATTAACTTTGGAGTGGTAATCCAGAGTGTTTGAAGTATTTTAATTATACATTTCTTTAAAATATGCTAAATTTATTTCTTTTCAAACTTAAATTTAAAATAAAGTTTGTTTGGAAATTTTAAGTTTTCCATAGTGCTGCCTATTACAAATTTAGTTTATATTAATCCTGCATTAATGCTTGTATTTAAGGCTGTAAAAAAGAGGATAGAATAGCGAGAGAGATAGGGCTAAACCTGGGTCCATGTATATTGAATCTTCATAACATTATTTTCATGTAATTTCTCTTAAACATCTGGAATGGGTTCAGAGATCCGATGCATAACCTTGGTTTCTGGTGTTACAAATTTTAAAATTTTCATTTCATTTGTGGCATTATATTCGTTAATAAAAATATCAATGGAATAAATGACTTTTTGGAAAATTTTTCGTCAAAGATTTATAAAAATTATTTTACTATGCCATGTGGGAGTTGATAGGTTTCGATAGAAAATTGTTTCAAAAAAGTTTTTTATTGTGACAGCTAAAGTAACTTGGGAAAAAATACTTGCATTTCCATAAATACAGTTACATATCTACTGTTAATATTTTCAATCTAGTTATTAATCTTAAGAGAATATATTTTTTTAAAGTATGTTAAATATTTATTCGATGGAAATAAAGTATGAGACACTTAAGACCAAAAATGGGAGAATTTTTACTAAATGTTGCTTGCCTCAAAGCTCTGACGACTCTTTACCAGCTCTCTGTATGGCGAGTCATGGGAAGGGGCTGGTGGGATAGTAACTCACAGAACGGGAGAGTCGACAACTCATGGGTAAAACATAGTTAAGAAATTAATAGAAGTTTTGGATGATTCCAACTTGGTGTCTCGAGGGGTGTGTGGCAGTGGGAGAGTCCCTGAAGTTGTTGTCGGACAAAAAACACATTCTGGGCTGATGGCGAGGGGATAGGGTCGGGTACATGATCTTGAACTGATACCAGGGTATAGCACCCTTCGAAAAACGAAGTCTATGTTGAACAGGTGGAGGGGAGGCAGACAGATAGCCAAAGTCTAGGGTGGTAGACCTAGGAGAAGAGACTGAATTTTCAGGCGAAATCGAACTATGCATTGGCGGGTCGGAGAGGAGCAGACAGATCATCGAAGACGCAGTCATTGACAAGGGCTGGGGATGGTTGACCTTGGAGAACAGACTGACTTTTCAGGCGAAGACGAACTCTGCGTTGGAGGGGTAAGAGGGATAGTCTGGGTTCTTTACCTCGGGGCACATCGCTCTTGCGAGAGGTAGGAGGTGGGGGTGCAGGGAGATCAAGAGCGATGTGGCCGTTTTCAGCCAATCATCTCCATCTTGTTACATTTCCGAAAATATTGACAATCGGCTGCCATCTTCAGTTGCTCATAGAAGCTTGAACTAGATGGATGTTTACATCAATAGCTCCTTCATATACACTGGGCTTCGGAATGTAATAGCTGCGATACTTGTTAAGTGATTTTATATAATCTGGTGTTCAGATCTCGTTCAGAGTCTTTGTAAACTATAGTGTGAACTATATTTTTTTATTTACCAGGAATGAAATATACATTTTCGTGTGATAGTGCATTTATCATGTTAACCACGTTTCTGTGTTCGGTCGACGAAACATTGCATCATTTTCAACTCACCTTTTTATTCCCAAATGCCGTGAATTTTACAGACTTAACAGAAATTTGTAGCATGTGAGTTATTTTAAAATAATTCACATTTATACATCCATGTACTTGTAGAATGAATCAAGTCGTTATTAATAGCTTGGTAGGGAAATAGGTTCTGTCAGTCGTAAATTTGAACTCAGTTGCCTTTAAGACATCGGCCGCGCTACACAAATATAAGCAGGCGCACATCATACAACCCACTCATTCATAGACTGACCTCTGAGGTGGACAGATGTGTTTTCGTGGAGCTCCTGGGGACATTTCATTATGTGTTTTTCTATTGTGTTTGATTAAAGTTCAACTGTTATAATTTATGTATTAGTATGTGCATCATAAACATAATTTTTATCCATTTGTAATGTAAAAAGTATTCACATCTATTTCCGAGTTTCTATAAACTTAGTCGCGTGTTAGCCTCCGAACACGATCCACATATATATTGTCAGCCTCTCGACATAAGATCGACTCAGTGCTTCACTGAGCTCACAGACGGATAGACATATTTTGGGAGAGGTGCGATTTTATTATGTGTGTTAGTAACATAATTTATTTTTACATGTGGATAACATTTCTAAAGTTCCTCCTCCTCCCCAGTCTCACAGGCAGATCCAGCGTGTAAGTTGTGTCCGAAAGTAATCAAATAGTGTCATTTATCTCGTTATTATGTTCATTTACATTATTGCATCATGTTTTATTCCTTGTAGGTATAAGTCATTAATTCATTTTTAGACACCTGGAGACTCACGCAATTGTCATATTCATATAGTTGTGTTCGTTCGTTATACTTTTCTCTCATGTAAATTAAATTTCTGACATACAGCTTGGGGTAGATTAATTCATTTCTTTACATTTAATTGATTTTCGTTATGAAATAATTTCATACTGATCACTTATGTATTTACAATTGTTTAGCATATGTCGACACCAGATGTTATTCATGTAGTCGTTGGAAATTTGCTATCTGATAGGTGTAATTTATTCATACGTAGAACACTCTGAAATTCTCTAACGTTTAATTGCATTCGGAAACAGTCATTGTCATATATTTAATTGTTTGTCATTTCTAATACACAAATCCCATAGTTCAAAGTCACCTATCTACCAATACCATTGAAGAGACACAAAATTTACACTTAGACAACTCTTGCACAAACCTCTACACATATATACCCTGTCCCCAACATGCCGCACCACATCCGAGTGCTAGAGCTCCAAGGGTGAGGACTTACCAGATCTCCCCACAAAAAGGAAATAAAGAAAGAAGTATATTCAACAACAAAATGAAGAAAAAATTAACCTTTCAATAAATTAACCTCTTTCATTGAATTAACACTTTCAATTTGATTAGCCCTTATTATTAACCATTATATTAACCCTTTCAATAAATTTAATTACCCTTTCGATATCAATTTGATATCAAATTAATTATTCCAGTCAAAAAAGGCAGCATTACTTTGTATCTAGAACCGGCACACCCCTACTACTTGTATCACATAAATATGTACAGGCGAGACATATATTTACCAATTCAGAATAATTTGTATGAAAATAAAGCCTTGTGACTAAGCTCCTGGCAGATTCAGTGAACGATGTATTCACTCAATTTGTGAAAGTTGTTAATTTTATTAAGGCCAATTCATCGAACTCCGTACTATTCAAATTTTTGTGTGAGGAATGGGACGGCCTCCTTACTACATTACACAGTTTTCACTAGTAAAAATACTCACAATATTGTTTGAACTGAGATATGAAGTTCAAGTATTTTTTTAAACCACTCTTTCCACAGTTTATCTAGAATTGTAAATGTCTCCAACAGTTTGCGTACTTATCAGATATTTCTTCAGAATAATCTTAACATGAGATTACAGAACAGTCCCAAAACCATCTTTAAAGTGTATAACGAAAGCGGTTCTATGTTCAAGAATCTAATTATTGGGAATCTTGTATCGGAAAAGACCAGTGAAAAGTTTTTGAGACAATTAACAGAGTATTATTTGAGATCGAGCTGAAATTATTACAATAGATTACTTAAAATGACTTAAGTGTCGTTCATATATTATTTTCAAAAGAAAAGATACTAGAGATAACTGAATTTCGAGTAATTAAACGAAATGTTGTGTCAAAAGGACGAAAATTTATCAGTTTCGGAAAAAGAGAAATTGATTGACGTACAAATGGTTCCTCTTTAAGATCTGATTTTAAAAATTTAATGTCATTGACTTCTAAAAGTGTCAGATAAACACGAATCGTTTACGCATCTCCGCCACAATTGTTACGACTATTGTCTGTACTACGACCGTAAACTGAAACACTTCATCACTGCACAGTAATATTGATGGAAAATTGCGGCCTGAGTAGATAGTTTGATTTTATTAATGTTTTTTTAATTCCATGTTGAACTAATCGCACTTCAACGAATATAAACGAATCCATTAATGTTAAAAAATGATCATGTGACAAGCCCTGGGCTATTAACATCTCCATTTATCTTATGCAACGACGACGTAGCCCGTATGTATCGAATTAAATACGGATTTATTGAATTATTGAGAGCCACGTTTGAAATCTTGTATTTTAAATGATTAATTTCTATAAATATTCCATATTGTTTAATATGGTTATACATTATTTTGTGTCATATATTAGTTGTTTGCTTGTAAGATTATTTTTAAAATGTTTTAATAAACTTGAAAATTGGAGAATAATCCTTTTATGAATTTCATTAGTTTGAGTCGTTTGATCATTTAGCTAAACTAAGCTCATTATTGCCTAATATAAACATACATTTCTGCGCGGTTGGATCCGGAAGTGTGTGTGTGTGTGTGTTGAGGGTGTAGGTTATTTTGTAAGTGGGAGTACCCATAAAATAAAATCATTATCAAAATGTAAGGGAGGGGAAAAAATAAAGAACCTCTGGTCTGTGCTTTTACTAGACATGGCGACTAAAAATACGTTGATACAACACTCTGCTATAAATTATATTTATTTATAAAACGAACAAGAAAACAATCAGCTTCAGATATTTGTAATGACAAGTGGAGATTAATTGTCACTATATATAAGTAGCGAGAACAGAGGGTTCCGAGATTAAGCGTGCAAGTGTGGCCTAAATGGCGTTTAGTGCTCAAAGAGTTTAATTTATTGAATGTGATAATTATTAAATTGAAAGGTTATGTGTTAAAAGGGATTATTTTGAATGAAAGAGTTGATTGTTTAATTGAAAGGGTAAATTGTTTGATGGGAATGGTTAAATGTATTGAAAGAGTTGAGTGTCTAAAGGGAAGATGTTGCCTCTTCGGAGTCCGGCGGTCGCCTGAGTCTTGAGGGGTGGGAGCAGCAACATATACATGTTGACCTTGGAGCAAGATAGGCATAAGGGACGCATGTTGTCTCTTCAAACTCTGAGTACTGAATGAGCTCTGCGGCAGGTTGAGGGGTGGGAGACGGAGAGAGAAGCAGAGCACATCCGCCCTCTTCGAAGTTTGAGGACTGAATGAGCTCTGTGGGTGGTTGAGGAGAGCGAAGTGTAGCAGGAGCGGCAGAGGTTCGTCGTCTTCACTGCTGCAGGGAGACTGAGCTGTGATGGTCGGTTAGGGGTAGGAGGATTTATTGGGAGCTGCGGTGCTCCGTTCAGTTCGGTGTCTGGAGATGAAATGAGCTGTAATGTTGTCTAAGGGGAAGGGAATGACTGAAGCACAAAGACGCTTCCATCCCCCCTTCTAAGTATAAGGAGTGAATGATCTCCAAGGATTGATTTGTGCAATTAGAGAATTGTATTAATCAAGTGTTGGAAAATAACTAAACACACAAATACAGAATTTGAATTGAATATTTACCAATTGAATAAATTACGACAATCGAAACAAGAAATGTATATTCTGAGAAATGAATTACTGCTGAAAAAACAAAGCAATCAAAAACAACTACTAACCCCATGCAACCAAAAAGTAACTAGGCTTACAAATGAAATACAATAATTCACAAAAATCGACAAAATAGCTAATTATGCGCAACTAAGAACAAATTACAAAGAAACATAATATATATGTAACAAACATGGGGAACATGTCTTATAATGCACCAAGGAATTACCAATTTGACCAATAAGAAACATTAAATACTCTATAATGTAAAAATATTAATTACCAATTAAACCTTAACTATAATCAATCACAATATCGACTCAATTAAACAAATACTAATTACGCACTACGAAAAAGATACCCAAATGAAACATTAAATATAACGGTACTAGATATTCATTACAAAAATATTAAGCATGTGCATTGAGAAACTAATTAAATAATAACTAATGACTACTTACGCCCTAAGTGTACATCCACACCATTCCACTCCAGACTACATACTGAACGCAGACTGTGTATACATTTTACTATAATGCCCAGCCGAACTGTTATAATTATATCATGTGTAATATTACCATATAAATTTTTAGTATAAGTTAAATTTTTATATTTTACTTTATAAGAAAGCTGTTTCAGTCAAGTTTATTTTAACATTTCCCGCCCTGTATAACTGGTCACACACAATTTAGTAACATGTGTTAAAAATATTCCTTAAGTAAAGTTTACATTTCCTTGTGCATGCAAAGACCGTTAAAGTTATGTGCAAACAAATATGTTACTACCGACAAGCGCAGTTCAAGACAACAGCTCACATCTGTATCCCGCAGGCAAATTGCATCACCTGCGGCAGTGCCTTTCCTTGCACTGCACCGACACGCGCAACACCAACCTGGGCCGGCCCTGCACTATACGCACCTCGCTTCACCCCCGTCATTTCTCATTACCTCGCTCCCGTGCTATGCCCCAGCTCATTAGTTCGCTATGTCAACGCCCCACTCGTTCGAACACAAGTTTAAAAAACTGCATACGTGATGCTTAGTTCATACACATTTTTTTGTTTTATAAAAGTTTAAAAATAAATAAAATATATTAACTTTACAAATAAAATCATTAGTTTCCGTTCATATCTGTTATAGCGCTCAGTTGTATGTATTCGCGTAAGTTTGGTATTATTATTTCACATCATACTATTATTTTCGAATAGTATTACAACTTATGACACATTTGTGTTAGCTATGTAATAATTTGGTACATTCCAGAATTTTTATAAATTGTTAATATTATGTTTAACCAACAGAATCTAATGTCCAGAAATCTTACAATGTAAGCCCTCATGCAGTGGGAAAATTTCACTTAAAAAACGCAAAAAGAAATCGTATTACATATGTGCGTTAGGGACACTTGAAACTTTGTAACTTCTAACTAGCTGTAAGCAGGGAAATCTGTAACCAGCCAGGCCTAAGCCACTCCCAGCTCCGAGCGGAGGGTCAAATCGCTATGTGTTCTCCAACAGCATTCTGCAACAGCCTTTACCCAGCACGAATGTTTCAGAAAAAGGGAAATATCTCTAATTGTTCAGTACCTATGATTTCCAAACTCTACACCAAAAAATCCATCTCTCTGTGCATATAGCTATGTAATAATTTTAAAACATTCAACGTTCCTTTCACATACATAATTAAATATAAAAATGTGTAAAAATGCCATTATTTAAATCCATTTTTAAAACAATTATTGTTTTTTAATTTAAGGTTTTCTACACTTAATCAAAAAAAAATCTGATGACGTGCTATCATCAACTCAAACCACTGCCTTACAATAATTACTCACAAGTACTTAAATTCAGACAATAAACCGGATTTTATAAAAATAATATTTATATTTTACACTATATCGAATCATATATTTTTTCGAATTGTTTTAAAATTACGAAGTAAAGCCCTTCTCACAATAATGAATTCAGTGTCTACTAACCATTATCTACAAACTTTGTTACATAAACATACCAAAACTGTTTGCTCCTTTATAATTATTCTATGAAGACTTTGATGTGAATGACTGGCAAGTTTTTTAAGAACGTCATGAATAATAGTTATCTGTGTAGGTTAACCTTTTGTTGGATAAATCAATTAAAGTATCTTTTGAGAAACTTAAAATGGATATATTCGCATATCAAACAATTTTTAATTAGCGAGACTATTTACAAACACAACTACTATGTATATAACGATTCAAGGACCACATGCGGCAAGTAGATTGTTTTATTAATTGCGTATAAAATAAAGTATCGGCGTAATCATTATCCAAATTTAACCACTATGTTTGTAATGAGTCGAAACCAACTAACCACCGAACAACGTACGTATGCCGTGATTTATATTCAGTCTAAGATACTTAGATTTAATCACATCATGAATTTATATGCATAATTACTGATTATGAATTCAATATACACCAATAATAATATCTCTATTCGTACCATAATAAAGCTAACTTCCAAACATTATATGATATAAAAAGTTACAAACATTAGTTCATTCTCTTAAGATGTGTTCAAAACACTCCTAACAATCTATCCTTTTCCCTTATAATAACTTGGTCAACTTAAATATTCATTTGGGAATGAACTTTTATTTTAAATTGAAATTTTCATTAAGGAATTAGGTTAAGTTGATGAGCTCATTTCATTCGTGGTTAAAACCGATTTTATACACATATTAATGATCTCTGTTATGCATATATTAATGAGCCCTGTTATAGCAAACAATAAGGTTTTCATATTAGATATATCCTTCCCTTTTGCTAATGACAGCACTAGTATTTCCTAACCCATTACATGACATGGGAGGTAGAAATGTGCCTTTACAGAGTATTCACATATATTAAGGCAGAAGGCCTTTTGTTGCCAATAACTAAACTCGTTACTGTTAAAATAATTAAATGTATGTATACAAAATTAATGTTTTACTATAATTCCTGACTTTGTGAGGTGAACATCGGTTCGGAAGTATACATTCTCCTCACACCGTATAGTATTCAGACAACTGGCAATGATAAAAAATGACTGTGGGAGCATCGCCGAATCGCCTACAGTGCAGATACTGCAACAACGTTTATATGATCGAATACAATGCTCGTCATGAGAAGAGAAAATGTTTGAAGAACCCATCTCGTGCGGTCTTTAACTGCAAAAACTGTTGTACACACTTCAAACGAGGTGATAACGTGAATAGGCACGCCAAGATCTGTAAAAATTATTTGTTCCCACCGATAAACGACTTGTATCTACTTCACTATATCATATCACAGAAGGAGATGGAACTTACATGAATACAAAAAATAAACAGTGTGGCATACAACCGAATTATATGTAATATACACTTCCTAAACTGATATGTGAACTTAATGATCTTCGAAATAATGTACCACCAGTAGCTGCGAAGACTAATGTCGATAACGATACACCTCCTTGAATGCAAAATAAACTCGATATTTATGATGAAGCAGAAAGTTATGACAGCATTAAAAGCTATGAAGACAGTGATATTGTTGAAGACGATGATTCACCACATTTCACCAATGAGATTCCTTGGACAAGTGGTGTAAATCATGAGTAAAATTTTACCGAGGATCCCAACGAGCTTGTAGACAAAGTTAGATATTGATTTGAGTATAAAAATACAGGGAATACTCTACCATGAATGATATGGTTTCGATTATCGGTATACTTAAAGAACAAGGCTACATTGAATGAAAACCACTGTGCATTATTCATCATCTGCATGCAGGGAAATGTAAATACTGCATGTATGTAAAAAGCAGGAAAATTTATTTATGTGATTTTAGTTTAGTGAACCCTACCCCAATGCTTTTTTGAAACAGTAATTACTTCAGTGGTGTGTACAATCGAATGTAAGGAACTAGTTTAGGTAAAAATTGCGTGAGAGGTGTATGGTTCAATCTGAAGTATTAGGTCTCTCGGATTGTTTAAGTCAGCTGAATTCGGTGTGACAATATTCCCAACTGAGTATTGAGGATTGACGGTTTAACAATTGAGGATTGTGGATTAATAAAATAGGGACTGAGATTTGAGGATTGATTTGTTGAAGAGTAATTTCATACAGGCTTGTGTCATTGAGAAAAGTTTGTCGTAAAAAAGGAAAACCGATATTGGATGATTTAACTGTCGCTTCTAACCATTCGAAAATTTTTGGTTAATATGTCTATACTATACACTAACATGTGTGGGTGAAACATTGTCATTGGAAAACCGACAAACACAGTATATGAAGTATAATGTACAAATGCTCGTTCAACATTTGCTCTGGAATTAATATTATTTTTAAACGAATCAGCCGTTGTTAGTGTAGTAAATTTTTGATAATGTCATGCAAAGCTTGCTTGATGTAACGAGCCAATAACAAGTATGAAATATCTCTAGGTTTGTGTTACATCAACATATAATTATGTTTGTTAAGTTCTTTTCTTACAAACACTTTTAGGATGCGAAATGGCATTATTGTTAGAGAAACATTCAGAAGTCTATTAATCACAGAAATTGTTTCAAATTACATATCGTATACTAAACATTACAATACATTTTATTTACATGTACAGACCTACGCAAGTAATTTGTGTCAATTAAACTATGTACAAAGGTGCATCACACATTAAAATTACACAAAATTTCCAAATGATGTATCAAAAATACACAGTGACATAACAATCAACTATTGGTATGAAAAAAAAGAGTACAATCATACTTTCAAAAAGCTATGTTAAATGTATTTTCGTCATTTGAAACTAATGTTGAAATGCTTGTTGATGAGTAAGGAGGAACCCTCAATTGATAATGTAATACTTAACTGCTTGCAGTGAGGAGGGAAAGTATAAATAGAGGAGGCGATTCGCGAGATAAATTCACTTGCGATTAAGATTCATAACCCAGAAGATGAGTACGAGGTGTTGTGTTGAAAGTAGGTTATAAGCAGTGTTATTTTTAATTGCATGGAAAGGACTTACAAGTACAAAAGGTAATGGTTTTGAGCATTGGTGTTGTACCTTTGATTCGAACCAAGAACTTAAATTTACAGAAACCATAGTTTGCGAAGGTTGCGCTATACGACACCTGTATGCCAACAGCTAATTACCATGTATGCTAGAGGACTTATTTGAAAGTAATAATAGCATATATGTTGTGGAATTACGCAGTAATAGGGAAATCAGTTACGAAATTAGCAATGAAGTCTTTGAGATTACAAATTTGTAAGAAAGAAGCTGGTAATGGTGTTAAGCATACTTTTAGTGGTCACCAAGGGATGGCCTTGTTTCCTTTTGTGTGTAATGGATGGTGTCTAACATTGTTAGAACCCACCCCTACTTCAACAACATCTATATGTAATACATGTTTTAAGATTATACGCTATGAATTATGAATGATAAAAACGTATTTGGCCGAAGCATATTAATAAACATTTAAAATTCTGTATTCTTTTGAGTACGTAAATGACTGTTTTGCAGGAAGTTAAAAATGGAAGAAGATAATAAAATTACTTGTTAATGTTTTCAATGTGTAAATTGAATTTTTGAAAGTTGTTTGCACAATGGAGTAAACTAATTAAAGCCTGTTTGGGAAAAAATAGTCTCAGTATCACTTTAACTCCCCTACTGTAAACATAAATTTATTCTATCCAACTGGTCTTTATGACTCTGCCTCCCCAGGAAAGTCATGTGTGGAATATTTTTTTTTGGTCTACCGGAATATTGCGTTGGTTTGGAGAGACATGAGATGAATGTTTTCATTTCAGAGTGATTCATTGCCCATTAGAGGGTGAAGAAAGTGTTTTACATACTTTAAAAACACTGAGTGATGACAAACTGTAAGCATTTGTGTAACGTATAAAGGAAAATGTCTATGTCATGTAATGTAACGAAATAAAGTGTTTGAAACAACTTCAATATTATACTGACTACCCGAGTGCATTAAGTATAACTAAACTGTTTTTGTAGTATATGTTTCATATATAAACAATTCTAACATGTTTGAAAACAAAGTAATTTTAAACTCTAAAATCCACTTACAACTTAAAGTTACATAAACTATTCTAATAATAATCATAATAATCAGATAAATATTAAAGATTTGTGTGCAGAATATTGATTAAATAAAACGTTAGTAATTTTAAAGCTATGAATTCATGAAACCTTGTAAACCTATATTTAACACATATCAGAAATAATGTTTTAATAACGAATAATGTATTCGAATGGGTTCCTCTTGCACTTTCACATGCTCTCAACTCCTAGAATGTCCTATAGTTCCAAGTGCTGACTATAAAAGGGATGCGACTTCTTGTTCCTTTGTCATTCATCTTCCGACTTCCTAGCTGTGCAGATGTTTCCTCTCATCGATTGATCAGGCATTTGCTCTCTTCTTTTATTAAAATTACAGTTATCGGTGAGTAAGGGGAGGTGAACATTTAGGCATTGCAATGAATCCCCCAAAACGTCGGTGTGTTTGTTCAGGGTTGGAAATAAATTCGCCTTACAACTCGTACTCGCTCAATTAAGAATTGTTGCCCGAAGTGCAATATGTCCTTTAGACATGGCGTTCCGTGCTAGGCTCATAGACGCGTGTATCACAATTAATAGGCAAAACGTGACATGGACTTTGAATGTTTCTTAATGCAGTGTAGGGCACACCTTTAGGCCTTAGTTATAGAAACACCTCGGTCATTTAGACTTAGTGTCAACATTGCGGGTAAATTAATAAGGAATTTTTAATCGTAGGAAGGTGCTACAGAGATATTTTATTTTCAGAGTGAAGCTCTTCCTGTCCTGCATTCATCCGATGTTATCGAATTGTATGGCGATAGCATAGTCCCTCTCCTCACAAATAGTCTTAGGGAGTTCAGTGCCAGAGGCAACGGTTGGGCAATTCATCTTGTAGAGCATATGGACATTCATATTTCGCAATACAGGCCATTTACCATCGGTGTAACACACACTAAATTATCCAAGATGTATGCTTCTATTACTCCGATACAGCCGCTTTATTTCCTGGGACACAGAATCCCCCCAAATTATCTTCAAATCCACAACCTTAGATTGTTTTAGACACTGAAGGTCTGTCGACTCCTGTAGTAATACACGACGTTGGTAAGTTCGGGGAGACCAATTTGATTTACATCAATGTCTACTGGGTTGTAGACAAAGACAGCTATATAATTGACGAAACTTTCGTTAAAGTAAGTATAATCGTACCGATTTTTATAGCTCTTGAACGACATGCGCGCCATGTAAATGTATTGGCCATTCATGCCACCCGTAATGCCTCACATTTGCATTCTGTTGCAATCAAAAACCTGACATGGCTGCATAACAGCAAACTGACAAAGAAGAGATGTAAAAAACATATTGGTGATTGTTGTCTCCAATACTTTGCCAGTGAGGAAAAACTCTGTCAGCAACACAAGGCTGTTAGGAGTACTTTCCCCACTAGGAAAGACAAGTACTTGGAATTAACGAATATTTCCGGACAGCAAAGATTGGGTTTTGTTGCCTATTGTCACAGAAAGAGTTACTTGAAAACTTTGTCCACTTGTCTGCCCAATAATGACACAAGTAAAACCACCACTATGAACCAACATTGTCCAAAGGCCTGTAGCAATTTGTTGGTATATTCAAACAGTCCCCATTTATCTCAGTACATTGAGTTATTTGGCGAGAAATGTATGTACCAATTGATGGATAAATTGGTTGAACTTATAAAGTAGGTTGCAGGAATATAAAGCGTGACTGTTCCGATGAAGCCAAAAACCGCAGTTGATGTAGCTAGGTTGGCAGTTCAAACAAGTTGTTTGTATTTGTAAGAAAGAGCTCGACACAAATTCTGTGGTCGATCATTATCAGCTGACGGGCGAAATCAAAGGCCTCGCACACAGTAAATGCCATTTGAATTTCAGGCTACTGAAAAAAAAAAAAAAAAAAAAACACTTGCTGCTGTTTTTCGTAACCTGCGGATTTATCATACCCACTTTCTCATAAAGCCTTTGGCTCTGAGACACATCACGCAGCCCAATGGAACCATGTTAATTGAAAATTCAGGGGATATTTCGGTTCTTTGATTGACCTTGGAAAAATTTATATTCATCACCAAACACATTCCTAATGGGACTGACTTCAAAAGAAAAATGCAATACTTGCCAATGTGTTTCATTTACTAATTTCAGATCACGAGGGCAACAGTGGAGACTTTGGTAGGTAATTTGATGCCTGCGCAGCTGAGAATCCCCTGCTCCCTGTTTCCAGATAATACCTATTTGAATTGGTACTAAGGGAGGGAATATATCCTTATGAATTTGTTAATTTGCCAGATAGTCTGATGAGCACATCACTCCCACAAAAGGACGCATTTCATAAAGTCATGAAAGGCAAAGTTATTAGCGACGAGGACTACGATCACGCCCAAGCCACTTGGAATGTGTCTAAATGGATATACTTACTTGAGTAGCCATTCATTACTTACATGTGGACATGTGTTTGCTGGTAGGCATTTTTTAGAATTTCAGGACTATATGTTTGGCAAATTACGGTCTTAATATCGCCATGTATGTCACAGCTCCGTCCCTTTCATATGACACTTAGTATATAAAGAAGGTGGGAGGCTAGAACTGTTGACAGAGATTGACATGTACCTTTTTGTAAATCGTAGGGTAAGGGGTGGCATTACCCAGGTTTTCAAAATGTAGGTGGAAGCCAATTATATTTACATGGGTGAAGAGTACGGCCCCACCATGGCGGAGAATTTAATTTTCTACTTCAACATAAATTGTCGGTACAGTCATACCATGAAATGCAAGTTACTGATTGGGAGTTTTGAGTGGGTTGAGTCAGACAGGGAAGTCAAGGTGTCATTTCCAGATGGCTGTCATGATGCGCTTTCAGATCTGCCTCTTGCTCCAGAGTCTTGCGTACCTCCGAAAAGCTCGCATTAAAAACTACTTTTGACACTCATGCCACTGAAAAATGATATTATTCATGGGGTAACACTGCAGCACTACTTGAAGTACGGAGCTTAACTCGATGCTGTCCATTGCATTCTGCACTTTTAAAAGGTTGTGTGGATGACTCTCTACATCAAATTTAATATTGAGAAACGTGCCCAGGCTGCGAATGTCTTTGAATAATAGTTTTTCAAATTGATGAATAACTTCATATATGGAAAAATGTTGCAGAATATCAGTCGGGAAATGGACATCAGAGTCATATCGAAGTATGACATGATATATGGGGCTGTAGTATTAATTGGGCATCCGACATTCAAGGCACAGCGAAATCATCGGTGAGAATCTATTCCTTATCAAGATGTTAAAGTACTGTGTTACGTTTAACAAGCCTTCTTACACCAGTGATTCCATTCTCGATTTGTCCAAAATAACACTTTATGATTTTCATTATAACTACCTGACCCCTAAATTTCCTCTGCCAGCCTTACACCGACTCTATTGTGATACAGATTCCTTGATTTATGACATAGCTTGTAATGAGAGATATAAACTAATTGTCCCATATTTGAAAGTGCAGTAAGATACATCAAACTATGCGCTCGGTAATCCGCAAGGATTCTCACATGAGAACAAAGACTTAACCAGAGTGTTAAAATATGAATGCACCAGCCGCATAATCACTCACGTTGTAGGTTTACATCCCAAACTTTATGGATATATTGTTGCGAATGAACATTTTATATGCAAGGCAAAGGATGTAAAACCTAACATGTTGCAGTCACTCTGTTACGGTGATTATCGGGAATACCTCGACCATTAATTCCAGGGTACTAGGGTAAAAAACATCATTGCGATCCAATAGTGCTAGTGTAGAACAGCAATAACAACCGTAAGTTTGATATTTAGTTGTGAAGATAGGTCTTCCAGCGTGGAACTGTCTCATCAGATATGCAAAGTGTACTGCATGAATGTATAAAATGTAAAGTAAAGTGATCAAAGAATTGTGTGTTCCAGAGACATGTTGTACATACCATAAAGAAGTTTGACGATACAAATGATATATGATCCAGAACAGTACAACAAGAAGATGTAAATAATAATTTTAAGAAGATTGTAATTTTTGTATATATCTATGTGTAAAAATAGTGATTTAGTGGCTTTTGGGGAAAAAAATTGGGATATATTCAAATGCATTTTAATCTAAATATTTGTTTCATTTATTACTTACATTACCTCCAAATGAAGTGTACGTATGGAATTTATAAAACATACATCTTAGAGAAAACAGTGAGTGAGTCAATGTGTAAGCAAAAATATAATATATTTGCAATACTTTATTAAACAAGAGTCATAACTATAAACAGTGTTTTTTTTTAAATCCTGATATTGTTACAGAGTACAAAATATTATTTTTAGCTTGTGGTAATGTGATGGGATTATATGTTTTAGGAAAAACTAAATAAATTTCAATATGTTGCACACAGAGTTAAACATATACACATTTTAAATTTCACCAAATAATATTAAAGATGAATATTAACGAAACGAAACTAATTCCAATGGTTAACCAAGCGAAATAAAAATGGAAATAAAACGATTGACAAAAATCTGTGAAACAGTTAAAAACGGTTAGACATTACCAAAGGGAATACGTAATTATTCTTGGTTCACCCTTTTTATAGACAATATATTTCCTTTCCTAAAACAATTGTATGAACAAAAATAAATACCTGAAGACCGATGAATTTTTCGGATTTAAAAGGAGGGGGGTGGGGGGGGTTGCTGACACTTATAATTATTTTTGCTTCAGTTAAGTGATACTTTAACTGTGTTATTACTAAGAAGAAATATTTGGGTGGGACACGATAAGGACATTCCATGTAAATTTCAATAACTTGCTAAAACGAGTGTGCTTACAAAAACTGTAATAACATATTTTCCGTGTGCATTTCTATATCAACCGCCATTGTTGTAACAACTGTCTCACTGCGAGGCCATCCTGCGTCAATATCACCTATATCATCTACTACAACAGCATTCCAGAGGAGTCGCAAAATTTAACAAAGCAAAATGTCACTCTCCTATAAGTGAAATGTAGCATGGGATAATTACGATAAATAAAAAAACACAAATTATCTCTTCTCCTGTATTTAATTAAACACGTTATATTGCATTTAGTGTTACATGAAATAAATGTTGCGATCTCAATATATAGTATCGCCTGGGACATTTCAAAGAAAACATTAAATTTGAATTTCACATTGAAACGAAGAGTAATTATAGTTTCTTCTAATACAAAAGGTCAAATTAGTATAATTTTTTGTATATATCGTGAATTCAAGAATGTGGAATTCAGCTCTCTTACAAGTAAGGAGCGTTCAGGTCACACACACAATCTGCAGACAGCCGGGCGCTGGCGAGCATAGCACCGACCGCAGGCTAACGCACCCTCCCAAAGTCTTAGATATGTACATTATCAGTTTCCAGGATTCGCCCAACCTTCCCTAAAGCAAGGGGAGAGTATTTTGAATCAACATCCTGCAGAATTCCAGCATGACTTTGGAGCCCGCGACCGACCAGGACCTAGGGTGTTGGCGCACCACTCCACGCCCTTCCTGGACCAGTCTAGTATCAGCACGGTTCCGCTGATCCCTTCCTTACGGCCTCCAGCGCCCTTCGGCTAACAGTCGTTTTCGTGAACAATGGATTTTAGTCGTCGCGGAGTGAAGACGTGTTTGCGCTACGTGCTCTATTCGTTAAACCGCTCTGCTCTCGAAACAACATTCGTTGGATACAGCATCGCTAAACTATATCGTTGGACTATCGCGATAAATTCAAGGGTGTTGGGTACCCAATTTTAATTCCGTTCGCGTGTCGACCTTGCCTTCGGGAGCAATACATAATCGAAGTCTAAATGTTTTCTTTCACTTACTTGCCAACACCAACATCGGTAACTGCGTTCTACAACAACTGCTGTTGGTTTCTAGAACAACTAGAGCCAAACTATCACTAACTGCCTGCCGCTACTCCAGCAGCGAGCCTGACAAATGCCACAACTGTGAACTTTCTAGTGCATTAACATCGGTGACTCACATCAACACCTTCAACAACAGTAGCTGACTTCAGCATAACTGCATGTCATCAGCGCTATAAAATCATCCACATCAACTGATGTAAGGGCGCAGAATTCTACAAGTTTCTACTACACCATCCATTACAACTTCTGCGAGGGCGTATCGTTACTCTACAACAATCTGTTAACCAGTCTCTGCTGACCATAAGTGTTAAAAAATCGCTATACCAATATCTGCTAACCGTAACTGTTGAAATATCAATATACTGGAATCTGCTAACCATAAATGCGGAAGCATTTGTAACGAGGACGTATCGTCACTCTACACGATTTGCTAATCGTCGGCTTTCCTCTGCTTAGAACAGAGGCCTATGCTCGTTTGCAACTTCAAAATCGTCAAAGTATTCAATCAACATCGTCGTTACATATGGTGAAATATCCATCATAGTGTGAACAAGTGCTGTATACTAAAAAAAGGGTATATAATTGTAGGAGTGTTAAAAATGAACGCCATTATCTGTGTGAGTGGATAAAACGCCCATCAATTATTAATATGTTTTAGATATTCCAAAAAGACTATATATATATATATAATGTTCATAAAAAGAAAAGCCAATTTATTTTCCTTTTTTTTCCGTGTAAATAGTACCTGTGTTGGATTAAAACGAACAATTACACAATATATTTAGAAATGAATTGAATTAGTGTTTGTGTGTGCATTTATTTATTTTACCCTTAATAGTCTACTGTTTGGAGCTGACTATCTTAACTTAAAATTTGAGGATAAAATTTGTTAGGGAGGGCTTATGTTCTTAACTACAAAAGATTGTGATTAATTTTAAATTCTACGAATATATTCTGTAAGAAAGCGACAATTCCTTGCACTGATTCAAGAAAAACAAGACTTATTAATTCAACGACATTTAACAAATTTCAAAACTGTGAGTGAAGCTAAATTGAATAACACAAATACATTCCAAAAACCTACAAACCTTAATATGCTCTCTCAGTACAAAATAATTATTTCTGTCCTGGAAGATTATGTGAATAAAAATAAGAAAACCATAAGTTTCATATGTGATAAAAAGGAAGGGAGGGTTATTTAATTCACACCAAGTTCAATACCTGTGGGGTAAGAGGTTAGCAACAGTGTTACAGTTTATCAATCAAAGAAAAAGAATAATTGTGTGATGGCAGTAACTTAGCCAATGTTACTAATGTTATAATTAATCAGATTTATATCACCTTCCAATGTTAAGATGTATACATTACTTTGTTATTCAGTGCGGTTTTACGTGAAAACTGCTAACTTTCTTTTACTTAGTCGTGGTTAAATATTTTCTTCCCCACGTACCCAAATAAATTGCTTAACACCTAGAAGAAGACGTGTCCTTATATATATATATATAACTCTCGAAGGGTACAAATTCAATTCAATATGGCTTACTATTCGTGCCTCAAGGTAATGTTTTTTGAACATATTTGTGGATTTTGAAAACGATTAAGTGTAATAAAATTGTTTTTTTACATTCTCAATTGTGCGCAGAGTCACAAAGGTTCATCTAACTTGAAGTGGGGAATGTCGGTTAGCAGAAGATTTCGATTGCGCCTCGTGATGAACTACTGATAGCTCTGAATACTGTTTTGAACTAGATATTTTCATCGGCTGCAGGACAGTGGGTTCATGACGGTGATGATGGTTACCAACGAAACCTAGAATAAGCAGCCAGGAGCGATAACTCATACGTAAGAATAACTCTAATATTTTTTTAAGTTTTAGTCAACTTAGAATTCACGTATAATATTTTAACTAAGACACTTTGGGAACGAAACAGTTAAATATTTTGGGTGTGATGCAACAGGTTAACACTCAAATTAAAACCAATAGTCCGCCCACAGGAGTTTTCTATGTACACAAACATATTATAATTTTAATTCTTACAGATGTAAAAGGTTCTGAAGGTTTTAGCTGAATGAAATATATATGATAATAATGAATTATTACAATAAATAAATTACAAACCATGAATAAATTCTATGACCAACCATTATAGACACAAACGTATTAAAAATAAATGCAAACAAAATATTTTATTGAACACTGTTGAATAATAATTATGTGTAAGTCACAAACGAGTGTTTGAGATTTCCACAAGGGGAACACGTATTTATTCATCGTCCAATCAGAACCGTTTTACGGACAACATATTTCTTGACTTGAAACAAGTGTATGGATGGGATACGACAATGGTAATTAATCTTAATTAAGTTTTATAAAACGAATTAATGTATATGTTATAAGAGATGAAAATAAATATTTTGGTGGGTACATGACAGAGCTAAAAATGTAATTTTCAATAATTCTTTCGCCAAACGTTTCCCATGAAAAAACCAACACAGAAAACATATACAGAAAAATTAATAATGAACACGTAAAACACCAATACAAATTAACATAAATGTCGGTCACTTACACACAAGTGAATGATAAATTAATTTTGAGTACATTTGATCCATTTCAAAACCTTGTGAAAGAAACAGAACACTCAACTAATGAAAAGCGAGAACTAAGTAACATGTTCGAACAGTTAATAAAACATATACACAATTAGATAAAATGTTTCTACGGGTGTGGTGGAGCGATATATGTATGCTGCTGCTGCTGTTGGGTGTTTGGCAGATCTATCTACTATACAGAAAATATGACCTGCGCTATGAATACAATACACATTTTACACGTATATATATATATATAAGCACAGTCCAATAAGATGTACACTATTAAATTTAGTAACATTTCACTAATAAGGATTCTTACATTGGTTACATAAGATGGGCAACACGACTGACTAGTATTATAAATCAGAATCTCCAAACACAGGGTGGGAGAGTGCTATGAAAAATTTCATTTTCAAACTAATATTTCCGAGGCGATCTGATGGTATTGCAATGTGTTTTATGTGCGGGTGTGTTGTATCGACACATATTGCACAGTGAAATATTTAATTGATAAAGTTGGGTTTCTAGCAAATACAAAAAATTACAATATGAATTTGTCTAAATTGCGATGTTAACGTTGAGTGACTTGGAAAATATTATAAGTTTTTTTTTTAGTAAATGCAGTTTTTACTACTATTGACACAGTAACTAGGACATGATATTGCTAAAAACGAAAATTTGCAAACTTAACGTTTCCTAATGGAATGGCGTGGGTTGCCTAAGCCCTGAGGCTGGGTGTGGAAGGATGTATGAGAAAGAGAGGGAGAAGAGTAGTATTGCGGTCAGTCGAAAGGCCTGTCAAATACACAGATGCAGTGCTGTGGACGCTCGTTATGATGCTCGCTAAAGAGGAGAGAAAGCAAAAAGAAAATATCTGGTCCGCTGAGCTCCCGTTCGTAAAATAACTGCTTACAACTCAGTGTATAAATATCATTAATGGAAACTTTATAATAATGAACACATGATTAAATAGCTTACACAAATATGTCTTATGTGTTAACACGATTTAAAAATAAAAGTATGTCGTGAAATAATAATACAAATCTTACGCGACTACACGTAACTGAACGCTACAATACATACGAATGGAAATTTATGATTTTATTCATAAATTCAATCTTTTATTCATTTTTAAAACTATAATGAAACAAAACTTGTGTAAATTAAGCATCACTTATGTGATTATTTAAACTTTGTTTTGGGACGAGTGGGGCGGTGAGAGCGAACGCGTGAGCTGTAGTATACCATGGGAGCGAGGTTATGAGAAATAATGGCAGTGAAGCGAGGTGCGTATAGCGCAGGGCCGGCCGGGGCTGGCATTATGAGGATCGGCGCATTGCAAGAGATGGCAGTGTCTCACGTGCAGCACTATGCCTGTAAGATACAGACGTGAGCTGTTGTCTTGAACTGCGCTTGTTGGTAGTGACATATTAGTTTGCATGTAATTATTTTAACGGTATTTGCTTGCATGAGGAAATGTACACTTTACCGAAGGAATATTGTAAATACATTTTAATAAATCGTATTCACAGTTATATAGGGCGGGAAATGTTAAAATAAACTTTACTGAAACAGAGTTTTTATAAAGTAAATAGTAAATTTTACTTATAGTGAAAATTCATTTCATAATATTACACGTTATGGTATAACGATTAGAGTTGGGCTGTGCGTTATTGTAAAATGTGCCCACAGTATGGATTCAGTATGTAATCCGGAGTGGCGTGGTGTGGATGTGCACTTAGGGTGTAGGTAGTTGTTACTAATTTTTTATTAGTTTCTTGTTGTGCAGGCTTAATGTCTGTGTAATAAATATCCTGTGCCATTATACGTAAGGTTTAATTATAAATCATTTTTTCATTGTGTGTAATTAGCATTTAGTTAATTGAGACGGTATTTATAATTGATTATATTTAATGTTTAACTGGTGACCCTGCAAACATTGAAAATACGGGCCGGAATCGAGCCGTTAAAAGCTAGGCGACAAACCTCGGCCAGCCGATACCGGCCCACTGTCTTATGCCGGAAGTGGCCTAATGGAAATATGGACTGGCGGCTAACTGATGGCCGACAGTGTTTGGCCTGCGATGGCTGGATTTCGTAACGATGCCACGCCTGCGGCAGCTGGATGTTGCTTCGATGCCGGGCCTGCAAGGGCTAAATGTCGCTATGATGCTGGGCCTCCGTCGGCTCCATGTCGTAATGATGCCGGGCCTGCGTCGGCTGGATGTCGTTACAATGCAGGGCTTGCGAAGGCTTGATGTTATGATGCTGGGCCTGCGACGTGCTGTAGACGGCTCCTGCGAGGGTTTCTCAGTGGTGCACTGAGGGAAGACGCAGAGCGACCTTGGCCAGCCCAGCCTTTATTTTAAATAATACATACCAGGCGATTGAGCGTAAGGTCAGGAAAGTAGTATAAAAGCTCAGAGCAATGGCGTCTATGGGCGCCATATTTACTGCAGTTGCCGGAGGTTCTGCCCAAGGACAACGAGATAAGAGGACCATAGCCCGTGGTCCGCCTTCGACACCCGATGAGCCCTCCATAGAGAGAGCTGTAGCGAGACTGAGACTGCAAAAGGGTAATTATCCAATCCCTGGTAGGGCAACTTAAGGCATGCTAGAGTGTGGGACTTGTGGCGGCTTTAAGCTCCCTCTGAGGATAAATTCGCCTTTATAACATAATGCTACCTTGAGCTTGAATACAGGCATCAGCGCCCATGTGAGACATTAACTGTTGAGACCTTTGACATTTGTTGTCGATTGTTTATAGAATCTTATCATTTCTTGAGAGTCCTACTTGAGGCGTGATTGAAAAGTTAGTATTTAATAAAAGTAGTATTTTGTATCTGAGTGCTTTTCCTTTGTGTTTCCCTTTTTCCCTGTTGTTAATGTGTGACCTGATTCATCCTCAGGACAGGTCACAGCAAATGGTGGAGGCATTTGACTCTCCCACCATCGCTTTAAAGAAATAATAAAATTATTGCAGAAATAAAATAGAGAGACATATAAAAACCTGTAGCAGCAACCACCTGCCTTCAGATTTTAAATTCCCTCAAGTAAAATGGGTCAATGTATCCAACGTATTATAAGTTTTAAAAAGAGTTAACATTCATTCACTGCAGTGTATGTTGTGAACTAACAGAAACTAAAAATTATGAAAATTAAATTACAAATAACAACTAACAAACCTATTCATACGAGACCCTACAGAATAAATCCACAGTTATGCGAACAAGTACTCGAACAGATCCAACAAATGCTTGACGCACAGATAATAAACTCCTTCTGAATCCCCTAATGCTGCGCCAAGCCTAGTCATAAAGAAACGCCAAGGTGGCATAATATTTTTAACAGACTTTATGCTACTTAATCAACATCCAAAAAAGTTTCTATATGCCATCCCCAGAACCAAAGATATAATTATTACTCTCCAAAATTCCAAGTTTATTTCATATGTAGATATGTTGAGCAGTTTTTATGCTATCCCAGTAAGGGAGCAAGATAGAGAAAAACTCGCTTTTATAGTGGATGGCATAGGCTGATACGAGTATGACTATGGGGTTGGCCAAATCCCAAATTATTTTCAAAATTTTGTGGACATCATGGAACACAGCAGTAGTGTATATAGATTATATTTTTGTTGAAGGAAACAACTTTCAGGAACACATGCACAACATTAGCAAAGTAATGGATAGAATATGTAAATACAACATAAAAATCAATTCAAAGAAATTTCACTTTGCACAACAAGAAATTAAAATACTAGGGCACAGTTAACACCAGAAGGGATATGCACGGACCCCGATTAAATCGAGGCTATCAAACAGATGGCACCTCCAAAGAATCTTCAACAGTTATGAACATTTATTGAATTAACGCTGTACTTAATAAGGGATATACTCAACTATGCCAAACTAGCCGAACGCCTTACAGACCTTATTAATCAGTCAACACCATTCCAATGAAAATAAGAACAACAGATAGCATTCAAAAATCTTAAAAGAGCCCTACTAAACTTGCCCATTGTAGCAAAATTTTGGGAGGACCAACACACTATACTAGCCTGCGACGCTTCTCAGACAGTGATAGGCACCGTCCTTATGCAAGAAATACCAGGGAGTAAAGACCACTGTATTATTGCGTTCACATCGAAAAGCTCTCATTGAATGAAAAAGGAAATGGTCAGTGACGGAACACGATCTGTTGGCCATTAAATATTTTGTCATAAACTTCAAACAATACCTTTATGGACGAAAATTCACAATCGAGACAGACCACGCCAGCCTTCGGTATTTAAAGACAATGGCCGAACACAATGTACGAATTCAAAAATTAGAAATAGCGCTTACTGAGTACGAATTCTAAGCAAATATACTTAAAGGAAGATTAAACACACTAGTTGATGCTATGAATCGAATTACTAAAAGCTGAGTTAACACATATTCTAGTAGAAAATCAATATTACCCCATAAAATAGAATACACTAATTGCACTTCCTTTAACAAAGCTCTCGTGGAGACTTTGTTACAAAATCCGAACAAGAACAATGAAGTCAAACACAATATTGTTAAAAACATTACCAATAATTGAAATGAGATAAAAAACACTATCAAACCAGATATTGTTACAACCAACAAAGCCCGCATAGCCAAAATAATAACAAACAGGGAATATTTACCCCTAGAAGCAAGTACGAAAATCACAACTGTCATATATCAAGTAAGCATTGAAATCAATATGGAAGTACATGCAAATAAAATTAAATCAACTTGTATCGATTACTGTTTTAATTGCAAAATTGTCAAAGTCGAAGATGACACATATTCCTGGCACCAATTACACAAGTACAATCATCGCCATTTTTAAGCAGAATCTGCAAATCACCCCCAAATCACACAACTCAAAACAGCCCTCACAGAATATATTATAAAGTTCACACACCCAATGGGGATAAACGCTCAACCTTAGTGCCACAGTACTACGTACCAAAAATTATAACGGCCCACCACGATGTTTTAATAGACAGAGGGCATTTCGGCCAGTTAAAAATATTGCAGAAAATTAAAAGTCAATACTATTGGGACACAATGGCCAAGGACGTTAAAAAACAAATCAAAAGCTGCCCGACTTTCCAGAAGGTCAAACACAGTAACCAGAAACCCATAGGCCTTATGTCCCATATGGAAGCCCCTCCTTTATTCAATTCCTGGGGTCTCGATGTCAAAGGTCCACTTCAAACAGCAGCATCTGGAAATAAATACATTGTAGCGATGAGAAGGTTTTTCATGCTGTACATGTTAGCCAATCCGGTCAAAACAATACAGGCTAAAACTTGTGTGAATTTTAATAATTATATTATTATATATTATGGGTGTCCCAAATCCATTTTGACTGATAGGGGCACATTATTTAACAATGAGATAATCGCTGAGGTATTACAAAAGTTACAAATAAAGAAATTGCAAACAACAGCCTATAATCAAGCTTTTAATGGGCTGAACAAATAGGTTAATAAGGTTCTGTCTCAACAACACACAGCATGCACCATCGAAGACCAGGCACATTGGGACGAATACGTCCAATACATAGTTTTCCACAACAAATCCCCTATGAAGAGGAGTATAAAATTCTCCCTGTTTTTCCTATTACATGGTGTTGAAACTGTCCAGCCATGTCATATCGTAGCTCACACGTTTTTACAGCATGCAGCGGACTAGTATGAGCAACTCCACCATGCCCATGAACAGGCTCTTGTGAACCTACTCGAACCTCAAAAACAACAAAAAAGAAATGTTTGACAAAAAATTTCGACCCAATGAATTAAAAATTGGACAACTCGTATGGGTAAACACCTATGGGAAAAACGAGTGTGGGGTTGTTGATGTTGATCACGTTCCACACAGTGTCGGCATCCACAGACGCACAGTGGCATCTATTTCCAAGAACTTTCTCCGGATATATAATATGAAGAGACCATTCCCATGACCTACACTATACCACTGCACCAACCTGCCGCTCCCAGCAACGTTGACGTGTGGTATCATCAGGTCTGTAACACTAAGAACACTACTGTCTGCAAAAAAGATGATCATTTTTGCCAATTTTTCACAGAAACAACTCAAAATATTGTACAAGAATTTATGTCCTAGGTGTCCTTGTCAAATAAAAGAAAACAGTGTATTACTATCCTTGGAGATATCGCAACACAGTGTTGCGACATTCTCATATACTGTCACCTAAAATCCCTCCTCACTAATGAAGAATTGATAGCCATACAATTAAATGAGTTGGAAAAAAATGTTATCCCATCTAACAACAATCTTAATATTAAGATACATAGCATATAAGGTAAATGATCTTAGTAGAATCATAGGGGTATTGTCACGTCAAATGAATATTAAAAATATAGAAATATAGTCATCTCTTATTCAATATCAATTACTCATTAGTGTGGTGCTGGAAATAATAAATAATGTTGTTAACGAACTGAGGATTAGCACGTATATCCAGAAATGTCAAAAGAAAATTTTACCACTTAAAACAGTATCAAAATAAGTATTTAAATTAGATCTTCTTAAGTTACAGGAACAAGTCTACATCCTAGGCTTAGAATTAATTATCCCTACCAAAGATATGTTAAAATACTACACATTCCCATTAACCGAAAGCATGATGTCGCCTACTCAAATGATGATAAAAATACAGGTCCCATTGAAAGCTTTTATGGCAAGTCTTTCGTTCTACGAACGTCTCTTACCAATATAATAATGAAAGAGGCATTGTAGGAACCCCTTCCACAATAATAGGGATTGACATTACCACACAAGAAACTAGGGAACTTTACGATACGCTCGAACAAGCCAACGGCTTCTATTTCCTCTCTAAGGAAATACTTTACAACCCACAATGAAATAGTTTTTAAGGCTGCAATTTATCTCAATGATCTTCAAAGTTTGTTCCAAAACTGTAGATGTTAATGAAAGACAGAAAATTCACTATCTGTTTATGCGATCGAAACCTACCACTATTTGATTACAAACACACCTGGTGAACTGGTACTTAGATATAAAAACAAGATGCTCAGTAAAACAATCCACAACCTTAAGCTAGGGACCACAGAAATTCACGTACCCTTTGGATGTGAAATCACCTCAGAGTAACTATTATTAAAGCCACCCACATTTGCGATGTTTAAAGCCCAAAATTAGGAATTTTGCCCACTATCTTGCCAGAACAATGGCTACATAACAACGCATTCGAGGCACAGCAGTTGAAAGCAAACGAAGGCATTTCTTTTTATTCAGTAAATAATGCTATTAACGATAAGTGGAAGAGTACTCATGCAGATCTCCCCACAATAACGTACTCCGATACAAGATCTGCATTTCATCAGGCACATGTATTCTCTGCGTTACCTCAGGAACACTATAATTATATCAGCTTTCCGACTATTATCATTCTAGCGATAGCATTAGCAGGAATATACTACAAGTTGATTAACATTGCAATCATGATGAATAACATGGTGCAAGCGGCACAGCTGTAGTTTTTGGGCATTTTTACACACAGGAAGACAGCTTAGTGATAGCAGTTGACTCTTCCACTTTGCATTTACGAAAGCGAGGAAATATTCATGCCATTATTACCGGAGAATACTTAATTGTGCTCAGAAAAATATAGGACGTATAAAGCATGTGTACACATGTCATCAGAACTTAACTCACATGCGATTCAAGGCATCTAGGTGGCTAATTTTGACGAAAGAGGCGCATAAAATAAGGTAATACTAGTCTTTCACATGTGCTACACTAAGAAGTTTTGTTGATATATTTATAAATATATATTGTTTTGATAGCACAGTGCAAATTTCAGGCAGGTCGCCCCCAACATTTTTAGCACGGCAGACAATTGCGTAACACAGCGCTACTTAGTTGTCAGAGTTACAAAGCACTGCAAACAATGCTGCAATGGCAGGGACAGTAGCACAGCAAAGAAACTAGAGTGCAGCTGTTATGCACTCAGCTCTTACAACAGTACCGCTTTCGCGCACTAGAATGTGCTCGATGGCAAATTTCAAGCCATGTGGCGAGGTTCGCCATAAACTAAGTTCGGTGCGCCAATAATATAAGTACTTTATGTTCTTATGTTTTTATAACGATTACATGAGAATAAGCTCGTAAATGAATATACCCAATATTTTCAAACATATGTCTGTAAATATAAATGTCACTAAACTTTCAAGACTGATATTAAATCACAGAATTATTGTCGAATGTTCATTCCTTGACAGCGCTCTACCTACACTCCCAACCTACCGCGCTCGACACCGGGTTAAATATTAAAATATTCAATTTCTAAGGTGGTCTTAATTTCAAAGCGGAGTTGAGCACTACCTTCCCCATTATCTTGAACCAACACGAAAACAATAGCGGCCGCGAACTAAGTTAGGTGTCGGCACGACCCATTATAGAATTAGTCAATTATTGAATTCCGTTTCATATCAGTGTTAAATCGTTACTGTAGATTATTGATAAATTTTGATATGTGCTGTCAGTAATAATAACCCTAACAATGATATTAAGTTAACGAATAACAGAGCATGTATAACTGTATAAAGCTACGAATACCTGTATTGTAATTGGGGTAAGCATATATAACATGTGACGATCATTATCATACTCTTGCAAACATATTGCATGCTATTCCATGTAAACAGTACCTAGACTGAGAAAGTACTAACAAACCGAAACAATCTTCGGATTAACATTTTGTAGTTTGCCTAGCTTTTGAAATGTTAAAATTATTGTAAAATAATACCATGTCATACAAATTTATTTATGTATAAAGGATTCATTTCACCAAACTGTTCTTAAAGAGAAACACAAATGGTGTAGCATTGCCATTCCAAAGGCTGCCAATTTTGTAACGCAAGCCGGCCCTGCGTGCCTGACACCGCATAAGGGAGTCTAGGAATGGGTGGGAGGAAATCACTCAGTTAGTACCACTTCCATTATTTTCGCTACGCATATTTAAAATCTCTTTCCTGCAGGCTCCACGACTCCAACATGGCTTGGCTGCCCAATATACTATAACTTCTCTTCCTGGACCAATCGCCTGACCTGACCCGGCCGTTCCCCCGCACCGTTCGACACCATGCTCCAGATGAGGGCTCCGGAATGCTCGTGAGAGAGGGTGCTTTTCTGTGGCTGGCTCCTGCGAGGGTTGCTCAGCGGCGCGCTGAGGTAAGGTACAGAGTGACCTCGGCCAGCCGAGCATTTGTTTGAAATAACACATACCATGGGATTGAGCGAGAGGTCAGGATAGGAGTACAAAAACTCAGATCGTTGGTGGCTTTGGGCGCCATCTTTCCTGCTGCTACTGGAGGCTCTGCCCGAGAACAACGAGACAAGAGGACTGCAGACCATGGTCCGTCTTCGATGCTCGACGAGCCTGCCGCCGAGAGAGCTATAGCGAGACTGCGACGGCAAAATGGTAATTATCAAATCCCTAGTAGGGCGACAAAAGGCACACTAGGGAGCGGGAATTCTGACGGCTCTACGCTCCCTCTGAGCATAAATTCACCTTAATAACATAACACAACCTTGAGTTTGAATAAGGGCATCAGCGCCTTTGTCCTTTGTAAGAAGTTAACTGTCGAGCCTTTTTGCTATTTGTTGTAGATTGTTTATGCATCTGATCGTTGCTTGAGACGCGTATTTGAGGCGTGATTGTAATGTTAGTATTTACATAAGAAGTCTTTTGTATCTGAGTGCTTTTCCTCTGAGCTACCCTTGTTCCCCATTGTTAATACGTGGCCTGAGTCATCCTCAGGACAGGTCACAGCAGACGGCCTGGATGTCCAGATATAAGGATTATAAAATCGAAAAAAAACTTAACTCTTCAATTAAAAGTTTGAGTAATTGTTATTTAATCTTTACATATATTCATTTCATTTAATTCTCAACATATTATATAATAAGAAAGTCTTTTGCTTGCCGAGTGTGGGATTCTAACTTAAGGCCAGTCCAGTCCAGTATGCTAGCCTACCTATACACCACAGGGTAAGTTTCTGAGAGTCTCCAGTAATTTGAAACATATCATTAAACAAATTATTATAAAGGAATGTATAAATTCCACGATAATATATCAAATAATTTTAAAACATGGATTCTTTAAAAACTATTTCTTCAGAGGCTTGCAGAAAAAATAGTTTTTAATATATCTGTCGGATGTTGTACAAATTTAAAAAAAAATTAAATTAATGCAATGGGCTATTACTTGAAACATATAAAAACGTAAAAAAGATGGTCATGGTTAACACACTCTCTCAAAAAAGACATCATGCTATTAATAGCAAGCTAATATATTGCCTACTAAACACACATTACAAAAATTTGTCGGCAAAAAGACATCATATTCGTATCTTTATTGTGATAAAGAGCCGTGACTCGAAAACGTTACCGGGTCGGAATAAATAAGATAATGACAAGCTTACCGAAAAAACAAAGATGCTTTACTGGAATCGGCCCAGAAACATTTTTAAGATGCTTGCAGCATGTTTGCTATGTGATATCATGGAGACATATCTTCAATGATATCCATCTGTTATCCTAAAAAATACAGCGGGCTGTTGTCTTTTTTCTAACGGTTAGCAATCTGTCTCAAAAAAGACATCACACCTTTGTCAGATGGCTATCTTCTCGCATTGAAACGACTGTTTCCGACAATACAGATATAGGGCCGACAATTTGCCAACACTTTGCCGACAGGTTGTGTTTGCTGGGAATGATCTTTTACAGTATATTATATTTAATGTTTCGTATTTGTATAATTGGTCATTCGTTTCACGTATTTAGTAATTTCCCAGTGTTGTTTTATATTTTATGTTTTATTTGTAATTCGATTTTTGTTGTGGATAATTATTAATTGTGTCGGGGTTTGTGAGTGACTGGATTTCATTGGTAATTCATCTCGTTACTTATTAATTGTCTCGTGAGTCTAATTATATTTAATGAGTAAATGGTTTTCATTTTGCATGTAAAAAGTAATTGTTTTTGTTTGCTTTGTGATCGATCATATTTCAGAAGTATTTTGGTTTCTCGTTGCTTTATATATTTAATGTTTTGTATTTGTTTGGTTGGTAATTCGTTGCGCATAATTTGTAATATTCCCGTGGTTTGTTATATACATATTATGTTACTTTTGTAATTCGTTTTTGTTGTACCTAATTGTGACGGTGTTTGTGTATTCATTTCATTTGTACTTAATTTTTCGGTGTGTGTGCTTTGCAGTGGTTTTTGATTGCTTTGATTTTTCAGTGGTTCTTCATTTCTCGGATTATATATATCACGTTTCTGTAATAGTAATTTGTTCAATTGGCTAATATTCAATTCAAAAGCCATAATTGCGTGTTTCGCTAATTTCAAACGCTTCATTATTACAATTATCAAATTGCGCAATTTTATCCTCGGAGTTAATTCACTCCTGAGACTTTGAAGGAGATGGACGTGTTTTGGTGCTCCCGCCATCTCCTTTCCACTCATCCAATATCACAGCCAATTCTTCCACTGAACTCCGACTGGAACAGATATCTGCTTCTCCCAACACCCCCTACTTCCCCTTATCAATCTTCCCAGCTCATTTCATCTCGAGACACAGAGCTGAACGGAGCACCGCAGCTCCCAATACACCCCCTTCCCCTCACCTTCAATCCCAGCTCAGTCTCCCTGTAGGCAGTGAAGACGGCGCACCTCTGCCGCTCCTGATACCCCTCCCCCCTCAACATTCATCAGATATAATTCAGTCTTCAAACTTCGAAAAGGACTGATGTGCTCTGATGCTCTCTCCCCCTCCCCCACCATAACATGCCACATAGCTCATTCGTTACTCAGAATCTGAAGAGACATCGTGCGTCCCTTATGCTACTCCTTCTCCAAGGTTAACATATGAATGCTGCTGCTCCCACCTCTCAGAGCTTACGAGCCATGCTGTTGTGGGATGAACATCGTCTTCCTGGAGGCTCTCTCCAGAATCTACCCATGCCTTGAGGACCGACGAAGGCGAGGTGCTTCGGCGATTGCGTTGGGACAGTGGCATCTTGGGGGCGGTGACCATTCCGAAAATCATCGCTTCCCCAGGTGGTGGATAGTGGATCCCCAGGCTCTGTTGTTGTTGGAAATATTCTAATACCAGCCAGCGAACCAACTGGCCAGTGCGAGAGCGCCGTCGTCGTGGGCGTCTGGAACCTGGGCAGCTCAGTACGAGATTGTAAAGCGCATATGCTAGTGGTGGCCCAACAATGAAAGTGGGGAGGGGATCTCTAGGTGCTGAAAAAATGCAAAGTATAGCGAACTTCAATGCTGGATTTTGCGGGCTGACTCGGCAAGCTACAACCTGGCACCTGCTGGGGGCTGAGCTCTGCGTCGCGACTCGGTAATACTAGGAGTCGCGGCACTGCATTGCATCCACTTTGAGGTTATGTAACACCTAGCAACTACAAAAATGCATAACTAATAAACTTCTTTACCCATTTAAATAATTGAAAGGATATTACTACATATACTGTATACTGAACACAAATATACTTACCATAATGATTATAAAAAATGTATTCTTATGTCATGAATACTTAAACAAACATATATGTTAAGCAACTAAATGGGGACACTGGACAACCACATGACACCAGTTCGTATTGGATCCAATATTCCATTAAATTAATAGCATGTGTTATGTCCACTGCATTACTGTGTATGTCAATGTATCACAATATCCCATGTATTACTGGATGTCCAGCACATCAGTGTTCTATGTGTATCAATGTTTTTCTTGTGGGTGTAAGCAGCAGTTTGATGTACGAGTTATGCGTATTTATGTTATTCCTTTTAATGACTTTATATTACATTAAAAATTCTTATTTTATAACATTACGAAATATTATTATTAATATATAAGTGAAGCCATTTAAAGAACATAAGTGTTATTTTATCATTAACTAATATAAAAGCATAATGAATAAAGAAAATTAAAAAAAAAACCAGTTTGTTTACCGTTAATACAATTTATTATAGAATTACGGAATAAAATTCAATTCCATATGACCAAGTATATGCATGTCGCCAGTAGTACCAAATAATTTACGATACAACCAAGAATACCCCGAAGAACTCTCCCCGCCTTCAGCCATGGAATGGAGATCCTGGTTTTGGCAGTGCGGGAGGGCGAAGATGTATTCGGTGTTATGACTGGGCTGTCAGGTTTTCTGACACATTCGACGAGAAGTAGCGGTCCTGCATCCAATAGCTGCTGTCAGTGCTGCAGTGTTGGTTTGCCTGCACGGCAGTATTGGCAGTAGCTCAATTTCAAGGGCGCCTGCGCCCATACAATGACTGGCATCGGCGCAGGGGCTCGTTTTGATTTTGAATGCTTCGGAGATTTCCCTTAAGAATTTTATTTGGATGCAGTATCTGTGAGTGTCTGTTCTATTAGTCTTCTGGTATTTTGGTCTATCCCTAACTCGTTTAATGTCAAAAAAACTGTTTATCTGTCTATTGAGTAATATGCTTTGTGTTTGTCAGCTAAGGTGATTATGGCGTTCTTATTCTGGAGTGTTCTGGCCCTTATTATCGTTTTCAAGTTGAAGATGTGTTCTGCGCATGATATTCCTTTCCGAAAACCTCCTTGATATTCTCATATATGGTGTCCTGTTTGTTGCTCTACTCTGTTTAATAGTGCCTCAGGTAGTATCTTGTATGTCGCTGATAGTAAGGAACTACCTCTGTTGTTATTTATGTCAGTTTTGTCTCTTTTTTTGGGGAGTAGGTGAACTAGTGCTTGTTTCCAATCATCTGGTATTTTTCCTGTTAACCAAATTCCTAGAATTACTTTGTGTATTTTCTCCACTGCCAGTTTTCCTCCAAATTTCCACATTTCTGCTGTTTTCCCATCTTCTCCTGGTGTCTTATTGTGCGTTAGTGATTTAATTATGTGTTCTATTTTTGTATTCTTGGTGATTCTTATGGTGGATTTTCTTTTTGTGCTTCTCGAAATTCTAACCTTTCTGTTGATTCTTTACTGATTAGTAATTTCTCAAAATATTCTGCTAGTAGTTGGCAGGTTTCTCTGTTGCTCATTAAAGAATATTCTATCTTTGTTTTTAAAGTGTAGACTGGGTGGCCGGTATCCTGGTAATTCTTCTTTGAATGACTTGTAAAATCCTCTGGTGTTATTTTCTTTGACATCCGTGTCTATTTCACCAAGCCAGTTCCTGTCATGTTTCCTTTTCTCGGTTCTGATTCTTTTGGATGCTCTCTTTCTTTCTTCTCAGAATTTATTCCAATCCTTTCATTTCTTACTGGTGTTCACCTTTGCCTTGCTCTTAGTCTTCTGTCCATCTCTACGTCACAGATATCATTCCACCATCTATGTTTTCATCTTCTTGGTGGTCGCCCTAGCTCTTTTGCTGTTTCCATTATTTTCTCTCTTATTTCTTCCCAATTATCAACTTTTGCGTTCTTATTCTCTTCGTGAATCCTTCCTTATTTCATGTTAAGAATTTCCTGTCGATTATCTGGTTTCTTTTCAGTCTTGGTACTGGTTTGTTTGGTTATAATTTTGTCTTAATTTCTGTTAGGTTGTGATCTGAGTCTATGTTGAGTCCCCTTCTCACTCTAATATCCATGATATCCTTGTAATTTTGCATGGTTATTGCTACATGATCTATTTCGTATTTGCATTGAGTTGTATTATTTGGTGATCTCCATGTTTTCTTCTTCCTTGGCAGTTTTCTAAACAAATGTTGAAATTATTCTGAGGTTAAATTGTTTGCACATGTCAATCAGTATTTCTCTATTTCTATTTGTTCGGTTATGTGCTGGGTAATTCCCCACTATTGTTTTACATTTTCTATTTCCCGAATTGCACATTAAAATCTCCTACTAAAATTTAAATGTGATGTTGTAGTATTTCCTATAACTCATTTTCCAATAGTTCCCAGAAAACTTCTGCTTTTCCTGGGTTCTTTAGGTTATCTTGTTTTATTGTGTATTTACATTGATGAAGGTGTAGCCTTTATTCCCTGATTTAAAGGAGAGGAATAAGATCTGTTCTCATGGCGATGTGAAACTTGTTATGGACTCTGTTAGATTTTGCTTGACCATGCATGCTGTCCCTAACATCGTCACGTTGTTGGAGTTTCTGACTGCCTGTTTACCTTTGTAAATTCTGTAACCTTCGGATTCAATTGCGTCTTCGTCTGAGTATCTTGTTTCTTGTCGTGCTTGTATGAGTATGTTGCGTCTGTTGACTGCGTCTGTTAGGTGTTTCAGTTTTCCAATTTTGCATAGTGTGTTAACATTCAGTGTGTCCAGTAGGTGATTTTTTCTTGGGTCTTATCCTGGAAGTTCTAGAAAGCTCCGATTCTTCCTTACATGTTGTTCTGGTTTCTCCAGAATCCGTTGGCCCAGATGCATCGCTGCTTCCAGCGATGGAGGATTGGATACCTCCTGGAGTACTGTTCCATTTGGTGTTTGCCATCATGTCTTGTGTAAAAGTTGTGTATGGGAAGGCGTTTTAATCCTCCTTCGTGAATTTGAATTGAAACATTTAGCTTACAATTATGTGTGAAGCCGACACTTACATGTGGAATGGACGCCTTTTGCAGCCGCCGAATCTGGGAACAGATGCTACTGGTTTTTGCAGCCGCTCTTAACATAGGGAACAGATGCTACTGAGGTTAGCATTATTTATTATGGTAGACCACTATATATATATGTATGTGTGTGTATGTTTGTGTATGTAGGAACCTTCATTTTGTACATTTTTATGTTTATTTTTTATTTTTTAGAAATGCAGAAGGAATTTTTATATCAGTGACATGTTTTAAAATAGTGATAACTGCGTCACCGACTCTCGCATTTAATGGATGTCCTTATAGAAAGTGGACTGATATCAAAGGTCGGCAGTATCAAAACTGAAGTAGCATCTGGTGAGGTTTGGAGTGACAGAAGACTCGAAATCATCTCCGCAGTGTGCGGTGAACTATAGCTACCCGGCACGGGTGTGCGAACGATGAAACAGCCGGGGTTACATGGTCAAACAGTTAGAAATTCGCTCGTTTGTTTTGACAGTATACATGTGCGTTTATGGTCAATGAACTGTGCGAAGCTGTGTTGGACAAATATTTACCTGTAAGGTAACTGTTATATCTTAGACATAATAATTTCAAATATATATATATATATATATATATATATATATATATATATATATATAAATTGTTAATGAGCACAATCAAAATTTTTACGAGATAGATATTTACGAAACGCGTTTCTTTTATTTGATTTTGTCATATATGAATACCATAGTATTTTGTTCGCTGAAAAGAACTTTTCTTTCGTTGAACAATGAGGTCAAATTCGGAAGCATATACCTAATTAAGGTTTCGTAAACCGTTTCGAAACCTATCTTTGGTGTTCCTATGATTACCTCAATAACGCCAGTCTAGTTGAAAATCTTGCAAAGTTTTATAACTTTTTTTTTTGTTACTGAATTATGTTCTTTTGTTTTCTTGATCGATTCAGTGGTATAGTTTTATACCATTAGGTACTGTAATATAATCTATTGAACGCACATTAACTCATGTTTATTTGACTTAGCGGAACTGAAAAATAGATAGAATTTTTATAGGGAGTTTATTGGTGTGGATAATTCTGTGTGGCTCTCAATATTCGGCAAAATATATGTCGGCCTATATTTCTTGCTGACAAATATTCTTTGATCATTAGGTTATTATTAAAATTATATAACACGAGACAAATTTACTAATGCGTGAATTCAAGTCCAAATAATATAATCGCTTAACAAATTTCGTGGTATAGTTTAAATGATTTAATCAAAAATAGACTCATGCATAGCCCATAATTACCGGAACTCTAAAAATTCTTAAGGATAAATTTATTTATTTGAAACCCATGGACGAAGGGTAGTTAAATATAATAAGTCATTCATAAGCATGATGGAAATTGTATTAAACACTTATCAGCAAAATATTTATATTAATAATATTTATCTCCAAAAAAAGAAGTTAGATTTCACCAATTATTTTTATCGACGGTAAAACTACACATTTTTAAATATATTGACTTCATTCTTAAAAACGGGCTACGCAATAACGAATGAGTTAAAAAATTTTACATTGTTAGTAGAGCTATTTAATTGATCTTGAACTGTTCCATGCAAGTATTAGAAGAATAGAGAAGACAAATTTTTGTTTTGTTAAAATATTTTATATTTTATGGAAAACATGTTTTAAAGCATAACCAACTCTTTTATGTGTTGATCGTTTTCTACTAAATTTGGATTAATTGACTAAATTATGCTTAATTTCTAATATATATAGTTTGAATAAAGCCGGTCCCGCGATAATTAAGTTTCCAAAAAATGCGCACTAAAAAAAACATTTAAGAGGAGATATTCGAACTGACACATACCATAAAATCGATCTTCATTTTACAGAGAAAAATAGTCTCACATAATCTTTCCGTGTAACCTAAGCAACTTCAGACAGATTAGTTGAACATTATGTTTGTCAAATTGCCGTAGTTCTGAAACTTTCAAAACATATATATATATATATAATATATAAAATGGTGTTGTAATATTGTGTTATTATATAGAATAATATTTTCTATTCCCCTAAAATATTTGAAATTTTTAACGTCACTGCAATAAACTTTGTGCCTCATACAATAAAGAAACTGGTTAAATTTTTAAATTACATTTCTAAAGTGTGTGGATAATGTGTCGCGAAATATTTGGACAAACAATTTCTAAACACGTCTCGAGAATTTTTTCATCGAGTAGAGTCAAAATTTGGTGTACAAACAACGCTTAAGACTACACCAAATAATACGGTTCCAAAAAGAAAATAATAATTTGCCTATAGACTTCATATCTCACCATTCTTGTATTCGGATATTAATGCACTTTGTAAATCTTTTAATACCAACAACAACAATTACATGGAAAATAACGTATATTGCTCTTTTTCGTTTTATGAAACTGAAACGGAAATTCATACTTTCGACATTAAGTTATTACGATTATACCTGTAATGTACTCAGCTCAATTTATTAAGGCTTTTTTTCTGGAAATAACACATATTCTAGAAATTGTTACGCACTGCAATAAAGAGAGTGCTTTCTTTCTGCCAAATAAGTATTTTGCAAGTTTGTAGATTTAATATTCTTTTTAAAAAAAACTATTTCCTCTCTTATTTTCACAGGAAAATTTTGAAGAAACAACCATTCTCAGACCCATGGTCCTGTAATCCAATCTTATATGTAAGGCGTCACAAGTTTTTCAGAGAATATGTCTAGTGTGGTAAAAGAGATGGGAGAGGAATTCTCGCGAATGCCTGCCTCGTGCAGGATAGGAACTGGCACAACTAATCGAATAGGCTCCGCGAAGCTGAGAAAATAATTGAAAGGCGCCCCAGAAGCAGAAGAAGCTGGTCTCTTCTCGCAGTTTCCTCTTTCCCCGCTCTCAGCAACAGCGCCTCGTCCGCCGCGTGAAACGCCACGGTCGGCAGACGAGCAACGAAGTGACTCGGAAGAAGTACTGAGGAAGACAGACTAGGAGGAGGGAGAGGGCGCCACATTTCATAGGCGTAGAGCCGCGGGCAAGATGAGCTCATTTCCCCGCTCCGTAGGTGCAACACACTGAACCAGGTCGTGTACTCACACTGCGGTCCGCTACGTCTCTTCGTAAGTAGCTTTCCGCATACCAACACTTATTTGAGTATACAAACACAATGAAAGCTATATTTATTTACTTTTTTATTTATTGACATTAATTGATTGTACAGATGAAACTTTTCTCCACAAAATGTTTATCACTAACCCTACAAACTATCGCAATACGCTGCAATATTACAATTAGAATTTTTCAGGTAGATACTATATAATTAAGTGCCACTCCTAATGCAAGTAAAATGGCTCCAGTTTAAGCCAGGTTTCTATAAGTCGATATACTTCTGTCATGCCCAAACATATCCTCAGGAATGTCAAATAGGTCTAATTTCGGCTATGTTGGGCGTGATAACGGTGGTTACACATGTATGACGTTAATATTTCTTCCGTTTGTTCTGTCCTTGTCGGTCAGGTGAGGATGCTGCGGGCTCAATTTGCCGAAAACGTCGGTGCGCGTGGGTGGACATTCTCCAGCACAACGTTCCACCTCCTCATTCCACTCCTCAACTTTCACCTCTTCCTCACCGACTCGTGGTGCCACATCAAAGGATCACCGGGGGTTGGTTGGCGGGTGATGTACCTTTGGGGTGGGAAGAGGGCGGGGGTGACTAATCGATACGCGACGTACGAGACGGCATGGCGACACCACTCGCGGCTCTCCGAGGCGTCGAAATTCGTGACGCGCAAAGAGAGAGAAAGAGAAAGAGCACCACCAAGTTTCGGGGCGGAGCGGCGGAAACGTGATAGTCATGATCGTCGCTTCTCCTCTTCCCCTCTTCGCGCCAACGGTGTGCTCATTACAGCAGCTCGCGCAAAGGAATTCTACACCGCTAATCACTGAGATTTGTGTTTGAACCCCTGGCGCTAACAGGGAAATTCGTAGCTAAATTGATGCAGCTGACGTCTCGGTAAAAACTACCGACGAACATTCAAATAGAAAAGTTAAATATTCCGTTATTACGTAGGTGGAAGCAATAAACATCGATAGCACACCTCAGCATGTTTGCCTGGAAAATGTCAGCGCCAACATATGCTTCGGTCTAGGAATTAAGTGGTTCCTAAGTGCTGCTTACGCCCTTGTGCTTGGAACCGAAAAATTATTTGTTATAATGAAAAAAAAATGCAACATTACACACATTTTCTGAATCTGCACTTAGGAGTTGCAAAATTATATCACAAAATATTTTAGGTTCGTCACTTTTCTTTTTAATGTACTCTCGTGGCACTATAATATACGTGGTTCTTTAATAATGGATTATTATTCACCACGTGTAAATTAAAAAGCACGTTGTTGTCAGTTACTTTTCTAAGTTCCATTGTTTTCGAAATAATATAGGGTACATTTATTAGAGTAGAAACTGAAGATGTCAGGAAATGAGCAATACGTATTAAATTCGGTGTTCCTTTTGAGCTTGTGCGTTATGAGTACCGGCCACATTTAGCGTAACGACCGTTTCTTAACTATAGGTCTTCAAACGACTGAAGAAATGAATCCAATATTGTCCCATTTCTTTTTCTTTCTTTGACAAAGGCACAGCCATTCTTTGTGTTATTCAGATAAACCATTATATTTATTCAAAGATATAATCCCTGTTGATTCCTGAAAAGTATTATGATTTTAGGGATGTTTAGAACACACGGATGTTTTACTTTAATGTCAGATTCTTGGTTGCAGCGACCAGCTAAGCTTGGAGTCTCAAGATGGCAGGTTGACAAGGGTTTTCATTACAGATAGAACAAGTTGCCCAGAGAAGTAGCAGTGGGGGAGGAATCGACTATGGTCAGCTGAGAGGACCCATCGAAGCAGCGTTCGTCTTGAGTGATATCGGAAAATCGTAGATAACCGAAATGAGGGTAAACATCCTGGGGTTCGAAACCATGTCCTCTCGAATGGGAATCGAATGTTTACTATTGCACCAACTCGTTCACTGGAATGTCACAACTGTTGTACTAAGCCCTATTTTGTAAATAACCTTTAATGTTATTGTTCATAATAATTTTAAGTGATATCCTGCACAAAACTAATACAATCTGACTGTGAGGGTCGTAGGTTACCTTTATCCCAAAGGCTCTCAACGCCTAATGCGACGAGGAAGCCATAGCCGTGAAGGTTCGAGTCCTTACCCAGAAATGACTAACAAATTTTCGAGCGTCGGGGTGGAAATGAAGTGGTCAGGGACGCACCATAATTAGACATCCTGTCGTTTTTAGTCTACGTACGTAATCATTTGAAGTTAACTTAATCTCTTACTATTCGCCTCTTTCTCCATCACTTAGCACCTGTGGCTGTATCCAACATTGTCAAACATAGCTGTGATTCGCGGGGCAGGCGAGGCATTAAAATTAAAAAAAGATTTCCACTCTACAGGACAAAAAGAGGTAAAACGCATTGAAGTGAAATATGTATATATGAAAAAATTTTGACAGATTACATAAGTGTTACTTTCACTCAATCATAACTGTAGGTACCAGAGTCATATTAAAATGAATAGCTATAGATCTGTCTCGCAGTACATGACTTCCAGAAACGTAAAATTAAGAACAAAATTATAACGCTATTATATAACGCACATAGCTTTTCACCTGCTATAACATCCCAACTGATATTAGCGTACAGGATGTGACACCAATATCATATTACATTGAAGGGGACATCATTTGATGTAATCACTTGTTTATTTACGTATGAATTTTGCAAGATATGAATTGCGTGTCCATAATGACAAATAGGAACCTTTACACTGTAAATGATGAACTAACTAGTATGCCAAAAAATAACTCACTACCGCATTTTTATGTCCTCAGGAAAAGGACAATACACTTCGACGCTACCCCTCCCTGAAATTTTCACCCTCTGAACATGTTTACATCTAAATTGTCGGTCAAGTCAGTACAACCATTAGTGCTTTAGTACTGTGCCGGATATCGGAGTAATAGATCATTGTACTTTTGTGCTGTATTTTAAAGGTTCTATATTTGCTACTTGCTCTCAAACCTTCTGAGGGAACGGACAATATGTATCTCGAAGAAGATTAAGGTAGGTTATATTACACTGGTGTAGTAACCATGTAGTAGTATGTATACGAAAAAGCATGCAAATATAACCCCTTATTCATAGGCACCTAAATTGGGTTTCTCAAATAAATAAATGGCCGACATGGAAATAGATGGAGAATATCTTCAAAATGCTACAGAAGTACAGCGAACCCATGTCAAACGTTTTCCTATTCGAAACCATCGATCTCGTCCAAAATTCACTTATCTTGCCGTTAAAAGTCACGAGAGAAGTAGCCTTTCTCCACATCGGCGTATTCGCAGCGACAGTGTCACAAATGAAACAGCTGTAGTTCTAGTACTGACAGCTATTGCAGCAAATCCTCATGCCAGTTCTCACTAAATGTAACGACAGATTGGAATTAACAGAACGAGTGTGCTGCGCATTGTGCACAGGTATCATTACCACCCCAACGATGTGTCGTTGCATCAAGAACTATACGGCAACGACATTGAACAGCGAATGGAATATTGCCAGTGGATCCTACAACAAAGTTAGGAAATTATGGGGAGGGTACTGTTCAACTACGAATCAATATTTACAAAATATGGTAATGTCAATCTGCACAACATGAATTACTGGTCACCGGAAACCCTCACTGGCTTCGTCAGGTGGAACATCAGCGCCAGTGGAGCGTCAATATTTGGTATGGTGTTATCAGACAACCAATCATTGATTCCTTTTTTCTATGCAGGGCCGCTGAATTGGCTAAAGTTCAGGCTTTTCCTTGGACGAACCTTGCCTTCTCTGTTGGAAGATGTCACTCTGATTATAGTCCATCCACTGTTTCTTCGCATGTCTTGAAACGAACATTTGAAAAATCACTCTATGAGTAACATATCACCCTGCTATTTTAATAACTAGTTCATTTCTAATATTTAACTGTGTGATTATCTCGTATTGTATTCTTGTCTAAATAAAGCTTTAAATTTATTATCTTATATTATTTTAATTATATATTTCGTATAAAATGCAAATTAAAGACAGAGAGAGAAGCGATGTTTTGTCAACGGCTAGTAAGAAATAGTTCACAGTTACAATATGGTTTTTACGTGGTATTTTTGTATGCTATATATAAATTAAATATTGTCTATTTTTTTTTTAAATCTTTTTTGGTAGTCCTGAAGTAAGCATATTTCAGTGTTACAGATAAAAATATCAGAGCAAATTATAATGTGTAGTTCCCAGGGACATGTTTTTTCGTCCGAGGAAGAAACTGTAATGCGGAGCTTTTCGCTCTCTCTTTCTCTCTCTCTTTTTCTCCCGGGAAGTTTGCCACTGCTAGTAGTAGCAAGTAAAATCATACATGTTTTCAATTTGAGCACATTTAATAATTATTACAAAAAATATCGATTTTTGAATTTGTAATTTACAACTGTATTGAGATTTTAATTTTTGAATACGTATGTTTAGATGTGATGGCAGGATGGTTACAAATCCGAAGTTGGCAGGAAAGGCGGCTGGCGAAATGACATGGGGTATTACTGAACAAGAGATACTTTCTCTTCTTGTGAAGAATACTTTAATTTATCGCATTAAGTTTGTACATTTTGTGTTTTTTCTTTAACCCTCCTATGCAAGTTGCGATATTGTGATACGTATGTTTTTGCACGGCAGGTAAAAATATACTTTAACATGCGTCGTGACCAATGTGTGTGAAAGGCTGTTGTTGCCATTACGCTATGCTGGGCCAATGCGAGTGATTGCAAATGTTGGACGTGCGACAATTATATGTTTTAACTGTAAACTCTTGTAGTGACGAAATTAATTTCTTAAAAGTTATGCATGTTTTTTAATCACAATGTTGTAACTTTGCCCTAGGTGTTTGAAACACAATTGCATAACGCGCTTATGTTTCTGTGATTTGAATGTTCGCCACAATCCCAACAAAATATTATGCATGGCGAAATTAATTAAAATAAATAGTGAAATGAACCTATAAAACAGCAAGGACCAAAGCATAGAAATAAGATTGGAATAAAAGTTATATTAGACATATTTGTGTGTATGTTATTCACTGTCTTTTAAGTTTGTCGCTGCTAAGTATAAAAAATAAACGACACGAGTTGTGCGTTTGAATTTACTGTGTCTGTTAGTTGGACAAGTTGTTCCTTTCGTTTTATTTTTATTGGAACTGAGGTGTAGTTTTAAAGAAATATCCCAAGCACATGTCGATAACAAGATGTTATATACTACAGTTCTCGCCTGCGGTTATAACAGTGTTACACATTGTCGTGGGAAAATATTAACTTATAATGCTATTATGTGCAATGTAATATGTCGAATATAACAAATATGTTTACAATGTAAGATAATAACCATAAGAACTATCGCCAGTACATACTTTGTTAAAAATACATAAAGTTGACCTCAATATGGTATAGGCCTAAATTTTGAACGTTCGTAGGAAATAGTTTTTGAAATATGACACAATTCTTTGAACCGCTGATAAAAGTAAACCAAGAACTTGACAGTTAAAACGTACAAGCCACATGGTAGTGTTTATGTTTACCTTTAGTGAAAGAATACATAATCGATAACCACAAGTAGTACTTTAGCATGGTTTCAGAAAACTGTGAAGTAATCATGTGTCCTATAGCAAAGAAGAAGTGTTTAATTTGTCTGGAAAGTTGAATCGGCACAATGTGAATATCTGAAGGGCTAATAATATCCGCCAAGCATATAGCATTTACCAGATTCCCCTAATGTATTCTTATTTTGCTCAGTTTTAAAAGTGAAGGAGTATAGAATATTCTGCTTCGCATAATCCACCCTCAACGGGATGTACATAGACATGTTGTAGAACTGTCTAATGCCGAAAGTTTAATTGAGACAGTAGTCGTCACATCTTTTAATAAGAAAGCTGTCCACATCAATATTACTATTAGATGTGAGACTATATCAATGAAAATTGATCATACCTTTAGATGTGAGGCATGGGACTAGAAGACGATGCGGTGTTTACTCAGATCCTCGGGTTTAACCCCATGTGACTTCTTCTCATAGAAAGTAGCTCTGTCCCTCATATTTATGCTACCCTTCAGCGACTCTGTAACTGTATCATCTTGGCTGTGTCATCGATTGACTGTAGTATGTTGGCATGTGTGTGGAACGGAATTTATTTTTATGTTTTGACAGGTGAGCTATTCAACGTGGCTGGTACAAGGGGAGTTCACGGATAGATGCGCAGTAAGTCCGGAGTGTGCTTATTACTGAACTAGCGACAGATTAATGTGTTTTGTGTAGTTATATATACTTATATATAATATAATAATTTTAAAAGCGTTTTCTATATGCATTATTTAAAAGATTCACTCTTTTATTGTGATAGATAGTTATATTTTCCCCTTGAAAAGTTAATCTACTGTTATGAATCTATGCTTAAAATTACCATAGCTTGTGATGCCGGAGATATGGGGCAATTGGTCGGAGCAGCAGATGTCGCATCCAACAGGTACAAGTGGAGGTGGTGAGGCGCAGTGATCTCACCCTCACTTAGCTCTCCTAAGCCCGCTCAAGCAGACGACTTTCGGCCACGTGGAAAGGCGTAGTTTTGTACTGACCAATGAGAAAATATGGAGGAATAAATTGTTTCATGAATCCAGAATTTTTTTATAAATGTACTGTTTTCGGACTTATAAAAGCAGACACAACTGTATAAGGGGACAGATATTAAGGAGGAATTGTCCTTCGTTTTATATGGTTATGTGGGAGTAATAAAGCAGGGAACGATAAAAAGCCAAATATATGCAAATTTCTTAAAATTTAACTTTAAATATTTTGTGTTTTATTTTTTACTTTTAATGCGATTACAGAAATATTTATGTTAACTTTTATACAAGTATTTGTTATCACCATGTTGGTCGTATATATAACTTTGTGAAAGATTGTTTTGATATTTATATAAAAGTTTACAATTTTTTTTGGGGTCCTCCTTCATACAACCACACTTTTAATTTAAAATCTCAGTTTTTGTGCACCTCCTCCTTACGGTTGTTTCTCGGCAATACAAAAAAAAGAATGTTAAGTTTTGCAAAGAAGAAAATACTTACGGGAATGAAGGACGTGTCTACTATTTCAAGCTCTGGGGGCTATCCGTTGCATGGAGACAGAGAGCTACGCCAATCCGATCCCGTCAGTATGGGCAATGTGAAACTGGACTTCTTTTCTTTTATGGTATGTGAAGGACATTTATGAGGGAATGGAAAAATTTATTTAAAATTTTGTACGTTCAATCGCTAATGCCAAGCATGCTTACAGCTGGTGTGAGCGCCATCAAGAATAGCTTCAGACTGCACTGAAAGTTGCGAGCCTCGCCTACATTCCAGATGATTCAATTGATGTTTTACGGCAGTCGCTGCGAGGACTTGCCCGTAAGGAAGGCTCAGCTGGAGAACCTGAGGGTAAACTTGTTCCTTTCTATAAAAACTGAAAGTATGTACCCTGTATTATAGAAAAATACTAATCCCTGTAGTTATAGAAAATACAGATAATGTCAATAGTAGGAAATAGAGCATTGATGACCAAGGGAACGGAGCATCGACGCCTCGGAGCCGGCCCGACCGCCAGGTTGTGACGTCACTGTCCGCCATCTGGTAAGCCAGTACCCCCATGACCATTGACCAATAACATTTTACGCTTGACTCCTGACTCATGATCTTTGACATCTGACCCCAAAAACAGTAAACAAAACCTGAGCAATTGTTTAAAAAGTATAAATAATTTTCATACAAAATATTTTTTTTAATGTTTAAAAATTGTTTAACATTTAAAGAACCTTATATGCGATTGTGGAGGTCGCCATATTGGTAAGCGACTCGACCAAGAAGTAGCATTCGAACCCACCACCTTCGTGTATTGTCACATTTAAAAACAAATTATTTGTAAATATAAAATATCTTTAAAAACCATTTATTAAAAAATTTATTTATAGAACATAGACTTCCAGGGTACCACCAGCAAAACTAATTAGTCACATTCATTCCATCCCCAGCAAAGACTGACTTACTCACCTTCTCCCCCTCAAACATACCAATTCCAACATCCTGGTAGGCGACCAACATCATGGTAGGCGACCGCCAGCTTGGTAGGAGACCATCATCTTGGTAGGTAACCGCCATCTTAGATGCAGACTACCTTGACCATTTCCCCGTGACTTTGAATGACCTTGAAAAATAAACCTCGAGAAAAAATACATAAAAGTCAACAAGCATATTATGCTACAGACTATTACCACCATATTAGATAAAGACTACCATGACCGTAACCCATGTCCTTCAATGACCTTGAAAACAAAAACGTGAGAAAAATTCATAAAAGTCAACAAGCATATTACAATACAGGCTACTACACACATAATAGATTCAGTAACCTCGACTTTAACCCTATTATGTCGAATAACCATAAAAACAAAAACTCAAGAAAATACATGCAAATTCACACGCATATCACATTATAGGCTACTACTACCATATTAGATGCTAGTAACCTCTAGCTTGAACCCATGGCCTTGAATTAAGATGAAAACAAAAACTGGAGAAAAATTATTAAAAGGAAATGAGCATATTATGTTACTCACAACTGCGTTAATTTGTCGATTTCACTGCCAAGCAAGCAGTCGACATTTATATTATTAGACTTAAAATGTATTTAACTTATCATCCAATTTTTTAAATATATTTTTTTTACAATCAGTAGTTCAGCTACATGCATGAAGCAGGTATTTTACTACATGCTCTATTTACTAATTATATTAAATATATATTTTTGGAAATTTTAATGCTGATTGAAGGATACAATGCACAAAACAAAGAAAATTAAACTATTATTTGGCATTATTTATTTATTTGTAACAACAATTTCAGAAGAAAGCAGTTCATCACATCATCTCAGATAACCACGATTCTTAAGTTCTCTAATTATCGAAACCACACCTCTTCCCTGTTAGAGTAATCCCCACTTTTTTGAAGCTCAAACGAATATATTTTTCTCTATACAATTTCAGTCGGGTGTTCGGTAAATATATAGTTAGGCTGTCTTTTGCCTTCTTCATATCACTGGTCGTAGGAAACTCTTTGGTCAAATGTGTGTGAACATCGAGGGAATCTTCATCTTCACTACCAAAACTGTCATCTTATCCATCATTAAATGTCCTCTTCATGTTCTCCTTTACCTCCTATTTCATCACCAATATCACTTTTACTTTTCTTTGTAGCGGGATTTGTAAAGTAGTTAGAACTGATGGTTGTTTATTTTGAAGTTAGTCGACATTAAGCATACGCCTTGCAAGTGTACATTCCGCACAAACCGACTCAATAAGTCCGTCTTCGGAATTAACTTTCTCGCCATAATCGTCAGCGGAAACAACACCCATCGATGTAGCAGGCGGTATTGCCGCGACATTTGCTGGCTCCCAGTAGACGAATCCTCGCAGATCTCATTTAGTTTCTTCATTGTATCGCATGACATAAACTGCTTGTGGTCATTGTCGTAATGCTTAATCGCGCGAATAGGTCTCTTAATACAAGCCGTTCTCTCATGTCAACGAGCATTGCAGCTCTTACTGAAGGATTTTGCACTGTAACAGCAGCAAAGACTTGACAAAGTCATCGATTGTAGCACTGCTGCAGGTGACCCATTCAAATAAACCGATCGTTGCATTGGTACCATGTCCATGCAGATGACAGTGCTGCTACTGTAGGCATCCCATTTGAAGAGGTCGATGACAATGCTACTATAGGAACGCCACTCGAAGAAGTCGACGGCACTGCTGGCGCCACTCCCGAAGATGCTGATGGCCCTGTCTTAGCTATCATTAGCTCTGGAGTATCAGAAGACATCGTCCATTCAAAAAATAGACTTAGATGCAAAGATGCATAAGTTAGCTGAGACAATGTATCTTTCATGGAAGCTTCTGTCAAACAAAGCCTCTTAGCATACTTCCCTACGGCTTATAATATATTAGTATGAAGCACTATGACGACATATTGACATTGAACCAATCGTATTACATCATTAACACACTGTGCTGACACAGGTCAGCTAATCACAGAGTTGTCACATGATTGCAGCTGGCAAATCAAATGAGGTGGTGTTGGAGGTGGAGTAATTATGGAGTCATTGAGTCAGTATGGAGTCATGGGGTCATTATGGAGTCATCATGGAGTAATTATGTATCATCATAGAGTCTTCATGGAGTCGTTGTGTCTTTTGAAATCTTTTTGGAGTCATTTGGAGTCATTTTAGAGATGTATGGAGTCAATTAGAAGTCTTTGGAGTAATTTTGGAGTCATTTGATGGTGGAGTGGTTGAGCAGGTGGATGAGTGGAGCATGGTGAACAGGTGGAATCAGTCTGTAGGTGTTGCTCGGCAGGAGTCAGTCGGCCATTGGAATATTTCGGACTCTTTGTCTTGGTGTGTGCATGTCACAAGTTAAAATACATTCTCCCTATTTTAGAACAACTCTATCTAGTCCTACCTCCAAAATCTTAAAGGTGAATATTTCATTTATGAATCTCGCTTTTAACATGTGTTTATACAGGTCGCTCGGTTTATATCATCGCTTTCTGGGTAAACTGTATTTACATTTTGAAATAAAAGTGCCTAGAAAAACATCAGGTTGTCACCATGCTTCATCATTGGCCGATGACACAACATGGACATTGTAATGAACAATGCAGCACCATGGCAGACCTCTACCATGCTTATCAATTGATTGTCGTGCAAACAGGACTATTCGTACAGAGCACCCTCTCATTGCGAAATGTGTTTTGAACATAGTTTAAACTCGATCGCAGAATCGTTGCTGGCTACATCTACTAAACGATGATGCATGTCATGGCTCCATGGTCGTCGAGGTATAATGCAGGTCTTCATATTCGCAATTCATCTTCACGGTATATGAGAACTTTGAGGAAATCCAAATACTTGTTTGCCCCGTAAGAAAACATACAGGTTATATATATATATACCTAATTATGCATACAGATATATCAATTAGAAAGGAATATACATAAATAGATGTAGAGTTACATATATATAAGATCGGAATATAAAAAATTATGTAAAATGTTATAGAGTTATATCTAAAAGATAGCAATGTACATAAGTTGCGAGAGCGCAAGAATACTACGATACAAAGTGCAAGAGGGGCCTAAGTTCTATTTGGTGTTCAAAGAGTTAATTGTTTATTCGCACATGTTTAATCCTACCTGAATTAATTACATTGATTTAACAAAGATTAAGAGTTAAAAAGAGTTAAGTATTGACAAGAAGGGTTAAATATTGATCAAAACATTTAAATAATAGCAAAAATGGTTGAATATTTGAAAACCAATTTAAAATTTTTGAAAGGGTTAAATTGATTGAAATGGAAATTGGATTGAAATGGTTAAATATTTGAATGGGTTAAATTTAATGATAGGGTTAATTGAGGGAAGGGTTGAGAGTTAAAAGGGTAGATATAACCAATCTGAAGTGTTTTGAACGACTGAGCTCTGTGGGATGTGAGCAGCAGCATATATGGGTAAATTCATATACTGTACGAACGTGTTACTTAATTTTCGCACATGTATTACAATGTACATAAATGAGTTTTTTAATTTTTAAATTAATAAAATAGTTAATAAAAAAATTAGATCTATGAATAAAATCATTAACTACCATACAAATGTGTTCCTATTTGTTATAGCGATTACTTGCCTGTAGTCGTTTGTGTGATAATTATTTTAAATTTTATGCTTTAAAATATTGAATCAATCAGATTTACTTTTAATTAATGCTCCTTAACACATAATAAACAAGAAAATCAAATATGTTAGTGTCTGCATTTGTGTTTAAAGATTCATATGAGCGGACACATCACTGGATCTAAGTAGTTCATGCCCCTGCCGTCAGCAAGGGACGGGGATCGCCACCAGTCATATATCTCACCCTCTATCACTTCCCCGCACATATGAAGCCTCCAGTCGAGATGGAATGCAAAGCTATACTCCCTAACCAATAACATTAAAAAGTTTTTCGAGTTAAAAACCCTGATATATATATATATATATATGTTTTAACCAAACTCACATTGTCATCACTATTTATAGTACAAATCTTACTAAAATAAACGATGCACGAGATAAATTCCAACCATGAGAGACAAACAAACTTTTAATATCAGTCTGATACCACCCAGCTTAGGTTCATAACTAACACCACACAATGTAAATAGTTTAACAGTGAAAACTGCAATTCAGATCAAGGGGATACAAAAAATTCTAGTGATGTCATGTTGGATTTGCTACACGACATCGGTTTCGAACTGTAAGATTATTATACCACCTATTTCTTCAAGAAATCCCGAAGTTTGTCTATGAAGGGTTTCCCACATAATAAACCAACATTTCTATTTCTTTAGTATTTTAATTTGTTAGAGAGACCATTTTACTAATTTAAAATAATCTATCTGTAATAATAAGTTCCAATACAAGTTATTTGTACATACCATACCAGCCAATTGCAAAACTTGATATCTATATCTATGAAAGCAATATAAAATCGCTTCTTAGTTATTATTTTGAAAATTGATCAGGAAATATTAAAACACAATTCTATTTACTTATAATTATTTTTTAATTTCATGTCTTTCAAATCCACAGCCCTCCTATTACTATTTCCCACCTTGGGTATGGAAACTCTTTATTCACAAGACTGTGCAATCATGTTATTTCAGTAAAGCAATTATTCTATATATATTTTGTGAGTAATTTAAAAATGATTAACGGGATTTTCTCTGTCGCGAATTTATTAGGTATTTGTTAAACATTTAGATTTTCTGATGATTTTTAATTATTTAAATCTACTAACAGTGTTTGAGATTTCATTTTAAAATTATTTATTATGTATTTCTTAATGTGTTTTGAATCTGAAATATTTCTGAACTGCAAATTATTTAATATTAGTTTTAATATTATTTTGGGATTGTTATCGAGAATATTATTGATATTTTTATAATCTTGTTGGAATGTAACTAACCATTTGTGAGTGTTTTAAGATCATGTGGAATGTTATTACTGTCTCAATACATTTTTAAATAATTTGTTTATGTACGTAAAACAATATTGCATATATTTTGCTATATTTGAGCATGTTTTTATCAACTTTTACTGGTTTTTTTCACATTTTCTGTCCAGTTCAGAATTTATTTTTGTGAAGAAGCTAATTCAGAGCTGTTTTAGCATATTTTTCGCTATTTTGTATGCTGGATAGACCTCTGCAGGATATATTAATATGTTTTTAGTGGTTTTAAATGGTAAAATAATTTTCATCCTAACTTTGGAAATGTGTTTACAGAGACAGTGATATATAATGGTATTGGAAATTTACCTATGTTTTATCAGCTTTGAAAGGAATATTCATAAAGACACTCTTTGTCGCGGTTTTTCAACAATATTTTTTTTCCTTCATAGTTTAACATGTAAGTTTTTAGTATTTCTTACGCATGTTTAAATTTTATTTACCAGGAATTTATTATAAGTTTTATGTCGTTTAGTGCATTTTATGCAGCTTTATGTCTTAATAATATTTTTGATTAACTATTCTGTTATACATTTTTAATGGGAATTTCTTAACTTTTAAACATTATTCAACCGACTTTTAATATTTTTATCAGGGAATTTTTGTTTCAATTTTATAAATGTTAGGTTATTATATATATATATATATATATATATATATATATATATATATATATATATATATAATATATTTTGTGGCTAATCACTTTTTCTTTTAGGTATTCTGTCCTTGTAAAAATTTGTAAATGTTTTTCCTCTTTCTGTTTCAGATATGGTCCCAACCTCAGCTATTGGTGAAGAATGGGAGGGTAACATTTAGGCATTACAATGAGTCCCCCAAAACATTGCGGTGCATGAATAGATTGTTTGAAGAACTCTATGTGTCAAATACACTAAGTAGGTCTGGGTCGGATATACTTGATACAGAAACTTTGTTTGATTATGATTCAGAAACTACTTGTGACACGAGCTGGTAGGAAAATTATTTGAATTTCGACTCATCCTCGAGTGATGAACCGTTGTTGAACGAACTACAATATTTCCTTATGGACACTGTGTTCCCTTCTAGACTTATGGATGCACGTATTAGTAATGATAGGTCCCAAACTGATGGAGATATTGCACAATTTTTGAGAGTGTTTGAAAGGATTTATTCAAGATTAATTTGGGGCAAAATCTCAGCCATTTAAATATTACGTCTTCCTAGCAGTCAAGTTTGAAATGTATAGCTTCACTGAGGAAGGTGTTAGGAAAGCATTATATTTTCAGATAAATTTGTCCTATGTTGGTGAATTGTATGACTCTAACATCGTCCCTTATCTCATAAACAGACTTTGTGTGTTCAGTGCCAAGTGTAATGGCTGTATAATGTGGCTTATATTGTTTATGGCTGGCCATATCTCGCCATGTATACTATTTACCATTGGTAACGCACACATTGAATTGCCAAAGTTTATTGTAAATAGGAAAGCCTGGATTATTGTGCAGTAACCGGAAGACACGTAAAATTTAAAATTATTATCAAACACTTATGCGACTACAGGCAACTGAGTGCTACAACAAATAGGAACATATTTGAATGGTAGTTACACAGCAAACACAACCTGTAGGCAAAGTGTCGGCAAATTGTCGGCCCGATACCTGCACTGTCAGCAACTGTTGTTTCATTTCCAGAAGATATCCATCTGACCACAGCATGATATTTTTTTGAGACAGTATGTTTGCAGTTAGAAAAAATATAATGGCCCACTGTATTTTTTTGGATAACAGAGGGATATCACCTAAATTATGTCTGTGTGTTGTCTCACAGCCAACATGTCGCCAATAGCAAAAATTATATTCTGGCCTCATTCCGATAAAGCTTTTTTGTTTGTCGGTAAGCTGGCTGTCATCTTATTTAGTCCAGTCAGCTAACGTTTTCGAGACATTGCTCTTTATTACAATAAAGATATAAATATGATATTTCTTTGCTGAAAAACTTTTTAAAGTGTTTTTTGAATAGGCAAGATGTTAGTGAGCTGTTAATGACATGATGTCTTTTTTGAGACCATGTTTTAACCATTAGCACATCTTTTTCATGATTATATATGTGTCACATGGTAGCCCATGGCTATTATTATTTGATTTTTTTTGCACAACGATTAGTCAGATATACTAAAAACTTAAAAAAAAATACTATTTTGTTTGCAAGCATTTGTAGAAACAAAATAATAATTTTTAAATAATCAGTGTTTTAAAATTATTTGTTTTATTGTCATGGAATTTATATATTTACTTATAGTAATTTGTGTCATGAAAAATTTTAAATTACTGGAAAATATAAAAAACTTACCCAATATTTTTATACTTTGGCATGCTGGAATGTCAAATCATGAGACTTAGGTTCGAATCCCGCACTAGGCAAGTAAAAGGTTTTCATATCATAAAATGTGTTAAGAAGTAGATTGAATTAAAATATGTAAATAGGAAATAACAATAACTAAATTTTTTTAACGAAAAGTGAAGGTTTTTTCGTGATTATATTGATTATTTCTGGACATCATGGTGCTGCATGCCCAGCATCATAACGACATTCAGCTGTCATTGGCCCACTATCTTGCTGCCATCCAGCTGCCACATGCATGGTGTCTTGCCGCCATCAAGCCGCCACAGACCCGGTGTCTTGCTACCATCCATTGGTCAACTTCCAGTATAAGGCAGTGGGCCGGCATTATCTGGCTGGAGTTTGTCGGCTATCTTTAATCGGCCCGATGCTGGCCTGTATTTTTTTGTGTATGTCGGGCCAGAATACATTTTGTATCGTGCTGTTAGCGGTACAGTGTGTTTTTGAATTTGACACCATCAACAAACATTCAGGTGCCAATCAATTTTTTGATTGAGCCACATCCATCATAAGACAGCAGGCCGACATCGTCTGGCCGGAATTTGTCGGCTATCTTTTATTAGCCCGATTCCTGCCCGTGCTATTAGTATTTGTTGTGTAATTATTTTATTCATACATTTAAATTTTTTATTCAATTTTTATTAATATTAAAATTAAAATTAAACAGATATATAGGTGGCAAAATATGTGTGAAAATTCAGTAACAATGTTCGTACAATATATGAAATAACCCATATATGCTGCTGCTCACACCGCACAGTGTTCATCCGTCTGCTAGACTTTGGAGTAGCAACATCTACCCTTTCAACACTCAACCCTTCCCTGAATATAATCCTTTCATTACATTTAACACTTTCAATAAATTTAACTCTTTCAAACAATTTTCCAATTCAATAAATTTAAAACTTGAAATAAATATAATACTGTTTACCAATTTGCAACCATTTTTACCATTATTTAATATTTTTATCATTATTTAATCTTTTTTTTCATAATTAAACCTTTTTTAACTCTCTACCTGTATTCAATCAATGTTATTAATCCAGGTACGATTGCACATGCGCGATTAAATAATTAACCCTTTGAACACTAAATGGAACTTAGGTCACTCTTGCAATTTGTGTTGTAGTATCCTTGCACTCTCACTACTTATGTACATTCTTATATTTTAGATATAACTATATGCATAATTATTTATATTCCTATCTTATATATAGCTGTATCTATATATGTATACCCCTTTCTTATAAATATAACTCTATGCATAATTAGGTATATGAATATATAATAGAACATTTATGTTTTCTTCCTGCCTGAACGATTATTTTGATTTCTTCAGTGTGCTCATATACCACGGAGGTGGTATATGAAAAGTGTAGAACATTCACGATACAGAAGACTGAGGGTGAACATATTGTAACAATATTTTGTGGGGAAGATGAGAATTTGAAGCATGTTATTTACACTGTAGATAATACTGAACAATTTGAGTAATTTGAGGAATGTAAATATGATGTACATTAGTTTGATCATGAGTACAAGAAGTTTGGTTACTTATTAGTTACCAGGTGTGTCTCATCAAAGTGTTACGTTCATCGAGCTGTGAAATTAGTAAAATTCTATTAGAACTTATAGTCACTTCTCAACTGAAAAAGTAGAGGGGTTTTCCAAAGTAATATATACATTATTTATTTAAGAATTTCCAGTCGAGTATTGGGTCTTATCCAATAATTTTTTACACAGAGGAAACCATTATGTAATCATAAAACCAGGGATATCCGATGTACTCAACTCTTTTGGGTCTAATGTTCTTTTAGGAGAGATCGTGGAGACTTCTGACTGTATATTTTATTAAAGAGTGGTTTATTTCCTATCAGGGAAAGAAAATAGTCATGAAGTGATTTAATGTAGTAATGCGAAAAATTTTGTGTGTTCTAGATGACTGCAAACATATCTTCTCGCTAGCATTCCTGTCATATACTCACATTATGTTGAAACAACCATAATCTCATAGTAAGTGTGGTTTTACATTTGCTTTGATGTAAATATGTATGTATCCAAACTGAGAGAAATGAACCACTATGTAAGAAATGCTCCCTCCTTGAAAGTAGTCTTCAAGAACAGGATAGAGAGCCAATACTAAGAAAGTGTGAAAAACTATGTTTAGCAAGTTTGCAAACAGCCTGTAATATCGAATTTTCAAACTGCTTGTAATAAAAAACGTGTGTTTGAATAATTGGCATGCATGTTTTTGAGACACTCTACACTCCTGTTTATTTGTTAAAATAATTGGTATGTATCTTTTGAAACCTCCTATAATTTTCTTTGTTAAAATATATACCATGCAATTTCGGACAGTCTGTATAATATGTGTAACATTTGTTACATTTTGAGACATCATGTTTGTTTCTTTTATTGCAAATAAATGTGTTTTAAAATGAATTGATTTGTGTAGTATTGAAAAAAATTCTTTTACAAATTGTAAAATGCATTTATAACCTTAAGAAACAAAAATAGAAGAGTGAGAAATATATTTGATACTTTGGATTTAATAGATGAAAACCACTAATGAAGTAACAAATTCCAAAATGTTTGGTTTCTAAAAAAACAAGTGATAATTTACTAATATAAATTAGGTTTAAGTAATAAGAGCGAGGAGTTTAAAGAAAAAGCCAAAGGAAAACCTTACCACAAATCCACCTATTTGCTTGTCAGCACATTGGTTAAAAACAACTAAAGTTAAAAACTTTTTTTTTAAATATTTGCGACTCTATCCAGGAAAGATGTCTGTTGAAACACATATTATTTTCAATGATTATATCCAACACACCATTATAAATAATTAACATTAGAATAATTCACCATTCCTCAATACCATATTTAACCCCTAAATATATAAAATATAACACTATTACCTACTACATATACAGCCCTTTCCTTACACCTACCCACCTCATCCAATTGTCAACATCGATGCTGCCACTCTCCAAAATTTATTATCCTTATGATACTCTTTCACATACAAATTTAATAACACACAAATATAAAAATTGTTATATTTTATTAAATTAATTAATCAATCAGTGAATTTAATTTCAGCACATAAATATTATCGGATGAAGATTATTTTAATCCAATATTTTGATCGTATTAATCCAATAAATATAATTGGCTTAATTAATACGATAATCGAATTGATAATAAAGTTAATCAGATGTGAGCAAGAACCTTCTCGCCCCTACTACTTGGCATTTCCATGGGTGATGGTTCTTAATGTATGTGCTATTAATCTTATATATGCTATGTCCTTATTCCGAGTTCCTGAGATTTTACAATGTCTTGTGAGTCGAGCAATGACAGTTTAGCTAGGAAATGTTAGGAACGCCTTAAGCAATTGCTAAATATCGGATGAAAATTTTAGAAAGCGTACAAAAACTGGGTGTTTCCATGAAAGAGAACGTAACCAAAACAATTATAGTCCATTCACGACTGGAACATACTAATGAAAATCAATTTTTGAAGAAAAAAAAATCCTATATATTAGCTTCATGCATTGCTAGGATGTTTTTTCAAAGGTTGATTTTCATATGTCTGTTCCAGTCGTGAATGGACTATAAATAAGTAGAGGTTCTAGCGTTACCAATCGACCAGTCACATGCAATTGAAGTTATATTTTACAGGTTGCTTCGAGAAATGAATACCTTTATTACATTTGCTCGAAAACCCACCATATTTCAGGAATTGTTAAGCGTGGTTACCAAGATACAATGGACAGTGAAGGAATGTAAATGAAAGAAAGAAGTTATGGTAAAACGGCAATGTAGCATTAGTTTTCGTAAAAATCATATCACCGAAAAATACTTTTAAGGTAAATGTGCAAGGGAGAGAACGCCAGTGAAATCAAAACGTTATTTAGCATTCGTTTTCCCACAGATCACATTACAAAAAAAAAAAATTATTTTATGAAAATAAAGTTAAGAGTGAGGAAGTCCAATTAGTTCAGGAAAAACCTGATAAAAGGCAGGAAAACGAATAGGATAATGTAGGAAATATCCAGGATGGCCCCTCGGTAAAAGAAAAATGTTATTACGTATTTCAGACACAAGAACACGGGACATAAACAGCTACATTGTCCTTTGCGGAAAAACCTGTTGCAATAGGTTCTGAAAATAATGTATTTCGGCAAAGGGAAAGTTTACTTTTTGTTCCGAACACAATAGGTAACCTTCAAATTGGCATGTAAAGGAGTGATCCAGCACAAGTAGCTCCTGGCTGGGGACGAGGGGACGATCGACCGCTATATTCGATATCCCGACCACCAACTTGAATGACGTCAATTCGCACAGAAAACCCTATTTATCGCACGGGAAACGTACAAAATCACCGAAATGACTGCAAAACCGTCCAAATTTTGCACAAGAGGCATGTTTTTGGCACAATTTTGCACATTGTGCCTATTTGTACAATTAGTCGAGGTAGTGCAGGTATTTGTGAATTCACATTCTGGAATTTATATGTCCAGCTGGACGCGACATCCGCGGTTCCGACAAGTTGACCCATTTCTCCGGTATCACTAGGTATAGTAATTTCTGCGTACATTCATGACGGTTGATTAACTTTTCACGGGACAAAGTGATAAACCCATGACATCCCCCTTCCCTTGAAAGCGCAAGATGTAGCGAAGAATTCACGCAGTGTCAAAAACACCACCGCGCCGGGTGGTCAATCCGAGCTGTGGGTCTTCTTCCCTATGTAGAATACGGTGAACTCTAAACTTCAGGGACCAGGTCTGGTAGAAACCTTGACAAACACAGGAGGCTCATTTCAGATCGCGTTGTGAAAACGGTTGTCGTAATGCGTAATCATTTCCATAGGTTGGCAATATATCGTCGATGAAAGCCAATGGATTTGCCAAAAAATTGTTCTCCTCTCTAGTTTTTTACTATTGCCAATAGCGGAATTCTTAGCCATTTGCAGTAGTTAAATGATTAAAACGAATTTATTTGCAATAGCTTTCGCAAAATTAATTCCTGCACGGTTTATTTACGATATCTGTAGCATTGGCAGGTATTACAGACTTGAAATAATTGTGCATAGATTTTTAAAAAATATTTATATTTTCTTAAGAAATAATTTATTCATTCTTCATTGCGTAACAACTTATGGAACATATTGTGTTATGTTTCTTGTTTCTAATGTAGAAATTTTTAGACATAAATTTTAAATGGTGCACATGCATTTGAACAGCAGAATTGCAACTTTCTATATATATGTTCGTACAAATAAAAAAATTTCAGGTAATTAGAAGTCCCGCAAATCTCAGCTGTATTGTATGTTGAAGCAGGAGTCAGACAGCTAAAAGGGATAGAATGGCATGTTGATCAAGTTCATAACCCCAATGCGAATACACTGAACAAGAATGCAGTCTTTCATTTGTGCTGTATGTAGTATGGGAACTCAATATATAACCTCATTTTAAGACCTGGTATTAAAAATTGCTTTCCCGTCCCTGTGTTTCAAAAAAATTATGCTGTTCTTATATACTTTATGTGCAGTATTAAATGTTCCCAGAAATACATATTTCATCAAATTTGTACTGCATAAGCCTGTTCAATTTTAATAGTGATTTGTCATTTTTACTGGTTAGTATTTAGCATTTCTTGCAACTTGTTGAGTAGTGGAAAATGTTCATATTACAGATACGCCAACGCAAATTAATTCATTGTGTTCCATACATGCAGGGAAACGTTATAAATTTGTGATATAAACGTACATATGTGATCTTTCAAACATTGCTATAGCTGGTAACGATTGTTCACAATCAAGTTCCCGCTGTCAAATATGAAATTACAAAGGTGAATCAATAGGTAAACGACTTTTTCTTACGTGCGCACGTACATCTTTTTAGCAATCGACACGACACTCGCTGAACTACAAGCTACCACGAAAATGTCGAATCATTACAAAACAACTGTGTAATTCATGCAAACAGTTTGAAACACAACGAAATTTTGAGTTTCGCACTGGACAAAAGATATTCCTAACAGCCAGTGTGAACGATCAACAAGCTATGTCATCAGTCGTCCAACGTAAGTCGTAACACGTCCAACCACTGAGGATATGATTATACCGTTGTAGAAGGCGGCTACACAAATATAATTAGCTCACGCAATATACTATTTTCTTTTGCAATAAAAGGGATAAACGCGAAAAGACTTTCGAACGTGAATAGTGGGTTTTGTTAAATAAATGCTGAGATATGTGTTTAATATTATTAAAGAAGCTCTATTGTAAAATAATTGACATTTTATCGTTCTGCCACTTCTAGCTAACATTTAAGTAACCAGGGGATTAAAAATTTAAAGTTTGCAAGAGTCCTTTTACAAAATCAATGCTTCCATAGCGGAAAAAAAATGCTGATAAGGTAGTATGCATGGATTTGTGTTTGAATATTTTCAACAACTAATACGAATACCTAATTTCTTTTAAATAAAATGAGATATGTATATTTTCATAATTAATGTATAGCAGTACTTAATCGTGCTGCAAGTCCATGTCAATAAACGAAATCTAGCATAACGTATTTAGTGTGGTTAAATTAATACAAATAATTTATTGAATATATTATGTGTAAACATATGAAAGGTATAGTTAATTTCAAAACCTTAAAATAATGTATACTGACTGGGATTTGAACCCAAAACGCGAGCGTAAGAGCCGGTTACGCCACTTTTTGCCCTAACACAACATGTCTCGCAATGCTGAATAATTATATATATATATATATTCGTTTACCTATTACGAGTTTTGCGTTATTCCTAATGATGTACGTCTGTGAAACATGTCATACATATTACATGTGATTGTTGCCGTCTTTAACTGTTATTTGCAAAACAACCAAACTGAACTAAGTTTTTGACAAATAATTACATCGTGACGTATTGTTTATCGGCTTTATTATTTCTGCTTCATCACGCCTATCTGTATAGTAAGCTGTCTCAGCTACAAAACCAACTATTTTTCTAACTGTATTTGTTTCCAATGCATATTTAACTTTTATTTATCAAGTTCGATCAATGTTTCTTTTTTTTAAACGCTGTCTGTTAAAAAAAAAAATTGACATGCAACCCAATGCCATTTTTACCCAAACATTGTTAAAAAAATATATTCATAGTCCACCGTTCCTTAATTTTCTGTAAAATTCAGCACCCTTTTGCACTTGTTCATAAATATACCAATTAGAACCTTCAAAAACACTTCTATACGTTACATTGTTACGTAAACGTGCTGATCTACTTGTAACGTTCGGATAATTCCGGCAAAAGTCAAACATATCAATTTTTGGAATTTCAACCTCCATCACTGAAAAATATAAATGTTGAAACCATTAGAACCAAATTGCTATAACTGAAAAGTAATACAATAGCTCTTGCCGCAGCTGTCACACGTCGTGTCGCCGAGACGTCCCCATACTAAGCATTGATAATACAGCTACTACCCTCTTAGAATACACGAAACTGAAATATTTAAGTCATGCATTATTTAACTGTTGAAATGATAAGTTCACTGTCGTCATTAGAGAAGGAGCAAACTGCTGAGAGCAGTATGGACTGGGGAGGGATCGGCCACGGCCTACAGGAAGGAAGCATTCGCCTGGAACGGTCTCGGGAAACCATGGTAAATCAGTATGGCCGGACCGGGAATCGAACCCAGGTACTGTTGAATGAGAACTAAATTTTAACAACTACGCCACTTCGCACGCTCTTTCTAAAGTGAAGAAAAGGTATAATTCAAGGGCGGGGAAACTACACTAAGTCCGTAACGTTTCCCACGTGAAAAAATCTGGGACGACGTCGCCAAAAACCCAGTCTGAAAATATACTTAGAAATGAGAATGATAGTTTCAGACAAAGTCCTTATTAATTTTAGTGTTAGTTTCCTCATTCCAACTCAACGTCACTGTGGATTCAATCCATTATTGCCCGGTAGTGTAAGGCTTGAGGGATAATATAGTTAATTGAAGTCCGTTAATTTTCTTTTATTTTTACGTTAGTATTTTTAAGTATGATGATTATTTTCTTCTGGCAATAAGCTAATGGCCATTTTGGAGAAAAACTTAAATATAATGATAGAATACTGATACTATCAACTTTTTTCAAGAATTTAAAATAAGTGTAATTAATACATGGAAAGTAAATTAAATGGACTTGCAATAACTTGTAAAGGTTCGAAACTCTTAGTCACGATTTAGAAGTGAAGAGTAGCTTCGTTCCCTGAAGAGAAGTCTCCTCTACAGCATCTTACCAGCACAATGAGACAATGCCGGCAGCACAAGTGCTTGGAAAGGGGCAGGTATGGAGAGGACTACTGGCGATGTTAGTAAAAGCTCGAAGAAGGTTGGATGGGGGGGGGGGGGAGTCTTGGAGAGCAGTGGGTTCTTCCTGGTCGACAGAACGCTTCAACGCCTCGCTCCTTCAGCCGGGACAAAGAAACTAACAAACTCTTTGTTTCTAACTGTCTTTAAAACAAAAGGGGGGGGGGGGAAAGAACCCTTTCACTTTCACGGTTGGCAGCACGGCAGCGCTGCAAGTTTACCTCGCCACCCCATCTCACCCCCTTCCGCCTTCTATACTAGGCAAGACCGCCCCCGCCCCATGACCAATCTTTCTGATGGAAGAAACAAAAAGCTCCTGGCAAAGCATTGTGCCGCCGAGTTTTGTTTCGCAAATGCGCCTGCCAAGTTCATTACCTCTATACGGACACGCGCCACTCGCACTTTCCCGCTGCCGCTTAGCGCCCGCGCATAGGCGCCATCAATTCCTGCGCTTTAAACGCTCGTTAATTTTCGCTCCGGCCTTAAATCATGGCGGCCTCAACAGGGCCTTCCAGTGTTAACGAATGCTGCTTGTTTGCCACGACTGCCTCGCCGCGAACTTACAATGGCTGGGTCTACCGCAGGGAGGGGATGGGGGAAAGGCGCACGGACAAGGCATCTATTCCCAGCGCTTATTTAACTCGTCTTAATAAATGTTTAGTTTTAAAGAAGAGAAAATAGGCAGTCTAATCTGCTGTGACCAACTGAAATTGTAATTCCGTTTGCTTATAAAGAAAATGGATTAACGATTACGCCCCGTTGATTAAATTGAAATTTCCAACTACATACTGCAAATGTAGTTTGTTATTTAGGATATAATGGCTGTCGTCGTGATTTTTTCCCAGGTTGTAAATCATACAGTTATATACAGATTTCTTCTGTAGCTGCCTTCGATGACGGTTCGGGTTTGTGAACCTCGGCATCGGGGTTGTGACGTCACTATCCGTTTGTGCCTTTTGCGGCTTTTGCGAGTTTAATAGGTAAATAAAAAACTGAATGTTAAATATTATTTGCTTATATATTGCCTTCACGATTAAGAAATAATCTTGAGTACTTATGTTAGTGTACTGTATATAATTGATTCTTCTAGTTAACCTAAATCGTGGCATGAGTTTAACCCGTACAGCAAGAAAAAATCCAAATATAAAAAACAACAACGAAAAACATGGTTAAACATGGCAGCGAAATCCTCAAAACTCGATAAAGCCATTATTTGAAAGTGAAAGAGATAATGATAAAGCATGAACAAACGAGACAGAATGGTGGGATGACATCACGATCGTATCTGCTTTGAAAAGACAAGTCTGGTGATATATAGCACGTAATATTCACGCCTTTAATTTGTTTAATATTAAAAAAATATTTAAATTAAGATGTTTTTTTTTTCTCTTTTTTTCTTTTTTTTTTTGTGAAAGGTCAATGTTCCACGCCAGTCCACTTTTCCTGACCACAAAGTCACCGTCATAAGTCATCCGTGTCTGCCTGGGAAAAAAACTGACTTTTCTGGGGAGTCCTTTCATGCAGCTGGGAAAAAAGATAAATTTTGAGTAAAAAAAAGTGAATTTCTAGTTAAATAATTAATTTATGAAGGGGTTTGTTCGGTTAATACAAGTGATTTTTGGTAAAACAAGTGACTTTAAGAGAAAAACACGAAAATTTAAATCTGATCGGCCAATACCCCGAATCCCGTCCTGGAATCCTGCGCCAGCCTTTCTTTTGCCCTACCACTTAAGCATGTTATGAAGACAACGGGTAGGTATTATTAAACAGTCTCTTACTCCAAGTTAACAGCTACTTGTGTCTTAATTACAGACCAACTCAACTGAGGAGAGCAGAGCAGTCTTCTTGCAAGTGGCAGTCTGTAGTTGGAAATACCGTTCTTGTTGTTGATGTCAGAATCATGTTTTATGTAAGGTTTCATCATATATGTACACAATTTGAAACCATCGTTTGCTACAAGCACGTATGGTAACACGAAAATTTCTCCCACTTGTTATAGAGGAGGGTAAAATCCCTCATTTCTATTTAGATTTTCGTTAGATTTCCAAATATACTACTATCCCCTTATTTACAATCTAAATCAACAATAACTAGTTTGTAGTTTACATTTAAAAACGGGAGCAAGGCAAAAAAGTGAATGTATTTATAGTAATAAAATTGAGAACAACATTTTCCAGGACAAAATATCGTAACATGCTAGCCATCCATAGCTAAGACACAGTTCAAATCATTCAATTTCTCTTCGAATTCCTTGGCTATATCAAGGTGTTGTACTGTTGGAGAGACTGCATGAATTTAGCTGGAAATGTATCACTGCATACTCACAGACTCTATTCAATGCGACTTATGTATCTTGGTGATGTGATTGCATATGAAAAATTAGCGGAGCTTCTTTCCAGTCACTAAGAACCTGAAACATTATTTGTCCGTACATTTTATATAATGTGAAAGTTATCAAATCAATATAAATCATGTAATTACACATAAGGCATATAAGAGAGAAAAAACCGTCCACAGTATCCTAAATATACAAAAAATATGAAAATGGCATATGGAAGAATACATTGTATTCCTCAACCAGGTCTAATACGAAAGAGATTAAGTACAAAAAAAAAAACTTGTTTCAATAATTGAAAAGTATTTTGAAGCAATTTATTCGCGGTTCTTTATTCAGCAATAATTAATAATAACTATATTATTAATTAGCTATATCCATTATTGGGCTACAATATATAAATAAGTTTTGACTCAACGATTAGCTAAAAACGCTGCCTACGCCATTAGCAATAATTGAATAGATTTGTATATGTATTTCAGGACTGTGACATATGTTGCGGCACCAGAGACACAACATCGATTACGAAATTAATCAACGTTAGAATGTAGATATGGAAAAAAGCCAGCAGATCAAGAAAATGAGAATACTGAGACCTTCGCTGAAACTCACACCACTGCTCCTAACATTACTGACGCCAACATCACTACACCTATAGCTGAACAGAAAGCCAAAGGGGAAAATGAAACCAAACCACAATCTGCATGTAAACGCAAACACCCAACCATAAATTCGGCAGATAGTACAGTTTAATTATTTAAGAATTTCGAAGATAAAGCTAAATTGTGGTTCCTAGTCCATGCAAAAAAAAACTGATGTAAAACCTACAATTGATACGTATTTAAAAGCATTGCGATGTTTGTAACGAAATTGTCCCCAGAAAATCAAATTAGATTCAAACGCAAATATCTCAGATCGCTAGTCAACTCAAATTAAATGAAATCTCTTCCCGAACCTCATCACGAACGATAACCCTCACCAATTGCACCTTTTACGTCTGTTGTTTCACCGGCTTCCCAGCTTGACAATGAACTGCAGTTCTTGACATATATGTCTGGACATAAATTTGTTTGAGTGTTGCGCGTTGTATTTTTCTAAGTCGTTTGTAAAACAAGATAGCTTTTCTTTATGATATTACTAGTTATTTTACCCGCAGCTTCGCTCGCATCAAATTTAGGACCTGAAATAACTAGTGGTTCCACTCCCCACTGAGCTACTGCGGCCCCATTATTTGTTTCTCTACCCGCTGAAATAATGCGGCCCCCTTAATGGGTTCTCTACACACTGAGCTACTGCAATCTCACTACTTGGTGGTCTAACCACTGGGCTACTGCAGCCCCATTATTGGATTCTCTACCCACTGAGCTACTACGGCCCCACTATTGTGTTCTATGCCCACTGAGCTGCTGCAGCCCCATTATTTAGTTTTCTAAACACTGAGCTACTACTGCCCCACTATTGAGTTTTGTACCCACTGAGCTACTGCATCTCCACTGATTGGTTTTCTTACCACTGGGCTACTGTCGCCCTAATATTATCATCTGTACCCACTGAGCTAATGCGGCCCTACTATTGGGTTCTCTACCTACTTATCTACTGTGGCCCCACTATTAGGTTCTCTACCCACTGAGCTACTACTGCCCCACTATTGAGTTTTGTACCCACTGAGCTACTGCATCTCCACTGATTGGTTTTCTTACCACTGGGCTACTGTCGCCCTAATATTATCATCTGTACCCACTGAGCTAATGCGGCCCTACTATTGGGTTCTCTACCTACTTATCTACTGTGGCCCCACTATTAGGTTCTCTACCCACTGAGCTACTACGGCCCCACTATCAGGTGCTCTAACCACTGGGCTACTGCATCCCCAATATTTCGTTCTCTACCCACTGAGATACTACGGCCCCTCTATTAAGTTATCTACCCACAGAGCTACTGCGGCCCCACTGTTGGATTCTCTACCCACTGACAATGAAGTAAAACTATTTGCGGTTCTCTAGCCACTTAGCTATTGCGGCCCCACTATTGGGTTATCTACCCACTGAGGTACTGCGGCCCCACTTGATGTATATCTATCCACTGGGTCACTGCTGCCCCACTTGGAATAACTCTAGGCACTTGGCTACTACGGCTTTTTTTAAGGAAATGACTACAGTTCATAGACAAAGAAAAGGAGATATTACGAAAAAAAATTTTAAGACTTTTTTTTATGCGGTAATGAAGCTGAATCCTGTAAATATTTACAACTAAAATTTTTCCTGAAGGAATGAGATATTTTCTCGGGGTAAAATGTAACTTATGTCACTCTCTGGACCTCCACCTATCTCTGTGAAAAAAATGACATTCATGAGTTGTTCCGTTTTGACGTGAGAGAAGTACAAACAATCATACTTTTGGAAGTTTAAAGTAGTACGGATTACACAATGAAACATTTTTTATTATTATTTATTATTATTACTACTAAATTACCTACTTCAGCGTTAGTTGCAGTATTCCGCAGAGCTAATAGGTGGTTTCACTTTATGACAATTTGTAAATATTCAAACAGAAAAATTTTCTAAAACCTGATTTATCCATCAAAAGATGCCTCTGTATGAGAATATTTTGGAATCCCTCTGAACATGGTCCAACTGGAAGTTGTACAAGCGCCTTGGATCGTGAGGCTCTGATCACGTTGCTACATATGTGCGGCAATTATAGTTTCAAACGTCGCATTGGAATTCTACCATAAGGTGGAGCACTAGTTACAGTTATTTTTTTGTCGATATCGATTAAACTTCTTACACAAACTATGTTAAGAGATTTTGGTTATCTATACGTGATTTTGTAAATATTTTGATAATTAAAAAGAGATATTAAATAATCAATTTCGTTTATTTGTCGCTTCGTATTACGAGACCTGTTGAAATTATGTGTACGAGGCTGTAATCATGTGACTATACAAACTTATGCTCTGTTTTGATGAAATTAAGTTTACGTAAGTAAAATATTTCTGTTATTAAATACTATTTATTTGCACCTCTACATAAGATCATGCTGCAGACTTGTGACAAATTTTCCACTTTACATTATACAAAAAAAGGATACAGAAAAAATAGGATCAGCAAATCATTATGCTAGTATTGTATTACTAGAAAAAACATTTACAACACCCGAGAAAGCCAAACTAATGACAGAAAAAATCAAATTTTCGCTGGCGATGAGTGAAGTTTTGTAGGAAATTGCTTCCCACTCCACTCATACACAGTGTACCAAGGTAAAAACAATGCCATACCAAATAAAAAAAAAATAACCAACATTACTATTACCTGCCACACATCAGTGCCGTGCCCGAACATTCCAAACTAATGCTCATTAGAAGTATAAAATTGGTCTTTTTAAAGACAATTCTGTTCAGATTTCAAAAATTTCTCCCGTCAATGCTGTGCTGCTCGAAAATACGTTAGTAGTGAGTCTTGGAGCATATTCCAGTGGATAGGCCAGCAGGGCTCAAAGATAGGAAAGGGATGAAAGCACTTATCAGGCTGCTCGTTCTCTGTTCTTCCTATCGAATTAATGTCTGGAAACAAATGCTTTCCTGCAGTTTCTGCGACTTTGCTAGTAGGCAAACCAGACGACACACTGTGTTCTGCCTACATCGAATGACCAGTCTCAGCACTCTGTTTTGCTAGACTTTGTTAATTGACATGGGCTTGCAGCACAACTATGTACTGCAATACTTTTTTTTATAAAAATATGCATTGCTCATTTTGTTTTCCAGAAGTTAGGTATTAGTGTTTGGTGTTGAAAATATACAAACAAAACTCCATGCATACTAAATTATTAACATTATTTTCTGGTATGGAAGCATATATTTAGTAAAAGTACTTGTGCAATCTTTAAATTTTACATCCCCTGGTTACATAAAGGTTAGCTAGAAGTGGCAAAATACCTTGATTGTCAATATTTTAGTAAAGACCGAATCACTTGTTTACCAATTATTTCATAAAATCATGAGTCACCCTGGGAGTGGGTTCCCAGCCATCACTAGTTCGGCTTTCTCTAGATGTGAGCTAGTGTGGTCGTAAGAAGGACCCCTTAAATTCCTGACTCAGGAGAATGAACGAAAAGAAAAGTTAAAACGAATTTCTGTGCTCAAATATTTAGTTCACAAGCATTTACATGTGCAATACATTATTATAATTTTTAATTTAATTGCGAAACTAATATGATTTCCGGTCATTTTCTTGCCTGAAATTTTTCGTAATGAAACATAAATTTAGATTAAACCAATAACTATGGGCATTGCGCATATATAATTAATGTGGCGATTATTATATTACATAAATGTAATTTACATTAATCGTAACTCCAACGGACAGTGTGGTTATAAAACAAAAATACAACACGTTTTGCTACAATATTATACATGAAATACAGGGCATATTCAGCAGAGAAGAAAATACATGTGAAAAAGGAAACAATTTGTTAATTGTAATTTTTTATGTTTGATTTTGCTGAACACATTCCAGCGAAAGCTATAATTTCAGACCGGAAAATGCTGCGCATTCATTGTCCTATATGATAGAACTAACAATCCTCATTTTAGTCGTGTAGCTGTCTTTATAAGAAGCGTATTTTGAGTTGCAAAAAAATTAGTATATCATGATATTCTTAAAATGGCATAGATTAACAGCCCTTATATGATATAATTAGAAGCTCAATTGCCAACTTACTGTAAAATGTAAATATAAGAAATTTTTTTTGCGTCACCAAAATAATTAATGAATATTCCGAACTGCATGTGCATATTTCTGCCATAACTGTTTGATTTTTGTGAACCATAATCAAGTTGAGGGAATGGTAATATTATGTTTTCATTAACACTGAGAAAGCTGTTATGTTGAATTTGAGAAAATAGTTTGGTGCTATAAAAAATATTTTTTTTTCTGTCTGTGCAACCAACTATTTTGCTCCTAAAAGATGTTTTTTTTTTTTTTTTTTTTTTTCGTTTCTGGCTGTCCCAAAGAAGTAAAATTTTATTACTGCAATTGCAGACTTTTATGTGTGTCCATATAATACAGATTCGACCATAAATTTAAGATCCAACAAGAGCGGGTACCGAACCCATATTCATTGCTGTTGAATTCTATGTCTTGTCAACCACGCTCATCGTAAAAGTTTTTGCAATTCACTTACTTTTATGGCATAGAAATTTCAGTACATGGCATATACGTAGATTTGCTAAAATATTAAGTGATGCGGTTATTTGGTTTAAATCGTTTCATTAGGAGTGTTTTTGGCAATGTTAAGAATCAATAAATACACTAACAATCACTACAATAGTTCTAATAGTCAGAAAAATTTCAAATGAACCTTCGAACTGTAAATTTGAAGGTCATTAAATTACTAGGCTGCTCTACAGCCAACCAAATAGATGACAGTTCTCCATTAAGCTGAATTTCTTGTCGTGAAAACTTTCATTATAATGGACACATATGGTTGTAAGCTACCTATACACTTATTAACTTTAAACAAAATACACTCTCTACCAAAAAGTAATTAGGCACCTATCCACAATGTTTGCTTTGTGATTGTCTCCCCATTATAATCTCGGAAGGCCACATCTTATGGCTATAAATGCAGCCAACCTGTTTGGCATGCACTCTACGAGTGTTTGCAGGACATCCACGGGGATTCGTCGCCATTCCTCTTGCAACCATTCCATTAGTTGAGCAAAGGATTTGGGCGCGCCTGACGAGCCATCACCCAGCAATCGAATTCGCCCCAAAGATGTACTACAGGTTTGAGGTTGGGACTCTGGGTGGGCCAGTCCAAACAGCGAACATTGTTGTCAGCGTAACACAGCATAGTAGCCCTTGAAATTGTGCACGTGGCATTGTTATCCTGGAAATAAAACGGTTCCATTCCGTAAAAACGCCACACTGTTGGCGTGTTCGGAGCATTTCATTATCCAGAATGTTACAATAGGCCTCTGTGTTCACGCTCCCAGGGACAAACACCAGTGGTTCTACGCTGAAGGCCATGAAAAACAAGTCAACTGACATAGCGAATTACCTACCGTTACGGACGCCTAATTATTTTTTGGTAGATGGTATATTCAACGAATATGATGTTTATAATTTTGACGGTAACGAACCTCATTAGTTGAAAGTGCTTGTAAAATAGTTGTGAGTGTATCCATAAATGCCTTTTAATGATGCTGGGACAAAATAGATCATTATTCTACTGAACAAATTATGTTTAAATGTTTAGCTTGGCTAAAAGGAATAAATGCACATGTTACGAAACATAAGTTTGTTCGAGTAAAAATATATTGTTCAGTGTAAAATTGTTATCAATGAAATTTATTATAACCTGCCGCTAAACTTTTTTTCTCAGCATATGCCTGTATAAATACATACAGTGTGGTTTTTTTTAGATATAATATTTTATTTATTTTGTTGTTTTATGTGTAGAAATTTTTTTTGCAATGTGTTTTCTGCCAATACAGTTTATATTGTGTGTTGTAGCGATAATTTAAATCCACAGTTTATTTTGGTAATGTACGATACAATTATATTATTCCGCTTGACAGCACTTAGAGCAGTCACGTAATTAAAATGTACCAATACTTAATAATATGTGATTCCAACAGTAACATTTGTGTTAAAATAAAAATACGTACACACTTTAATATCTGTAAGTGCAAAATGTAGTTTAGTAACCCAATGGCCTTGCAGGAAAAAAAATTACGATCATGGATTTAGTCATAAATATTGTGTTAAATTTCAATTATGTTATACAAACATCTACCATACCTAAACAAAGTGTGTTCAAGTACGTAATTTATTGTGTTTATTTTGGCATCAAGACAGAAATGTAATGGACGGAGGTTTCGAAATCGCTGTGAATGTGGTAAATATTAAACCGATACTTACGTATGTGTCATCCTATATCAAAAGGAAGATAAGAAAAATTAAATTTTTATATGAAGATTTGCTTCCCAGTACGCATTTTATGCACACATATTTTTTTGTATTAGCTTATTGTTACATTGCTGTTTCTTTATGTTGGTGGATTAAAATCTAAGTATTAATAATCAGTATTTATTTATTTTTATTTTATTTATTTTCATTAACAGTTTATTAAGTATTTCAGTTAATTTATTTGGTTTTATTTATTTTATTTTTATTATTTTTATTTTATTTATTTGCGTTTTGACAAACAGAACAATAGAAACACCGGTCAGGATTGATTGTGGGTAAAAGCCGTGATTAATTTCAGTTTACCTGATTCATTGATAAATCCATATTCCGAGTGGGAAAAGTCGCGGACAACAAAGTTTTTTTTCCATCTTCCAATTGCCAACATCTACAGATACCTGATTTTTGCAAAGAGTTCCAGACAGCCTTGGTTTAGATGTACTACGTGTACATCAACATTTTCCTTTGGTTATTGGCCACGTGTCCTTTACATAATATTTTGCGTGATGTGACTTATAAAATCTGAATTTTGTTACGCTGTTTCTAAACATCTGTGGTTCGTGAACAGGCACCCAAGACATGGGACCGATAAAAACATCCACTGGCGAACGTTCTTTAGAACTAAAATCTTTTGAAATACATACAACGGCAGAAACTCTTTTCGACAAAATAAAGCGTCCCTACGAATGCCAACGACATACTCGTTTTCAATATGGGCGAAGTGGTAAACTAAGATTTCGTTTGATTTCATTCTACACAACACTAAACCAACAAAAAAAAAAGTACGGGTGTGTTCATTCGCGGTTAACAACTGCCAATAAAATAACCACTTTTTCCATTGTTCCGACTTAGAGGTTGTAGCCTTGAGACGTAAAGTGAGTTTTATCAGTTTTCAGTAGGAACTCGAAAGTATGTAAATTTCCTTGGCTAAAATGACCTCGAATACCTGGATGTACCTATTGGTATTGTATATTGGTATGTACCCTTTCCCTGGCCAAAAATATCTAAGTAGGTTTTACACAATTGAATTGCTTGATCTTGTAAGGGAACAAACTCACTGAGTAATATTTGTTATTTTCAAGACCTATAACTCTATCTACACGTGGAATCTCAAAATTTCTATAAGAAGATATTAGACTATGTAATGACCACAGATTATAGCACCAATGATTTCTATATGCTGCATGTGTTCATATATAGGTCACCATGTTGGACAACCCAAAAGTTTATATGAATATAAATTTATACCCACCCCTATTATATACACAATTGCAACTTTAAACACAATAGCAAATTGATTTTCTGAAAAAAAAACTCCAGAATTCACTATGTATTATTTTCTCACTATACTCCAGTAGACTTATGATCCTACACCACATAGTCAACACTACAGAGAATCTAACACTTCAGACTTTTTAAGGATCAAGAATATTTAATTTCTGTTATGATCTATCCATATTGCTTGGACAAACAATTAAAAAAAGTGATTTAATCTAAGTACTACCTTCACATGAACTAATAAAAACACAGGATATCAATAATTTCAATGAAAGAAAATGGTATTTCCGGAAATGAAAGTAATCTTGATATTTTCTCAAATTTGTGGTTTTATTATTTTGTATTTATAATTTTCTTCATTAAGATTCTTTGCTCATAAGACTCTTCAGTATTCTCAGTTTCCAATGGGAATTGAACTTCAGTGCCGATCAACTAATATTTCAGTTCCCATTAATTTTGATTGCAGTTTTCCCGTTTATAAATAAAATTATATTTTGCATTACCAATATGTTCTTCATGTAAAATTGATCTTGAGTTTCAAATTTAACTTAAAACGTGTGCTTTAACAATATGTGAGACTTCTTGATACAGCCTAATAATAATTTCATATATTCTTTGTTCCATAGGCTGAAATTAACTCTTCCAGAATATGTTGAATCATATGCGATATCCAATATAAAACCTCTGGTTTACAAAATAAATGTTTAACCACCACACCCAATGGATAATTAATTTTCATTCTACTGAAAGGTTCTCTTTTCTTTTACACACCAACAACTTGGTTTTTAAAAAATATCTCAGACATTAAAAAGCATAACAATAATTTACTCCTAGCAAATACATAGACTAATGAAAATAGTTATAGAAAAGCATTATTTTAAAGTGTAGTGGCGCTCTCCTCTCTGCTAAGGTAAAGGAAATATAATGTATATGTATACTCCTTCTCTTTTTCCATATGCATCAAAACAATCAAAATAATAAATTGGTCAGATTAATTTACAAACAGAGGTACAAATAAATTTTAATTTGGGTTGGGGTCTGTAGGAAATAATTTACTTTCAATCGAACTTCTATCCTTGCAATTTTGATAGCTGTGCTACTTTTTGCATACTGATACATTATGGCATGCGTTTATCCAGCGTTAAATGTTTCATTGTAAACATTTGTATTTATAATATATGCAGTGCTCTTTCATGTCTGCTGTAAACTGGAGATCGGCAAACTTTTTAATACATATGTTTGATATAGATCTCTATATAAATAAATATATATGAATAATATTTTTCCATTATAAATATAATGTTGAGTTTTAATTATAATTCATAATGGAACTCTGGCAGTTAGCATAGTTATAGTAATTCTGTGTTTGTTTCTTTGTAAATTTCTGTGCTGTGATAAAAATTACCAATTGTATTATATCTTGTAGTATATATTATTACGGTTAACAAGACTGCGAGGATAGAAATAAGATTGAACATAAATTATTTCTTACTGACGCCTACCCAGATTAAAATGTATTTGTACGTCTGTATGTAAATTAATCTGACCATTTTATTATTTAGATTGTTTAGATGCAAATAGAAAAAGAGAATGAATATACGTATACTTTTAACTTCACTTATCTTAGTAGAGAGGAAGGCGCCACTGCAATTTAAATTCATATTCTTTTATAATTATTTTCATTTGTATATGCAGGTACTAGATGCAAATTATTTTTCTGGTTTTTAATATCTGAGATACTTGTTAAAAACAACGTTGTTGGTATGTAAATAAAAGAGATCTTTTCAGTGGAATAGAAAAGAATTATCCATTGTGCGTGCTGGTTAAAGACTTATTTTGCAAACCAGAGGTATTATATCGAATATCACATACGATTCAACATATTATGGAAGAGTTAATTTCAGCCTATGGAACAAATGCCATATGTAATTATTATTAGGCTGTATCAAGTAGAATTATATGTTGTTTAAGCATGCATTATAAGTTAAATTTGAAACTCAAGATAAATTTCATATGAAGAACACATTGGTAATGTAAAATATAATTTTATTTATAAACGGGAAACTGCAATAAAAATAAATTGGAACTCAAATATTAGCTGATCGGCAATGAAGTTCAATTCCCAGTGAAAACTGAGAATACAGAAGAGTCTTACGAACAAAGGATTTTAATGACGACAATTATTAATACTAATAATCAAACCAAAAGTTTGAGAAAATATTAAGGTGAATTTCATTTCCAGAAATATAATTTCATTTTCATGTATTAATTGATTTCCTATGTTCTCATTCGTTCATGTGTAAAAGTAGGACTTAGATTTAATCACTTCGTTTAGTTGTTTGTGCAAGCAACATGGATAGATATTTATAGATTAAATATTCTTGATTTTTAAAATATCTGAAATGTTAGATTCTCTGTAGAGTTGACTTTGTGATGTACGATCATAGTCTACTGGATAATAATGAAAAAATAGTACATAGTTTAGTTCTGGAGTTCGGTTTAGATATTGGAGTTACTAATGTGTTTAAAGTCGTAATTGTGCACTAAATATGTGTGAATTTTATTTTATATTCCTATAAACTTCTGGTTTGTCCAACATTTTGACTTATATATGAACACATGCAGTATACAGAAATCCTTGGTGCGATAACGTGTGGTTATTACAGACTCTACTATCTTCTTAGAGAAATTTTGACATTCCACTCGTAGACCTAGATATAGGTCTTTCCCATGTCCTGTGTGCCTGCTCGCGAACCTCAGATGTTTAGAAACACCGTAACAAAATTCAGATTGGCTAAGTCACGTCACGCAAAATATTATCTCAACGACACGTGGTCAGTAGCCAAAGGAAAATTTTGGTTTACATGTAGCTCATCTAAACCAAGGCTACTTGCAACTCTTCGCGAAACTCAGGTATCTGTAGAAATTGGAACTTGGAAGATAGAAAATAAATTTGTTGCCCACGACTTTGCCCACACGGAATATGTATTTATCAATGAATCAGGTAGATTGAAAATAAACAGAGCTTTCACCCAAACCAATCCCTACAGGTATTTCTATTGTTTTGTTTGTGATAGTGAAAATAAATAAATAATTTAAAAATATTTGAAAATTAATAAATAAAACCAAAATCCTTAACTGTGAAACAAATGGTTTTTCTTTGCTCTGTTTTAAGGTATGATTTAATTTTAATTTTAATACTTTCTTTCTTTTTACATTATCATAATTTATAATATTGGGATAGGTTTTAAAAGTTTTATAATATTCCTTGGAGATCATTCAGTGTTTTGTTAATGTATTTGTCTATGACTGAGTATACACCTTGTTCGCATGATTAATAAACACTGGTTGACAGAGGCGAATGACGTAACTGTTAAAAAAAATTGTTTGGAATGAAATATAGAACATAAGAAAAAGGTTAATCTAAAGAAAGTTCTGCAAGAATATTGAGGAGATACTTCATTGTATAAAATATTAATTATGAAGCAGATGATTATAAATATGTGAAATTTGAAAGAAATTTAAATGCGATAAATTTGGAAAAAGACTCTGCATTATATTTAAAGATACGCAAGACAGTAAATAAGATATTACTGACGGCGGAAGTCCGAACTCTTCGAGGATTCCAGAGTCGACTGGTGAGCTGCTGTACAAACGGGATTATTCTGCGGAGGATCGACGACGAAGTTCGACGCCCGCACACCCGAGAGAAGCGACGACGTGCTTCGCGAGGTTCCATCAACTCGGAGAGAGAGAGAGAGAGAGAGAGAGAGAGAGAGAGAGAGAGAGAGAGAGAGAGAGAGAGAGAGAGAGAGAGAGAGAGAGAGAGAGAGAGAGAGAGAGAGAGAGAGAGAGAGAGAGAGAGAGAGAGAGAGAGAGAGAGAGAGAGAGAGAGAGTCTCTACAAATCGTATGCCATTCCAGAAGTTGCAGCGTCAGATAAGTCCTTTGCAGTCTTATTATCACTAAAACTTGATCAGTGACGATGTTGAGATAATCTTGTTGAAATGGTCCTTATAATAGTTTTGTTCGCTTCACTACTGATAATTTAATGGATGAAAGCTACAGTTGTATGATGCAGAATTTTATAATTAGCATTGACAATGTATTTTGATGTTAATTGAAATTTCCATCTGCTTTAAATATTCATCAGGGGAGCTATTAATTTCTAATAAGGAAATAACTTTCGAAATTAATTATTTCATTATAAAATAAAGAAACCTTGCAATACATTCTGATCTAAGTAATTTGCTTATAATTTTTCCTGGTCTTTCAGAATTCCAATATTATTATTATTATTATTATTATTATTTTTCTTTAATGATACATGAGCTTACCTTAAAATGGAATACTAAAGTGACAAATGTGTTGAACTGATGTATTCACTAATAAGAATATTTTGTAATATCTGTGTGACAGCTAACCATAGAAATAAGAAGCTGGCTTGAGCAACTATTTGAATTAGAATTCTGATTGTAGTGAACAATTTTAAAATCAACCTCTTTAATTTTAAACTAGCTGTTATAATTGAAACACTTAAAAAAATGTTTAATGAAATTAAATAAAATATAAGTATATAAATACTTATTATTATACCTTGAATTTCACCCATCAAAATAACGAAACAGCAATGTAATAATAATACAATACAGAAAAAATTGTGCAAAAATTATGTGCGAGGAAGCAAATCTTCACATAAAATTTATTTTGTTATATATCTTTCTTTTGATATAGTATGATACATACGTAAGTATCGGTTTAAGATATGCAACATGATACCAAAAAATAACAAAAAATTACGTACTTGAACACATTTTGTTATAAATATGCTAGATATTTGTATAAAATAATTGAAATTGAATACAACAGTTTTGTTGAAATCCATAATCATATCATTTTTTCCTGAAAGGTCATTGTGTTACTAATAAAAATTTTGCACTCACAGATATGAACGCGTGTACGTATTTTTATTTTAACACAATAGTGAATGTTGGTATCACATTATTAAGGACGGGCATATATTAATTACGTGATTGCCATAAGTGCTGTCATGTGGAATAATAAAAATGTATAGTACATTATGAAAACAAACTGTGGCGTAAAATGATATTTACAACACACAGTGAAAGGTGTATCGGTAGAAAACACCTTGCAACGAAAAATTCTATACATAAAAAAAAGTAATGGAAATATTATATATTAAAAAAAGCCATACTGAATTGATTTTTACAGGCATACACCAAGAAAAAAGGTTTATCTGCACGTTCTAACAAATTTCATTGAAATCTATTTTACATAGAGTAACACATTTCCATCCGAACAATCTGATGTTTCTCCAAACATGAGCATTTATTGCTCTTAACCAAGCTAAACATTTAAAAACAACTTGTTCCAAATAATAATAATCCATTTTTCCCCCAGCATCATTTAAAGGCATTTATGGATACATACACAAACATTTTACAAGTAAATTAAGCTAATTAGCTTCGTTACCGTCAACATTATAAATATATTCTTAAAATGTTGTGTTTAAAGTTAATAAGTCCATTAATAGCTAACAACTACACGTGTTCCTTGTAATAGAAGTTATCACGACAAGAAATCCCAATGAAACGATTTAAACCAAATATCCGCATCACTTAATATTTTAGCAAATCTACGTATATGCCATACAATGAAATTTCTATGACAATATAAGTAAGTGAATTGCAAAAACTTTTACGATGAGCGTGGTTGACAAGACATAGAATTCAACAGCAAAGAATATGGGTTCGGTACCCGCTCTTGTTGGATCTTAAATTTATGGTCGAATCTGTATTATATGGACACACATAAAAGTCTGCAATTGCAGTAATAAAATTTTACTTCTTTGGGACAGCCAGAAACGAAAAAAAAAAAAAAAAAAACATCTTTCAGGAGCAAAATAGTTGGTTGCACAGACAGAAAAAAAAATATTTTTTATAGCACCAAACTATTTTCTCAAATTCAACATAACAGCTTTCTCAGTGTTAATGAAAACATAATATTACCATTCCCTCAACTTGATTATGGTTCACAAAAATCAAACAGTTATGGCAGAAATATGCACATGCAGTTCGGAATATTCATTAATTATTTTGGTGACGCAAAAAAAATTTCTTATATTTACATTTTACAGTAAGTTTGGCAATTGAGCTTCTAATTATATCATATAAGGGCTGTTAATCTATGCCATTTTAAGAATATCATGATATACTAATTTTTTTGCAACTCAAAATACGCTTCTTATAAAGACAGCTACACGACTAAAATGAGGATTGTTAGTTCTATCATATAGGACAATGAATGCGCAGCATTTTCCGGTCTGAAATTATAGCTTTCGCTGGAATGTGTTCAGCAAAATCAAACATAAAAAATTACAATTAACAAATTGTTTCCTTTTTCACATGTATTTTCTTCTCTGCTGAATATGCCCTGTATTTCATGTATAATATTGTAGCAAAACGTGTTGTATTTTTGTTTTATAACCACACTGTCCGTTGGAGTTACGATTAATGTAAATTACATTTATGTAATATAATAATCGCCACATTAATTATATATGCGCAATGCCCATAGTTATTGGTTTAATCTAAATTTATGTTTCATTACGAAAAATTTCAGGCAAGAAAATGACCGGAAATCATATTAGTTTCGCAATTAAATTAAAAATTATAATAATGTATTGCACATGTAAATGCTTGTGAACTAAATATTTGAGCACAGAAATTCGTTTTAACTTTTCTTTTCGTTCATTCTCCTGAGTCAGGAATTTAAGGGGTCCTTCTTACGACCACACTAGCTCACATCTAGAGAAAGCCGAACTAGTGATGGCTGGGAACCCACTCCCAGGGTGACTCATGATTTTATGAAATAATTGGTAAACAAGTGATTCGGTCTTTACTAAAATATTGACAATCAAGGTATTTTGCCACTTCTAGCTAACCTTTATGTAACCAGGGGATGTAAAATTTAAAGATTGCACAAGTACTTTTACTAAATATATGCTTCCATACCAGAAAATAATGTTAATAATTTAGTATGCATGGAGTTTTGTTTGTATATTTTCAACACCAAACACTAATACCTAACTTCTGGAAAACAAAATGAGCAATGCATATTTTTATAAAAAAAAGTATTGCAGTACATAGTTGTGCTGCAAGCCCATGTCAATTAACAAAGTCTAGCAAAACAGAGTGCTGAGACTGGTCATTCGATGTAGGCAGAACACAGTGTGTCGTCTGGTTTGCCTACTAGCAAAGTCGCAGAAACTGCAGGAAAGCATTTGTTTCCAGACATTAATTCGATAGGAAGAACAGAGAACGAGCAGCCTGCTAAGTGCTTTCATCCCTTTCCTATCTTTGAGCTCTGCTGGCCTATCCACTGGAATATGCTCCAAGACTCACTACTAACGTATTTTCGAGCAGCACAGCATTGACGGGAGAAATTTTTGAAATCTGAACAGAATTGTCTTTAAAAAGACCAATTTTATACTTCTAATGAGCATTAGTTTGGAATGTTCGGGCACGGCACTGATGTGTGGCAGGTAATAGTAATGTTGGTTATTTTTTTTCTTATTTGGTATGGCATTGTTTTTACCTTGGTACACTGTGTATGAGTGGAGTGGGAAGCAATTTCCTACAAAACTTCACTCATCGCCAGCGAAAATTTGATTTTTTCTGTCATTAGTTTGGCTTTCTCGGGTGTTGTAAATGTTTTTTCTAGTAATACAATACTAGCATAATGATTTGCTGATCCTATTTTTTCTGTATCCTTTTTTTGTATAATGCAAAGTGGAAAATTTGTCAGAAGTCTGCAGCATGATCTTATGTAGAGGTGCAAATAAATAGTATTTAATAACAGAATTAATTCACCTTTGTAAACCAAATTTTATCGGAAGAAAGCAGAAGTTTGTGTGTTCACTTGATTAAAATCTCGTACACATTTTATCAACAGGTCTGGAATGCGTCAGCTGCATCTACCAAGAGGAAGCATGTACAAAGATAAACAAGGGCAGGCTCTGGTCCATGACCACATTCATTCTCGCTCAGCTTACAACTCCACTCCGTATTGAAGATGACGTCAACCATACTTATTCCCATTTCCATGAAGCAGACGTGGGTTTCGTTGCACGAAGGATCCAGTACTATAGACTGTTCCTATAGCTGAGACAGCTCTTTATTTTTGGAAAAGGAGGGTAGAGTTACTGTGTGGGCAAGCCATGTCCATAACTCTGGCTGAGAACGGACACCCCACCCATGAGAAGCGACACATCGTTGCAATCAGGGCAAGGCCATGAGCTGAGCGACGTTTTGGAAATAGATTTAAGTTCATAAACCCGCGGCGAGTATTTAGCGCCGTGGGGACATGAAACAATTACTGACGTCAGCCAAACGATGCCAGGGTCAAGAGGATCACAGAAGGACGTGCCATGGACCGCCGCCACTGAGGCGTGATGTATAACAGCCTTCGGCATCGATATTAATACGAACAAATTCCAGTGGGTTCAGAGACATTTATTTAATGATTTATAATGTGGCTTCTGCATAATTGTTTAGTAGATATTAATATTGACTCCCTCGCTTTAACTCAATGATTGTAGAGTGTTGTGTTTATTGTTAATTATTAAGGTTTTTATAATGACCTTTGACTTAACCATGCCTTTAACTTGAGCTATGCCAACCCAAACCTGTTCACTTTAATAAAATAAAATACCTCGTGTTATTAAAACTTAACACTACTACAGTGTGCCGATATATCGCGATATTCTTCTCTTGTTACATGGCTTATAACTAACATCATATAAACTCAGACAATGGCAGCGAAAGTACGGAAAATTTATTCATATAGTGTTTTCTAATTTTTTTATTTGTCTTATTTATACATACATAAAGTGTTTCACTAGCAAGTTGTGGAAAATTGATTCTCTCGTTTAAGTAAAATTTATACAAAAATAGTTTTTTAAGGCATGTAAATTTTTGTTTTGATTTTAGCATATACTAAGAGGCATATTTCGGACAGTTACATGAAATTAATTCACAAACCGAAAGTAGAACTAAAATAAAATTACTCAGGATGTTTGTCTGTTTATACCTATGTTTGTTGCTCTACTTGAATATTTTTGCCTTTAATAAATATATTTATGTTTAGAGAACAGACCAACTGAGACCAATGCAATTTTCACTTTTTTTAATATGAGGCAAATATGATGCCTGATGTTACAAGCAACTACGTCATAACTGAACTTTATGTATACGAGTTTTTGACATAGTAGCATACATATTGTGACTCCTCAACCAAAATTCTGACGTCTTTTTGAGCACGGAGTTTGCTTAAAACCGATATTTTCGTCACGGCAAAATTTTAATATTCCTACCTACCCGAATTTGGGAATGAAGACATGGTTTTTACCACATACCAGCTGTTTGTACCTTGTGACGACGCAGCCCAAGGTAGGCTGCACCAATTCGACGGTGTTATCACAGCATCGATTTCAGCAGCTGTCCGGCATAGGGACTATCCACCTGCTTGATCCCATCACACATGGCGCATGCCTGGCAACTTGGTCGCTGGCGCGCACATACGTGTGGTGCTCTGAGGAACTAGGAGGCAGTCGTCACGTCCAACCGCCCAATCGGAAGGCGCGTGAGGTTTCCCACGCCAGTGACATCACTTCCTACAGCCTGTTTGCAAGCCGGGAGTTTTGTAATGTGTGAGCATTAAAATAGCCCATATTTGGTGATGTGTGTGCTCAAACAAAGGCCATTGGACATCATTACATTAATCCCTATAAGGAGTAATGCCTGTAAAACGAACATTTTCCCTACTGTAAAATTTGCTAAACACTCCCGGGACTAGTGCTTTGTGGATTGTGTAAATAACAAGTGCACCTCTGGCTTGGAGTTGGATTCTGCCACTGCCCCAGAAGGAGTCACAATGTCACCAGTTAAGTAATGAATAATTAACGAATTTCCAGTGTAGCCCTTATGGCACTTGCACCAGGCACACTTGGTGTCCTTGGTAGGAGATAGGCGCCAAGAGGGTGAGAGGACTTCGATAGTAGACTTTATGTTAGAATGTTGCCACGATGAGGAAATTTATTGCCAGAAAATTTTAAAATTTTCCGTATTACTTATACAGTTTGCTATCCAAGCGCCAAGTATTTAAAAATGGAAATGTTTCTGTTTTCCTAAAAATTTTCCTTGGAATTTTAGAACATTTTAAGCCAGTAAAAAATTGAAAACAAAACAAAATTAATGGAATTGATTGCTGGATTATACCAATAAAGTTTTGGAGGCGTCGTGTTTGGTTAGCCTCGTAATCATTACAAACTTGCCCGACTCTATTGGCGTTTCTGTCAAAATCAAACACAAATTCATCTTGTTACAATTTTTTTTTATTTAGACCACTAGAAAATATTAGTGACCGATAAGAATAAAAAAAATATATTTACTCTTTGATCTTTGTGAAAATGAGAAAATTATCGATAATATATGTAAACTGACAGTAAATAAAATAGCTAGCCGCCTTTAATATTTGGGGAACTTTGTTCTAGGCCAGTAGAATAATTTAAACTTGTTCATAAATATATCAAATTTATAATATTTTTGTGAACTGCTGTAGGGATAGAGAATCACCGCACCTGGCAGGTAGTGCTTATATGTATGTATGTATATATATATATTTGAAATTCTTTTATCCAAGGTCATAGCATTGAGACTTATAGATCCATATGATATATACATATATATGTTGGTTGAAATACTCAAATTATAGAACAAACTGTTGAATTCCATGCACTTTTATGGCTATACAAATGTACTATTTTTAAGTTTTGTCAAATTTCCGCACATCGGTGCTTCTGAATATTCGTATGAAACATGAAAATATGTCCAAGAGAAGTTACCTGCATCTTTAGTAGATAGAAAACAAAATAAACAAAAATAAAAATTTTGAAACCACTTATGAATTTTACTGGTAGTAACATCCTACAATTTGTTTTAAATATGTGTTATTTTAAACAATTGTCTCAATATTTGCTCTGCTTTACGAGGGTGTGATACTTCTTAGGGAGTTTTGACTTTGGGGCTTTCTGTTTCATCTTGCTACGTCGTTGGGGGCAAGGCCGTTGCAATATTATGAATTTGAATGCTAGTAAAATCTACATAATTCTTATATAAAAATCAGTTGTTTACCGCAAAATGACAAAGATGAAAAATAAGTCTGTACTACCAGAAAATACAGATAAGAAGCGTTTTTATAATTAAATTAAGTAACTTTTTAAAGGAAAATTTAATCAGTGCAGAATACAGTGTATGTTACTGTAATTTATTAGAAATAAATATAGGTAAACTGCTGCGCAGGCAAATTATGAAACAAAATTTTGTTTCATGCGTGTGAAAAAAGTTACAAAATATATTTCCTTCTTATAGCGATATTTAACGGTGCCATTTCAGATTTTCCTAGAAAAAGTTTTGGATTTAATAATAAAAATCCTAATCAAATTATATTTTTGAATTTTTATAACTAATAAAAGAGAACGTTAGAAAATATATAATTATGGCAATTTTTATAGAATTAGTAGCTCAATTATCGAAACGAAAAATTATGCTTTAACTAAATTAGTAAAGCTGAGAACATTTATTGTCGCGAATGAGATAGTTCGCCTTAAAATTATTGATGTTATTTGTGAGCAGCTCTAGCATTTGTCGTTATATTTGTTGGTGCGTGAACTGCTGCAGAGCGTGCCTGAAGTGGCCGGCATAGCGGATTCGCTGATCCCGGCAGAGAAGATTGTGGTAGGGCGGAGTCGTCACACTCTGGGTTGCAGCGCTGTTTCTTATGTCCTCGTCTCGGCGGACAGCACGTTGCGTTGGAACGTTGGTAATCCAGAGCAGTGCGCTGCGATCGGCTGGTTTGCTTCGTGTTGTCGCTTGCGGGTAACTTTCAATTTCTCGCTATCTGGGTTCCACCGAGATCATGCAGTCCTCATGGAAATTTCTGGCAGGCCTAGGAGTTGAAACATCTGGCCGAGGCTGTGTTTTATAAGGGGATGGTGTCTCGCACTTGGAAGGTCTTTTGATCGCTGGTCGTCGTCACTGGTGGTTGGTGAACTATCAGCCGAAGATGTTAGCTGGAAATGCAGGAGACGGTACTCAAAGATGCCGCACCAAAATAAAAGCGTAAGTGAGCCTCAGATATTTATTATGTTATTCAAGAAAATGCCATTTAGCGAAATATTAAAAGTTAAGTTACGGCCTGGGAGTGACGGGATGTAAAAATTATTATCTTCGAATTGTGATAACACACAGAGTGCATTTTTGTCTAGTTTTTCTATATAAAAAGATTTTAATTATTCGTTGTATAGCTCTTTGTTATAATTGAAATAAAGTGTATCAAAATGATACTCCCCGTCAGTGGTCTAAATTCTAAAATTTACTAAGTCAAAATCCTCTCCCATTTCTTTACATTTTACCCCAGTAGCAACTTTTGTTGGCCCAATGTTGACCCAATGTCTGACACTGGCGTTGGGCCAACGTTGGGAAACCGACATTAACCCTACGTCAAAATGTCACTCGGGGCAACGTTGGCACAACGTGTATTTTTTCGTTGACTGTCAACTGAAATATGACACTCAACCTACATTATTGGGCCACTGAAAATTAGTTTTTCTGCACGCTTTCCTAAATTCTCTTTCTTTCACACGCCGACCTCTCGTGGCGCAGTCGGTTGGTGCGCCACCGATCTGTGGCGCGGAAGCCTATGGGTTTGAATCCCCGGTAAGGCAAGGGTGTTAATTTAAGTTAGGTTATAATTTAGTCTGTAAGACGGCCATGATAAGCTTTCAAGTATAAAACCGGGGGACATTAAATTGCCATTAACAATATAAAAATCTTTCCTTCACACCTGCAATACCAATCAAAAAACCAAAATTATGTTTGTTGGTTTTATGTTGCTTTATCGTTTGATTATTACTGATCACCAATCTACTATGACAGAAACCCAACAACTAACTAACGTGGTTATTACGTTGGTTATTCATAGTGCTTTGATAATTTGCTAAATAATATTCTTTGCTCTTTCAGAAAGGCGTTCACACAGTTATTTATCTATCTTTAGCAATATTTTAAGACGGTGTATTACGCATACATAATGTCAACTAATAAACTACATTCTGCCATTGTTGGTTACCATTTTTTAAATAAATTTTATACAGTAAAAAACATTTAAAATATATTACACCTATGATTACTGTCCCCATATCCCATTATATTAAGATCTGAAATCTCCATTGGTAGACATCGGATTCGAGCCCACACCCTTCGTATTAACGGCCCGGCGGCTTATCAACTAGACTCATGTAACTTGTTATCGTTTATTCAGAAATAAAGAAAATCATTACACTCGAGTTCGAATACACTGTGATTTATTTGTTATATATTTTATACAGATTTTACTACTCTGAAACTGAATTTATAACCTTCAAGTTGCATGAATATATTTTCCAAATAATAAATACACAACCAAAGAGCGCCACTTTATTTCTTAAGAAAAGCTGTGCTAAAAAACTAAACATTAATTAAGCAAATTAAATGAATTATATATGTGTTTATTTCGAAAAAATCAACACTATCCTATTATACCGTGGGTGAAACGAACAATATTATTACTGAACGGCCCTTGTAAGACATATTTAAGCTATTGTTTACTAAATCAAAAAAGAGAAAAATTACATACTCACTAAATATAAATATGTACTCCGAAATAGTTTACAGCAATAATCTCTCAAATGTTTCCTTACAATTCGTAACCCAGAAACGTGTTCTTAAAGGGGAAACAGCAGTATTAATGCAGGCCTGGAGGATTTCGATGAAAAGAGAACAGATGCAAAAGTGCATGTTCAGCAATGGTATGTATATTTTTAAAACGGTTTATTAAGATGCAAAATATGTGTGTGTCTCTGTGTGTGTGAAAAGTCAAATATATTATTTACAACAGTATTGTATTTATTTCTTATCCCAATTCATGTCTTAATAATCTTAGCCGAGTATTAAGTATACATATAAACATAAGGTTGGCTATGTGTATCTTATTTAAAACATTCAGGAAAGCGATTTTTTCCCCATTATCAACAACTATTCCATAAATTGGACAAAAAGTTTGTTATACATGTTGGCCCAACATACAAAATTAATTCTAATTACCCACTGTATGTCTACAAACGTGCTGCCAACAATCAGCCCATCATGACCATAATAATCTATTTGGAACAAAATTATATGTATTAAAATCCTAATTAGTAAGCAAACAGAAACTATTATCCACAATTTTTTCATCCCATGCATGGCATTGAGTATAGTTGGAAATATGTTTATTACATAAAATTTGCCAAACAAACCAAAAACTAAATAAAAATTACTAATTACCAACTCTTTTGTTTCTTACATTATCCCAACATAATATAATCAAGACAGAGGTATGTGGCAAACTGACTCAAATTAATTATACATGGCAAGGTTTTCCTGGTTTGTATTATTTTTTAAAATGTGTGTACAATAAAAAATATATTTAAATTCAGGTAAACCACTTCAAAATAATTTCCCCAAGCTCCACAAATGTTAAAATGTATGATAGCAACCGGCATCGAAAATTCATGAATTAAAGAATCTCTAAGAATACTGTTACGGGAAGCAGCTGGCACCGGCCGCCAGCCGCCGGCTCCCGTTATACGTGGCCCTGGGTGATCCACCTCATTCCTCCCCTCTGCCTGGAACGACGAGCTCGCTGCCATGCTAGTCTCCTTCTGGGAAGCTCGTGAATATCTGACATCGGCAAGACTGGCTTGCGTCACATAGGGTACCCCAGCCCGCTGATGAAGCCGACAGAAGGCGCAAGAATAATATGGTGAGATTGGCTGGCGCAACAGGCCCTTATTCTCCCCCCCCCCCCGGGCCAGCTGAAGAAGCCGACACCTGTAGGAGGCGCACAAATATTCTGGGAATTAGGATTCTCAGTGCAGCGCGCGAGTTACAGACAATTCTGGGTGCCGACCTACGACGCTATATATGCTACCACTGTCCAGTGGACCGCAGTCTTGGGTAGATGCCATCTAGTTAAATGCGGGTGCAAAGATAGGTGAGGCATGGGAATAGACGAGGTGTTCTTGTTGAGAATGGCCGAGAAGGCGTCGAACCCGGGGAGTGAAGCCTACTGTGCATGAAGGCGCTCGGAGAAGTTCAGTACATTGTGGACTGGCGAGACATGAACTAAGCTGAGGTGAGACTGAGTGAACATGTAATACATATTTTATTGCAAATGTTTGAACTGCCAAATATGGATGCATAATTTATAAAATTATTGAATATGTTGGTACACTGGCTATTTGACGGATTTTTAATTATTCAATTCCATTGATTTCTTTGTGCCAAGTATATATTTTATTACTTGGGGTCATTAATTGTAAACAGTAATTGATATAAATTTATTGTGAGGTGTTGAGTTCAGAGAATTTGGCTTGTAGTCACCGTACAAATATTAGGAAATTATTATTAACTCTTTTATCAATTAAAACTTCAAACCCCATAACGAGCTTAGCTTAGCCCACTCAATTTGAAGAGAGAAATTGTAACACTGGTGTCAGAAGTGGGAACGAAACCATTCATTAAAATATATATAATAATTTTAATTATGGTTACAGTAGGATATTGATTAGTAGATCAAATTTGTAAATATAATAATTGACATAATAATAGGTCCAGGAATTATTTATCCATTTATTAGTGAATGCTACAGAGGAAAATGTCGGCAGATATGGAAGCACTTCGGCTTTCAATGGAAGGACAAAGTAGTCAAATAAGTAGCAACATTTGTAAATAGTCAAATAATTAGTGTGAATAGTCAATAAAAAATGTAAACACAATATTAAATAGTAAAATAAATTGTGTTATTGAATCACAAAATATCAAAACTATTAACTTTAGTGAATTAGTAGACAAGAAAATAGACAGTGTTAGGGAGAGTGTGAACGAAAATGAAGACCAAGAAATAAAAGGTACAAGGGAATAAGTGTACAATAAAATAGACTGAGTGGACAAGGAAATTGACAGTATGAGGGCAGTGTGAATGAGAGGATGGACAGCATGAAGTAAAGGATGGACAGTGTTAAAGAAATGGTATGCAGGAAGCTTGAAAGTGTTAGTGAAAAAGTGGACAGTGTTCAGCAGAAAGTAAAGAGGAGGTGAGTGCCCTCGAGAAGGAATGGCAAGAATTCCTACAGCAACAGGGAAGACGACGTACAGTGGCGGAGGAGTCGAAATTAGTCACAACCGAGCCGACGAGTGCGGACAGCGAGAAGTAGATAGAGGTCGCCGTCAGCACAGCCATCGCAGGTGAGGCGTAGCAGTCCTGCAGTGTGGGTATGCCTCAACCTGGGGAAAGGGTGGGGGGTAAAGGGGGCATCACAATTAAGCCCACCACCTATGGTGGAGAGACACCTTGGCGCGAATACCGGCGCCAGTTCGAGATCGTTGCCACCCTGAGTGGCTGGATGGAAGAGCAGCGGGCATACTACCTGGCGGCTGTTTTCAGGGGGCCTGTATTGAGCATACTTCAGTTGCTGTCAGAACGAAACCGATTAGAGTACTCCTAATTAGTGTCTGCCTTTGAGCTACAATTCAGCGACTCATACCTACGACACGCCCACCATGCCCAACTGAGAAACCGCATTCCGCGACCAGGGGAACCACTGAAGGAGCTGTGGCAAAACATCGTGAGGCTTTCCACCTGTCTCTGAAGGGATTCTCGGAATAGGTGCAAGACGCCATTGCAGTCGACTTTTTCGTGGATGCTATTACCGTTGTGGAGGTGCGTCTTGCTGTACGCCTGGCATCGCCACACAGCATGCACGATGCCTTGGCCCGAGCATTGAAGGTAGAATCTGCGAAGCAGAAGCCGACATTCCGGCTTGCAATACAGGCAGCTAACCCTTACAATGAAGGCAAAGTATAGAGCACCCTGTATGTCATGAGAAAGTTAGAGACCACTATGAAGAACATTGTTGCTAGAGTTTGTGCTAGGGAACCCAGTTTTTGTCCACCTAAGTATCGGGGATGTTGGGAGTGTGGTCAGACCGGACACTTGAGAAATCGGTGCCCACAAAGGAACTGCAGGAATCGGCAGCCAGACGTGAGTACAACCGAGAGCTTGTTAAGATGACTGGAGATAGTGGCAGAGGAGCTTTTGAACTCAGTTAAGTCTGCAACATCTGTCCCTCGTCGAAGGAGGCACTGAGATGCTGTAACTGTGGAAAGGATAGACACTTACGAACCTGCTGGCTAGGGGTGCCAACCGAAACTAGTGATCTAGGAATCAGACAAGGGACAGCTGCACGAATAATTGGAACTGACAGCCACAATTATACTTATCCAAACCCCAAGCCCATCGAAACAACTGGTAAAATCCTATCTGAGGGAATGAAGAAAGATCGCCCTATGGTGGTAGGATCAAGGATACTGGAGTTGAACTGTGTAAGAAGTAGCCCAACAGTTATTGCAGGCAATAAAATGAAATAAGTTCAGTTTTCAGATGGAGCTGCATATTTGCATCATCACGAGAAAGAAGACGGCCAGGAAGCATGGTATGAACATATCCCAATGTCTAGTAGCGTTAAGAGGAACACTCGATAATGTCCGAGAGTTGCAGATGGTGCATTCTAGGAAGGAAGGTTGGAGTGGCTGCATGAGAGAATTCACATTCAGGGGAATAAATCTCAATGATAAGGATTTTGGGAAGATCCTTAACAAATTTTGAAGTTTAGTAAGTGACACTTCCTTCCAGATCTGTAGCAGACTGGTGTGACAATGGACTAAGCTGAGGTGGCTCTGAGTGAACAATTAATACGGGTTTTATTGTAAATATTGGAATTGTAAAATATGAATACATAATTAATATAATAATTGAATAGGTTAATACACTATCTATTGAGCCTGATTTTTAATTATTTAATTTCATTGATGTTTTTGTTTAGTTATAAATTGTATTAATTTGAGTCATCAAATGTAAACAGTAAGTGATATCAATTAATTGTGAGAAGTTAAGTAGAGAGAATTTTGTTTGCTCTAATTGTAAATAAAATGAGGAACTTATAAAATAACTCTTTTATTTGATTAAGACCTCCATCGCTTAACAAACATGGTTTAGCCCACTTAATTTCAACACAGAAATTGTAACAATATTATTACACATTCACAAAATACGCAGCAATAAGCTACCAACAAACATTAATATCACACATAACACACGTTATGTTCAACTTTATACACCACAAATTTGTTCTTTATTACCACAGCTCTCAGTTGGCGTATTCCACAACAAATCTTAACTAATATAATAAAGAGGTAATGTGAGTTTGTTTATATGTCTCGGGTAATCTCGGAAACTACAAGGCCGATTCCTATAATTGTTTCACTATTAGGAATGTACTTTATTCCAGATGGTCATAAGCTATGTTAAATTCTAAAAGAAAAATCATCTCCTTAAGAATATCAAAGTTTGTTATCCAAGTCGGAGAAAAATGAGCTACTTCGCTGCTCTCTAAGAATGCTCTACCAAAAATGCAAGCAAGGCCTATTGTTATAATTCTTTTAATGTCAGACAGCTACATCCTTCCAGATGGTCAGAGGCTTTGTTGATAAAAAAACCCTTGAGAAATTTCAAAATTTGTAATCAGATACTGAGAAAAATGATCTACTTACCTGCTTTCTAAGCATGCTCTACCAAAACTACAGGGGCGATTCTTATCATTCTTTCTCTATTAGGAAGCTATATTCTTCCAGAAGGGCACAGGCATATATCCAGTGAGACCACAGAGGCCCTGTGGGTAGATTAATGCCAAATGTAGCCGCAGTGGCCGAGTGGGGAGAGCGATCCGAAGTAGGGGATGCAGTGTCTCTGAGGCAATAGTACTCTCAAATGGGGCAGCAGTGGCACAGTAGATATAAATATATCAAGTGGTGCCACAGAGGCCCAGTGGGTAGGGTAATCCCAAGTGGTGCCGCAGTAGCCCAATATTATTACAATTCTTTCACTATTAAAAGCTACATTCTTCCAGATGTACGTAGGCATATATCAAGTGGGGACACAGAGACCCAGTGGGGCTGCAGTGGCCCAGTGGCTAAAGTGATAGGTATTATTATAAAGAAGTAATGTGAGTTTGTTCATTACTTTATATTTTTCGGGTAATCTCGGGAACTATACGGCTTATTCTTACAATTATTTCACTATTATAAAGCTTGTATTTTCACGACAGACGTAAGCTATGTATAATTTTGAAAAACAATCCTTGGGAAATTTTAAAATTTGTAAACCAAGTCGGAGAAAAATGAGCTACTTGGATTCTTTCTAAGTGTGCGCTAACCAAACCATTATATAAGAGAAATTGATACAATATTAGCAGAATTTTTCGGGGGGTGGGAGCTTTACTCTGCACTCCCTTGGACCTTTGGTTATCGAACACCTCTCCCCTTACACAAAACACCCCTTCTCATCCTCACCTCGGAGGAGTTGCCGAGACCGGAATGGTGTGTTTTTCGCCTTCTTTTCGAGCTGGAAGGTGCACTTTGTCGACCGTTTCTCTTGGAATTTGGGCGAGGGTTGTCTTTTTATGCCCCATATTCCCCCTAAAGGAAGTTAAGCCCTTCGGGCCAAGTCTTAAGTCTTACATGTTAATTGTTTACTCTTATGTATTAAGTGTATGTCTTATGTCTTAAGTGTTAAGTCTTACATCTTAAGTGTAAATTTTTACATCTTCAGACTTATGTCATAATTATAATGTTTTACGTCTTAAATTTTAATTCTTACTATAAATCTTACATCTTATGTATTACAAATTAATTTTTTAATATTTATGTTCCTAATGCAACTTCAGGACGGAATGTGAGAGCGAGCACCAATAGGCGCGAGCAAGCACGTGCTGAATTTCCCAGATGAAGTCGTGGGTAGTCGGTCGGGATGTGCGAGCGAACGGCGATAGGCGTGAGCGAGCATATCTCGAAGTTGGATGTGCGAGCGAGCGCCTATAAGTACGAGCGAGCACATGCCGAAGTTCGTTTAGTCGCGGGTAGACGCAGTTAATCGCAGGTAGTCACAGGTAGTCACAGGTAGTTGCAAATTGTTGAAACGACATAGAAAAATGTGCATAAATTTTATAAAAAAACATAATAAAAATTCATCATACGAAAAACTCTATAACACCTGAGAGAAGAGATGGCGAGCTGCACGTGCCGAAGTTCCCACAGTCGCAAGTAGTCGCAGGCAGTCGCGGGTAGTCACAAGTTGTCATAATTAGTCGCAAGTAGTCGCAGGTAATCTCAAGTTGCCGCAAGTAGTCGCTGGTTTTCGCAAGTAGTCACGGGAAGTCGCAGGTAGTCACAGATAGTCACGGGTAGGCATGGGTAGTCTCGGGTAGTCGCGGGAGTCATGGGTAGTGTAGGTAGTCACGAGTCACTGGTAATCGCATGTAGTCACAGTAGTAAAGGGTAGTCGCAAGTTGTTGCGGGTAGACGCATATATATGAATGTGTTTCAATAACTCCTTAAAACTTGAGCTGCTTGACGTTCATTACAATTGTAGGCAGCTTTCTCAAAACACTAGACAGTTTTTACGCTCAAGTAAAAAGTTAGTTCTAACACCTGAAAATAAGCTAATGAGCTTAGGCTCAGTTTCATTGCACTATCTATACAGAATAATATTACCAATAACTTAATTATAGTTTCCGTTAAAAAACATCAAAATTTTCCTTCCTTTACAAAATATACTTGGTGTGACCAATCACTTGATCGAGTTTTCACAAACCGAATTAAACACCGAAGTTCAATACAGTCATTTATGTCACGTTGTGCATTAAAATCATTATATTTTACATGACAATTAAAACAGACACGACTAAATTAAAAAAATTTGCTTGGCAATTTTTTAATACCGATTATATTATAATATTTAGATTCAAAATCCAAATGACACAAACAAAAGCTAGGTGCGGCACCCAAGAAAGGGGCAGTAAGGTGCACCTCGAAGTAAAAATACAGCTTTAAAAATTCTTCTTAAACTTTCTTATTGAAAATTATACAACCTCGAACGGTCTCTCTGGCATATTAATTTGTTTGGTGGTTTTGGTGAAGGGGGAGGGGGGATGTGGACATATTTGGCAAATTGAATTTAAAATATTCAAATCTTATACTTGATTAACTTATTTGACACTCAAACTGTTCGAGTTTTGAAACGATACATTCACATGAACAAATTTCTTTCACATGAGAATATATATTTTACACAACATATACACATATAATATTAAATAAACTTATTTGACTTTCAAACTTGTTGAGCGTTTACACAACACCTTCACTAGAACAATTTACCTTTTGTAAGATTTGTTTACAAAATATATTTTTTACACAAGAACATACACAAGATCTAAGTACTACTTGTACCGTATATGGTTCTCCGGCGATCATTTACTGCTATAAATTTGACCATCAAATCTCAAAGTTTCAAGTTATCTAGTAGATTCTGGTGTGCACGATAAATTGCCACATGGTTCGATTGCTGTTACGTCATATTGTTCCTCGAGTACGTTTTCAGGCGGCGTAAAGAACTGAAACTCCGTTCTGCTTCGCAATATGAGCTGGGCACTATGATCAAGAGCCGTACCAAATTTTCGATATTCTTGAACAAGAACCACATTTCTGGCACAATTTGCTTGAGCACATTTTGAGCATCATTGACACACAACACATTATTATATTGTCGCTTGAACATCTTCAATTCAGTTTCCAGAGCTGTCATATCAATTTCTGGATATAGTTGTAGTAGATCAGCCTGCATTTTACCTGAAATTAATGTTGATTGCAACTCTTTCAAGCTCTTCAGTCCTTCCTGATCAACCCTTGACTTCAAGACTTACAGTGCTGCATCTATGATAGCGTATTATTCTTTACGATAATGTTTACGTACTTTATCAGCAGCGAAAGATTCTGCAGGGCATGTGCAGCGGTTTGGAGGTTTCTTTGACCTGAGAACTAAGACAGGCTGTAAATAATAATCAGCCACATTCTTGTTGGCTTCCTTCAGTATCATATCGAAACCCTCATCTTTTCGTAAACTTACAATACCCGCAGTGGTTACATCAGAAGCCTTCATGAGGCCTGACACTATATGAGGACGGCCTTGAAATGATTAGTTGGGATGTTCAAGTGTAGTAATTACTTTCTGCCCTAGCAATAATCCTAGTAGTTTTATCCCTGATGAAAACACTGTCAGCAATCCACTAGAGTTCAACTACTGGTTTTCTTTTGTAGCAAACTCTGTGAGTGTTTGTAATACAATATGATATGTGTACATAATTTCTTTATTTGTGACCCCCTGTACGTCCATCGAGTAGGACAAAGGGGTTTAATCTTACCAATATTGGTCACAGGGCCTTCGGCTATGGATTCAATGATGGGGATAAATTTAGATTTTGGTTTTATTGATTTACACAACAATACACTGAGTTCGTGTGCCCAGTGCATGGCATTTCTTGTAGTCACAGAAGCGTCACATCATTATTTAGTGATCAGATTAATGCAGTGGGTTCCACAGTGTACAAATATCGCTAACGGTTGTTTTCCTTCCTAATATTGCACATCTTTCTTACTGCCGTTCATATTAGGTGAACCATCGTATGTTTGTGCTCTTAACATACTGAATGGAAGCCGCACTCGTGTTAATATATAAGCAATTATTTATGCATTTACCTCTCTAGATGTACTTGTCACACTGTAAAGTCCAATAAAGTTTTCATGTCAAGACTGTCAACAACCCAACGAATACATAAACTTAACTGTTCTACTCTCCTTATGTCTCGTGTACCATCACAAACTACAGAAAAATTTGATGTTTCCTCTGACCGAATCTTGCTGCAAATATACCTAACAATTTATTTTGCCATCATTTCCTGCATCTAATTTTGTATCGAAGCACTGGCGGTTGTCTCTCGTAACTTTGGTGTCCATTCTTGCAAATTAGTAAGGTCTTCACTTCTTTGCTTCAATAGATGTACTAAATTGTCACTGTATAATTCATGTCCTTGCAGTGCTAATTCTTGCCTGGCAATAAATTGGACTTAACCAAATATCTTCAGAAAAAATTCCCACAGCTACTTTCTGTTCTTTGCGTTTTGCTGAACAGAGTTGTACTTCAATAGGCTGTTACAACTGTCCATAGCTCATGGTGACTTGCATATGCGATTCTGATATCTCATGTGTACGAAATTTGTCATGGGCTTGTTCCCATATTTTTAAGCCTACTGTAGTAACCTGAATGTTCAGTTTTCCTAACCAACAGTTTATCTTGTTATAAATGTAAATAACGATAGCATTAGAAGCATGTGATTCCATTGGCATTTGGTTGAACGCGCAACAATTTGAAATTCTTGCACCAGGAGACTTGAAAGAGAAGGGTACGACCTATGAGTTGTTGGGTAGGAAATGAGTCTGGCAAGATAGTTTCTTGGTTTGGAGCCGGGTATTTTCCAACAACTGTTGATATTTGTGGATTAGGCAACAATGATTCAGGCACATTGGCGCTACTGATATAACTACTAGATTCAAAACTATTGTATTTGGACTCTGTCTGTGACATTATTTTGAGAATATTGTTTACTTGATCATATTCAGTTGTATAAGATTAAGAAGGTAAGCTGTTTGAATCATTTTGAAATTCGTCATGTTTACGTTTAGTTTTCACTACAAATTTATCCAACGCGATCAACATCACTGATCAGTAATCACACGAAAACAAACTGCGAACTGCAAACTGTTTAGAACAAAATAATAAGCAGGTTAGCAGAGGTTCCACATGCTGTTCATGGTGAATACCACTAGCAGCAAGTAGTCCAGCAAACCACAGAGTATTAAATAATCGCCATAGGCTGAGGATAACCATATGTGTAGCCATGCATTTATCGGTTATATTTCGCCTTTCGGTAAAAGCTACAACACTATAACACACACCTTCTGCGATCAGTAACCGTTATTGAATTTTCTTTCTTTAAAAGCAATAACACTATCGTTAGTTTCTGAAAGTGAATTTCATATTATCTGCATTGTTTTATTTTTTAATTGTATTTAAAAATAAATATTATCTACATATATTTTGTTACATAAAATCTGGTACATTGCTCAGTTAATTTCATGTTGCTTTAACGTAACCTTTAAAATTGCTTGTGCCAACGAGATGATACAGATCGCGGCACCTAGTTCGCGTTGACAGAACTATAGTTATATAGTACATATCCAACCGCTAGAGTGTGCGGTACTGAGGTGTACAAAACGTACCTTAAACCGAACAGAAATCTTGTTAAGAACCTAAACAGTATTTTTTTTCATAACCATTATTAGAACGTTTAAATGATGTGGTCCATCCGCCAGAATTGGGGGGGGGGGGGGGTTGCATGAACCCCTGTTATCCTTGCCAGATATGTCCATATGCCTGGGAGGCAGCTCATAAAATGAGGAGACATAGTCTAAGCCCTGACCGAAGTTCCCAGAGATTAAAAAATTAACATTACAGACTTTTAAAATTGACGATTCCGGGCGAGTGGTAGAATATGACGCCTTCTAAACCACTACGCCGAGCAAGCCAAATAGGCCCGTATAACATGACACTACACTTTAAATCGACTGGAAAAATATAGACAGCAAATCAGATTAGTAAGCTTAAATTCTCTGCTAATGAGGAATATGTTTTAGCAGAGATATTTGGGATGGAGACGTTTACCGATTAGTTAGAGCCAGCCGAATTTGAGATACACACAGATAACCAGGCATTTAGTTGGTTTTTGTCAATAAATAACCCAGCCGGTAGGTTAGCGAGATGGTAAGTTTGCCTCACTAAATATAAATTCACTGTGAAACATAAAAAGAGAGTAGAGAATGGTGTAGCTAACTGTCTTTCCCACGTGTTCAACGAAGACGAGTTTTGTGAAGTATCTTCCCCTGCTTCGCCCAGTGTCTTGGCGATTAGAGTGGTTAATTCTACAGAGGTAAGGGTGAACGATCTGGTGACCCCAGAAAATACCAAAGTAGAAGAACAGGTGAAAGTGTTACAATTGTTTTCACAGGCATATTATACCCTTCAACAACATTAGCAGACAAATTCTATGTGTGTCGCCATTGAAGCGGATATTAGTGCGGGGAAGTCTTGACCATACTATATACGAAAAATTTTGTCAGGATACACTGGCCCCAAAACACGCGGTTTCATTTTATTTGTATTTTGGAGATCACTTGGGGCAAGATAAAACTGTTTTATGCATAAAATAAATGTTTAATTGGCCTGGTCTGGCTAAAGAGGTAGTATATTTTGTTCGACAGTGTGAATCATGCCAAATGGCAATACCCCGAAAAGTAGAAGTGGTTAGTCCCTATTGTGCGGCAGTGGCAAATTTTCTTGGTAATGTGTTTTCTTAGATGTGTTTGGTCCTTTGCCTAGGACCTCTGCAAGTTTCACTTCCATCTTGGTGGCCGTCGATAGCTTTAGTAAATCTGAGATATCTTCCCATTGCGATCAATGAAGTCAGAATATATTAGTAAGGAATTGAGTCAGCATTACTCCCCTAAATTTGTGTCACCTGTCCATTTGGTTATCGACAATGCCACTAATTTGTGTTAACCGGAATCTAGCATTTAGCTTTTGCTTGGGGGATAATTTTGTTGGAGACCATTCATTATTTTCCCAATGCAAATTTAGTAGAGATGTATAATATCAATTTGAAAATAGCCTTAAGGGCATTTCATACCTGGACCCATAAGGGACAGTGTATATCAACTTAGTTTATAATTTAATAATGTAATTAGTAATGCTACTAAAAAGGTACCTAGAGATATCTTTTTTTTGGTAGAAGTTTGTTCGATTCCTTAATTCGTGTATGGAGGTTGCACAAATTTTACTGGGATGCTGTCAATAACAAAGAGGTAATTGGAAGGAATGTGGAGTGAGGCTACACAGAATATTTGGAAATTTCATGTGAAGCTTGCTGCTCGTTCTGATAAAAATAAGGGTTCATATTTTTTCAAGGTTGAAGATAGGGTGCTTTAGAAATGCACTTCTTAGACAATAAGGCAGTACAGTGAAGTGCCAAATTAGATCTTAAATTTGATGGACTATTTGAAATCAGGAAATTTTTCATGCTTGTAACTGTGTTGTTGGAAGATTGTAAGAATTCCTGGAGTTTTAAAAAGGCCCACTTGTCCCAATTAAAGTTGAGTTTTAGTACTGATAGCGTGTCACTCTAAAGTTTTAGACAAATGTTTCCTTCGGTTTATGGACCTTGTAATAATGTTAATGATATGTTTTTGTTGTATCATCAGTTTCTTTCATCAGGTTGTATCATCATATGTTTTTAGGATTTTGTTATTACTGTCTGTATTTGAACCCAGGATTCGCCCCTTCATTCATGCTGATTTTTAATTTTAATGTCTTATATTCATATATATTGTAAGTTGTTGTGTTTGTCTGTGCTGCGGAATGTCCCCTCCGTACAGTAGTTAGGGGAAATAAGGATAGGGTTTCCCCAGGAGTTTGATGTCGTGTTTTTTTTTTTTTTTTCCACTGAGGAAATGAGAGAGAGAGAGAATTTTCATCGATTTTGTTTACCTGCTGAGAGAGGCTGCCAGGGTACTACTGCAGTCATTTTGTTTGTTCCGAGTAGAGGAAGCTATGAGGAGATTCCTCATGTCTGATGGTGGTCGGGAGTCAAGCCAAAACTGGCCATTTCGACGGGATTTTTGGCTGCTACAGGTTCAAGTATTTCACCGGAGTTTTCCTTCAGGGGTGGAGGATGGGACGGGCTCCCTCATTTTCAACAAAATTATCCGTCTGCCCCGGCGAGCCTGCCCTATAAATCCTACGAAATTTCATGTTACTGCCCGCATCAAACAAATCTACGTTGTTTTACCGGCAAAATATCGACAATCTTTCTGCAAGAAATCCTAAGTATTAGTTAAGAATACGTGGTATTACCTTAAACCTGCATGCTGGTGGGACTAAGGCATCGATCGATAACTACACGATGGCACATCGACAATAATAAGGTGCTTGAGGAAGGATGCCGACATGGGTGTCAGAGAATACGACCAGCGGTAATTTTGGCTCACAGCTGACAGCCTAGCAGACTGAGTTTTCTGGTGTTTCCAGTGGGCAGCGCTACCATAGCCCCGCAGCGCAGCACACGCGGTAAGTTTAAGTAAAAGAAGGCACCACTTGAGCGTGTTTTTCTTGGGAATTACTACTTTCGAGAATATACAGTATTTTTGATTAGCTGAAAAATAACATTTTTGTCTTTTGCCTCTTTTGTGGAAGGGAATGTACATTAAAGATATATTATATATATATATATATATATATATATATATATATATATATATATATACTATATATATAATCCTCCCCCGGGGTCGCGTAGATCGTGGAGAGACCACTCCTGGCGACAAAACAGATAAGTTCTGCAATAATGTTACTAAAGCCCTTCAGGTTAGTAGTTACAAAAATGGACTCCGAGTGGTTCATATATGGTTCCTAGAATAATTGAATTATTTGGAAATGGCATTAAGCTGTATCGAGTGGGCTTTCAATTTAGAGTAGTAGCACTTTAAAAGGCTTTTTGAAACATTTCCACTAAAATGTTAATTGTCAGCTTTTGTAAAGTCTCGTATAATGTAAATTCATGTAATAATTTTTTCCAAAGATAGAGACATGTTTCAAGTCATGAAAAATGATAGAGGGCATGAATGCTCTTTGCAAACGTAACGTAATTGAAAATGTTATGAGTTGGTAATTATCATGGAGAGACGTTTTTAATTGTGTGCTGTTTTCAGCTGTAAAATTGTGCCAGCCTTGAGAGAATATAATGCCAAGTCAAAATGTTTATAAACATTTTTAATAATGTCTCAAAAACAAAGATGGAGAAAGATGTATTTTAAAGCTACCAAAATAGGGTCAGATTTTATGAAGACGTTTGTTTGAAACGTTCGTTACTTAGAAAAATATAATAAAATACATAATACAGAACGTTCCTAGTGAGATTAAAGTTTAGGAAAACTTTCTACAATTTTCCCAACATGCAGTATTATCTTTCTTATTAGTATTGGTTCTTTTTATTTAAATGTTATCTGTATTAAAAGAGGCAGCACTTATATGTGCGCCAAAAAAATAGCATAAATAACGGACGTGTTGATATTGTTGTTATTGGGTTATGTGTACGTTCAAATACCTTAAAACACATATAGTTCTGCCAAACCAATGATTGTTTTTATGTGTAATGCAAACTTTGAAAAAAAAAATCCCCTTACACTGCTGGTTGCATTTAAGAGCTGTCTGAGTGTTTTAAAGTTTAATTCTTTGTGTAGCCTTGCATGTGCTACAGGTGCTAGTAAACTGATTGGTTGATACCAGTGTATGGAATGGTCAGATGGTATGCACAGCCTGTATAGTTGGTTTGCAGATTCTCAGCAAAAGAAAAAGCTAGCTTTCTTAACTCTGTCATCCTAACACCATAAAACAACTTTGACGGAAGTATTGCATGATCTGCATCCTCTTTTCCTGGGCGGTGTTGAATATTGGCGGTCATCCAAAACTTAGTTTTGAAACATAACCTGATTTCAGTCGGTCATGAAGTATGGCACGTGGAATTCCATAGCATCTAGCTGCTTGCTGAATCGATTTCTTGTCTTCTTGTATGGAATTCACAGCTGCAGCCACTGTTTCAGCATTCCATGATGCTTTCTGTGTTGTACGAGCTCTATGCTGAGGCATCTTTAAACAATGGATTACAAAACAGTGATTAACTCCTGTGTCACGATTCGCATATGCATTTAACAAAATAAAATTAATGGTTAATAAATATAATATTCAGTTCTTTTATATTATTGGAAATAAAATGTCATTTAAATATTTTTTTATATATTATATATATATACATTTAGTAAAATTGTTTTAAACAGGATAACAATGTGCGAAAACGCGGGAAAAATCATTAAGATGTTTTGAAGAGTGACATTTACTGGAAAAAATACATTTCGACTAATTTCGATCAGTATTGATCGAACTTGCCCCGAATGGCCATGTTGAAACAATTCTAGCATCTATAAAACTGATGTAAAGTAAAACATTTTACCTCATATTTTTTTTATTCTTAAAATATCATGTGTCCATGTGCACTAACTATTATGGACCTTTAAACCATAAATTGTTACTACCTCACATAATATATTCCGGCTTTCTTAGAAAAATTAGCGATGAAACTAACAAAACACTCACATTTTGGTATCTAATGAGCAAGCGTTACCTCACGTACAGAACCTTCTTCACTAGTCTTCCACTAGAGTGTAGCACCTCACAGGCGACCCAAACACGACGGGATTTTAGAGCTCACGTGGTGGTCGGACTTCGACGATCGGAATTTAAACTAGTATGTTTTAAGGTCACCTACTTATTTTTTATTTTTTTTTCATAATGTGTGCTACATAACCTTTTTAGATAAGTATATTTTAAGTTTTTACGAAACAAAATTCAACTTAAAGCTCAGCTTCTCCCCTTCTTCAGAAATTCTTCGTTTTTGCGTCATAATTTCGCATCATAGCAATTACTGACAACGTAAAATTACATAAAATTTATATTTTATGAGTTGGTTAATGTTTGTGTGTCTTCGGGTTGTTGTAAAATGTCGAAAACATTTGTATTTTAGTAATGAATTCTAGAAATGTATAACAAGCAGAAAACACAATTCAAATGTCGCACGGCATATTAAACATTTCGTAAAATTAAAATTTTGCATAGTCGTCAGTAATTACTACATATTATTAACTATCTATGCTCGCAGTATCTATTACTTCCATTAAATATTTCTATACAGAGCCTCATTTCTCCGCAATTTTGTAAGATAACTCCACGTGAAAAATTAAATATTTGTGTTAGGTATACCTCGGAAAACCATAAAACAATTTTTACCTAATTTGGCGAAAAAGTTGTACAGTTATAGACCACATAAATTAATATTTTTGAAGTGTGAAAGACACTCATTTTCATATTAGCGGATATAAAAACCTTTAGCTTAGTGTGTTTTATCTACCAAACTTGTAATCGATTATAACTTAACTTTGTATGTTGTCAGTATCTATGGAAATGATCGAATATCTTCATAAATTATTTTCGTCCTCCATTTATGAAGATTGACCCATGAAAATTAAGCAGTTTTATGCCATATCTGGATGACCATTTAACCGGTTCCCACCATATGTTACACGCAAGTAGTACTACCATATGGTAGGAAACACACAATGAGATGCGGCAAAAGGACTGATACACCTACCATGTAAAAATAAATAATTTAGGTTAGTACGTTGTATCTATTAAACATGTCATGTGACAACATGTTTAGTTCCTGTGAAATAAAGGAAATATAATATAAATGTATCTAATTATCAAACAATTAAACATATATTAATTGAAAACGTAAAATAATATTTTTTTTTCATTGCTTTAAAATTAATGTCATGCAAAAAGACCAAACCATCCGATTGTCCACTTAGCAGATAGTTTCCAAATTTACCATTTCAATTAATGTATTTAAGGCTTATAATGAACCCAAAAAATTTTATTAGCTTCAGCAGAATAAATAAAATTATATTTTTTTTAGGTAACACTAATTACCAAAATGATATCTAAAATATGTATAATTTTTTTCTCAGTGTTTGCTGCTACACTTTAATTTTAGTTTGAAATTAGACACTTTCAGAAATTTGGCATACACTACTGAAAGCTCAATGTCACCATTCTGAAAATAAATGTTTGGGTGAATTATAAATCACACAAGTTTGTCATTGTTTTAAGTATTACATTCGTAACAAATTTGGTAATTACTTGAATTTTCCCCGAAATACAATGTAAATGCTTCGCTTTCCCAAACCGGCAGGCGAAAAAATCAAGATTGAGTCAAATCGGCGAAATGATTCTGTAGATATATTACATCACTCAAATTATTTATAAGGCCGCTATTTTTAATTTCGATGATCTATTTTAACAGTACACTTCCAAAAATTTGGTGAAAATCGATTGAATTGTTCCTAAGATATTAAAAATGAGTTAATTTTTAGTTGCGGAGACCTTACAAAGTGGTAGAACAATACGATGTCAATACGGAAATTCAGCACAAATATTAGGTACTACTAACATGTCAAGTTTGATTTAAATTCGTTAAATAATTTCTGAAATATGATATTGCATTTTAAAAATTTGCACACGCAGCCGTTTTGAAAAAAAGAACATTCTTTATGGTCGAAAAAGACAAAATTTTGGTGGACTCTCTAAACACTACGAGAAACTAATTTTGAGAAAATAAATAAAAGGTTTGAATTTGTTTTTGTTAGGGGAATGCATTACAAAAAATACACTAGAGGTTAACTCATTAACCCTTCACTTTTTTGTCGGAAATTAGGCTAAACTATATATCGTTGTTCTTAACAGTACCTTAAACTTCGCTTTCCATTTTGGAAAGGATCCACAGATGTGGTAATTGACAATGTTACTGTTTGCAGTTCAAAAAATTCTTATAAATTCACGTACACAGCTTCAGATATAAACAAGTGCTAATTTAACAGACGGGATGCAACGGCAAAATGTTACAAACCCTTTTACAGCCTTTCAAATGACAATTACTTTGCATGTGTATTTTACGTGAAACCTCTTGAATTTTCTTTTGGAAACACTGCATGAATGAATACGTATTTAGATTTAAGTTCACTTCAATCACAATTAATTTACCTATGTTTGTTATCACTAATTATGAAATACTTAGTTAATAGATTCCAGAGTACTTTAAAACACTGCGTTTTAAGGTGATATGAAGTTTTCTTGGCTATGATAAAATATATAATTATGACAGAGGCTCAAAACCGACCACTGCGCACCGGGTATATCAAGTGACAAGTAGGGTAGCAGTCACAGTGTCATCTCTTGTTATCTTTCCTCTTATCGCGCTGTCCTGGGCACAACACATGTGTCAATTAGAAAACACTGGTTTACCCGGAACAATTATCTGCTTTTTAAAATATTTTTTTATACTATAGGAATGCACAATATTGTCCTGCTAGCATCACAAAATAGACGACCGCCCCGCCGGGAATCGAACCCTGTTCGCTTCTGTATGAGGCGAATTATCTGACTAATTCATCTCCGTGGCCCCCAGTAGTGGACATATTGCTTCTTCAAAACATATTATTTTATGAAGGATTGGCGACAGAGTCACATATAACCATACTAACCGGCCATTAAACAATCAACGCTGACTCGGTATACCAACCAACAAGACCGACCAACGTATAATCGTTTAAGTATTCCTATGTTTATAATTGATTTGTAATAATTGTTAAAATTTGCTCTAATTTATTCGGAAAGTAACAACAATAATCTCTGCAATTGGTTTCAAGATATATTTTGCATAGCACTAAAAATTTACATTGCATGTTAGTGACAAAAAATTTTGCTGATATTACGTGAATACTGTTTTGACACGAAGTTAAGATACATTGCATATATTTTCATAGACAAACGGAATGTTGTTAAACATTCTTCGAACAATCTGGTGGGGCATGATATTTGATGTAATGTAATAATTTATTTCATGACATAACATTTTCAATAATATAACATTGATAAAATTTATTTGGTTCTTATTAATTTAACATACGTTTTACTAACGAAGTTTTCCCAGTAGCTACCCTTACGTTCATACCATCATAAAAAACAGAATCCGAAGTTATTAGTATGCAATAGATATTGATATAATGAAAATGTTCTTTCCGTCAAGAAAGTAAATTATAAACCACTTATAAATTGCTTCGAAAAATGGAAGGAGTGAGGAAAATAAATTTTTTAACGAATCTATAACGAAAGCATACAATATTCTCCTCCAGGTACAATTACTAATACGTTCTCGAAGAAATGATTGTGTCTTCATAGACGTATTAGTATCCAAAACTCTCATTTCTGAGATGTTAACTCACTTTTAGAGTATCAAAGGCTGGATGTTTTTCCGTCCACTGGTGTACTGCAGGGCCGTTACTGTTGTGCGCTGCTAATGTACAGACCTTGACACGCGCGGTGCGGTCGCGCTAGGGCTAGTAGACCGCTGAGCAATTAAGTGCGAACCTCGGAAGTTAATTCTGCTGGTATTCGCCATCTTCGAGTGTCGACGGACAAAACAAACCAACCCGGTATTTGGCGAATTTACCCATTGCTTGCTGGAGGAACAAGAACAGCATAGTGAAGTACGAGTTGTGGCAGTGCAGTGAGGAGCTAAATGTCTGAAGTAGTCACTTGGAGGATGCCTCCCTAGTGCAAAGAATACTGTATAATCTGCATCACTGGAAAACATCGGAGAGAGAGTTAGAGCAGATAAATTAAAACATTACTATAGTTCGGCTGCCTTCTTAAGTTGGTGGAAGTTGTTCCATAGCGATGAAGCCGAGGCTCATTAAATAAATATGTGAGCAAATTTATAGTCACAGAAATTCTAGCGTTCCTGGAAGTTAACTCGATTCGACAAAAAAAATTATAGGCACTCACTTTTTAGCTTATCAACTATTAGTTACCCCAGCACTGAATAAGACGAATTTAATTTTTTATTAATTAATCCGCTATTAAACAGCACCGGAAGTTCTACAATTGTTATTAGCAGGACTGTTGTAGAAAAGCGTTACTCAATGAAGCCTTGGCGTAAATAGGTCTACCCCCCAAAGCTGTAGTTGTTAACTTTTAATTAATTTTTCCAGGGTCAAATTTAATGACTTCAACACACCTGCTCTTATTTCGGAACTTCGGAAGCTATACCAAGTATTTACCTTAGGGTAGTTGAAACCCATTGAATTGACACGTAAATGGCTGCAGGGTCCTCTCCAACCTTGGTTGCTGAGGCGTCTCGCTCGTGTAGACAGAAGGCAGGTCGATGATATTCCAGATTATCCCGTTGCATGAGACAACAATTTATCAACACCGAGTCGGTAAATAAAGAGTTCCTTTCCGTTTTTGGAAACAAAAGCCGCAATTTTCTTTTGCCTTCCCGTATATAACAATGTGGTGTCGGTCCCTAAATGATTAGACGCAAAACAACCACGGCATTTGAGTCCGTAACCGGAAACCGATGGTGAAACAACGGAATGAAACAGTGCGGAGAATAGACATCACAGGCCTTCTGCTTAAAAAAGCATGAAGAACTTCATGAATAATTAATTATTGGACCTTCTGCTTGGGGTTGGATTTAGAATCGAAGCCAAGAATGGTTGGTTTAAAGATTATATAATTTTCGCGATTTTTTTCCTGGGTGTTTATTTTCGAGAGCTAAAAAATATTTATCTGCTATATTAAAGTATTATTATTATTCTTATTCAAAAATGAATATGTTATATAGATACATACATTAAAAGTTGGTTTGGTCTTTAATAATATAAAACGATGGTGATTTTTTGCTCTACCTTCTAAAAGTCGTACTTCCTCGGTAATGAAGCTCTCGTGAAATAATTTCGCTATAAATGTAATTAAATAGTCCATCCATTCCTACAGTTGTGTAAACAAATAGTGCGATACGTTTTTTGTGGTGTAGCATTTGCTGATAATAGTTTTTCAATCTCGTTTAACAGAAATTATCCAAAATTCTTCCTTTTAATTTATTTGATTACACTATAACTGTGTGTAATCTTACAACGTTTACTGTGACTTTCGTTATTTGAATACATCATCCTCGAAAGTTATGAATTACCGATATTGCTGGTAACAGGTTAAGGGATACTTTTTACACCAACCTAGGAGAAAAATAATGTGCACGTTATTGCGTACATTTTAACTTAAACACCAGCGTGTCAGCTGCAAAGTTGGCAGAAAATTAACATAAACTATTACATGTCATGAATTGTTAATGTTTAAGTATTCTGTAAATTATTGGTATTAAAGTTGGCTTCCTCTTGTTACAGTCACATATCAATAATAATTATTATAATGCTATTTCTAACTAGCTGAACTGCAAGCGTTGTCAAAGTATCATTTTGTTTTTATTAGTCTACACATGTAGGCTTTTCAGTAAATAGTGAACAACGCTCCCTATCGATCGAGGCGCAGAACTCACTAGCGCAGATGCAGTCACTAGCCTTAGCCGCCCACAGCCCAACTAACAGCAAAGAATAGCGACCACCGTTAACCCATGATTCTCCTGGTACGCTCGGTTAGCAAAGTTAGGGAAAATACCGAACCTACAACGTTACAGGCGTTTCCACAAAAAAAAAAAAAAAAAAACTAAATATGACATATAATGTAAGTTATATTAAAATGAAAGAACTTTATCCGGTGGGGATCTACAAAAATTAGAGAAAAGAACTCAATTTACGCAATAGTAGTGAACGATTCTTAAAGATATTGTGATGATTACAAATTAGTGTTATTATAATTTATACAATTAATTTTTTTTTAGAAATTAATTTCAGAGTTACGAATATTTCAATACCTAACTAATAGGGCTCCCCAAATTTAAATTTTGAAGAAAAACATTAGTTAATTTTCAGTTCATATTTTTATTTTTTAAAATAGTCGGTTTTATTTTTAAAATTTTAAGCATCCCGGACGCTTACACAGATTAATAAATTGTAAATATGAAAAAAAAAGTGTTAACTGATACAGATGTATGCGGTGATCAGCTTCACAAGAAAAACAACATTGGGGCAAGTCGTCGTGGAGAACTTTGCGGTATCTCAATATAATCCTAAATCTCGGTATTTCATGTGCCCACCGAGAAATCCAAACTCTGAAGGGTTTAGGAGAACAGCTGGCACCAAATATCCGCATCCGTGCACAACAATTGTATGTAAAATATATGTAACACATCAACTTGCAAAGACACGTAATGCTAGACAATTGAAGGATTACCGATGGCCGGCCAGATAAATTTTACGTAACCAACGTGTCAAATTTTCTAAGTTTATTTTTAGAAGTTTTACATGGCCATAATTGTTCTTCATAAAAGCGAAGAACCCGAATTCAGAAATTTCCACAGTTAAACATACATATATTATGTAATTAGTATTATTAGTCCAATGTCTATTAAATATTATGTGATCGAAATTGATCATATTGCTTCAATAAAAACAAACCAATAATACTTGGCATGTTTCCACTCTTAACTACGCGGTAATCGAGAAGCCGCTCTTTGTGCAGCGAACCGAACTATCTACACCTGTGTACCAGTAATTGATTTTATAATTCATAACAAGGACACAATCATTGTATATATATATATATAATGCTCTGCGTTCCGTATGGTTTAGCCATCTTTTCTAACATATATATATATATATATATATATATATATATATATATATATATATATATATATATATATAGCCAGTTTATAGTTTCCAATGTCAATGCCATGACCAGAGCTAGTAGAGTCGCCAAGTGAAACAATCAAATGTTAAAATATAAAGAATGCACACTGTAATAACACAATAATATCGGAAGGTTTTATCATAGAAATAATGTTTTTGTTTGTTAGTTATTAAGTTGTGTAATTTCTTTAAAGTGGCCAACATTTTAGAGACACCTAAAAAAAACTTCAAAAACAGTTTTAAAATATAGCACTGCATACCTAGAAAGAAACACTTTGCCGAGAGCAACGAATTATCCTCAGTCAAATTGCACGGGAATTACGCAGTTGTAAAGAAACAAAGTGTACCGAGAATAAATTGACACAACAGTAATACCTTCCTGAATATAAACTAGCATTCATGCCTTACTATCAGATAGAGGCTAGTCGATATTTAACAACATAAGTGTTTGCAGACAAAATTAATTATAGGCTGTTCCCGGTTAAACGAGCACTTAAGAAAGCCCTGCTTAAGATCTACATTTATGCACCTTGTGTGTTCTTCCGCCTTACATAAACTTAACATAGCCATGGGCCTCGTCACTTTATTCATGCGTCGGTCAAATGAAACTGTAAAATTATTTGAAAAGTAAATATTTTAAAAATCTGCTCATTTTTACACTTCGACACATTAAAAATCAGAAAGCGATGGAAATAACTAAGTTATAACAAATGGTTACCTAATACTTTTTACTCGAAGCTAAGATATGTAACTAATTCACCCTCCTTCGTTACCAACTTTACTGGGCTCATGTCACTTAGTGCGTCCGTTAAAATTAATGCATGCAGGAGCAGTGACTTTTTCCTAAGATTGATTTCAAAAGTTTTCACTTTATCGTGAACAGCCTGTACTAAAATATGATTCCTGTCGTAACCGTCTTCAACTCCTAATTGACCCTATTTCACAATATTTTATTCTAAATATGTTAACAAATGAGTATTTTGTATTACACTTAATTGAATGCCTAGAAGATGACACAAATACATACCACAATAAATTTAAATTGATTTTTTGGAATAGCTGAATAGTGGACCTATTTAATCCCTAATTAAGCTAGGTATATTTTAATAACAACAACGACAGTTGCATTACTTAATGAAGTAACCTTATAGTATATATTATGTTCTCTTGCATTCAATTTAATTGATTCTAGTGTAACCTCCTTTGAATCAGCTTAAAATTTGTCAACAACATTATAAAACTCAATAGTGTAGTAATAACAAAGCAATTTGACAACATCTCCATTAAAAAACCAATTTTGTGTAAGCATAATAAAGCAAAACATATTTAATGTGTTTGATTTCCAAGTGCTACATTAAAACTAAGTATTTAGTGACAGTACCAAACTATTTTTTGATGTTGTATGCATAATTACATTAATTTTATATGACGAAATAATACAGTTTACAAAAAACACATAATAATTTTGTAATCTCAATATCACAAAATATTACAAAGAGTATAATCAGCTCAGAAAGTGACAGGAACAATTCAGAATGCACATCCACCTAGATAACAGTATTTATCATAATGAATTTAGCGTCGAGGAGGGGTTGATGTCGTGAATAAGAGAAACACGAAACTGGTTATGGGGTTTCGGGCCCAACTGGGGGTTGGAGACAGTTTTGGCAACTGAAGGGCATCCCTGCCAAAATGAATATAAAATCTTCGACTTTCATAAATATAGACAATTTAACTAAGACACATGACTAACGCGAGTGTTTAAGGAACAAAGTCCAATGCAATTTTTTTTTCTTCAGTTTTTATGGAAATATACACAATTTGCTGAAATATTAAATCACGCATGACTTTACATAATTGCTGAGTTGGCAATGAAACAGGTATGATCATAAAAACCCGGAGCTTAAGTGTTTACGTTGACGACAGTTTGTGCATAGGTAATAGTGTAAAGGAAATTTTCTGTCACATCATAATTTAAATTCTCAAGTTCGGAAGGTTACATTAAAAGCGTACTCTGCTCTATATTCTTCTAAATTGAAATCCATAAATCTGGCAATTTTATTAAACCACATTTAGACTGTTCGAAACAATCACTCAAGAAAACCAAATAACAGTTCAGGTGAGAACGAAGAATTTTGATTAGAATGTGGAACATCGTATCTCAACTCATCTTTATATATGCGAATAAGAGTTCCAATTTTTCTGATTCCGAGAACGTGGAACGAGTTACCTTCACTAAATAGGAATATGCTCGTTTTCCCGAGAGATGTCCCATAGTCCCTAGACGAAAATTGTATCCTTATCTATGTCCCTCTCAAGAAGGGGTGATCCATTTCCAGTTATCGATGGCGTCTGTATCAGTCTTTTTTTGCAGATAGTGGCACTACATTACTGTCACCCGACCCAGCCAAAAGGTGGCTCATACTTCCATTGGCAACCCGTCGTGTGCTTCTCGGCACCCCATATAGTTCAATGGTATTATTTTCTTCTTTAGATTTACTTCAGGCTAAGTTTGTGAAATTCAATTTTTGAAAATAATGAAAATGAATATGGATATTAGTAAAGTGGATTATAATAATCGTAATTTTTAAGCGTCAACAACTTATATATAATTTTGTTGCCCATTGAAACTTGCCAAACTATTAAGTTCTTTTGCCAAGTATGTAGTAGTTAAGATTACGTAAATCACTAAGTACTGGGAGAAATTGGTGGTACGTAAAAAATTCTAGGAATGTGCTTATAAGTTGTACAGTTAAATGCAAAAATGGTTCACAAATGAAATTGTTTACAGCAATACACTCAGAATAAAGAAGGGGATTAGATTTCATTGTGACTTTTTATGTAACGTGTAATTTCATTTTTTTAATACAAATCAATCTTATCGACCTCCTGTGGCGCAGTCGGTTGGTGCGCCGTACATCTAGGGTGCGGGAGGCTCTGGTTTATAATCCCAGGTAAGTCATGGGTGTTAAATTGATTTAGGTTTTAATTTAGTTTGTAAGCCGTCCTCTGATGAGCCTTCATGCATAACACCGGGGGACGCTAATAAGTCATACACAATACAAATCATTCTATTTTCTGATCTGTACTTTAAAGAAATTTCTCTTTTGCTATTCTGGAAGATTTTCATTGTCAATCGGTGCATTCATGTATTCAATCAATGCGTTGACTGCATCCTCTTGACGCGAATTTCTGTATGAATCAACATGTATTTAAGGAACATTTATCGTCTGTATGTAGTAAATAGCTCTAGTTTTAACATTGCATTGAGTAGGGACTGCTGAACTGGCGCCTCGTCGTAAAGTGCCGCAGTTTGTCATGATCCGCGTGTATTTACAATTTTGTTGCAAACCTCAATACGTATCCCTTTGCTACGTTTGCCCATGTAGGCCAACTCGTACCATTGTGAAAAGTAACATTTACACTCTACACCTAAGTTACATTTATCACTTTCTACAGGGAATACAATACAATCAAGGTGCACAAAATAACCTAACCCAAGGTTTTTGCCCCCCATAGTAAAACTAAATTTGTAAATGATCGACATAGGTGAACCAGGCTGGACACGACGGGTATCTTCCCTGTTCTTCATATATTGTACACTGATCATAAATAATGTTACCCGTTGGGGAAATAATTATCCATAAAGTGGATCTCGGTTTCATCCACTGGATGACCCACACATTTAAAGAAAGTTTGAATAGCTCCTTGTAAATCTAAGATCAATATTCCTTTATTGGCCTTCATTTTCTGAGTAGGGTGAAACAACATTTGGTTATTTAGGCTTGTAAATATTTTATTTTCTAACGATTTGAACATGTGTTTCTATTATATTTTTAATTAAATAAAACGATTAAAAGTAATTAATTATAACCGTTGACCTGAAACATTAAATTGAATATTAAAGAGAGTAAAATTATGAAAATTATATTTAATATTTCCAGCATATAACATAATTTTTTTTAGTGTAACAGTGTAGGAAAAATTAATTTACAAAATAATGTAACCGTAGATAAAGGAATGTCAAACACTTTCTACTTGCGTACATGAAGCCCTATACAACAATCAGTTTCAAAAATTTTGTAATTTTTACCAGAACTTCATGAATAATGTTTCCCGTTTATTTGTTACGATGCTAGCACGTATTTCAGTTTTAACTCTTGAGATTAAATTTTAAGTTAAAATATCTAGGTGAACCGATTACCCAAGTGTCGGATGTCAAATAGTTTACAACATGCCTTTATTTTTAACATCAATAAACACCATAGCTTGTACTATAATTTGTATGGAAATAACTTATTGAATTTGTACGAAGTATGAAGTGTGAGTAACGAATATTATAGTTATTATATTATATTATTTCATTTGGTATTTTTATAATGTTATGATAAATACTTCGTCATCAAACCATACATTCCCTCAGAATCTATAAAATAAAATAGTAGGCTCTTGAGAAGCATTTACAGAAGTATTTGAAAACAGAACTGAGGACTTGTGGTCGGCAGGCACTGTAAGACTTGGCGCCATTCGACCTGGGTTCTCGAGCCAAGTGCGTTTATTGCTTATAATGACTTAAACTGTAGTTGGTCTCGTTACTCAGTATCGTGGACACGTTGGGCAGGAAGAAGATAAATCGACTACAAGCGGTCCCCATTTCGCCAAGTGCTCTCTCTGTGCGAACAAAACCTTTGCTTGATCACGCCATCGCACATTCCAGCTTTGAAAATTGTTGCGCAGCCTGAAATACTATCGAGAATAACGCCGCGCTCCTGCTATATCTTTGCGCCGGAACAACTGGCGACATGTGCAGCACACCGTCCGAGGCTAAAAACCTCCCGACCTATTAGACGCCGTGAGTAAAAAAAAAAAAAAAAAAGAAAACTCCAACACGCTGACATCGAGAAAAAGGAATGTGATGTATTCAAACTGAATACAAAGTTACGAACACATTTGGTTATTGTTTTCGTGCCAAATGGTCGCCTACATTCCGCGTAGCACGGAACATTTCCCTTCCCATCTTGATCATAAAACGAAAGTTCATGAGTTATTTTTAACCTTACTGTCTCTCACAACCAGCTCGTTCTCATATATTGCTACATAAGAAACCTGGCCTTCATAGCATTTACAAAGCTGTAATATTTCCCGACGCGGTTTCATATCATTATATTTAAGTTACATTTTGAAAGTGTGGCTAGGTACAAGAAAATTATACAGGTCATAAACAAAATAAGTGGTCTCGCCAATGTATTCATATACTGAAACGAATGTTTATATTCTTAAATACTTCTTTTCAAGTCCATGCACAGAAGTGTATGTAGGGCTTGGTGAATGAAATAATTTAATATGTTCTTACGATATACATACTATTATCTTAAAAAAGGGAGATTAGAATTCAAAAGGTTGCTATTTTATATATCTAATCAAAATATACTTTTTATTGATGCCGGAGACATACATATAAAGTATTTATGCTATTAATTAAAAAAAAGAAAAAATTCAAGAATTTGTAAACATACAAAAGAGGTTGTTAAATTAAACATACTAATTTTCATATAAAATTGGTTTCCAGTACGTAATCCAGAATGTACTATAAGATTTCTTATGTCATGCTATTGAAAACATATTAAACAATAGCTTTGTAAAGAATGTTTGATAAAACCTTTTACTGAAATGCAGTGTATGTACAGGTCTTAACTTTCTTGTAGTAGCTAATGTAAAAAGAGTTTGCTTTTCAAGCAACTGCAATTTTCACTGCCAGAGTACATTTCGACACTCACTGCGAGTGCTGTAGCCACCTGGAAGGCTGCAGGACTGCGCGAAGCTCACTGCGAGTGCTGTAGCCACCTGGAAGGCTGCAGGACTGCGCGAAGCTCACTGTGAGTGCTGTAGCCACCTGGAAGGCCGCAGGACTGTACGACACTCATTGTGAATGCTATAGCCGCCTCGAAGACTGCAGGCCTGCTCGACATGCGAAACGACCATTGGCGACAATTACTTACATCTCCCAGAAGGTTTTTAACATCGCCATTAAATAATGGGAATAATTATTATTTAAGACGTTGGGGAACTAAGAATGAAATTTGTAAGATGGAAATATAAACATAGAACTTAGAGCTTAATTACGAATGAGAAAATTCCTAATCCCCCTCCCCCCTTAATAAAATTTAAAGTGGTCAATTTCATAGCTAAACTGAGGCTAACACAGTTTTGATGTTTACATTTTGTTAAAATGTGAAAAGTGTTACATTTTGGACTCTTATTATGGTAGACTTCAGAGCCATACGAAATATTTTTTGGCAACAATGTTTTGCTGTATAAATACGCGGAATTTGTACCGACCATAAAACTTGAAGTTTTAAGAAAATTGTAGTTCTCAGTCTGACACATAGTTCACCCCTAAACTCATATGTACATCATATTCTTCCTCTGGTAAGTGTTTTTCTCTCTGGTCAAACATTATTCTGGATGTTTTAAGGCCCTGAAATAAAATAACCTGTTATTGATTCACCGTTAACTGATCAATTTGGTTAAACGCCTTTTGAAAATAATCCCTGAACCTGTGATTCCATTTCAAAGCAAATTATAAAACATGAGGTATCGCAGTTGTATATTCTGTTGGATAATTAAAAACTTTTATAAGTATAAATGCTTTATAAGAAGTAAAGTACGGAAGCAATGAAAAGTATATTTCCCAAATTTGTGTATAAACGTGTATTCATTGGTGTAAATGTAACACATTTATATTTCCGATACTTCCATACTGTTGACTACTTCACATGTGAAAACTAGCCACACTTAATCTGAATCAGTAAGAATTTCAATTTTTTAATCAGCTGACGGTTTTAAAAGTGAGTTCAGTTAATTCAACTGATGACTTAGTGAAAAAGTGCCAAATTCTTTCACTTATTGATTCAATGGCATTTTCCACTGGTTAATCAACCATTTTATTCGCTATTTTTCAGTAATTTTTGCGTGATGGATCGGTAAAACAACGTGTATTATATGAAGCAACAATGTACAACCTATTAAAAAAAAAACTTTCTCAATTGTGAATTTCGTCTTTCATAACATAATTCTACAATGTAACATTGCATACAGTGTTCCATTTCATTTTCACAGATTCATCATTGCGTTCAATTTGAAAGGTTTAAACTGCATGAAATTTTGAGAAGTATCACCCATACGTATTATTTCTTCTAACAATCATAACATTACTAATCAAACATATAAACGAAAATAAAAGGAATAGAATTTAAAATTTCATACAAGGGCTCACGACATTATTCGGTTACTGCGCTGTACACTTACTGTAAGAACGTTTAATATCATAGTACTTCATTGTTGTTACTAAAGAAAACTGTTTTCAGACATTTTACTCGCCTTCACAAAAAAAAACACATTGCTCATAGCAAAAAATAATTTCATATTTCTTTTGAACAGTTTCGAATGAGTGTTATACAACTGACATTAATATTCAGCCACCACAATAATATTCGATCACCACAATAGTATTCGGTCACCACAATGATATTCGGTCACCACAAGACTATTCAGTTACCACATTATTAAGCACCATGCCCTCAGCGATTCATTACTTTGTTGGATATAGTTTTTGGTTGGTCACTTCTTTCAAACAAGACCGCATGTAGGAAAGCGTTTTCTTGATGTAATCTTCGGCTATGTGATTACATTCTTCCATAAGCTTCCTCTTGAATTCATCTTTCGAAGTAAAGAGTGTCCTCGTGACTCTAATAAGTTAACCCTAAAGATTCTCAATAGTGGTTAAATTATGTGATTGGGGTCACGTTTCGATAACCTTTGGATAGTTATGCAGAGGCCATTCTCTCACCAGACACGACTTGTGTTTCGGATCGTTGTCCTAACAGAATTTGAAGAACTGCAGAATATCTAATTTGTTAGCACTTCTATGTGCAAACTGCTTTTCAGGATGGCTAATTAGTCATCCTTTATTGTTTTCTCAATAAACAGTAACTCACCCACTCCATCTGAGGATATGCTGCCCCAGACCATAACGTGGCCGCCGTCGAGTTTTACTGTTGGCTGCAAATTCTTCTTTTGCAGTAGCTCATTCGTTTCTTCTACACCATAACCCTACCATCTGACTGAAAGATGTTGTACTTGCTTTCGTCCACGAATGTCTTGTCATTCCATCACTCCTCTTCCTTCCTGACATGGTCTTTGGCAAAGGCAAGTCTTTCATTACCGTTAACTTTGCTTAGATATATTTACTTCCTGACACCTTTACCCATATATCCATTCTCTCTGATTACCCTTCGAACTGTTTCTGGGTGCACACGTCTTCCACATATTCGTTCACCTAATCTTGAATTACAAGTAATTTTACGTAATATAGACCATCTCTGTCGTTTGTATAGCTTTCTTGGTCACCCTTTCTGTGGTAAAGATTCAATTCTATCATATTTTACATATTGTTTTATAATGTCACAAACTCTATTTTGAGGAATATTTTCCATTGACAAAATATTACACTGAGATAAGCCCTTAGAATGATGGAAGATGTCGAGTTGTGTTGTTTCAATGTTGTATTACACCTCAACACAGAATGATAAGTGAGGTGTATTCGCATTCGCGCCTTCCTTCAGTCTTGGCTGTGGTAGAATGTGTGGCAACATTGCAGTACCTACTGCTGGAGTACATTACTGTACATCAGGCATTCCTTTCTGTAGTTGTGACACGTAATATTCCCCCAGCACGTATGCAATGTTAATAGCCGATTATAACTTACCTATAGATATTCGACCGAATATTGTAGAATATGTACTTTCGGAAAATATGGATATTACATATACTTTGTTGTTTACAGACAACATTGGCTTGGTAGCTGAGTTGGTAAGGCAACGATCTAAAAGCGGGGAAAGGCTGGTGTCGGTTCAATCCTAAAGACTTGAATATCGGGAATGTATTCATTTATCGTAATAGATTAATTAAATAAAAACAAAAATAACATGTAGATCTATTTCGCCACACACCAATTATCAAACCAGAGAAACTTATGCACGTCACTTATTCAATCAGTGAAATTATTTCACCGAAACAACCAGTGGTTTATCACTCATTCGAATTTAGAGTGTACTTGTGCATACTATCCTAGGTTAAATTATAAGGCAAAAAAATCTCATTCAATTAGTAATATAAATTATTTGAAATTGGTTTATTTAAGCAATAAAGAATTGCATTCACTCACTATCCTAGTTTTGTCTATATGGCCCAATGATGTTGGGATACGATATTGAATAATGTGCAAAAAACGCGCATGTGTTCTAATAATGGCCCCCGACAACACAAATATGGAAACCATTCCGCAGACACTCGTATACCTTAATAAGAGTATCGATATCAGACGTCAGCAACAAGGAGAGGTTCAGTTTTAATGTAATGGAATGATACGAAATGAGCACTAAATTTATGAGTTGGGCACATTGGCAGCTGGCATCGGAGCCGGAGCCATGGGGCCAAAATTTTGTGACGTCATAATTGTTTACCCTTTTATCCCTAAAAATTTCCATTTTTCCCTTAAATTCTACTAAATTAGCGTGATAAATTGCCTTTTTCCCTAAACATTTCCGTTTTTCCCAAAAGAGTTCCCGTTCTTCTCACTTGAATTAAAAATAACCCCCTAAAATTTCCATTTTCCCCAGAACAGGTGACCGAGATTAGCGACTCAGGTGACAGGTGACTCAGAGTCACAGGAGCTGGACTCAGGACCCATGAAATTATTATAAAAATTATTTAAATATTTTTTTATAAAATAACTTTCTTGAAGTCGCCCTCACCTTCCTCGCCTAACAAATTAGTCGGCGGACCTCCAACACCTCGCTTATACCAAGTAAGCCATCTTGGTGCTGTCAGCCATCGTAGCAGTCTATAGGATGCGCATGACCATGACCATGGCCTCGAATGACCTAGAAAACAAAAATTCTAGACAACTTAAAATTAACAAGTTTATTATGTTACAGACCACTATCACCATATTGTATGCAGGTGGCCTTGAGGCCTCGAATGACCTAGAAAACAAAAATTCTAGACAACTTAAAATTAACAAGTTTATTATGTTACAGACCACTATCACCATATTGTATGCAGGTGGCCTTGACCTAGTATAGACCCCATTTCCTTGAATGACCTTGAAATCTTAAACTAAAAAAATGCATAAAAGTCAGCATGAGTATAATGTTCGAGTCTACTGGCACCATATCGGATGGAGCCGACTTTGATATTGACCCTGTTACCTTGAATGACCCAGAAAGGAAAACTCAAAAATACTTGAAACTTAGCAAGCATATAGGTTTTTATTACCTTTTATTACTTTGAAAAGAAACTCGAGAAAATATATACAATTTAGCAAACATATTGCATTACAGACTACTACCAGCATACTGGATGTAGTAACATCGACCCCATGGCCTCAAGTGGCCTCGAAAAAATTCGAGGAAAATCATAAGTCATTTAGCATATGATGTTACATACTGCTACCACCACACTGGAAGCAGATGATCTTGGCTACGAACACATGATCTTCAATGACCTTGAAAACCAAAACTCAAGAAAATATCTACATAACAGAAAGTATATGACATTACATACTACTACCATATTTGATGCAGGTATCCTTGACTTTGACCCCATTACCTTAAATGACTTTGAAAACAAAAACTCGAGAATAACCTATAAGTGTCTGGAAGCATACTGAAACATTTCCCTTCCTCCAGTCATTAAATAACTCCGATATCCAACTTCTCTATACTTGGTCCAACATCACAGGGGTGCTCACGGTGGTGGCTAAATGAGAAGGATCATTTATGAAAATATATATCTTTACTATTACAAACTCTAAGTAATAGAACACAATACATTTACGTTACAGAACAACAATAGGATGCAGTTACTTTATTAGTATACTGAAACAGTGGTATTACCAGATTCACAATATACGCAGCTATGCCCTAACCTTGCCATAGTTATTACAAAGGGGAAAGGGACGATGACTCGGTACCAGAACGACTCCCTACTGCAAACATATTTTTGCTCACCCACCCTCGTAGAACTGGTTGGCCTCAGAGCGCCTCTGTGACGTAGAGTCGTTTGCTTCCTTCATCTTCAGCCTGCAATCTCACTCACGAGTATATCGCCTCAATAAAAGGTGCTCTCGTGGGGGGGGGGGGGGTGAGGGGCAGTGCCATGCTGAGTCCATTTTATAACTGGGCTAAGTTGGGCACGTTTGAAAACCACAGCACTCGGCCACCCGCACGACATTAGACGGTGCCAGTGTGTTGCTACAATATTATGTTCCCAACTACAATGTTTTTTTTTTCTCGATTTGACTTCCAAGCAAGCTGTCGGAACTTAGATTTATAGACGAAAATACCTGTAATTTTTTATCCTAACAAATAAATTTATTTTACGATCTGCGTTATAACTACTATGCATGATGCAAGACTTTTGACTATATGCATAGTTCTGTACATCTAAATATTTTAAAAACAAACTGGAAGTACTCAAAAACGCAAACGAACACTCCCACAGACTAATGGTGACTGTTGCGCACGATGACTGCGCATCAGATCTTTCCCTTCCATAGAATTCTGGGGCTGCGTCATATCTCCTGCCGCGTCATTGCTCCCGGATTTACCTTAGTCAGTATCCTCGATGTCTTCTGCCTTCTTCACATAACTTGTCAAAGGAAACTCGTTGGTGAAATGTGTCGGAACATCGAGGGAATCGTCATCTTCACCGCCAGCACTGTCATCATACTCATCATCTATCCTAGCTTCATGATGATATTTCTTGTGTTTCATAATCAATATATGGTTTTCTTTTCTTTGTACCAGGATTAGTATACTTATCAGTGGTTAGGGCTAATGTTAGTTTATTTTGATGTTTGTTGTCGTAATGTGCACACCTTGCAAGTTTACATTTCGCACAAACCGACTCAATCATTCCATCTTTAGCATAACCTGTCTCGTCATAAGCGTCATAAGCGTCTGCGGAAACAGTACCCATCGATGTAGCAGGAGGTATAGCCGGCAAAACTTGCTGTATCCCAGTAGACAAACCCCTGCAGATCATATATTCTTCCTTCATTGTACGACCTCGAATAAACTGCATGTGGTCGAGCATTGCAACTTTTACTGAAAGAGCTGTCACAGTTGCAGCAACAAAGGCTAGACGAAGTCATCGATTGCAGCACTGCTGTAGGTGACCCATTCAAAAATGCCAGTGGTGGCATTGGTACCATGCCCAGAGCAGATGACAGTGGTGCTACTGTAGGCAGCCCATCCTAAGAGGACGAAAACTATGCTACTACAGGAATGCCGCTCGTAGAAGTCGATGGCACTGCTAGTACCACTCCCGAAGATATTGTTCGCACTGCCGTAGCTACCAGTAACTCTGGAGTACCCGAAGACATCGCCGATGCAGAATATACATATATACGAAGATGCAGAAGTTAGCAGAGACAATCATATTTTCACAGGAGCTTATGTCAAACTAAACCTCTCAGCTTACCTCCGTACTGCATATAATATACGAATATGCAAATCCTATACGTCTTATTGTTATTGAAACAATCTTTTTACACCATTAATACATTGTGTTGATACCGACTAGCCAATCACCGAGTTTCCACATAACTGCTAATGACAAATTGCGTGCAGGCACTGAGATTTTACATATGGAAGTTAGTGTCTGACTCCTGCCAGACTGACCCCTCACAAGATTAACCCAACACAAAAACACCTACAAACAATTCCCTATATACACACCTATGCACATGAATACAATTTCACAAACTCACACATAAACAATTTTACACACACCTCCCCACATAAATACATGCACACACTTACACACATCCACACACACATACACACACAACTTACTACACATATATATACCTACACACAACCCTATACAGTTACATACAAACATACTTACACACACCCATACATAAAAACACACATTTAGAAACCTACACATATACACATGTACACACCTTTACACACACGCACCTTCTCACACACACCTACACTCATGCAAGCACCTACACCCATACACACTAACATGAACCTACACAAACACAACCACACCAACATACATATAATCAAATGCACTTTCACATACATATGCCCCTACATACCGATTCACACTCACATGCACCTACACACACAATCACACCTAAACACATCACCACAAGGAGTCTGAAAGAATCCATTTGATAACTGACTTCCAAATGACTCAAAACTACTCCACATTGACTCCAAAATGAATTGACCCCACTGTTCTCCCATAATGACTACAAAATGACTCCTAATGACTCTAAAATGACTCATTATGACTCCAAAATGAATCCTATTGACTTCAAAGTGACTGACAATGACTCCAAAACGAATGCTAAATGAATACATTACCATGCATAATGACACAAAATTACTACAAAATTACTCCTAATAAATTCCAAATAACTAATATTGACTCCAAAATTACATCAAAATAAATTCACCAATACCACCCCCACAATTATTCCAAAAATGACTCCAAATGTATCCTAATGGCACTTAATGACTCCAAAATAGTTCATAATAACTCCAAAAAATAATCCTCCCCCACTACCACCGCATATGATATCTGAGTGCTTGCAGACGAATGGCGAGCTGCAATTACTTGGCAACTAGGTGATTGCCTGGTCGGTGTCAACACAATGTATTAATGGTGTAATATGATTGGTTCAAAGACAATAGGACGCAATAGGGCTTGCATACTCGTATTATAAGCAGTAGGGTGGTACGCTGAGAGGCTTAGCTTGACAGCAGCTCCTGTGGAAGTTGAATCATCTTAGCTAGCATCTGCATCTTCGCGTCTATGTCTTATTCTGCAGCTGCAATGTTTTCGGGTGCTCCAGAGCTATGGTAGCTACGGCAGTGCAATCGACGTCTTCGGGAGTGGTACCAGCAGTATAGTCGACATCTTCGAGCGGCATTCCTATAGTAATATTACTATCGACCTCTTCGGATGGGCTGCCTAAAGTAGCAACATTGTCACCTGCTATGGGCATGGTACAAATTCCACCATCTCCATTTTCGAATGGGTTAACTACAGCAGTGCTGGAGTCGATGACTTCATTAAGACTTTGTTGCTGTCACATTGCAAATTCCTTCAGTAAAAGCTAAAATGCTCGTCGACATGAGAGAACGGCCTGTATGAAGAGACCTATTCGCACGATGAAGCATTACGACAAATAACTCAAGCAGTTTATTCCAGGTGATACAATGACGAAACCAAGTGAGATCTGCACGGATTTGTCTACTAGGTGCCTGCAAGTAATACCGGCAATACCTCCTGCTATATCGATGGGTACTGTTTCCGCAGACGATTATGGAGATACAGTTAATGCTAAAGATGCAATGACTGAGTCGGTTTGTGCGGAATGTACACCTGCAAGGCATGCGCGTGACGACACGAACTTCAAAATAAAGGACCGTCAGCTCTAACTTCTTTACTACCCTTGCTACAAAGAAAAGTAAACTTGATATTGATGATGAAACAGGAAGAGAAGACTATTATGAAGACAGCATAGATAATGACAATGACGACAGTGTTGGTAGTGAAGATAATGGTACCCTTGACGTTCCCACACATTTTACAGAGTTTCCTTCGACAAGTTATATAAAGAAGGCAGAGGACGCCAAGAATACTGACTATATATTTACTGAAGACCCGACTGAACTTTTATATATACTCATATATTTGTTCGAGCTTCAAAAATGTGAGGATTAGTAGAACATGGAATATATGGTTTAGATCATTAGAGAATCTAAGGATCGGGGTTATGTCAGACAATGTGAAGAACTGCTTTCTTATGAGCTTGTTATTACAAAATAAAAATAAATTATTATTTAATATAGTTTGTTTTTCCTTATTTAGTTTGTTGTATCCCTCTAGTAGCCTTTAAGTTTTTAATAGAAAATATATATAGTACATTATGCATGTAGTCAAAGTTCTGAATCTTGCATGTAGCTGTACCTAATACTGATTGGAAAAGTATTTTTTTATTAACTAGTGGGAAATGACACCTTTTTTATCTATAAATATAAGTGCGACACCTCGCTTGACAGTGAAATTGAGAAACTAACATAGTAATCAATTATGTAAAATGCTTGCTGACTTTAATACATTTTCTCACGAATTTTTGTTTACAAAGATATTTAAGTACATGAGGTCAAGGTCAAGGTCACCTGCATCCAATATGATGGTGGTTGTCGGTAACAAAATATGTTTGCTCACTCATGGATTTTTCTCGAGTTTATTTAAGGTCATTCAAGGTCATTGGGCCAAGGGCGAGATCTCGATCTCCTGCATATAATGTATTGGTAGTAGTCAGTAATATAATATGCTTGCTGTCTTTTATGTATTTTATACAAATTTTGGGTTTTAATTGCCATACGAAGTAATATGGAAAATGTCAAGGTAACCTGCATCCAATATGGTGTTAGAAGTCTTAATGGCATACGCTTGCTGACTTTTAAGTATTTTTTTCTTGAGATTTAGTTTTCAAGGTCATTCGAAGTAATTGTGACATGGTCAATATCGTCTGGTTACAATATGGTAGTAGTAGTAGTCTGCAACATTATATGCTTCCTCACTTTTATGAAATTTTTGTCAAGTTCTGGTTTTCATGGACATTCAAGGTAATGTGGTCAAGGTCAAGATCACCTGCATCAAATAGAGTGGCAGTAGTCTGTAATGTAATATGTGTGTTGAATTTTATGTATTTTTCTCGTGTTTTAGTTTTCAAGGTCATTCAATGGCATTGGGTCTAAGTCAAGTTCACCGGCATCCGATTTGTCTGCTTTATTGTCTGACAGCTCCAAGATGGCTGAGTTGGAACGGGCGAGGTTTTGAGGCCCGCCGACTAATTTGTTTGGTGAAGGGGTTAAGAGGGAACCTCAGAAAATTTAATTTTTGAAATACATGTTCAAATAATTTTTAATAATAAATTTTGTGAATTTTTTAAATTATTTTTTGGATTTCCAATGTCAAATGTCAATGTCAATGGTCAGGGGTCCTGAGTCCCGCTCTCGGGACCCTGGATCGCTGATCCCTGCCACATGAGTCGCTAATCCCAGTCACCTGCTCTGGTAAAAATTGGAATTTTCTAAGTACATTTCTTTTTTTGCAAATGTAAATAAAAGGAAATTTTAGAGATATTTTTAGGGGAATAGCTAAATAAAAAAAAGGAATTTTTTAAGGCAAGAGGGACAGTTTTCCTGCAATTTAGTTCATTTAGAAAGCAAACGGAAAATTTTTAGTGAAAAAATGGCGGATGGGTAACGTCACAACATGGCGGCCCACTGGCTCAAACTCTGAAAAAAGATGCAGTTGTGTTCAACTCGTCACTTCCCTACTACTCACGGATAATTTGAATTAGGCTTTAAAACTGTTCAGTTAATGGTGGAAAGTTAGATACACATATTATATTCGTACGCCTGCACCTGTTGCGACGTAATGGATGACGTAATCGAATTAATTAGCCTTAACGCAACAGCCAAGACGACCAAAAAATTTAATAAGCAGACATTGTGAATCGGAGCCACATGTCGCGATCCGCTGTCGCTAGTGAAGTGATCCTTCCACAACAATGTTAATCGAGGACAGCTGTCGGTTTAGTTTTTGTTGAAACGAGGGGAAAAGTTGCTGTCATTCTTCAGACGGAGCCAGCGACCGACCAGATGAGGACAACGGCTGAACTTAGCCCCCTTAGGCCAAGGCCACACTTGTGTGATTTCACACTGCGTCCTTCGCGCGAAATCACGCCTAAAAAAGCGTGGATCTGCAACCCAGGCCACACCTGCGTGTTTCATGCTGCGATGATCTGCGACTATGTGCGCCTTTTAGTGTGTACTGGCAACATCGTCGATATGCGGAACGTTCATTATGAACAGAATATCATTCAAAACGAATGCAGTTGTTGCGTTATGTGCAGCGTTATTTATTCATAAGCGGCGTCGTCGTCATCAGAGAAAATACTGGATCCATCCCATATACACATATTGAGAGGTTAGCAAAGGAGAAATGTGTGCTCCTACATACGAAAATACATAGGGCCTCGTCAATTTATCAGGATTTCCACTTTCCGTCTGTTGGGTTTTCAGACATAACATTTTTTTCATACTCTTCCATATTTTTTGTTCTTCTATTCCTAAAACAGTAATATATATTAACAGATAACATGGCAAACATGTTATAATTAAGTTTTTCATGTGAATTTAATGGTTCATAATGATAGTGATATTCTGTTGTAGGTATGTGCAGACTGGGAATTCCATCCGTTCTCTACTTTTTGCGTTTCTTCTCTGGCGTTTTACGATTACTGTCATTATTCGAGACACATGCACAGCTATCTGGGAGACATTGAAAGACACATACATGAAACCACCGACCACAGAAGAATTCATGTGAATCAGTGATCAGTATGAGATGAGTGCGAACATCCCTCATTGTGTGGAAGGTATTGACAACAAGCACGTACGAATTATTATTTCGTGGCATTTAGGCACTGTATATTTTAATTGCAATAAGTATTTCCTGATGTACTGATGGCTGTAGCAGACAGCAATTACCGCTTCACACATATATATGTGGGTGCGTTTGGTCATGAAGGAGATTCGAAGGTATTTAAAGAAACTGTGGAAACTTTTGGAGTCCTTATCCTGCAAGACCGCAGAAAATAATTTCACCTACACACTATCACGAGCACGGCGTTATGTGGAATGTGCATTTGGCAATTTAACAAATAAATGGCGAATTTTCCATTGTCCCAATAGTGTTAGTGTGGATGTGGCAGATGCTATAATTCAAGAATATTGTGTACTTTATATTTACGTACGAAACCACAACGGGTACGATTTCAATGACACGCTGTCATGCACACTGGAAAGCATTTCTGCATACGGAACGCGAGGAAGGAATAATAGAAAAACTATACGAGATAATTTTGCAGATCACTTCTGTTCTGCTCACGGATCCGTGCTGTGGCAACATTGTTATGTAAACATCCCTGAATAATTAGGGGTTGTAGTCTGAAAATAAACTGGTTGAGGTTTTTGTTCATACCTATCTTGCAAACATAGTTATAGCTAACAGAATTAGCAGTGAGTTTCGTGTTTATGTTCATTCAATACGTATAGTGGACAACATATGTAAATAACAGCTAACTATTTCCTTTGTATGTGATTATAGTTGTGGTCTACATGTAAAGAATACATTCCAGCAGATCAACAAATTTTTATGTACTGAAGAACTCTCATTTAAATCTACTATTATAAGGATGAGCACTTTGCTTTTTGTAACCTCGCACTTCCATAATTATCACTCCACTATCCACTTATATTTTATATATAATACCTGCCACAAAATAATGGTTTTATGTTTACACTACAATATAGGCTGAATAATTACGCGGCGTGATTTCCCGCGCGTATGGTAGGCAACAACGCCATGCACGCGTGAATTCCCGCGCAAGAATGGAATGTGGCACGTTCTTGTGTCGGCGACCTTGAAGACTCACCTCCCGCACCTTTCATCTGCGGGAATTCGCGCTGCGTCTGGCCGGTCTCATTACAATTACTGCGGTTCATATTGTCACGCAGCGTGAAATCACGCACTTGTGGCCAGGGCTTTACATGTTTTTAATTTTTAACTCTATGAATTGTGACCCCATTTACTCAAGCCTTATGAAATGCCGATGTACTGGCGGTACTTTTTTTTCTAGGCATGTAACTGCAAAAGTGCTAAAGTTCATTTTCAAACACGTATCTTGGTTGAAACCGCATCTCTATGAGACCTTTAGCGATGACCCTATAACTTTAGATATATAATCAATATTGTTCTGCATATTCTTATGTAACTTGTATATTATGTTACCATACAGCTAATCTAAAAATAAATTCTGAAATAATATATCTTGTAAGTGAAGTCGGATAATTTACACTTGTATCGGTAAGAACAATATACGTAAGATTGTTTAATCTTAATTTTATGTTGAATTTCGCAGTGTAAATTAAGTACAAACACCTCAAGAGTATTCAAGGATACCAATTTCATTGTTTTAAGGTATTTGTAAAAAACAATTATCATATTTGTAAATCATGTTTTTTCATAGACGAGCTGTGGTAGCATTTGTAATAAAATTCCAGAAAATATCTCGAAAGGGTTTTTATAAATTAGTACATTTCAATTCGGTGATACACACTTCAAATTATTTCCTAGTAATCCAGAGAAATTCAAACATATACAAAAGGTTCTTTGTTTAGGTTTTTGAAGTACGGCGCTTATAAAAGTGAATTATTTCATCCTTAAAATATAAATAAATTCATCCCTCTATGAAGCTGTGAGACGGCGTATAGCGTTTCTCAAACAAAACTCATGAAAAATTTACCCTTGACCATTAGGACTCACAGTTTGATTGGACGTCCATTTTAGCAATCGTGCATGTCCGCAAGATATTCTCTGAACCGGTTTCCCTGCTCTGCTAACCAGTTGATAGCTGATTGCTTTCTTCCACCATCCCGTACCTTTGAAGTTTTTCTATTCACCAAGCCTTGCTCCTAAGTCTCGAAAGAACCGCCTAGTTCAATGCAATGACGCGTTTTGGGAAAAGTATGTCTTCAATCTTCTTCGTGAGGACTTTGCATAATAAAACCACTGAAGCCAAATTACAGCCCGAGTCTCAGTTAAAATACTGTTTGCAGCGCTGTCACAGCCGAAACAACCTGATGAATTTCATGAATGAAAGCATGAACACTTTTAAGGTCCATCATAGACAAATAACTAAATATTTTAACATTTAAATAAAAAAATTTAATACGTTTCTAGCTTCAGAGCATTAACAAAGGGTATTGGTTGGTCAATGTTCCTAATACGTCACACCCATGTGGTGAAGAGGTGGAACCAGTAACGACCCGTGGCCAATTTTCGAAATGCCTATTTAATCAAAGAGGTTCATTCAACATTAAGATTTTGATTTAACCAAGCGACGCCATATCCTAATCGATCTATTTAAGTCTTAACCTAGCTAAGAAATGGTCCTCCATCGCTCCGTTTGTCGTAATTGACATATTTTAGCATTAAATTTTGGAACTAAGCGCACGAAACTAAAATGAAAAAAGGTAAATCTTCAACATTAAAGGGAATCGATATCGCAAACCACATCAGCAAAAAGTGAAGGACCCTTTAGTCTAAAAATCTGACGATCGACATCTAATAGATTTAGATCACGGAATTCAAGGCTAAGCATAGGTGGATTGATGCGTTAGCAATTCGAAATAACTTACCGATCAGGTTGCAAACCGTACTATTATGAACACCAATGTCTGTTAATGAACATTTTCGACGGCGTACCTTCCTTGAAAACATGGCCATTAATCTTCACTTTCTCCCACCTCATTATAAACTATATTTTTTTCACTTGAAAGTCCTTCCTTTGATAATTTCCAGTCACTGTTTACATCAACTACAACGTTGAGCTAATCAGACTTTTTTTGGCATAGATATTCCCTTAATTTGCTTTCAGATTTTAAATGACCTCTTATGTTTTGAGTTTTGTCAGTTTATTTCTTGTATCTGAGTTTGTGGGTATAAATATGTTGATAATATTGTGCATGTATTTTTTAAAGCCAGACATTTTAAGTATGCTGTGTTTATTATTTCTGCGCAATTATTTAGTGAAAAGCTGAATTAGGGGGTATCTCTGCTAATAGAGGTTTCTAAAACACTACATTATAGAATAGATGCAATATCATTATGAGTTACACATGAGGTTGAATTTGAGCCATAACCTCTAATGGTTCAATTAGCGATAATCCGCTGATGCTGTCTCGCCAATATGAAGTATGTTACGCAATGGATAAATACATTCTTTTTCAACCTTGCGGAAATCGACATTAAGTATGATTTCACCGGAAAATGTTACTCCGGAAATGATTGTTTAATGGCAATTAATTTGATTGCTTGTATTTTAAAGTCTACGTTAAAGCTAGCATACACAGTAAACAGTTCACGTTGTTGGTTAACGTTAAGGGAGCTGCTTGTCTGCTAAGCGCAACTTCAGGTTTGGTTTCGCCTTTGAAACGAGAGTGAATGACCAGAATTACTTGTACAAAATCGGGCCCTGCACTAGTTGTTTTGGAACGCATGTATCATTGTTGTTTCCGATTACCTATCTTAATTTCACCAAGGATTTTATTTGGAATAAGTTTAGCAATTATACGGATAGCATCCGAATTCTTTTACTTTTAGGGCATAGTATGATCAGCTTATTTTGCATAACGGGCATATAACTGCTACAAATATAAGTATTTAAGGAAAATATGTAACATATAATTTAAATTTTTTGCATAAAAATTAATTTATATTTATTTAATGCGTAACTGAAAGATGTCAGATGAAGAAAATAGAAATGTAAGGATAATATATAACACGCAAATTAAAATTTATTGATAGTTTGTATTATTTTCAAATTAATTTATATATGCATACATAAATTTTATTAGGTTAAAATAAGTTAACATTAATTACTTTTTTATTATAGTTGTGCTTATGTTGTACTGCTCTAATGACATAGGTATACCACCGAAAAAAGAAAATGAGTGAAATTGTTCCTGTCAAATATCAGAACAGACGGGTAAATTAATGATTCAAAGCAAAGTTTCTGATAACATTCTTTACTGAGGCGAAATCAGTTAACTATCGAGGCACATAATCTTGTACCATGTTGATAACCATCGACATATAATTCTGGTTTTTTTATATAGTGTATAAGAAGAAACTTTAGAAAACATGCGTGAAAAAAATTACGTAGTTCACTAGAAGTGTAGCTATCTCCAAAAAATGTAACGTTACAAGACGAGATAAACAAAATCGCAATATAAATTAATAAAATTATAATGTTTTCTCAGCAGTTTTGTCAGCACACACACCGTACGAACTCGTCAACTTAACTTAAAAAGTTAACATAATTAATATTATTTACTAACTAATAGAGAAATCCTATGAAATATAAATGAAAAGTCGCAATGACTAAAGATCAATATTAGGATTTGCAAAATTGGGAATAATCTTGTAAGTTTCAAGTGGCAGGATATCTTATAAAGTCGTGACATCTGCAATATTATATACAATGAAGCGACCTTGAGACTGATCAGTATGGAAAATTTCTCATTGGACCAGCGGTGGTTGCGATCTCGAGCAATCCATGTCTTCAAGTTAAAATACCTAGGTAACACATTGAAATGGCAAAGGACTAAGTGCCCTGTCATAAAAAAGCAACACGATAATACTTTTAAGAAAGAAACTGAATAACAATGGACATAACATCATGCCATTAATAAATTTTAAATGTAGAATGACCAAAACTAAATTTGGAAGCAGGTAAGCTACGTATAAAGGTCTGCATCTTCCAAGTGGCCTAGGTATGTAAATTGCTGGCCAGCCCTACAAATACTACTCCACAGGTATATTTGCGAAGGAATGGGGGCGGTAATAAGTATGGGTACAAAAGAAGAGATAGAGGAGAAACAGGGGAAGTAGGAGAAGAAAGCTGCAACACGAAATGAGACGGTAAAATGATAAGCGAAACTTCACTAGTAAAGGGCATAGGCCTATCCGAGGTCATAATTTATTCAAATTGGTGACAATGCAGTTGCATTCCCCCCTCCACCAGCCTCAAGTTGCAGTTGAACTTCCAATGCAAATAAACTTTTGATGCAATAGCATTTTTGGTGCAATTGCACTTCCGGTGCATGTATTATTGTAATTGCATGCTTAATTGCAAGTGCATTTGTGCTACTGGACTTAATTTATTCAAAACGGTGGTGATGCATATATATTTCCCCCCACCCCTCTGAAAACACCTGAGAGTGTGAAGGAGATGTGGAGGGGTTTTCTGGTAGGCGCTGTCGGGCCATTAGCTGCCAGGGTGGAGTTGAAGGTACTGATACTTGGTTCGATGCTTGTCTGGGGTAGTTATATTTTAATTTGGCATAGTTAGGAATTACATAATTACACGTGTTGTCGGTTCGGGAGCTGGAACTATGTGAAATTTAAAGTGAGGGAGCAGCAGCATATATGATCTTACGCCTTCTGTGATTGGTCGTTATGGTGTTAGAGTAAGAATGACAGAAGGACCATTTTAGATGTAAACATTTCGAAGTCTGACAAATGAATGGGTTGTGATGCATTTGAATGAGGGAAGGGGAGGGAATGCAGTTGCAGGGATAGGAAAGAATGCAGTTGCAGAAGAGGAGAGGGAATGCAGTTGAATTGAATATGTATTACATATGCAGAGAGAAAGTGTGTGAGTAGAGGTGTTGAAAGACCTGGAGCTGGAAAGGAAATGCATTTGAATGAGTGGAGGGAATGCAGTTGTATGGAGGGAAGAGTGGTGAAGCATAAATCTAGGATGTGTAAACAGAATAAGTAATTAGCTTAATAAAATTTTGCAGTAGCTTATTACGCTCACTTGCGCTCAAAAATTTTAATAATAACCGGTGAAATATATGTTAGATATGAAGTAGTGTTCAATGAGTAAATACTGACTACTTGCATTGAGTAATGAGCAATTGTGCATTGAACAAGTACAATTTACAATTGAAATCCAAAAGTTGACACACAATAGTTTATTGAATTATTCAATATCGCAAAGAACATTTATGAGACCCTGAGTGCACATCCATGCCGCACCACAGCTCCCTCTTAACTGAGCTCCAGTAAGAAAGAGGTAAACCCCAGCGCTGCACTTATGAATACATTTTGGTTTGCCCCACCCCTCCAGGTAGCACTTCTGAAATCACTTTCTCCCACCTCCCTCACACCTTCCCCGAGGAGATGCATTCGCTGCTCGGTGCCAGTTACCAACTGCCATAGTAACATAGAGAGCACTGGCTCAATCTTACATCCCCTATTTGGCCAGACATTTGTGATATAGATAATCTATAATAAACGCGAAGCGTAGATACCGTTGAAAAAATTATTTTAATTTTAATTATTTCAATGAACAAGAATGCAATAGAAATTAATGAAACAATGACGGAAAAAATATATAACTACACTTATAAAAGGCTACTTTTAACACTGTTCATATTTTAAAGTATTTCCAATATTTTAATGATTTTTTAAAACCTGGTAATATTTTGTTGAACAGATTGACTTATGTATGCACACTGTGATACAACGTTTAAATGAAAATAATTTTCTGGCCTGTTTTTATTTTTGAAGTGCATTGAAATGTACATATTTCCGTGATCTGTAGATAAGTACTGTCCAACACAAACCCCCTTGCGTAAAAAGTATTTCTATCTACAATACCGTTATGGACTTTTCTGATGTCATGTGTTATGAGTCAACCCTTCCATTAATTTCGTTCACGAAATAATACTGTTTCACATTTTGTTTTATTACACTATATTAAGTAAAAATGGCATTTTTGTAACTTTATTTAGAGAAAGAGACTCATTCTTTAATGTATTTCTTGATACGTTTCGTATTTAATACAACTATTGCTCTGTTCCACTATAACTGTGATAGATGTCAAAGGTTAGAGTAGGAATTCAGTATTGGCTCATTGGATGTGTACTGTAACACAAATGAATGATGTATGCTTAATATGTCTCTGCAAAGTTCACACACTTGCTGATCAGGTGATGTATTGCTATGATGTCATTGTCTTTCGTATTGAAGGGAGAGTGGATTTGAGTTAGAACAGGTATGGCAAATCATCTCTGTGTCCAAGGTCTATAGCTGGTTGGATGAACAGTATACTGTAATATGCTTTACAAGTCTCTATGCTATACAATCATATGTTCTCTGAACGTCTTTTGCACTGTGAGTAAGGAATTATACTATTATTATTATTTTCCACGCATGCTAATAAAGAGTTTTGTTGTATATCACACAAAAGTAGGTACACAATTTATAAAATACACATGCATCGGAAAATGTCAAGATGATGGTGTTAGACGTAAATATTCTGTAAAATACCATTTTCCTCCTCCCAACGTCTCCTCATCCTTCGATACACGAAAGCATATATAAGTTATATGTACAATAACATCAGAGAACAATTTAATCCGCTTGGAGAAAAACTATTTTCGAAAACAATATTACGTAAGACCTTCATCCACCAAACACTTCGTTTGTTGTCAACAAAAAAGTAAATAACAAAATTGTGAATTCTACAGATGGAATTACGTAAGCCACAACAAAATAAAACGAAACAACAGAATGAATAGTCGAACGTATAGAGCAAAAGGGTAATAATGGTGAAATGCTCTTTGATACAGAGAAAATACACACATGTTGTGTATTTGTTTAGCTTAAAGAGTAGGTTACCTTGTAAACAAAGTAATACATGAAGATAGGAGATGAAGTGTGTTATTAGCGGAACACTACAGCTTTATACACTGGGTATACCAGGAACTTCTAAATAATCTGCAGAAAAAGTACAACATTTGTATGAAGCTTGCAAGCATACTAGGTTCTTTGCTGATTGTAAACGGGTTTCTACGCCCAGCGTTTTTTAACTCAGTATACATAGATAGGAACATCGATTCACTCGAATTAAGCCAAATTGGTTAGATATAAGAGAAACTATAGGAATTTATCCCTCTGGGAAGTCGGTGGTAATATTTTAAATATTTAATTATAATTTCGGCTAAATTGTCAAATGTTTTATTTGCAATTTCCACTTCACTGAATATAACAAATACAACACACTGGTGGAGAAGAAAGATTTGGTTGGCTCTTAACGGCAAGGTTTTCAGAGCCGATGAGGGTAAAGCGAGATGGGAAATGAGCAGTGTCGGAATGAAATGACTGAGGAAACGAGAGATCCCCCGGGAAAACCCATTGACCAGTGGCATCGTCCAACACGATTCCACCCTTGCAAAACTCTGGAGTGAACGGACCAGGGATTGAACTTTGATCGCCTTTGTGGGAGGCGGACAGGGGCACCGCTCAGCCACCGTCATTCCCTTTTTGTTAACATGATTTCTGGGTACAAATATACTACTATCAGTAATAGTGTTATAACCTAATCGACTAAAATATTGTTTTATGACCACGTTTTATTCCATAAAGAATTCTATTCTCCTAACTAAAATATTTTGCACTCGTCCTCTGCGAGACTGCGCAAATCTCAATATTGGAGGAAGTATGACCCTCCTACATACTACAATAATTCAAAAATATTTATTATGAGTTATGTAAAAAATGCGCTGATAGTTATTTCATATCAGTAGCTCATGTTTAAAATACTAGCACATGTTTTATTGTGTTTATCTGATGATTGGTTTTGAACATTATTGTGAATGTGACAATTATTTTGCAAAGAGATTTCAGATCATATGTATGAGGAAGTTGGTAATTGCATTGAGTGCAAGTGTGCAGTCTGTAATTTAACACCTAACACCGAATACCCGACTAGTCTAACTAAACTAGTGTGGGCGATGGGAGGTGAAGTAATATCTAAATATCAGTCATTTACGGAAATTAAATAAAAGTTGCGAAGTGAGTGATACGTAATGTGACAATAGTGAATATTTTACGCAAATTCCATCTGAAAATCGTCGCCTAGTGTCTCCCTGTGAAATGTGGGTGTTTAATGTATGGCAATGAAATATATGTACATGCAGTATTAAAAAATAAAATCCAAGATGGCGGTTCAGCTGAAGTGACTAATTGGTCGAAGTCAAGTGATGAATGCCAACCCTGTGTATACAGAAGACTTGCAATGTATGGTAAAGCAAGACATGTGCACGTAGTATTAAAAAATAAAATCTATGATGGCGAAAGAACTTAAGCGAGTACTGGCAGCACTGTATGTAAAGGCTAGGACATACAGAGCTTCAGTCAGTGTCTCCTATATAATGATGACTTGTAGATTCAATCCTAATGCAGACTACCAGTTGATCAATGTGGGCTATCAGCGAGTGTACTTCAAGCTACACTGAGGAGAGATACAAGTGGTGGTGTACAACGATCTAGAACATTGATACTACACATTTGATACCTACCAAGGCATCAGATTTGGGGAGTCTTTGCTTGTGGACGTAGCGGAGTGAGGTATTCGAGACCCCTATACTTCTCTGCCATGTATACTACAGGACTTAATTAAAACTTTGTATGGTGAAGTGATTGCTGAAGAATAACGGGTCAAATGGAAAGTCAGCTATCGACTTTATCATCCACATAAATGAGTCAGCATCCTGTGGAAGGAGGTTTGTGACGGGGGACATTCACACCTTCATTTTTTCGCAAGGGAAGCTCTCGTTTCTGTCAGTGTACAGCGCTACTCATGTAACGTCGTCAACTGTCTTCCAAAATGATGTTTCAACCTAACGCCAATTACTCTCTCATCGAACACCGTCTGTATTCAGTAAGGTATGAGCTACCACTTTAACTAAATACCTACAAGTATATGTGTCAAGATAATGTTTATTTGAAATGCATGTATGGATTTGGCTTCATGCTAACAAGTAACAAACCTAATATACTTGTATCAAGTGTTAGTGATTGTGATAGTGTGAGTTGTCCAGTAAACACATGCAGACCGTACATGTCTGAGAAAAAAACGCAGTGCTAAACGCAAGGGTGAAAGTATTCTCACTAGTTATTGTGCAAAAAATTATAACTTAAAGCATGTTATTTATAGAACAAACCATACACTTCCATTGCATCACCTTGAATGGTGTGATGGGGATGTTCATGTTTGAAAGCAGAGAAAGAGTATATATTGGCCAGTGGATGTGTGTCAGGTAATTGTTTCGTGCATAGAAAATTAAAATTGGAAAGAAAAACGTTCAACACTCAAATGTTTCTTGCGCGTAGTTTAAAATGCAAGAGAAAATTCTGATAAAGTAAATTTTTAATGTTTTTATATGGAAAAGTCAACTTGAAAAATTTATGTCAAGTAGTTTTTGTGTAATTAATTTCGTCTACTTGTTTAGTTAAAATGCACTCTCAATGTGTGCATGTAGTTATTGTCAAAGTCTCTCTATTTGTTTAATGTGAGTCAAGCTGTTTGTCAAAATTTGACATATGGCACAAAACTGTTAACAAAACTGAAATTTAAAGTGATTAATCAATCTGGCATATAATAAAGAGCACGTGGAAAATTTTTTAACGATTATGTTTTAATTGACATATAAAATCCCCCATGACCCTTTCTACACATTGAAAGCCTATAGGTTAATGTTAAATACAAGTTTTAAAATTTTGTTGTTATTACTAAAAGTTTGGAGACAGCATTTTAAAAATTTTAACAGGCAAAAATAAAAAAAATTTATGTATAACATACTTTTTGTGAGACACAACTTATAGCACTTTGCAATTTCATACTAAAAAGTCTCCTATTATAATCACACATAATATAATTGTTTTAAAGTTAACATATAAACACAAATAAAACAAGTGTTTGCAAACCTAATAATGGGTTCTACGATTCATGCTGTTTCATACATGAACAAAAATTTACGAATCACCCTTCAAATTCCAGCCCCGTGCGAAGAATGTCTCCTGTGGACTTCAAGAACGAACAAAGAACCACTCACGACTTTGCTGAAATAGGACATTGTTGAAGTATAAGTCTGCTTGATGTGATGAAATTATATGAGTTTATGGTGATATTGTTGATGATATAATGATGTGGATGTTTTGATGATAATATGATGATTACAATATGATTATGCTGGTGATATGTTGATAGCGTTAGCTAAATTTTTAAACTTTAATTGTTTTATTGATAAAGTGATTCGGAGTCCCCCAAAAGTGCTATCAGTAACGCCGTCGCCTACAATACCACCACCAAGGCGGAGATTGTGTTATAATGAACAGCGTTGGGGGGGGGGGGAGGGAAGAACGAATTGTTGCGTTCATTTAGAGCCACAACTTCTGGAGAAGCAGGGATATCGTTCTTAAGTGAAGCAGAATGTTGAATGTAAATAATTATTTAATGTGTAAACAATTATTTCTGCTATTTTTTTAACTGTCATTTATCAAGTAACGTGTTTGTACATATTTCCCCCCAAATAATAATGTACGTAATACTCAATCATTTTTTTTAACAATATTTTCTTGATATTGGTATAGGCATTAATTTTAAAACTATGTTATTTTTGCCTATACAATATTTTTCTCGAAATATAAAGTAATTATTTTTTATGTTATTTAGCAGCAGAGGCACATATCCACCAAGTTGACATAATGGTTCGTGTGAATTAGTGACACTGAGGAAGTAATAATTTATTTAATAACTTGAAGAATCTTAGTCAAAACATTAATTTTTTTAATGCATGCATCGATATAGAAAACTACAGTGAACGAAAGAATGTGCTCATAAATAAATATTTAAGTTTCATGATAATATTTAAGTAATTTTAATAATCAAATAAAGCCAGGGGCTTTTCCATGGTGAGTGTTTTGTTACAAAAATGAACACATGATTGTGTAGTTATTTTCCTATTAAAAACAATAATTTTTCTGTATTCTGCACAATTTTCCCTCAAGTTATAATGATAAAAGTTGGCATGGAGAATATTTTACAACTCTGTGTTAATGGTAAATTACGAAGTTTTTTTTCCCAAAATTACGAAATCTGCACATACAACACAATTGATTAACACTTCAGCATGCATATTTTTTTACTTAGCTTCAATTACATTACTTTTACAAATTAGTGATCATTTTAACATGAATATTCTGAATATAATGAAACATTATTCTTACTAATAATCTATGTTTTTTGCAATGTAAATTTTACAACACGAATGAATTTCAATAACAAATTCATTTTCTTAAGAATATTATTTACAATTCATATATGAATTTAAACAAAATAAATATTTTTTCTTAAGAATTACCACAAATTAATTTTAGAATACAAATGATTTTATTCTTAGGACTTACCGCAAATGAATTTAACACGAAGAAATGCACTTTATTAAGATAATTATTTACAAGGCATATATAAATTTTAGAACAAAATACATTTTTTTTTCCTTATTAAAATATCATACATAAAAGGGATGGGCATACATACAACTTTTTAATGCTATGGTTTTTCAATATCTAAAGAATGCAGAATTGGAGCAGTGGTTTACCTCATACCATTCAAGTAGTAACTTTTATCTTAATATATTGTTATATTTTTAAAATTAATAATTTCACAATTTGTCAGCGATTTTAGAACACTCTTTTGAGATCTTCCTAGGACATAGATCCTTCTACAAATAAACAATTTTTTTGCTCGAATCTCTCACTATAAGGCACGGAGCCACTCTCTCCTTTTAATTCATGTTCCATATATATATATATATATATATATATATATATATATATATATATATATATATATATATGTTGTCTGAACATACTCTTCAATTCTGGAGGTAAGTCGGTCTATATACATGACGTGGAAAATCGCAACAATTGTGTATCTTTGTCGTCATCCAAATAAGATATTGCAATCTCCTTAATTGTAAGTGCACTCTTGTAATGTTTATGAAAACCCTGTACGCAAGTAAACATTGTTTTCTCATTTAAACCAAATGTTTTTAACCAAGTAAAATTAACTCACATAAAATTTTCATTAAAGCGTAGAGTATAACTGTTAAGGCTTCTGAATTTATCGAGTCATTTTCAAGTATACTATAAGATCTAGAAGCTTCAATTATGTGCTGCACATTACCTTGCAAACAATCTCTTTGTATGTGCGAAATAATAGTATTATTCGCAAATGCAGACATGCTATGCACACAGTTTTAACAGGGCAAGTAGCTAACAATGTCCACGTCACCTCTTAATTCTTTCGAAAGTAAAGGATAAACATACGGTATCTCGTGCGAACCAATCAGTATTATAAATTACTTGGAAAAGAGCGAGAGTTGAGAATGAATGTCCAGAGTTAGTAAACTACTGGACATTTTTAATGGTAAAATAGAAATAAAAACACTTTTTCACTCAAAGTCGGATTTCTGTCAGGAATGCTCGTGTTGCATAACGAATTAAACTTCTCAGGTAATATTAAAATTCGGACTCAAGTAATTGTTCGGCCCGCCGGTTTGCGGGGGAGGGGGGCAGGACACCTGTAGAGTGGTCGGCCTAGCAGTGTCCAGGCAGGGATGGGGGATTTCTCACTGTGTCTTTCTTCGTGCCCCAAGGTAGAAGACCTTGCCAATGAATTTGAGGGAACCATGGGCCTCTTCGTCTCGGCGACATGCTCCTGGACAGGGACACAACAAAGTTGGAGATACAACATCTCACCAGAGTTGGCAAAAGAAGGGAGGAATTTGATGTCTAATGGTCGGGCCCTTGGTTGAGCTGGGACCTGGACAGATCGGAGGTGGAGGATGGTGAGGATGAGACTGGGATAGATGTCGTGAACCAACATGGGTGAACACATCTTTCCAATCCGTCTATTGTTGCGTTTGAGCTTGCTCATGCTATTGCTAACACAAGCAAAGCCCTCCCGGACAAACACCACAGGGTTCCAAGTACAAGCCCAACCAGGAGTTGTTTGATCTTCTAGACCTTGGCCACTTGTCCTGTATGGATCTAGATCAATAACTCGCGTTATTGACCTAGACCTGGGCAGCTATAGCTTCCTTTATCAGGCTGTTTTGTTCCTGGAGGGAGGTTCATGGGGGGTATTCCCATGGACCATTGCGGTTTTAGTTCCTAGTAGGAGATGAAGTGTGTTATTAGCGGAACACTACTATTTTATTTTATTCATAACTTTTCGAAGTATTTTTTATTATATTTTTTATTCAATTATCAGAAACCAGGGTGTCGATTGATGTGTGTACAGAAGCGTATTTTTTAGACAGATATGAATATGCCATCAGAAAAATTTATAATTATGTGACAATGATCAGTGTCAATAATCAATGTTCAATATGTATTACACTTGGCATATAATTAATAATACAGATTTGAATATGCTTATAAAATTCAATATGTTGCTGGTAATAGTCCCATAATCTTATTTTTTTCTGACGTTATATTTATATCTGTCTAAAAATTGTGAATTCGTATACACGTCACCCGTCACGCTTGTTTGTAGAAGAATTAATAAAACACATAAAAATTACTTAAATATATCTATATATAAAATTAAATAATTAAATATATAAAGAAGTTAAATCTAAATAGCAAATTTCTTAATAAAAATAATTCAACAATATTATTATATATAAAAATTTATAAGTTAAATCTAAATAAATATTTAAAACATAACAACTTAAAAAGTTAGTATATGTAAATAAAAACCTTATAAATATAAAAGAAAAATTTCAAAAAATTTTATATGAAAACCTAAAAAATTATGTAAGAAATAAAAACCTAATGTTTTTAATGAGAAACACGATATTATTTATTTGTCTCCCAGCTATGAACTTCTTATAAATTCTTATCAAAGTGCATGTCGCGATAGCCGAGTTGTCTAATGCGTTAATCTGGCGTTCCAAGATCCGGCAGATCGATCCTGCAACATTCTATGTCATATTTTAAGTCCTAAAAAAAAGCAGCCCACAGCAGACAACTCTAAAACTGGTTCGATCGAGAGCGTCCAATCGAAGGACTGGCATGCCATCAAGTGGCGAATGTGAGAACCAATATGACGGCGCTCCTAGCGACCAATTCAAGAACTAACGTGGGAAACAAATGATATATCCAAGATGGTGTTGAACGAGAAGGTGGTGAGAGAGAAATGACAACCAAGATGGCGGCCTCCAGTACACTCATGTACACAAATGACGAACGAATGGGAGAGAAAGGGAAAGAAAGAATGCAGGAGAGAAAAAAATGGGGAAGGAAGGGCGAGGAAGGGAAAGAAGGGAAGCAAGAGAATGAGAGGAAAGAAAGAGTGCAAGAGGGAAATAATGGTATTTCTCGGAGAAAACCCTCGGAATGCAACAGCATGAAAAACTACTACATACTGGTTACCAAAGTAGCTGTCGAACGAAAGTAAGTAATAAGGTGATGCACACTGGCTACAAATATAGCTGTCCAATATGATGGTGTACTGGCAACAATGATAGAGATGTATTAGCTGTCACGTGACCAGAATTACAGAGTGGGAAGTCCGGAATCTAAGTGGCTGAGCCACTGCCCCAAGCCTTTGTGCCCGAAGGAACATTATCTATCTACTATTATCAACTCGAGCTGCTCGACTGCAGCACACGACAGAGTATGCTTACTGCAGCCGGGAGACTGTGTCACCTTCATCGCGGGCAACTAGATTGGAGTACAAGAGACAGTATGTTACCCCTAGTCGGTAGAACGAATCACCCTCATTGCGAGCTGATATATTACAGGACATGAGCCAGTATGCTCCCTATAGGAGGGAAAATAAGTTACCTCCATCATGAGCTACTGGACTAAAGAAAACGAGGGAGTATACATCTAAAACATACACCTAAATGTCTCCAGTTTCTCGGAAAGGAAGCCTTTTAGTCATGAGTGTTATGTATCATGCCCGAAGACAGTTATTTAGTGCATTTAAACAAACAATTGCACAAGTGGCCAAAGAATCTTGCTATGTATGCACAAAATTAATGTATCCAAAGCAGTGTCGTAACATCAACACTGCTGCTAATTTAACAGTACTACCTTCCATCACACATGAACACATAATTTTCTGTTATATATGTACCAATAAGATTGATGAAACACGGGCTCAGAGGAGATTCTATTAACCGTTGATAAAGGCATTGTTACAAGCCATACACATATCTATATTGCAGTGATGCGTTCCACGACAAATTATGATTAATATTTTCTTTACTCTTATGCTGGTGACCCTAAGATCCACAACACTAATAAAAATGCCACAGCAATGGTCATGAAGTTCATTAATCGCAGTGTTAGGGGAACGTGGCCTACAATATTTGCAATACTGTTACTGCCTTTAATGAGATAAACGGCGAGTACACTCCATCGCTTAATGACGGCGTCATCAATTCAGCTGTTGCAGAAACAGTATTTAGCGAGCATATACGTTATGGGCATGCAGTCATTAACATCTCTAATACACATTTATTCCGCTGTACCATCTTTAAATGAGGAGTTGTGTAATGATGATGCAGATAACCAAACTGTACCCAATAATAATTTAAAACGAAATCCTGCAGATCGTATTGGTATTTTTAGAGAGAAAGTGGACGAAGAACTTGCATGGGTGAAGTTATTTCATGAAGGGAATAATTTCCTTAGAGAAAACAGGTCAGTCGCCATAACACCATTTGACTACTATCAGAAGAGGATAATGAGTAACAAATAGAAGTTTCAGAATAACATATATGTGTTTTACGTGCTTTCAATAGTATAACTCTACAAAGCCATACAAAACAGGTATGTTTGTGGAGTGATACGCAAAAACCGGGTGGAACCAAGATAAATAGTACAAACTATTCATATGATGATGCACAATTTTCGTATCTTATCGCACCGACCCCTTATCAGGCGAAGGCTTGGCTCCATATCTCTACCTGGTTAAACAATCAAGGTTAAAACTTTTAAACGCGTCAGGTCACAGTAATAATAGGTTACCTGACGCTTGGCTGAAATATTCTAAGTCCATTACCTTGAAAACATAATTGCCCATAATAGCCGAACCACTGAACCGAATTCAGTCAAACAAATAGCAATGTCATCACAATTACTCCAGCAGTACAATAATGGCAAAGAAATGCAAATATTAAGCAAGAATAATAATGTTACAGTCGTCGCAAACAACAACCAAACACAGAATTATTATCCTCTATATTGGATCAGAAATCAACTATCAAACTACAACCTTGATACACCGCATGGTTGTATTCCTCCTAATAACTTCCCTTCATGAACTGTAATTTAACTGTCAACTGTCAGTCACGTATGTGTGTATATATTGGTGCAGGTGCAAATTCATTTTTTCTGGTTCGTTTGGTGCAAGGGTAATGACAAGTAAGTTAGTCAGGCTTCCTTTATGGCAAAAACTATATATAATTTATATAACCACCAACATCCTACAACGAATAAATGTTATCTATGGGCCAATCAAAAAAGGGTGCACAGAAAAAACAAAACATAAACCGATTATTAAGGCAAAACAAATTTATTATGTATTAAAATACCATTCAGCATGACCATGAATATGCATGTCACCAGTCGTACCAACCAGCTTGCGATACAACCAAATCTGATCGCCAAGTTCAAACTTCATCTTTTTACGCGAAAACATGGAAGCGTTACCAAATACACTAATAACAGCACTATTATCGGCCTTCCCTTCATGAACTGGGAAATTTTTCCAACATATTGTATCACGAGGGTCAAAGTCACCAATTTCCTTAGGCGCAGGATCCTTTTGACTAGCGACTTCCTAAAGAAACACATTTACAACAAACCACTACCTGCTTTATCGGTTTCGTGCCGCCTCGGTGGCCCATGCCTTCTAATTTATTCAATTCTTGTTTTTGTGTGAGTTTGTGACTTGGATTCCACTATTGGAATCGGTAAAACCGCTGAATTCAGCTTTGTTATACAATTTTCTGTCAAAGAATTGGTTAAGTATAAAGAACTTGTTAAATACTAGTTACTGCACTAACTTCAGTTGTTAACGATTTTATTTATATAATTCTACCTTGTTTTATTGTTCTGCCTCATGAGCATATTTCAGGCTTGTTCAGAAGAACAATTAATTATTCCGGAAACGTATTTTTGAATTTTATGCAAAGCATCTTCATAATATTTACTGTCAACTATGTCATCGGATAAATAAGTGGATGGTGTATTAACTATCACCAATATTCTTTGTGTATTAAAGACTTTAGTAATATTTTGTTTGGTAATGTAATATTCATCTGAAGTTAAAATTTCCGTTTGTTTATAAAATACGTTTTCAAACTAGGGCAACCAGTATGTCAAAAGTTTGACATGTATCAGAAAAACGAGTGTTTACTCTTTGTAAAATAAGTATTTCATATAATGTGCTAATTTGAAAATTAATATCTTTTTCCACAATCCTTTATAATTTTATTTTACTTTAAAAGTTTTAAATGTAATATTTGTGAAATAAGTTGTAAAAGTCACGATATATAACTCGATTTATGTTGGTAATCGGCCTCTCGAATCGATCATAGTGTGTGACAACTTCCGTCACGTCAATTTCCTACTTCTTTATCGACATGATCTGAATTGTGACGTCTTGTTTCTTCTTAAAATTGTAATCTCACAATCCTGACCTGAGAACATCAATTTTACATCGAAAGGTATGTTTATTGTGTAACTAATTTTCCGTGTCACATGATTTCTTTGTGTTTGCCTCAGCAATCATTAATTTTTGCCTTTAAAAGGTGATTTAGGAGTTCTCCAGCATGGCCCTAAGATGACAACCTGAATTTGGCTTCGAAGTTGAGGCGTGATCGTCCTCGGAGGATTTTGCTCGCCGTCCGTTCTCCCTTGATTTAACTTCTCGATCGAAGCTGGGTTCCTGATCTGCTTTTCGTGCATCACCAGGCCAATCTTTATTTTCGTTTTATGTAGATTGCGCATGCAGTGATACTAACAATCTTATTGGACTGACCTTCGAATATTTAAATTATCTTGGATTTATTAAATCATTTGTTTATTTAGTAATGGCTGTTTGACCAATGCCTCAGTGACAGTACCAGCCTAAATCTCAATTAAATGCTTAAGAAAAGAAAGGCAATGTAGTGTGTGTTAATTATCTCGGCCAAGATATACACTTACGGCAATCATTTAAATAACTTAAATTTCATACGAGATTCCGAAGTAATGAGAAAGTAATAAATATATAACGTACTAAAAAAAATATCTAAACAAAAATGCTCATTTTAATTTATATCAATTTCTAGTTATATTTGTTATACCCTTTGTTCTCAATGATTTTTGGAAGTGATATTAATTTTTAAAAATCAAATGTCACCTGAGATGAGTTTTTTTTATATCGCATCTATATCATACACCTCATTTGCATAAACCCTAAGTTTCTACAGTTACTTACCAAGTGACTATTGTTTTGTTAAGTAATGTAATGTTGTAAAAAGCTGAATTTTGAGTTAAGTCCTTATTATCATTTACTAACATCCAATTATGGACAAACGCACCGTAACCTGTCCCTCGGGCGTTTCCTTTCTTGTGGTGTTGTTGAGGGCAGAATGCTTTTGGTAGATTAACCCCTGCCAAATGTCTTGCCCCAAAAACACTGCCACAAGAAGTTCGGTAGCAGACGCTGGTGGAAGTGTGTGTGTGCATAATATTGCATGCTTTCTACATTATAATTTCCCTTTTTGTGTGTGCCTTTTGTTTTGCATGTGTGGCCGGCAAACATTGACACAGGAACAGTGTATAGGTTATGTAATATGTGCCCTTTGAGATAATATATTAGTTGTGTTCTTTTTTAAGTGTTTTGCCCAGTGATTAATTATATTTTAGTGTTGTTTAGTAGTAGTAATTTAGTTCCTTTGCAATGGGTACATTTATTCCAGAATTTTGTTGCATGACGAGGTCACTTACGAGTGTAACATCACAACCATTTCATTCTCCACACCAGCTCACACTAGCATGGTTAGTCTCCCGTCCACAACTCACATCACTTCACAGTTACCATACCCCTCATGTCCTGATCATATCCCCACCACTCTCCCACTCGCACTTGCCCATTCCACTTTTGCCACCTCACCACTCATGTCCACAGCAGTTGTACCAACCGCCCAAACTTTATAACCTTTAGTGTCCCCACCTTTTGGCAAAATTACCCACCCACTTGAGCGTATGTTGAGTAACTTTCCAGCTACCGATGGACATCAGGTTCCAAAATTTTTAGAGTTACTAAAACACATTTCGAAGTAACATCAAAGTAAAATTTTATCAGAAACCTAGTTGCTAGAAATCATATACCCTTTCACCCTAAGACCTCTAAGTGAGAGGACCAGGCATGCCATCTCCCAGCATTTTACTTTCTACAAGTATCATGCTACCATTTTGCACTATTTCATCCCATCCAGGTTATTCATCAACTACAGTACAGGATGTTCAAGAGGCTGCAGGAATTTAATGAATCATTGTCATCCTATGCAAGTAGTATAACAAAGGGTGCTACCATTTTGCATCTGCCCCAATCTGAGAGTGATATTGTGAACTCTTTTTTGGAAGGGTTAGAACTGCAAGAGCATTCTCGCCTAGTACTTTTGGGCAAACCAAATTCTTTCACTGAACTGGACCGAGTCTGCATCCATTCACAAAACATTCGTTATGCAGACCAAAAGTGTGAGAGCATCTCCACCAAGAGTAGGTATACTGATAAGGCAGGCACTATCCCAGACAAAAAGGGCAAATGCGTAATCCTGATGTAAATGTTGTTGAGCCCAAGCAAGTTAGTCGTATGTCGTGCGACAGTAAAGGTCAAGCTAAAGTTTCGGGTAACGATGCACGTGCATGCTTTTATTGTAAAGAAACTGGCCACCTTATTACGAGATGTCCTGTATTACCTGCAAAGAACCATCTTTGCCGGGTCGAAAAGTGAGCGTTGCTCCCTACGAAAGGGGCAACCTTGTAAATTCTCAGTTTAATAATCACATTATTCAAGCTATCAATTTTGGTCACCGTTTCCAACGGCATTTTGGCCCTTGCGGTATAAATGAAACTAGAAGACAAGTCAGTACTTTTCAGGATAATTTCCCAAATGTTGTAGAGGTACAGAAATTTGCCACCTCTCGTGTTGAGCTAAATGCTGGGCCTTTGTTGATAGATGCCCTAGTAAACTCGAGATCTGCTCGTACAATAGTTTCAGGTGAACTCTTTAAGGAATTTAAATAGTTAAAATTGGTAAAGACTGTTGAGACATGTAATATCCAGTGTTATACTGCTTCTACATAGGCATTGCCTATGTTGTGTTATGCCACCATTAAATTGAAAATTGGCCACTTTACATGGATGTACATGTGTTTAGTCTCTTCCTTTTATTTTAGGGGCCGATTTCATGGCATTTTCTGGATTGGTTTTAGACATTCTGTTGCAGCAGATATTTTTCCTATTCGCCCCTACTGGAAAAAATTGTTTCCATTAATTATAACCATAAGCAGCCCCTTTCTTCTGAAATTCGAATTGAATTTCAGGTAGTTGTGCACCCCTTTTCACATTTACAGCCTCATCAGCAAGTCGCTATTCAAAAATTTTGTAACCGTATTCCCTGAAGTTCTCATTTCGCAGTTAGGTCTAACTGACTTGTTGGAGTACGAATTTAAACTGGTAGACAAGGAGTATGTCAGCAACCACCCTTATAAGCTAGCTCTCCCAAAAAAGGAAATTTCGAGAAATCATGTCCAGTATTTATTAGACAATGGCGTGATTGAACCATCCTCTTCCCAATATGCTAGTCCTGCATCTTTGGTTCCTTAGCCTAACGACAAACACCGTGTGGTTTTACCGAAAAATTAATGAGAAAATTGAGATAGAGTCTGTCCCACTCCTGGACATTCATTCGGCCTTTAATTGGTTTGGGAAAAAAAATTGTATACAGCCTTTGATATTAATTCGGCCTTGTACCAAATTCTGTTCTCCATACAGTCCAAACGATTACTAGCTTCTGTGTTCCCTTGGATATCTACCAATTCACACATACCTTTCGGTTTGACCACAGGTGCCTAAGTCCTCACAAGACTTTTAGATAAAATAGTTTATGATGTTAAATTCAGGTATCTGTACAATTATTTGGATGACCTGGTGATATACTCAGAGTATTTCGAGTAACATTTGGTCTACTTGAAATAAGTTTTGTCCCGTTTACAACAGGCAGGTCTGACAGTCAATCCTAGTAATGTAAAATGTTCTGTGCAGCAGATTTCCTTTTTGAGCCACACTATTTCTTCTAATGGTGTCTCCATTGATTGTGAGCGTACTAGATGAATTAGAGAATTTCCGCTGCCTAGGGATGTAAATGGCACTACCCGGTTTATCGCCATTATCCAGTTTTTCGAAAAATTCATACCAAACCTAGCTGAAAAGGCTCAGCCTCTTAATCGTTTACGCAAAAAGATTGTACCTTTTGTAAGTGGCGAGAAACAACAAAAGGCCTTTAATACTCTCGAAAATGAAATCATTACTCCCCTGGTTCATCGAATGCCAGATTTTCCCAAAGAATTCATTTTGAAAACGGACGCTTCGGTATGGCAGTCCTATTTCAGGAATTCGGTGGTGTTAGGAAGCTTATTTCCTTCGCATAATGCACTCTCACATCCCAGGAAAGAAAGTCATCGATTTATGAATTAGAATGTTTAGCAGTTGTTTTTGGCATCGACAAATTTATGTAGTACTTAGAACATGCCGAAATCCTACTAGAAACGGACAACCAGGCATTGTTGTGTCATTTGGCTCACCCACGACAACTTGGAAAAATTGGTCATTGGGTCATCAGAGTATCTTCATTAAAATTCTGTGTACAACACATTAGAGGATCCCAGAATATAGTGGCTGATGCTCTCTCCCGCATGTTTGATGGTATAAATTCTAGTAATGAGACCACTGATCTTCTGAATTGTAACCTTATAGAAGACTTTATTTTGGCTTTCATGTATATTGAAGAGCATTGAGGAAAGTATCACGACCTAAACAAAATCATGAGACATTGAAATCAGGTATAAAACAAAAGCCATATTTTTGTCAAAAGGTGTCTTGTGTTGCAAGTCTCGTGATATTATGAATCGTGTTGTGTTGACTGCCCATCTCAAACCCACGATTATTGACTATTTTCATTCATCGCCCTTTGGTGCACGTCTGGGCATCCGTAAAATTATTCAGGCTGTCAGAAGACATTTCATTTGGAAGGGCATGGATGGTGAAATTAATGAACATAATAAATTGTGTGCTTTAAGCAAACCTGCACAGAACACCCATTTAGGTTATCTTTTTGCATAAGTTGCCGAGAAACCTATGCAAAAGTTTTTCATTGATTTTGTTGGTCCTTTTCCCAGAAATAAGTTAGAAGACAATATGCTATTAGTATGTGTTGATGAATTTTCAAATTTGTGTGGCTCATCCCTATGAGAAAAGCTCATTTGGCATCAACCGTTCCTGCTTTGCAAACTAAAGTATTTCGAAACGTTGGTGTACCTGCTGCTATTGTATCAGATAATGGCTCACAGTTCACTTCCAGAATTTTCAATCGTATGTGTTTCTCCATTGGTATTCGCCACATCACCTTGTATCGATATAACCAATCTCCTTTGCATGCGGAGCATTTCAACAGAAAAACCTCCGTTCGGCCCTCATATCCTTCCATGCGATAGAGCATTCGAATTGGGACAAAAATTTAACTTGGTTGCAGATGGCTTTTAATTTTGACAAACATGGATCCGTTAAAGATAGTCCGTTCAACCTTGTCTTCACTTATTTTCCTTATAATCCTCTGTCTTATTTGTCGCATTTAGACGATTTGTTACCGAATGATCCCAAAGACATTCGTCAAGTATATGCAGCAGCCGTCAAGAACCTCAAACGAGCCCATTTCAAGGGTAATGAGAGATATAACAAAAATCGGATTGACAATCCATTTCGTGTTGGTGATTTGATCATCTGTAAAGCTCACCCTGTTAGCAGGGCAGTTGACAATAAAATGGCTTATTTTTCGTTTCGTTCAAATGGTCCCTACCAGATCCAGTGTTTTCTAACGCCAGTCATAGCCAATCTTGCTAACCCTAGTTTAGGTAAATTCGTAATGAGAGCTCATGTCTCTCATTTAACGAAGTTTCACCCTCCGGTGTCTTAATAAGTTTTATTGGGTTCTCTACATGTCTAGGAGCTGCAGACCTTAGCTGTAGTAAGTAATTTTGTAATTATTTTCATTTGTGCGGCTGGCGAACTAAAAAAAAATTTTCTGGAAGGGATTTACCCCCCTTCCCAGAAACTTTGTCAGGGTGCTTACCTTACCCCAACTTAAATTCTTCTTAGCCTTGACTTTATTTTGACCATGGAGTAATCAAACACTGGTTCGAGTCCTTTTTGAGGCTATTTCTCTTTGTGTGCTATATAGATGCAAGAAAAAATCCTAGGAAATAATTTAAATCAACTTGAGATACTAATTTAAGTCAACTTGAGGATATTAATTTTATTTAATATGAAGGGACTAGGTTAAATCATATTGTGGTTTCTAAGTTAGGTCATTTAGTTGTTGATTTTTGGGGAACATGTACTTTGATATCAAATTTTTGTATTTTGGGTCTGTCTTGTGGGATTTATTCTTCTCCAGCATTAAATTGGATTAGGTATTGAACTTTATGGGTGACAGTAACAATTTTTTTCAACTTTCCATTTCTCTCTGAAACCTTCGGTGATGTTAATCAAGGTTATTTTCGGGTATGGAAGTAGCTAGTAATCTATTTGAGAATCATTTTATTTTGGTTATACTCCCTATGAGTGTACCATATTGTGTTTTTTAGTTTTATTTTCCCGTTGAAGCATCATGCTTCTCCTCCTGCGTCGCAGTTCTGGTTGTGGCCAGTGCAGTTTTTGCATCGGTCACTATCTCACCCCAGGAATCAGGAGTTCTTTTTGATCGTGAGGACGATGTTCTTTCTTTGGACAGCTCTTACTCAGTAGTGTTAAACTTTGATCTGGGGTCTGGTCAATGAATGCAGTGATCTTCAAGATATGATAAACTCTATAATTTCTGGGCATCAACAAGAAAATAAAAACCCTGGAGATAACTCCTCTTTTGAACTTAATTTTGACCACGTTATTGTGCAGTTGAAGAACAGTTTAAGTGCATTTCAGGCTGAGGTAAAAAATTTGACTTGAATACTGACTTCTCGAGTAAAACGTGCATTCTTTGACTTTGGTGGCACTATCTTAAAAAAAATTTTGGCACTCTCGACAGTGATGGCTTAGTTCTGCTTGAACACATGTTAAATAATTCAAAGTACTCTCAGGATGATATTTCGACTAGCATGACCATTTAAATAGATATGATCAAGTATTTAGAGGACAGAGTTATTAATAATAATGTTTATATTAGAAATTTGAGTCAACGCTACTTGGATCATTGCAATGCTTTGTATCGCAATCTTTCATTTGCACTCCATCATACCCTTGATGGTATGATTCTTTTGAGTTAAATAATTGATTTAAATGGCATTCTAATTAGTCAGTGAAGCGCTTACAAACACCTGCTCAGAAATTTTTTGTCTTAGACATGCAATTGAAGCCAGCGTTCATGGAGAATTGCGCACCACTCTGTTAAGCACCAATTATTTTCTTGATATTTTATGGCACATCCAGCAGTTACTCACTTTGCCTCTGTATATGATAACCCCTGTAGTAAATGAGAATCTGTACATGATCTGTACTCTAAGTAACGCTCAAGCCATTATCTACAACTCTTCACTGAATGTTGTTAGTAATGTCCCTCTGGCAAACAAAGACAGCCTCTTTGAAAAATGACAAGTAATACCTGTTCCCTTCGTTTTTTTTTTTTTTGCAAAACTGAACAAATTTCCATTATTTCACGCACAAGAATATCTGTATGTTAGTCCCGATCGTAAACATTTTGCATCAGTTAACCATGTTGATCTCAGCAGCTGTGTATCTCATGGCATTATGCTTTGTTCTGCTGACTTCCCTTTTTTTGATAGCTATGTTGACAATTGCGAGTTCAATCTTTTCGCTGGCAGAGAATATTTTGAATTTTGTGACAAGTCAGTAAGTAACTTAAAGCTCCCATTTTTACGTAAGACTGGTGCGTATTGGGAGTTTGCCACAAACGCCACTACTGATGTTACTTTTCTCTATAGATCTACCACAGAGACCTTTGCACCTTTTACCTTATCTCTATCAGTTTCTGGCCTGATCAACAATGTATCCCATTGTGATATTATGAGCCCCTTTTTCAGAACTTTGGGTTTCGTTAATTCCGCACTTAACTACATCTTATTCTTGCCAATTATTCATGTACCTAATCTAATAAGCAAACTTTCACATGTAAATGTTCCACTTTTGCATAACCTCACCATGAATAACTCCCTTATTAAATACTTAGATAACCTCCTAGCTTCAAACCCTAAAGGCGCTGCTTTCCATGATGTTGTGAGTCTCCTAGGTCCTCGTCCTTCACTGCCTTCCTCTAATCTAAATTGCACCGCCATCATCGTCTCCTGTGTCTCAGTACTTCTTTACTTGTTACCTTCTCTTGGTTAAAATCCATATTTTGCACTAAAAATAGCTCCTCACCTTCTGGTCCACAACAAGTGGTGCCGAAAGGGTGTGTCATGTTTCCCTTAGCTACCACTTTTGCCACTTCTAACAGTTAACAGTTTCCTTAGGTTTTACTTAAATTTTGTATGACCTAGTGTGTGTGGTTTTGTGCCAATGTTTACCCTGGTCCTTTTAGGGATGGATTATGTGCTGCGTTCGGTGGCCCATGGCCTCTAATTTGTTTAATTATGGTATTTGTGTGACTCTGTGACTCGGATTCCGCTTTCGGAATCGGTAAAATCGCTGAATTAAGATTTGTTATCCCATTTTCTGTCAAAGTATTGGTTAAGTATAAACTAGGCCAACCAGTATGTCAAAGGTTTGACATGTATCGGATAAATGAGTACTTAATCTTTATAAAATTAGTATTTCATGTAATGAGATATATTTGACAATAATAACTATTTCTGTTTCCTTTATCATTTTGTTTTACTTTAAATTTTTTAAATATTATATTCGTGAACTAAGTTGTAAAAGTCACGATATGTAACTCGATTTATGCTGGTACTCGTCCTTTCAAATCGATCTTATTCTGTGACGGCTTCCGGTATGTCAATTTCCTTCTTCATCGAGATGATCTGAATTGTGAAATTTTGTTTCTTCTTAAAATTGTAATATTACAATTTTGATGCGAGAACATCAATTTTACCGCGAAAGGTGTGTTAATTGTGTAACTAATTTTCCGTGTCACATAATTCATTTTTGCCCTTAAAATGTGATTTAGGAGTTCTCCAGCACGGCCCTAAGATGACGACATGAATTTACCTTCGGAGTTGAGGCGTGGTCGTTCTCGGAGGATTTTCCTCGCCACCCTATCTCCATTGATTTAATTTCCCGATCGAAGATGTGTTCCTGATCTGCTTTTCGTGCAACACCAGGCCAAACATTATTTGCATTTTATGTAGATTCCGCATGCAGTGATACTAAGAATCTTACCGGACTGAGCTTCGAATTGTCTTGGAACTACTAAAACATTTGTTCATTTAGTCATGGTCGATTTAACAATGCCTTGGTGACAGTACCAGCCTAAATCTAAATCAATGTTGAATTGAAATCATAAGAAAGAAAGGCAATGTAGTGTGTATGCTAATTTTCTCGGTCAAAATGGCCACTTACAGCAATCATTTAAGTAACTTCAATTTCATAGGGGATCTCGAAGTAATGAGAAAATAATAAAAAGAAATGGTAATAAAAATCGAATCAAAAATGTGAAACAAAAGTACTCATTTTAATTGAATTAACTTCTAGACATATTTGTTATGCCTTTTGTTCTCAAAGTTTTTGGTTGATCGTTGGATTGTTTTTGGTTGATTGTTAAAAATAAAATAATGATGTGGCCTGAGATGAAATTGTTTTTTTTTTTTTTTTTTCATAAATATCGTAGCTATATCAAGCACGTCTATCTCATAAACCCTAAGTTTCTACATGTACTTACCAAATGTCTGTTTTGTTTAGTGATATAAGTTGTAAAGATGCACAAATGCACCGTAACCTTGCTCTCAGGCATTTCCTTTCTTATGGTGTTGTTGAGGGGAGAATGCTTTTGGTAGGTTAACCCTTGCCAAACGTCTTGCCCCATAAATACTACCCCAATAACTGGTACCTAATATTCTCGTGTAATGACTTAAACAGGCCAGATGTCTTAAAAGCACTTTTGTTGCAGATGGCTCACCTAATGCTTCAGTAGAGCTGCTTACATTTCCAGAGAAGCTCGGTTTGGTCGTAAATAATCCAGTTACGCTATCATGGCAATTCATTATATGCTTAGATGCTTTGTTTCCACGACTGAAGCATAAAAACAATCCAATATTAGGGTGGGGAGTAGCAGATTATTGGTTACATGTATTTCAATAGCGCGGTAGACCTCCCGTGCTGATGGTTGTGTGGGAAGAGCAATTGCAAGCCTTTGATAGTCTCCAAGGCGTGGAACTTCTAGACCATGTTGTGACTTGCGAAGTGCCCGACACAGAAGAGAATAAAGAAATGCATGATTTTGTTACAAGATTACAAACCATGGGCACACATGAGTTAAAAGCGGCACCTCAAGTAGATATGCTTTTCCTAAGCCAGTCTCAAATGTAAGCAAAAATATTGGACAGAGAAGCAACTTGCAAGAAATAGATAAATAATTCCATTTGGAAAAGAAAAGAGAACGAAATTATGATTAATTCATAAAATTCTGAATTACTGAACATGTTGTCTGCGAACATTGATATCCAACCGTGCAGCTCAGTTCTGAGAATAGCTTATAATATACCTAAGTCCATTTTCAAGTTGGAGCCAGCTATAATTACAAGGCCAATAAGCGAGGATATACAGAGGATACATGAGCGAGGAGGCCATGTAGCCTAACAGGTTTTTTCGATACAAAATCATATCATAATTCACCATTAAGTATCAGCTTGTGAGTGTCCCGTCCGTTTTGTCAACTTAAGCTAAGGAACAGTTCACGAAAAATGAAAATATGTTATCGTCATTTCCGGTATTCCAGAAGAAAGATATCGCATGCTTAGAATTGACACGTATTCCTCGAAACAATATAAAATATTGATAATATTAACAGATACGTTTCCAGGCCTTTTAATATAGATCATCTCAGTCTAGCTGAATATGTTGTTAGGTATGGAGCTGCAATCACGCTGTATTAGTAAGGGTGGGCCAGCCGTACTTCATTTATGATTTATCGGATTATCAATTTGATATCAAACTGATTGATCTGATTAGGATAAATCCGATCTTAATCCGAGCATATTATTTAATCCATAATTTTAATCCGATAAAATTTGGTTGTTAAAGCAAAGAAATATGACCAAAGAATTTTGATGGAATATCTTTGATCAAATTCCTTTCATGTAATTTTCTTAATTTTGTGTGGATTTATAAGTGTGTAGTTTGGTGTAAGTGAGCTATTTATTTTTTATTTCTGGGGGAGTGGCACCCTTGGATCTCTGGTGTTGTAATGAGGTGTGATGTGTAGGGAAGGGGTATATAAATATGTATAGGTATTGTGTATTATAAATTTTTTATGTTATTGAGGAGTTCGTTTACCGTCTAGCAGGCGACCGATGGAGGAGGGGCAAGAGTATCACAACACACGTCTGCTTCGGCTGGTTTTTTGTTTATAAACTGAGGTTATGGTGGAAATAACAAATTATTTTATTAAATAATATTCTGAAATCTACGTCAGTTTACTAAGCCGTCTTGTATGTTAGAAATATAATTTTTGGCAAACAAGAGAAACTCACACATGACTCGTCATCAAACAGAAGATCTTATGTATCGGAAATGAATATAATGTTGTTTTTTATTGAAAATCAATTAAACTAAAAATCGACCTGAATACGATCAACATCCACAACGTTAGTTTACAAATGTAATTAAAACGAATGCAACAATTTGACTAATACAAAAGGAAATTTTTTTTTAACACTTTTTAAATATATACAAATTATGTTAATGATGCATGTACTGGATGAAACAATGAAAGTTAGAAATTATGAACTATTTCATTACAAATAAATTTTATGGATTCGCAAACTAATTACAGAACATACTTCCCCATTAACACTGGCCCAGCTATCCTGATGTCATAGAAAAATAAAGAAACAAGTTAAAATAAATATATCTACAACAAAGGAAAAAAAATACCATTTCCCTAAAAATAAATTACACGAATCAAATAGTAAGAAATTACAAACGAATTAAACAACCTATTTCTATGTAAATGGCCGGCCCGGCTATCCTAGTGTTATAAATAAAGTCAGGAAATGTTTTCTCTAGCAATGTATTATTTAAGATAAAAAAATTTCACTACTTGAATTAAACTGCATTATCCCTACAACACAAGAACGACGAATTTAAAACACAACTGTATATATTTATAGTAGACACGTACCTTACAATGTAAATGTGTTCAATACAATGCGGGGAATATGCCTGTTCGCTTGGGAAGTCGATGCAGGAGTGAGGCCAGAGGTAAGCTGAGCTAGTTGTTTGGAGCAAACAGAGCCTCCATCTACTTCATCCTACTTCTTATTATAGACTGAGGTTATGCCAGAAATAACAGAGACTAAATATTAAGTCATTTAGAGCACGGTCACGAATCAATAAATAATTATTTATATAATAAATATACTAATCATGCACCTTACAATGTATCGTTATAATGTAATGCGAAACGATCTTCCCCTTAAAAATTTCCAGTTATCACAGACAAATTAATTAAATTAATATTTCCCATGCAAACTTCCTAATAAAAGAAAAGAATTGGACACTATTCATACACATTCTGAATTATACATACAAGGAATTAAAAAACATATCCTATTTCCCTACAAATATAATTGTAATGAGATATTATTCACAATAAATTTAATCATGTCTCCCTCAGGTGTACAGCGTCAAATGAAATTTTAACAACGGACAATGATGTAACATGTAATCGCAAAGAAAACCTTACTTTAATTTCAAGCTTTAAAATAAATGATTTTTAACACAACTTCCATTTCAGTCTCGCTAGAACAGCTTCAGAAATTCACATTTACAAATACTTGCTGAATTAAACAGACCACGCACTTCCTCAAAAAAAACTATCCATTTTTTTTCAAATGAATATTATGCTATGTTAAAAAAATTATCGATATATGTAAATGTATAAATGGAAACACAGTATATCGGTCCAAATTAATTTAACACACCCTCAAGCAAATCCCTCAAAGTCCCACATTGTGTACGAAACACTTTTTAAAATCATCGATTAAATTTTTCAGGAGAGGTATCCACTTTTTCCGATATGATTATTACTAACACACATAAAAAAAATTCATTGTAATTACTAAGCTGCTAATGTTATGAAGACTAGAATTAGAAAGTGTACTTCTTTCTATCTCAGGAATCCTCTCCTCCAAGTAGGACACCTAACTTCTTTGGGTAGTAAAGAGCAACTGACCGAAAATGCACTTTTGGAAAATGCACCAACCACCCAACCAGGTTTTCTGTTATCTCACTCGTTCTCCTTCCCTCTCTCTTCAACCACTGTGCCAAACACTACCAAAGGAGCAATAACCCCTATCCTTTGTCATGTAGACCATTTGGAAAAACTTCTTTCTGGAAAAAAATATAACTTACGAATTATATCACCTCAGAAAAGTATACAATTATCCCATAAACAATATTTATCAAATTCGAAACCTTTCGAAACTAAAACAATTTTCAAGAAATACAAGATGAAATGGGAATTAACTAAACAGACAACTGCTCTAAAGCTAATCCAATGAAATGGTATTCCAATCTAACAAGCATATTGATTGCATATTAATAGTACATCTAAACCCCAATCAATACCTGTAGGTTTATTAAATTAAATTATTAATCAAATATGTTTAAATTTTTTATCTATTATCATAACACAATAAACAATGTTTTAACATTTTTTATGATCCCACAACCCACAAATAGCGAGTTTTTGCGAAACCTCTCTATTGAACCAAGAACCTATCCTTTCCCCTTTTAATGTTCTTGTCAACTAAATTCGTTTGGAGAACTATCTTTTTGCAATTCGTTTTCATAAAATCTGCCTTTTGTATGTTCTGCATCGTAGATTTCGAGGTAATGAACTCTGGGAAAAGAATTTATAACTGAAATTATTTTTAATATTTCATAATACCAATTCACCATATTTTTTTTTTCTCAAAGATCCCTTTCTATTTAGAGACCACATATATAGACCAACTTCAAACTTTTGTTTTCTCTCATGTAATACTTCAACTATTATTATAAATAGCTTTCATCCATCTACTGTCCATAACCTATTCGGGTGCTATCTTAACAGTTCGATGATATATAGAGTAATAAAATGTAAGTGTTTCAGGCAAAACAACCACCCAAATGTCAGTGCCCTTCGACGTGAAATGTTTGAATATTAGTTTTTTTGATCGATTTGTTGAATTGTTCCACCACACTGACATTATGTTCCGAATATGTTATGTAATGATTGATACCATATTTAGTCATTAGTTTCTGGATATTTGCATTTAAAAACTTGGATCCTTTATCGGTTTGGAACGAATTTAATTTAACAATTTTTCTTGCAAAACCATTTCCATTGCATCGCTAACCTGTTTCCCAGTCTTGTTTTTCGTGGGTATACCCCAACTATATTTTGAATCAACGATTATTATGGTTAAGATATACTTGAATCTCTTATTGTATTTCGAAAGCAATGTCATTTCACACAAATTGGGTTAAAGAAGTTCATTTAAAACCTTAATAATAACTCTTCTTCTGGGAAACCTTATCCTTGTAGGGGCATGAAGTCCTTGAGAAATATGTCTCAACATAATTTGTAATATAACCGTCATCAGTCAGCTCTTCAATAATATAAACAATTTTGTTCATATGTAAGTTTTTCACAGACACTTTCAAAGGGATGAGAAGTTTTGATTTGTCCACCCATTCATTAGAATTGTTCCAATATACACGAGAAACACGATCACCAACTTCAATTTTATATATTTCCCTTCCAGCAATATCGCTTAATAAATGTAGTTTTCGATGGTTTTGATTTCCTGAACGTTTATTCGCATTTGTATAATGAACAAGTTCTTTAAATTTCTCCAAATTGGTGTAGGAATAATCATTTGGAAAGTTTTTAAATAATAATTCAAACAATCCTTCACTCACATCAGTTATGTATTCGCTTATTTTAATTATATTCTCAGGCAAAAAGGCAATTACCGAATCTCTCAACAATCATATGTTTCCATGTTGATAGAAACCAAATGTTGTATCGAACATAGGTGAAAAATATTTTAAAGCCAACTAATGTTAAATGGCAAATATTTTGCTTTTTCTTCTTAAAAGATTCTTCCAATTTAATTTGTAATGATATTACATTAGGCATATTCAACACAGAATGTAATGTATCCGTTCAATTCATTACAGGTTTAAATATTCCTTCCTTTAAAACATCTTATTCGATATGGGATCATTTGGCTTATAAATATTTCTCCTTCACTGCAGATATAATGTTATGTAGTTCCGAAGCAAAGCCAGATATATTTTGGATTAACTTGCATTAATGTAACACTATTAATTTATAAAATAAATCCTTGCTTTTCTAAATGCTGCAGTAGATCGACTAACTATTACATTAGATCGAATAGTTTGTGCCTTTTCAATCTTATCGATTTTACTTATAACAGTACCTAATTTATTTCCAATATAATTTTCAAGTCATTAATTACTAACCTTAGATTGTTTTGGATTTCTGTAACTTGTGTTGTAAAAAAGCGTGTTTAACACACCATTCAAGTCTATAGGTAATCTATTTAAACGTTATTCTATTCGTGGTTCATTACTCTGCAACTCATTCAGAATATTAGTTCAAATGTTTACAATTACACTCGTGGTTTTATAAACATTATCAAAACCATCAACAAATTATATTAATTTTTCTTGAATATTGGTTGATTTCGAATTAAATACATTTAGTGTAATGGTGTTTAAGTCTTCCACATAATGTTTATTTACTGCATTAGTATCTTTAACAGCCATGCCCACATTACATAATATATGTCCATTCAAATCCCAATTCCCATTGCGATTTTTTGTTAAAGAGGTATTGTAATGATTATGTTTTATACCACTATGTTAAAAACATTGAAAGACCCACTATTCCTGACCAGGAAGTAAAAAAAAACTGTCAAATCCAGACCTACAACCGCTTTATATAGGGAAAGCGATGGTATGATCACCAGAAAACCATACTTGTTTTCCCAGAGGTAAAAACACATATATCTTAAAACATTGTAAATATTATATCGCCCAAAACATGATCATTGTAAATATATTGTTGATTCGTATTGCCAATTTTAAAAAACAATTATCATATTTGCATTATAATACAAACTATATTTTGTAATATGTGCATGATTATGTGACAGATAAAAAGAATCAACGTTTGAATGTGTATGTAAACTCAAATACTTCTGTGCGTCACCCTGCGGTTTGCACCAAACATCGACAAATATATATATATATATATATATATATATATATATATATATATATATATATATATATATATATATATATATATATATATATATATATACACAGAATTGAGTAATACTTCATTTGGAAGCACGATATTTTCTTTATTTGTAAAAGGGAAATATCACATTCCTTCATTTAATGACAAAATTGTTTCTAACTGTTGATATTTCCCTTACTGTATTGTTTAAGAAAATACATATAGATTTTCAAACATAAGTCCATTTGGATGCACCAACATCGACATAATACCACAAGCTTTTCCACATGAAGAATTACTGCTTATTATACAACGTACAATTGGAGGTAAAATCATTCTTTGTTTTTGTTCAATTGCATTTTCATTTGTGTTTACAACTACCAGAAGATGTAGATTTTGTTTGATAACCTTCATTTCTACACAGTGATACATAACGTTACATTCTAATGTAAAAACTAGAAATGCGAGTATATATACAGATCTGCATTCAGTTGAAAATACTGGATCATACTAAATGTATCAAAAAAGGACGTGGTGTATTAAATACATTGATTACTAAACTACCATTTGAATTGCATTTACCAAAATATAATTATTTTGGACTGAGAACTAAGATTGCCAAACATCTGGCATGGAACTATCAAGGAATAAACTCTTTGGATAGTGCTTGTAAAGAACACAACATAGTTTATGATCGAACAAATGATTTGAAACAAAGACATATCGCAGACGCGATTCAAGCCAATAAAGCAGTAAATATTCGAAGAATCCATCTACATCAACAGGTGAAAAGCTCGGTGCCTTGGTTGTGTATAAAGTGATGCGAGCAAAAGTGAAAAGAGGCATGGGACTCAAATGCAAGACAAAACAAAAGACCAAGAAAGGAGGGATGATTCCTTTCCTTCTTCCACCATTAACAACTTTTGGATTGCTCATAGGAGAAGTATCGGCAATCATTAGTGCTGTTAAATCAAGTGGTAAAGGAATGTATTTGTAACCATATAAAGTTGGGCAAGGATAAAAAAACTTTAAATGCTTAAAAAAATGCAGAAAGTCATAAATAGTCTTCCAAAACATGTTCTTACAAAGATATTCTTGTATTTGTAAAGAAACTGAAATTTTCCTATTTGCGAGGTGGGTTTATGGGAAATAATTTACCAAAGAAACCCAACCTACATTATTACATGATTGTTATTTTAGTTTCTATACCAAACAAAGGAATGCATAGGGTTTCATTAAATAAAAACGTAAATAAATCATTGCATTATGACAGTTTCGGTGATTTACATCCTCCAATTGAAAAAATAACTTGCAATTAACAAACAATTACGAAACAGAACAATTACCATATAAAATCAATTGTGGTCATTTACATTTACATTTTTTAATATATATAGAATATATAAGTAAGTGCAATATTAAAACATATTAGTAATATGTCAATTACGTTGATATTAAGTGCCAATTCATCACAATTGCGTGCGGTATATTTCCCAGCTTTGGCTTTAGACGGAGAATGGCAAATAAGTTAAATCAAATTCGTTACTTACAACTGTTTACCAAACATTGATATGCACAACCAATAATTTACAGTTAACTTTTGTGAAAGAACCAACAATATTGTGATACCTATTGAATCTTATTATTTGGATGATTTATAAATGTTCATTAAAGCAGCATTACTGAAGATGTATATTTCTGATTACGTGGAAATCCAAACACGTTAACGACTGCGATGTATAGTTATGTCGATATCGAATTCACAGAAGACAATTCAATTGCAAATATGTTAGGTTTCGAACGGAGAGTGTATCCTGCTAATGAATTGCATGAATCTTCAAAATAGGTCAATATATTGTCATTAAATATATGCCATATAAACGATAATATTGTAGGTAGTTCATATTTGAATGGAAAACCGACAAATTTATTACATGAATTCATGTGTGCGGTGGCTGAAGGATTTAAATAATTGAAAAACCAAATACTTATTTAGTTAATTGTGTGAATGAAATAGTTGTCACAAGTATCGATAAAGATGATAAACTTATTAATTTAAAAATCGAATAAATCGCAGTTCGTTTACATTAAAAAAAACAATATAAAGAGTTGCATTCCGCACATTGCAATCGTAGTGGTTATTGTGTATGATAGTCAATACGGATGTAAAGTAGGCGGTATTTTTTAAGAACAATGTCACCAAGGAACATATTTCGAAGAAAGTAACTATAAAAAGACGTAAACGCAACCATAAATCACTCACTTCAAATAAGTTACCGGTGAAGTCAACACGAGTCAACGAGTTGTTTTTAAAATAATTAGGATATATGTTTGATAGAAATGGATGACATACCTAATGTTAAAGAACCAATAAGTTATGAAGATGCAAACATCAATACGGAAATACATGTGTATGGACCTTTCCGAGCAAGTCCATACACATTTTCTTAGTAAATTAGAATTTATATACAAAACCATGATATTTACATGTTACCATCAAAATGTAGTTTAAGGTTTAGAGAAACAATTAAAAAGACTGCCGATGCAAGAAATCCAGTAACTACGGGAATAGTGAGAAATGGAATACTTATTTAATCGATAGAATTACATATCTGCTCAGTGCTGTAGAAATTGATCAAACACGAGACGTTGGAATTACTTCCACAATAAAGAACTATATCTCGCAAAATGTAAACGACTTTTGTATGGGGCTTATGGCTGGATGGAGCATTGCTAGCGGTTATACACTACAAATAAACAAAGGCAGAAAATATGCATTTGTTATACCGCTAAGTGTGGTACTTGGATTCGCTGAAGTCTATAAATACATCATATTAAATGTTATTCAATAATTAATTATTCTTTTCGGTAATATACATTTGAATGGCATATACAACACAAATAATAACAAGAAAGGTGTACCGTTACAATGAAACAGTGTCGAATGGCTAATGCCATATATTGAAATTAACACTTGTAAATATGTAAAGGTTTTAAAACATACCAAAAAAAGGGAAGAATTTAGACATTGCATTTAGATCATGGGGTCTGGTGTCATTTACAACACTACAAACATCATAAAAAGTAGCTTGGAGTGTGAAATCACGTTTTTCGTCCACAAAACAGAGCTATGTTTCCATTTGCTTTCAAACAAACCGATAAAACATTTTAAAAGTGGATCGATCATAATTCGATAATTGTGATATGAAAAATATTAAACTATACCTAAACAGTCAAGTTTATCCCTATACAGATTTTAATACAATCTTTGGTAATGTGGAATATCTTATTTGCTACTATATGTACTCAAAGGCACAGGAAATGTATTATAACAAAATCAGTTTACCAATACTAGAACCTAAAATATTAAAATCTAGAGGAGCATTATGTGTATTTGATTTAATCAAAAAAATTAATAACATTAGCAATAATGTAATTTATTCATTAATTGAAATAATTGAAAAAACACCCATTCCAGAAGATATGCAAGTTTATGCTTTGATAATTCATGATAGATTAGCAAGTTATAGTGTTAGAAATAAACTGGTGAAGATAATGACTTGAGTCAGGAGACGACGAACCATGATTCCTAAGAGATGTTTTGCAATGTGCAAGTATTTAAATCCCCAGAAAAAATGTATTATTACTGAATAGGCTGTTACTTATATGGAATAATATACAACGGTATTCAGCTTCAAAGCACCATTCAACTGGAAATATCTAAGTCCTTAATATTGGAGAACAAATAGATGTGTTACCAACCACCACGGTTTATAATCGGAGAATGGATGTATAAAGTTTGAGAATATAGAAGATATTTGCAAGAAATACTTAAATAATTGTGAAATATATGTTGGTGGAGTCAAGCAAACACACATTTTAGAAAGTGCGTGGAAAGAGATGGCTTCAGATATTCAAAAATAGTACAATTGTCCATCCTTCAAACAATTATGTAAAACATATGGTTATATATCGGCATTCTTCTCTGCAGAGGAAATCTCTAAATTAATGCTAACTTTGGCATTGATTACTGACTAGGGTGAGAAGGAGGAGGAGGAAAAGGAGCCCTGATTAATAATATATGGACAATATTAGAGTGAGTGTTAGTCACTACCTGTGATAATAGAAAGAATAAATAAAGTAGGTGATTCGTAAGATTAGTTAACTTACAATATACTAATAGCTATCAGCTCACCAGACCTCAAAATATAAACACTATTCATTGGAAGGAGACTATAATATTCCAGAGGGAATTCTCTCTACAAGTTAAGACGAGAATCGTAACGTCAAAAGAACGTGTTTCAAGGTTATGTCTATAGAGTGAAATTTAGAATAATAGGGTATTTGGTTTTATGCAAACCAATATTTCGTAAAGCTGAATCAAGAAGATAATGAAATTGCTCGTGCTTACAGAAATTAAAGTGTGAATTGAATATCAGCAAGTTATTAGCACGCTGGAGTTAACTATCTAGAAGAGATCTCGGAAAGAAATAGTTTTAATATCTTTGTGTCATCGAAACTGTATATATTTTTGTAAGTAATAGTGTGTAAATTTCTTGATGTTTTCCAAGCTGACAACTATCCTTTACTTGTTTGTGTTATGATTTAGAACATGTGCTTGTTAAAAAAAAAAAAAATGTATATATATTTTTTGAAACAGTTTGTCAATAAAAATATGTTTTAAAACAATTAATTCTTACATTTATTTACCACTTCTCTTTAAAACTGTGAAATGAAATTTGTTATCCTAAGAAAGGAATAATATGTATAAATAAAATAAACCTCACTAATGGTATTGCAAAAACAAATGAGTGTTGTAATGAAAAGGATAGATGAGGTTAATTTTTTTATAGATGCTTTAACATAAATCATTCGCGAGAAGTATTTCCGATGAAACATTCTTTGCTAAATCATATATACTCGGTTCGAATTGGTAAACTTACACTCTCTGCAAATGTCTCAAGACGTGTAAAAACTGTTATGTTTAGAGGTCTATGAACCTAACAGTGATACCAATCCTTGACCAGAGCCACTACACATATGGGTTAAACTTCAATGACTTGCCAGTGTTACCAACCACAAAACCGAGATCTCAAAGTGTGTTAATCTTGAGTCCAATGACCCTCTCCTGAAACACTTTAGCTTCACAATACCTTGGATACGACTCTCGCATAGCTTTGTATGAAGTAGGCAGCAAGGACCCACGAACCCTCCTGCTAGTGGCCAGGTCAATGGCTTAACCGTTGACAATAGTAAGGCGAAAATGTCTTCCTTCCTGATCTCAAACTCTTTAGCAATGTATTTTTTTTAAGTAAATGTATAAAAACTTTCCAACCTCCATTACAGCATTAAGAATCCTACACCTACTATAGTGTATTATGCTATAAAATACACAGAATATTAAATCCACTAAATGTTACTCTTATACAATGTCGAGACATGGCCAGACTTCAATGAAAAATGTGATATTATTTATTAAAACGGTTTATGCCACACACCAACCTAAAGAAAAAAAAATTAAACATATGCTATAATTTTGTATATATCCATCATTTCAGCAGTTAGGACTTAGAAAAAGTTCAAAACCTATTATTCTTTACCGAAAAATCAGTATATAAGCTTTTGTTTATTCAAAGATGGCTACTTTTTAACCGTAGTGAAAACATGATTCTGTATATTAACGGAATATATCTTTAGATGTTAATCATTAATATGATTAACAAAATATTCATTAAGATAAACAGGAACATATTCACTTAAATAAGTTCGTAAAATGTTTCTTGAAGTCGATAAGGTTAATGGAAAGTAAATATATTTTATGTTAATTTAAGGTTTACTGATATATTGGGTGTGGTCTTAATATTACGAAACGTAACAGATCAGATCTTTATAGAGTAAGTAATTGAAACCTTTCTGAAAAGAAAAAATAATATTTGCTCTAAAATGCAAAATTATTCTTAGAAATCCATAGAGGTGAAATACCAGAAACCGTAAATTATTTTAAAAATACGAATTATATTACTTTCTTTTTCTGTAAACCCACACCATATAATTTATATTGTGCTTTATTAACTACGTTGATCTCTATAACACATTTCGTAAGACTTTTAATTTAAATAATCACCCAGAATTTATTTAACTATAAATGTATTGTAAACAATCGCAATTTATTTAATTATTATTGAAATCAATTGGTTTTTATTTCTTCGAGGAGGAAACTTAGTAGAGAGGTTTATCTCAGAGGTTGGGGTGAGGGGTTGAAGTTGTCTGAAAGTTGTGGAAGCGGGTAGGGAAGGGGGTTCGGCTTTCTGGCTGGAGGGGATGAGAGATGCATTCTGAGCATTTATCTGGGAATTCGACATTTTTTAAGTAGGAGTTAAGCCTCTACGCCTCCTTCCACTGTTTCCACTACTTCGTCTGTGCGGTTTGCATTGGGATGGCGTATTTCTACGAAGATTTTTGTTCACAAATGTCAATTGAAGCTCTGGAAAATGAAATCATTAATTTTGACTGGAATATAATTTTTGAAGATGGATCATCAGTTTTAATAGATACTTTAGTGCATGTGGGGATATCCTAAACACAGGTATCACTTCCAATGCGTGCCATGGTTTCGCTTACGCCTTTGCCTTCGCTAACATCACCACCTCTGAAACTGCAGTCTCAAGCAGCCTTGCCATCTCCAACAGTTTCGACGCCGCCTCCAGCATCTTCGATGCTGGCTCTAGCCTCATCGTCTTCAACAGCCTTGACAATGTATTCAACAACCTCGACATTATCCTTGTCACTACAAGCTCTAGATCTATCAATACCAGAATCAGGTGAGCGTTGCTTACAGAAGCGGGAAAGGTGTTATTGCAAGCCCTTAAACTTAATGGTTACCAGCTTAAATGATACGAAGATGGAAATTTATGAAGATATTTTATTATTTAATGAGTTGGAAGTGCTTTTGAATTTCAATTTTTGTCCCTCACCTGCTCCAAACTTACCCACCTCCTCCTTTGATTACGGCTTCACCTCAACAAATTAGATATAGCCCTATCTTGTCACCGATATCACCTGCATCACCTCGAACACCTATTGTTCCTATAAAAAGACACAATTTTAGTTTAAGTATTTCCTCTGTGCGGAAATAGTAGTGATCATGTTTTCTGTTGCAAATTTAATGATTTTTCAGGTGTAGCATGGTTAAAAGTTTTTAATGATTTTGAGTTTAAAGTTTTTAATGATTTTTCATATGTATTATGGTTTAACGTTTATAATGTTTTCATATATAAATGGTGTGAGATATTAAATTATATCAGACATAACTTGGTAAAAGTTTGTAAAGTTTTAATGATTTTAAGATAATACATGGAGTCAAGTTGTTAATGATTTCAGACGTAACATAGTGTAAAGTTTTTAATGATTTCATACATTACATGGTGAGAAGTTCGTAAAGTTTTCATTATTTTAAGATGTAATATGTTTTAAAATGTTTTATGATTTTTCAGATGTAGCATGGTTTAAAGTTTTTTAATGATTTCAAACATAACATGGTGTAAAATTTTTAATGATTTACAGATGTAACATCGTGTAAATTTTTAATGATTTAAATTGTAACATGGTGAAGAGTTTGTAAAGTTTTAATGAGTTTCAATGTAATGTTGTGAAAAATTTTAATGACTTCAGACGTAACATGGCGTAAAGTTTTTAATGATTTCAAATGTAACATGGTGAAAAGTTTGTCAAGTTTAAATGATTTTCAGGTGTAACATGGTGTAAAGTTTCTAATGATTTCAGACATAACATTGTGTAATGATTTTAATGATTTTTGAGAATTAATATCGTTTAAAGTTTTTAATGATTTCAGAAGAAGCATGGTGAAATTTTGTAAAGTTTTAATGATTTCAGACATAACACTGTGCAAGGTTATAATGATTTCAAACTTATCATGGTGAAAAGTTTGTAATAAATTCAGACGTAACATGGTATAAAGTTTTTAATGATTTTTCAGATGTAGTATGGTTTAAAGTTTTTAATGATTTCAGACAAAACATAGTGACAAATTTATAATGATTTAATGATTTCAGACGTAAGATGTTATATAGTGTAATGTTTACATAAGAATGATTTCATATGTAAGACATTATCTATATCAGGATAAAATAATTTTTTTTTTGTTTTCAGGATGCAATAATTTTCGATATTAGATTATGTATAACGCAATGTTTACATAAGAATTATTTAAGATATGAGATGTTATGTTTTTAGCATAAATAGTTTTATAGTATTCAGGATAAAATAATTTCAAATATATTATGTTGTATGATGTACTGTTTACATAAAGTCTTCGTTTTTGTAAGTAATTTTATCACTATTTGGGTTTTAAAAAAATTATAGAAAACCTTGGAAATAAGTGGTTTTTAGGAAATGCAAACATTGTTTAAAGAAGATATTTATGAGTATTTTTTTTTAGAAAAGGTTATTAATGCTGTGTTTGGGTATGCTTTAGTAATTTATATTTTAATAAAGTTATTTCAAAGTTAAAATGAATTATATGTATTTTTATTAGTTTAAACTTTTTATCTTTGTATTAATTGCAATGATAGAGTATTTGTAAATGATGAAGTGATAGTTTCAATACTACAAAGAAATTATTTTATATCATATTATTATTTTATATACATATCATTATTTCATATTATATTATTTTATTATATATGTTTATGAAGTTATTTTTTAAATAACATTTAAAATTCCTGCGGACAACTTCGAAAAAATCGTAATAAGTGTGAAAGATTTCTAATTTCCAGTGATGGCAAACAGCTAGAGTTTCGTCCTTTAAATGACTTTAGTGTCAGGTAAAAGCAAGTGGGGTGTCTACTGCCATGTTCGAAAGATACTAGTTTCTCGCTTAGAGGCAGCGCTGAGCTTGCTTCCTTCTCTGTGAGAGAGAAACGTGTTTATGTATTCACTTATGATTTAATTACTCGATAACAGGAATGTAAAATTTCAATACGATTAACTATTCAACATATGTATTTACAATAAACTTGCATCATATTATTACTTATTGTACTAGGATAAACTTCAACGATGTTGTATTATGTTTTCCTAAACTTAAATTTTGTCTTGTATAAAAAAGTACACAAAAAATGCGAAATTTCTCTGCTACGCACAAATATTTCAAAGTTTGAATATGTACACACGTTGTTTTAATGTACATTTTCCATTCTAATAGTTAAAACTTATTACTTATATATCATGTAGATTTCAGTAAATCGAACTAAATGTGTTTGAACAGTGTTCTTTGAATATTTAAATCAAATATTTTATACAAAAATTCTTTGAGTCATGTAAATTCTATTTAGTGAAAATACATTTTGTATTTGTCTTGTACGAAATTATTCATAGTTTTGTGGATTTCATTCCTAGAATTAGATATCTGTGGGATTTTAATTTTTTTTTGTTTTTACTAGGAAACAGGATATAATTTAAACTTAAATATGTCTTGTAAGATTGCGGATTAGTGAAAGTTCAGACTTAAATGTTAGTGTTGAGGAAATCATTTTTCAGTGGAACTTTTAAATTTATATTTATTTCAATAAAACGTTCAAAACGGGTGGATGTCTGTGGCTGGAGGCTTTTTGCAATGGTTTTCATGACAAAAATTTAAATGTTCTTCACCCTGGCACCGTCCAATTTCGTGGAGAGAGGGTAGGTAGGTAGAGCCCCAAGCCGGATAAAGACATGCTTTGGTTAAGGGAAAGAGGGAAGGAGGGGTTGCATAGCTTTATCTCCCAACTGCCCCACTCTCCTGCGGTCAGGAGAGGCCATCTTAGTTATTCGTCAACCCTCACTTGCTTCACACACCACAGGTCTCCACTGCAAGGTACTAGCACTTCACCGCCCATGGTCGGTAACCTGGCAGTATGTTACGGAGCAGCGCAGGGTTACCCGACCAGCAGACTTCGGATCCACCTGATGCTCGCTAGGTGCTTTCTTCAACTATCTGGCTGAGGTTGAGACCTTGCTCCTAGTCTTCATAACATTAATAGCTTTGTAAAAACAATTACTTTTTTATGCATGTTAATAATAATCAGATCGGAAAACGTGAATTTCTTTTTTTGAAATATTTCATCGACGATTTTAAAAAGTATTTCATACACGATGGGGGACTTGGTGGGTTTCGACGGAAGATGTGTTCAAGTTATTCGGACGAATAAACTGTGTTCCCGTTAAGAAATTTACCTACGTCTATTATTTTTTAATTTAGTTTAATATTGACTAAAATAAATTTTATAGTTTTTGTTTTCGAGGAAGTGCATGGACTGTTTAATTCGGCTAATATTTGTAAATGTGAATTTTCGAAGTTGTTCTTGCGAGATTGAATGGGAAGTTGTATTAAAAATTATTTATTTCAAAGCTTCCATTTGGGGTATGTATTCTGTACAATTCCATCCTACATATTTGTATGTTGTTAATATTTAATTTGACGTTGTACACCTGAGGGAGATGTGATTAAATTTTCCACGAATTATAACACATTTAAACTAGATTCGTAGGGGAATATGATATCTTTTTTACTTCCTTGTAGGTTAAATTCAGAATGTGTATGAATAACGTCCAAATCATTTCCTCCATTTTGAAGTTTGCATGGAAAATTTTTATTTAATTTATTTATCAGTGTAAAGTGACTGAACTGTTTCAACTTATAAGCGATAAGTTGTAGGGTGCATGTCAAGTATTATTATTAGCTTACATTGTAAATAAAAACCGGTGAATTCGTAAGCAGGGAAATTTTTCTTTTTATTGAATTGTGACATGTTCTATATGATGTAATATTTATTATTTTAATGTCAAGGAGTCTATGTTTTTTTTTCTGCCAAAACGTCAGTCTATAATCAGACCGGACGAAGCAGACACACACTCTGTTTGCTCCAAACAACTAGCTCATCTTATAATTCGCTGCAAGTCCTCCACAGGCCTCACTCCTGCATCGACTTCCCATGGGTACGGACATGTTCCCATATTATATGTAACACATATAGCATTGCAAGTTATGTGTCTATTCTAAATATAAAGAGTTGTGTTTTGAATTCGTAGTCCTTGTGTTGCAGGACTAGTGCAGTTTAATTCATGTCGTGTAATTTATTCTGTCTTAAATTATATATTGCTATAGAAATTGATTTTTGGCTTTCTTTATGACACCAGGAATAGCTAAGGCCAGTCATTGACATGGAAATAGTTTCTTTAATTCGTTTGTGATTCCTTAGTATTGCGTTCCAGTAATTTATTAGTGGTGAAATAGTTTTTCCTTTGTTGTAGGTATAATTCTATTAACTCGTTGCTTAATTTCTTTATGACACCAGTATAGCTGGGCCAATATTCCCCTGGAAATAGGTTCTGTAATTAGTTTGTGATTCCATAGTAATTTATTTGTAGGGAAAAAGTTGTTCATAATATTTTAAGTTAATTTTTTCATCTAGTATGTGTATCGTAAACATTATTTGTATCGATTTATATTGTGTTTCAATAACATTTCCTTTTGTGTTAGTCAAATAGTTGCATTCGTTTTAATTATATTAGTAAATTGACGTTGTGGACGTAAATTTTATTTGTGTCTATTTTATGTTTAATTGATCTTTAATAATATATTTTGTTATTTTCATTTCCGACACTAAAGATTTCCTGTTTATCGACAAGTCACATGAAAATCTCTCTTGTTTGTCATAAATTATATTCCTAACATACAGGACGGGTTTGTAAACTGATGTTTTAGATTTCGGAATATTATTCAATTTCGGATTAAGATAGTATTAAATCTTAATCCGATCAATCAAGATGGTATCAATTTGATATCAAATTGATAATCCGAGTAATGAAATTTGAAGTAGTACTGGCCCGCCCCTACTACTCACAGTGAAATGACACTGGAGGGGAAGAATAAGAAAATACTAATCGTCAATAATAGTACATTACTTTACTGAATAATGCGTGCTAGATAAAAGAAGGAAACGTCCATCCATTTTGAGCACTCCTAACTTTACTCTGCGTTCAAACCAGCTAGCATATTATTATTCTTTACTGGATACACATGTTCCTATTAGGGCTGAATTTCAGTTAGTGCTCGGCTTTGAAAAAACGAAATATAATTCTGTTGCAAAACACAGTCAGCTACGACCACTGCCAGACGGGACTAATTTGGAAGCTATTGCAGTTTGGTAAACTGAGATTCATCAAGCTATGTAATGAGCAGTAGCTGAAAATCTGGCTAAAGAGTATGAACATCAGTATATATATGAATATATTATAAATAATCCCACGCAACGGATGCTCGTTGAGGACGAGCATATCATGGGTGATGATTTCGAGGAGGAGCTTACTGATGTCAGAATTTGGGACCAGCAGTAATAAAAAATTCAGTAACATCATTAAATATTCAGCAGCGAGAACTATTTTAAAAAAAGCTTATAAACTTCATCATGATGACACGGGCAAGCCCAAGCTATTATTCATAAGAGGTGGTGTGTGAACTGAAAATACTTTCGTATTAAATTTACTCGTCAAGCAAATATGAATGTTGTCACAGATCAATCTTGATAAATGTGTAATAGTTAATACACCTACACGAGTAGCGACATGATTTATTGGGGCAGTACATTACACTAAAATTTTGCACTTCCAACTTAAAAAGGTAAAATGGTAACTTTACTGCCTGTGACAGGAGAGCGCCTTAAAAGGGAACGACAAAAGTGGCGTAAAATGCAGTGGCTTATAATAGACAAGATATTGATTATATCTTATTAACCTCTCCGTAATATTCATCTATGTTTGCAACAATTGAAGGAAAGTTAAGAGTATTTTTGTAAAATTAATATTCCACTTATCGAAGATTTGATGCAGTTGCCTCCGATGTCTAAATTAGTCGGGTGATTTTATTGCTTTTCGCAGCATCAAAACGTGTCTGGCGAAATATATCTATGACAGATGTTAAGTTTTTGTCAGTTGCCTTGGAAGAGGCAAACAGGTGACAGACACTACGTATGTAGATATTTTGAAGACCAATCGTTTTGGAGAATTAACCAATCAGCATTTATCAGTCATTGATAGCCGCAGTGTACCACTGGCAGGACCTATCGTTTATAGAGAAGCAGCCACAATTTTCCCAAACACTAGAAAGTTGGAAGCGAGTGTGGAAGGAGAAGTGGAAGAGTTATTAACAACAGTATAACAGCAGAGTTGGGAAAATTCAATTGACAAAAGTCTATAGTATTAATGTAGTAGACATTTCACTGGAAGCAAAAAAATACGGCTAACATCCACTAAGCGGTGATCCCAATAAAACAGGTGGCATACCGAATACGCTCAAAATTGTTATAGGGCCAGGAACGATGTTGAGACACAGCATTAATGTTAATCATGGGCTAGTCAACAGAGCCATGAGAGTGATTCGTAAAATTGAATGGCCTGCCTTATGCAGTTGGAGGTGAGAGAAACTGCCCCAGGAGTAGTGTGAGCCCACGGGTTTTGGCTCACTTCTAGAATAGGGATGAGTGCATTTGTTCAAATCTGCGAGCGTGTGTCGGAGGCGAAGATACGGGTTACAGGCGATTCTCCCATTAACGCTAGGGATATCTACTCCGGATGCATGGCCCATCACCACTCCGGCCCACCCTGTGGAGTATTAAGAGTGTGTATGTTTCATACCGCTATCAAGTGCAATTTGTTGTTCAGAGGTTTAATTGTTTAATTGATTAAATGTGATAATTGTTTAGTCGAAAGGGTTAATTAATTACATGTTAAAGGTTAACATTTGCCAAAAAGGGTTAAATTTAATAAAGATAGTAATTGAAAGGGTTTAATGCAAGTGTATTATTGAACTGGTTACTTTTTTAATGGTAATTGATTTATCGAAAATGATAAGTGAGTTAAGGTTCTGTCATTTGAGGGAGCAGCAAAGGTCTTCGCCCTTCGAAGTCTTGCGGTCAACTGAGCTGTAAGAGGCGAGAACAGCAGATATATGTGTATCTTGGAGCAATGACAGCATAAGGGTCATTTTAATTGTTTACAGTGCAGAATTTGGCGACAGATTGAGCTCTGTGGGCGGTTCAGGAGAGAGGGGATGAGTGGGAGCAAGGGCGAATTCGTCGCTCTTGGAGTATGAGGTTGGAATGAGCTCTGCGGATGGGTGAAATGAGGGAGGAGAAGCGGGAGCAGGGCTAGTCAGTTGTGTTTGGAGTATGAGGTTGGAATGAGCTAGAAGGGTGGGTGGGGGAAGGGAGGAGGAGTGGGACAAGGCATGTCTATTGTGCTCGGAGTCTGAGATTGGAATGAGCTCTAAGGGTTAGTGACAGGAGGGAGGACGGGCAGGAGCAGAGCACTTCCGCCGTACTCGGAGTCTGAGGTTAGAATGAGCTTCGGAGGTTGGTGAGGGGCGGGAGGGAGAGTGGGAGTAGGGCATATTTATAATGCTCGGAGTCTGAGGTTGGAATGAGCTCTGGGAATGGGTGAGGTATAAGGGGAGTGTCGGGAGCGAGCAGAGTTCCGTTGTGCTCGGAGTCTGAGGTTGGAATACGGTGCTCCATAGACATATTATTCGAATTGAATAATTGAACAACCACCGAAACATAAAATATATACATTCCAAGTAACGAATTACCAATGAAACATGAAATACATAAATAAACAAACCACTGGAATATAAAATATGTATTATGAGAAACTATGCAGCAAATAAAAAAACCGAGCTCTCGATTAAATGAAAACAGAACAATCAAAAACAATTACTAAGTTCACTCAACGAATTACCGATTAAAGAAATATCAAAACATTAAATATAATATATTGCAATGTATTGCCAATAAATATAAATATAATATAATGCAACAAGGCCTTAATTACACAAACATTAAGTACGTGCAATAAGACAAGTACTAAGTAATGAGACGAATTACCATTTGAATACAATATAACACAATAAGAAACAATTTAAGGAATAAATAATGAGAAATTAATTAAACTTGTAACTACACACTAAGTGCCGCTCATCACTGGACTCAGAGAGTGTATATCAATAGGTACACCCGCCAGTGCTGCCCATCAGTTGGTATTTTATTAAATGAATTGTTAGTGTAAGTAAAATTCTCGTTTTCCTGTATAAAAACTCCATTTCAGTACAGTTTCTTGGAATATGTAGCACCCATTATAACTATTTACCCATAATTAAGTAAAATTTGTTTAATATATACAGCTTCGGTAAAGAGTACATTACCTCGTGTACGAAAAGACCGTTAATATTACATGCAAATTAATATGTTACTACCGACGTAGCACGCAGCGCAGCTCAAAGTCATCTCCGCGGCTTTAATGCGTCGCGTGTAGAACTGCTGCCCGCTGCTCCATACACACCTCGCTCTCGCACCGGCCCGGCCCGCAATCGACTCTTCTGCCTGCTCTGCATCGCTTCACCCTCATCGGCTCTCTAGCCCCGAACCGCACTATGCCACAGCTCGCTCGCTATATCACCAAGTTTAAATAAGCTTTTTATTGTGTGTTGCAACTTACATGTTTTGTATTATAAAAATTCTAAAATTAATAACGAAAAATTATGCTACGAATAAAATCCTTTATTTCCGTTGTTATTAATTATAGAGTTCAGTTGAGTTTAGTTCCATAATTTGTATTGTGGTTTTACGTCATACAAATATCTTTATTAGTATTAAGACTTATGACACAATTGCGTGTTATATATGTAATCATGTTGTATATTGTGTTCATTATTCAGTTTACATAATATTTCTTTATAACATTAGTGTTTGCCAGCAATTCGAGTAAAATGTTAACCCAACAGATAATTTTATATCGTAATATTAAAATAAAGACCTTTCAATTATGTTTCCCGCCAATTTCACTTTAGTAGTACTTTACGAATGTTAAATATACATCTCTTCTTATAATATTCACACCTACTGTAGCTGTCTGAATTACAAGACTTCATTTTTATGCCCTAATATTATATATATGAAGACTTCAGGTATGTTTCCCAGCATTTAAGATAAGTATAAGGTAATTTAATGACTTATATTCATATATAAAGACTGTCTGTTATGTTCCTTTCATATAATAATTATGTTGCATTTTGACTTTATTTCGGAAGGATTTGCGATTTGGTTGAAATAGGGAAATTCAACTCAGAGCTTGTGAAGTGTATCCCTGCTACTATTCAAAACATGCTCCAATCGAGCAACATCTCTATTAGACGCATATTTTGCAACTCGTTTGAAGTAAAATTAAAAAAAAAAAAAAATTAAAACAATGTGTTAGTGTTGTAAATGCACAAATTATTTCTATTTGTCTGGCATACCAACCGAGCAACGGCTCCGCTGACTCATTCCCCAACTGCCGGCTGAATAATGTAGACGAACTCGACATGTGTCGACCATGTTCTTACTATACCTACTTATCTTTTTTCTTACTAGTTCAATAAGTATTAATAACCGTAACTTAATGCTCATTCCACCTCACCCCGTAACATATTTATTTTAAATTTGTTTTAATAAGAAAGACTATCTAATCTTTCTTCTATGTTAACATCATTTAAATATTAGGTGCAAACTAATGTATATTATAGTGCTAGACGTGGTGTATCACTATATAATCATACTTTAACTAGAGGCTATGAGCCCGTAGCTTGTTGAAACCGCCGCCTAGATGGTGCTGCTATGTAAAGGAGGGAGGGTCGAGGGGAAAGAAGAAGGTGATGGGCTCGGACGTGCGGTGCCACGCCATTCTCGCGGAAAACTGTACGTTGTTGCCAAGTCGTCAGCACCTGCGGAGGACAGAGTATGTCCAACCACCCAGCGACCACCATGCTGTGTGTTCACACTCGCGGATCAGCGCGTTATCAGGGAGAACTGACGCAACCAACCACTCAACTGGCTTGTCCGTGAAAACTATTTGAAAATAATTAACGGAACTTTCACCACTAGCCCTACATATGATGAGGCTTCGTATAGAATTGTCAATATTCATGCACGTCCATTAGTTGACCTGTAGAAAAATAGCAATATAATCAATTTTTGTACTCAAAAACCTGATTTAACATGGTCCACTAAAAAGTATGCTAAATAGTGGATATTGGTCAAAATGTAATATTTAAGCCTTGTAAACCCGAACAAACATGAATATGTATTATTGTGTAAACATATCGTTTCTTGTTCCAATACTTTTCACAAGGCAGCATGAAATGTTTTATGCATAGCACCGTTTTGGGGCTATACAGACTGACATTATAAAAAAATGGTTCATATTTGCAAACCTACGTACCATAGCATCTGTGTTTAACTCCTAAAACATATTTATGAAAATTGTTTACTTGGCGAATTGTTTTGATAATCATAATATTAGGTAGTATTAAATCAGGTACCCAGTTTAAAGGTTTACACGTAGTTGAATTTATCTGTTTTTTGATCGTATCGAACATTCCGTCGAATCAATTTCATCAAAATGCACCTATAATCAAAACGTGTATAAGTCTACTACATACTATATCCTACTAACATATTATCAGAAATGAAGTTTACTTATGTTTAAATAATTCTTTCAATAAACATACTTTCTTTGATTACCGCAACATAGCGTCACTAAGATGATAGGTTACTATGCCAGACGTATTTTTATAGTGAAATCTAAAACAACAAATAAAGTTGACCTAAACAATAAAGGAAAATGTTCCATTCACACAGATTTACAATGTGAATGGACACAGAAAAACGTAATTTGTGGTTTTGGTAATTTAATCAACAAAAAGCAATGTGTTTCTACTGCTTTCTTGCAGCCAATTTGCTCTTCTGTCGGCGTTTCTCTATCTCTACGTGTCTCCAACATTTTCCTACGAAAACCCGCACGCATTTACATGGACGTGTTCGCGAGCTACGATATATGCATGTTAATTTGAATTCATAATTGTAATAAGCTACTGTACATCCTGTGGAGAAGAGAAGCATTTCATGTATAATAGGAAACATTAAAGTGCTACTGCAAATAGTGCAGTGTTTTAGGAGGAATTACGTCAATATTGTATCGTGGAATCACCACACCCAACTGACGTAAGCAGAAAACGCAGCAAGGTTATGTAAGCTTGAGTTTCAAAAACAGACCGCTGGCAGTGAATCCATGATACATGGAAGACAACATCAAAGAAACTAATTAATGTCGATTAATGAAGTAAGTGTAAAATAGCACACATAATGTAGGTTTTTACAGTAAATAAATACAGAATATTTGTAACCGACGCGGAGCATAATGACAAACATAGCAGGAAGAGTAGGCAAATTAAAACAAATAAACCAGAAAATGGTTTTATAACATGCGGTCTAGTCAAAGTTGATTATCTCTTAATTTTTACTTTGCGTCTGCATTGAAGTTCCATTTGCCACTGTACAGTAACCACCGTGGGTGCGACTGAAGTCACCCAAAAAAAAAAATTCCACAATTGACGAAGAGCAATATTTAGTCTAATTAATATAATTGCTTTATAAAAACACAGAAATTAGATAACAAAGTAATTTAAGGCTGCTGTCACATGGTATACATAACTACTCCACTTAAAACATGTTCAGCACTGCATGCGGTTACACTGGCTCCGAACTTGTTTCGATAGTAGTCACTTCCTGTTCCTAGTAAACTGGTTGTGCAAGTAAATCGAAGCGACTTTTCTTCTGTACTGTGCTGTAATTGACTGCTATGAAATAATGGGCAGTATTATTAAAATGGCTGAAATTGGCGGCAATGTATGCATTCGTTTAAATAAATAATAATCCAGGTTAAAAACACTTTTCTCTATACTGTTACAATTAAAATAGCACAAGTTGTGTTAAAATTAATAAAATACTCAACATTAATTGTTGTAGAAGCGATTATAAATAATTATGGGAGCGTGTTTTCGATGTTAGAACCCCTCTCTGTTAGCATTCAGTTATTGCGGTGTAACCACTGAAACTAGTTCCATTTGCAAACATGTTCAAACATGACTGCCGTAAGAATTTGCAATAAATGCGTTTAGACTACTCGTATGAACGCGATCGTGACCATTTACAGTGAATAATTATAAACACATTTTAAATATACAAATGTCGTTGAAATTATATGGTACTAAAAAAATATATGTAACCCATTTAGTAGTTATGTAATTCAAATAACAAATGTGAACCAATAAATAACAGTGAACAACATATATGAACTCTATTTGGTACAGAAAATCATAGTTTGCAAACACATATCTCTTCCAAGCGGAATAAGCGTCAAATACGCACACAGTTTAAACGGTAAGTACTGTGAATCAAATATGGCATTCGTTAAAAAAACAAAAGAATCAAATACTATTGATAAATGTCAGATGTAAAATATGCATTAGTTTTACATTTAAATACCACACTAAAGATTTAGAACTTCAGCCAGTGGTAATATAAGCCTGAACAATCGTTTAAGAGCAAATATCTCTTGTAATTTCAGTTAACTGATGCAAGTGCTCACACACAAACACTATTGTTATAATTACAATTATGTTATACTTTTCAAGCTATCTCACAAATTACGAAAGTAGGACGTCAAAATATACGGACACAACTAAGTGAAATCACGTTTCCTTATGATGCAGACTCCCTATGTGGAACGCATTACGTAGTTTTTTATTTTTTTTTAAATTTAAGAATGACTGATTTATGTGCTGCAGTTATAAATGCAGAATCTCGAACCGTATGTGGTACTGGGAATATAGGGTCCACGATTTCTCGCAACATGCAATGCACATAAGATTGTTCACGTTTCGGAGTAATTTCTGCCTCCAAAATGTTTCATCCGCTGATATTTTTCTGTTTGAAGACTTTCCTGTTTCTCTGTCACTACCACAAAATAGCAGAATTGGCGCCCAGCTATGTTCCATTCTCCTTGCACTTGATAAAAGTAGTAGTGCGTCTTCTTGCGTTTTAAGATATGGTCGGACATACTCTCCAAAAAGAAGTTCTTTTTTTTTGTCTAGCAGACTCTATTAGGCCCAGTGGCTTAGCAGAAGGAACGAATTTCACCTCGACCAGAGCACTTTCCTCTCTAACTAAACAATCTGGCCTAGCTCCCAGATAACAGCGTTCCAAATCCACAATTATGCCATACGTGTAGACATTCAATCATGTTTCTGCCTCGAAGTGCTTAATAACATTCTGTTCATTATGTGTGCCATACTACATAGCTGGTGTTAAAATATTAGGTTTGTACAAGAGTCGCTTGAACAAAATACATCAAGGCGTGGAATCTTTCCGCTGGTAACTCATTCCAAAATTACTTGATGTTGAACGACCTTGTCTTTCATCATCCCACACTTCACTTTCTCTTTGTGCAACCGTTTGCACTGCAATTCTGTCCCAGTTTTCTACAGTAACTTGCATCAATGCATTAAAATAAGCTTGGGTTTTTGCTGTAGGGACTCAGACCCACTAGCACCAAATTGTAAGCCAGTGATCTTAACCACCTTGACCCCATGGTCTTGAATTACCCTGAAAACATAAGCGCGGAAAAATACATGAGAGCAAGCATATGGCACTACAGAATACTACTGCCTTATTGGATGCAAGTAACCAGGACCTCGAACCCATAACTCGAACAACCTTGGAACCGAAACTCGAGAAAATGTTTATAAAAGTCAGCAAGCATGTTTATGTTTCTGACAACTACTGCCATATTGGATGCAGGTGACCTTGACCTTGACTCCATGACCTTGAATAACCTTGAAAAGCAAAACTCGATAAAAATACAGAAAAGACAGCAAGCACATTACATAACTGACTGATACCACAATATTGGGTGCAGCTGAGTTTGACTCTATGAACTTGAATAACCTTGAAAACAAAACTCGAGAAAAACGCATTCAAGTCAAAAAGCATATCAGGTTACCGACTATTGCCACTATATTGAATGCAGGTAACCTTGACCTAGACCACATGACTTAGAATGACCTTGAAAACAAAAATTCGAGAAAAATTGAGTAAAAATTACAAAAAAATTCCCTAAAAACCCTTGACATGTAACCCAATACCCAATGACCCAAGACAAATACCCCATCACCCAATTACCCAGGACCCATAAATGACCCATGACCTGGTGACCCATGACCCATAAATTACCCATTTATGACCATTTAATGACCCATACTGACACTTTAATGACACCTAACAACCCATTGTTGACACCTAACGACCCATTAACACCTAACGACCTATAATGACCCATGATTGTGGTGCATGTGGTGCTTATTGTGGTGCATATGGTGACGATTGTGGTGTTGTGATGTTGGTGTGTATATGGTGCTGATTGTGGTGTATATGGTGCTGATTGTTGTATGTGTAGTGAATTTAGTGCTGATTGTGGTGCTGATTGCGATTGTGGTGCTGATTGAGATTGTGTTGCTAATTGTAGTGCTGATTGCGATTGTGCTGCTGATTGTCGTGCGAGCATGTTTATCACAAGGTACAATAAATTCCCCTTATTTTAAAATAAAACTGTATAGTCCTACCTCCAAACGCTGAAATATGAATATTTTAATTCATAATCTTGCTTTACGAAGTATATACACATCTCCGTCGGTATATTAGATCGCCCCCTATGAAAACTTTACATGAATTTGGCAATAAAATTGCTTAGAACTACAACTGGCTCTCTCCACGCTTCACCATTGGTCGATGAAAACTTAGACTTTTTACTGAACAATGCAGCACCACGGCTGGTCCCCATCATCCTTGATGCAATAATTCCATCTTTAAGATTAACTGTATCATTTTAATCACCTGTCGAATCGGTACCCATCGATACATTGAGAGGAATTAACGGCAACACTTCCTGACTCCTAGTAGACTAATCCTTGCAGATCTCGGTTTGTTTTTTCAATCTATCACCTTGCACATACAGAATGGGACCAATGTCGTAATGCTTCATCGCGCGAAAAGTTCACTTCGTACAGGCCGTTCTCTCATCCGACAATCATTTTGGCCATATGTAAAAATTCAATCACAAAATCGGCACTAGCGATAACCAGGTAGCGATGATGCAGGTCGCAGCTCCATGTTCGTTGAAGTCAAAGGCAGGCCTTCATAATATGACGAGAGAGCGCTTCCAAATTGATGTTAACATCTTGGTGTCAGAATGTCAACTATCAATTTGTGCTACATAAAAGTAATTATATTTTTCACAGTAAAGAACCTAGCTTGTACTCACCAAAGAACTTCCACCATAAAATTTATATGTAAAAAATATGAGAGCACTCTGAGAAAACCCACATACTCGTTCGCCCCAGAAGAAAAACATGCCGATTATTATGTACATATAAATATGTAAATATAAAATTATTTTCTATTTGTTTGTACATCATTATGTATAGCTATGTATAAATATGTTAATATCAAAATTATCTGAATATTATTTTATACTCAATTATGTACAACTATATCTAAATAAGTAAGTGTAAAATATTTTCAATTTATTTTGTACATAATAATGTATAGTCGTATGTAAATATTAATAGGTATATAAATATGTAAATATAAAGTTTTTCAATTTATGTTTATACATAATAATGTATAGTCATATGTAAGTATATATAGAAGTATATAAATATGTAAATATAAAGTTTTTAAATTTATTTAATACATATGTATATATCCATATATACAGGTATATATGTAAATAAAACATAGTTTCAATTTTTTTTTTATAATATGTATTCTTTTAGGTTTACATAAATTAGTACATGTAAATATGGCAATATTAAATTAACTTTATTGTATTTTATACATGATTATGTACAGGTATGTGAATAAAAATTAATTTAAATTTCATTATTTAGATATACATATTCCTACAAGCATACTTAAAAAACAAATTATTATGCAAGTATAAGCATGGTTTTCTTCTGGGGCGAATCAGTGTGTGGATTTTCTCAGATTGCTTCCATATATACTTTATTATTGGGAAATTAATTTTAACTGGTTACCCACATGCTCGCACCACAATCAGCACCACAATCGCAATCAGCACCATAATCGCAATAAGCACACAATCAGACCAAAAATCGCAATCAGAATCACAATCAGCACCACATGCACCACAATCAGTACCACATGCACTACAATCAGCACCACACACACAACAATCAGTTATACACGTAACACAATCAGCACTGCATGCAGAACAATCAGCACCATACACATATCAATCAGCACTGCACGCACCACAATCCGCACTGCACAAACCACAGACAGCACCGTACACACCGTAATCAGCACCGAAATCAGGGTTGATTTTGGGGTCATTTCAGGGTTGTCTGCTTTAAGTGTAACCATGATTTATAGATGAGCGAAGAACTTGTCTGGAAGAAACTGTTGAATATATAACTTCATTGTAATGTGATCAAGGACCTAGCATCTAAAGCCTTCCTACCTGCTTGAATGTGATGTCTCGTTTTTTAGGAACAGTTTTAAGAATAAGGAATGGTTTTGTTAAATGAAATGGCAAAAATCTGGAAGCATCCCTGCAGGGAATCGAACCTGTCTGTTCGTATTAGGGCGAAGAGTCTCAGTGAAGAATGGGCTGGTATTGAGATGAACCTTGTGTAAAAAAATTTTACAAAAGAAATGATGCTGTGTGTGTACTCGTGATGGGAAGCGGGAGCTCTAGCTTCCTCGTTGCTGCGAAAAGATGCCATCGTTGCAAAATGGGCCTGGGGTGCTTTTTATGATGGGAGTATCATAAAAATTATGAGCCCAAACCTTCATAATTTCGCAGATTGCAGTAGGCCTTCTGGCCTGAAATATCACTTCTTCACCCTACTACTTTTTTAGTTTTGCATGGGAAAGAAACCTGATATGTGTAAACATGAGTATATTAAATTATTTTGCTACTCTATTGCTTATGTACTTGCATAATACGAGAGTTAGTGTCTTTGTGGCATCACGAAGGACTAATAGAGCGCAAGTATGCTAGCAAGCATCAGAACTCTATCTGTGTATGATGGAGGTACACAAAATTTGTCGCAAAATTGAGCATCGATAATGGGTGATTTATCTCTCGCTCCTGACCTTTCTAAAATGTATCGTTCATATATGTATGTGATACACTGCCATGCATGAGTTGAAACATTGTCAATGTGCGTATGTATCTCTGCAGGTTCATAATGAAGTAAGGACTATTTCAAATCGGTATTTAGCTCTGGCAATATGATGCGCACTCTGTAATTTAACAAAAAATTATAGTAGTGGACTAGAATTTAATTTATTTCAGTGGTCAGGTCCTTGTTGTGTAAATATTGACATTTAATATTAAAATACTAGGATTTTTTTCACCTCGGAATATCTCATTAATTCGGAGATATAAATATGTAACACTGTTCAGGGAATGAAGTGTATTATCGTAAGTTCGTTACTGGCCAATTTTTTTTCCTATTTTTGTAATGGGTGGCCTGTTTTCTCTTACCTTAATTTGGTTTCATGTTTTGTGTGTGTGTTTGACGTATGAGCAAGTGGAGAATGTACCAATTTTTTTTCTTATTTCTTAGTTTCGTGTTATCACAAAGCATGTTTGGTTTCACCGGAATTAATAAATAATTTTAAATTTAATTTTGATACAAAAAGTAAGCAAATGTGCCACAACTAATTTCGTAGCATTCAAAAGGGATTTGCGTAACTCTAAAATCTCGTGGTCTCCGTAATGCACTGGCTGCAATGTACTCAAATTTTTTTGCAGTTGTGAAGTCTGCAATAATATATCTCGACAATTTTGAAGGGTGGTGAATGGGAGCTGCATGTGTCTGTCTTTTTCTGGAATTCCTATTGTGATATAAATCTGCATGGTGGACTAGCATCTCGGGAGTAAAACTGTTTTTAGTTCGCAGAATTCATAAATGGTGAATACTATTGTCAACTGCTAGATTAGAGGGCGCACATATACATACACATATTCGCATGTTACTTTTAATTTCGGCTAAAGTCGTTTAGCAATGTGGTGGGGCTCTGGAGGGGAAGAATGGGGGTGTTTTACCACGGATCAGATATATCTCTTAATGGAGCGAGTGCACGCAAATGTATGAAAATCAACCAATTTTGATTACTTAATGTAACGGTTTTTTTATTGTTTTGTACTTGTGGTCCGTTTACATTTGCACTAGCGTCTCCCCGCGGTAGCCTATAACATTTTCTCCCGTAAAACTTACTATACGTACGTAATTTGCATGTAAAAATTAGTTTTTATATGCGGACACTGGGGGCTAGAAAATTCGTTATATTTGGAGTAACCATATTGATATTATTTCCTGCTGACTAAATTTCCTAATGCACTGATTTTAAAATTGGAAGGGACTGTCTCATTTTTTTCGTTGTTGGCCCTACATAGGCCCTTCATAGTTGTTGCTCCATATTTTTCTTACCAGTACTGCACCTTGTATAAGTTTCTCTCGTTGTTGCTGTACAGTTTTGCATAAGTATTGTACCGTATTAATCTGGTATGTTTCCACCAGTATAATTTTTTGGCTAGTGTGTTGTGTGTGAAAGAGGACTCGAGCGTGGTCCTTATTTATTCTCGAATTGGGCGAAGGTTCCTCAGCGTATTATATCGTTAATGAATATACTGTCGCTGTCTGTGGGGATTCTACACATTATGTGGGAAATATTCAAGCCTTGATAGCTGTCTCTGGAACATAGTACTCTCTCCGGTGGCCGGCGTATCGGGTGGCTGGCCGATGTGGTTCGCACGTGCGCTTCAGGTCAGATGTTCTGCGAAATATGCTGACGTTGCGAATACCTGATGCCGTTTAAGTCTAGAAACGACCATTACGGCAGCCTGCCTTGAGGTGCACATACTTCCTTGGTTTTATAAATTGAATTACATTCGTACATGTAGTATATATGTTTGTGGTGTCTAGAGTCTCTCTTTTACTTTACACTGTATCTCCACTAACTTTACCGTCAATATGTTTCATTAACATAGATATAAAACATTCTAAATTTTTTTAAAACAAAGATTATTTTTTAATCACTGTTTTGAAACGTTTTTTATTACGAATATTGCGACCCCACTTGATATAATTCTATCCACTGAGCCACTGTGACCCAACTTAAGAGTTTTCTATCCACTGAGCCACTATGGCCTCACTTGGGATCACTCTAGTCACTGGGCCAATGCGGCCCCACTTGATATATTTCTATCCACTAAGACACTGCGGCCCCACTTGGAATCTCTCTAGCCGCTGGGTATTCTGTGGCCCCTGTAGTTTTGGTATAACATGTTTAGAAAGCAGCCAAGTATCCAATATTTCTCCGACTTTGTTCACAACATTTTTTGAACCACTCAAGGACTTTATTTTAAAATTCTACAAAGCTAATGACGATCTAGAATAATGGAGCTTTCTTATAATGAGTTATAACAATCGGCCCTGCAGCTGTGGTAGAGGATGCTTACAAAACATACAAGTAATTATTTTTTTCCCCCAAATTTTGAAATTTCTTAATAATACATAATTTTTTAAAATTAAACGTAGTCTGTTTCCAGGATGGTGGAAAGGGTATGGGTGAGTTGTGATCTCCAGATAGTTAAGTTTTAGAAAATTATTCTAAAATGATTTTTTTATATAATTTAGAATTATTTTAGTAATAAATTATAACAAACTTCGAAACAAATGAGCTTACCAATAAGACGTCGAACGCGCCTACCAATATGGCGGCCTCCAGCAATGTATAAACAAATGAGGAACGAAAAAATCAAGATGGTGGACTGAGTATATGTGAGGGGAGTGGGGGCAAGGGAGTCAGTCAGTCGTCTGCTGGGAGTCGAACTAAAGTTAGTAGTTGATGGAATGCACATGACGGGGAGGGGATGGAACGTATTCGACTAATTACCCCCCGGAAATGTAAGTTTTTTTTAACTTATAGTTTTATTCATTGTTTAACAATTTTTAAACAATTATTAATAATCATTTTTAAAGATATGTTTTTTTTTTGCAATTTTTTTATGATCTCTTTTAAAAAAATTTTCTAACAAAGTGAGAGCACACAAAGATGGCGCGGTCGAACGCCACTACTTAGTCGAGTCGCTTACCAATGCGGAGGCCTTGCGAAAAGTTTTTTAAGAAGTGTTTTAAATAAGTTTTTAACAATTTTTAAAATAAAGTTGAATAATAATTTATTTTACAATTTGTACAAATGTTTTCGGAATTTTTAAATTAAGTTTATAATAAGAAATTTTTTAGAATGGTTTTTAATAATTTTTATTGTAACTATTACTGCGCTGGGGCAGTACACCTGACGCGTAGTAAAACCCAAAACAGCTGTCTCGCACTTCTTTATCTAAATACATTATAACCTTATTTTACGGTGCATACATAAATTGCAAATTTAGATGCACGGACATGCTGCATTTTCCTTTTTACAGACTTAATTTTGCTACATTATGGCAGTTGTTTCTACTTTTTGCTTTTCCCATTGTTTATCGTTTATCTGATAAACGCACGTGGAACTACAACACTCGCGCGGCTGTCAACTTTTTGGAGCGCAGCTGGGATTGCAGACGTGCACAAGCATAATTGCTCAAGGCCGCTCGGTCTGCACTATGGCAGACATGGCAACCACACCAGCCCGCCCTACTTCCCCGCTCGCCACTCGGTGCGCGCGCGCCGTCAAACACATCACCCATTACTTCGCGAATATTTCGTTTAAGTCCTGATGTATTACATCCTTCCTATAAGAAATACAGTTATGCCACCAGTGACTTTTTTCATTGTTTCGTACTAACGGAGTTCGCTACACGATTTTTCAACAACTAAACTGCATAGCCTGTAACGTGCAGTGGATTTTATATTTAAACTTACGATATAACGTACTTTCAATAACTGAAATATTGTTTTTGTCTTGCAGTGCGTTCGTCGTTTTCAAAAAGTGTATTACGGTGTTTGCTTTAATACTTAATCATGAAAACTGACTGTGTAATGTCACCTACAATTTTGTATTGAAATACCTATCTCTATCATGACGTTCCTGTCGATCGAGCCTACCCTTAAACACCATGAAAGACAACAGCTATATTCCATTGAACTGCAAAATGCATGGAGATTGCAGGCCCTCCGTTTACCTCATCGCTCTAGCGTCGGCCTCGCCCCAGACGGCAGCTCAAGCCCGCTAGTTGCATCACCACGCATAAAACAAACTAATTATTTAATCACATATATATTTGTTACTGGATATTTACTGCATAAAGAACATGCTTTATTTCCACTTATGTATTGCAACCCATATCCTTTGATTTACAAAAGATTTCGAAGTTTAAAATTATAAATATAAATTTTAATTTATAAAGAAAATTGACATTAACTATTAAAACACACTTTAAATTGTCGTAGTATTCATTTCCATATGATTGCGTGTCTGACAATTATGTAAATTTTTTTTGTAGTGTTACGTATTAAAATATTTTGCATTCAGTATTTTTGGTTTTTATTAATATTTACTTTTCACTATATTAGTATATCATCTAAAAATGTTTTATAACTTAGTAAAAAAAAATATATCTGGGTATTAACAGTAAATTTGCATCATTGCTAATATTCCTATGTTCGCGATCACAACAGAGGAGATATATAAAATATAACGTGGTAGCTCGCTCGTCACACTTGAGTGACCACCCCTACAGATGAGAGCTCGTGAGCGACCAGCCCGGCTTGGCTGCGGGAATGGAAGTGTGTGGCTAGTTCACGGATCCGCCAGCAGATGGCGCTACTAGTCATTTATCTTCATCTCTCTCTCTTACAGGATAGCACATCCACCTCAGCTACACACTCAAAGTGAGCGTTAAATTCACTACAAAGGCAAACAGACCGGGAACATATGCGAAGCTAATCTGTTTCTCTTCACAAGTGCATTATTCTTTAAAAAATTATGATAGTAAAAATCCATATAATCAATTTAAGCAATCCTATAAAAACCCACCTTGTCATCACTATTAATTGTGTAAATATTAGTAAATAATAATAGCACACAACGAAATACTGCGTGCGTAACACAAAATGTGAAAGGTCATATAAATAAAATGGAATTAGATTAAAAAACAAAGGCTTACAATCTGCTCAAATATGGTTCATGCAAAAGCCATTATTCAACCCTTCTTAGTATAGCCTATCAATGTAACATAAAATATGTTACCCAATTTTATTAGTTAGAAAGTAGAGCAGTGATTCAGATCAAGAGGAAAATTCTAAGCAAGTATTAACTACAAAGCATCTCAACAATCTCCGTACAAGATTCTATTACCAGCTAACTTTTCAAGAAATCGCAATTATTTTATTCCAGAAAGCATTTTCTGATACAGTTAATTTCATTAGTATTTCTATTTGATAAAAAGGTACTTTCAGATACGTGTATAAAGATGATTTTTTTTAAATTCACTATATATTTATATGTTCCAATACATTTAGACAAAAACATACATCTACACACATATTCACACACATAGACACAATCAGAAAACTTAGTTACACATACAAGACAGTTGCAAAAGCCCTACTATCAAACTTTACAAGCAAAACTTAATGCTTTACAACTTTATCATACATCCCAAATGAACAAATCATACAAAACAGACACGATCATCATATGATACCATTTCAACCAATAATACAAACATCTTACCAACAGACTTACTTTCCAACAAATGCAGACAACATGACATTACCTTTAATTCGCATTCCGTCTCCATCACATCAAATAAGTCAGTAATACTTTCATTCATTCGCCATATATTCAAACATCAGATATAACTAAATGATTTAAAATATAAACACAGGTATTTTAGGACAGACATTTTTCATGCTATGTTCGCTGTTACAACATTTATTTCAAGTATTAAATCTATTTCACACAATACATTTATGAAGTAAATTAAAATTACTATTTAGTGTTCAAAAATTCTCTTCCGATTGCCATATGATTACTTATATGTCGTATTTATCAAACGAAGTGTAGATCGGGCTGGACAGACGTTACAATATACCCAAAATATGTAGTTCAATCTAACTTCATCTTTCATGGTGAAAGGAAACATCTGGAATTCTAACATCTACCTACTTCACTACACCGACACCACTTGACTACATAGATCAAACAGGACTTGTTTTATTTATTTTTAATCCATAATAAAAAAATGTTCTGTAAGGTTTACTCTTTGTAACAGATGGCTCGGCCTATATAGGATACTTAGACCTTAACCACGTAACAAGTGTTCACACAATCACACTTTGTTTCATCTCACAAGAAGCTTAAGTGTTGTTAAAATATAATTGTATTTATCTACTTCAAAACCATCAAATTTGAAATATACATACCAATTAATTTGCTACCTAACATAAGTGAAGCTCATTACATTTATATAAAAAAATTCTTTTATTCATATCCTGACGAGGTTAATACACTTATGTGAATTATTATTTGAGATGTTTGTTTTTTTACATCCAGTCATCTTAAATATAAAATACTAAATAATTGTTTAAAATCAAAATTATATTTACCTATCAATCTTGCCGTAAACCTACTGCAATATCAGCCACATTAACATCGTATATGAATGGATTAAAAACAATTTTTCCATGTACGAGAATCCTTCCCAACGAAAGTTTTAATTTCGATGGGTTTCCTTGACGCAGACACTTATAGTCTAACGGCAGACGCATTCAGGTCAAAGTAATGGAAGGTGAATAGAGAGGCAAGGGGACGAAGTTATTTCCATCTCCACTAGGAATGCTGCAGTCGACATGCCACTTTTCTTTCCATACTCCTTCAACACTCATCGTCTCGTGAAGGCATCTCTAAAAATTGCAAGCAGGCAGAGAGAGTTCTCCAGGTGTATGTTACAGCTTATTTCTGTTTCTACAATCTGTCACGCGCACACAGAAACTACACACTGTCTCTCTGCTCATAAACATATATCAAAGGTTAACACATTCAAATTTCCTTACTCATATCTAATGAAATTATAAAAAAAGGGGAAATAATTCATTTTTAAAATTAATATTTTTTCTAATTTAATAATTTTTGTCTATCTTGTTCCATACTTATATTTAATGTAATCAAAATCCCCTACAACACAAACATACTTAACATGTGAAACACCATTGTTTTTATCAAAGTAAATAATTGGTTGTCTTGGTATAACCAAAAATATTTGATGTGAGAAAACAAAATTCTGTAAGCATCCAATTTTCGTTAATTTTTGTTTTTTTAGAAGTATAAACACTTTGCATTTCATCACCAAAAAATTTAGATCTGGCACTAATATCCTCTCAAAACATTCTCAAACCTGCTTTCCCTCACAAGAGTTCAATGGGTCAATGGGTCAATGGATCGTAGATTAATGAATAAGTAGGTCAGTTGATCAATGGGCCATCGGATCAATGGTTCAATGAGTCATGGTACAATAGATCAGTCTTGTGAGTAGTTGGTCTGTAGGAGACAGTCGGCTGGAGTGATTTAGCAACTCAGTGATTGGCTGGTCAGTGTTTGAACAAAGTATTAATGGTGCAGTACGATTGGTTCAAAGTCAATATGATGTTATAGGGCTTGCTTACGCTTATATAATAAGCACTAGGGATGTCAGATAAGAGGCCTTAAGTTTGGTAGCAGCTCCCGTGAAATTTGTATAGTGTGGGCTAACTTCTGCATCTTCGTATAGATTTTTTCTCCATATTTTTTTTCTAGTTTATTAAAGGTCATCGGGTCAAGGTCAAGATAGAATGCATTTAATATGGTAGTAGTAGTCTATGGTGTTATATGCTTGTTAGCTTTTACGAATTTTTTCTCGAGTTTTTGTTTTCAATGTCATTAAAATTCAGGCAGTCAAGGTCAAGGTGGTCTGCATCTAATATGGTATTAGTAGTCTTTAATGTCAAACGTGTTTTTGTTTTCAAGGTCATTTAAGGTCATGGGGTCCAGGTAATCGTCACTGGCTTCTAATATGGTGAATGGGTGACGTCTACTAATATGGTGGTCGCCCACCATGATGGCAAAATGGGTATGGTTGATTGTGGTGGAGGTATGCCGACTAATTTGTTGGGTTAGGGGGTGATGAGGGAACCATATTAAATTCAAGTATTTTCTTATTTAATTTTATAATAATTTTTAACAATAACATTTTCGGTATATTAAGAAAATTATTGAAATTTTACAGATTTTTTGGTTTTTTTTGGTTCAAAGGCCAATGGTTCTGAGTCCAGCTCTTCTGGCTCAGTCTCACGGATCCACCTTGTTTGAGTCACGACTCCACCTTGTGTGCTCCGGGAAAAATTGGAAATTTCTGGGGATATTTTTTTGCAAATGGTAAAAAAATTAACATCTTAAGGAAAAAAAAGGACTACTCCGTAATCCCTTGTCCGTCAATCGGTACTTCCCTATTACTATACATATTTTAGTATCATTTTCAATATTTACAGCACCATTTCACTAATTTTCACAAAAATTGTTACTCTACAACTATCTTAAACAAGTATCAATATTGTCAAAACGTAGCCTATTTCGACCGCTATTGTCTAAGATAGCGTCACATAAATATTAATTTTTATCATCCCGGGAAACCAACGGATTCTTACTCAATATGGCACTCAATTAATACTACGGTATGTTGTGTAAGATGACATATTTAGTGGGAAATACTATTATATTGAAAGTAACATTATATATTTCTATGCCATATCTATGAAACCATCTTACCAATTCCAAATAACTTCGTATGCTGGTATAATCCATGAAAGCATTAAATAAGCTTATATATGAACTCCTTTGTCCGTGTTTTGGAAGATAGCACTACTTAAATAAAGCTTTTCATATCTCGCGAAAACAATTAGCTGATACATATAGTCCATTTCATATAAGTGGTCTCAAATTTGACAGTTCTGGGAAAGCAGTGCCAATGGCATCTGGTTGGCTATGTATCCTTCCGCCACAGTTGAACTGTCATTGAAGGTGACTGTTTGCAAACAAACACCATGTGACTGCCAGTATTTGTAAACAAACAACATATAACTGCCTGTTTTTGTAAACAAACTGCATGTGCATCCTCCCAAATTAATTTTAGAAGCTGTGAAGGGCTGTTCAAACAGTTGCAGCAACAATCCCATTTTTTTTTTAGTTTATAAATATTGTATGCAAACGGCTTAACAGTCCATGTAATAAGTCTATAAATTTGTAACTTTTTACGTTGCAGGAAATTTGTAACTAGTATGCACGAAAATGAAATTGTATTTTGACTGTCAAATGAATGGGATATTTTAATGTTTTTTAATATACTCGAAATATGTTAATGGAAACTAATCTTCTCACACTTACCTGTGGAAAGTTCTTATAAACATAACAATTTTGCACGGTTTCCACGAACACCAAATACCACGATCCCCCCCTCCCGCCTCTCCACAGGAATGCACAAATACGGAATTACCGCCCCACCCCTTCCCAAACACACCTTCTTTTCAAAGACAGTATACGTTCTCACATATACGCTATGCCTACTATTGCATTAAATGTACATAATTCAGCTTTGTGGTACGATATGACAACAAACTGTGTACAGCCTGATACTTTTAGGTTCGTTATAAGTCTCAGGATGATAAAGTATGTAGGTAGCCAAAATAAAATTTTAGCATATGTTACTTAATTTCAGTTATTTTAGTATCTCTCATTTAATAACTTGAATGTTAAGTATTGCAGGTCTACGTACAAAATACTTTAATAACTTTTCCCAATTACCTACGTGTTCAGATTGTCATGCTGTGAATAAAAACTTATTTCTGACTAACTGAGTGTTAATATTTACACTGAAGTTCAGTCGTACAAACTCCCTCCTCAAAATTGTGAATACAGGCCTAGGCTTGTTCTCGGGTACCTAATTAAAAACTGTGTTTCAGTCCAGATGTGTTACAAAGCGCTCTAGAGAAGCATATTTGACCTATAGCAACAATATATCAAACGAACATGTTACTTATACACTAAAAAGATACTCCACCAACCCAAGATTGAAGACACCATAAAGTTATTTTCTTTAGCGATAAATTTTGGATTGTTGAAGTTCTGGCTGATACACGAAACACTTCTTTATGATGTTGGAACACATTCGTTGGTTGTTTAAATTGAAAGAATTTTGTTTCATAAGCATGTTGTAATTTACATGATATAGAAAAGTTGTCTTACAAGTTTGTATGGACAGTAAACTTTACATTTCGAAACCCTCCAGAACCAGAGTGTTAGAGTTTCAATCAATAATAACACAGAGCAATGTTCATAGCAATGAAATGTGGGCGCAATAGGGTATCATCTTTATTTTATTTTGAGGGGAAAAAGGAAAAAAGTTTGCGAGAAGGGGGGGGGGATAGTTTATCGTTTTTCGTGAGACGGGTTTATTTTGATGTTCTTACGATGCCGGAATCACATAGCTCCAACGCTCACGACATGATGGCCAACAGCCAATGAAATACAAGATAGGTTGTCGTAAGCCCAACTGATTCTGTCGTCTGACCAGCAATTTTGGATTAGAAATGATTTCAATTATTCGTCGTGTCATGTGGCATGATACACAGAATATACAACATTGCAAAATTAAATGGTATTGCAAGCTTTTCCTACAATGGTAAATACGCAGAATAAAAGAAAAATTAATTGAACACTACTGTATCCAACAATTAAAAATAATTTTACTTTTGTATGCATTAGCAATACCAATTTTTCATCATTATATATTACAATGTCCTTCTTGTTCACCACCTTTTCAACTAACGTAGCCTATCAGCGCCTTCTAAACAGTTAGGTTAAATGTCGAGAGCGTGGTGTCGGTCGTGCTGTAAATTCAAGTAGTCACATTGAAATGTGTCGTGGTTCCGTTTTTGGTCATGTCGTGCTGTGTTGGTAGGGTCTATGTGATTCCGGCATGAGTGTGTGGCATTTTGAGTAGCATATGGTTTTGATGGAGCAGTGGAAAATTTTTTTCGTATGGAAATAACATTTAAATTATTTAACTTCGAAAATTTTAACTTTAATGAAAATACAAAACGCGATACATACGTCGCTGTTCGTATTCGTACAGATGCAGCAATATATACAGTGACACACTTTGATCGAAGTACTAGAATTTACGATGTAGACAAACAAATATTATCCACTCACTACAAAAGTGTGGAAAGTGCAGCATTTTTCAGGCCACGTGCATTTCAATAATTATATTAACGGTATACAAATAAATTTACAAAACATTCAAACTTATTATTGTAATCTCTTGAACACGTCTTTTTCTGTGGCAATCCTTGCAAGTTTACTTCACTGAAATAACTTTTGTTCGTCACTAGAATTAAATAATTGATTTGCAAAATCATTCAGTAAAATAAACATTGCGCACGTTTCCTGATATAAGCAAACTTAAAGTTATATACGGAAATTATATTCGTGTCACTTCATTGCGGAAGGCGGCTAAGAAAATGGTGGAACGAGCAGTTTTAACGACGTGCCGATTAATATTACATTTCACTCAACAAAAAGCACTACAGAGTACAACGGTACCTACAACGAACTATGTTTGAAACAAGCAAATAAAAAAAAATTATTAACTACATATTAAATATTCCGACAACACCAATAAGAAATTTGTATAATAAACACGATGAAAAAAAAACTGCAGGCAAAACTGCCTTCACCGGGGTGGAAACAAACGTGGCTACTGAAACGTTTAATGTTCGTATGTGTCAACATACTCTGTCATAAATGCTGAACGGGTTTTTTAAGTCCCGTTAATAATAGCCAAGAAAATTTAATATTGCTTTGAATTATAATTTAAGCCGTAAATGTTGTAAGTGTAATTAAGATTTTAAATAACAACTTTTAGTTTCGAGTACTATTTTCTTAGAAAAGCATCATGAAAATAGCCAACCTAACAACACGGATCATGCAGCAGTTCATCAGCTGATACAATACAGTAGGAGCGAGAGCATGTACGGTTTACAAACTGGGTAGGTTGGTCACATTGTCCGTCAAATTTGAGACCACTTATATGAAATGGACTATACAAAATTCTGGCAACAAGTTATACTTTTGTAGTCAATTTACTTAAGGAGGTTGACACATATTTTTAAACTTACAGCCATGAAAAACTTTTCGTATGTCCCAAACAATTTTCACTGACTTCAATATGGAGAAGTATTTATGAAAATCATTGAATCTGCCAATACTTTTATGAAAATAGCACCATTTGTGAAACTGGAAAATTTATGTCATATGTCCAGTTTCAACCAACCGATTCCTTTGTACATATGTAGTGCTACAATAGGCTATGTTTTCAGTGTGGCTTTATTTACAGTATGGCAGTCATAAAAGACAATTAAGACGCATTTAAAAAATTTATTAAACAATTTGACAACACTCAGTTATTCTTAGTATGCTGACAGCAGCCATTAGAATCATCAAATATGCTTATAGATATAATCTTTTACCGAATTTTTGTAAGATAGTGTCAGGTGGAAAGTGCAACATAAATGCCACATTTCGGGAAAGAATCGTCGAATTCTCACCTAATTTTGCACTTAAGTAGAACTACAGTAGAATCACATAATTTAAGTAGGTCAGAACGTTTAAAAGAATGGTGCAATGTAAAATAATTCTATACTTGTATATATTTTAAATAATTTAATAAATTTCAAACAGAATTTTTATACTTAAAATATTTTTGCACCCATCAGATATGACTATACAGGGCATGTTTTTAGACATATTTGTACGATAGCGCCAAACGAGGAAATAAAACATCCATATCATATTCAAAGCCCATCGAGCCTTTTCTACCTAATTCTGCACATAAGAAGTGCTACTGTGGACCATTTAACCGAAGTTTATACTCCAAATCCTACATCTGTAATGCAATTTTCTGCACACCACTTATGGTACGAGGCGAACTGTGTTCGAGTCTCAAATAAAGAACGTGTATTTGCAATTTTCTTACTATTATTGTACTGGCTTCTGGTTGTACCTTTAATAATACCATTATCAACGAGACTTCAAGGCCCATCTAATATCGAACTTTTTATCATCAAAATAATTTGCGTCCATGTAGAGAAAAGTTGGCTTATTAGTTCCACCAATAACTTATTGTTAATTGTAAATACTCGTTTTTAACGTGGTGAAATAATATAACTCAAAAATAATTTATTGGGAAGCTATACTGATATACAGTCTTTCAGTAAAGAAACTAATGGTTATAACAGGAACACAAATTATCCCTTCTGAAACTTTTGAACAGGTGATTATTAGAGGAAACAGATATAAGTTTTTCAATTAGAATACCAATTAGGACATAGAAATGAATGAACCGTTTGGTAAATAACCACCAGTAGCTTAGGAGTTGCAAAAGCATAAAAAAATCTTTTATCAATAAAATTTACAAACGCACACCAAAACCAAACAATGGGATGGTTACTGTTCTCTTACCACGGCGAACATACTTCGATTCCCGTCGGGGTGAGCCAGATATTCGCATGCCGGATACGTGGTGTACATTGCTTTATCTCGTGGGAGTTTTTCGGTGTTTTCCATTTCCCCCGGCATTGTATTCCGCTGTTGCTCCATTTTTAGCTCACCGGCGCTCAATACGTCGCTGATAAGTGCCTCCCGAAACTCATTTCAACTATCAGTGGTCTGTGTTGTGTACTTGGATAACGATAACTCAGTTGTTCCAATAGACCAGCGGACAAAATGTACACACCACTGCCGTTAGCGGCGAAGTATAGGCTTACTTGCCATTGGCAGCGGTCGAAGCAGAAGAGATTGCGTGCAGCTTACGCCAAATGAGGCGCGATACGTCTGCGGTGGACGCACGAACAGGTAAGGAGGGTTGAACCACGCTGTTTTGGCACTCGGCCCGGCTACGTGCGCAAACTCTGCGATATGATGAAGACATAGCGTTGTGGCGTTACCCCTTCCACTTGCCTGTACTCACGAACCATGCCTTTTAGCCGGCGGCAGCGGGATATTTACGGCTCGTATGTCCTAATTTAGAGAGCGCGGAGGGGAGCGGCACCCTGTTGTCAAGGCCATGATGTTGAGAGGGGGGGGGGGGGGAGTGCGGTTGCAACTACTGCTCTCCTACTGTGCGGCCAACCCCCGCTGGCGGGGGTTAAAATGTTACATCGCACAAACAACTGCTCGATTCATTACCTGAGTATTAAAAAAAAACCGAAAGGAGCGTCGCCGCCACCGACCCCTCTGCTTACACACAAAAAATTACATTACTTATGTATTGCATCTGTATTTTATAGATCTTACGCAGTGGAGTAAGGGTAAAAATTGAACAACACTTTATTTAAAGTAACAATTTTTAAAATATGCGCGATGATAGAAAGCTGCAAAATATATGAACAATAATATTTTTATCTGTAAAGCATTGGTGATGTTTAAATACCTGCAGGCCCACAATGTTGAAACAATGTTGTCTGACGTTTCAAAATATAGCATATGATACTAGATAACGAGTAAAACGAGAGCCTGAGATTAGTAAATAGGAACGTGATTACCTGCATTTGAATCAGTTTATAAATACGGTACTCGGCAAGTGTAGTAAAGCATATTATTCAAGATATCGTGAGTGATGAGATTTGGGCAGTTCTTAACAGCTAGGTCTTCAGAGAGCAAGAAAGCGGTTATAAATTTTAAGTAGTATGGGTTCCAAAGGGTCAATTGCGTTATTCGGGGACTCCAGAAAATAGTCTTCTCGTGACACGTACTGTAAAACTATCGATAATCACGAGGCTTTCGCCCATCTTTGAAACCGTATTGTTTTGCTGTAGACGGCGGAACCCCCGAGGCATACAGAACAGAATATACAGAGTAACAAATTATTTATCTTACGAGTTCTGGCCTTGCTGCGTCCTAAACCAAGGTCGTTACGAGGCAGGATTTGCATGAGACCTAGCAAAACCAACAGAACACTAAAATGGCTAAAGCCATGCAAAATACAATTTTTCTGTACAGTGTAAGGGTAAGTTGATAGTGATAAACGACCTGAGACAGAAACAAGGAAGTGTGGTAAAATTATTTTATTTTTATTATGATTCTTTCAAATTCGTTTCATTCACCATTTATCTTACATGTGGACAACCTTCCATTTGTAATCATTTTTACATACATGTGGAAGACCTAACATTATTTCCTCTCCCTTAAGTAACAAATATCATAAAAATGTTACATAAAAAGCCAGGTTGCCGAAATATAGAGTAAAATGCAACCAGAAATTTCAAGTAAAATAAATTCGCTCTTATTCTGCTAATGCATGTAAAATTCCAAAGAGGTTATGTTTATGCCTCTAACTGGGCGTACATTAGGTAAATACAGAAGGCCATCACAAAATATATTTGAAAAACTGCCCCAAACTATTATCGTTACAAAATGGCGGATTTATGTGTGTCACACCAACATTCACTCCTGACATTACAGAATACTTTTATTCCTACGCCAGGAAACCCAAATCGGTAACACCTTACTGGTCGGAAATCAACGAATATTACATCTCAATATTTAATACCTAATCTAATCGCGCTCCCAAGTGCAAGATGCACTAAACTTTGTGATGTTTTTTTTTTAATTGTTCGCCAGTAATAAATACAACAGAAAATCGTATAGAGCCTACCATTACCTAACTCGTTTTCAAAAGCTTAAACAATAGCATTTGTTTTTGGTTACCAGTGGTTACAACCACCAAAATACCATATCCAGTCGTGGTCATATACTTCCTTGTGGGTTTGCAAAACTTATTGCAGAAAGAAACAGTATCAAATTTCGGTTAAGTGGCCAATGTTTCGCAAGCTTTAAAATATTTTTAAATTTCCGGCCACAATGGCCCTCGCCTAACGTCACAATCCCGCAAAGGACCTATTCGCTGGAGGAGCCTACATTTGTGTATCAAACAAGAATGCTACTTATCTGGTAGAATCTTGCCCCCTCGAGGCCGCTTAATGACCCAGAAGGAAGCGTGAACAGGCATGAAATACACAAGTCCGTCACGTAGCTGTACGAATCTAATCAGGATTCCATTATTTTCCCCTAAAAAAACGTATTTATAACAATTAGTTAGGGCTAACAATTGTTCCTAGGAGGAGTCGTGATATTGTCTTGCCCAATGGCGGTTGATGTTACCTAATGAGGTGAACCGACGCAGCGGACATATATTTCCTTTATGGGGTTTCTTAATTGGAAAGTCAAACAACAATAATATTACAGTACGCCATCAAACATCCGGCCTCTTGATCAAGTTGCCGGAAACTGCGTAACCAGATGTCACCGTTTTGGGGTTCGCAAGTACCAGGGCAAGCAGTTCTCCTCGCTTGCTGTCGACGGTGCTACACTCAGGCGACGAACCGCTGAAACATCCGTCCGACACACAAATGTACGCCAGAGCTGATTGCTGCCACACGTGGAAATCCACAAGTACATTACTACATGATTTCCTGGCACCACATGTATTTCAAAGTCTTTTTAAGGTAACGTAAATCTGGCGAAAACATAACAGTTTAGTTAATTATTACTTTTGTGTCATTTTGGAGGTTTTTCACAGCAAAATCAACGTAGTAAAATGTTCGTGAGTGTCGGACAGTTCGCCGCTCAAATTATCAGGTAACCAAACACAGTAAGTATTCGAATGGGTGTCTGGCAACGTTGTCCGGCCTGCTAATTACTTATATGTTTAAATTTTTTTCGAGGTCATGGGCCCACTAATTTTGAGAGTTCTTAGTTGTAAGTTTGATGGTTATTCAAAGGCGTGCAGTGACGTGGTGCCGCCTGTCCCAAAGTTTTGGAAATTAATTCTCAAAAAGACTACACCGAATAGTATGAATGGTTTATATGAATATATAATGAATAATTTCAACGTACTCTAGGCTTATATTGTCATTACGAAAATATTTCAATCAAAATGCATATGTACACATATAATTTCCATTGTTAAATAAGATAATATACTGGAAGGAATATATTGTAAGTAGAGGGAACTAAATTATTATTCCTTTTTAATATTAAATTTCCTTTAAATGCTCCAGGGTATTGATATATATTTTTATAACTATTGCAATCATTTTTTCTATGTTGCTTTCGTGGTAGAAAAAATTCGGTAATCAAATATTAATTCCGACACTGATTTGGGAGTCCGTGACGGCACAGCGGCATATCATTCACAATATACACGTCTTCATATGTGTTGCCTCATGTAACAGAAGTTGTTTGACGTGAGTGAACATTATGCATCCATATAACAATATCTAATTCCGACGTATTTAAGTGAAATTTTTAATATTTGTGGATGCCTCAACAGTTCGTGGCGAGACAAGTCACTACTGTAGGTGCAGCCTCGGGTAACAACAAATTTAAGAACCTCTGCTGCCACAAGTGCTGCTAAGTGACGACTGAATTTGTGTAGTCATACACGGATACAAGGGTCGTAGCATAATTATTTCTTAACTATGAGAACAGTTCTATAGATGTAACGGAGTTGGAAGATACTAAACGTACTGAGCGGTTTATTGTTGGACTGTTGTGATTTTACTACTTATCTGCTGTATGCTTACGAGTTTACGTACATAAGTCAATAAGGTAGGGGATATTACAGACATATTTGTGCAGAGCAAGGCAGACATTATGGTTGATAATTTTGTTGTGTTACACACAAAGCCGTTAAGCATAATTTATAAAGCAGAAATATTTTCCAAATACTGCAAGGCAATGAATGCAGAATTAAAACAATCATAATTTAACACTGTCATGAGTATGATTATAAATCTGTGTGGTGAAATGTGGTTTTGAGAGGAGAGCATTCTCTAAAACGTTAGTTTCTCTTTATGGTATATTTATTCGAAACACTAAACGAATTCTTCTTCTGGAGCGGAAATTTATCTCCACAAAATCAGTGCTGTGTAAATAATCTGAACACCACACTGGCATGACTTTGAACTGAAACATGCTATTTACTTTGTGCCAAACGCGGAAGTCTGACTGCATAATCTAGCGTAATAAATGCGTGTTTACAAATAGCACTGAAATGTTCTCGCCTCTTTGGTCGACAGTAAATTATCTTCCTCGGACAAATGAAGTTAATTATTAAAATATACTTAGCAAATAATATAAACAATTCGCAGATCGTGGATAGGTTTCATTTTCATTTCTTAAAATACCTTAGGAGGAGTGAAGTATTGTTTGCACTATTAAACTTTTCAAAACAAGGTACATACTGTAACACTTATGAATCAACAATTATATATAGATTAGTATTCTGCATTTAAAAAGCCAGATATTATAAGAAATATATTATAAGTTCAACAAAAAGTGACGTTTCCTGTAAACAAATAAATATAAACTTGTAAAATTTAGCTCATGGCATGGATTAAACAGTGCTTCAGATTGCGGCAGGGGTTCAGAGGTTTTAGTCGAACTATTTAATAAATACTAGATATTGCTAACCTATCTAACATAAATACTACACTTATGTTTGTGAAAAATGCAACGCCAAGAAGAATACAAGTGATTTAAATAAACTTTATATCACAGATTAGGTACATAACAATACACAATTGGTTAGGATTACAGAACTTTACATGATATCTGTACTTGAGAATTCAGTACGTTGTAAAGCCTTCACGTGCTGCAATCAGAGCTCCAGAACATCGTGACATAGAATCAAAGAGGATCTCGATATTTTCCTGGGTAATCTCTCTCCACGCTGTTTGTATTAGAGTCCACTAATCATCCACAGTGGTTGCTGGAGGTTCGTGACGAACAACTCGCTGACCAACCATATCCCAGACATCTACGATGGACGACATGTCAGGCGAACGTGCAAGCCAGGAAAGCAGTGATATGCGTCGTTCATTGAAGCAGGCATGCACAGTCCTTGCCATATGTGGCTGGGCATTGCCCTTCTGAAATATAGCATGTGGAGTTGCCTGAAGAAGGGCAATACCTCGGGCTCTAAAACCTTCCTGATGTTGCGATTGCTGTTCAGATTGTCCTCAATAAGTAGGAATTGAGATAGCAGGTTGTATCCAATGGCGCCCCAAACCGTCACACTTGGTGTTTGTCCGCTATTTCATTCCTCAATGCAGGCTGCCAGATTGCAATCGCCATGGTTGCATCTAACACGTATGCAGCAATCACTGTAGGAGAGGTTGAAGCGGGACTCGTCCGAAAACAATACATTTTGCCACTCAACACGCAGGCGATGACTTTCACATTTCCACTGTAGTCTGAGTAGTTTGTATACAATGGAAGTCGACGCAATGGCATACATGCCACCAGTCCAGTTCGCAGCAGACGGCGTCGAGTGGTCGACGCAGACAGGTCCACACCCGTTGCAGTGTTCCAGTGTCGAGTCAATAGTGTGGATGAGGCGGTATGGTCCATTATGGCCATGCGGACAAGATGGTTGTCATTCCGTGCTGTGGTCACATTGCGAGATCCAGTACCAGCTCGTCGCTGCATACGACCCTCTCATATCCACTGGTGCCACACACACACGTCACTGTTGTAGTATTATACTCTGTACGAGCTGAAATATCACGGCATGACAAACCCGTTTCCCAGAGACCGATCAATCTGCGCCGTTCGAACTCACTCACATGCTGATATCGCGCCCTTTGACGTCGACTTGGCATACTGGTACTTGCTTTAATTTCGTTCGAGGGCTCTTCACTGACTGAGCTTGGTGTAACACAAGAGAGAGTGCTGCTGGGCCTAAATTTACACCATCTCTCTACAATCGTGATCACTTATTGTCAGTACTTTGTTATACATATCACTTGAGTTTGGATTAATTCAGGCACTATTTTCTAGGTGTTGCAATATTCACAGAGTATTTCATCATACTATGGAAAATCACTAATCACCTAAACATGAAAATCATCTCGATATTACAGATTTGTTAGCAAACAATTTTAATATATCTATTGCGTTATTTTATTAATCAGCACGTCTACTTTAACAAAAAAAGTCGTCTTGTCCGAACACTCTCAGGTGAAATGTTTGCGATAAATCCATGGCGACATCATTCAAAACAGAAAGCGAGTGGTCTGGCAGGTAGGCAATCCACAACCCACGGGACATGTATCTATGATGAAAGACGGGCAATGTTTTCATTGAACAGTCACGATAAATTAACTAAATTTACGAATGTACAAGACGCTTTGTGCGTGTAAACTACAGCGGTCGCTATCGGTGGTAGATCATGTAGTTAAGGAGGTAGATTCCTAAATTGTTTATCGCGTATTATATACGCGTTTTATTTCTTGAATTTAACGTATGACGTCGGGATTAGTCTGAAACCACCGACAAACTCCACTTGCATATTCCGTATAAAAATGCAAACCAAACCATACATACATCGTATGGTTTCAGACTAATCCTGACGTTTTACATTTAATTTACGAAATAAAACACGTATGTAATACGCGATGAACAATTTAGGAATCTACCTCCGTAACTACATTACGTAACACCGATAGCACCCGCTGTTTTTTACACGTGCAAAGCGTCGTATACATTCCTGAATTGAGGTGATCTATCGTGACTGTTCAATGAAAACATTGTCCGTCTTTCATCAACATGGCCCGTAAGATGTGGATTGCCTACCTGCCAGGCCACTAGTTATCTGTTTTGAATGATGTCGCCACGGATTTCTCGCAAACGTGTCACCTGATAATGTTCGAAGAAGACGACCTTTTTTGTTAATGTAGACGTGGTGATGAATAAATTCATGCAATACATCGCTTTCAATTCTTTGTTAACACGATTCGTGCAAACAGAGGGTTGCAACCCCCATTTCCCTAATGTAAAGGGATGCTATTACCAACCACGTTTTTCAGGTGAACGATCTCCATTATACAAAATAATATCTGCCGATTAGTCGCTTAGTCGCAAGTAGTTTCTAAAATATTCTACTTAATGCATTTCGAAGTCCGACATTTGGAGGCGCACAGCTCCCTCAATTATTGATTTCGGAAAACGTGGTTCTTACATTTTTGCCTTATATTTTCCTAAGGAGTCACATGCCGGCGTTTGTTGGTGTCTTTCAGAGTCATCGTGTATAATAAATGTATATATATATGCTTAGTGCAAATTTCTGTAGGAATGAACCTGCTCTGTGCAGAATACAACTGAATTACAAAAATTAATCGCATCATTTTATTCTTTCGAAGTCGAAAATATAATATTTTCAATGTTAAAGTTAGCCAGCACTTATTTAGTAGTTTAATGATTTTCAGTAAATCTAATGTATCTTTTCATCATAATGTTTATATATTACATTCTGTATATTCGGGATTACTTCTAGTTTCTGTATTTTATTAATATGGATATATCTTAGTTTTTTCCCTTAATACATGAAACTTTTCGATAGTAATTGTGTAATAGAAACTAACTTAAAATAAATTTTAAGAATATGCGTAACAGTTTCATAACTTCACGAAAAACTGTTAACAATACATAAAACAAACATAAACACACGACCAATCTAAATGCCTTATATCTGAAAGGAAAGTTGTACTACACGGATTTCGTTATAACAAAGGAACGCTATGGCATTTAATTAATTCGTATTTGTAAAACAAAACGGGATTTTTTAAAAGGATGATACAACTACACGAGACGCGATTACACCAAAAAACATCGTTACACTTTAATTTATGGCGCCGAGATGAAAAATGGGAGGAACTGAACTAGGCGAAGCGAAAGATGAGCTACGAGATTCACGGTGACTAATTTGAACGTCACTCAAAATAGCTGCTTGTGTTGACGTTAAAAAATTGAGGAGAAAGGAAAAATGTGCGTTGGTTGTCCAGTTGGGAATGTCCACTGTTTTTTAGGAAGTGACGCCTTCCTGAACACGTCAACGAAAAAAGTGTGAGTAGCAGCCACAACTTGGGAGTTGCTACAAGTTTCATACAAATAAGAGTGCCTTGTCTTACATCGGGTTTAAATTGGGATGGCCACCACATAGCAGAGCACCAAAACACATACTTCATTGGAATTGTTTTAAGCATACCCGCTTCTTTGAAATTATTGCCATTGTTGCTCTACACTCTGGAAATGGCCTATATATTTCCAGTATAAATGTGTTCCAGTCGTTACCATTCATTTCTCATACTGAGCATACTGTGCGTCTCATGATATTGCCATGTAGCTAGAAGCGAATTGGGTTGTTGAACGTCAGAAATGTACAGTTGCAAGATGATCGAGCTGAAGGTGCCCTCTTTCCTGAAATAAGCGTGATCTGTGGAAGGTTGTATTCCACTCTACTCGCAAGTATTATTGCTTTTCATGTGCAAACTGGTGGTGCTAAAGATAAATATGTGGTTTTAAATCGTGTATTATAGATGTACTGCAGCCCAGTTAGTGCGTCAGTTAGACGGGTGGTTTAGCATGAATTCTTACATTATTTTGAAAACAAATACTTCTTCCGTTTCACTTTGTTGCAAATAGTTTGATACATGAAGTGTATGAATTAGACCTACGACCTTCGGCAACGTGTTAGGTACAAATAAAGGAAATTAAAACTTAAATACGACTTATTGTCTAAAGGGAATCGCAAGGACGGTAAACATATTTGATACTTGATCCAATGTACTACTTTATTACAAATATTGGAGAAAGTATTTCAATGGAGCCCTGTTTGCCTGAGTAACATGTTACGGAACAAATATAGTCAAACACAACAACACCTGCCGTCATCAATGTTTTCCTGGAATAACAAAGGTTCACTCATTTATTAAGACGTAATATCCATGACGCGATAGCATACTTAGGATTTAAGTGATGGATTACTAATTCCGCATGTCACAAATAACGAGAAAGGTCAGCTTCTGAAAACTATACACGCCTCACAGTTTCCCAGTAATTACTGTATTCATTTCATAGTAATACTTACAGAAACATAGCAGTTGGGTAACATATAAACACCCAATATCACACTGTTAAGGTTATCAAAGAAATGGAAGACTCCTGAGTGATTATATATTGCGAAACACTTTAATTTACAATACATCTAAAAACAAAACTATATGTCTGTATGCCGTTTACATGGACGGAGATTCGAGAGTGCTGAATGTATTGTGTTTTACGAAACAACGTCATTGAAAAAAAGCAGCAACACGCTAATTCGTGCAATAGTGTAGTGTTAAAAACAGATAATTGATAAGTGTAAAAAACATCAATATTTATAGCATAGTTACCAAATGCCCCAGTGGTGAGACAAAAAAATCACATACTTCACAAGAAAATGGCACACAAATTATATAGTGCACTTTTTGACAGCCTGAAAGGCAGGTGACACTTGCAGATCGTACGCCAAAAGAGGCAACTGTTTGAATAAGTCCGCCATAGCAAAACTAAAAATAAACTTGTGATACTTATAATGTAAGAGGGAATGTACATTGTAAATCGACTTTATGAAATTGCTAAAATGCCAATGTATTTTAAGCTACAACAATGAAGTCAAATTCTCATTCTTTAGGCTGCAGGAGACAAAAACCTCTCGACTTAGTTGATTGCCAATCAAATACAATACAATTTTGGGTTAAGCCAAACATCCATATTTATTGCACCTCCTTCGAACTCCACAGTGGTGACAACATGGTCCAGTAAGTAACGCTCGCCTGTTATAGGCCATTCATGATAAAGTTCGTAATTTTATATCTTGCTTAGTTTCTATTTTCAGCGAATTTGTGTCTTTATGCAGATTGTGTATACAAACATGGAAATATGGTTTAAGCAGAACAATTATGGCGTTTTGCGGCCAAGGGTGTAAGGTGTAGGCCACCAGAGATCTTCTGCTCTGTCATTACGATCACCTGGTGGCCATCTTGGAAGCCAATAACCTTGACCTGAACTTTGAAATTTAACTTTGACTCGAGTGTTCTTTGACCTTGAAATTAGAAAAAAAAATCAGGAAATTAATATTTTCCAAAAAATTCAAAAAGTAAATAAATTATTAAACCTTACTTTTAAAATTTTTAATCTTTTTAAAAATTGTTTTAAAAACTAGTCGCCGGCGGACATTTTTCCCTATAAATTTCCCTTTTTTTCCTTAAATTCTAAAAATCCCAAAAATTGTAGGGCATGGTAGGTTCACGTCAAGTAACCCAGAAGCCGGAGCCTCGGAGCCAACAGCCAGCTCGGATTTTGGCATCTTGGAATTGTTCTCTCAGAACTGCTTGTTTAAAAAAAAAAAAAAAAAAAAACCCAACAACAACAACTTGGTTTTACCAGAAAATCACTTCATGACGATTATTTTACCCAAAATACAGTATTTTTCCTCAATAGATTTCCTGTTTTGTCCAGTTCCGAAAAATCGGTCATTTTCACCTTGAAATCAGCCTTTTTCCCTACCAATTTCCCAAAATTCACTTTTTTTCTAAAAAAAAATCCCAAATAATTTATTATTGAATAATAATTTTAAATTTATGATTATTGGTAAAAATGTAAATAAGTGCATCTCAATACAGCGGATTTTTATTGATTAAAAAAAAAAAAAAAAAAAAAAAACCTCCATCTGTCGAGGTATATTATCGGTGCTTGAATGGCAAGAGCTTTTCACAGGTTTAGGCCTGCATGATGTCAGACAACTGCATGTGTGCGTGCTTCGAAGTCGTTTTATCACATCTGCATAGTGTCGGATAGCCTAAGTCAGCACATAGCTTTACTAGAAGGTCTCCACCTACATATTGTCAGAAACTGAAGTCAGCATGCATGTGGAAAAAGCTATGTTAGAATTTTCTCACATCTGCACCCCCATGGTGTCGAATGAATTAAGTCAACACATAGGTATTTTAGCAGGTCTGTACCTTCATGGTGTCGGATACCCTCAGTCGAAAAGTCTCCCATGGTGGGTCCTACTCTGTAAGTACTTTTTCCTTAGAAACACACTGTGCCTCCCTACCAAATTGCTAGAATATATAAAGGCTGGAGTATCACCAAATCTCTCACTTTGATACTATCTCTTGTTGTCTGCGTGTTCCGATTACCCCTCTGCTTCAAGGCATTTTTGTGCTTGAAGAGTTATAGTCGGAGTAAGTAAAGTTACCTAGATTATCAAGAATTTAGGCTAGATAATACATACAATTTTTTAGGTTAGGTTTATAGTACATCAAGATGTAATGATAGTTAGTAAATCAAAATAAGTGTGTTAGGACTTAGATAATCAAGATATTAAGATAGTCAGTATGTAAAGTTATCGAGGTTGAAACAGCAATACTATAGGTTAAAAACATCAAGAGCTTGTTAGGTTTTGTCAGTGATGGAAGCAAGCCATTGCATGTTTTGCAGCAAGGCTTTTACTATGTGGAAGAACATGCTAGGGCATGGGAGTAGCTGGCGCCACAGCCCACGTCAGGTAGAAGTGTTGATGTGCGAAAAGTGCGGCAAAACGATTGCTCGCAGAGATTAACTGTAAAAGCATCTTCGTAGCTGCAATGGTACCGTCAGAAAAGCTGTGACCACCACCTGCAAGTTTTACTACAGGCAAATTGCTAAATAGCTTAATGAATGAATACATGAAGCAGATTGTGAGTTCAAACCTGAATGCGGTCTATTGAAGTGCAACAACTGCAGTGTCCATTTTACCCTTGGTGATAACGTGGACAAGCACCTGAAGGTCTGCAAGGAGATCTCATCACACCCAGCTAAGAAGAAGATACGTGTGCTGCTAATAGATAGTGCTTAACCGTTCTGCTCGAGGACATCAGCCTTATCAAAAATCGTCACTGGAGCTGGTGTAGTAAGTAGTCATGGTTTCGTCGATGCAGAGACTGCATTTCGCGGAAATTAACAAATTTATGTAGCAGAAAGCGATTGTGATACCGGAGATATATGTGACTACTTGGTACTCATTCATGAGGACATTGCTGCCCAGTTAATAGAAGAATTAGAGAACTTCTGTGCAGTTCAATTTGACATAATGCTGGAGTGTACTTACAGAAAGCCAGAACCACATGGAGAACAGACTGATTCAAGAGCTTCTAAGACGAAAAATAGGCCAGTCCACAATATTGATGATATTGATCATGTTGTGTCACAAAGTATTGAGAAACTATGTACTGAAGAAAGAGAGTATTCCGAAAAAGGATCAGGATGGACGCTCATCTCTGTCCACTGGCTCCAACTCTGGAGTAAGATCAAATTATTTGAGAAGAAGGTCCCAGAAACATCAGTCAATATTTACTCCATCGTTGAAAATGATAACATTTTTCCTCTCCGAATGACCAATGAAGAGAAGAACAATCATACAGACGTGCTGCTTTTGTCAGATGATGAAACATCCCATTGTTGCCACATTTGAAATTTAACCAGACTGGTACGCTGCCAGTAAACTGCATATTAAACAAAAATGTATTTTTGCAAGAGTTGCCGGATACATTTTCGATCGGCCATTAGTGTCCGGTTTCAAAGGTGAACAGTGTCTTTGTTGAACACAAACAATTATGTTCTGGATATGCAACAATTCAAGCTGACGTGCCGCAGCATGGGGAAGATAAGAGGCCTCCTGTGCTCTGCTTAAGAAATATACAGCAGCAGTACAAATTACCTATTGTGATCTACTCAGATTTCGAAGCCATTTTGGTACCGATATAGATACCGTGACCTGATCCTGAGAATCCTTCCACATTTACAAACCAGAAGCACCAAGCTTACAGCTTCTGCATTTTCGTACATGTAGGCAGCAACACTGATGCCGCAACTGCCACAAGAACATATCCTCAAAGTAAAAATGGATGCAGCGAAGATTTTTACTGATAAAATCGTTGAGATCGGCGAGAAAATGAATATGATCTATGAGACTTCACTGAAGATGTTACTACTAACTCCAGCAAAAAATTCATCATATCAGCAGGCATCAAGATACTGCCACTGCGGAGAAAGCTTCTGCAATGGTAATGTGAAGGTTTGGGACCAATGTCACTTTAGCAACAAGTATATTGGAACATTCTGTAACAAGTGTAATTTGCCCAGAAGATGACCAAAGAGGCTTTTGGTATTTTTTTTCATAAACTACCAAGCAAAGAAAATTTTATCGTCATAGAACTTGCATATGACCACAAGGACATCATGCCACATAATGAAGATAAGTTGATTACTTTTGAAAAATAGCCTGGAAAGAAGTTCAGCATCCAAATTTATCGACAGTTTCCATTTCATTGCTAGCAGCTTGTCTACCCTAGCAGGGAACCTGCCAGCAAAGAAGTTCAACAGTACATCAAAATTCTTCAGTTCAGATGAGCTGGCCCTAGTAACAAGAAAGGTAGTATTCCCATATGCTTATATCGACAGCATCGAGAGACTGGACGAGACAGTGCTACCGCCGAAATAGAAGTTTTATAATAGGCTGACAGATGCGAATACAAGTGATGCCATGTATGCTCATGCTCAGCTTGAATGGAAAAAATTTGACTGCCGAACCTTGACGATTTATTCAGATATTTACATGAAAACAGTTGCACTGCTACTCACCGGCATATTAAAAACTTTTGCAGCTTCTGCCTAGACATAAATGGACTAGACTGTGTCCATTATGTAAGTTTACCTAGCTACGCACTTGATGCCATGTTGAAGGCGACTGCTGTGAACCTTGAACATTTGCCCGATTATGGCATCTACATTTCTCATGAGAATGGCATAAGTGGCGGCTTGACCCAGTGTGTGAAGAGGCACTGTGTGGCAAACAACATGTATGGCGCTGAGAACCATGCCCCTTATGAACCGGCGAAATTCCTTATATACATGGATGGTAACACTTTGTATGGTTGGGTGATGAGTTTACTTCAACCTATATAACATTTCAAGTGGCCAGTACTGACCTTGACATCATGAGCATGCCAGAAAATTTTACTGTGGGATACTTCATCGAATGTGATGTAAGTTACCCACCTGAACTGCACAGTAAGAATACAGATTTGCCATTTCTGGAAATTAAAGAATGTCAACAGGAATCCAAGCAGATGAAACTGATGACTACACTGGCGATCAATAAAAATTATATAGCTCACTATGTCACACTCAAACAAGCCATCACTCATGGAGTGAAAATTGCAGGATTCAGTGTGGTAGAGTACATCCAGTTGAATACCACAATATGGGAAGCAGCAGCAGCAAATTATATTGAAAATGACTTTTTCAAGCTGGAAATCAACGTAGTCTTCGGCAAGCTCATGGAAAACAAATTTTATAAACAGAGAATGAGTCTTGTATGCAGTGAGAAGCGACTCAAAAACTTGTCGCAAAACCAACATTAAAATACAGAATATTTTATTCTGAATACCTTACGCTCGTCGAGTTTGAGCATGAGGCTATCCTGTTCGATAAGCTTATTTACGCTGGTGTGACAGTACTGGATTTGTCAAAGGTATTCATGAAGACAAGGTTGGCCTGCATTGACACTGACAGATTTGTCTGCGAGATAATAACTCTCGACTTTCATAACTACATGTCTTCTAGACCGGCTTTCCTAGACGAATTTTACACAAGTGTCTATCTTACAAACCATCCTTGCAACTCGCTCAAGAACCAAAAAATAATCACCAAGTTCAAAGACGAGTGTAATGGTGTACATATATCAGAGTTCGTAGTCCTGCATGCAAAGTTGTATACCTACAGATTTGCAGGCGATGTTTACAAGAAGGCTAAAGGAATTCAGAAGTACATAGTTAAGAATGAGATTACTTTAGAAAACTTTGTCAGTGTTCTAAACAGAGAGAAGGCTTTGCGAGTTATTTTACGTGGTATGAGGTTGCACAAAATGCAGTTGTATTCAGAATGCAGTATTAAATTAGCACTTATGTGGATGCATGCCAAGCAACAAGTATGTACCTATGGATGGAGTGAATACATTACCACATGGATTCTCGGCTAAAAATAAAACCTTACAGCACACTGTGGAGCGCATGTAAGAGAAAGTTATATCAATATTGTTGTGGAAGAAACTAATACTCAATGATCCAGACGACCATTATAGGGAAGTCTACTTCGGTAGCTTGCTAGGTGGTTGGAGGAGAGAGAAAACAAAAAAAAATTGACATACAACAAAAGAATATGACATGCCGACTGCAAAAATAAAGCAACATGTCTAGGAGGAGAGCCCTTATCATGTAGACAATTTCTATATAGTTGTAACTGATTCAAATCTGTATACTCTGTGTGGAGAACATAGTATAAACAGAATATATATTTGTCAGCATTCCCTATATACTGCATTTATAAAATAAAGGCTGACTTATAGGTATTTCAAGATTGTATGCAAGATTTTGTCAGTGTTGTAACCCTGCCTGCACTATATCATTGTAGTGGTACCACCCCCAAACCCGGATAAAATGGGCGTGGCATGTGTGACTCATATGTTTCGTAACCGATTTACAAGTGTGAAAAATACTGTTGCAGTAGGAGATTGACATCAGCTGTAATTAACCAATACTGAAAACATGTAGGTATTTTAGTATAAATAAATATGTAGTTTTATAAAGAATCTTTATATAATAAAAATCCTGTCGTTATGTATTCTTAAATGGCATAAGGTGCAACAGACGTTGAAGAGTTATACACACAAACAGAAACACTACAAAATATAATAGTGGAAAAAAAGTTCTACATGAGGTAACTAAATTAAAAAAAAAAAAAACTAAATTCATAGTTACATGACTTGGTCTGGTGATAACTAGGTGGTTAGGTTGAGTGAAGTGGATATCGAATAAAAATTAGTCATAAGTTACTAAATGGAAAATATTCAGTCTTGTACGAGGCAAAAGATATTCCAAGCCCTACTAGAGGGCGGAACTCAAGTGGTCAAATGATAAACATACGAAGTGCTACACAAAAAAAATTCTCAGTCCTGCAGAAAGTCAGGAATACTCTAATCATACAAATGTGGCGCCTGCACCAGCCGAAACACAAATATTTCCTCCCATCTGCTCTACTAACCAACACCAAAGCCACTAAATGACCCGAGAAATGACCCAGTAATGACCCCAAACTGACCCAAACTTGGCCACCTCCTCGATTCATAAATGTCCCATGACCCATGAACCATGGACACATAATGACCATTGATCATGGTACTGATTGTGAAATACTGACAGATTGCTGTGCTAAGTGTGGCACTGACGAAAACCAGTTAGCGATGATGTAAGTCACAGCTCCATTATATCTGAGGTCAAAGGCAGACCTTCATAATAGCAATTCATCCTCATTGTAAAGCAAACGAATGCTTCCAAATGGATGTACACGGGTAATAGTACCGGCAGAGTAGGGCCCACTATGGGAGACTTCCTCGACTTAGGCTATCCGACACCTTGCAGGTGCAGACATGCTAACACTATTGTACTATGCAGGTACAGATGTGAGAAAATGCTAACATGCTCTTCCCACATGCATGCTGACTCAAGTTAACTGGCACAGTGCAGGTTCAAACCTGCTAATATTGCTGTGTGCTGACTTATGCTATCCGATATCAAGCAGACGTGAAAGTGCTTGAAAGCACGCACACATCCAGTTGACTGACACCATGCAGGTGCATCCCTGTGAAAATGCTATCAGCCTCTGTGCAGAAATGAGAAAACGACTTGAAAGCATGCATGCAGTTACCTTACACAGTGTGGGTGCAAGCATGTGAAAATTCTCTTGCATTGGAAGCACAGGTATTGTTTTAAACTTTGACAGATGGAGGTTTTTATAGGAAAATCAATACAAATCCGAGATATAGATCTGTATATTGATTTAATTTATAACAACTTTTTATAATTTGTTAATAATTTTTAATAACAAATTTACTGTATGTTTTAGAAAAAAAAAAAGTAAGTTTTCAGGAAAATCATTAGGAAAAAAGGTTGATTTCAAGGTGAAAAAGACCGATTTTTTGGGGAAAAACATGCAATTTTGAGAAAAGAAAGGAATATTCAAGCTGGCAGACCGAACATCCTGAAGTAAATTTCTGGGAGGAGCTGGGGCCATTTTGCTGCTGGGCAAAACAAAGAATTTGTAGAGGGGAAACCCCAATTTTTTTGTAAGATAATATATTTCTGAAGTGATTTTTGGGTACAACAAACAATATTGAAAGAAAAAAAAATTCCAAATTGAGGAATCCGAGATTGGCATTTGCTCGGAGGCTCCGGCTCATGGGCTCCATGTCGTGAAGCTCTCATGCTCTAATACTCGCAAAAATTTGAAAACAAATTTATAATAATTTATTATTAAAAATTAATTTCAACATTTATATAAATATCTTAAACATCCAGAGATTTAATATCACTTGTGCTCTTTCCACCATCTTGGTAGGTGTGGCCATCCGACATCTTGGTGGGTGCAGACCGCCATGTTTATAGGCATTATACCCACTGGCGGCCATGTTGGTCGGTAGAGTCCGTAATCCGGTAGGCGTCACAGCTTCTATCTTGGTAGGTACAGTCCACAATGTTGTTTTTGTTTATGTCATTTATTTTGGTGTTCGTCCCTCACTTTCGTTTGACTGCCATATTGGATTTCATGTCATCATCACCTACGTGGTGCTAGTGTATTAATTCACCTACCTTGTGACAATTATATTTGTATACATTATATTTAAAGTTTAGGTGATGCTGTATGCGCCCACAATATTGATTTAAATTTTCAACACAAAGGTGGCGTAAATTTCTACATTATGCCGGCTGCTATCGGCCTGTGACACCGACCATTCCTGCAAAGTATGTAAACAGTCATATGTAATTATTTTAATATTTTTCTAAAATACAAGTATTTTTATTAAAAATGAATTTAATAAAAAATATGTTGTATATAAAGTGCATGAGGGGGGGGGGGGGGTGTTCTGTAAAATAAAAAAAATACGACATATTTATTTTACATAAAGTACATCGTACACAAAATAAAAAATGCTTAATCGGCCAAAAAAATCAATAATTTTTATTAATCTTATTTGGTGTTCACTGCGTGATGTGTGTCTCAGCGACACAGGGATTGAGGCAGGCAGGGAAAGTACACCTTCTCGACCAAACACATCTGGAAAATTTGTAAGCTGGATCTCATCTGCATAGAAACAATTATGGATGTGAACACTATTCAGATCCTCGATAAAGTAGGTCCTCGGAGCACAGTTGTGTATATGTCGCACACGAAAGAGGTCTGGTCTCCAATTCGCCTTAACCCCATTCTCGAAGACCCCTTCTGTTTGGAGATTAAAACCAGGTCTCGATCCTTAGATTTAGGCTTGGGTATGTCCCTCCTCTTCGGAATAGCATATATAGTTCGAACTTGGGAGTCGTTCTTCACGTCTTCGGGCTTCATGTGAGTTGTAGAATGAATGATAGAATTGTCTTTATGTACACATTTTGACAGTAGTATCAGTCATTGAAGCTAATATTGGCAGAGAAATACCTCCACATATTTTCCTTCAGCATTGTATTGAACCTCTAATGATAGAAGATTTGTGACTGCAATGATTTATCTTATGATTCTTCACCAGGACCTTAAACTTTTCATTGTAGAATTCATTGCTATGGTCGGTTTTTATTATAGGTTAGATACATCCTTCGCATAATACATCTGCCATGGGTTCGGTGATGTCTCGGCCAGACTAATTTGCTATAGGCCTCGATGACTGTCAACATGTATTTGTAGCCCTTGTTGACCCAGGCATATAGTATTATTTTGATGAGGTCAGCTTGAAACAGGTTGTTCACCCCACAAATCATGACCTTGTGACGGCGGTAGTTGTGCCTGGCGACTACATGCTGTTCAACAGCGATTCCCTATCGACTAATTTTAAGTAGCCTGCCTCCTTAAGTTCTTCGATTATTCAAACTATCTCGTTAGTGGGGAAGTCATGTCCAACCCTTTGCGAAGCGAGTTGTAGTTCCAGAATAGCCAACTGTTCGTTCGAATCTTCCGAGAATATGTAGGTGTAATTGTCGTCGTCTATCTTCGTCACATCTTCGTTGCTTTTTAGTGCTAGAATGCTGAAAAGGTCTGCGAGAATGTCAGCACTTTCGTGATGTTCTTCTTTATGAACACCGGTCTCTGGATTATTTGCTTGATAAAACTCGTGCATGATATCAAGCAAAGTCTTTTATTCCGGCAGATCTGATTCTGTAAACTTCTTAGGCTCCTCGTGAAATGAAAGTAGTTCATATAGCCTGGGAGTTGCACATGTCTTTTAATCACTGACTCGAATCTATTTCATCAGCACCGAGGAACCATTTATCATTATGCCTGTATACACCATTCGAAATTTCTTTACTATATGATGTGTATTATCGTAGGAACCATCGAGTAAAATCATTAGATTTCAGGAGTTTCTTGTTTACATTTTTGTGGGGCAAACCCGCATCATATCCACTGTCCCGATCTGACTGTACATCATCATGTATTTCTTTTTCAAAGGCTCTGCAGTATTGTCGATTTAGGTATTCAAGACTACTGGTGCTCCATCACTTTCCCTAAGTACAGGGAGATAACGAGTAATGGGCTTAAAATTTTCTTTATTTATAACATCGCATGAAATTTTGGCTCTCTTGGCAAGTAAATACTTCTAGTGAATAGACTGAATAGTACGATGTAAGTCACTGGCAATGCCCGACATCGTAATAAATACAAATTTTTACTGTTGCCCTCTTTTATTTGTTTAGTTTTGGGTCTCAAACAAAATACTTTCGATCTTGACCAAGTGTTCGCTTCAAACATCCAATATGACTCTGCTGGAATTTTAAATTTTAGTTTTCGTGGCGATATGGGAGATCTAGGTAGTGAATATCCATGTTATATATAACCAGGATTTTCAGACTCTCTTAATTTTGTGGTGATGCCACGTACAATCTGTCGATAATTTTATTTTGAACACTCATCACGTGCTCGTCCATGTCCACTATCGCACCAATCTCCGTCTTCGCATGCTCCATCTTCGCTCCGAGCTCGGACATGTAGTTCTGAATCAATGTTATGTTATTCAGCCAACATACTACGAAGTTCCGAAATGATGCCATTACCAGTTTCTAGGACGAAATATTTTATATCAGCTTCCTGGGATCGCTCGGGTTCCCCAACATTACGAATTATTCTTCTACCAGCATACCAAGTTCAATTGTTTCTTGGTACTAGGCAAACTCCATCGTCGTCTTTGTAAAGATGCAGCTTAAGGTTACTTTGCCTGGATTTCGAAATGCTGTAACTCATTCTTGATGGCCGGCAATGAATAGAATAAATCCACGCTGGTATCTCCCGTTATATAGGGGCGAGTCCTTAACGATCATCAAAAATCCATATTTCTCTCTCCAGCACAAAGCACACAAACTCTCATAGCATCATGTTTCCATTGATGTTATCTTCATAAATATGTCAGAAATTCATATCATTCATGCGAAACAGCACCAATATTTGGTCGTTGTCGCGAAGCATCTATTTGGGTATGTGAAAATAATTCTGGCCGAGGGACATGCAGTTCACATTAGCGTGCCATTCCATGCTCAAGTATTCTTGAATACAAGTTTGTTTTCCGCAGGCAATGTCATAGAAGACAAATGTAGAGTTAAGCATTGCTTCACTCGGAGGTACGAAGGCTGTATTATCACGGCATGGAAATAACCCATGCCTTCAATGGCCTGCAATACTCATGCCAATCGCAGGTCTTTCGGTTGCTGGAGCGATTGTGAATACTGTTTCACGTTCTTGAACTGATGACTGTTCTTATTTTCCAACAGGCTCTGTAGAATGCATGTTTTCCCGTAATTTGATAGTTCCGCGATGATGCACCCCACTAAATTCGGAAATAGTCTTCCTAGTCGCGATTCGTGGTAAATAGCTTCATCTTCAGCATGAATGCATACAGGTAGAATAACATCTTGCTTGACAATCTGTAAACAGTTTCCTTCTACTTGGCTTATAGCATAAATTGGAAGAGGAGTAGGACGAGGAAGAGGATGTAGCATAAACAAGCCTCTTGCTGATATTAAGAATGCTTTATATGTAATATAATGTCTCTTCATGTTATCACTGCCGAAAACTTCCTCTGGAAGAATTTGCACTGAAATGTCATATTTGAATATGTGATACGCCCTTACTGTTTTAAGTCTCTAATGATAGGGAGATGAAAATGTATGAAAGGAGCATAATTTTTAAATTTCTCAGTCAGTTCACCGCAATGTCTCAAAAATGTAAACCTCTATCTGGAACCTGGATCGTTAATATGCTGATCAACAATATACCATTTGTGCTGTATATTCCCGGATAGAGAATTTGCAGGCTGGGAACCAAGCTTGCTAAAAGACTGTTATGTAACAAGACAGGCGTAAATGACCTGGATGAGGAGTGCATGGAGCACGACACCGCCTATTCCTAGCACAAGGTCCTGCAAGCCAGACACAAGGCATCGAAAATACTTGCACAGAAGGGCGACGAAATATGAAAATCATCCGATATCGATATTGGAAAAAAAATATCAGTGTGGCGTGTTTCCAATGTGATGAAGACCAAATTGAAGATGGGAATGGGTGACAAGAGCAAGTGGAAGGTGTAAGTGAAACAAAAAGTTCTGACAAAGGAAGAAAAGCATCTATTGATTTTGCCTGTTCTCGCGACCCTCGGGAGCCTAATAAGAGCCACGAGTGTTATCGTACGAGACGTCAACACAGCATCTAACGAATGGAAGCATTGGTCGGAGGCAAAAAGACGCAATGCATATATGTAAGATATTACCATGGGTAATAAAAAAGTAGTCAATGCCTTTACCAAATGCCATACCCACTAAGAGGCAAAAGTGTGCAAAAGAAATGTATCAGGAAGAGGCGATAATGAAATCTCCAGCAAAACCAGCACTCACTATTAAATATTGGGAACTGTTTGCAAATGAATTCAAAATATTTAATTTTTTGTGAGTGTTTATGAGATATAATTTGACACTATATCCAAGAGATATGAATTCACCATATATGATCTGGACATGATAGCTGGATTAGTTAAGTACTGGATAGCTAACATAAAAATGGTAAAACACTGAGACTATTATGATAGTTTTGGAAAATTGCATTCCCCACCCGAACTGCGTGAATAAAGTGAAATTTTTCAAGTGGCACATACGTCAATGATTGGGTGAGCAATTTGCTGCATGAATTTCCGCCTATATTCTCTCCAGGTTTTAAATTGTCCATAGTCATAGTATTGCAAAGTATAAGTAATGTTCCGGTCGTTGCGGAAAGAGCACACGAGATGGTGGTGAGAGTCGTCGTCCAGAATGGAGATTTTGTAAACTTCCTAAATGAAGAAATCACTGTACCCCAGTATCTTAGAAGATGGGAATAATATGTACGCCAACCAGAAGCAATAAAAGAAAGTGACCTGCAAAACCTGCTATCAGTACATAACAGGTCTCTAAGGAGTTAACATGTGCTAGAGAGATTATCCTGTTCAGTCTCTGCTTCGAGCTCAATCGTCATGAAATATTACCTAATCATCGAAGAGCCGGTGGCTTTCGAAGACAGCATAATGAAGGTGGAACTTCATGCTTATCAGCCTTTCGTGATCGGACCATACATACTGCCATCAGAAGCTTGGATAGTGGTCCAACACCAAGTTATCTACTCTCTTCCTTGCCAGTCTTTCCTGCAAATTAGGGGGACTCTAATGAAAGAAGATGGGTCCATGCCAGCACCCGACGAAATTAACAATCAATCGAATTCTTCACTTGTTCGATCACGTCACATTCTTTCTCAATGTTTTCGATGTGCACCAGTCGAGAGATGTGGACATAATTTCAGAAATAAGAAATTACCTTTCACTCATGTGTAATGAGCTGTCTGCAGCCAAGATTGCAGACTGGGGTATCTGAGATGATTACAGTGTTCCTATATACCCTAGGGGCATGTTTTTAATGTGTTTCCTTCTCTACATGCTGTTGGGATTTGCCGGAGAATACAAACTAATTATCTTCAATTTGAAGTAGTAATGGTGCTGCTCCAAGCCAATATGCATTTTGACTCCTTGGTGGGTATTGGAGAAAACCTTGGAGCAGTGGAACTGAAACTACAGTATATGGAGTGAATGCTGCCTCACGTGCAGTTGAGCATTGCAGAATGCATACAAACATAGCCGAATGTGGAAAATGGTTAAAACATCGATGTGGCTTTCCGGTCGTGGAATCTCGTGACATACCCTGGATTGCCAGCAAGTAGATGCATTAACTGGATGGTGAAGTCCAGCATTTCTTCAGAGAAATTAAGGTACAAAATCGTTGGGCTACATAGAGGAAGGTAGACCAATTTAAGAGTTAGCTGTTCGCTGTTTAACACATGTAAAATAGAAAATTTGAAACAATTTTGGAATAGTGAAAGCTACCCATAAATTGACATGAAAACAAACTTTAAAAATGGACAGTACCTACTGGAATATCAGATGTTTACTCAATTCCATAATGCATAATATGGGCAAACCCAATCCACGATATTGAGTCTGACACTTTCAACAGTTTGACCCTGCTCATGGTATTCGATGTGAATAAACAGTACGAGTGTATTACCAACAATGTGATCGACTGCAGGATCGAATTAACTACACATGGAAATACTTGTACTGTTACGTATGAATTCTGCCTGATACTTCACCACTGGCTTGTATCGTACGGTTGCCGAGACAAGACCATCGAAATACTGTCGTGAGAGCAGTTCAAGAAAATAAAAATAGAATTGTTCACATGCTATAACTGTTTATTCGTCTTAGCACATCATCAGCTTCAAGGTTCACGCAGGTGCTAAAATGGCATAATGAAAGGGCGTATGTCAAGTGGGGGTCTTTCCCTGCCCACTTAAATTCCTGGATTGCTGATGCTGACATCAAGAGGTGAATAATGAAGATTTATAAAAATTATAGATTTTTTGCCAATTATTTATTATTTATATTGGCTACAGTAAATTTCATGTAACAAAGTGCTGTGTTTTATTTATTTCACAGGAACCCCTCCGCTTTATATAAAAATTATTATTAATATGTACATGCATTTAAGAATTAAATATATATATATATATTTGCGAGTTTACATACTTTGCAGGAATGTTCAGTGCCACCATTTGGTAGAGGCCGATAGCAGGTGGCATAATCGAGAAATTAATGCCACCTATATGTTAAAAATATAAACCAATATGGAGGGTGCCTATAGCACCACCTATACTTTAAAACAACCTAAACAAATGTGGCTTCCAATCAATAAACTAATGCTACTTAGATGATAAAAAACATTAAATCCAATATGGCATTCGAACGAAGTGAGAGACAAACTCCAAAACAAATGAGAGACGAAAAACCAAGATGGCTTCAATTATGCTTACCAATATGGCGGCAGCGATGCATACCAAGTTGGCAGACTACATCAACCAACATGACTGCCGGCCGCATTTACCATTATGGCCTTTGTGACGCCTACAAAAATGGTGGATGTTCCTACCTACCAAGATGGTGAAATCAGTATGTGTGAGGTTTATATCCAAAACTTTAAGTTTTTTATGTAAAATTTAAAATAATATTTTAGTCATTTTTGAATAATGAGTTTTTCAGAATTGTTTAGAATTTTTTAGGAATTAAGGTAAATTTTGAGTACAAAAATAAATTTTAAAGGCAAAAGGGAAGTTTTCAGGCAGAAAAGGGAAATTTTTGGGGTAAATGTTCTCCAGGGGACTGTAATTTTAAAATACTTTTATTATTTTTTTAATAAAAGAAAATAATTTTAAAAATAATTTTTTATAATACGTTTTTTGTATTTTTTAGAATTTTGTTGTTTTTCAATCTCAAAGTCAAAGTCTCTGGGGTAAGCTCAATGTCAAGGTTAATTACATCCGAGATGGCTTCCAGCGACCAGAATAACAGAGCAGAAAAACTCCAGCGCCCCGACTCTCTACACCTTTGTCCACAACTTGCCATAATCCTGCTACTGATTTACTAATAAACACAATGTTTATGTTTCACTACTCTTACAATTATAAATATTTTGAGCAATAATAATGTAAAACGTAATTTAGGCTTGTGTTTTTTATATATTGCAGTGATTCAGAATTAAACTAATTTTGCCAACAGCTGAAGTACTATAAGTACATCATGGTGCTGGAAATTGTGAGCATTGGCTGAATTTTCTCCCATCGTAGGTACGAGACTCTCACAGATAAAAAGCCCAATCATTTCGGTAATCAGCATGCCAAGTATCAGACATCATGCCGTAGCAGTAGTGAAACCATGGAATGAGTCTTTAAATTCATTTGTAAGTAATACACAAGCTACTGTTTTACGTGTGAAATTAATTTGACTATAATTACACTTCCCCTTAACAGCACAAAAATTACATGCTTAAACAAACATTAATGGAATTATAGTAATGTGTTAATTATACTTGAGAAAATTTCGCTTCACATGTTGCCCATACACGTTTCCTGCAGCCCCCTCCGCCCAATCGCCCCTCCGTCTCCACACCAATTGTTGTCATAAGAGGTCACATATGTGACGCTACAAAGATTACAGGTGAATTATACATCCATAAAGATACACAAGCTTTTTAATTTCTCAGACCTGCATCGCAATACCACCTATGTTTCAAACATCCAACCACAGTTTCTCCAATCTCCGTTTATGATTACTTAAAATTGTCGACTTTGATACATGCCTAATAAAGGTAGAAATGTTGATATATTAAGTAACGCATTAGTTTTGTCGTGTTGAGGAAGTATTTCGGAATACAAAGACAAATTGTAATAATACCTAGCAGTTCACTTAGAAACATAGGAAAAATTTATTTTCCTTAGGTCGTCATTTTATCAGATATTACTTTTAAACAATTTAGTATGTGTGCCATAACTCGTTTCTTACTGACAATATAGAAAATATTTGTTTTAAAGCCGGTAGCATATGCGATCTGTTGGTGGAAAATTTAGCATATAGCTTATAAGGGACAATATGGATTTGATTATATGTCTACCAACTTAAATTGTCAAAACGATAGAAACTAAAAAATTTAAAATATGATACACAATAACGTTTGTAAAACCCAGATATACCGATCTGTTTTGCAAGTTATTAACATATTCCTTCAAAAAATATATAACTACATAGAAAAATTTTCGTAATATCATGTAGTAAAAAGCAGGGATAATTTTTTTGAAGTTTTATCTTCTCAAAGTTTTCTCATTACCATGAAAAAGACACCCAAGAATGTCTGTCAGACTGCCACAGCCTGTCGTTCGATTCATCGCTCCACAGGCATGCAGTAACACTCTCATGTTCCCGTTACGCTACTACATAATTCACTGTTGCACTGGGTTTTTGGAACTTGCCTGAACATTTTGTGGACCAGTAATGATGCCAAGTTCAATAACATTAATCCAGCATCATGTGCTCATGCTGGCGAGAGCAACTGGTTTATACCTAACCTAAAAACTAAAATACATTTAATTCAGCAACACATGTACAGGCGATTTCACTATTTGTTACACGATGAATAGAAAATAAATGCCATATATAAATGGGATTACGTTATAGCAATTGAATCACCAAAATTTAATAACATATGAATATAAACAAATTTACTTAATGGAAATAAGCCAACAATTTCTACTGCAACATTACATCTTGTAATAAGTTGAAAATATTTGTTTGTATTTATTTAGCTAAACAAGGTTATTTATAACTGCCTTACTTATTCATAATAAACATATGTATTGTTATTACTGCAACTGTTAGGGGCAGCAATGGTGCAGTGGCTAGCGCGCTTAACTCCCACCAAGGCGATCTGGTTTCTATCACCGGCGGGTTCGCATCTGGCTTTTCGCATGTGGGAATCGTGCTGGACTATGTCGGTTGCCGGTGGATTTTATAGGGGTACTCCCATTTCTCCCGCCCTTTCATTCCAGTGCTGCTCCATCTTAGGATCTCATTTCATGTCAAGTTCAGGGATGGCGGGAACCTACGAGCCCCGGCTGGAAAGTCCGTCACTCGGAGGGTGTTGTCTCGCTCTGAGTCCACCCCACACATGAATATGTTATTGATGTTACTGTTACCTTAAAAGCCACTTCATTAATTTCCTAATTAATTTTTTGCAGGGAACTGACTTGGAGAGATATATTGTTGTCCATTTACTAGCACGTAGTAAATTAAAAAATAACTATTGATTTCAACAATGTTTTGCGCTATGTAAAATTTTTTCCTATTACTATTACACTTAAGTAAGTGCAACATACATTAGAACAAATGTATTAAAGAACACTCTGTAGGAAGATTCAAATATTGCCTACCCCAAAGTTCGTACACAGAAAGAAGTCATCAGTATGTGACTCATCAAGAACAATAGATGCAACACACAGAACAGGCATCTTAATATAGAGTGTAACCACACTGAAAGGCCCCATGTGTAGGAATCCTAGCGCATAACATATTGTAAAGTGCAAAATATCTCTATGGGATATAGCATCCCTCGCTCGCTGTACTTCTTGGCGAAGCTGGGTAATAATAGTTTCCGGGATTGTACTGGATGTCAGGCGCCACCATACTATGTCCAATACATATTTGCTGTGTTTGAGAGATGGAGATCTAATGGGCCAGGGTAGCTTGAGTACACTGTGTAGAGCTCGCTATGTTGCCCTAGGGACATTGAGATGCGAGTTTTTTTGAAAGTTTGATTGCTGCAGTGTGTCGAGATGTGGTCGGAAGACAGGATTGTCAACATTACGACTTGATGTGAACATAACAAGCAATGGTTGCCAGGCCTAGCTCAAGGCTAGTAGGAAGTAGGCCATGGCAACTGAAGCTATGGAAAAAGCCAGGGGAAATGGTTACCTAAACAAAACCGTTTCCCAAAGTATAAATTGCAAGAGCGATGGTAGCTCATGGCCATATTTGTTCCTGAACACGTTAGAGGGCCGCCCGACTCACCGTCACCCAGAGGACGCCATACTTGAGGTTCGGGTTCGATACCAAGGAGGAGCTACTATCGAGACGAGCCTCATCGTAGTCGTCATATATATATATTGAGTAAATATCACTCCCTTTAGGACGTCCCGGGTTTCATGAGGCGAAGGCTAGTGATGTTGATTTTAAATGCTCTCCCAGAGTGAACTAGACTATAGTTAACTTGTAATCAGTTTCATTTAACTTATAGAATATTGCATCTTGCATCTGAAGTATTGCCATATTTGCAACGTCTTCTCAGCAGCGTTGTTTATATGTCTATTAGAGTTAATAAATGTAGTGTTTTATGTAAATGCTCTTGCCATTTCTGAACTATGCATCACAAATAAATGAATGCATGACCATCTGGCGCAAGCGAGGTCACAGCAACTGGTGGAGATCCCTCATGTTCCCCACCTTTTTCGAAGCCAATCTTATAGATTAAATGTAAAGTTTAAAATCATTCTTAAAATCAAGCTGCAATACCCAGTTACAAGCATAGTAGTAAATAAGAGTAACATTGGCAGTACACTCAATAACAGGAAGGTCTTGCATTGCATATTCACTGTCAGCACATTGCAGGCGTAAGGCGAGCACACATGCGAAACTGCCACAACATCAAAATTTGACCACATACATATGCCCATTGTCCTGTAGCAATAGAGTGTGTGTAGGTTTCTTCTCTTAAAACCTTAATGCATGCTCCAGAACGGAACCACTTTTCGGGGCATACTTAATTTCCAAGTGTAAAATATACACTTTAAATTGTGTGCGCCAAGTGGACAATAATAATTCAAAGCTCTTATAGTGTGGGCATGTTGGTTATTAAGTCTTCAGTTCTGTACTCTAACATGCAGACATGAGCAAACAAGGGAAATCTACCTCTGAAGCTATAATGAAACTAGTTTAAACTGTGACACTTGAGTTAATCGATGCTAAGCATGCATTAGAAAAACACGAAGAACAACACCCCGAGTTAACCAGTGAGATTACAGAATTATCAGAATTCCTACACTTTTGACCAAACTCAACACAAAAGACAACTGCATACACCTCTTACACACTAAGAGAAATCAGGCAAAAGTTGTCAGGCTCATATAGAAGATTTAATATTTTATAAGAATAAATGCGAACCGCAGTCGCCAGAGCCTGCATCTGCTAGAAGAATTTGGAACTCCCACTCACCAACAGTTGCCGATAAACTCATACCCTTACAGAACTACACACTTATACAACTGTTGCACAACATGAAAAATATTGAAGTCGAGACATACTGGCAAAACCAGGTTATTGAAAATCAATCACTCACTTCTGAACATGCCAAACTCCAAGAGGAGATCACAATGTTGGAACAATAAATACAAAAATTCTTAAACTTAGACAAACATATCACAAATTCACTGGGAAAAGTGCGTAAAAAAAATTGTAACAAATTCGAACACAATTACAGAAATCCCATCGAAAGAATCACTCCAATTTATGTCAGGCTAGACCAGCACACAGCATTTCAAAGGACACAGAGCAGGAAACATTACAGAAACCCACCCAATCAAAGACACTATAAACAAGCACAACACAGCCAGGCAGGCCCCTAAAGGGAACAAAACAGACATCAGAAATGACCGCAGGGAGAAGTAAGCAGCCAATATTACAGAGAAAGATGCCTCCACGCAATGAAAAGGATAAATACCAACCACAGATGAATAGAGTAATTCTCTTGTCAAGCCTTATTTAATAAAACAGTGCCTCTCAGAACATATGTGGAAATCGCGAAATTTAATGCCAAAGGCGAAAACTTAGTATACCCAATCCAAACTCAAACACCAAATACCGAAACAGAAACTGCGAAGTAATTCAGAGAACACAAAACTCCTAGTATCTATTATTGAAAACTAAAATGCAGGTAAGGGAAACTCGATAGCAAGGCAACACAGATACACATGGACCACCAGGTTGTTAAACACCAGGCAGCGGCCATGAAAGACGAGTGCACAGTCAGCAAAACCACGCCAAGGGCAAGGCTTGCATTGCCTTCATCGGCCCACGCAGTCAGACGTCCATGATATGTGCTCTGTGTTTGTACACAGGACACCAAGCTGCTAATTGCCTACTGTTTCCAAATTAGACCAAAGAGTTCCAGATGGACATTGGAGAACATTTCAGGAAGCTGAAACACATGTTCGCAATTGGTAAAATCAAAATCAAGTTAAAGTGCTTGGGAAACAATACCCATAACACTACAATATAAACACTAAACATCAACGCGGAACCATGTGGTTATGGTGAAAGGTGAATGCGCAACCTGAGCCACAAAGAGTTCCGCAATCAACCGGGTCATAAACACCGCACTTCGGAACACAAGGACAAGTGTGCAGTTATCAAAAATATAAACACCACATATCCTTGTTCACATACAAGGGAAAACATACAATGCCCTCATTAATACAGGCTGCTCCCAATCTTGCATGGCAATGACACTCATCTCTAACCAAAAGCACGAACAAGTAACAGAAATATTTTCGCTTGTAGGAGCTACCCAAGAAATTTAAGTGCCCCGATGTAAAACAACTACAGACATTAGTATTTTCGTCAGACATTTAAACAAGAATTTTTCTTGATCGATAATCTGAAGATCAGCATTATATTCGGAGTAGAATTCATAAAAAAATTATGTACCAATATTCACCAAAAACATCATGTTCATACATGCAGTAGACAATAATAAAATTTTAGAAGTGCTTATAGACACAAACACCATAAAACCAGATATGAGTCATACGATAGAATTCTACTTAAATAAAATTGAAAGAATTGAAAAGGGCACTTCAAACGTCAAGCTAGAAAATATTAACTACAAACTATCCGTTCAACAAAAGGAAGCAATTCATGACTACTACACTCATACGAAGATAGCAAACAGCGATATGCGGAGCATTTATGCAAGAAATTTCAGGCACCAATCACAGAGCAATAATAACTTTTGCATCAAAAAACTTTTCACTGAATGCAGGGCCTTGGTCAGCGACAGAGAGAGAGAGAGAGAGAGAGAGAGAGAGAGAGAGAGAGAGAGAGAGAGAGAGAGAGAGAGAGAGCTAGCGGCTGTTAAATACTTCATTACATATTTCCGACAGTTTTTACACAGCAGAAAATTTATAAATTAAACAGACCACGTGATCTTACATTACCTTATGCCTATTGCCCTTGCAGGATACGACTTCGAGCTCAAGATAATTAAAGGGAAATGAAACATACTCGCCGATGCGACGAGTAGACTGCCCTTCACGGGAAAGGGCAATACTACAACCATATATAATATATATATATATATATATATATATATATATATATATATATATATATATATATGTAAATAATACCAGTTACAAAATTAAAAATAATAGGCTAATCTGCACCTCCTTCTATGAGGCTGTAGAAGAATCATTGTTTCAAAATATGGAAAAACAGAAAGAAATTAAGAAAAATACTCCCAAGTACGTCACCAATAATTGGGCAGATATAATACATTTTGTTGAACAAGAACTCCACTCAACCGACAAAGCACAGTGGCAATAATAATTCCTAATGAAAAATACTTGCCAATACAGGCAATAGCCAAAATTATTAGCACACCCTTAAAGGGCTATTGTGGAATATTGGCCTAAATCTGTGCACCATATTGCCTCCAAAACCCTTATCCCTATGGTCGGCACCAGATTATATAAACATGAAAATTTTTATTATGTTTATGATCGGAGCTGAGCACATTGCCTCCTTCTTCTACAAGCAATAGACCTATCAGAAGTTTAGTAATACTATTACTGACAAAAATATTGTAAATAATATAAATATAGAAATGTCCATACTACACATTGATGCACACTAATTGAATTTTGTAGAAACTTTAAGATTAAGTAAAATAAGATGTATCCTTTAAATAATACGGAATCTCGACAAAAATAATCCCCAATGTAAAAACCCGTCGAGACAGTAAGTAAAATGCTATAGGTTGTACAAAGAAAACATATGATTTTTAGAGTGTTAAATAATAAGGTGAATGAAAAATTTTCTAGTCTCACAAAGTATGATAATAGGTGATCAGTTCCTTACCTTATGTTACAAACAGTATAAAGTCAAACTCCATGTACTATATTATTCTAGTATTGCATATATTAAATATACTTTTAAACTTAGTATAATGTAACATTACACTAAGCCTTACATTACTCCCAACCAATGCCCTAGGGATCCTAATTAATTAGTGCACGAAGACCCTTATATTTTATTACCCAATCAACTTTCGCAGGGAAGAAAGGCTGTCTCTGGCAGCTCGAAGGGTACAGCATACTGGGACGCCTCGCCCGGCCTTACAAAGTATCTTCCCCCCACCCCCAAATCATCAGTCAAAGGTCGGCTCACATGGGACGCACGAGTTACGATGAGAGGTTGCCAGCCCGAGTTCCAGGCTGGTAGGAAGTCGGCCATACCAACTAGAGTTATGAAACAGCCGGAGAAAATGGTTACCAAAACTTGGCTGGGCGTCAGGGTATAAGCAGCAGGAGCGATGGTAGCTCATGGCCATAATTGTTTGTGACCCTGCCAGAGGGCCGCCCGAGCCGCCGTCGCTGAGAAAACTGCCATTCTTGCAGTCCGGGTTCGACTCCAAGGAGTAGCTGCCGTCGAACCGAGCCTAATTGTATTCGTTGTAGATATATTGTGTTAATATCACTCCCGTCAGGCCGTCCCGGGTTACGTGAGGCGAAGGCTAGTGACGCTGGCATTGAGTGAAATAATCAGTTTCATTTAACTTAAAGACTATTGTATCTTGAGCCTGAATTATTGTTATATTTGTAACATCTTCTCAGCAGCGTTGTTTGCATGTCTATTGGAGTCAATAAATGTAGCGTTTTATATAAGTGTTCTTACCATTTCTGAACTAAGCATCACAGTTAAATGAATGAGTGACCATATGGCTAAAGCATGGTCACAGTAGACTGTACGATGCACTTGTTAAGTTCCCCTGCATGAACACCAAAGACGATCAGAATGTGTAGCTAATGGCTTCCCATATCATAATCCTAGGAGTGGGTCCGGTGTGACGAGTAAGGATACACAAAATATTGTTCGGCTTACTGTCATGTCTATGCAAGCAAAAACTCCCATCACTTTGTCCAAGGCAGTAACTACTGTTGCCAATGAACACTGCTGCTCTCCGTTCGCTTCTGCAACACACACACACTCTCTCTCTTTCTCTCGACACCACCAGAGACTTTGACAACGATGAGCAATTGCCACATCTAAGTGTGCCAGAGGAACATGAGAACGTAAATGTACCTTAAAAATTCTATTGTTTATTATTCATAAAGACACATGGGGAGTCACAATGACTCTGATTACACATGCGGTTTTTGTTCTATCAGTCAGGATGGCTCTATCAGTCATTATGTTTATTCACTCATCAACTCAGCGAGGTAGCACTTGTGGTGTTAGATGGCTGTGGTAATCCTCTCTCACCCCTCATCAACATCACCAAAGGACTACTAACATGTGACCGCCTAAGTAAGTATAAATTCTGCAGAATGTCTAGTCAGTCTCGCTGAATCCCATGATATGACAACTTTTAATGTCACTTAACTGTTCAATTAGTGCTGCCGTGTGTCTTACAGACATTGCAGACGCACTCTTTGATGCACACGTAATAGAATATCACAGTCAAGTGCACATGCAGTATTGTCAGACCACCTACGATAACACAGTTGGTCTAATGGCTACATACAGGTGTAGGCAGATGGTGCCGTTCCACTATTGATCAATGAGTCCTTTACAGATAAACAATTTGTGTTTAAAAACTAGTTTGGATTGCACGATATTTATTACATGTTTTTAATGCAACTCCACTTCTGTAGTTGGTCGTGGTTTTACAGTAGTTAGACTAACTCTGTCCCACCTAAGCGAACTGGGATCGAATCCTGACAAAGCCGCTCCCGAATTTTTGCATGTGGTAATCGTGCCGGACGATGATGCTAGTCAGAGGGTTTTCTTCGGGATCTCTTTTCCCCATGCCCTTTGATTCCAGCCCTGCTTCATACACACATCGTCTCACCCTTACCAGCTCACAATGCCCATATGATAAGGGCAACCTAAATCATTTCACACTCATTCCACTAGTGTATATTCATTGCAACTATAGTAGTATAAAAATGGGGGTTGTGGACCAGAGGCTTGAGACTGGTGATTCAGTAGTCCCCCTCCGCCACCTTGGATGATGACATGAGGGAAAAATTCCCTCTTCCGTAGGAAAAATTCCCTCTTCCCTAAGAAAAATTCCCTTCACATAGGGAAAAATTCCCTCATGCTTCTGACTACCATCTTGGGCCACAACATTCTGCTCTATCATTCCAGTGTAGGAGTTCCCTCCATTGGGTGTTGCATACAATTTCATTACTATTGCAAATGCAAGTTTCATGCTCTTGCATTTCAACCAACCTAACACAGATATGTGTGTGGAATATCTCACTGACCAGCAATATGGCGGACTCGTGTGTGTGAAGAGTCAGGGGATGTGAGAAGTCAGTGGAGGTGTGGAGTCACCATGCCCAATTTCCATTGTGTACCTCCTGCTCTGTCATTCCAGAGCAGGGGTTCCCTCCACATACTACTATAAATCGTCCTAGACGAGCATCATGCTCTCCAATGGCCACCATGTTTCCGAATTATCCTACCCCACTGACTGCCAAAGTGGTGGCCTATTTCTTATGCCGAAGCCACCATGCATGTATGTTTCCATCCTATGTGAGCACTGTCAACTATGAGTTCTTAATGTTTCTGCCTAGTCATTCCAGTGCTGAGGTGCCCTCAGTGTTCTACTACTACTACTACTTTCTATTCTAGGTAACACATGTGGGATTTCACTACATTACTCACCAATATTCGAGGGCTGTCATCTTGCACTCCAGCTTCATGTAAGGTACTCAGACTACCTAATCAAGTTCTCTTGTCACTGGGTTCTCTCCAAGCACTGGGTCAGCATGTGATGAGGGAGCCACCTGAAACAGAGAGTAGACAGTTCCAATGCCATGCTCAGACTTATCGTTCATATGACTTGTGGATGGCTTCTGTACTTGTGATCAACAATCCAATATTGGGACAGCACCACTAACAATCTACTATATAAAACCTGAAGTACACAAGGCATATAAGGTAAAAATATAATAAATGTCGGTGATGATGTCAGAACATTGAAAAGGAGGTCTTCCGATGCCGAAACAGAAATATTGTCCAAAGCTAAAAAGAATGAAAAGAGGATAGACCAACAAGACAGATAAGAGCAAATGTAAGATCAAAGATGGATAGATGGATAAAGAAAGAATCAGAGTAAGGCACATTGTGTGTAGAAAAAAAAGCAGTTTCTATGTGGACATCCAGATACTCCAATGTTACATGTGGTACATATACAAGTTTGCAAATTCCCATCACTCCGGATAGGATTACCATTGTGTCCCCCAGGGAGGATAAAAAGAACAGAGATCTTCGGGTCGAAGACACAACATAGAAGCCAAATCCCTGGGCAGATGAGGTATTGGACCGTTTTGCAGATATTGGTTTGTATATATATATATATATATATATATATATATATATATATATATATATATATAATGTAGAAAGAGAGAGACTGTGCAGACGATGTAAGATTGTAGTGAGAATATGAAATAGTACATGTATCACAATTACTACTAACAAACCCTCATAAAGCTAAAATGTTGACAACTCCTTGCAGTAGGCGTCATCACGTTCCTACTCATCGTCTCTAAAGTGGAAGCAGAAGCAGCACCACTGATAGCAATATTATCCAACTACTTTATGTGCTCTAGGGAGCCATCAGTTAAAACTATGCACCAGGCACTGGTGGTATGCCTCTGAAGGAGTGGGTCTGCTTCCAACATGTTCTCAAGCACATGAACAGAGAACATACTTCACAGGATAGCTCTGTCTTCTGTATGTACTATGGCATGCCCAAACCAAGCCACAAACAAGTATACCATCCATGTTGAAGATTAGTTGTGTGAGGTATACCAGGGGAAATTACTGGAATGGGGATAATGCCGGTCGTATGTTTGGCACCATAGCATATGGCAGGCCAGTTCTGTTTACCTCTCTGTAGTATGCTCTCTAGTATGCTGTAAATGATCACAACACAGACACGAATACACAGGTGCCACACCTTGCAATGACATTGTACAGTCCCTATATGTGCTGTAATGTGCTGTCCAGGCAGTCAACACACTTGGTAAGTTTGATATGAATCCTGCATCCCCTCTGGTATGGCTGGAACTGGAGCAGGAGAATGCAAACATAACTGTCAGGATTTATTTACAGCTCCTGTTTGAAACTCCAGTAATCTGGGAGCAAATCTACACACATGCAGACTATTTGTTATGGGAGAGAGGAAAGGAAGCGTTTCAGCTTCATAATACAGGGGCAAGGAACTGCCTGCCCAGAGGTGTGTGTTTAGACTTACTCATTCATTTAGCCATAAGGGACAGGATGAATGGCAGCGTCCATGATCTGATGCTCGTCATCCATCCACGACAGTACGAGATCCTTGCTGTATTCTGTATAGATATTGTGGTTTTGCGACTTAATGTTATGGACCTGAACCCTCACGATTTGGTGCTCCAGGATAACTCACCTGCAGTCCTCTATGGTAATGTGATGATTTACGATGCTATTCTGGACAACCTTGGCTCGTTTCATTACCTTATCCCTACATCTATAGTTATAGAGCTTTGCCCTCAGCCCGACAAATTCGGCCATGCTGTTGCCTCCATAGTAATACCCTTAAACTTGCCGATGACCTTGACATTTGTTTGTGACTAACCAAGATATGTGGGAAGGTAACAACTGGTACCGAATTCAGACATGAGGGCCAGGTCTGAGGCCAGGTGCTGTAGAAATCGGAGCATGATATAGCCATGACAAAGGAATTGGTATCAATGTAGACTGACCCCACATCATGGCCATAATGTGCCCACATGATGTAGTAGAAGCAGCATATAAGGGTCTTGGACAGCTCCAGTACAGCAAATCCAGCATAAATTGGCTTGTTGAATAATATGTTCTCATGTTCGAGCTTGATGAGTGATAGTGATTCATTTTATATTGTCCGACAATGGAGTGCTGGCTTGGAGATGAGCTGCATTGTCAGTGGCTTCTTGCAGATTAACTCTATTCACCAACATTTGCATTTGTTCTCCATCAGCTTGCTACTTACAGCATTGTTCATAAGCTTGAAGATCTGCTCGATGGCATTCCTGGCAGCTTGACATGTAGGGCTTCAACGACGCATTTTAGTAGAATTCAAGACATGGTAGACTGCCTTCAGTAGTAACCTACGAGCTAATGCCTGCTTTAGAGTGACCAAGTGCACAATGTAAAATGTCTTCCTCTCAAGAGTGGTCATTAGTGTGGGGTATCTGGCTCCCATGGGACACTCATTTACAGGCAGGAGTCTAACATCTTGATGTTCCTCGTGGAGCAAAGTACGGTAGTCTATGTCCCTCCAGTATGTATAAATAGAGGCTGTCTTCTGGCACTGACATCACATTAATATGTGTGCTGGTCCATTTGAAACCTCCAAAGGGTACTGGCAGGGACATTGCCCATCCATACAGGTTGTTTGCATTAACATATTGGAGGAAGGTAGATGGCCGAGTGGCTTCATACGTATCGGTCAAGTTCTTGTTGTTTGTAACCAGGTGACTTGTGATGCACTGGGCCACCTCTCTCCGGATACAACCCTTGATGAACAGTATAAGTTAGAGCTCCACACCAGTCTTGCGGAATATTGCATTGAAGGAGAACCTTGGGGCACTCACGTAGTGTACTTAATCCAAAACATAAATCAGAAAACAGAGCCCCTTGAAGTTCTCGAAGACATGGCATAAAATCAGAAAATCAGTCGTCAGGTAGAGTTCTGTGTATACCTTCAGCGATGTGTATCCAAATAAAGCCGAGATCACCATGGTGGTAATCACCCTCGCTGTCTCGCTGATGGTAGATCCAGTGAGTCAGTTGATGAAAGAGGCAATGTCCAGCAGCTGTGGCTCATCGAGCATCCCCAACGATGCGACATAATTGAAGGGGAACACTTCCTTATGTATAAACAACTCAAACTGCAGGGATTGGTGAATACTATCACTGTAGTCGTGAAGTCAGCAGACTGCAGGTTCTGGAAGTGTGTCGTGAGGCTGGCAGACATGAAGTGATAAGTGTCAGTAAATTGTATTGTGAAACTATCGCCAAAACATTTACTGTAGGTTACTAGTTTATTCTTTACATTCAGGATGGTAAATATTTCCTTTGTTTCATATCCAAACTGAGTGACGATGAAATACTCATCATATGCCAAGTTGTGAAACAGGATTGGCAGGAGCTTGGGATGTCAGAGCTTGTTGCAGTTGTTACATGCGACCCCAATAAATGCACTGGTGAAGTGGTCATGGTTTTGGACCATCTGGTTTCATACAGTGAAAGGGCCTGAACATTGGTAGAAGGAGTTGGCCCATGCATAGCCAGCCATTCGCCTAAGGTAAGTGCCGTATCGGCTTGTACTGGCTTTATATGTCCATCACCAGAGAGTCAATCCTAACGATTTCTGCCATGATCTTCTCTACAATGCCCTCCCGGGTGAACACTTCCATGTGTGTGGGGATATTGGTGGCCTTGGTGTGTGGTATTTTGTCACCCACCTTGACATATACCCAATAGCTCTAGTGCACAAGCTGTTGGTTCTTATAGGTGTATGATATCGCAGGGTCTGGCTGGCACGACTGCACTGGTACCAACAGAGCTTCAAAATCGATGTACATTACTATAGGTACGTTATCACTATTGTGGAATTTCTGATACTTTAGCATATGAGACTTGCCGTTCTCCTTTGTTGGTATATTGGTTTCTATTGGGGTGTTATTATTACAATATCTCCTGTGCTCAGCAAGATTCTCAGCACCAGAGAGCCCCGTCACTCACAGGTGGTCATTGTATGCTCACAGCCATCTCTTGTAAATAGTGACAGCATCTTTATGGCCAGGCATCTGTGAGTGTACGAGGCAGGATAGATTAACTACATAGCAATAATATGAATTGCCATATTCTCTATGCATGAGGAAGATATTGAAATAGGCAACACATTCTAACTTCGATACCATTACTGGGATAATTGTATTGTCTTTCTCAAGAGCATAGATATTAATTCTGACCCTTGGGTTCTTCTTCTCGAACAGGGGTAACATATGCAGAGGGGTGGGGTTGTCCTTCATAGAGAAGTCAAAATGTGTCTCTAGGTCAATGTAGCACTGGTTTACATGTTCTGGATGTCACTATCCACATAGCATGCAAGGATAACCTATTTAAAGCACTGCTTATCATTATTATAAGGATAGACGATTGCCTTCCTAGCAGCTATCTTAGCAAGCTGCGAAATGTAGGAGGAGGCATTCAGTTGGTTCTGTTCATTGATGCACAGCTGGAGCCTCTTCATGACAGGCAAGGTCCAACTCTACCTTTATCTAAATACTCATCCTCTTCCTGGAATATCTTGGCGATGGTAGTCATCACATCATCTTCCATTTCGGCTATGTTGAAGTGAAATGTCTTGAAGTCATACTGGTATGTCTGCTCTTCACATAGCTTGGGTTTACTGTACATACACTCCAGAAAAATGTTAAATTTCACAGCTCTCTGGTGCACTATGTTCTGGTCCAGTTGGCAGATGGCACTAGCATTCATATACTCAAGTTAGACACAAATTTCAATGGCATTGCTCGACGTGTTCTCTGCAATGAATGTCCTCTTTATGCATCTAAATTTGCTCTCTGCTCCCACAAAGATATGCTTAGTGGACATGTCGGCCCCGGTGATGATGGCCTTGCAGAAACATAGCCCCTCAGCAGTGATCTCTCAGACAGGCACAAGGGGCGAATGCTGTGGATCTTCGGATGGTCAAGGCTGGGGTTCTGACTGGCGAGTATGTTTAGCTTGTAGAAGGGCAGGTCCAGTACACTTCCTGCTGTGAGCTCATAGTTTATATTTACGAGTAAACTGTCAACTGGAGGTCCCACACTCCAGCTACTAGGCATTAGGATTGGCACAACATCTATACTCATGTCATCTAGCATTGCCGATGTGATTGAAATTTTTGTTGAAGTACTTACAAGATGTCATATCTTGATTTGTCACCTCTGTAAATGAGCCACGATGACGATTAAGTTTGCTGGTGCGGGCAAATGTCTTCCTGCACTGCTGGCATACATACTGTACCTCCCTGAATGGATTGAGGGCACAACTATGTTTGTCTGTAATATCATTCTTGCGAATGATGAGTGGACGATTACGAAAACCCGCATTGCAGTGCTGTAATTAGTGTAGAAGCTGCTGCATTATACAATTGAGTCGATGTCTGTGATGAGGCGATCGAAGAAGCAGAAGAGTCAGATGGTGTTGGTGATGGTGGTTGAGATGATGAAGATGACTGCAAAGAAATAGAGAGAGAATGATGTGACCCAAGATGCCATTGGTGAAAAACAATTCAACAAAAACGACGCATTTCTTCTTCAACTCGACTGGCCAGGGCTAGGGGCGATAGATCGCTGTTTAACACCACACGACATCGATGGTCAGGAGGAGAATCCCTATGGAGTGCCACAAGGGGATGGTAAAATCTTACATATTGTGTCAGTTTTTGCTCGAGTATGTTTTCTCCGAGCACTACCAAGTCTCCCTCCACATGGATTCTACCATGGTTCAATCCTACCATAACACAACGCACATGAGAGAAAACAATTTCTCTGGTGGTAGTAAAAACATTTAGTGGAAATAATATTCGAATTAATGGAAAAAATTATTTAGTCACTGCACGGGTAATATGACAAGTACAATGAGGGGACAGTAACAGCATAATAGCAAGAGAGCAAGATTTTGCTCCAGTACGTTTTCCCAGAGCAATCCCGAATCCATTTATTTCTGCTGTAGACAAATGTGGGAAGGAAACATCGGGAACTACATACTTGTCATGTATTATCACTGTGGTCCCACTAAGCATTGCTTTAACCACCACATTACTGTGACCCCACTTGAGAGTGCTCTAGCCACTGCACAACTGTGGCACCACTTGGGAGCACTCTAACAACTAGACCACTGCAGCCCCATTTGAGAGTGCTCTAGCCACTGTGCGACTGCGGCTCCAATTGAAAGTGCTTTTAGCCACGAGTTCACTGCGACCCCACAACAGCAGCACTAAAAGTGAGACTGCCCCAGTTGATGGTAGACACATAAACAATAGCACATGCAAAGCATCTGGGAAAATAAGCTCACACACGAGTGGGTTTAATAAGTAAAAAAAATATTATGGTAGTAGATATCTTAGCATACATTTACACAGTAATTAATCTAGTTGCAACATGGAATGAACAAACAGTAAGTGTGTATATTAGTGTGCATGAGACATTATTAAAAACCAATCAGTAATTGCAAAATATCACTAATGCTTGCAGCTACTAAGGACAGAGAAACTGCACGCAAATGCTGTATAGTTGGATAGTGAATTGACAGGCATGCAGATCTGATCTGATTGCAAAATAAAACTAACCCCTGCAGCAACTAAGGATAGAAGAAATGCATGCCAGTGGTGTATTGCAAGATAGTGCGTTGACAGGCACACAGATCTAATAGTCGAGTTTTGTAGTGTGCAACTGGTTGGGAGGAATACAACACGTTTAAAACACACTACTATGAACAGTCGTTGGAAGAGACAGGATTTGAACCTGACATGTAGTGTGGCAGAGCACAACTGGTTTTGACCAGGGGGCTCAACAAGGTACGTATTCGTAGTCATCTTTTACATCTTATGCAACCTCACAGAAGAGATCATACAGAGAATGCCATTGTGTGTACCACAAATAGTCCATTCGAGGTTTCTACACACCCATTGAGAAACCACACCATGTACAACAAGTTTGGTTGAATTCTTAAATTTGTCATATCAACATCAAACTATCTTACTTTTCCAGCACAACACAGGTTAAACTATAGTTTATTTATAATAAAGAAATCATTTCTGTTTTGTGTAACTTCTAGAAAGCGATAGAACTCATACAAAATATATATTCAATTATAACTAAGTGCGCATGAATCCTGTACATTGGTGTGATTGCCTATATATGGTGTGCATGAAGCGGAGGTATAACTCGCAAATAGTAAAACAATTTTTTAGTAGGGCTTCAGGAAAACATGTGTGATGTACCTGTGAATGGACTATATATTAAATATACAGGATGATTCTCAATTAGAACGACAAACTTCGGGAGGTGATTCTTTATTAAAAAGTAAAAGGAAAACATATGTGACTCATATCTAAACTGAATACTAAGGGAGGTTTAAGCCCTTCGAAAATGAGGATTTAAATCGTGTTTAAGCAAAATATCAATAACGAAGTCAACTCTCAGAACCTTATTGTATATTATCGGGATCTTCAACACACGAGCTGATATTTTGCACAAATATGTCCTAATTTAACGTTATTTTTAATGGGCTCATACCTACCTGAATATTCTGTTTAGGTATACAGTATCACATATGTTTTCCTTTCATTTTTTCATGAAGAATCGCCTCCCGAAGTTGATCGGTCTAATTCAGAATCATCCTGTAAATTTAACTTTCCATGTAAACCTCAGAGTGAATGCATTTACTTACATGATTTTATTTTAAATTATAAGGATAGCTTATATGTAAATAGTTCACTTTTACCGCAAATATATTGTATGTCATATTACCGTTTATGAGAAGACTACATGCTCAAGCTATATAATATATAAGTAGGAATGACAGGCCACAGCACTCGAAAGTTAACGGCTAGAAATATTACATGAGAGGATGAACAAGTTAACCACCGCGTACACACACACTAAGCGAGACAAGCTATGGCAATTAAGCCATTTCTAAGCCATGAGATGGTAATAAACGAACAACAGTGAGACTATTGAACATGTGTAAATGGAATGGCTTTCGAAATAGCTTACTGAGAGAGACTAGCTATCGTAAGTAAGCCATTTCTAAGCCATGAGACGGTAATAACTAACAACAATGAGACTATTGAATGTGTGTAAATGTTAATGGCTTTCGAAATAACTGAGTGAGAGAGAGAGAGAGAGAGAGAGAGAGAGAGAGAGAGAGAGAGAGAGAGAGAGAAGGCACTCACGAAAACTTGACAGTAGGAAGTGCTGTGATATAAACTGTGAAGGCAGATGTGAGTGTAGCATTCAAACTGACCAAACCAGTATCTGTGGAAGACTGACGAACGACTATTGGATGCTAGGGCGTATACAATGAGTCAATGAATAAGTTTTACAATTTAATGGGGGTGGTATATGAGATTAAATTGAATATATTATATTAAGGTACCCATGTCCGAAAATTCCTCCTTATAGCCCAACATGCGATTACAGTGAGCAAGGGTGGCGTCGAGTACTTAGAAATATGAATGTGAATCAGTATTGTAAACAGGTGGATTAAAACAGAGAGAGTAGAGCAGCTTCTCAGAATTGTGTCCTCAGCACTCGATGCATGCTCTGCAGCGCTGCAGTATGTTGCAGAGCACATCATTAATTATTGCCGGCATGTTCTTAATGGTTTCGAATGCTGCACGAATCCTGGTTTCAAGTTATTCTCTTCTCTGGTATTCACAGGAGTGTCATACAAAAGTGTTTTCACATGGCCCCAAAGGTAGAAATTCAAAGGCATTTGGTCGGACTAGTGAGGTGGCCAGACATTGGGACCTACTAATGTGCATCAAATGGGGCAATGCAAAACAACCTTCTTCCTACACATTTAATGCCTGGTACATGCTTATATACTTGTTAGTAACCACTGGGTTGCCAACTAGCCCTGCTCGCTGGTATCACTGTGTTTTGGTATAAGTAGGCATTGCTGGATATGGGTACCTTAATAAAATATAATTCATTTCACCTCATGTACTGCCCTTATTAATTTGTAACACTTATTCATTGACCTCCTGTATAGTAGAGGCAAGTACAGAAGGCGGGTGGAGAGGGAGAAGCCACCACGACGGCCGGACCAGTCGGCTTGCTACACTCCCAACTTCATTACAGATCATAAGACGTGCATCTGCTCTCGGTACAGACTCACCTGCATTGCCGCTCCCTTTACTCAGTGGAATTAGAGCCTCACCTCCTCCTCCAGCTTGCCTCTCCTCACCGCCCATCCAGTCGCCTTCCATCCTCCTCACAACACAGCCCCAGAGACTGCGCCCAGCCTCTATCTCTACAGATCGTGCATTCTACGCCTGTCCAAGTACAGCCGGCCCCCAGCATCCAGCACACTATTGGTGCGAGGTTCCCCACTCTCGCTCAGATCCAGTGGCCAATCGGAGCCTCTACAACACATAGTTGTTACTCCGTACTGCATCTCACTATAGAGTATGACTGCTTGAACTGCTGCAAGGTATTTGTGTGTGTAGCGCCCCCCTTTTTTTTCACATTCCTCTTTGTCACAACATACCAATGTGTGTGCCAGCCTGTCTATGGTCCATGTACCAACTCTCGTTACTAATCATACTCGGATAAGTCATACTTGCCACTCCTTCACGATTCATAACACCTGTGTTTGGTACAGGCCATACTCAGTACGTGTGATTAACGCTCCAGGCGGCTTGCTTTTTACAGAGAACACTTTATGTGGCCTTACATGACATATTAGCTTGTTATGTTCAACTCATTAAAGTACTTGTGTATGTTACCACTTTTGATATGGAGGATTGTTCTTACCACTACAGGACTTGAACACAAATGCCATACTGCTGTTGCATAAAAATGGGTAAGTGTAAAAAATAATTATATTTTGGCACAGTACAGTAACTGCATATTACTGCTACAAAAGAATTGCTCTTATTACTACACCAGAATGTTGCATGAGCCTTGGCAGGTATGAATATATCTGTTAACCTTCAGAGATAACGGAGAATTTTGTGTTTCGAGTTAAGTATTCTTTTCACTATAGGACACTGCTGATAATTGTTTGGGAATAAGTTCACAATGAAATATATTCATATCAAGCATCGTTTGTTTATATAGCAATCACCGCTCTGTCATACACTGGTGCGGGTTATTTATTACCAACCATATTAGTACAGCAATAGATGACAACTCAGACAATATTAAGTTAGCAATGCAGATATTTATTGAACTACAAATTCAACGATAATTATTATTACACATACACTTAAAACATGGAAATGGCGAAAGCACTTACATATATAGACACATTAGTACAATCACATTAACATCATGAACAAGGCAAGTACTATTCAACTAGCATTGATGACAAAACCCTTTTCTCACACACACATATTAAAGCATTATCAATGTCGTTTCAAACCACTACACTTGCGTTTGCTGTTAAAAGGAATCGAACAGATATCATAGCAGAAATTTCCTTTTGTCCCTTTTTAGGAGATCGACATCTGGCAGTGGTTGCAGAGGTGGGGTGGGCATGTTTCTGGGTAGCTGCTGTATGCCTGGTGATGGCAGCAGGTATCTGGTTAGTTTCATGCCTGATGACAGAAGAGGGCATGTGGCTAACTGCTTGCCTGGGGGTGAGGACATTGGAGGCGTCTGCTTTCAGCAGTCGCTTGTTGCCTCGGTGACTCAACGTACGATCACTTGTGCTTTGGTGTTGGTGGTGGCTGGCTGGTGCTAATATCCAACAGGCCTCCCAGTTTGTGGCGCTCTCTATCTCCTGAGGACACCACAAGGTGGCCGACCAAAGGCCCTAAGCAACCCTGTAATAAATGGTGCTGAAAAAAAACTAAGAGGCACTGATTGAAAGCTAAACTATAGCAAAGAACCAAAATTGTGATTGGAAAAATTATATCAGTTAATATTATATAAATCTCCACTTTCAATTTTCTATGTGACCTTTACTTCAATTACTAAATTTAAAACAAAAATATTTACATTGGAAATGTTTAATATTAGGGTTATCTGGTAACTCCTGTTCATTTGGTTTTCAAAAAGAAAATTCTCAGAAAATAACCGGAATCTCACCACTCTACAAAGCCAGTCACCTAAAACCTCAAATGCAATGCATGTTATCTCTGGGCGCCAGTTCTGGCTTCATCAAAGGCTAAAAAGGCGCTCTCTCATCCCAATGTTAAATGCTGTAAATAACCGTAATTAGAAACGAGGTTAGATATTAATTTGTGTTTATTTAATTTTTTTAATTATGCACACTCGTAAAATCTTCAAATACCATTAATGTATGTAACGTACTGAATAATTCCTTCAATAAAGCTTTTTTAAAACTTCTGCACACTTTCATTGCCAATATCTTTAAAAAACAATAAATTCAAATAAAAGTATGTAAAATACGGAACACAAATTTATTTGGTTATTACCCATGGCAAAATCCTTCAAAAAAGCTTTTCATACCTATGAAAAATACATTACAATTGTGGATACAAAATTTATTATTTGAAATTCTGAAAAGTTGTGTAAATAATCCTTTGTCATAACCATATACTGAAGGCAAAAAACCAAGTACCACTGCAATATACTATAAATTTTCATTTGGTGAAAAATATAAATATTATGAAAATTTTATATTGGGCCGTATCAAATAGTTTTAAGGCCATCAAACAAATATCGTAATTGTTGATTATACAAGCAATATTTTAAAGATTGTATTTTCCACTTGGCCTTAGCCACAAAGCTGAAGGCAAATTTTCATTCCATTAAATGTCATATCTTTAATCAATCCAATACTGTAAGATACTAGGAGTTGAGTATAACACAAGCAATATTTTGACATTGTATATTTCACTTGGCGCCCTCTATGTCCTGAGGACACCACAAGCTCTACCATCATCTTCTAGGAGGTGCTCATCTCCGACCACTTACACTTTGGCTGGCTGGCCCTCCCTGAGACTTCCATCAACAGCTGGGCGGCGGCAACTTCCTTTGCCTGGCTGAGGTCCTCCGGCCATCCTGGAGTCTTTCGGCTGGTGGTGGCCTTCTCCTCCATAATTGTTATAACCGGCAGTGGCTGGGTGAGGCTGCCCTCGATGATATCCGTCGCTGGTAAGACGACCTTAGCTGAGGCAGCAGCAGCAGCATGAAGGGTGTGGTATTGTATAGCACCCAACTCCTTGTAACTAGATGGTAGTGGTCTGTCAGGACAGAGGTCGAACACCGCACATCTCCCAGGCGTCGTGCAGTCCACCAGCTGCTGACTTCATTTATATATTTATGTCTAGTGGGGCAGCAGCCGATGCCCCACACCATCACATTTATCAGAGAAGTTGTGTTACTCCTCTCCCTCCGCCACTACTCTGTAGGTAACAGAGCAGTGGCCCAGCACAATGCTGGAGTAGTTTTATGTTGGCATTAATGGTACACTTATGGCTGGATTACTGATGGTAGCAGGCTGGACATACAGGGATTATATAGTTTACATCTGATTTCACAGCTGCTACTTCAGTCATTCGGACACTCGCAGTAGGAGAGGTGCAACAATTATACAAACAACTTCCCAGCAATTGCATTTACTGTTACATGCCAGGTCGCCCTTGATGGTAGCAGCTTAGGCATCCATAATGTTCAATTGAAGTAATGACTTACTTAGATACTGTACCCACTCTTTCGGAGCAGGGTATATATGTGGACAGTACATTTTTCGGTCCACTGCCATAATTTGCAGGTGTCTTCATCGTGGAGGGCAAATTCAATGTGCCTTTCTGTGCACTGGCATTAAGTAATGTCTTCTAAGTCTGCATTCACTTTGAGAATGTGTGCATTGGACAGTAGCTGACTGTTGGTATGCAACGTGGCAATGGAACATCTGTCATTCTTGCTGTATGGCCTAGCTCCTAGCTGTGGAACTTATCCTAGGTGTCATGGTTACCCCACATATCTTTTGCACTGTCACATATTTGTACTTACTCGTACCCAAGCTCTGGTTTCACACAACTACTTGGTAGCCGACATAACAGCATTCGTAGAAGTTAGTATCTACTGGCTGGATACTGGGCAGTAACTTAGGTTGAAACCTATGGCTGTGGTGGTCGTTGACTCTCCTTGAAGCTGCACTGCCAATGATTGCAGATCGAAGCTCCTGGTAGTCTTTCTGTACTAGCACTGACAGCAGGTGTAACATTCATTGCTTCTTATATGTACATACTTTGCAGCTAGAAACACTCCACAGGTGAGTGGAGCACACATTGTTTTCCATGCCACTGTACCATGTTTCATAACTGTTGTATGCTGTTCACCTTAACAAGTCTCAGTCAAGCAAGTAATTCTGGCAGGATGTTACAGCTCATATGCAACTGTCCACCCTAGCCATAATTGACACATATTCTCTTCGTTTGTACATTCTGTCAGGGCGACCATGGACCATGGTAACTCGGAATTTTGTCTCATATAGTAAACTGGACAGGCGAAAATACTGCATGGCATAGGATGGAGGAATAGGCATTCCCCTTCATATTGACTCACCCAGTGTTCGAGCCCGGTACAGCATTTTGCTGATTCCAATTGTCCAGAAGATTGGAAATAGCCACATCGGAAGCTGATCGTGATTTTAAAGTACTTGCTCATGTCCAGCAGTTTAAATTAAGCATACATCAGTAGGTTACAAATGCAGATAGCCAGAGTATTGCTTATGAAAACTCGAGAATGTACATTATCTTGCCGTTCTCTATAAGCTTAATCCAAGCATATGCTATATGGACTGTGGCTTTATTCATTAACAGCACATCAGCATCCGATATTAGATGTACATCCTGAGATGGTAGTCGCACATTAAATGAATAATCCAAAAGACACTTGGCACATTTACTATAAATAATCTCAGCCTGCTGGAAATCCTCTGCCATGTACCACTTTCCTATAGTGACATCGGAAATCCCCTTGTACTGAGCCTTGCCTTTCAGTTTTTCGAATAGGCTTTCCATTCTGAAAGTGCATTGTACAATAGCCGGACCTTATTGCTAGTCATGTATTTTTACATTCATGTGATTACAGACAGGTAGAAAATTGTATTATGTGTACTTGTGTACCAAGCCTTCATAACTATCTTCAATGTGTGTATGCACAGAGGTGGTCGTACGCCATGAACAATGAGGTAGTGTGACTACAAGAGGTCATACTCTGAACTTAATGGTTGTGTGGCTACAGGTGGTCCTTATAACATGCAGCTAAGCCCTTTGTCTCTACAACTACAATGTACTTACAGGCAGAGATAATCTATAAATGTACCTATATCCTCCCACTGGGCTCCAAGCCTAAATACCATAGTACTAGCGAGTTTATACATGGAAATGACCTGCCTCACTTACACTCGACACATATGGTTCGGCTTGTACCAAGACCTCAGTATGTATAAGAAGGGACAATCATACAAGATATGTAAATCACAAACCTCTGTGTTGCAATGAATGCTCAGCCATAGCTTCTGTTCCAGTCTGGCGACAAAGATAATTCCATCTCGCTCCACAGCCAACATAGAGGTTAATACATCACGTATTTTATTTCATATTCAATATTACCAAAACTCTAATTAAGGTCGTTAAAATGTTTCTCCGGCCTTGTATATATCACCATGTATTTCTTGTCGAGCTTGTGCCAGGGGAAGGGCGGTAGAAAGTGACATGTAGTAGTTCAATCATCCTCATATGCTATGCAGATTCGTGATTATAAATCAGCACTGTGACTTATATCCCAGGATCTTAGCGAAAATTTTGATTCGGGTGATGGTTCATAGCCTATAAATATAATTAATGCCAATATCTTAACTATACGATCATGATTGTTATATGTTATTAGTCGAACATGAATGATTAAAGCATAGGCCTGAGTATTGGCTGGAAATTAGCTGTAGCTGTCATTAGATTCTACAGTAAACAACACCACTCTGTATTCAATCATCCTGCTTACTCACGTCGATGCAGAGGGGCTGTGTTCACGAACTTGGTGGATGTTAGCATCAGATACTGTGTTTTGTCCATAGTAAGCTCTCTGAAATTTTGTGTACATTTGGTATGGCACCATATACATAACATTTGCATAATCTAGATTTAAATTACCATAAGGAAAGCATTCAGAAATAATATGAACTCTCATGTTTCATGTACTAGCATGATCAAATTTCGAGCAGTCTGCATTAATAACATTTTGCTTGCTGATATGATATGCTATGATTATATATCCAGGCTTCTTGCCAGGAAAGCTTGATTCCCTGTTCCTGTTTACACTCATAGCTTGTGGGATACTAGTATATGTCTTGATACTCAAAATCCAGAATGCAATGTCAATCTTTGTACCTTTCTCTGCAAATTTCAGAAATGTCACATGTTCCGGCATTTTTACTTGAACATGTGGTAGGAGCCATTCAATGTAACAAATTATCTGTGTCCTGACTTCTGATGCTGCCACAGTATCCAGCAAGGCATTGGCTTGCATATTGACCTTGAGAATAAGTAACTCTTGCTTGGAATTTATTATTACATGCATATAATCCTGAGAAAAATCCCAGAAACACTGAGAACAGAATACAAACTTCGAATTTCCCATCGAGAAAACTTGTACTTTATAGTCTTCTTCATTTCCCCAGATGGCCATTTTGGCCACAGGAATTTGATTTTGTTTTAGAAAGAGCTAATTATTTGTAGTAGCTGTAATTCTGATGTCTCAAGTTGCATCTACTTTGCTCCCATTAAACTTGTACAAAATCCTATTCGTTCCAGGTAAAGCATTTCCAGCCTTTATAACATCCTCCAAAACCTAAAATAGAAATTACATGGTATGGTGTAGATATCTTGATTTTGCACTGGGAATCGATCCTTGGATGAGGGGATATACTGGATCTAGCAGATATTCTGTGTATGAGTGGAATTCTACCTTCGTGATTGCATCTTCGATCCCCATGTACATAATGTCCATAATGCTGCTCTGATAACCCCATTCTCTGCAGAAATTTCTTGTTTTATTTGTTAGCATGCTGGTTAATCGCTATGTACTGATATCCAGTTTGGTATAGTATGCAGCTTGCATTCCTTTCGCACACTTAAATTTCAATGCTATTTTCCTGCAAGTGAAGTCTAAATCTAACACATTCACCTTGGAAATTAATCAAATGACTATCTTGGTAGTTAACAGATACAAATACCTCGTGTACATTCTCTGTGACAACACAGATCTGAGAGGCATCATCAGTACATCCACCACTTTAAACCCTGGTTGTACCAATTCAGCAAATTCATGCAGTGTTTTGCTATTCTGTCCACTGAGATATGAGCCCATAACTAATCTGCAATTTATACTTATTATGTTCACAGGGAACATATTTAACTGCAGAGTGGATTTTTTGTAGTTTATTGGCTTCATACTTCATGTTCAGTAACCCTAACTTCGCAGTTAACATGTCTTTTAATGTAAACTCAATCTGAGAATAACTGGACATTTTGCTGTGTAGAGTATTAAAGTTTACACATAGATACACTAACACACCAGGTCCCAATTCTTGCTTCAGATGGCCATTCATGTCTTCTATTTCTTACTAACCAGTGGTGATACACACCGCACCTCTATTCCTGTTCTCCTTAATGTACCAAAACATGCAACTGCATTCATCGATATTTGGTATGGAGATATAAGTTAGAAAATCCCCGCACACAATTTTCAACGTTCCCTCCAATTTCAGATGTAGGAAGTGTGCAGATGGCAATTACGAATTGTTACCTATCAGGATGACAGTTACCAACATTACTGCTTATTAGGAGCCAGTGTACTCTAATTAAGTATGTGAATGAAACCTCCGACATAAATGTCTGCAGGTCCATTCTGAGGGCCGCTGTTTGGTTTTGTAATTGTAGTATATTCCAGCATTTCTCATGTATATTTTCAGTTCAGGCGAGGCCCTCAAGTTAACATAACTGTCATAGTAGTCTACTCTGTTCCCACATTTGTTATATGCTACCCAGTACATTCTGTGTCCTCTACTAGTATCTAGATTGATTACTCCACTCACTATGGATGAGACGGGTGTCTGGCATGCATAAAAACCCATTCTAAAGTAGGTTACCATTCGTTTCTGAGCTCATAATTATATCTCAAGATTTGTGAGTGGTGTGTTGGGTAGTTAACTCAATATTGACTGGGCATTTAGGACCCTATCTTTCTTCCATTGACTTTTGTTCATCTTCGCAAAACCCCTAATTTCCTGCTTGTAGGGTCGAAGGTACAGACTATGCCAGTTTTTACTCCACCTGAACGTGTTTCCATTATTATATTATGTCTGATTATTTCCTAAATTATTTGATTATCCCCTTTACCAGTGTTTAGCCCGAGAAATGCCGCTGGCTCTGTCGACCAAACTACCAAGTAACCCGATTGCTGGCAGGAGGAAGGTAATATCCTACCGAGCTTAACTTTTGACTTGACGGTAAAGGATAGTTTCCTGGCTACTTTCCTTACGAACACAATCCCTTCTTAATTTTGCAAACATTATATTACCAATACGCCAGGTATCAAGTTGTTCGCGAAGATTCATTCCAGGTGTAATACCTATAATATGTGCTTCTTCCATAAGGATAACATGAGCCTTATGTCTATCCTCTGACTACGTGTCGCATAGTTGCTGTCATGCTAGGAAGTCCTATCTTGCAAATTTATAGGAACATCCCCACATTTTAATCTGTGCATCATTCGGGTCATGAAACTGCAAAATTTGTAGTCTGGCATGTGAGCTTCGAATGGGAGGTTATTTATTAAAGAGTTTTAAATCTGTGTCCACTTTTAACATTACTTCCAAAATTAATTATCGCATACTAATGCTACCTGTTCAGTACACTTAAATTTGTAAGCTTATACTTGGCCATCTACATCACCCAAACTGTCTTAAACATGGTGTCTTAAGGACTTATGGTTTTGAATTTCCATCTCAGTGCAATGGAGATTGTGCCATATACCACTACACTCTGGGTTCATATCACTGTGTAGGATGAATCTACAGCTGGTGAAACATGCCATGTTAAACATCTGCTAAACACAGTTCACAGTATTATAGCTTTCCAATCAATTGTGGGAAGACATGTGCATTTCAGCCATCTGGGACATCTAAATGGACTCGCTTCGAGAACATTTACCTCTACTCAAAATCTCTCAGGCAACAGAAACACTTCCACATCGCACAAGTTCTACAGGCAGTGGATGGACATCGGTAATATCAATTTAGTGACAATGCTGATATTGTTTCGCCTGTTGCAGCCAGATCATACTCTGTACTTGTTATTGGCGATGTCTAGTGTGAGAAACAGAACACACTGCAAAAGTATTTTAGCATGCATCAGCATGCCTCTGTGGACTCTATTAACCTAATTCAGACATATACCCATATTCCAAAGAAACTTCTGTAAGACTATACTAATTTCCTCGTTCGGTTTTGCATGGATGGCCTTAATTTACATCACTGATATAACTTTCGACAGTTTTAAGAATATGTGTGCATGCTGCTGGCACAATCCATAGAGTTTTCTAGTCCTCACAGAGAATTTTCCACCTCTTAAGGACCGGTATTTTCGGGCTTTAATCAGTTCATTATAGTACATCAGAGAACTACGACCTAAACAATGTCAAAGTTAGCCCATAGTGGTTTGATATGTGCTTTAGAAACTTGTATCACTTTTACAAATGATGGGAACTGCAGTTTTAGTGGCAAATGTCCAAGAATCTCTACAAGCCAAAGCATGATGGTGATTCGGTGAATGTCTCCTTTGTCCACAACATTATGTCTGAGGCTATGGTCTGTTTATCGCACTGCATACCGCATCTACAAACAACGAGAGTCACCTTTGTTTGCTCATGTCCAAAATGTCTTGGCTTGGGGCATTGAAGTCGAACCTCAAAATGAAGGACGAGATAGTAGTCGGCAAGGTAACTACTTGCCTCCAAACACTGACTGAGATGTGTGCAAACTGACCGCATTAGGCTAAAAGTTGACCTCCGTGCAGAGCTTAATCTACTGTACAAATGTATTGACAACTGAAATAGACACAAGACTTTCCAAGTTGATAGATATAGTGACCAGTTTAACCTATTTTGCAACCGACAATGGTCTCAAAGTTGTAGAAGGATGGATATAAACCAACACCAATGCACTGTCTGCCAAGATGGAGGTCCAGATATGCCCATTGACTTCCATTGATGAAGTTACAACAACCACTGTTAGGGTTTAGCTTGAGGCTTTGGAGAATAAACTCGATAATGTAGGTGCACAAGTTGCCAACAGCAGCCTTTCTGACCTGACTACAGAAATAGACAGGACTCTTAATGTCGGTATTGCGGGTGCAGGTATGCTGGACACTTTGACTATGAAGCTGGCCGATCTGAAATCGAACTTAACAATCTTGAAAAAGAAACTTGAAGATAGGTAATTCATGTTGCCACTGCTGGTCTTACAAACTCACCCTTCAAATTAGACAAGACCCTTACTTTTGCAGCTAAAGGTGCTGATGCACTTGCTACTGTAACTAAGAAGATAACTGACCTGGAATCTAAACTCTATGCTTTGGCAAGTCATCCTGCCAAATTAAAAGTCAGATTTCAACCCTAACTTCCAATGTGCAGAACCTTAGCAGCTTAGGCGTACACTCGCTACTGTTGAAAAGAAGTGGATGACTGGGGTGGCCCTGTTGACAGCTCTAGATACTAATCTGAAGTATCATTTGTTTTTGGCAAACAACAATTCAGGTAAACAGGATGCTCTGAGTACTCAGATAGAACATGTATCCTACATGGCCACAATCCATGGCGACCTGAGAGCTAAACTCTCCTCTAAGCTTGGTGCTGTAGGAAACAGGGTGGTGGTGGACAATACAGTTATTACCATCTGGTCAGCAAAGCTGGATGGTTACACTACTGCTTCTGCTGCGAGTGTAAGCAAGCTAGGGTCTCTGACCAATCTGGAGGTGAAACTCAGCTGTCATGTCAGGCATAGCTAATACTACACGTGATACCAAAATAGACAAGCTCAAATTACATGTAAGTTATTAGGGTAAGCAGATCACTGATGTGGAAAAACATGTTCATCGAGCGATCGTTATATCAAATGTCTGACATCCACACTGAGGACGACAAGTGGGCCCATGGTAAGAATGTGCATGGTGCTATTATTTAACAAACTGGTAAATCAGAAGACATTATAAGAAGCTAATCTAGCAGCCTCCCTTACATCTATAACAATGTACATTTGTCATTACATTTCAGTGCTATTTATGCCCTGCCGAAGATCTGCAACTCTTTGTTGCAAGTGTCCATCATAAGTATTTGCTCACCAAGCGGGCACACATGGAAAGTGATGCTATATTGACTGATGTACATTGACCAATAATGTCTCGACTCGACCACCAGCCTTCCACTCTGAAGAATGAATCAAGCTTCGAACACTAGATGGAGATATAAGACGATGATGTGCACCTGGCGACTCTGAAATGCATGAGGGGCGGTCTCATGTACTCTCAGTTACTGTTCACAATTTCCTAACTCACTTCAACGATCTTACTTAAGAAGGTTATAAACCAAATAAGAAGTGATTTTTGGGCAACACACATATTTTCTTTCTACCCAACAATGTTTTACAAGTATGCGATGATTTATGAGCTGCTATTTAAATGTGAACCAAGGGATTATTCTCATGCTGCATTGCATCAGTACAAGCTCTTACTTCAACAAATGGGCTCTCATTTCTTCAGGAATGATGCTGTTAGCAGCACTTATTAGGACCAAACACATCCTAAATTCGAAATTATAGCCAATCTGTTTCCCCACCACATTTCAAGTAGCCTGGGTCTGATTTCGAAGATTTCTAGTGACACTTATCTAGAATATGTCTTCTTGGACAATGCAAATGAACTGGTCGACCATCTACAGCTACTCATTGCATATCAGTAAGCTGGAAGTACATTCAATATGAATGAAATTGTAAACATCCTGAAGAAGCTCTGAGACTCTGGCTATATCCTGTGAAGGCCTACTACACCACCTGACTTTAACTATTTTATCAGCACAGATCATCGAAGAACTGCATCGCCCTGCATGCAGGATCTATCCCACATGTAAGGTGCTCCTATTTGTGTTGCAAGACCTATACCAAGCACATTTAGTTTAAATGATCCCTTATGCCAGTGTCAATAAAGGCTATAAGTACATTTCGACTGTTATTAACTCATATTATGATTTGTCTACCCTGTGCGCAGTAAGTGTGGTGCTGACATGGCAGCAGCAATGAAGTTTGTACTAACCGAGAAAGGCTCCCCTAAGAACATTCAGATGGATTGTGGGATGGAATTCTACAGCCCTGTGTTCTGTGAGCTTATGGCAGTGCATAAGAATAATCACTACTCTACTTTTTCTAAACTCAAAGTTTCAATAGTTTAACGATTCAAGCAGACTCTCAAGGCCAAGATGTGGAAACAGTTCTCGGAAAAAAGTGGTTGGCTTTGATTCCTCACCTCCTTGTTCAGTACAATGGGCACAAATATCATACAATTCGTATGAGTTCCGCTGAGGCTACTGCTGAAAATGCCCCATTTCTACTTCGCACTGTGTACACGACCTCCAATATGTTGGACAGATCAGACCAAGAGCTAAGGTTGGAGATTTTGTCAGAATCTCACATGTGAAAGGTGCCTTTGATAAAGCTTACTTTTTTCATGGAATCTGGAAGTATTTTTTGTCATAAAGGTGAAAGGTTATGAAAAACGTAGCTATATAATAGCCGATATGGCAGGCGAACCGATCAGCGGCTCTTTCTATAACATTTAAGTACAATTTACTCGTTTCCCACATTATTTTCTGCTGGAGCGTGCCCTCTGAAAATGTGGAGACAGACTTTATGGGAAATTGCTCAATTTTTCGTCTCGATTCAATCAGTGTGTTTCGAAATCATCACTTACGACTGTGTAGTGTGCTATGTTTCGTAACTTTATCTCAATAAAATTTTTGTTTGTTTAACTTTGGGTATTATTTAAACTTTGTTCCTTTAGTGTACCCTCTGCATTAGCATAGTATCTCTACCTTCAAAGGAGTTGTGTATCTGAGCACACATTTATTTTACCTCATCTTAGCTCTCTGGATCAGCAGGTCCATCAGTGGGAAGCAAGCCCCCTTTCCCTTCTGAATGGAGAGAGGCTGCCTGCAGAGAGGCTGGGACCCAATGGCATCAGCCAGAGTTTTTTGATCTGCAGTGAGCCAGCCAGACCACATTCCAGTCAGTCTGGGATCTTAGAGTAACCAGCCTGGGAAACAAAGTTTAAATGTGGTCTCGGGCGAACTTCTTAAATGAGAGATGTGGGGGCGGGGTTAGTGCCAACGGCCCGACTCTGGGGCGATAGCCACACCTGTATGCTCAGTTATTGTCTAACTTGATTCACGCTTCGTCGTGTGGACTCAGTTGATACATATGGTGGCTTTGGTGTGAGGAGTTGGCCACCATTTTGGCGGTCATTGGTGGTGGGAGCATCCAGCAAAATGGTGATCATCGGCGAACACAATTCTCGCCTAGGACGACTTGTAGTAACATGCGGAGGGAACCCTTGCACTGGAATGACAAAGTAGGTGGTTGGAGGTACAAGATGACACTGGAATGGCAGAGCGGAAAGTATTGTGGTGAAATCTCTCATGAGTTAAATGCCACAATGAGGATTCATCTTGCACTTGCGATAGGAAGTAAATAGAGCGTAGCAGCATGCGGAGGGAACCCTTGCACTGGAATGACAGAACCGGAGGCTGCAGTTTAATACGGCCATCGGGTGCAGGAGGGAATTTTTCCCGGGTAAAGAGAATTTTTCCTGGGAAAGAGAGAGTTTTTCTCTAATGCCATAATTCAAGATGGCGGACGGTGGTCCCTGGGTCAACAGCCCCGAGGCCCAGGCCCAGGCCCAGAACCCTTTTTTTATACTAACTATTAGTGATGTTTTGAGATCTATTATCCACAGCCTGACATTAACTTCTGTACATAGAAACATTCTTGTACATGTGTATAAAGGCCGTTCACGGTAAAGTGAGCATTATTTTCAGCTGTTTCATCAGACATAATAACCAATAAATACTTTTCATTGTGGCCTCGGACTTTTGGTATTCGGTATGGCGAATGCATACAACGTGTTTATAATTCACGTAGCAGGGTTTACATTAACAAGTAGTGGAAGGATATAAATTGGTTGAAAGAAAAAATTAACTAGTGCTTCAAAAGTGCTCACTTTATCGTGAACAGCCTATACGCAAATATTTTTTAAAGGTGCTGCAGTCGTGTAGATTAATCGTAAGAGAGGTCGCAATTAACAAATTCTGAGTAACCTATAACAGGTAATATAAGTCACTAGAGAGATGTCGATATGGCTACGGCTGAAAAATGTTCTGCACTTTTCAGTGAGTGATGCGAAGACATTTCCTAAATATTTCAATAAATGGTAGTTTATTATTGTTGACCTCTTACTAAAAATTATAGTTCTCACTGAAGTTCTGCCAGGAAATATATAGTGCTCACCACAGTTACTGAATACGCATATTCCTTCTATGTATTTGTGGAAATTTTAACCTGAGTTGTCCTGAAATTCACTAGCCCAAACCATACACCGCTTTCTGCGAATACAATTCATCACTGTGTTCACTGCTACCAAGTGTTTGAAAACAGATCGCTCTGCGATTAAAACCACGACTCGCCCCTTCGTATTGATTAAATACTCATTTTATTGCTCTGGGCGCCGGGCCAATGTTCGAGAGCAGATGTAGAGAGCTATGACGACCCCATACAACTGTGCCGTATGAGGTTTGATTGTATTGTATTGATCTAATGAGGTTACGAGTGCGGACAGTGAATTTAGAACTGTAGTGTTTAATGATAAGCTCACAAGGCCCTTGAAAGTCAGTAAATTAGTATTTCATTCGAGATGGTTCGGATTGGCCTCAGTTTAATAGCAGTTATACTGAATCGCCTGGATGACATAATATTTCTATCTCATTAAAGCCATGTTTATATTACGAAGTATTCCCAAACAATATGTTATTCCGTTCTTCCTATAGCGAACACGAACGAAGTATGATGTGAAATTTACGAACGATTAAGGTTTTTGGCTTTGCTTAAACTATAAATTAATTCACAACATTTCCACTCCACAGCCATTTTGCCCAGAAAATTTCTTCATGCAATTCTAGTACCTAATGTGGGGAAATTTTTATATATACAAATGTATAAATTTCGTTCAATTTCGTGATTTGTAAGGAAAACTATATGTTTATTATTTATTGACCTTGTTACATTTTGTTTTGAAAGAAAGGTTTTCGTTAATTATCATAGTTATTTTTTATACTATTATAACACATTTCAATGAAATTTTTTTTATATACTAAAAAGTTGAAAATAGTTTTAGACTTTTGAGTGTCCTCGAAGCAGCAGTATTAGTAAGATACAACTAAATTATTTCCTTCATCATTGTTAGGTTATGAATTACAGTGTCGTAGTTTGAGGTGTAACGGTTTTTTTCGCTATGGCCAGCTTGTATTTAGAATTGCGATAAGGTACATACTTATTTATATATGGAGAACTTTGACATATGAGATATATTAATCGCTACTGATGTGATAGCCGTCGAATGTTTTTCGTGCTCTTTATTGTACCCACCCTTAGTTTAACGTAGAGTCCTATGATGGTACAAGTTATTGTGAACTGATATTTTAATTTACCACTGGGATGCTAACTCAGAGATAGACTAATAGTTCAATAAATATGACACTTTAATTATTACCACTCTGTGAAACATACAAGTTAACGTTATGTTTACATTCGAAGAAATGTGCAACATGATATATTTCACTATAAATCAATACAATTGGTAGCAGTGTAATTGAATTCAATGCTGTGTGCAGTCTCTGTTCCCTACGCCCCTTCTCACATTCAATTCAGCGTTTCATTCAGCACTGATGCTTCTGTTTTTGCAGTCCAACTGGCGTACAGGCGATCTGCCAAGGTCTCGCTCGCTGACACCTGGATCGCTGGTTCCGACTGCCAAGTGATTTATTGGGAGGGGGCGACCTTGTGGTCCCCTGCCTTATATATCTTCCTGCTGGTCTAGTTTCCTTATGATGGCTCTGGCCTTTATTCTGTGTCTCCCAAACACTGCAACCCCCGCTGCTTCCCTGCGGACAGTGCAGCATCTTGTGACAGTAACCTCCTCGTTGAAAAAGTGACTGTCGTCAGCCATCATGGAGATGGTTGAATGGTGTTGGTGGAAACATGTGTATTTAAGAGACAGCTTCTTCGGGGTTGGAGTGATGAGCAGGGCATTGTATTGGGCTGCCTGCAGTGGAGTGGCCTGCAGAGCCCATACTTCCTCGCGTCCACATTTGTAGGTTGGTTATGTTGCAATGCAACCAACTGTGTTTTATAGTGTCTTCGTACACATATTCACTGTAATGCCTTTTGAATGTGAAAAGTGGCTGTTTCTGTACTCTTTGTGGCCATTTGTTTGACTTTACCTTATTTTGACCACTTTTTTCTACTTATTTAAGCTACTGAGTGAGTTTCGATTTTTACATTTCCTTCTTAATTTACCATTTGTAACCTAAAATTTGAGAACCTATATTTCCACACTTTTTGTACATAATATCCTCAATAAAATGTTACAACTTAAAATATTTATTTACTTATTATAAGTAAATAGTGTGATTGTATGAAGTATTTTGCCTTTGGCCAGTACTGTTAAACCATTTCCCCTCCTTAGTGTGACATTGTACGTTTTGGATTTTTGCTGTCATTTACATTCTGTTCTTATTGTAAAAGCAATATATATAAATGAATACACTTAATAATTTCGGTATTATAATCTAACATTTGAAACGATCTTAAGAAAGAAACATTGCCTACATCAATTGCAGAATGATGTTTAAAAATTGATAGGTAATTCCCAATTCTGGGAAGTTTATTTTCATTTGTTGACTAGGTAGTCTTATATTATGCTACTCTACTATAAGGACATTATTCGTATATTATATACTAACACATAAGTTTTGATTTTGCATTAATTTGTGTCATAACTTTGATGAGTGTGATCGGTGCTAGTTTGCCCCTCCAAAACAATTTAATAGACGGCAATCTCCAGAATTACGAACTTGTTGAATTTCTGCGAAAGGATTTCTGTTACAACATTACGTAGAGTTCGTTTTTGAATCCTCTATTTAATGGTAAAATAATAATATAATTTTTCATTTTCATTCTTATTTACTACATGTTATTTTATATTTATATTTACTTAATTCATTGAATAACAAGATGTTATATTCTTCTTAATTTCTTAATTTAAAAATTCATCAATACTTTATTCGCAATATTACATTACTTTTAATTTATTGTACTGTTATTGCATAAAATTACTTAAAATACACTGGGGCTTTATACTTGTTTTAAACTTGTTGAAGCTTCATATTTTGCCTGTAGCTGGTGCTCTCCCGAGGCAACTATGTGAATGAGCTCAAGTTACGTCTAAACGGCATAGTATGCAGTTTTGTCGCGATGTTATGAAATATACTCTGCGTAGTTGCATACTTTAAAATGCGTACTTTGTCGCGATTAATATAAAACATTGGCGAAATGTTTACATTTTATTTGTCGCCCTCGTTTAATATTTGTATGCATTTTTTGCAGTAATGTATTTATTTTTGTGTTCGGGTTAGTGTTGTGATACATTTTATATGCACGTGTTCGTACTTTAGTGCATGCACTTTGCTGGCCGGCATGCAAATTATTTTCCTGCTGCTTACCTTTGTGCTGTCTCCTGCTGCATGGATTTCTTTAATCAGATATGTAGTGGGGAAGGCAGTGCTTATTCGTCTTTAAATTTTATTTACTATTTTTTGTAATAGTAGCGATATTTGTATCAGTTTAGAATATATTGTAATTAATACAATTAATAAAATCTTTATTATAGCTCCGCTAACACAGTTGTAGTGTGTTGGTTAATTTCAAATCCATTTCTCTTTAGCCAGTGGATTGGGAATACAGTGTGCACGTATGCTGTAAGTGGTGTGCATGTTTGCTGAAAGTGGTGTGCATGTGTCATATATGTGCGATGCATTGATATTTACTTGTTTTGCCGGTATGAGGTCGCACCCAAATGGCAGCTGCAGTTCAGTGCTACCTAATAAGGCTGCCGGAATGTCCTTTTTGAGAGAGCTATTAAAGCATATTATTCTAAGGTTGTGTGGCGCATTAGTTAATACAAATTGATGTGGATATATAATTTTAATAGTGAATGGTGTTTCCTTAATACTTGAAAATTTTCATATGGTAATTAGACTCTGGAAATTAACTTATTGTATGGCTGCCTGTACACATTCGTGTTTGTCGCTGTTGGCAGCTTCATTAGGTTTAGGAAAAACAGTGTTTTTATTTTTGTTTATACCGGTTATATCTTTGATACTTTTGTTTTACTTTCAATTGCTATCATTGAGATCAGCATTCATATGGTACATGTTTCATTTCCATAATTATATGGTGTACTATTAATTGCGAAAATTTTCCATTCAGTACTTACAGCTTTGAGAGGTACTTGATTTTATAGTATTATTAGCATTTTGGAAAATATACATTGTGTGATGGGGTTTGATGAAAAGAGTCGAATTTGTTTGTAGGGAGGTATACTTAAATCTAATTTAAATTATTTCATGTAATTTCCAAGATTTAGCAGGCCCTCATACAATTGTTTTCATTGTATAAATTTCATTGGTAAGTGGTTGGCTTGGCAGTGTGCTACATATGTGAGGATTTGTTGTTTTTTTATCACGTTTTTTATAATGGGTAGTAAAGTGTTTGTTGCTAATAGTTGTAAAATATTACTTGTTCCACGATGTTTGTTATGCCACACTGTTGATTAGGATTATGGTTACTGAATTTATCACTGGCGCTAGTGCATTAATTTTACTTTCTGTTTGTGATTTTGCACTTACCATCGATGCGATCGTGACATTCATTGCCTTATTCGATGTGGTTACTATGTTGTGTAGTGTTTTAAATTTCGTTGCCTGTTATTTATTGTTTGAAATTAATGTGTACAAGTGTTTATTTGTAACAATATTACAGGACCATGTTCCAACATCTGTCAGAATTTAAATACCTCTTTTTCCCTCGTGGGAATAGCAATTTCGTTTGTGAATTGTGCCATTATATTATTGTGAAATATTTTAATATATTTATGTACAGCATTGGCATTGTTAAATATTGCTTTTATATTTGTCGCACAACATATTTGCAACCAAATATCTAGAGTTTCTGGTGTTGTGGATTTTTGTACTGGAAGGACAAGTGACTGGATTAGTCTCTTCATAATAAAATTTTACCTCTACCAAACTACATTACATCCCTGCATGGAATCTAATTGATGTTTCAGTTGTTGTTTCAATGAATATCAATAGGAAAAGAATGCTTGCTCTTCTTATATTTGTAGTCATTTTAAAACACTAGCTTCTTTTTCATGAAAAATAACATAAACCAATTATATATATTTTGTGCAATTTTTATGTTTTCTGTCTTTATTATATCATATTTTAAGTTAATGGTTATTCCTATTCTTATTTGTACCGTAGATAACCTATGACATTTGTTTTTGGGTATGGCCCTTTGTATTTAAATAAGAGAAACTTTTGTTGTGATTTACTATGCACCCAAATACAATCTCACACTTTGATTGTATTTCATCTGTGTGATATCTCAAACTGTTCTTTATTGCTGGTTTTGCACTTATATTAAGTTAAGTTTGTCCTTTTCCCTATCCTTTAATATATTATCACACCAGTCCTGTCCCCTTTGGGAGTATTTATTTACCAAAATTTGTGTTGGCTGTGTGGATTCTACCTCATGTAGTAAGTATAATGGTGTAAATTTTGTGCTAGTGTTTATGGTTGTGCTGTAATTGAAGACCATAAAGTCTTTGTATTCATCCCAGCTTGCAGGATCCTCATGTGAACATTCTGTAAGCTGTTGCCCAAAAACTTTATTCAACACACCTACTAGTCTGTTGCATACTGGATTATGCACAGTGGTCTGATGATATATGATTTGCATTTTCTTTAGTAATATGGTTGTAAGCTCGTTGTTAAATCATGTTACTCTATCTGTTAGGATTGGTTGCGGACATCCATAACTCAATATAACAACTTTAATGATATTTGCACATGTACCCACAGCAATCGCTTGAAATCATTGTGCAACAACAAATCTACTGAAAAAGACTCCATCTTTACTAATGTGAAACGGTAACCTCTCATGAATTTTATAGTAGTCCTTTGGCATTTTATGCCCATGCTTTTAGTAAGGAGGTGGTTAAATGGGTTGTAACCGTCCCACTGTTTTTTGATACCCGGTTTAATTTCCTGGCAAGTAGGGATATTTTTAATATATTTGTTACATGTTTACTCATTGTGTATCAATAGTATACATGTTTTATTTTTTGAAGCAAATTTAAAAACCTCAAAATATATAGCTCTCAGTAAGGAGTTGTGGTGAGATGCTATCATTTCATTTGTATAGTACGTTTGTACTAATGTGGGTTTCTTTTTCCCTACTGATGTGTGGATTTTTAAATAAATTCATCAGTTTACTGCTATCCCGTAGCATCTGGCTAATTCTATATTTTGTTTCTGCTTTGCAAGGTTCTATTAAGGCTGTATTTAGTTTTTGTATGTGTGTGTCCTGCTCATATTCTCCTAAGAATGGTGAGTATTGTGTATTGTTTTGTACTGGACACATAAGTAATTTATTGTCATTTTCAGTCTTAATGTAATTCTATCCGTGTTTGTAGGCTGGTAAATATTCTGTTGCTTCTTTTGACTATATTATTAAAATTTCTCATTTTGATACAGGTTCTACACTAGTGAATTAAATTTTATTCGGATTGTTTTCTTCTACAATTTATATTGTTACTTGAAAGTTTCGGCAATATTTGTTTCAATTACTTGACGAAGTATTTTCTGATTTTATTATGACTTTGCAAATTTTTTATTTATCTTCACTGAATTCCACATTTCCAGTAGAGATATTTGATGTCCTGCAAAGTTCAGAAATAAAACACACTATTGCAATATATATAAATATATTGCAATAGTGTGTTTTATTTCTGTTTATTTCTCTGGATTTAGATATAGGCTCTCAGCTAGCAGTCTATATATACTTCTGCAATCCTCATTTCTTTTTTTATATCGTAATTCATGTTATTATCTTTAATACTCTGTAGCTAAGTTAGCCCAATTTTTGTTATTATGCTCATTGCATCCGGTAATGTGCTTCAGTTTCATTTCACAATTTTTTTCCTGAAAATCATATACTACAAGTGTAATCAAAATTTTTTGTATTCTGAGATTATCTTCTACTATAGTTCTCAAATATGTAAGACTGCCTTGGATTGTCTATATATTAAATGATATTTCCAAACAAATAATGTTTAAAAAAGTTGCAAAAATATTTAATTGTTCCTAGTTCTCTTCAGTAGTTGACCATTTCATTTCTTTGAGCGATAACTTTTTTGACAAAAAAGTTTTAATATGTTATTGTTTACTGTTGTCCTGTTGTTGCAATAGCACTCCCTCTAGTGCTGTGTAGGATGTATCACATGCAAGCATCATTGTTTTGTTTTTATCAAAATGTGATATGATATGTGTCTTTTGTAAATAATTTATTATTTCTAGTTATGCTTTATGATCGCGTACTCCCCACCTATATTATGTACCCTATTTTGGAAGCTCTACAAGTGGCACTTCTTACGTGGCATAATGCGGTATGTTACTTGCTAATAGGATGTCATGACTTGAAAGGTTCTAAATTTATTTATATTCTTCAGTGGTGCCATTTGTTGTATACTCTTAATTTCCTGGTTGGTGACAATTCCATTTGGTATTAAATAATTGTCCTGAAATTTATATTTTTGCTGCATCGAGGAAATTTTTTTGTATTTATTCTGCCATTCAATTCTCATAATCTTGCCAGTAGTTTAAGTATATTAGATTTATGTTCTCTAAAAGTGTACCCCAATATAAATGCATCATTGATATATGGTTATGTGGTGTTCTACCTAAGTGGCCCTAACAATATATTGGGCCGACAATAATCTTAGTATCTTATTTATAGAGTTCTCCATCTTTAAATGTAGTTATTCCTATCTTTCTTTTTAACTGGATAGATAGAATCCTTAAATAAATTTTAAATTAATGTATTTGTTGTAGTTTAAATATAGATTCTGTTTAGTAAAGAATTCCACCTTTTAAATCTGATTTAATTTACAAATACTAAATAACTCATTCACCTCTTTTAGTTACAAAATACACAGCACAGATTAATAATTTTATTAATTAATCTATTTTCTTGTCATGTTGTTAAAAATTTATTCTGTTATATAATCATCTTGTTATATTATAGATCTTAATTACTGTAGGTTGTACTCATTGCATTTTTTTAGTTACAATATCTAAAATTATGGATTTGATATTCCCTACCTCCCATTGTTTATATGAACTATTCATATGTATCCTGAAGTTAATTTGATTAAACTTTGTTACAATATCCTATTTGGTTGATCATTCAATACCATTATTTTTATTAATTGTCCTATGAACTTTTATGTCCTTTCTGGTAATCATTAAAAATTTGTTTTACTGCATTCATTTATGCCATTGTTGTGTCAAATCTATTTATAAAATGTTGTATAGTATCTGTTCATTCTCTGCCACAGATGTGTTTAGTGGAACTTGTAGAATTTTATCAATATTATCACAGTTTATTAATGTAGTGTTGTGTTTGAGGAATTGTATTTCATTGTATGCTTTGATAAATTCGACACATGATATAATACTCAGTTTTAAAATGTCAATAACCTTAAACTCTTGTGTATAGGTATTTCCTATTAAGCCCAATTTTATGTTAATTTTATACTTTTTATGACTAACTAACTTCTGTAGCCCCTACTAAAGAAAAGCTTCCTTTAACAGTTTTAAGGTGTTGTTTTTTTATATAATGGTACTCACAATGGAACTGTGGCTACAGCCTGGGTCTAAAAGCACGTAGTGTTTATTTCCTCTGATTTTCAGTAACTCTCATAGCTATATTGTTTTCATATGTACCAGTTTGCAATTGTGCCACCACGGCTTTGTTACTTCCTGGTTTAATGCTTGGAACTGCTGTTGGCTCAGAAATTCTGGTTGTGGCCATGTTTAACTATCACTGTTTAGTGCTTCATGTTGGTTTTATTTATACCTATAACAATGGCTGTGGGGTTCCGTGTTTATACACAGCTTCACCGGTTGCATTAAAAATTTGTTTTTGAAATATTTGAATTATGCCACTATGTTTGATTGAAATTCGAATTATTGATTCGGGAATAGGTTGCAGTGTTTGTATAGTGCATGTCCGCTATGCTTTTCACAATCGCCCAATAAGCATGGTTTATATCTTATCTGGAATTTTACCACATTACATTTTGCAATCGCCGCACTAGTAGTAGGACAGAGGGAAGTATGGTGCAGGATTAGGATTCGGGATTCAGAATTTTGATTGGATACCTTGGAATTCCCTCATTAAATATTTCAGAATCAGTTATTTTCTCTCAAAATCACATATTTTAACAATAAAAGCATTAAAATCACCAACATCTCACACTTAATTTAACTTTTTCCCATTTTACAAAAAAAAAGACCCCCACAAAAGATCATTTCAGTAATTTTCTCTAACAGGGATGAGTGAATCAGGTGGATTTGGAGCCAGAAGAGAGGTTTTCAGGTATTTTGGCAATTGATCTTTCTCTCCAAAAATAAAAAAATAATTTTTTAAATAAAACAAATATTGTTATAATTAAATTTTCAAGGCATAAGTATTATGTGTTATATATAGCCAGTCTCTTTCCAAGTAGCAAACCACATATGGCCTATTAATGCTTTATAGTGGGATGCCAAGCCGGCAAACAGTTGGCTAACATCTGGCATGCACCCGGCACTAGTACTGCTCCTGAAGTGGCACCACTTACTAGCCATAATCTGCTCATAACTGGCCTAGATGTGGTGAACACAAATGGCCCAAGCATAGCCCATCGATGTACCATTTCACAGCCAACATATTGCCTACTTATGGCTAGCCATGCTTTCACCATATGTCTAACTGTATAACAAAAAAAATAATTATTTTGAACAACAGTATAAATTTTTCGATGTTTTAAATTTTTTTTCTTGACTGTTAAACACATTATTCGAAGTGAAAATCTTAGCTTTAGCATTGCAGGAGAGAAGGTGTGAACCTACACCCCTTGTATTGATAGCCCAGCATGCTAACCATTACTCCATTGTGTATGCTTATGTTAAGATGAACTAATTTATATTATATTGGAACTAGAATTATTAAACAAACACTAAAATAACATAAATCCATAGCCTTAAAATTTACCATGCGAACAAATCAATTTTTAAATAGATGCTGATAAAAATACTGTCATTGAGATAAATATTCCTACATTAATAGCAATATTAACCCATAACTTGCCTTTAATGCCTTTCGCAGTATGTTTGTTACCTGGATGCTATTCATCTGTTTGAAATGCAGTAACCAGTTATGAATATTTAATGATGTATAATAACAGAAGTCCTTCATTGTTAATATTCTAAAGGTGGTTATATATTGTATTATTTAACTTCTCATTGTAATTATATGCAGGCATACATGGAAAACATTATATTAATCAAATTATTTCATACCAGTCACTCAATTTATAGCATTTTTCCATAGATATTTCCACCACTATATATTTGCATATAATCTATAATTATATTATAAATACACATACATACATATACATGTGAGTGTAGTGTGAAGAAGCTATCCGCGAAAAGTGAGAGCAATAAGAATTCCCATAATAAGACCAAATGGACATGCAATGCTCCATCGATGTAAGACTTCACAGTCATCAAATGGCCTATCGATGGCTACCCATAATTTTACCATAAATAAGTAAAGGTTATGTGTGGCCATTGCTGAAGTACAGTGATAAACCATCAATTGACCATTAATAGGTCACCTACTCTCAACCATCAAGTTCATTTCCATCACCATTCCATGAGTGAGCAATAAATAGCATGTCAAGTGTCTTGGTGTCAGCAGTTAACTATAGCAGGACCAGTTGTGTATGCCTATAAGTTTTCTGGGCCAATAGTATTCCAGCAATGCCATCAGTAAAACAACAGTTGGCCGACTGTCTCTTAAAGTGGGCGAAAAACTACAGTGAAGTGCCGTCAATGCCCTAAAAATAAATAAGTTAGGTGCTGTCATTGCTGGAATACAGTTGGCAAGCGATTTATGGGCCATTAATAGGTCAACTTCTCTCAAACATCAGCTTCATTTCCATGAACATTCCATCAGTGTATTAGTAATGGTATGCCAAGTGTCCTGTTGCCAGTAGTCAACCATAACAGAGCCATTAGTGTAAACACATAGTATTCAGTGCTGGTAGTCATCCAGCAGTGCCAGCAGTAAATCCACAGTCGGCTACATGGGATCATTTCTATGTGTATACGATCGTGTTATCATGCCATTTTCGGTCTCATTTTCTCATGCTGTATCACTCCATGTTGTCTCTCTCTCTCTCTCTTTCTCTCCTGTCTCTCTCATTCTATTTCTTTCTCTCTTTCATTTCATTTTGTCTTTCTCGCTACATCGCTTTCACTGTTTCTCCCACTTTCGTTCGACACCACCATCTACATGCTTCCATGATAGCCTACTTGAGTGTGAGAATCGTCAGTGTGTATATTCACGATATTAAAGATGTAATTTTCCATTGTGAGAAGGGATATAATGAATTATTGTAATGTACTTGCCAATCATGTTTTTGTAAAAACTATTAGAATTTTAATATTTAAAAATCAATTCATTTGATACTAAAAACAAAATATTTTTTATATTATACTTTAATCAATTTGTTTTTATTGTTGTACCAAAATAGTGTCAACTAGCCTCGTAACCACACAGTCATGCACGCACTGACAGGCCCCCGCATGTCAGGCGCGCCTGTTGTCAAAGTGTGTTTACGACCTCTGAGACAAGCGCGCTTGGGAAAGGAAGGGAGGCCAATGTCTGCGGCCGCTCAGGCTGCTGTGCGGCCTTGTCAATAAGACATTTATGAAGAGCTAAATTTATAAGTAAGAAGAATTAACACACAGTTAACACACAGCCTACACACAGTTAAAGAGCCCGGACTATTACAATTTGCAGACTCGCTCTATAGCTTCATAGATCCATAGCTCCAGCAATATTGTGCAATCTTTCGGAATCGTATGCAATATTTTCGCAAACTGTCGCGTGTTTTCACAATATTTTCGCCAATTTTATCAATATTTCGCAATCTTTGTACAAATTTTCGCATTATTTAGCAATTTTTCGGATTGTATAGAGATTACATACGTTCACTAGCTGCATAAGGCAACAATATATTAGTTCTTACATGCAGAGAATTATTCACGTTCATTGAATGCAGTATTGAGTATCAGCCATTTGTCGTATGGCACATGGCCGATGCAGGTTGATAAGGAACTGACAAGCAAATTCTCAAGCTAAAATTTACAGACGCTGGATAACTCACAATCCATCCCACTTACTCGCGAGCATGTCTATGATGATAGTTAATGTAGCGTCATCCAATCGGAACTCCGAAATCCTTTCCCTACTCGTGTAGGAATTGTCAACTTTTTTGCTAGTGTAGGACTTATATTATCTTGCACAATGTATAAAGACATTTAAAAACATTTGCACTGTATACACGACTTACAAAAATTTTCATGTTGTGAAGGTTTTTGAAAAATTTTTACATTGTTTAGGAATTTTTATAAATTTTTTTATCCACCTCATATAAGATTCAGGATATGTTCCATATAGTCACTAATTCCTCATCATTACTCGATATCCGCTTCACTTAAACTACCTCCACTTCTTATCATTTTTAACTAACTCAACTTCAGTATCAACTTAAGCTAACTTTACGTAACCTGGTATAACCTAAAACCATGTAAGAACTCATTTAGACACCTTGTGTAGGAAATGGACAAATGCATTTAGTCAACTTTGTTCCACCCTCTTGTAAGACTTTGAGAACTTTTCTCATTTAACCACATTTGTTACACCTTGTGTGAGACTTAAAATATAATTTCATATTTGGTAGGACTCGAAAGATTTTCTTAACTTAGTTAATCTGGTGTAGGACTCAACCATACATATACGACTTTAGTAAGCAATGACGCAGGTCACGGCTCCATGATCGTCGAGGTCAAAGGCAGGCCTTCGTATTCGCAATTCATCTTCGTGGTATGGGAGCACACCGACAAAACCCAAATACTCATTTGTCATGGAAGAAAATACGCAGCTACTTAATTTGCAAAATATTCATAAATATGCTATTATAAATATGTATATATAAATTCAGAAATTTTTATTAATTTCATATTTCCAAATTTAAAAAACATAACTATGATGTAATTAAATTGAAAATAATTTTATATCTACATAACTATATATATATATGTATATATATATATATATATATATATATATATATATATATATATATATATATATATATAACCTTCCAGTTGTTTTGTGTGAATTTTTCTTCACAGTAGCAGCAAGTCGGATTAAGCAGAATTATATTAAAAATCCAATATAGCCAAAATGGAAAGTCAGACACCACTAGATATACCCAATCAACTAAACATTCAAGGCCAGTCCATACTGGAATAATCCTCATCATCTGCCAAAATAACATAAACTATGATAATAAACTCCATGGTTCAGACATCACCAAATTGACATATTGAATGCAGGTGATCTCGACTTTGACCTTGACACAGCGACCTTTGACCTTTAAATCCCAAAAAGATTTATATTTCCAAAGAAATATTTAAAAGGTATGTGTTCCCCCAATCATGGTCATTTATTTGTGGCGGTGGAGATGGAGGTAGAGATATACGAGGTGATGGATTGGTGGAAAACAAGTCTTTAAATATATTTTTTTAATTTTATAAATGTTATGGGAATTAAAGGTCAAAGGACTCCAGGTCAAGATCAAGGACATCTGCATCCAATATGGCAGTTGGGTGATGTCAGAACATGGTTGTTGGTATCAGTCGATTATGTTATGTTGACAGATGTAAAGTTTTTTTTTGTGATATGGACTGGCCTTGAATGTATAATTGCTTGGGTAGATGTGTTGGTGTGTGACTTACTATTTTGGCTGTATTAGATTTTTTATATAATTCTGCTTAATCCAACTTGCTGCTTCAGTGAAGAAAAATTTACACAAAATAACTGGAGGCTAATAGATCACGACTACTTCACAGGGAACAACTACATTGCGGACACCAATTTATACATATGCACCCCCTCACACACATATACATATATATATTTATGTTTATTTATTTATTTATGTACATATAAGTATGCAAGTAGAAAACTATATTTATTTTATTTTATACATAATTATGTATATATATATAAATTTGGGTGTATAATATTTATTTAAATATGCATATGCCTACAAGCATATTTGAAAAAAAATTGTTAATTAAGCATCTGTGTGTTTTCTTCCGGGGCAAAAAGAGTATTTGGGTTTTCTTATACCATGAAGATGAACTGCGAATACGAAGGCCTACCTTTGACCTTGACGATCATGGAGCCGTGACCTGCATTATCGCTAACTAATGTCGTACATGTATGGTTGACTCCTACAAAAGAGGTAAAATTTACAATTCGTGATATGAGGTAGAATGGATGTGACTAATTTAAAAAAAAATCCGAGTCCTACACGATATGAAAGTATATCATAAGTCCTACACAAGGTGGAATGAAGGTGACTAAAATAGAACGTTTCTTATAGTATTTCACCTTGGTGAAACAAAGATGACTAAATGCATTTGTAAATTCCTACACAAGGTGTCTAAATGTGTTGTCACATGATGGTTAGGTTATATCTGGTTTAGTTTTAATAGTTAAGGTGAAGTTAGGTGAAGGTATTAATGAAGAGAAGTTAGGTTATGTTGAAACTGAAGTGGTGTTAGGTTCAGTGAAGTGGATGTCAAATGAAGATAAGAAATTATTGACAAAATAGAAAAATTTGGAGTCTTATACGATGTGAAAATGAATATAAAAATTCCTACACAATGTTAAAAATTTGCTTAAAACTACAGAACATGAAATTTTTTCTAAGTCGTATCTAAAGTGCACATTTTTTCCTTAGTCTTTACACATGGTAGAAGATAATAAAACTCTTACTCCAGCGGAAAAATATACATGTCCTCCATGAGTGGGGAAAATATTCAGAATCCCGATTGGATGGTGTTGGATTGACTACCATCATAAGTATGCTCGTGTGTTAGTGGTATGGATGGTGACTTATCAAGCGCATGCTCAGTTTAGCTCGAGAATTAGCTGCTCAATAGCTTGTCAACTAGCATCGGCCATTTGATATACGAGAAATGGCTGATACTCAATACTGCATGCAATGAACGTAATGAATTATCTGCATATAGAAACTAATATATGCATTCCTCATACAGTTGGTGAACGAATATAATTTCTATACTTATGGATGGGGAGTTACAGACCGAAAGATTGCGAAAAATTGCGAAAATATTGCAAAAGACCGCGATAGTTTGAGAAAATACTGTGAAAGATTGCGATTGTTTGCAAAACTATTGCATAAGAATGCGAAATATTGCAAAATATTGATGAAGATATGGAGCTATGGAACATAAGAGCGAGTCTGCAAAATTTTAATATTTCGGGCTCTTTGTCTGTTTGTAGGTGTGTATGTGTGGGTCGGTGAGAGATATAATGTTAAGACATGCTTGATTTTAAATGTTTGGTATGGGTTGGTCAGTGTAATTTTACTGGTGTCTGTCGGCATGTGGATGGTATGAAAAGAAATTTATTTTGTCACTGGTATGGGCTGTATGTTTTTGTTTAATGGTATGTGTGGACGAATGGTTGCGGTATGTTTGAATTATATTAGGTCGTATGGTTGGTACATCTGACTAGTATATATGTGGCTGGTGTCGGTCAGAAGAGCAGAAATATGACAAGTAAGTGGATTTTTTTGGTAAGTTCATCATGAGTAACAAAGCGCATACATGTAAATTAAACTCTTAACCATTTCATAAGTTAAATCTGAATAATAAAAGGGAAATTCTGTAGATAAGTCTTTGATAGTAAAACAATGGTTTATGTAAGTTAAAAAATATTTATATACTGTTAAAAATTTAAACTTAGGAAAAAAATTATTGCTAGCCTATATAAATCTGGTATTGGTCGATAGAGGGAGTGGCATGCATGAGTTACAGTGAATGGAACAATGATAATTTAGGGGCCTGCTTGCGGTTATATGAGTAGCAAGGATCATTTTAAGGAGCTGTATGGCAGTGACAGTCGTGAAACTTAGTCGTGAAGAAGAATGTATGGTCAAGGGTTCTGGTTGGATGCTGGTTAGCGTAGACTGCCATGAGCTGCATATAAGCAGATTTATTAACCATGCGAAACGTGAGTATTTTGCTGTAAATATATGTTTAAATATAAAAGGAGTTAAATTTCTTGCTGGTGTTGTACCCGGCCTTCTTCCCTTAGTATTGAGAATATGATGGTGCTTGGTTCCTTTACATTTGCATACATTTAATAAAATACGAGTAGGTTAGTTATGCCTACAAAAATGGTCGTGTCAATGAATAATTAACAATGTGTAATATTTAGTCTTGAAGAGAGGAGACCTGAAATTAAGTTGAGAGAACTGTTTGCACTACTCTGTGTGTATTTTCAGTAAATTAAAAAACAGTATAATAAAATTAATTAAAAAAAATGAATAATAAATACTGTTTTCATATTTTCTTTTTTAATCTTCTATTGTAACCTGTCTATTATAAAGAGATCACACTAAAAATGGCTTTATGAAGCAAATAACATTTCAAGCTAATCACTGTGCTTATAAAGGGCTTAAACATATAAAAGGTCATAATAAACTGTAAAATCTAACTAAGTAACACTTTCTAAACCGATTTTGGATTAACATGCATTTTAAGTATATTTTATTGTATTTAAAAAAAAATATTTTGACTTATTTTTTAAATAAAAGATTAAAATAAAATAATTCCATTTACTTATAAATGTATCGCTTCTTCTTCATAGACATATTATTGACAGTAGCATGCGCAGCCGCAGACATTGGTCTCCCTTCCTTTCTCAAGCGCACTTGTCTCAGAGGTTGTCAACACACTTTACATATCAAAACAGGCGCGCCTTACTTGCGGGGGCCTGTCCGCGCGTGCATGACTGTGTAGTTACGAGGCTAGTCGACTTGATTTCGGAAAAAAAAAAAATATATATATATATATATATAGTTTTTATTTAAAAAAGAAACGGATAGAAATGATTTTTAAAGTATTACAATTCGAAGTTTTTGCAAAGTTCTGCCTGAAATGTACTTAGAAATCATTTTTATATACCATCTTCTGTATGGAAAATTACGTAATTAAATTCTTTAATAAATGCAGTGACAATTCGCGCAATATAGGAGACAATAAAGGAACTATGACAACGGTGGTTTCGAACGAACGTGGGAGAAAGAGAGGAAGAGATGTAGAGAGAGAGTCAAGATGCAATGAAAGAGAGAGAGAGAGATGAAATTAGAGAAAGGAAAGAGAGAAAGAGATGGAATGTGAGAGACAACATGGAATGATAGAGAATGAAAAACAAGGCAGAATTACCGCATGACATCACAGGGGTATGTGCCTTGAAAAGACGAGTCCGGTGATACGTAACACTTAATACTTACCACTTTAAATTTTGTATTTATGAAAATAATTTTTTATTTGAAAAAATTTCTTATAGATTTTTGGAGTGAATATTCAACGCTCAGAAGTCCTGAATCCCACTCTCCTGACTCCAAGTCCACCTGAGTCACTGATCTCTGTTAGAGAAAATGACTTAAAATAGCCTTGCCTGAGGGTCATTTTTTTTGCAAAATTTAAAATAAGAATAATTCATAGCAAAAAAAGAAATGTTTAGTGCTTTATTTTGTTTTAAAATATGGGATTTTGAAAGAAAAAAATCGATTCTCAGAGGTAAAACGGCTAAATTCCCAGATGACTGGCCAAAATCCCTAATACTGAATCACAATTCTGTGCCAGCCTTCCATATGCCCTACTATTCGCGCTCGCTCTTGTCAAGGTCTTTTGCACGTGCCTGTTGTGTTTCCTGATTAGACGCGCTATTCTTTCGTTATTTTTGAAAATTTTATGCTCTTGTGTTTTACTTTTATCTTGCGCCCACACGCTCACGTTATTTTTTGTGTTTACTTTACCGAATTCTATTGCTGACTATACCTCAATTTTGTCAATCAGCTTTTTGTTTGGCTTACGTTTTTGCGCTGTTTGTTTTGTTGGCATACATTTGCCATCAGGTTGTGAGTTTTGAAACGCAATTTCCAAGTATGTTCTGTCTGCTATCTGTTTACTTAATATATGTTTGCACATATTTTCTCCTGTCCTTTCAACGGGGGTAACGTGATCTTCGCCCTCGTTTCGTAGTAATTTTTGCTTAATTCTGTATTCTGACCCCCTAGCGTTTTTCTTTGAACTGAATACCCCTGTCTAAAGGAGATATTACATGCCTTATTTTGATTTTTACTGCAGTTCTGCCTTGCCCTTTTCCTTCATTTTCAATTTCTCTTCTATCAGTATTACTATACTCATGTGTTAGTGTGGAATACACTCGGGTTGCAATAGGTGTGTAATCTCTTTAAATGATTGCTACTGGGTGTGTGTTATTTTGTGTTCCATTAGTTCTAGTTTTTCCACCTGTCGTGTAGTTGTGTCTGTATTGGTTGACTACATTCTGATTTCTAAAATTTCTTCTGTATTGGTTTTGCTTTTTTGTTATTTTGGTTAATTTTATTCATCATGTTTGTAATGTTAATTTGGAAATTTCTGCCTTTAGTTTTGTTTCTTCAGTGTGCAGTTTTTCTAGTTCATGCCTGTGTACTGAGTTCACAATGCCATCATTGAATTTTTTAAACCCTAGTTCTACTATTTTTTAGGTTTTTAATTAGCTGCTGCAGTGTATCGTTTTGTAGTCCTATCATTTTATCTGCTATAGATGGTAGTAGTCATCTCCATGTCATTTCTGTAAATTCTCTTTCTGAGATATGTGGGTTACTTTTTCTGCTATAACATATGAGATCTTCACTGTGGAATTGACAACTTTTCCCTACCCTTAATTTTATTCTATATATCAGTTGCCTGTATACATATTTGTTGTCTGTAGATGTAATTGACCACAATTTGTTTGCAAAATCTATCCATGTTAACTATTAATACCTTGTTCTCGAATGTGTTTTCATTTGCTCTCTTTGAGGTACTTACAATATAAAACTTTATTTGTCTACGCTTTTCGTTTTTGTCCCAATTATTGACGTCACTTACTGCTGTGTAGTGTTATAGAAATTCCTCTACATGCTGTCCGTTTTCTCCTGAAAATGTAGTTATCTTCTCTGCTTGTTGCAGTAGGACTTTAACTGGTTTTTTATCTGAAAATTTTAATTGTGTTGTGTTTTCTAATTGTGTATTGACATATTTTGCCACTGATGACCAGATGTTTCTGTAGATAGGGTGGCTGTCTGTACTAGTGTGATATTGAAAATTGGAATTATTTATGTCGTTGTAGGTTTCTTAGAACTTTACGAATGTTTAATTTGCAAACAAGCCTATGTTAGCAATCTTTGTTACTAAACCCCTGGTTTTTATTGTTTATCTACTGTCTAATATTCTAATAATCTACTGTTTTTAATAATAGTGTAATCTCTTGTATTTATATATTTGCTGTTTCTATTACCGAATTAAATTTGACTTCAGTGTCTAATTCCGTGTGTGTAAACGCTTGCCTAGCCTTGGATAAATCTATAATTGCTGTTTTGAATAATTTGTTATTATCGGAACTTGAAAATACTTTTATATTTATTATGTAATGTATCCTCAATTATACTTTCATCAATATATACTTTTCGGAAATAATCACAGCTGCGCTTAATCTGTTCTAGCAATATGTATTATGTAGTGTAGTTAGGAGGACTCAACGTTTGCAAACATGTATTGTGGTTAACCGCGCACTGTTTTATGTTCACTATTTCCTACATACTTACTGCACAACACAATACAAAAGCTGGAGTCTCCACTTTTCATGCATTATCACAAACACTCAAGGTTTACTACTAATCAAGTGATAGACTGTTTTTTTTTGCTACTATAAATTGGAAACAAAATGTCCTTCAAATAACATTGCGTGCACTATTATACAACAAAGCATAAAGCACTCTAATAAGCCAAACTTTTCTACCATGAATCACCAGAGGCCAAATACAAAATATACTACAGCAAAATCGTATCACAGATATGTAAGCAATATTCTTTGCTTCTAACACAATGAGAGCACATTCTTAATTTAACACCTACTTTCATCACTTGTGCTTACTGTAAGAAATCATTGTCTCTGCTATACTTAACACTTTAATAGCATTTAATTAATTTTTTCAGCGATTGAGAATTTATATCAGACTGTTAACTACACCAATATTTTATATTTACATGGCACAAGTAGTTATATTAAACGATGCTTAAATCAACATTAAATGTTAAGGGAAACTTTATTATTTTGCTCGGCCTGCAAGAGTTTGAATCGAACTGGTGCCTCTGTAAATGTTACCTCCCTTAGTTTAACTTAGAATATTAAGTTTGTATAAATTATTGTGAACTAGTATTTTACTTCATGATTAGGATGTTAAATGAGAGATAGACTGCTCGTTCAATAAATATGCCAATTTTTTTACTATGACCCCATGAAACATACAAGTTAACAATATCTTTACGTTCGAAGCAATATGCAATATTATATATACCACTATGACGCAACAATATTGTTAGCAGTGTTGCGGACACATCCTTGGCAGTGAAGCAGAGGAGCGCAGGCACGTGTGTCAGAGAGAGCAGACCAGGTGAGTAGTAGGGTTATGGGGGTCCTAATGCACTTTTGATTAATCAGATTATCGATTTTATTTCAAATTGAATGACCTTATTAACATGGTGATTAATCCATAACCAAAAAGATAAAAATTGTATGAGGCAAATTTTTATTTGCTAATTTTAGTCCGATAAAATTAATGTGATATTTAATCAAATAAATGTGATAAAAGAAGTTTGATGAAGTATTTATTATCAAATTTCTTTGATGAATTTCTTTCTTGTTAGTATATATTTGGTATTTGTGATTAGGGTCCATTATTTTTTCGGAGAGTGGCAGCACTGATGTTCGCCCTTGGATATCTGATGGTGTAATGAGGTGTTATGTGTTGGGAAAGGGTATATATCTATCTATTCTCTAATATTAATATTTATAATGGTATTAAGGAGGGGGATGGGCATAGGAGTTCCTTTCCATTTGCCATCCGACAGGCATCTGAGGTGTTGGAGGAGTAGCTGCAAGATACATCCGTATTGGCCTGCATCTGATTGTAGACTGAGCTTATGTGAAATGGTGAAGGCCGGAATGGCGTATTTGTTAATAAATGTTTCAGAACAGTATTTGGGCGATATGAAATAAGTACGAAACATGCAACATTAAAAAGTTTCGTTTTATAGAACACAAGAGATATTAATGAAAAACATCACAAATATGTAATAAGTGATCACAAATATCAAAGAGACTTATTCCGATTAAGAATTACGAGGCACGAACGATTAAAAAATACGGATAACTTTTTGGATAGCATATATTTTACTAATCACTCAATGACAAACAAGATATTTCAAATGAAACACACGTACAAATTCCTAACATCCATGGAATGATTTCGGGTACTACTTTATATTAAAATGGTAAAAGATGTTCGCATCGAATGAACCACACTCATAGACATTGATCTAAACACAAGAACGAAATGTCCAACATGGAATTAAATGACTTGAATTAAACCACAACAGTCATAAACATAATAATAATGATACACTCTAAACAATACCTACAACGAAGTAATTAACAGAGCCAAAAAAGTATATGTTTTGCTATTAATATAGGTGTAGTGACATTAAAAATGCACACATCCAAAATTGCAACTCAAAAATCAATGAAAATTATTTCGCCCTTCTTATGACTGGAGCACAAATTCAAAACAGTAGTTTACTACCCCAAATATATTTCTATACTCAATTTAATTATGCCAACGAACACACAAACTTACTAACGAAGGAAGCGGTGTACGCACTAGTCATACGCATCCTGAATTATACCTGAAACGAATCCACAAATGTTTTCTATTCCCCTATCAATGTAGGTGTTATAAAATAATGAGTTATTTAGAGCACACATGTTGAAATTATTATTATCTACAAACAAGAACAATTTAAGCATACCACCCTCAAGACAACAGCTCATCGCATGTCGTCCACCGGCGAATTCCACTCCATCTATGTCCCCTAGCATGAGAAACATATATGAAATAAATCATTTTTTGACACAACTTCCATCGAAGACTGAAGTAATTTTCTGCTCGCAACGACACCTCACAGAAAATACCTAGATTTAGGTCGGTCTCAGAAGCATAGTTCACATGCACGTTTCCCGTTAATCCACGTTTTCCGATAATTCATGTTCTATGAAAAGTAAGTTATCAAACTATCGCATATAATTTGTCTCAAATCTCAGATATGTACACATACTAGCTAATCACGATCTAACCTGACGACTTGAATTAATTATCCCATGCATTCCCTAGAAAAATTAAGTTTTTTTTAATACATTATTACATTTAAACAGTATTACATGCACATATCACCCTCATCAGCTCTACAATGTATAAGTTAAAAGTCTTAAATGTTTCAGAGTTGGTATGAAGTTATTTAACTTAGCAATCTAATTGATAAAAAATCTCAAATAATATTCAGAACATTTAAAATACGTAAAGAGAAATTAATTAAATATCATTAATACAAACAAGTTAATTTACCTAATCGCACAACTTGTCCTATATCAAGCTTTAAATTAATAGTGTAGAATCTCACATCCATGGGAAAAAAATTTGACTCACTCATATTCACTACTGCACGTATGAAAATATGCACATTAACTATGCACAAATATAGTTCAACGTTCCGTATATATGTCTCTAGTGCGAAAAAGGTATTTTAAATATATCACTTTTTAACACAAACGGAGTTGAAAGCCTACCATCTCTCGCAAGGCGTAGCGAACAGTTTATCCAATCGTAGATCACCTTCAGAACCATAATTCACACGCACGCTTTCTGATATTAAATATTAAGAAAATAAATAATCAACCGAAATTCTTATATGAACATGCGTAGTAATATTATGTCTCCTCTCACATAGTGTGTTACGAAGTAAAGTTTATGAAAGGATATGTATGCTCAATTTCGGGAGCTCTGACCTCCGTCCGTCCAAACCAAGCTCTGCCGCAGTACTGGAAGAGTGTCGCTACCCTGTCTATCTGCATGTGTGCGACGCCCCGTTAACCGCCTCTGCCCACCCACCATTGCCAGTCTGTTTCTTTGTATGTCTGAAGAAGGGTACTTCTTACAAGTCAACTCCCTCCACGCCTTTGTGGCCGAGGGCCGTTTTGAAAAAATTTCTACTCTCGCCTGCCAATGCTCCATCTAAGTAAATGTATGATATAACAAATAAATCAACCCGGAAAAGTATAGAATTATTCTCTAGTCACAAACAATTAAATCTAAATTATCTCTACTCCACAAAACTCCAAGAGACAAAAATATTTCATTTCCAGGAAATTACAACAACGAATAAAACAAATGTAATAAATCCGTTTCAATAGTCTTTAACCTGCAAAATTGTGGGAAATTTTATCGCTATTCAAATAAAATATGTAACATTAAAACAAAGGAATATAACCTTTCACAAACAATTAAAAAACCCAGAATTATATTTCCAGATACTAAAACAACACTTTACAAAATTTATCTCCTATACACGATTAATTATGTCCCGTCTAATTTTAACAGTATTAAATTTAAACTCATAAGGCAAAACCTTTGGTAAGATATTATGAGATCTGCTGCCCAGATGTATGTATTATGTTTTAAAGTTAAGTAAATGTCAGTTATTTTTAATCTTTAATTACTGTAACAATTAAAATTTAATATTAAAAAACGGGTTTCCAACCAGCAATATGCGCGGCTGTACACATTGTTGTCACACAGAGCAATCGTTACAGTCGCATATAAGAAAATTTTTTACATATGTCGTATGATTGTCAAACTTCACTAGTACAATGATAGAAGTACAAAACGACGTACATATTATATTCATATATACTTTCAAGTCTTTCTTTAAATGAGAAAATAAAATTAATTTTTGTTTGCATTTGCATGTAGACTTCAGTTACCTTTGGTCATACCACAAATCCCATGTACCTGAAAATAAAGGATGCCTGTAGTACATTAATTTTACAAACTTTTAAATGTTTCAATGGAAGATTTTGGATACACCGACGTACATACCAAAAATGTGTATACATAGACAAATATATGCCTATTTTATTAAAGAAAGGTCGCTTGTAGTGTTTCCAGCATGAAAATATCTCTATAGATGTTCTAATATTGTGAATTTAACAACATTTCAACAAAAATTTCCTAAATAGTTGTATTTTAGTCAAAATCCAAGGAAAACGGTCACCGTTTTAGATTCGAATACTATACATGTAGAGCAATATTTCGGATTCCCAAAAAATGATTAAAATTGTAAAGAGCTACCCGAAAAAAATAGCATTCCTCAATATATAATTTATACGATTTTCAAAATGAAATATCAAACAAATTTTATTGTATAAATTTACAGGAAAACGAATTTCGTATTAGGTATACACGCTTAAAACAGAACACATTTAAAACACCGTAAAGACAATCCCAGCTCCAAAAGGATTACACACCAGGCTAGCCTTCGCCTAACACGATCGTTTCAGAGAACAAAGTATCTAAACATTCGCTACAGAAGACTTCCAAACCCATATCTCCTTTCACATCTCTTAAATTAAATTATTCTTTATTAATTTTTTTAAACGAATATCAAGTAAATATGAACCATTTATCTAATTTCAGATACTATGTTACATATAACGTAATTCATATTCTGTCTAATATACATAGATTTAACCACATGGTGATATAATATGCATAGTTACGCAATGAACTTAAACATATATTAGAGCAAAAGGCATTTTGTGTCATTAATTAAACCTGTTAGAGTTTCAAGCATTACCTTTATACAGAAACAAGTTAGTCGACATTCTATCACCAAAAAGTAATCACACTTTCAACCTTGATGCAAATTCGGGTGGATGTATCACCGAATCGCCTACACTGCATATACTGCGAAAAAATATACACATTCGCATACAATGCTTGTAGGAATGAGAAGAGTGAATGTTTGAAAAAACTTATGTTGGACCATTCTTAACTGCAAAAATTGTTTTAGACATTTCGCACGAGTGGATATCTTTAATAGACCTGTTAAGATCTGTAAAAATAATACTCCTACCGAGAAACGAATCACATCGTCTACACAACATAATATAACAGAAGGAGATGATGCTAATGTAATCACAAGAAAACCCTCTTCAAACATAATGTACCACAAATGTCCAAAAAGCTTAATGACGGCAACAATACACCTATTTCAAAACAAATTATAAATGATATTCTATGTTAAACACAAAGAATAGACACTAGTTATGATTCCACAAACGACTTTCCTTCAACAAGTGCTGTGAATAATGAGTACATATTTTCCGAATATTCCAACAAACTTTGTAATCAGATTTAGATATTTGCATAAACACAGGAAATACTGGAACCTGAAAGAATTGTTTTCAATTATTGGTATACTTCAAGTATGAGGATAGATCAAATGAACTGTTATCTACAAACACGAGAGAAGTATAAAGACTTCATATATTTAAAAAAAATATGATAGTAAATGTAGTGAACCCTAATATATGGCCGAAAAAAAGTAATTTTTTCACTGATATATTTCAAGTAAACATTGTGCGTTAAGAATATGCTTCAATTTGAAGTAATATACCTTTCTCAAGCTGATTAACTCGTTTGAATTTGTTTGATTATCTACCTAAATGGGAAGGAGTGTTATCGGGGTATGTCATTTGAGGAATAATGAATGTGAGTGAAGAATAAATTAGGGTCTTGAGGAATGATTTTGAGTAACAAGGAACAATATCATATGTAAGCTTTGAAACCACCTGGGCTATAGGTGTATAATATTTGCTATGTTTTTATTAAACATCCTATACATTTGCTTGTTAAACAAAATTATGTGTAAGTTTTGAAACAACCTGAACATTGTGTGTAACATTTGCTACATATGTTTTTTTTAAACACACTATACAAGTGTTTGTTAAAATATTTGTTATGTTTGGAGACAACCTATAGTTTCCTTATTTTGTCAATAAAAATGTTGTAGATTGAATTGGTTTGTATGTTTATTTAGCAAACCCCTTCACAAACTGTGAAATGCATTACATCCTTATGAAACGAAATCATTTACTTGGTTAATAAAATGTCTTTAACAGAGAGAGTCTTAAAGTTGCTTAAGTGTTTGATTTCTATCAAAACAAACTATTTGTGAGACACAAACGAGTGTTGTAATGAAAAAGGCAGAGAAAAATCTGGATAGAAGCACTCTACCGCTTGTCCATTTGTCAAAGTATTCAGTTCTGTATTTTTATAATATAGCAAAGTATATATTATGAGTTGAACCCTAATTGAGTTTATTTAAAGGTATTCAGTTAATCCTTGTGCTAATTCCCCAAACAGAATTGTACCTATCTTTCACAACACAATATGCATTGATTGCATTCTTTCATAGAAACTATTGATCTGTATGTTTTCCTATCCCAAAAATTGATTTTATATAAATATTTGAATAAGAGGTTTTCCGTGATAAATGTTTTGATGTTAATTGTGAACAAATAATATTAATTTGTTAATAGAAAACCATATTGAAAATTACTTTAGTATTATGGATGTAAACAAATGCTAAGTGAATAGTATCAGAGTTTGAAGCCTAGATATTTTATCCTTGCATAAGACAGCACTTCCCTTGCAGCCTTCTTGAAGATACTTGTATCTCTCGTGCATGGCACCAGGCACCCCACTAGCTGCTATCTGAGGCTGAGCTCTTTGGAGGACGAAACTGTTCGCTGGTTGACAACACTTCCAATGAAGTTTCAGAATTACCAACCCAAGATTTTCGAAGTTTTTTTCTTGAAATCATAATAAAATAGATTACTAAGATATTTCTTTACAAGCAGTTAGCTGTTGTAGTTCCAATGCTATCCTCTCACAAAGGTGGTTTAGGTTCAATGTCCAGCAGGCTTGCCAAGGATTTGTTAGCTGAAAAGTATGTTTTCTAGTGCTTTATCCAGTTCCCCCAGTTTTTTCATTTTAGCATTCTTCCATAATCATTCACCCTCATAGGTTTTTCAAATCGTCCAATTAGTATTCGTATTGTAATGTAATTCGAACAATCACTTCATACTTCACAAATACTGCACATTCGCCTCATCGCCCATTCACACTTGTTAGTGTACTTAAAATTATATGTGTCTTGCACATAGGAATAGAGTGTTCACTGATTTTGAGTCAGAATATGTATTGGCAGCCATGCTGGCAACCAAGCAGAAAAAATGACACACCGAGACACCAGACAAATGTTCAAACTGACAGCCATTTTGGCTTCATAGTGACGCAGATCCTCACTTCAATACCATTTTGTTACAGTTAGTGTTCTCGTGTAAGTTGTATAATTTACGTCCGCAGTGAAACCTTCCACCACATTTTTTTTTGTCACTGAAGTTTTGAGTGAAATTCACACTTATATTATCCTTGTGTAATTTAAAGTGGTTGGACTGTTGTCTATTTTATTTCAAGGGAAAAAGGAGATCATTGGAGAGCTCTTTTAGTTTAGGGTCTTCCGTGAGACTGTGTTGTATATTATCTTGATAGAAACTATTTCTCATACGGAAATAATTTATGTGCATACCTTTCAGACACAAATTAGTTTACAGATTCAAATGTTACCAACAAAAAAAAATATTATGATACATACTGTACTCAAGTCAAAACTAAGATTGTTTTACTGCCACAGCAACTCAGCTGTAGGCTATGCGTTCGCCTTCAGTAATATGAACAGATCATGACCTAGACAAGTAAGATGGTTTGCAAATAATTTACCCACAGGTAATATTATTGGTCATTGAGTTTCGTAGTGTGCAGTACAGACCAAACATTACCTACACGCGTGTAATGTACAAATTTGTGTACACTGGGTCTGAATGGGTTAATGAGAAAAAATGTGTTACACACGTTGCTGTTCATACAGATGCAGCAATGTATACCACACTTCTACCGTACTTAACATTTACAGTCGTTGAATTTGGGAAACAGAGAATTATTATTCACTCACTACCAAAAAGTGCTATGGTATATAAAGTAAACAAACAAATTATTGTGTTTCACACCTACAAAATAGAGAGACGCTCTTGAATATGAAGAGAAATAATTTAATTCTGTTCAAAATTTTTAAATATATTTGTGAGCTGTCTCATAAAATCACAGCATGCACAAGGCTTTCGGCGAGCCCTAGATCTGTCATGCAGCACGCTAGATCCTCTCACAGTGAATCTTGGAGCAAGGTATGGTAGGCGAAATGTCAATGGTACACGCCATTCTACAGTTCTCATATCCCTGCCACATCTCCGCTCTCTCTGCATTGGCCCCAGCGCTCTGCTGCCCCCTTCGCCTAAATTCTGCGGTGAGTGCAATGGCCGACACTCTCCTTCCCCACAGAGTACTTGGACCGTGCTGCACTCCGTGACAGAGGAATAGTTGTGAGCCGTTCGAGCTGTCCTCCACCGCTCAAGAATTAAAGGACTGTGCATTTGCAGTTGACGGGATGCACGTTCTCCTCGCCTACGCACTTCGTAACAGGCGAAAAGGGTTTAGACCATATTTAATACTTCTAGCTCTCACCATTGTATTGAATTTTAGGCGACTTGTGGAACTCTACACTAACACAATTAGTTTAAGATAATACAAATTTTTTAATATTATGGTAAATTGTAACATTACTTTTTAATAAAAAATACTTTTATTTCGTAAAAAAAGTATTTCTAAGATGATCTAAATTATTTGACATGGTTAAAATTTCAATAGAATTTTAAAGTTTGAAACATCCAAAAGGAATTTAATAACTAATATTATCCCAGAAATTTTGCCGTATTTAGCGATGGAATACTATGTTGCAATATAGCGTAAAACTAATAAAAAGTAATTAATACACCTACATAATAACTAATAAGTAATTAAAATAAATACATTAAATTTTAAAAATAAATTTAAAAAATAAAATTTACAATTTTATTTTCTTTTTTAAATATCTTAATTATTACATACAAACTAAACACACGCAAGCACACTAACTTGTCAAACCCACCATAACATACACACACAAACATTACAACTCTGTATACAAGTCGAAGAATTCTCCTCAGACAACTCCATTCAAAAGAAAGATTTCACCGATCTAGGCAAAGGGGCATAGTTCTCTATCTCTTTAAATTTGGTGCATAAATAACACAAACAATTATACGTAACGCCAGTATCTCACATAAATACCTTAAATACTAGTTACAAAGTAAATAAAATTTCTCACCCTTCACAATCTATCCACATTCTCCACACACGCTTGTTTCCAACCACCTTGAGACGTTCATACTTCATCATACAAATCATTCAGACCAAACATTAGGAGATGGTTTATTGCACTCTCCACATCGAGCAAGGCACAGGGGCATAGTTTTCCATTTTTAAATTTTAGTCCACGAATCACACAAGCAATCATACACCCTCCCTGTCCCTCACACAAATATCTTAAGCACTTGTTACAAACTAAATTAAATATCTCAACCCACTAAAAACATTCCAAATTTTCAACATACACTCGTTTCCAATCACCTTGAGACATTCTTCCTTCGCCATATAAATCATTCATGACCGAAATGTAGGAGCAAAGATTAGTGACCTCCCCATCATTCTGTAGAAGTATGGGTACTTCTTTTCTTACTTTTTGTTTTGTCCATCAATTACAAAAGCAATCATACACTCTCCCCGACCTAAACTATTGAAATATTACATAAACACAGATATCGAAAATGAAAAGTAATTATACAATAAAGAATCATACATTATTTCAACGGAAACTATTCTCAAGGGTGACACAAATTATTTAAGTAATCAAATTTTATTAATCAAACACTCGACAACTGAACAATTTTTAAATATCTAAGGATCTGCTATAATTAATTGTAATATTTAAAAAGTCCGCAATTTTGTCTTTATTTACTTACATAAAGTCTACTACCAAAGGTGTTAGTTGAAGGAGACGCTGAGCAGCTGCAACCTAAGTGGGCGGGTATCGGAGGCCTGCGGTTTAGCACAGCTGATGTCCTGAGCGAACCCAAGCGGTGCAAGAAGCGAGCACCTTGGGTGCTCGCCCCAGCCAGGTATAGCACGAGGCCTGTCCGGAGCCTCAATGAGGATGGGTGGCTGCTGACTCCAATGTAGGCTGGGCAGGGCAGCGAACCCCCCAGTAGTAAGTGGTGGGTGGCGAACCACTAGTGGTGGCGCGAGCGCCGGCAGCAGCGCCGGTGGCAACAACACTGAAACCGGACCCCAAAGCTACCATGACGTGCGCTAATACATAGCAAATCGGTGTCCAGAGCGCGGCGGTGGTCACAGTAGCGAGGGGGAAGTCCGTCTCCCCCAGCAGTAGATTGACAAATGGCGGCGAGAACGCACGGATATGTATTTATTGACCCAACACCCCCCCCCCCCTCCGACGAGGCATTTCAATAGCGAAAATCATCTGAAATGTTATGAAAATGAATCACTAGCGAAGAAATGACGTATCTCAAACACTTTTACATTCAAATTTAATATGAACAAAATTATGAAATTAAAATGTTTATTTCACGAACTAAAACTTTTTTTTTATATTTAGCGTGCACACTTTTTTGGATTACAAATTTAATTTATTCAAGTTTGAAATGTGCATATTTCTTCGATAATAGTTTTTAGACTTTATTTTATTATGTGTTTATTGACTGATTTCGAAAGCAAACGAAATTATTAATTTTGCAATATTAGCTTTTAGACTATTATAGAATGCATTTTATTATAAGTTTTTTTAAACTGATATGGAATGAAACATTTATTCAACTGTTTGTAACCTTTTATGTGCACGAACAAATTTCTGTTTTGAATTGCTGAATATCAATTAGAATATTTACTTATCAAATATTAGGTGATTCATGCATTATTTTGTGAAATAATTTTATGTAACATTTATTATGTTTGGTGGCTTATAATGTTAATGACTTACAAACTAACTTATATCATCCATGGCTAACCTGGGATTCTAACCAAGAACCTCCTAGCTGTAAACCAACACACAAACCAACTATGCTACAGAGGTCGGCGACATGAATTAACTATTTTTGTGTTATATTAATTGTATTTTAATTTAGATTATAAATTGATATATTTGATCATTATTCGGAATTTAAAATGTGTGTTTGTGTAAATTTGTTTTCATGTAAATGGTCTCTGTGTTTGCGATAGAGCTGTGCTTTGGGGGTGTTGAGGCTGGCGATGTGATAAGGCGAGGTACGTAAAGAATGGGTGAAATGCGCTCAGCGAAGTTACTCGAATGTTGCCTGAATGGGCTACGAAGTAGCGGTGAAAATTTGTCATGTCGTGGTGGCAAAGTCACCGAGCGTCGCTGTTGGCTGTTTGGTCTACGAAGGTTTATACAGACAGACAAAGTTTGTGAAATGGTAGATGGGAATGGTGTTAGCTATTAGGGGCTGTCTGCCCGCGGAAATAGTGTTCCGCTGAGCATCGTCTTCCGACCTGGTCAAACATAGCTATTTACGAGGGTCCGCTCTCGGCTTGAACAAAATCAGGTTTTCAATTATAGCAGGCATGTTTCTGGATACCGCCTTCAATGATCGCGAGCATGACTAGTATGCTGGCTGCGTATGTTACTTACGAAATACAAGCAAACACAAACACATCGATTTCTTTGAAACGAATGGTCCCCTTTTAATATAATAAGTGTCTTTTAAAATAGGACAGGTTTCAACACGTAATAAATATTTTACTATATTTTAAAGTTGTGGAAATAAATATTTTGTTGAAGGATAAGGGGTAAGAGTGCTCACCTCCAGATTTTCTCTCTGCCCTTTTTATTACAACGCTTGTCAGTGTTACTAAAACATAGTTGGTGTTGATATAAACCAAGCACGTTTTAACTCGTTACAACACCATTTGTGATTTCCAACATACTTTTAGAAACGCTAAGACTCTCTCGCTGTTAAGACATTACATTAACCAAGGTAACACTTTTCGTTTCATATGGAAACAATGCATTTCCTAGTTTGTGAAGGGATTTGCTAGATAAACATACAAATCAATTCAATTTATAACATATTTATAAACAAAATAAGAGAACAACGGGATGTCTCGAAACATTACAAATGTTTTAACAAACACTAGTATAGAATGTTTAAAGAAACATATATAGCAAATGTTAAACACATGTAGTACAGGTTTTTTCAAAACTTACACACGATTTTGATTAACAGGCAAAGGTACAATATGTTTAAAAAAACATGGCAAATATTACACACATATAGTACAGGAATGTTTCAAAACGAACATACGATTTCATTCCTTATTCCGCAAAATGATTCCAAAAAGAATCAAATTTATTCCTCACTCACATTCCTTATTCCTCAAATGACATACCTCGATAACACTCCATCACATTTAGGTAGTTTATCATAACAAATTCAAATGAGTTAAGCCACATGAGAAATGCATATAACTTCAAATTGAAACTTATTCCTATCATGCAATGTTACTTGAAGTATACCTCTGAAAAAATCACATATTTTCGGCCAAGTAGTAGGTTTCACTCAAATTATATTCATATTTAAAAACCAACCTCCTGTGGCATAGTCGGTTGGTGCGTCACCGATCTGGGATGTGAGAGGCTCTGAGTTCGAATTTCGGATAACACATGGGTGTTAATTTAAGTTAGATTGTACGTTAATCTGTAAGCCATCTCCTGCTAAGCTTTCATGCATAAAACCTGGGGACATTAAAAAGCTGTTTGCATTAAAATGCAATACTTTTTTAATATATGCAGTCTTTATAATTCTCTGGTGTTTGCAGTTTTCAAGTATTTCCTGTAAGCAAATATCTAAGTTTATTTAAAAGTTCATTGGAACATCGGAAAATATGTACACATTATTCAAAGCACTTGTTGAAGGATAATCGTTGGTGGTATCATCACTGCTGTTTTTAATTCATGTTTTATCATAATATCGATTTTAATTTGTTTTGAAAGAGGTGCATCCTTGCCATAATTAATTTTAAGTTTATTTGGGGTACATTGTGTTGAAGTACGTTTCTTGTAACTACGTTAGTACCCTCTCCTGCTGTGATATTATATAGTGCAGACGATACATTTCATTTCTCGGTAGGATGATTATTTATATTGATCATAATATTTCTATTCAAGTTATCCTCTCCTGCAAAATGTCCAGGTCCTAGAAAAGTTGTTCATGCATTCACTCTTCTCATGCCTACAAGCATTGTAGGCGGACGTGTATTTTTTTTTCCATAGTATTTGCAGTGTAGGCAATTCAGTGATACATCCGCCTCCAATTGTATGATTAATCTTTGGTGAGAGATTGTCAATAAACTCGTTTCCATATAAATGTAATGATTTAAACCATTACAGGTTTAATTATTGATATTAAAATGCCTACCACTCTAATATATAAATATGTTCAGTGTGTATGATTTTTAATTCACCTTGTGTTTAAATCTACGTGTATTAGATGGAAAATCAATGACAGCATATCTTACATTGTATTTGAAATTGGATAATCCTTATGTCTTTAATTGATATTTGATTAAAAAAGGAATAAAGAAAAAATTATTTTAGGAATGTGAAAGGGAGAGATAGGTTTAGAAGTCTTCTGTAGCTAATGTTTAAAGACTTTGTTCTCTGAAACGATTGAGTTAGGCGAAGGCTAGCCTACTGTGTCATTATTTTGGAGCTGGGATTGTCTTAACGGTGTTTGAAATGTGTTCTGTTTTTTTACGCATGAAATAAGAATTTCATTTTCCTAGTAAATTTATGTAATAATTTTTTTTTTTTTTGGTAATTCATTAACACAACTGTATAAGTTATAAATAGAAGAGTAATATTGTTTTGGGTTGCTCTTTATGATGTAAGTAATTTTGTTGGGATTCGGAATATATTGCGCTACTTATATAAGTTTGAGTCATAAATGGTTGGCATTATCCTTGGATTTTGACTAAAATAAGACTTTTTCGGTAATTTCTTTAATATTGTTAAATTAGGCATATTAAATATCCTAAACATTTATTTTCAATCTGAAAATATAACATGCGGTCTTTCTTTAATAATATATCGCTGAAAGTAGTTGTTTAGAAAAAAATTAAGTTTATATTTTTTATATGTATAAACATTTCTGATATACATGTCGGTGTATCCAAAAATAGTGGATGGAAACAATTAAAAATCTGTAAAATGAATGTATTAGATGTAAGCTTTATTTTTACGTTCATGGAAATTATGGCATAAACAAACATAAAAGACTGTTTCGTCTCGTTGAGAATTCTACACGCTGCTGTGACCCTGCTTTTACCTAGCAGGTCACGCACTATTAAGGGGTAAATGCGTAGCTCAATAACACAAAAGGTAAAGCCGGAATAAAGACCTAGTTGGTCCAACTCTCTTTATGTGCTTTAGCCAATATACAATTAACACAACTTGTACAAATTATTGCAATACTCGGGGGAGTTAATTAAAAAATTTAATAACGATAAATTAAACTCACGGATATCAAATCTTATGAGTCTCTGACTGGAATGTGGTCACCTGAATGTAGCCAAAGGCTGTTGTGCACAAGTCTCGAGTTGGCGGCAACGGAATGCCCTCTTGCATTCCGTCTTTGGGTGGCAGCTGTCTACATGTTCGCCTGCGGAGGGCGATGGGCTGGCGACAGTCACTTCTTCGATTCCCCGGGCACATTAAATATGTACCGCGGGTTTATTAAATAAGCGCTGCTCAAGGCTTCGTTCCGGATTTCATCACGGTCGGGATGACTTCCAGTCAAGCATCGGATACTAGATTGGTAGATAACAGCATCAAACCCTCGCTCGAATTACGAACTGGTCCTCAACTCTGGGATAGTGATTTTATCGATGTGTTACGGTAGTCCGGCCTCTTAATGTTTTAATTTTTTTGTCTGCTTTGTGACAGCGGGAATATGGACGGATGAAGACCCCTTTACTACAGGTGGATATTATATGTAGAAAAATAGGTCACAACAAGGCATTTTTAGGTAAGGGGACGTAGGCAGTCCATCTTCCTTGCTTTCGTGGCTTGTCTGCTTAATGCGATGTGTTTAACTAAGACAGATAATTTAACATAATTGTTCACATTTTAACTGACTGTGCCACTGAACTTCCTTGTATTCATGAAGTCTGGAAGCGTTAATGAAGTTCAATATTTTGTGGTCATGACCCTGAATTTCTGTTTTTATTGGGCATGCTTCCTAACAGATGTGAGGCTGACACAGGCGAGTTTGCGGGTGAGTAACCAACAGCCTGCTTGATGCCCCAGTTTACCTAACATGGCTCTTTGATTATTAAAAATTATTTTGAAAAATGAATGTCATTAATACATCAAGATTAAGTTTTATTTTTAAAATGTTTAAAACAAGTAAATATTGACCCATTACCATTATTCTAAAGGGTTTACATTATTTCGTAGATAAAATTATTTGTGTAGCTGAAAGAAATAAATGTTAATACATTTATATATAGCCAAAATTATTTATAAATAGCTGTAAATAGAAACACGATGATTTATTATTTGTCATACTTTAACACTTCGACATGTGTTCATGAGTAAAAGTTCTACTTTATAGCCTATTATTTTATACGTAAATGCAAGTAGAGATATACTTAAGCACATAGCTTAACATTTTTGCAACTAATACAGTAATTTTAATTCAGTGCACCTTAAATTAATTTTACCTTAATTATTAACTAATTTCGTAAAACAAGTACTAGGTGTATACGTATATAACTTATGCTTGGAGGTATGGATGGAGTTGCGTAATGAAATATAGATTTTATTCCCTAAGTTTTATGTTATTAAAACTTCTTAATAATCTGGTTCCCATTTTCTGTTTCCTTACTTAGTTATGGGGTAGGGGAAAGGAGTGCCTTAATTATATATATATATATATATATATATATATATATATATATATATATATTCCAGTTTTTACGCAAAATTATTCTAACAATTAACTATTTGTTTAAGTTGACCAATATTATATAGTTGTTACCATGGTCGTGATAGCTTACAAGGTGTTGACATGTATACTGATTAAGTTAATAATCAATGTTGAATTTCAGTCATAGTAGTATAACACAATGACAATTAAGATTGAATTAACATGCCTAATTATCGTATGATCACCACAGAGGATGTGCAACAATTTGTACAATACTAGAAGAATCATTCCAAAATTATTTTACAGTACTTAGCTAAAATTGTGTAAACTTTTTGTTTTCATAGGTCACCAATAACTGCTTAATGGACTATTTGCATAGAATAGTCAAGATATTACATGTTTAACAATGCTGTGGCATTTTTGCATAACAATGGCCTTAATTATTGCATTCTGTTTATATGTGAATGGCTCATTCATTATGTGTTCACCCTACGTTATTCTCGTGGGTAGTATAATGCATTTCATTTGGTATATATTTGTTGACAATATACTTATATTTTGTTACTCTTTATGATAATTATTATATAAAAATAATGATATTTCGTTATATGTAATAGGAACTGCCTTGTTGTATTTATTTTCATATAATTCCGTAATGTAGGTATACTTGTGTTTAATTTCATTTCATAATAATTACATTCTTGTCTTTGTATGCTCTTGCATAATATATGTGGTGTATGTATCTTGTGTGTGACTGTTTAAGTACCGGTAATATTGAGTGTAAAATCATGTTAAAGTAAATCTTAATTACTTTTCTCTGTGTTACCTCATAGTGCTGCATTGTAACTTACGTGCACGTAGCTCGTTTCGGAACATCGCTGTTGCGCATTGGTGACATCACCATGGGTGGCTGTTCGCCTGTGCGCTCAAAAGATCGCAGTGCCAAGTGGCATAGTAGGCATGTCTGCACGTCGGTGCTCGTTGTTATTGTGTTGTCCTTCGTAGCCCTCAAACACTTTTAAACTAAATGAACAATATGAAGGAAGAATTCTTTACAGACATATAACATTGACTTATTATATTTATTCTATGTCCAATGCTTTAATTTCAATATATCTAATTTATTTGCATGTATGCATGTTTTAATTTATTGTTTCATTTCGCTTTTAATTTCCAATTCCAATTGAAATTTCATAATGTAAAAAAAAGGGGGCTCGCACATTGGGCACTTGTTTGGAAAACAATGTGGTGTGCATCTAACACGCGGTGTGTTAACAGAGTGTCTGCTGTCTGCTGGCGTGTTTTGAAGTTGTTGTGCCTGCTGCTCGCAATGCAGAAGTCTGCTCCACAGCGTGTTTGGGGGGGGGGGGGGAGGGAGGGGGTGATGTGGAATGTGTCGACATTTGGGAAACGAGGTCGCATGGCTACTGACTTCATCCTTGGCGCGTAACTGTACGCTTTTCGGCGCTCTAAAGCATTCTATAAACGTGTACACTTAATTTAATTTATTCTTCTGCTGTACCACTCAATGTTATTCTACAAAATATTTAACACCCCATAATTTATATTATTTAAACTCCTTTGTAGCGGTATCTGGTTTCTGTCAACTTACAATCAATATTCAGTATTATTTAATATATGAAATATTATCTATAAGATAGCTGTGTCTTTTATGATACCAACTTATATATTTATGCCATACGTAATTCTTCCATCTGTGATTGGTAGGTACATATTAATGTGACATAACTTTTTCAGTATATAATTGTATTTTATTAGATTTACACAGAAAATTACTTAATGGAAGTTTCTCCTATATAGCGATGTACTGCCATTAATATATAAAAAGCCACCTGGATTAGTTGCTTGAATGACATTCTATACATTGAAGCTTCTGATAAAATAATATGATTTGCTTCATATATATATATATATATATATATATATATATATATATATATATATATATATATATATACTGCTCGTGCGACATATTGGTTGTAACATTGTAACACTTTTCCACATTTACTTTTAATTTCTTCCATCGCGTCCTGGAATGGCTTCCAATTTTCCCTCCAATTTGCCCAATTTGCCCTTGCACGACTTTGGCTGAAGTCTGAACTCTGATTTATTTTTTGTATGTGCGACAAAATTTCCTCGCTCAGGCGGGAAACAATGCCCATAGAAAATGCCCGATATATCTAATGATAATGTGAATGAATATGATCTGCACTGGAGGGCAGCGTGGCAGTTTACGCCCGTGCGTGCTCGGTCGTACTCGAACTGCTTGCTCGACAAGGTCTCTGTTAAGTGTGCTCCGTAACAGTAGTAATCTGTCATGTTGCCTTGACATTTAATGCACATAGAATTGTTCTGTATTGCAATTTGAGACACTTATTCTAGTTTCTATTAATTTCGTAGCACTAACTATTTGGAAAATGATATATACAAGTGGCGTGTTTTGTATGCTAACACTTGCGATGGCACAATATAACAATTCTTAAATTAATAATTTTTAAACCACGTTTCATTAATTTTACGCCTTACCTCCTTTATATTCTGTCTCCAAAATCAATTATTTCTCTGGTGTGGGTGGAAGGTGAATCAACTCTAGTTGGGGGAAGGTCGAATCTTGTATTCCATAAAACCGATTTAGACTTTTTAATTTAGACTTTAGATTTTAGACTAATTAATTTCTTAAATTTCAATGCCACTATTTTGAATTATACAAAGGCTTAGCGTGCTTTGAAGTCAAGTAAAACCTTCTCTTTGAACAATACTGTATGGTAATTAATTGTATTATTTTCTATCTTTATCCCACGAGTATGGAAGAACACAACTTTCTCCGCTATTTAGAATTTCTTTCAACTGGCTATTAGCCATTTACTTTGCTGGCTTGGCCTACGAGTGTTTGGAAAAGCACGGTGCCTACACCACTAGCTATGACCCCGATTTTACCTAGCAAGTCACGCACTAATAAGGGGTAAATGCACAGATCAATAACACAGAAGGTATAACCGCAATAAATACCTAGTGGTTCCCAACTTCTCTATGTGCTTTAGCCAATATACAATTAACACAATTTGCACAAATTATTACAATACTCGGGGAGTTAATTTATATATTTCATATACCATTAATTAAAGCCACGTATATCAAATGTTATTAGTCTGTGACTAGAACGTGGTCACTTGAGTGTAGCCGAAGGCTAATGTGTACATGTTTCGAGTCGGCGGCAATGGAACGCCCTCCTGCAATCCGTCCTCAGGTGGCAGCTGTCTAGAGGTTTGCCAGCAGTGGGCGACGGGCTGGCGTTAGGCACTTCTTCGATTCACCGCGCACATTAAATACGCGCCGCGGGTTTATTGAACAAGCCGCTGCTCAAGGCTTCGTTCTGGATTCCATCATTGTCAGGGCGTCTTCCAGCCAAGCGTCGGATCCTAGTTTAGTAGATCACAGCAACGCAAATGGGTACAGAAACATATTTTGTTTTCTCGGTTAAAGATAATTACTTGAATGTATGAATGAATCTGAATATTTACGACATTTTCTTACCGTAATTCTCCCATTGGATTAGTGCTGTTTGACATATATATTCATTATGTAGCAAAATGTTTTTAATGCGACTTTAATTACTTCTCCGTGTGAAGTACGTAACGGCGCACTGTTTGCCAGTTGGAAAACTGTTTTGAATATTAAATTTTAATGGCTACAGTATCTAAACATTACAAATAGATGACATACACTTAATTTTAAAACATAATGTGTACGTCTGGACAGGGGATCTTGTAATATTTTACCAAAAGTTTTTTCTTATGCGTGATTATTCGTAATTGATTGATATAATTTCCTAGTGTTACAATTATTTGGGACGAAATTCATCGTGTTAAGGAGATAAATTTTTATTGTGTTATTTATGAATCTCGAATTATAAATCTGGGTATTTTAATTATTTGTGACAGTTTATATTTCTTTGCTTTGAATTTTATATATTTAATTGGAAATGGGAAAAAATTTAATGGAATTTTACCGATTTAAGATATTTGGAACGTGATTTGTTATATTTGTTTAACAGCTTGTTGTAATTTCCAGGAATTGAAATATTTTTTATCGAATTTTGTACAATAAAGGTAGTTTTGGATTTAATTCTTCGTGATTAGAAATTAATTTAATATTTTTCCGGTGTGATTTATTTTTTATGCAATATATTCACTAGGAGGGAGCATTGGCAGGCAAGAGTAGAAATATTTCAAAACGGCCCTGGGACACAAAAGCGTGTAAGGTGTTGAACTGGTAGAAGCGCCCTTCTTCAGACAGACAAAGGAATGATCTGGCAAGGGTGGTTAATGGGGCGTATCACGCATGCAGATAGACAGGGTAGCGACACTCTTCCAGTACTGCGGCAGAGCTTGGTTTGGATGGACAGAGGTCAGAGCTCCGGAGATAGAGCATACTTTACTTCGTAAGATACAATGGGATAGGAAACAAAATAATAGTTTCATGTGTTCATATAATAATTTCGTTTATTTCGTTTATAAAATATCTGATATCGGAAAACATGCGTGTGAAATATGTTTCTGAAGCTGATCTATGTTTGGATAAAGTATTCACTACGTCTCTCGAGAGTTGGTAGGCTTTCAACTCAGTTTGTGTTAAAAAGTGATATATTTGAAATATGTTTTTCACCCTAGAGAAACTTATACGGAACGATAAACTACGTTTGTGCTTAGAATATATATATGTATGTATATATACTTTACTACATATATATATATAGTAAAGTATATATGTATATATATACATATATATGTGTGAATTTTATACATGCGATAGTGAATACGAGTGAGTTAATCTTTTTTTTTTCCAGGGAAGTGCGATTGTACGCTATTAATTTAAAGCTTGGAATAGAGCAAGTTGTGTAATTCCGTAAATAAACTTCCTGGTATTATTGATTTTTTAAGTAATTTCTTTATACGAGTTGTAAAATTAGATATTATACATTCCTAATATTTTTGAGATATTTGTTCATATTATATGCTTTAGTTAAATAACTGCGTACAAACTCCGAAAACGTAAAGATATTTAGCATATACATTGTAGAGCTGATGAGGGTGAGACTTGTTTCTATTATTTTTAATCTTTATATTGATTTTAAAAATTACTAATATTTGTAGGGAATGAATGGGATATTTAATTCAGGACGTTAGGCTAGAAAGTTATTAGCTAGTATTTGTACATTTCTGAGATTTGTGAAAAATCATATGCGATATTTAAATAAGATTTTACATAATTATTTTTTATAAAACATGGATTATCGGTAAACGTGGATTAACGATAAATGTGCATGTAAACTACGTTTCTGAGACCGACCTATGTTTGGGTAATTATCTGTGAGGTGTCGTTGCGAGCAGAACATTGCGCTAGGCTTTGACGCATGTTGTACAAATAAGTGATTTATTTTATACACGGTTCTCACGCTAGGGAAAAAAGACGGAGTGGAATTTGCTGGCATATGAAATTCGATGAGCTATCGTTGTCTTGAGGGCGGTATGCTTAAATGGTTCTTGTTCGTGGATAGTAATAATTTGAACGTGTGCGCTTTTAATAACTCATTAATTTATAACACCTAGATTGGTAGGGAAATAGAATACATTTGGGCTTTATAGTAGATATACTTCAGGATGCATATGTATAGTGTGCAAATTGTTTCCTTCGTTAGTAAATTTGTGTGTTCTATGGCATACGTTAAATTAGTAGGGAAATATTTTTGTGATAGTACATTGCTGTTTTGAATTTGTGTTCCATTCGAAAGCAGGGCGAAATTATTTCCATTGATTTGTGAGTTTTAATTTTGGACGTGTGCATTTTTAATAAGACATTACACATAGATAAGTAGGGAAATAGGACACATTCCAAGCTTTGTTAATTACTTCCTTGTAGGTATTGTTCAGAATGTGTAATTCTTGTGTTTATGACTAATGTGGTTTAATTCGATTCGTTTAATTCCATGTTGAACATTTCGTTCCGTTGTTTAAATCAATATCTAGGAGTGTGGTTGATTCGTTACGAGCGTGTTGTAACATATTAATATAAAGTTGTACGTGGAATCGTTTCGTATATGTTATAAATTTGTATATGTGAGTCTTGTTTAAAATGTCTTATTTTTGTCGAGGAGTGATTAGTAAAATATGTGCTATTCGAGCAGTGAACCGAATTTTTAAACGTTCATGCATTGTAATTTCAATCGAAGTAAGTAATTCTAATAGATTAGTGATCAGTTATTTCATATTTGTGACATGTTTTCATTACTTTCTCTCATGTTCTATTAAACGTTTCTTTTTGTCGCGTGTTTCGTACTTATTTCTTATAGCCGAAATACTATTCTCAAACATTCATTTAGAAATACGCCTTTCCGACCTCCGCATTTCACATAACCTTATTTTACAATCATACACCTACCAAATTGGACATATCTTGATGCTACTTCTCCAACACCTTAGTCGCCTGCCAGACGGCAAACGGAAAGGAACTCTTACACCACTCCTCCCCTGCCTCAGTACCATAATTACAAATTATTATTACACAATACATAAATATATAGCTACCCCTTCCCCAACACATCGCACCTCAATACACTGCAAGACGTCTAAGGGTGAATATCGAATCTTCTTTTCTCCAAAAAAAAAAAATAAAATAAAGGATTCTTATTGCACATACCAAATATATAAAATAACACAAAAACAATTTTCACCAAGGAAATTTGATCAAAATTATTACATCAATCTTCTTTGATCGCATTTATTTGCCAAAACATCACATTTATTCTATCGCATTACAATTTGATTGATCCAATTTTTTGAAATGATTGATTACGGATTAGTTATGCCAATTAATTTGATATCAAATCGATAATCTGATTAATCAAAAGTACATTAGTCCCCCCCCCCCCCCCCCTCACCTAGCCACTGCTACTCAGGCGCGGCATGCGGTGTTATATTGTTTAAGGTAAACTGGTGGTCGGCACGAAGAAAGGAGGCCAGCGGGTGTGCGAGTATAAACAGAGGTGGTTGCGAGTATATCCACCTACCCCTTCAAAATGTTCCCACGACACAGCAGCGACGAGGCGCAACCCGAGTTCATCGCAGTTCGGCGGGGCACAGATGTGTGCTGACCGAATAATTACAGCTTACACAGTGGTAAGTGTAACACTTAAGCGCTAGGTGGGCCTGTATTCAATATCAATAGACCGTGACGAGTATTGTTAACTGACCTGTAATTAACTATTTTGCCTTCAGAAAAAACTTCAGTTCGACTTGCTTATTCAGGCATTTAGCTGTACTAAAGGGATTGTACTAAAGTCATTGGATTATTGTATATTAAGGTTTCAATTAAGATGTGGCTCAGTTTTAGAGAAATTCAGAACTTTTATCAACGTTTATCAACCCCCACTTGTAGCTAGACGTAAGTAGTAAATCTATTGTATGGTCCCCCAGTAAGACACCACAACTGGTCGAGGCGCCGTCTTTCCCAAACTCTCGTGGCAAGCGAAGTAATTAGTTTCCCAACAGGTGTTAGTATTCCAGTGGTACTAGCGTAAAATTTATAAAGGCGTCGTTACGATTAAATTCATTTCAAGTACTGTGGTGCAGTAAATTATTAACTAGATACAGTTTCCCGGAAACATGGTAGTACATATAAAGCAGTAGTGTATTATAAATGAACAATTTCAAAGTTAAAAAGCACGTGTAGTGATGATAGAAATACAGGTCTGCCAGGAGTAAATGAGAATGGCAGAATGACGTATAAGGAAAAAGATTGAAGCTTTAATAGAGCAAAAAGTAATAAAGAAACATTAAGTTCTGCAGAGCAGAGTAAAATTCATTCACTGTGTTTGAAAGCAAGTGGCAGTGAATGAAACGAGCCGATGCACTTTAAGAGCAATATAACCTTGTGCACGAATCAGAAAAGGAACTGCAGCAATGCAGTTGTCGCAAGGCACCTCACGCTGCTCAATGTACAATTAGAACATACGTATTCTAGCATACTTTTGTTTATAAGAGTGTATGCATGCCCCTGTACTGGAACCGCTCTTCGGCTTTAACGTGAAATTTATTGCAAAAGTTACTCTTCACTTAAATTATAGCAGTGTGTGTGCAGCATTGCAGTGAGATTTATGCTTTGTAGTGTGTAGAAAACTAAGTACATTAGAATTTACACAGTGCGCAAACCACACCATAAAATACAATAAGTACAGTAAATAGACACAAATATTATGCACGAATTAATTAGCCGAGTTTTTATAGATAATTCCAGATCCGCCAAATAAATATAAATAATTTACATGTCGACAAGCTACTGCGACAGATTACAAGGCGGCTAAGTTATGGTGACGCGGGGAAAACGCGTGCTAAGTCTTTATCCTGCACAAGGTATAAAATCCTCCAACAAAGAGCAGCACTGACTAACTCAGCAGAAGGTACCACTTTTTAAGTGAAAAGTAATACTTCCAAGGGATAACATATGTTTTTAAGAAAAATCAAGTACGTACAATATATTGAAGAAATTATGTAATTATTGGAATGGAAAATTAAAAGAAAAATATGTTAAAAGCATATCCACAGAAACTACTATGTATTACAAAGGCAATGCCAATAATGTTAATAAGATAGATTGAGATATAAAATATAGATTATAAGCTAATAATAATATAATACAAAAAGTTAAACAATTAGACTACTGTTGCAGTGTGTTGCATCATAATGTGCACAGTTTAACCCATCCAAATGCCACATTCCCGGTGATCAGCACCCAGAAAATTTTTTAGGGGGTCAGACGGTGCGACCACATTCCTCCATCCATGTGACAAAACAAAGCAACAAGGCTAGATAGTATTCAAATAAGGACAAATAAACGACTGTTAGTACTAACAAGCTAATATACTGTAAATAATGACAAAGTTTGCCATTAAAAAACACTGTAAAACTAAAATACCAGTATAACCCGTAAAAATAATATTCATATTGCTGTAAGTATAAAGTTTTGCAGTGAACTAAGGGATAAATATGTGTACATACCTGTGTAAATAAGGAAAAATTGCGAAAACCTAATAGAAATTAGTGCGTAAGAATAAATAAAATCCTATGTAGGCTCTACACTGTTAATAAGTAATTTAAAGCAACTAGTTAATGGGCATTAAAATTTAAATGCGTATAATTTTACGTTAAGGGAAACAATTACGAGTATATTATATAATACTATAGATAAGAAGTAAATAAGTGTTAAACTAATGAAAGTCTTAAATAACATTAGAATAAAATTATGAGTAACGAAATTAGTGAAATAATTAATCTACGGCCTAAAAATAATAGACAGATGCTTATAAGGAAAAAATGAATAAGTGCACGAGGACACTGCTACAAACTTTCGAGCACCACTGCAACCACAAGCGCGTGGAAGAATGTCTTCGCCTCATGCATCCACGGCGGGCAGTCCACACTCGCACCCGTTGCCACAACCTACCACAAGATGCCGACCCATACAGCTACATCCAAACCGCACCACTCTCCCATGGAGATCGAGTACGATCACCTTTGGAGAGTGAAAGTTTGGGGGGGGGGGGGGCACCTTATGCAGCGAAGCCGAGGAGGGCAGGTTCGTGTGCAAGAGCAAACAGACCAGGTGCGACATGCGGTGTTGGGATTGTTATCGTAAACCGGGGGTCGACAGGAAGAAAAGAGGGCAGCAGGTGTACGAGTATAAATCGAGGGTGCTGCGTGGACAAGCCGCCCCAGAGGTTCCAAGACACAGCGGCGACAAGGCGAGGCCTGAGGTCATCACAGTTCAGCGAGGCCCACATGTCTGCTCAATGAATAATCAGAGCTTACACAGTGGCAAGTGTAACCCTTCGTAAGCGCTAGGCAAGGCTGTCTTCAATATAAGAAGGCCGCGACGAGTATTGTTAATTGAACTGTAATCAGTAGTTAACTGTTTTGCCTTCAGCAAAAACTTGAGTTAGGATTTGCTTGTACAGGTATTTAAGTGCATGCCAGGACATCGTACAAACGTCATTGGATTATTGTATATAAACGTGTCAAGAAATTTGTGTGTCTATTGTAGAGTAATTCAGTACTTGTTATTGGCGTTTATCAACCCCTACTTCTGGGTATAAGTTATTAGTGAATCTATTATACGGTCCCTCATAAGGGCACCGTAACAACAGCATAATTGACTTTATTACCATCAGCGGCATCTGTTTCCTACGCCCCATCTCACGTTCAATTAGGCGTTTTACTCATCACCGGTACTTCTGTAATGCAGCACGACTGACCTACTTTATATTTATTTCTGCTGGCCTAGTTCCTTGTGATGGATTTGGTTTTTATTCCGTGCCTCCAAACATTGCAATCCAGGCTGCTTACCTGCCGCTTGTTCAGCATCTCGTGACAGTATGTTACTGTTGTGCTCTGTATCTCCACTAAACACAGAAAAAACTACTTGATGTCCAATAGTCCAGATAAAATCAATTTAACATTATGAAATTTGCTCAATTTTTCGAAAAGTAAAGAGTTTTTCTCCCAGCCGATAACGTCTGGAGATACGTTTTGAGATAAAATACAAAGTATGCGATGCTATAAATTAAATCTATGTAGCTAAAAGACATTATTGATGTTATTTCCCACATTATAGGTTGTTTTAACCAAGTTTTCGTATGTTGCAATAAATATTCTCAATATCTAGAGAAAGAAACACTCTTGAACAGCTTAAAAGCGCTTGGTTAATTTATGAAAGAGAAATAATGTTTCAACACTTCATCTGTTGCTAAAATTTTATTTTGTACTAAATAAGCTTTTTTTTAAATATATTATTACATAAAACTGTTGCTACTAGCGGCTACCTGATTATAGTACGAGAAGCAGACAATATTATTTACTTATAAAATAATTTTTAAATATACCTATTGAAGTATTTCTTGATATGGCTGGTAAATATTGACGTCGGGTAAAGGTTGAAGTTTGGTTGAAGAACACTAGTGTAATGAAATGACGCTATGTTTACTGCTTTGAGCACTGTGCTCCTGTGTAACTCGCTCGGCGATGAAAATCTGGAAATACAGTAAATGGACTCTTGTAGACGATAATCGACCGAACAAAGTGTCATTGTTTTCATAGTTTTTATCATGAATTTACACTTACTTTTAGAATAATAAAACACATTTTTGTATGACTAGGCGAATGAAGACGATGGGACGTAAATCACTTTCAGCATAAAATAAGTTTGCGTGGAAGATTGTGAACACGATGTTATAATCGCCAAGACCCGGCCAATAATGAAAGTTGTATAAAAAGAGTAGTGTCTGGTAAGATGGTTATTAATATTACTGTGGTGAGTGGGAACGCAGAGAACCAAATAACGCTTTTCCTGCTATCGCGTTTAAATATGTCCAGACACAAATGGTTTAATTAATAGGAAAATTGCAAATACGTGGATGACGTTACGGCCGATGTACCTCTACCATACAGTCTGCTAAACAGAGAGACAGCTTTACTCAGTAAATTAATTTTTCTTTGTGTTACAAACAATTGTCTGGAAACTAACGAGAATTTTGTGCTATTAAGTGAAAGACTGTAGGCAATTTGAAAAAAAAAAAAAAAAAAAAGTTATTTTAAAGAGGAAACCACTTTGCATATGCATATCAAAGCTGTTAATAATTTTGAAGTCTAAAGTATTTTCTTGTTAACACTAAACATTGGTTTTACAGGTTCCACTGAAGTATGTTATAAAATTTCCTTTATATTTTTGTAGTAGTACATAAATAATCTTTGCAACTATATTTAAAAAAAACTGATTGTTAAACAATACAATTTAAGTGCATATCACTATTAAAACACATGAAATGAAGGTTCTTCTTACAACGAAATAACGATATAATGGCGGGAAAACGGAGCACTCTGTTATAACTCAGTAGTTACAGACAACGTCAAACCACGTTCACAACTCAAAAAGGAACACGCGTGCACCTGCCCGGGATCGAGCCCGAATCGCTTCTGCTATTAGGCAACAGGCGATCCAACTGCTCGACCACAGCAACTGATGCATTAGCCATAATATATTAAGTAGTAAATAGGAAATCGATACCGCTCGTTAAGTGATAAACTTGACAGGCAATTAGAAGGCGAACTTTTGGCTTCCTGCCGTTCATATCAATGTCGTATCGGACGCTACTTTATTAGGTATTATTAAAGCATTTCACTCAACATCATCAACGGATCGCATCGCACATTAACTTGAGTGGACCATAATGTGGCCGCATGAAACCCCCTTTAATTTCTTCATAACACTGAAAACTGTACAATTACGGAAGAAGGGTGATCTCATCTGTGGAAACAACAGTTAGAATCTAAGCATAGTGAAGTGTATACTGACACTTAATCGACGAGTCTTACGCGGTCAGGATTTCGTTTTGGCCCATTTCAGCAGCAAAATTATTAATTTTAAGCGCTTCTTTTAGCAAAACAGTAGCTCTTTCATGACCATAAATTATTTCACTTCACTTAAAGTCTATGAGTATATTAGTTAGTAAACGAATACAGAGTTGGGTTGAAACTCTACTGAAAAATTAATAATATAGAAAAAAATACAAAATACTGAATGCAAAACTAATCTTTACGTATGAAAGAAATTGTCCTGGCTGATTGCGCGACTGTCACACTCACTCACAAACCTGTTAGACGTAAAATCATTAACATTTAGTGAAGGCTTCCCTTTGGGGTGCTGGTACACACTAATTAGTTTCATAAAAATATGAATACTAATTTCAGATATTTTTTTATGTCAGACATATACTTTACTTTAAAGGATACGTACATGAATGCGTAAAATGGTAGTTTCCGATTTTCTTTTAAATTCAGTCCATGAGGGAGTGGAAGGGGTTAAATATTTTTTTCAGAGCTCCCTAATTACCTGAATTACTCTGTAAGAACATTTTATGATCTTCGCTTTAAAAGGTTACCTATATAAATGAATGACTAAACATGTATTTGTGATATTTGAATTTCTAATGTAATGAAGGAGTAAAGGGATAAAAATGAATTTCTTGGACTCCTCAGTAATTAAATAAAAAGATAATTAATTGTTAAGTTCTTTGCTTTTAAAGATTGTGCGAAAGAGACAACGTTATAAATAAAACTATAATCCAATCTGTTTGTGATACATGGGAAAAACGTCAATGTATGACTTAACAACTAGAGATTTTTCGTGCAATGGAATAAAATATGTTAATGGTTACAAAAACTTTTTGGCTAATTATTTCCAAAGAAGAATTGTGTCGCGGAAAACCAGTTGCTGTGCACAGTAAAATTTAAACGGACCAGTAGCAAAGACTTAATTTGTGTTCACTACCATATTTATTTATTGACAAGATACGCATTTAGAAATCAAAACCTTCTAGTCTGCCTCTGGCCATAATGCCATATTTGACCAGATTCTAAAAATTAATGATGTGTGTGTACACATATGTGTTTATGTATAAACATAGTTACATATTCATATATAGTGTTTATTTATACATACCCAGAATTTTTCACCTAATATATTTACCCCAAATATCTTCCGAACCTCTGAAGGTATCAAAATTTTGATTTCGAATTCATAATTGGCACTACGGAGCTCAGAATACACCGCCTATATCTGTTCCGAGATATTATTTATTATTGTGATAAATATATAAACTTAGTTTTTTTTTTAAATTGGAACATACTCATTTCTCCCAATAGCATAACATATTATTACACAAGTTCAATAACATGATTATTGTGAAAATCTGAGGAACCCTTTGTAAGATCTAAACGATGTTCTCATAGATGTAAGCATTTGAATGTAGCTGTGGCGGGGTATGTTGCGTCATCTGCTGGGGGAGGTTGAATTTGTGTGGACTGTGAAAGAGATACAAATGCTCGGTGAACTAATTCAAATCAAGTTATGAACATCATACTAAACACACGTCTTTTTCTGTAACACCAACAACAACAAGAGCAGACCTTTTACATGCGTTCGATACTTGTCGTACTGCATCTCTAGCGCGTGCGTCACCTGGCTACAAACACTCTTATCGACATCTCAGCGGATGAATAGTTTTTAACTATTCAGTCACGGGATGGGCCACTAAGTAATACAAGAAACGAAAACATGGAAACTAGGTTTAGATACTGTAAATGAAGCGATTTAAAATATTTGAAGTTGCAGTTTTAATCAACTGTAATAATTGCCTTCTATATCAAAAATTCAAACTGTAAAAACATATTAAACATTGTGTAAAAAGAGACGCAACAGTTATTATCTAAATATTTTAAGTGAGGTTTTACATCTTATATTTAACAATTTTACAGGAAATTATCGCAAAGAAACCTAACCATTGCCATACATAAGATCATACATAATGAAAAAAATTATTATACATAGTTGATAGATTAAAATATATGTTGTATCTCTTAATGTTTGCATTTATTGACCTCAATTAATATAATTTTTAAATAACCTCAAAGCAAACAAGGAAATTAAATAATAGAAATCATTCCCAATAAATAATGTATCGAACATTATTAAATTATTTTATTTATTATGTGTCCACATTTGAGAGTCCCAATATTTACAGTAAGATCCGTATTACATGTAAATTCCGTCTCCCCTCAATTTAGTCCATATTCAACAAGTCCGCAATATTTTAGAATGTTCAATAAGAGCACCCTCACACACAGTAGGCTTCATTCGTCGAGTTTCACGCCCTCTCGTCCACTCACGCCACAAACACTTCGTCCGCCGTTGTCTCGCGGCGGCAAGGCAGTGAGCGCATTTGTCTGGGGGAGGGGGCTAGAGGCGTCACTCCCACAGAGCCGGACCATGCATAACGGGAGCATATACATATGTGTATATATACATATATGTGTATATATATATATATATATATATATATATATATATATATATATATATATATATATTATATATATATATATATATATAGGGTCTGCCTAATGTGGAAATCCCCAGAATTTCCGAAGTGGTTGCATATCCCGAAATACGGTTTACGCAAAATAAAATTACCTTCGGGGGCAAGTAAATTTCGGCAAAATGGCTGTTCGTAACACATATACGGAGATAAATAATTAAATCGCGCATGATGTTTCCTCTGGAAACATACATTTATTTCAACAGCACTTGAAAGTATGTAAAAAGAGGAATTCAGTGATATAGTATAAGCAATGGAAAGTAGCGCAGAAACGCCAAGAAATAAAGTGCACATGTGATTAAGTAAGGTGGGCCGGTAGCATAGGGCCGTGGATATGTACTAACACCTGTAAGCAAGCAACATGCGCTGTGGTTAATCCTGGCAGGACCGCTTACTTATAGCAGCATAGCACTTACCTTAATTGGGCGAGTGGTACGAAATGCAATATTGGACATAGAGCACCACAGTGGAGGGAAGACGGTCTTTGTGAGTACAAGGCTGATATAGGCTATTCACGGTAAAGTGAGCACTTTTTAAGGCCCTTCTAGATATTTGCTTTGGCCAATTTGTATTATTCTGCCACATTTTTACATCAACATTGCCATGTGACTAATAAACACAGTGCATACTTTCATCTTGTTCAAAAGTTAATGTCTGATGCTGCAATAGAACATATTTATTAGTGGATACTACCTATTGAATGGGCATTAAAAAGTGCTCAATTCAACGTAAATAGCCTATATCAATACATTGCATTTTATGCAGATATCGACGTAAATCATGAGATTTGTTTTTTAGTCATTAAATTAATGAGTAACGAGTGCTGTCAGATGCACAAAAATAGAACAAAACAACGTCATGAGAAATGCAATCGCATTCATGGTACAAAATGGCACGTTATGGTTGAAATCCTTCAAAATAGGTCTTTTCACAGCTGTGCTCGATGTGTTTACCACCGAGAGCAATACACATATGTAAACCCACAAATAGCGAGCGACGAGTGGCCCGAAGTGTTTTCCTCATTCGTCAACTCCATTGCGTACGTACAGCCACACACTGCAATGCCACTAACCATGCCATATTCCAGGGACTGGTGCCGTGTTGCTATTATAGTTGGACAAGAAACAAAAGATCCTTCTCTGTTTTCCTTCTGCGCAACAGCGGCCATTCCCTACCTCAGCACGGCTGGAGGGGTGGAAAACCACTTCTCGGCTTTCGAGTTCGTATTACACGAGAAAATTGGAACTCACGAATTTTATTTCAGTACGCGTTCATGGTCAGATTTCGAAATATTTTAATTTTTTCAAACGTAACCAGCATATCTATAAAGGTTTTCCCATACTTATAATGGTTATAGAAGACTGAACAAATGAGGTAAAACGTTAATGTCTTGATTCACTGTTTGTGCTACAAATCGGTAGATAAACGTCTTTCAGGCGAACATAATAATGTTAAGTACCTGCAAGTTTTGAAACAAACCAGTGATATGTTCGAGCGCAGTACATGTGAAGCTGACAAAAACAAAAGTAAGTGTCAAGAAGGTATTCTAGGGCTCATGAACCCACAAAAATAACTAAATCACGAAGTAAAATGAAAATTTGTAAACAATCAGATTCCCACCACTCACAAAAATGTATCCACATCAAATATTAGACAAAACTAACATGTACTGTACAGCCTGGCACGTTTTCCTCGCCATGTAAAACTTGTGTATTTTTCTCCTTACAGCATCGCATGTAAAATCGTCTACTTCAATAAATTTCTTGTACCGTATTCTCACATTTAGGTACTGAAATTCATACTGAGTTTTAAAGTTTACCCTCTGCCCAATTCGCTTTGCTGTTGATTCTGAATTTCCTGTATCAGCATCTGTTGCTTCAATGACGTACGTTTATTTTAAAGACTTTTTTTCCACTGAATTTCGCTGCAGCATTGTGTACGATCTCCCGTGCTTGCCTCTGCAATACGGGTGTGGAAACCGTATTTATATAGCAAGGGTTTGTCTTTGAAAGATGTTTCTTTTTACCACAGCAACTCGGTGGTTTTGCCCACGGCCATTAGAAAGAGGAAGCCTTAGTGGCCGAGCTTTAATTTCAAGTGTATTGAATCTATTTGTTAGGATAGAAAATAGTGTTATTGATAACGAAATAATTTTAGACCGTTTTATATTTCCGTAAAACCTATCAATGCTGACCGGGGCAAGTAAAACATTATCTCCTCTACATGCATGCCCCTGAACTAGCGCAGAGTGGTTTCGTCGTGTTCGTAGAACTTCAGAAATGTAAGCGGTGACCCTATAATATTATAGGCGCACCTCTGTATCAAAATTCAATGCATACCTCTGTCGTAACTTTCAATGTATCCGGCTCGCATATTATGAGATACAGCAGTCTGAATAAGCAGTTTCAAACTAATTTTCACGTCATGAAATTACTCGTTGTAGTGTACCTTAATTGTGTCATTCCATCACCGTTTGAAATGTACTTTCTTTTCGAAAGGAAAACTACGGGAGGCACGTTTAAAAGTTTCTTCAAAATACATATTTTTCAAATACTCTTCAACGGATTTCAAGCACGAGGTATATTACATTTTAAAAACAAAATTGTTATTGAGTTGCAATTTATATAGCTGTTTTGAAAATTATGAAATACAAAATCATTTAAGCTAGTTTACCACTCTTGATCAAATTGCAATATTTAAGTAAACTTAGAAATTTAACGACGATTTACATTATTCTTGGCAAATAAAATTTAAGGGGGAAATACTCTTAGATAAAAATAATAAATATACGTAATGTATGCTACCCCGAATTTTTGTGATCGTGTTGATAGGTAGCAAAGTGTTTTTTTTAACTTTCCATATTATACTTACACCCTCCAATTTCTTGTGATACTCGCCACACCCCGAATGCATACCTTATAATACGTCCAATAGTGAATTAAAATAATTAACTGAGCGGGACTTACATATTGAGATTGTGGAAAAGTTACAATAAATGAGGAAAGTCGTTATAACTATGATTGGGGGGTCCAAGGGGTTCGTCGCGATTCCAGTGGGGTTCCCGTACAACCCCCGTGAGGGTTCGAAACTGCACATTCCCCATGGACTCTATACTCGTACCCCGCAATGGTTCTACCGTACTTTACACGCAACGTAGATGCCATGGAGGTTAGTCTTACCGTGTAACTCGGACCACCCAGCAGCCGTGCTGGAGCGATACCACAGAGTCGCGAGCTGCTAAGTGACTAATCCCCTCCACTACCTCAAGTGCTTGTAACGTGACACGTGACACGTAACGCGCATGTTGTTTTGTCACTTGTCCCACTTTAGGAAGTGAACTGCCAGAATGAGTCAAGGCGCGTGTTGCTTACAGCTGTGCGTACAAGTTCAAGGCCTCATGCTAATGGCCCACCTAACATAATCGTATTTGCACATTATTTCTTGGCATTTCTGGGTTACTTTCTATTGCATATGCTATATCACTGAGAATCCTCTTTGCACGTACTTTCAGAAACTGTTGAAATAAATAAATGTTTCCAGGAGGAAAATCATATGTGGTTTAATTGTTTCTGTCCGTATACAAATTACGAATACTCGCTTTGCGGCAAATCACATCCCACCGGACATAACTTATCTTAGCGAAAACCTTATTTCGTGATCTGCAACTGTTCCTGTAATTTTAGAGGTGTCCATGTTACGCGGACCATCTCGCATATATATATATATATATATATATATATATATATATATATATATATATATATATATATATATATATCAAAGGTTGAAAATCATCCTTTGAAAAAACACTCTCGGCATATGTCAACTTATTTTTTCTATAATCTGTATTCCACAAATATATAACACAGTGGTTAACTTTAGAGTACTGTACTATCGATTAAATTAAGTTTTACCTTAATATATTCTATAACTTGTAATATTGATTTCTTTTTCAAATATGAATTAACAACAGCGAGAGCAGCGACGTGTTGGCAACTAGCGATGAGAAATAGTTCACAGTAAAATAATATTTTAACCTACTTCTTTAGAATACTATTTGTAAATTAACCGGTGCCTAATGAAATATTTGAATGTTTAGGTAGCCCCGATGGGAACGTATTTTATTTTTACAGTTTAAAATAAAAGCGGAAAATATCGTGAGTAGGCCGTAATGGTACGGTGTTGGTTTATCGAGCGAGAAAGTATCTAAATAACTGTCTGCTGGGCGAGGCTTGTCGCTTTCTCTCTCTTTCTTCGTCTCTTTCAAACTCGGGAAATTTCACTTCGCTAGTAAGAAACTTAAATTATAAATGTTTTCAATTGTAGCATATTTAATACTTATTACAGCAAAATAATGATTTTTGAATTTGTAATTTACAACTGAAAGGAGATTTTAATGTTTGAATACTTAATTTATTATATTTAGATATGATGGCGGGGCAGTTACCAAGTGAAGTTGGCAGACATGGCGAGCCAAGACATGGCGTATTTTTTTTTTGCAAAACAAAACGAAAATTATTCTTACTCCGAAAAATACTTGAAATTACCACATCACGTTTGTAGACGTGTTTTTAAAACCTACCTACGCAAGTTACGATGTTGTGCTAAATCTGTGTTTCCGCGGCAGTAATAAATATACTGTGACGTGGGTTTCGTTAATTATTTCGTCTGTGAAATGGCGTGACTATGTGCATCGTGGTCGATACGCTGGTCCTGTATGTGCGTGATTTCAAATATTTGATTAGCACTAAATATACGTTTAAACTGTGAACTGTTTTTATGACATAGTTAGCTATTTACATCCACGTCTGTATATTTATCACAACATTGTACCTTTGCCCTAAGGGGTTTCAAACACAGTCGTGTTTGCCACGATCCTAGAAGATAAATGCTAAGTTTAGCCCGATAAATTTCAATAAACCTAATAAACAGTACGTAGCAATACATAGAAATATGAGCGGAATAAAAGTTATCGTAGGCTTATTTGTGTGCATTTTCACCGCTATCTTTTAAAGTTTGTGTGATAAAAATGATAAACACGAGTTGCGTTCTTGAATTCAATGTGCCTTTTTCGTTTGGTTCTTCCTTCGTTTCAAAATTTTTCCAACTGAGGCCGTCCCTTTAAAGAAATGACCAACCACATATCAATAACAAAAGGACAACCCGTTAACTCGCAGTTCTAACAGTGTTAAACAGTCACAGCAAAATATTAACGTGCATGACGTGTAATGTGCTATGTCGTGGAAAACAAATATGTTAATGTAATGTAACCGTAAGAACTATCGTTAATTCAGGCATTTTTAAAACGTCATAAAGCTGACCTAAATAAGGTTATAGGCCTAAACTGTGAATATTCGTACGAATTTGTTTATTAAATAGACTTAAGACAGAATTCTCTGAAAAGCTGTAAACAGTAAACAACACATTTGACAGGTATAAAAGTAGAAGTCACATTTCAATGTTTATTTTTAGGTATAGTGAAAGTATACGAGCATATGTACACACACAATGGAATGTAAACATTGATTTTGACAGATGTTACATGGCAGTCACATGGAAGTGTTTGTTTACATTTGGCGGAAGGATGCGAAACGGGCCAGCAAGAAGATATTTAGCAGGGCTCCGAGAAAGTTGCTTCCAATGGGGAATAAACTATATATATATATATATTATATATATATATATATATATATATGTGTGTGTGTGTGTGTGTGTGTCTGTGTTATAAACATTGGTCCGGCTACATGATCATCGCCACACTTTTTTTCTGAACTCGGTGTTATTACAAAATTAAGCAGTGTAAAATGAACAATTATTTTAGACAAATCCCTGCCACTGTTGTGATACCACAGACGATGATTCCGAATTAAGGATAATATTGAGCAATATTTTTTCGAAATTTCTTACATATTTATACCGGCGTTTTTTAGGTCAATAAATAAATCAAAATGAAGATGGGTACGAACAGGACGAGTTAGTATATTGTCAGGAAATGAAGTTTTTTATTTTTTCATCTTGAAGTTGTACAGGAATTTTGAGAATTATTGTATCGACACTCAGTCTTCCAGAACGAGAAGTAATACTGCTGTGTCGGTGCGGTGAAAATAAATTGAACTACTCTTAACTGTCTTCGGGGGATGTTGGGTGCTTGTCCTCGGAAAAGAGTTTCAAAATTTAAATGCTACCTGTCTTGTTTCAATTTTCATTTTACTTTGCCAGAAGTGATCCTTCCCCATCCACGAGATCAATAAGCTGGAAAATATGAAGGAAGGGGCGTGTAAGGAAAAGAACAGAGACAAAAATAAAGTAGATATTACACTTCCCGCGCTACATTGCTCCTGCGATGGCCGCAGGCTTCCTCGAACTCAATATCCACTCCTATCTTATTCTGTTCCATCGCTCTCTTTTTTCTCTCTTGTGCTTTGGGGACCGTCATGGTTGAAGTGTCGATTAGAATCTTTGTTCCCTTGCCCTCTCTCCTTTTCTCTCTTCCTCTCAGACTTTCTTTCCATTTCTTTTGTTTCCTTCTATTTTTAACCCCTCCCGCCAATTTCTTGCGCTTCGTAGGAAAGATAGAATCACTCCGGCCGAAAAACACTTTTCTAAAGTGGGAATTTGTAAAACACAAATTGAGAAGTTTAAACTTGGTAGTGCGAGGTTGCGGAGGGGTGGGTGGCGAAGTGGGGCATCTTTGCCGCCATTCGTAGTCTTTCCTCCCGACTCCTGAAGCTCGCCGACAGCCCCTGCCGACCACTTGGAAACAGCCACTCAATTAACTAAGCCAATTGGAACAATGTTACTCCAGCACAACTTCAGCTTTTTCTCCTCTCCCCGCCCGTATCCTCAGTGCGGTGTAGAAACTAAAGCTGCTCTGGACAAAACTCGTAGTCCGCTTCTTTCAGCTACAAGCAAAAACATATGTCTATTACAGAGACGGAACTGTATTGTTAATATTTCTCTCTCGAAATTCAGTGGGCTAAACCAAGTTCGTAAAGAGATGGAGGTCTTAGATAAATATAAGGGTTAGTTATAATTTCCTAATTTTATTTGCAATAACCACAAACGAAATTATCTTAACTCAACGTCTCACAATGAGTTAATATCACTTACTGTTTACTATTAATGACTTCAATTAATACGATTTATGACTATCTCAAATAAATCAATGGAAATAAATAATTAAATGTCAGTCCCAATAGACAATGTATAAAGTATGCGACCATATTTATAAAGTATGTGACCATATTTGACAGTTCTAGTATTTAAAGCAAAATATGTATTTCATGCCCATTCAGTCTCACCTCAGTTTAGTCCATATCCCGTCAGTCCGCAATTTTCTAGAATTCTCCGAGCACCCTCACGCACAGCAGGCTTCACTCGTCGGGTATCACGCCCTCTCTTCCATTCACACTACACACAAGCATCTCGTTCGCACTAAACTTCGCACCCGCACTCAGCTAGATGGCCTTTACCAAAGACTGATAGCTGCTGGACTGCTGCAGTATTTATAGGGTCGTAGGCTGCCATCCAGAAGTTTCACTAAATCCCTAGTTTCGTCGAGTGTCCTAATTCCCAAAATATTCTTGCTCCTCCTGTATGTTTGTCAGCTCCTACGCAGGGGGAGGAGAATGGGCTGTGATGACAGCCAGGTCTCGCCGCTGTCAAACATTCCTCGGCTTCCATTGGAGGGGGGGGGGGCAGCAGCGAGGCGGCGAGCACGCCTATCTGGATGAGGGAAGAGACTAGGTGGGTCACCATAGGCCATGCATAACGGGAGCTGGCGGCTGGTGTCGGCTGCAGCTTGTAACACTATGTTAACTTGCAATTATTTTCCATTAACATTTATACTGTCGTCTTTCTTTTAGGGTTCCCCCTCAGTCAGGCTGCGATTGTTGAAAAAAATATTTTCAGAAAAGCCAATATTCAAACTTTTTTAGAATAAGTTGTCAGTTTTGTTTCTGTTACGTATAACAAATATGAGGCCACTAAAATTAATAATCATTAGAATATACATAAAATTTACTTATATAACAAATCAAAAGCGGTAAGCATTCTCAATGTCTGTGAGTATTTAATTTCTCTCGAGTTCTTTCTACTTAAGGCTATGATTTACGGAGGGTCAATGTGTATTTTCGGGAACATTTATAAAATCTTGAAAATATTAGCCAAGCTTAACATCACCGTCCATTCGTGGCGTTTCCACTCATTAGTGTTACGGAGTAAGTAAACTTGCTGTTAACTATGCCCCATTGGTCATGTTATAAAATATCGAAAAATTTTTGTAGACCTCGTAACAATATAGGCCAAAATAAAAAAATGGTTGTGTAGTATTCTGCACAATGCTGTGTGGGAACTGTCAAATAAGAATATCTAATACTATTCTATGGCAAAATGTAAGGTGGAAAACCTTCACGTCAAATTGCATAACAAGCATAGTTTTTGAGACAAACAACTGGCAATGTGAAGAAAGAACTGTACTACTACTACTACTACTACTACCACACACACACATTCCCACGCTCGCTTGAGAAACCTTTACACACATTCACAGTAGTTGTTCAATGATGGCTCCGCGCACTGCTATGCCTTTTTTCAGCGCATGTAATGCATGTGCCCTGCATGGCGACGTCAGTCGTGGTGGTAGCAGCTAGAAACCACGCGATGATGCCCTCAGGCGACTGAGACGGGTGGTCTTGCTGATACACCACAGACTTCAGGCGAGGCCACAAAAATAAATCCAGCTGAAAGAGGTCTGGTGACCGTGGTGGCCATGCCCAATCGTTCCAGACATATCATGTTGGTTTCCTTATAAATTATTCCTCTAATGCCATTTCACGTGCAGGTAGTTTTGCCGTACATTTTGCGTAGAATTGTATGCCCCATTCCGTATTCGCGAGTCTCCACCAACCCAGGATACGTCACCAGGGTTGTAGTCGATGTTAGGGAATTGGTATATGTACAGATTTGTATATTTAATCTTCTTCGTATAAAAATATCGAAATTGGTAAAATAATATGTATATCATGTTAATTGTTATACACAGAGTTCTGTCAAACTGCAAATTATAAAGAATAAGAAACACCATTGATATTGATGTGATATTTCTGATATGCTATAAACAGTATTTTACATCCCATATCAAGATGTCAACAGTAGATTTACCTTTCATTTGTTCGAGATTTCTACTTTTTTTACACTTAAGTTGTTAATATGGCATTGTATAAAACCGTACTTTGGAACATTTACTATTATACTTGCATGCGTGTATTAATAGAACGAACATAAAATAATAAAATGTTCTTTCTGCTTATATTATTTGAAATGTTTGAGTAAACGTTATTTTTAGTGGGGTATGTAAAACTGTTAAACGAGGTGATTTTATGAGATACTTGACTTAAAGTTACACTTACTGCAGGCAATACAAGAAACCGAAAATTTGTCGGTATTAGTTTACATTTCTTTTTTTTTGTTCTTGTTCAACCACAGACAACTGCATTAGGAACAATTTTACGCACGTAGTTTTATATATGGCATTACAACAGGAAAACCTAAGTCACGGATTTTCTCTGCAACTACATTTTTGACAAAACATAGCGGTTAGGAAGCTGTTCGCTCATATGACGTGTATATCCAGTTTCAAAATTACAGTTATTGCCTACTCACAGACTCACAAGCCGAACAAAGCGCACATGCCTGTGTGTGGGTATCACAGTTCCCTGTACATAAAAATTAATCTTTTTTATAATTTTAACTCTATATGCAATTCCTTCTGTTTCGAGAAGCTGTAGAGAATGATCTAACGTAGATTATTAATACATATATTTTTTTTCATTAAGTCGCGTGGTTTGGAACAAAAATTTCAAAACAGCGAGACTTCGTGATTATAGTTGGTTCGAACATCCATACTTTCAGTTTTATTGAACTGATTCGGAGGTTGAGCACGTACCATTACAGTTCCAGCCCGCTTGCATAGTAATAATGACGGCTTCGCATCTACATCCTGTGAGAAATCTTGAAGATTTAACTACTTTTTTCATTTTTCGATTTGTACTTAATGGAAATACACACGTTTGTCACTCATCACGATTAAATTTAGGGTAGTAAATACAGCTGCAAAGGTTACAATGGGTGTATAAACTATTTCCCAATTAAAAGGAAAGTAAACTTTTAAGTTTAAATGAAATATCAGCAAACGTTAAAATACGAATATTTAAGATGGCACTGATGGAGCTGTCTTCAGGTTACATTTACAAGTAAACACAAAGCACACACGTAAACGTCGACAGAGAAAGATTCGATTATGCTTATCCGCTGAGCAGTCGGTTAGAGTGAGGTTGCCTCACTTATCGAGGAGGAAGTGTGGAATTCCTTGCCGTTTCTCATTTTTTGTTAGTAAGGTTTTCAAATTATGTTCCAATGATAAACATTAACATATTTCTTGACTTTTTTCTTCATACGGTCAGTGATGATTTTGTGATTACGTTAAGGCGTATGTACTCTACCTAAATTAAGTAAGTTAACGGTAAAATGAACGCTAAGGAAACGTTACTATGAAAGCTCATTTGTTCACGATAAATTGATAATGCAGCTGGCCGGCCGTCTATTGTAGTTCTCTGACAATCGCTAGTAAAGCAAAATGGCGGATAGGTACCCAAGTTGCTAGCCGCAGATTTCTCAGTCAGAGTATTATATATGTCTCGTAATTTTGTTTTTTATTTATACCCTTGCTTTAAGCTTAAAACGACATACTTATAAAATGTTCACCTACATAGCCGTGTGCAGTGGTAATGTATTGGCAACATCGCGCGGAAGGGTCAGTGTCGGACTTTACAACATGGGTTTGAAAACTGTGCAGTCGACACACTGCTGTTTTTTGCTCTTTTACGATCTTATTTGAAGTGTGTGTGTGTGTGTATATATATATGTGAAGGATCATGAAAATACCGAATACTAGTATTGTGCACGACTGTAAAATTAACTGCACAACGAACGAGAATGAAATTAGAACGGTTTGTGCAGTGTTTCAAAATACCCAACGGTCAGAATCGGCGTTCAGAGGGAATTTGTGTAATCCCACGGGAAAAAGGACACTTGACACAAGTTTAATGGAACGTTTTTATCATATTCACGAAAGTGACTTACCGTAACGTTTTTAATACGGAAACGTAGGTGCAAATAGGCGTGAATATGTACAGGCAAAAAAAGCCAGTTCTGAAAAGAGTGACTAACCAGGGTTTAATTTTCAAAGTTACCAACGTATTTTACTCACAAATATACTGAAAAATCATAAATCTTCTCTTAAAACGAAGAAATAAATCGAAGGAAAGCAGAACTAAACTTACAAAGTGAGTATGTAGAAAGAATGATGGAAGAGAATAATTTAAATTGTTTCGCTTCTCCTTTAGGGCCTCGTTCTATCGTGCAATCGGTCAAACTGAACTATTTTAAGCAAAAATACTATTGTTTAATATTTGAAATAGATGTGGACACTGCACCTAATATAAATCACAGCATAAGGATTAGCCTTCAGTGTAACCAATAAATCTACGAAATTATAGATACAATTATATATATATATATATAATGACACATATTAAAAGTGATAACAGGAAAAAAGGCAGATTCGCTAGTTTGTAAAAATAATATATGGAAAACACTGATTATTTTCTATTGTTTGTTCTAGAAACTTACAAAAATGAATTTTGTGAAAGCAATGAATGATTAATATAATAAACATATTGATTGATAAATTCTTCTCTCCTTTAAAAATACTTCAGTGTCTAACTTAAAATATTTGTTTTTAAACCTTTAATTACACGTTTTGTTTGCACTAGTCAACATCTTAAGCTTAATTTATTTCAATTATCTTTTTATAAGTCAGTGAATTTAACTTTAAAACGTAGTTTTTTTTTATATTCAGAGTAGGTATGCGACACTTTCGTTTCAAATTTAATTTCAGTTCATTATCTAAAAAAATACAATAAAATACTGTTTTCTCTTCTTATCTACACGTTTATTTGTGTATATGAATATTGAGACATACACTTAGCTAGAAGCAAAATTCTCAGAGGCTCATGTGTTTTCAAAAATGTGTGGCAATACTGGGACGCTCGAAATTATTATTAAAGCATCGGATCTATAGTTGCTGTCTATTTACAAACACATGTGATCCTTCCAAACAAAGAATAACACTGTGATGTGTTCAAGACAGTTGACGGTGCTACAGCTATATGGAATGTGTAAAGGTTTGGAAAGAGGGGCAGCATGTTGAGCAGGGAACCGGACGGACCCTTGTGGACGAGGAATTTCCAGCGTTGCCACTACCAAAGCCGCGGCTCTCGACTTGAGACGGTTATGACACATATGAATGGCTTCCGTAGACTGAAAATTCAGCTATAAATGGGTTTGCACATATCTAAAGCATTCTGTAGCAACACCTATCCCAGCAAACACAACCTGTAGGCAAAGTGTCAGCCCGATACCTGTACTGTTGGCAACTGTCGTTTCAATGCAAGACGATAAATATCTTACAATGGCGTGAAGTCATTTTTTAGATAGAATGTTTGCCGTGAGAAAAAAGAGACAATGGCCCAACATATTTTTTTTTGGATAGCAAATGGATATCACCGAAAATATGTCAGCATGATATTGCAGAGCAAACATTTAGCAAGCATCTTAGAAATGTTTCTCAGCCGATTCCCATACAGTATCTTTGTCTTATCTGTAACCTGGCTTTATATTATTTATTCTCGCCCGGTAACATTTTCGACAAAAGTCTCTTTACCACAATCAAGATATAAATATGGTGTATTTGTGCCGATAAACTTTTGGAAAGTGTTTTGAATGGGCAAGATGATAGCTCGCTGCTAATGGCATGATGTTATTTTTGAGAAAAAATGTTTGCAGTTAGAAAAAAGACAATGCGCCACTGTATTTTTAGGATGACAGAAGGATAACACCGAAAATATGTCGGAATGATATTGCAGAGCAATCATGTTGCAAGCTTCTTAAAAAGTTTTCTGGGCCGATCCCCATACAACAGCATTGTCTTTTTACTAAGATGGCCATTATCTTATTTATTCCGGCGTGGTAATGTTTTAGAGACAAGGCTCTTCATGACAATAAAGTTATAAATATGAAGGCTTTTTGCCGACAAACTTTTGGAAAGTGTTTTGAATAGGCAAGATGTTAGCTTGTTGTTAATGGTATGAAGTCTTTTTTTTTAACAGTGTGTTATTGACCAGCAATTTTTTTTCCGTGAATACATATGTGTAATGGCATTTGTTTACTGTAAAATATTCTTCAATTGTATAACCATTCGACAGATATATTAAAAACTAACATAATCTTCTTTGTTTGAAGCCTCTGAAGAAATAGTTTTTTAAATAATTCGTGTCCGAAAATTATTTGTTATATTGTCATGGAATGTATACATTCCTTTATAATAATTTGTGTCATGATATATTTTTAATTACTGGAGATCATCAGAAACTTACCCCGTGGTATACAGGTTACAATGCCGGACTGTCAACAAAAGGATCTTAAGTTTCAATCCTGTGCTTAGGAAGCAAAAGATTCTCATATTATACTATGTGTTCAGAAGTAAATGAAATAAATATATGTCATGAGGAAATAACAATTACCAAAATTTTTAATTGAAAAGCTAAGTTTGTTTTCGTGGTTATACTGCTTATTTCTGGACATCATGCTACTGCAGGCTCATCATCATAATTACAACCAGCCGTCGCAGGCCTGGCATCGTAACGACGTCCAGCTATCACACGGCTGGCATCATAACGACATCCAGCCATTGCAGGCACGGCATCGTAACGACACCCAGGTGTAGCAGGCCCTGCATTGTAGTGATATCCAGCCCTCCCAGGTATGGCATCATAACGACATCCAGCCGTTGCAGGCCCGGCATCGTAGCGACATCCAGCCATCAGGCGCGGCATCATAACAACATCCAACCTTCGTAGTCCCAACGCTGTCAGCCAAAAGTTAGCTGGAAGTCCATATTTCCATTGGGCTGCTTTCGGCAAAATACAGCGGGATGGTATTGGCTGGCCGGAGTTTGTCGGCTGGCTTTTACAGGCTCGATGATGGCCCATTCTTTTCATATATGTTGTGCCGGATTACATTTTGTTTCTTGTTGGTAGTGGTACAGTGTATTTCTTACACTGTTGGCAAACAGTTAGCCACCAGTCCATATTTCCATCGGGCTGCTTCCGGCATAAGACAGTCGGCCGGTTTCTGCTGGCCGGAGTTTGTCGGCAAACGTTTATCAGCCCGATTCTAGCCCACATTTTCCATGTTTGTTGATATGGGGCCAGATTTTTCGTGATAGCATTAGATGTGATTATAACTCAATGCCATATCTATTGAAGTAAGTAGCATGGGGATTGGTGCAACAGATTACTAAATTGACTTTGGCCTGTACAATCTTGGCTGAATAAGTGACAAATATCTCTGTACAATATATGTCATCCTGAAGATGCTGTCATGACCACTCAGACAAGATGTGTAAGGAATAAGATGAATACCAGGGAAAGGATAGTGGTTGGAACCTCGCCTCTGTAAAACATCTTCAGCTAAGGATTAATAAGCTTTACCTGCTTAGAGCTTCATCCTACATCGATTTACCATCAAGCATCAAGGCTAGGAATGCAGTTATTAATCCTCAGAACAGAAATCAAGAATGATTCAAGATTTGTGAAGGACCACACCCAGTATGTGTCAATGAGCGATATCATAGCTTGGAGGGCAAATTTAATTTCAGTGGACTTTTGTTCCCCATGCCTCTGTGGGAAATGCATCTGTTTGAGAAGAATAACTGTGGCGTTACTGTGAATATTTTTTCGCTTGATGATGAGAAGGTTGTGCCCATTCGTATACAAAATGAGGAAAAACCTGTGCATTTCGACCTGCTACTCCTAACTGATTATGACAACAATCACTACATCTTAATTACCAATTTCTCTAGACTGATACTCTAACAGCTGACACAACATACTGAATCTATATATGTATACAAAAGGTGCTTCACATATATCAAAACATTCCACGCATTACAAGTCTCACTGGAAAGGTAACTATTGAGCAGGTTAAAGATTTACCATTTGTCCCCATCAATGAGTGTCCTCCCAGAACCAAGCAGACCAAATTAATCATGACTCTGACAGATGAGTACAATTATGTAGTGCAATATGTAAATTTGAAACAAGCAGTTGAACATGGTCGACAAATAAAGAAGATTCATCGAGTTTTGTAATGTAATCAGAAGACATGGTTGAAACCTTACATTGATATGAATACAGAAAAGCATCAAGTAGTTGCTTATAATTTTGAGAAAGATTTCTCCAAGCCTGCCAATAAATGCAGCGTTTGACAAGCTTATGGAAAATATAAAAAAAAGCAAGAAGTGTAATAGGTATGCAGGGAAAACAGAATTAAAAAAACTTATTGCAAAATCCTATTTGAAGGATAGGATAATTTATGATGAAAGTATATCATTTATGAAAATTAACAAAGAAAGTGTTCAGTTCTACAAGCCTATTTATGCAGGATTAGCGGTACTGGACTTACCAAAGACCTTGATGTAACTGTTTCATTATGATGTCATGATGAAGAAATGTAATGAAGATATTCAGTTGGCACATGTAGACACTGAAAGTTTCATTTTTGAAATCGAGTCAATGGACGTTTACCAGAATTTGTCCTCGGACCCAGTATTCGTGATGGAATTTGACACAAGTACCTAACCCCCCCACTCATCAATACTACAAGTCTACTAACAAGAAAGTTGTAGGGAAATTTAAGAATGAGTGTGGTCCAGATGAAATGTGTGAATTTATAGGTCTGAGGGCTCAATTGTATAGCTACAAATGCATCAGCAAAACTGTCAAAAAGGCTAAAGGAATACAGAAATATACCATCAAAAATCGGTTAATATCTAATGATTACAATTATGTATTATTGCAACAGAAACAAATAATATCACTTGTAAACATTGTTAGATGATGCTATCATCAGGTATATATTGAGTGCAGTAATAAGCTGGCATTATGCTAGATGTATGAACAAATGAAATTAATTTATTACTGTGTGGATATTCTACCCTATGGTTATAAAGAATAGTTTAATAATTGTTGTTATATAAGTACATCTTGTGTACATAAAATAAGTGTTGTAAGAAGTTGTATATATTTTATGATTGTCAAATTAAGAATGTCGGAGATAAGTGTTGTAGAAAGATATATGCATATATATAATTTTTTGTTTGCTAATTGAAATATTCTCCAGATAAGTTATGTAAATAGTTGATTTGTGAATGTTAAATGAATTATGTTCGAGGCAAGTGTTATAGTAAAATGTAGATTATTATTTTTTTGGTAGTTAAATGTAGTATGTTATGGATAGGTGCTGCAGGAAGCTGTTATAATCGATTTTTGAATGTTTAATAAAGTGTATTCGTGATAAGTGTTATAAATTAATTTTTAATTATAAATTAAATTGACTCTATATAGGTGTTGTAGGAAGATGTATTTAATTGATTTGTGAATGTTAAATGAAGTATGCTCCAGATAGGTGTTGTAGGAAGATGTTTATAATTTATTCTGGCATGTTAAAGGAAGTATGTTCGAGATAAGTGTTGTAGGGAGATGTATTTAGTTGATATATGAATGTTAAATGAAGTATATTTCAGATAGATGTTGTAGGATGATGCCTACGTAATACATTTTTGAATGTTTGTTTATGTTCGATATAAGTGTTTTACATATATTTTTGTGTGTTAAATGAGGTACGTTACATATAGGTGCTGTAATATGTAGTATATAACTGATTTTGATTGATAAATTAAGTATGTTCGGAATAGGTGTTGTACATAAATTTTTTGAATCTTAAATTAAGTATCTTCCAGATAAGCATTGTAGGAAGATGTATATCATTGTTTTTTATTGACAAATTAAGTATGTTCGAGACAAGTGTAAAAGGGATGTGATATATATAAATTATGTGAATAATAATTTTGTAGATGGTGGGGAAAAAGTGAATAGTCAAAGTATTGCAAACTGATTTTCTCATTTCTTTTTTACCATTTCTTAAAACAGGGCGTGCATACATATCGTACAATTCAGTCACTCGAGAAATGATAAATGTTAAATGAAGTATATTCCAGATACGTCTTGTAGGAAGATGTATATAATTGTTTGTGATTGATAAATTAAGTATGTTCCAGACAAGTGTAAAAGGGATGTGATGTATATAAATTGTGTGAATTATAATTTTGTAGATGGTGGGGAAAAAATAAATAGTCAAAAGTATTATAAACTCATTATCTCATTTCTTTTTTACCATTTCTTAAAGCAGGGTGTGCATACATATCGTACAATTAAGTCACTCGAGAAATAAGTGAATGAGTAGATCTGTGAAGAAATATAAATAAATATAATAGATTTATTTAACAACAAAGAGGAATAACTTCAAACACTCGAGAGAAAGGAGGGAGTGAGTAAATGTTGAGGTTACCATCAAATAACGAATAATGCTTTCAATATAATTAAAATATGGAAACATCAAAAAATAAAATTAACAGGGGCATACACTAAAAGTTTTCCTCCATACGCACCCCTTTATAAAATACTGATTTGCGAACATAATTACATGGATTCGTGAAATGTTTACGCAACAAAGTTAGTTTTGGTTCAAATTATAACTGGAAAATGAAAATATTTACCAGCAGTCTTATAATGTTTGTGTAAATAAGCATATCTAACACCTACTGTAATTGTGAGAATACACATGTATTTACTATCATCCTCACCTCTCCCCTTACCAACCACCCGCCATCAGAGCTCTGTCGTGCACCAACCACAGCGCTCTAACAGTCAGCAATCATGATGATGCCGAATGGAGGTGAGAGACAAACTCGAAAACTAATAACAAACGAATTTGAGAGACGAGAGAGAAAAGGGCAAGAAAGTGCGAGAAGGACGAAGAAAAATAGAAAAATGGGATTACTCGGAAAAAACTCTCGGAATGATAGATAGGTAACATGGAAAGACAGAGCATGAAAAAACATGGAACGATTGAGCATGAAAAATGACATGGAATGATAGAGCATGAAATCTTACAGACTTGCTATATATATGTCAACTGGAAACCAGATGGTCACCAAAAGGAAATTTTGAAGTAAAATCGGGAAATTTTGAGGGAAAATTGGGATTTTTAGGGAAAAAGAAAATTTGGAAAGAGAAAAGGGAAATCCAAGATGGCAGTGATGTATTTCAGATTCTAAGCCACAACCCTGTCGTAGAACATACATTATATATATAAGGTATATATAATTAATTTATATTGCATATCTTTACCAGAGATATGAGCAGCGGCCAAATACAGTATGCAAATGAATAAAATACATATAATTGCAAAAATTTTGTGAAGTATAAGATTTAAAAAATGGTTCCAATGGACCTAATTTAGTGCACGTGGTGGCATCACTTTGTGTGAAAATTATAAGCATTTTAATATACTTTATTATCTATAAATGCCACTAGAGTTAACTTGAATTTAAAGATGCACTATATCTATAGGGATAGTATATTAAGTTTTGACAATCAACACAGTAAGAGCAGTTTACCAAATTCATAGTATGCACATGACGAAGTTTGGTGGAGACGCATTTTATGTCTGTACGACGCCGTCTAGACATACCCAGCAGTTGGCTCAAACGTGTGGCATCCCATTATTACAGTGGCTTGATGCTGAAACCATTAGGTACGCGATAGCACCTACACATGTCGTCAAATTTCGGTTGAACAAGACAGACGAGGCCAAAGAGCATCGGCATTTTCTTGGCATGGCGAGAGATTTGGTCGGCTCTTAACAACAAGGTCTTGAGAGCCGATGAAAAAGAATTGGGTTGAACATAAAGCTGTGCCGGAATTAAGGAGCAGGGGAAACGAGAGATTCCCGAGAAACACCACCAACCAGTGGCATCGTCTAGCACGATTCTCACTTGCGAAAGTTCGGGAGCGACCCCGTAGGGAATCGAGCAAGCGTGGGAGGCGAGTAGTCTAACCACTACACTACCGTGGCTCCCCGGCATTACGTGCGCTTAGTGTTGTGAAACCACATTAGATGGCGCCTGCCATCTGTACACAGTGATTGGACACTATAAAACATCTTGTGTCATCAAGCACCTATGCAATAAGCGACTAGCATCAGCCGGACTACGGGTTTACCGCCCTGTGCATAGGGTACCGTTAACACCAGAGCAGAGAGAGTGTTGTCTAGTGTGATGCCGTAACCTGGAAGCATGTTGGAATGGCTACTCGCATCGCGTCATGTTCATCCTTGTATCTCCGATTTGCATTGCCACGGATGCCAGTCGTGAGCGAGTATGGTAACGCCGAAATAAGAAGGCATTCCCTGCCAAACGTTTGGAGAGATGCATTGCCATCACTTGTGTCGTCATGGTGCGGGCCCTATAGGGTATAATACCTGATTATCTGTGGTAGTGATTCGGAGGACCTTGATTTCACAGCGGTACGTCAGTTACATCCCGCAGCCTCATGATAAAACCCCCTGGTTCAATATTTCAACGAGGCAACGCTTTTGGGAAACGCCAGATGTGCTTATTGAATGCAAGTATAATGCTGAAATGTTCTCGTGGCCAATAATGTGCTTCGATATGTCCTCAAAGAACATGTGTGGTATCAGCTCACATCAAATACAACACAGTGCCGATCTGGGGGCTATTGCAACAGCTGTGGGCCGACTTGCCATGCTGCACGACGCCCTTAATAGGCACGTCTATCCAGGCCCGTGGGGGTGCCATGCGTAATGAAATTATATTAGGATTATGCCCATACTGCTAACTCTGTTATCCATGTGATTTAGTATTGTAATCATTGCAGTAATTTCACATAATATTTAAACACACTTTTATTAATTTTCAGCATTCTAAAATGATTACTTTTTTTCATGAACGTATGTACGCTACTCTATTTTAATGTATTTATTTTTAAAACAAGTCGCCATTGTAAGGATTTGAACTAAAGGAGAAGTATATTGATTCAAACCACTTCATGTTACAACATACTGCCGGTATTTTAAACACCACATTTCAATACTTTTATTCATTACTTCAAAATTTTGTTGTTAGAACAGTTTGTGTTTTTATTCGTTTACTTGCAATAAGAAGGTCAAATCACTAAACATATTTGATGAATGAGTTAATTTTAAAGACAATATAAATTCATTGAATCTTACATGTGCAATTATGTGACGAAACTTCATGGCCAGATAACCTTAACACACTCAGAGAAAATAGACGGCTTATAAAAGAATAAAGCAGCTGTCAAAAAAGAAAAATAGTTTAGGAATTTTTATGGACTTTAAGGAAATTTAAAAGTGGAATCAGAAATCAGTGAGAAGCCAGAGAGAATTTTCAATTTCGAGGAATTGGGGTTTTCTTTGAATAGCAGACATCCGAAAATAGTAGCCATTTACAATACTAGTGGTGTTTACAGTTCACTTTTCGTGATTTTGAATGGTGTATGGTGCAGGGAATCACCATGTGAATTTGCCATTTGTTTCTGTAGCAGTCATGTATGAATCTCAGCTACGTAAATGGTTATTGTTTTTCAAATAGTTACAACATTTCCAGTAACACCATATCTTAGGGAAGTGACAGCTTATTTCAGACGGTCGTGCATCAGACTGTTCAATTACAGTAGATGTCTGAATTTTTGCCGAGAGAATTAAACTATATATTCTCTAACCATTAGACCCCGCTACATTCAAACGGTTAAAAACTAGCTAATTTAAGATGCAAACTGCATTCATACACTTCCACCCAGCATAATCAATTAATAAATGTGATTTCGTAAAAAAAAATTACGACAGCTTGAGACGAAGCTGCATCCCATGAAAATGCTACAATGGGATTTCAATGTAGCAACCGCTACCCATTTAACTCTAATGTTATCTCTTTTAATAAATTCATACTTTCAGTAGCTTTCCGTTCTAATTCTCCATCTTTTCAAGTGCAAATTCTCACAACATTCGCACTGCTGATTCTTCTTTAGATTTTACTCATGAGTGCACCCACCCTCTCCAAATCTTCCAAGACCACGCTTACTCTGATTCAGGTTAACAATTCTTCCACTTTGTTAATCGTTCAATATATCAAGATTTTTCTACTCTGTCTATGCCTGCTGTTTCCTCCATGTCACCCACCAAGCTTAAACTCTCTCCGTGTAATGACATTTTACAGGCTCTAGGCCTATCATTTAGTAAGCATAAAAAAGCAAATCAAACAAGAACGAGACAAAGAGTGCGACATTTGAAATCGTAGGAAAATGTCATGACAACTGCAGAAAAAACATAAGATAATTACATAATAAAAGCAGAGAGTAGGCAAAGTAGAGATGCGCCAAATGTTTCTTGAAAATAAATTGTTCTTGAGGAGAGAAGAAACAAATGTGGGGGAAGAACTTAATGGTACGCGATGTGAATTCTGCATTAGATATTGTAGTCAATGTGTTACAGAAGAGACTATATCAAGTACCAGAGATGTGAAAACTGATGCCATGAAATCTGTTCAGGTGTGAAGAGGAAAAAATGAATTCATATTTGGTAAATGTGTGTGATAAAATTTGTATCAGCATGATCGAATTTTTCCCACTACGATCGCATTTGCCCCGGTCATGATCTAAACTACCCCTCCAATTATATGTTTACTCTAGTTCCGCCAGTGTTGAATTTAATTTTTTGTAATTCTAAACATTGGAATTAATGCGTGATTAACTTCGGTGTATTAAAGTATACATAATAAAGTTTATGTATAACGTAAAAATTTTATTTTCACAATAATTTATATGAATAGTCCCGTCCCACTCCATAAGTTTTACACCACTGTCTTCATTTTACGAGGCCAGCTTTTAAGTTTAATCCTTAAAGTCGTTTAGTATGATTTGTGCACAAAATAAGATAAAAAGTCTTAGAAATTAATTTCCTTATATATTTATACATTTCTTTATATATTCGTTTTTAAAACGAAATGTACATTTTTTAGTAATACATATTATTTCAGTACGAATTTATGGTATTAAGTGGTATAGGTGCATTACTCATATACAAGTTTTATCAGATGTTTAACAGAGTCCCTTATAGACAAACGAATAGAAATGAAGTATTCGCAAAAAATTAAAAGAGTTGCGCCGAGATTGTAACAACACAGCAGGTTAATTTTATAACTTTAGAGTAATCAGGTGTTTGAATAATAAGATTTCCGTTATTTCGAAAATGTCATCGTCTGTGCAGACTGAAACACTTCAAATAGCAATGCATCAGTGAAACTGAGATACTTCATTATGGGCACAATCACTTCCTTTCGGTTGTAGTGGAATATGTACAGAGTTACAAATATATATTTTGATGGGTGTGCGGTTTTTTTATACGCCTTTAAGTGTTAAACAAAGCCTTTTAAAGAAAATAAAAAATGTGGCATCAAAATTACGGTAAAATTTGGAAGTATTTGGAAGGCCTTAAAAAGCACGAAGGTAATTTAGATTTTAGTTACAACAGCGACAACATAGACGGATGAATAATGTGCACTTTCAATAAAACTCATATAAAAATATTTATTTCGCTGAGTCTTAATCCTTAATGATTCACAACCAAAAATTATTTAGCTATTTTCGTTGCCTCTCATCCCTGAATACGGAACATGGATGGAATCTGATGGATGGTTGGGAGGGTAGTTAGTGGGGACTTCCAGCGGCTTTACAAAAAATAGTAAAAGAAATAATAATAATTACCAGTATCACATTACAGGAGAGAGGTCAAGCACGCCCATAACTGCAGCCACATTTATACCGCACTTAACCGCAGTAATATGATAATATGGTGACTGGTGAGATGCGAAGGGTCATGACGTCATTAAAGCAGACATAGCGAGGGAAATTCTTATTCAGATGGTGGTAGAGACGCCTATTTAAAGGACGTGCTTTTAGGGGAAAAAACTGAGGTATCTGCAGTTCCAGGAAATTTTACGGGAACCTGGCTCCTTTAACAAGTTGATCTGAAACTGTTGAAAGTTTTCTGTGTACGACTTCGCCTACAAGTCGCTCCTTTAACAAAAAAAATTTGCCTTGAAATTGTAAGTCGCACACCTTGTATCATCGGAAAATGGGACAAATTTAAGATATCATATAAAGTTTATTTAGAAAAAAACTTATAAATCATACAACATTTGGAGTTAAAGGTTTAATCCAATTATTTTGCTAAGTACGTAAACACATCGATATATATATATATATATATATATATATATATATATATATATATATATATATATATATATATATATATATATATATATATATATATATATATCGATGTGTTTACGTACTTAGCAAAATAATTGGATTAAACCTTTAACTCCAAATGTTGTATGATATATATATATATATATATATATATATATATCTGGATCACTCCTTGTAACATCAAAACTTTTCCTTGCGCCATTAACCTCAAAAGGTTGAACAGGCCAAATTCCTAAGATTCCATTCAACGTTTGACAACATTAAAACACAAGCTATTAGACTATGCGGTCACTTAAAAATGAATAATTTCAGTATCAATTACACCTTTTATAAGTCCTTTAAGAAGGTAACTAACGGGGTAACACAAACAACTGTAGTTTAATATCTTTGAGCTATTCTACAGGATGTGTATACAATCCCATTACATATTGTAAGGGATTGTAGTGGGGACCAAGAAGGTTACGCCTTGCATAGGAACTTATGTGCAGAAAAAGAACGTTTTCCCGCGACAAACCAAATACCATCATATCACATGATGACCTCTCCCAAGTCTGCAAGACACTACCTTGTTTATCTTATGGGTCCACTTACAAGAAGGGCTCAATGTGACGACCAGCGACGTCTACACAAACACAGTACCGTCGTACCACGTTCTGGTACACAAGATCACCAATACCTGGAAGTCCAAAATACCCCGCAGCCATAACTCGCGCCAGTAGTTCTTCCTCTGATTCCACAGATGGTTGGTAAATCAAGCCCTTCATATTGAAGTCCTGCTTCAAGTCTGACACGCATATCAATCAGCAAACTCAAGCAATTTTATGTGAGTACTCCTGCCCTGCCAAAGACTGTCCTGCCTGAACAATTTATTTTTTGTCCCTCCAGGTGGTGAAATGTGTGATGCCTAAAATTTTCTGGAATGCGATTAAAAGCTGCTATCATGGGGTTGGTGTGTTTACAGAACTACATGACGGTAATGACCTTGGTCAACACGTTTGCTTGGTTATTTGCCACGTCTGTATTTGGAAGCCCAGATTAATAAACTGTTATTTTGTCTGAAGAGGGGTTACTATTTGAAGAGGTAATAATTTTGGTGCAGAAAAGGATACTATTTTTTTATTCGCAACCCCCCTCCCCCCTTGGGGTAGCGCACGTCTGAACGCTTCCAAGCTCTGAGCGATACTGAAGAGAGGTGCGCAACGCTCCTGGAGCGGCCGAGCGCGGTCTGGTGGCTACTACTGGCAACACGTTCAGGCTCGCACACTCTGGCACCTTCCATGTGCCTCTCCGCTATTCCTGCTGCCTCCTTAACCTTCCCGAGCAGCATATTCGCTTATAATGTTTGTACCCAGTCCGAGCAAGTGTTCAGTGTTCCTCATTAAGTTGCGCGGGCTGACCGACTATAGATCGTGTCTACACCACTTCGTCCTTCGGGGTTTCAGCATGCTAGACGCGTTTTCGCGTAATATGAGTTCTACTCAAGTTAAGTATTGCAATGAATTTTTCAATATGGTATTTAATGGGAATGTTTGTAAGAGGTGGATTCTTCAATTTTTTTTGTCGTGCTGTAGAAATGATCTCCTGGACTACGACTTGCCAAAAGAATTTTAATGCCAAAGTGTTTAGTGGATATTTTATGGTGAGCCATTATGCTTTTATATATAAGTGTAATGAGTGTTTTTGCTCCTCCCCAATAGTATTATTGAAGTGAGTATACCATGTTGTACTTTCTAGTGAATCATCAGGCGTACTTTACTTTTGAAGTTGTAATGGTGCTTGCTTTACTCAGGGAGTCATTTTACCTTTTTAATAGGATTCCACAAGTGTTTATTTAGGCTGGTAACATCTTAGGATATATTAATATTGTTGTTTTTTTTCTGTTTGTTCCATTGTATGTGTGTTCTCTCCTTCCCCTAGTTCACCCATTGGTAGCACGCAACAGAAATTTAAAGATGCAATTTATATTTTTCAAATCAAGTTGCAAAGTGGTTTTTCTTGGTGATAATGTATAAATGGGCTTCAATATATTTGTATTGATTTCGGAATTTTTGGTGTTCATGCTTTCTTGATTTTTTTAATAGTGAGCGTCCTTCTCCATGCCTTCCTTTAGCCCTACAACGCACTAAAGGGGAGTAATAGAAAACTGCGCCACTCTGATGAAGGCAGATTTGAATACATTTCGTTGACCCTTTGTTGGCTTTGTTTGTTATTGACTGGAAATTAACTGTTGATTTGGAGATGTTTAAAGCTACTACCTAGTTGCAGGAACTGTCCAAAGAGACTCTAACGCAGCTGCTCCAACAACTTCATATTCAAGACTTGCCACAGGAAGCGACTTTGGATGAGTTCAGGAATTTAGCTCGTGGTGTCGCGCGGGATCCTACTTGTGGTGGGAATGAGCTACAGCCTATTATCATTAGAGCTAGAGAATTGGGCTCATCTTGTGGCACTGTAGTTAAAGAAGTATTTAAATTTTTTGATATTGAGTGTATTATTGACGATTTACAACACTTGTTTCTCCAACAAAATCAACAGCCAGGAGATACTAGGTTGACATATTTAGGCAAAATATAATGTCTAGTAGAGATCTTCGGTTTGCCAAATAGTGAATCTGAGTTTGTATAGCTCAGCCAAGAGTATTTATTATATATATATATATATATATATATATATATATATATATATATATATATATATATATATATAGAAAGAATGCGGTTCTGCGGGTCTGACCCCGAGCGAGAGAGAGGGTGGACGAGGGTAAAACCCAGCGAGCCAGTCAGAGGTGAGCAGCTATGAAATGTACACATACAGTATGTACTGCATGAAAATCGACAAGGCCAGTCTTGGTAGGTGGTAGTAAATAAACGTAGTCTGAAGAAGTGCCTATTTACTATAGTCCGTTCACGACTGGAACATAATTTCTATTAATATTTCCTACTCCCATTTTTAAGCAATAGATAAAAAATATGTTAAAACATTCAAACTATATTCTGTCTCAGTGCTGCCAAACTAAATGTACCCGCGCCAGTCACTGTGTGTAGTAACGATGCATGCAGCTGACGACTAAAGTGTTGTTCAAAAGTCTGTTCCAGTCGTGAACCGACTATGCAAGTTGTTGATCGTTCCAAATGTGTACATATATTTGAGCACTAGTGTAAATGTTAATAACATTATGGCTTCATATAGAAAAAAGTCCCACTATTCATGGCGAAGGCCGCGAAATAATAGGAAACATTATTTCATTTATTCATGAAGAGAAGATATCTAGGAAATGTACATATCCAATTGAAAAGTCAATAAAGCGAGCAACAGTTACAACAGGTAAATCTGAGTTAACAATATGTAAAATACGGAAGGAAATCAGTGCAGGAAAACTAACAGGCAAATAACTATGTACGCCTGGGAAGAAACGGATGAGAAACGCCCGAAAAATTTTGTTAGATGATTTTGATTTGATTGTTTTCCAACGTACAATCCAAAGTTTTTATGCTCATAGGAAGAAGTGCCTACATTAAAGAAGTTACTTTCTGTACTATGAACAGAAATTAATTTGTGCGGAAGCAAGGAAACGTTGCAGTAAATCGTAATGAAGATTGGCTTCCGATCCAAAAAAAAAAAAAAAAAAAAAAACTTGTATTACTGGAGAGAACAGACACTGTTGCATGGAGGGAAAGGTATTTACGGAGAATGCGACAAAATGATAGTCTAGGGGAGAGCAGGTTACCGGTGGTTTGTGTTGACGAAATGTGGATTCATTCTGCGTACACAGTCAGCAAATGTTTGCAAGATCTGCACATGGCAGGTGTGCTGAGGAACGACACGGCAAGCCAACGATAGATTATTGTGCATGCTGGTTCAAATGCGGGGTTTGTTCCTTGCGCTTATCTCATCTTTAAGCCTAAAATCAAAAGTGGTGACTACCACAATGAGATGCTTTTTGCGAATTTTTCAAATTGGGTATCCCAAAAACTCTTACCCAATCTGTCCCATAGATTCATAATTGTAATGGATAATGCATCATATCACTCGGTGGATACAAACAAAGCCCCTACAATGACATTACATAAGGCAGAAATACAAGAATGGCTCAAGTTAAATAACATTGTGCATGAGGAAGAGATGACAAAAGCAGAACTTCTCCATATCGTGAAATGTCAACGACGGGCTCCGAAGTATTGCATGGACGAACTTCTTAAAGAACATGGCCATGAAGTTGTCAGGCTACCTTCATATCACTGTAACTTAAATACCATAAAATATATATGGATTATTGCCAAGTCTCGTGTGGCGTAGAGCAACGTTTCGCAAAGAGCCGACCAAATAATGTGACTGACAGATGAAGCCATAAACAGTATTTCTGAAAAAGAAAGGAAATCAGCAGTGTTACATGTGAAGAGGGAAGAAGATATGTATTAGAAAAACGATTGTTGAATGGAAGAAGAAATTGAGAAGATTGTAATTAGTTTAGGTGGTGACAGTGATATTGACTGTGAAAGCGACAGTAGCCATGATACTGACAGCTTCAGTGACAGTAGTGTACATGAAAATGTATCCAATGGTGAATTTTCAGGTATCGAAGAACTTCAGTAGACTTAAGTATATATTAGCGATGCTACGTAACTTTACAGCTCACATTATATCATGAAGTGTTTCGGTAATATATGACACATTCCTTTCAAACAGTCTGTATTTCTTCAGGTGTACGTTTATCGACACGGGCGGTTGCCAGGAACGCACACCAATATACCTTTCCGGGAATCAGAATATACACAACACTTGTTTCGTGGCACGTAGTTATTAACATGACACTTTGCTAAAGATTTGTAATGTTATTAGTTGTAACTGTATTATGTATGCAGATATGTTATTCCTATTATGGGGTATTTTTTTAAATATTGATCTGTCATTTGTTTAAATTATATGTACTCTTACATTAATGTGGGCATTGTATCGTAGGACAAGGCATAAATGTGAGAAATGTGTGCAGTAAATATAGTTTGTTCATAGGTGATTTACAACTATATTTAATTGTTATTCTGTTAACGTTATTATGCCAAGCTAGATGGATGTATTTAATATGTAGATTTATGTATCATATGTGCGGAACTAACTGTACTGTTTGAAAAGTACCACGCCGGGTGCCTCTACTGCTTTCATCAGTACGAGATTCACGGAAACTACACTCCCCTTAGGGGCCGACATATAGAGAGCATTATTGATCATGTGCTGGTGTGGTATCAGCCTTATCTATTATCAGCGGATAGTCCGAAAACCATGAGCTCACTGAGACAGTTGTTTCACTGTGTAGATGTGCGCAAGCAAGTGAAAGATTGTGAAGGAGGTGCGATAAGTACGGCTCATGCTCAGGATATAAGTTTCCCCAATGCCACAAAAAAGATTGTTTAATTTAAATGCGGTAAACCAAATCACAAAGCGTACCAATGTAAAGTGTGTATGGTCCGGCAGATAATTCTCAGACCAAGCCAGTGGAAAAGAGTAGATCTCTTGTGACATGTTTTGGGTGCAGTAAGCCCGACCATTTTAAAGCCCAATGTCCTAATCAATATCAAACTAAGATTATGCATGTCCAAACTGTGAGTGATAATAAAGTGACTAGGGTAGGTAATAATTTCCATAAGAATGAGAGTACATAAGGAAGTAACTGCCCTAAGCAAGAGAAGAAAATTAAGAAAATTCAAAACCGAGGAAAGCTCAACTTAACATTTGTCTTACTGAAGGTAGGTTCAGTTGAAGAACCCGCCCTGATTTATAGTGGTTGTTCAGTGTCCTTGATCGATCAGACTTTTTGTAATAAGTTTATAGGGAACATCCCATAGGTGCTATGACTGTTGAACACAGTGAGATAACTATTTATAGTCTATAAAATGGGGTTTCGATGTAATCATGTGCTCGTTTGACAATATGTATGCACATAGGTCATTTATCCTGAAGGAGGGAATTTTTCATTTTGCCACACCTAAGCTACAATATAATTTTCGGCATAGATTTCCTCCACAGCACTCATGCCTATTTAAATTTTTATGAAGGCACACTGGGTTCTCCCTTTTGTAAAGAAGGGGTAAAGTTGATGTGGCAGGAGGAATGTAAGCAGGCAAATGCCATTGATAGTGATTTTGCCCAAGAAATGGGAGAGAAGTTACCATCTGTAATAACAGACAAACTGGTAGTATGTAACCAATATGTGCATGATTTGGTACTGACCGACAACACCCCGGTTAGGTACCATCCCTATAGTGTAGGTCCAGCTAAGAGACATGCTATTAAGAAAATGCTAGACCACTTGCTTGATGAGGATGTTATTAGGCGTTCTACTAGTTGTTATGTAGCCCAGCATTTTCAGTAAACAAAAAAGAGCCAGGAAAATTTCGGTTAGTGATAGACTACCGATGTATCAATTAAAACATTGAACTTGATCCTTATCCTTTAACTAAAGTAGACCAAGTTTTTTTCCGTTATTAGGGAAGGCTAGGTATTTTACAGTGTTAGACCTGAATCAGGCCTTTCTCCAAATTTTGTTGCACCAAGATGCACGGAAATTTCTTGCTTTTATTACTCCTTGGAGAGTTTTTGAATGGACCAAAGTGCCTTTTGGTGTTTCGTTTGGAGCCCAGTCACTTCCTCGTGCTTTAGAGACTATCATGTTGCCATATAAAGCTGAATTTGTTTTCAACTATCTGGATGATATTGTCATGTACAGTGATACTAAGGAGTTGAACTAGGAACATGCCACATTAGTCGTACATATGCTTTTGGAAGCGGGATTGACCATGAATCCAGAGAAAATCAGCTGGTGTAGCCGGCATGTGAGGCTGTTGGGATTTATTCAAAGCGAAGGACAGTTAGTGTTAGACTCTGATTGTATTAAATGTTTGCTTTCCTTTCCTCATCCAAAGATCTTACTTGGTGTAAGTCATTTTTTGGGCATGATAGGCTATTATGCCAGATTTATTCCATCTCTCGCCGAATCAGCCGAACCCCTTAATATTTTGAAACATAAGGGCCTAGAGTTTTTGTGGAGATACGAGCAAGAGGTGGTTTTGTTGAAAATAAAGACTTGTTTGACCTCTCCACTAGTGTTAAAATTGGTTGATTTTGATCGTAAATTTGTACTGCATGTAGATGAAAACTCCTAGCATTAGGAGCCATTTTGTCACAAGAATATGAAGATGGTGTTTTTCCCATTGCTTATGCTAGACGGCTATTAACATCCGCCGAAAGAAAGTACTCAGCTTATGAAAATGAAGCTCTTGCTTGAATATTTGGGGTTGACAAATTTTCCGATTATCTGTAGTATACCAGTTACAAGCTGTGTACAGACAACCAAGCCATAGCGTGGCTTTGGAATTCCAAGAAACCTTTGGGTAAATTAGGCCGTTGGATCGAACACCATAATCATTTTTCATTTGATATTATTCATGTAAAGGGAAAATACAATTGTGCAGCGGACAGTTTGTCTAGAATGTTTGATCATGACGAGTTTGTGTGTGTTGGAGAAATTCAGGAGCAGCTAAATGTTCTCTAGCAAGTTCCGGCAACTTATTTGAACACTAAGGTTTGGCAGCAAAAGGATTATGAATGTGCGGAGTTGTGGCATAAAATCCAGCTAGGTAAACTCACTGGTTTTATTGTGAAGAAGGGGATTATTTGCAAAACTTCACATAAGGGCATTTTCATGACCAGTGAGGTAAATGGTGTTTGATTATTTCCATAACTCTTATTTGGGCGCTCATCAGGGGCAAGTACGCACTTTTCAGCACATTTAACAACATTTTTTTTTTGGCCAGAAATGCAATCAGAAATTAGATATTGGGTGAAACAGTGTGCTTTGTGCCAGTGGGCAAAGGCCCCTAACAGTAGAGCCCAAGGACAGTTTAGTAGTTCACCACCTAGTTTTGTCTGGGAAAGAGTCTATATGGATGTGTTTTGCTCTCTCCATAAATATAAGAAGGGTTTTAACTATTTATCGTGTCTCGTTAATGGATTTTCAAAGTTTGTTTTGTTATTACCTATGAGAGACCAGAGGGCCACTACTGTTTGAAAGATCTTGCAGGAACAAGTGTTTTATTATTTTGGTTCACCCGCCCAAATTGTTACTGATGATGCGAGAAATTTTACTTCCACTGAGTTATCAAATCTAGCTTTTTCTTGGGGAGTTTGTTTGGTCCATAAAACCCCTTATCACCCTCAAGCGAATATGTCAGAACGGTATAATCGTACCAGTAAGGCTGCAATTGTTGCCATTTCATCATTATGTTCACACAGATTGAGATAAAGAGATACATGTCATAATATTGGCCTAGAATTCTTGTGTAAATTCTGCTACAGGTTTGACACCGCAAGAAGGGTTCTTTGGTCGGAGATTATTGCATCCTCTTCTTAATACCTGGAGCTTACATTTTGATGTAGACGTTGGGGAGCGAAATGATTTCTGGGAGGAAGCTACCAAGCATCTCAAGGATAAATTTTGCTTTTGCGTGACTAACAAATGTAATCCAGGAAATCTTTCTCGAAATAGCAAGATATCTCAAAGCATTATAGAAACAAAATGTATAGTATCAAATACAAGGTCACTGCTGAAATGTCCATTAAGTCACAAGGAAATTCAGTGACCGAAATAATATAAATTGCGATGGAGACCACCTGCCACCCCTCATAATAATGGCAAGTGTAATTTGTTGTAAAGATATATTGTGGTTTTCTGCATGTTGTGTGCCTATTCACATTCGACCCCTTGTGTCGCCCCTGTGTTGCATTACGGAGGTGCTCGGTGGGTGATTTCACAGATATTCAAGTGTTTCGCTTCATCAACTTTGCATTCATTGGTGGTTCTTATGTTAAATTGAAAGAGATATTGAGAAAAGAGTGCGCTACTGTTGACGACGAGTGGTCTCAGGAGACGGGTATTCCCAGGTGGGGATTTTTGTGGGTATATATATATATATATATATATATATATATATATATATATATATATATATATATATATATATCAGTGCTAGACACGGGATCGAAGCGAGCATCGTCGGGGCTTCGGGCCCGACAGGGTGCTGATGTCCTTAATCGAGATACGAGATGAGGAGGAGAGAATCGCTGGCGCTACTGTATGCCAGCGAGGAGAGAGATGTTGAGAGTCGGAGCAGGTCATAGAGATGCTATGAGGATGACTGCTGAATATGAGAAGTTAAGTATGATTATCTACGAACTTATCCGAATTTTCCAATTGAGTTGATACTTAGAAAATATTTATAGGAAGTCGTGTGTAGGGACTTCGTTTTTGCGAGGAATTTTGGACTTAAAATATTCTTCAGTAATAAGACTACATGAAAAAATTTCACTTATAAAGACTTATTTTTGTGCCCCGAAAATTTACTTAGTTTTTGAGCTCTGTATGGGACATAGAGATTTGCTGGCCAAATAGGAATTAGAAATATAAATATTTGGTCGAGTGCAGACTTTGCAGGAATTGGTGCAATACAGACATATGCTGGTTCATTACTGTGTGCAGACATAGAATTATTTCGTGCTATGGGATATTTGGACTTAGACTTTCCGGCTGGGTGTTCGAGGCTTTTACAAAGTGTTGGTGTGTTGTGAGAGGGGTCATGGGTAAACTGAGATAGGGACTTATATATTTTCACCAGCACGAGGGTAAAAGTTGCAGTATCAGTGAAGGACTGGGGATGGGTGTTATTCACAATTGGAGAGAAAATTGCATGCACAGGATTGACAATTTGAAGAAAGGAGTTTGGACATGGAACGGGGAAAGGATAGGAACATTGTGGAAAAAAAATTGTTTAGCGAATGTGTGAGTGGGTCTGGTGTGTCATAAATATACATGAGCAATACCAACCCTTTCTAGTGTAGCGGTAGAGAGAACATCCTCAGACTCGAGTCTATGTGCATGTATGACTTTGATGTTGTTAAGTGTCATTCCAGAGCACTTCGAATGTACAGGTAGGGAGAATATCCCTAAGCTCTGTGTATGAGAATGGGGGTGTGTTATCTGTTTTGACCAATACCGACACTTTCGAGTGTAGTGGTGGGGATAATATCCCCAGGCTCAAAAATTGTCCGGTTTGAGTTTTGCTGAATTTGGTGTGGAGTAGTGTATTGGTATTTTGTGCGGGGAAATATTTGCTTCTGAGACTACTTTGGTTCGATGCACTTGTAAATAGTTTTTTAATGTTATTTGGTTTCCAATACTGGTTGTAACAGATTATTAGTTATAAGGGTTATTGAAATACAAAAGGAGAAGAACTCAATAAAGGAATTAAGAAAATATGTGTCTATTTTGTATTGGCATTTATGAAGGTTGTTTAATGGGAGTTTTCCATAAATTTGGGAGATTTTAGGAAAATGTTTCATATTGAAGAGTATTAAAATAGTATTGACAAAATTAATTGTTTATACATAGAAAAATTGAATTTTAAGGTTCACTTGATATTTTAGTATATAAGAATGATTTAATTCCAAATTTGGAATTTTTTTAAGGAATTAATTTCCAAATACGAATGTATTTAGTTAAACTATTGAAAAAATATATGAAGTAATTTTTTTGGGGTAACATATAGGAAAGTACATAGGAACTAATTATTGTGTTTTATGTGTATAAGGTTGATATCCATTCCTTCTAAACAGAATAACCAAGACATAACATACCTACTCTGCTACTACTGGTTTTTGTTAATATTTTGGGTGTTGATGTTTTGTTGTCTCTTCCTTCTTTTTTCCTTATGATAATAGGTTTAGGCGGAGGGTTGGGGAGGTGGTTTTGTCAGTGTTGAGACACAAAGCACAATTTTCTGTGCAACTCTGTGTTTGTATAAGTGCCTTTCTAGTGAAAACTTGGATGTGTGGGAAACTGTCGGTTGGTATAAAAATATTCCATTCTGTTGTGTTTCTTATATTTTTTTAATATGTCTATAGGAGTAAGAACTACGGGTGCAGAAGCTGTCATTAGAAAGTCTGATGGGTATGTTAAACGTGCAGGGTTTTGGATTTAGAAACTCCGATACCACAGATGATTTGAGGAAGGTTGCTAGGAGTATGGTATGTGTTGGTGATGTATCAGAGATCTCAGGGGTAGAGTCTTCAATCCCGATGGGCGAGCCTCCTTCTTTGTTTAAGTTATTGCGCAACTTTCAATTTGATTTACAACACAGATTGCCATATTTGAAGTCTCTAAATTGGTCTTCAGTTATAGAATTTTTTAATTGGAGTGGGTAAAATAATTAGGTTTAGGAGAATAGTATTTGTGGCACTGCTGTTAAGAGTGCCAGAAGACTAATGATAGCTACTGTAGGGCGATTGAAGATAATAGGGAATTTTCTGCTTTAAATAGTATAGTGTTGTCCCGAGCTGGATTGGAGGTTGCTATTATGCAAAGGTGTTTTAAGATCTTGGATAGAGAGCAGAAAAGAGGTGAGTCAATGTGAGATTTCGCATAAGACACAATGAGATATGTCAACATTTTGAAGTAGCCTTTCCGATGGAGGCTATCTTGCAGAGGTGATTCTCATAACTGGTCTCTCTCTATAGTTGATAATGTTTGTATACTTCTTATTTCTCTAAATGATCTTTTATGTATAGTCGCCCAAGTAGAGGGTACTTTGGGGGATGTGAAGCAGGCCAAAAAAGTTTGTGAGATATGTGGTAAAATGAACTACAAGACAGAGCAATATTTTATAGGAAAGAAAATTCAAAAAGTAATGTCAGTAATTGAAAAGGAGGAAAAGGGAATAAGCAAGATATTTAAGGAAAATGAAAAATTTAGTAGTGAAGGTGGATATAGTGGCAGAGTACATCATAGGATTATGCGTTATAATTGTAACCAAGAAGGCCATGTTAAGTGGACGTGTCCGAAGATTAAGTCAGAAGTGTATAGGAATGTAAATTGATATAATTTTAAAAAGGAAGGTCTTATTTCGGCGAAATTGTCCTGATGAAACCATTATTAAATTGAATGAGGAAATGGTTTCTGCATCCATATGTTATTGGGTGGATATTTAAAAAGTAATATTTCGAGTTATGTAATGCAAAACTTGTATGATGTTGGTATGTAATGTTATTTATTGTTTGTTTAAAGGGGAAGAATATGATGGAGAGGTCTCTATCACTACAATGGCCCATAGAGAACAGAGCATCCAAGGCCTTAATAACATTGGCCTCACTGTTTAATCGTTTGTTATTGTTTAGCTTTTATTTTGAGTTGAAATCCTAGTGAATTTAACCTGATGTTTTACAAATGCTCTTGTGAACATGTGAACAAACATGACGAAGATTATAGTAAAGCACCTGTACATGCACTGTTCTCTTGTATCTGAAATTGGTTAACACAACCCAATTGTTTTCTACAGCAAAAATATGTATATTAGTCATTTGATTTTAACATTGTCAATGAAACCAAAGTTCTACTAAATCACTTGTATGTGCATTGTTGGCCTGTAGCTGAAATTATCATTGCAACCAAAGTGTTTACTAAAGCACATAATGTACCTGAAGATGGTTAACATAAACATAGTATGATTAAAATTTGTCATGTTACTGCATATTTGTTATGTAATCACATTATTTGGTGAATTGCCTTTTTGAACATTGGTCAGTTTTATTAGAATTGTGAATGTTAAGAAAAGATTACATGTTTATAGTTTGTTAACCTGGAAGATTAGAAAGCAATTTTTACTTTGAGTTTTTATTTGTGCCTTTCTGGTGCACACATTTGAGCAAGAAATATATTGATTTCTAGTCATTTGCACTTTACCCTTTTTAACCGATTTTATGTAATAGTGTTTTTAAATCATTTTTAGCTGACTAATTGAAACAGTATATGGTGCAGCTGCAATATTTTATGCACATTAGAAAGGAAGCAATGTGATAAATGAATTCATGAACTGGACAATTTGATGTAACTGTAATTATTTGTACACCTTGTCTGGAACAAATAATTTCTACACAACTCTGCTCCTTTTTTACGATTGCCTTTTTGTTTCAAGTGATGGGCTCCGTATTGAGGTTTATATATGTCCTAACCAAGGATAACCTACAGATCTAATAGCTGGACTTGGAATGTGATACCCAGTAGTGGGCCACTGTTGCAGAGCTGTGTTGTGCTACCTTCAATGCGTGGTGCAAACAAAGTCTTCAAATGGCTTTACCTCCCGGGCTGTCAGTTCTGGTGAGTGTTGCCACAGAGTCTCAAAAATTGACTAAATTATGCATTGCCTCGTTGCATACTCTTTGCTACCTGATGACCTCGGAAGCAGTTAAAATGTTGAAATATTTTGTTGTGGTAGCCAAAATAGCCAACTTATGTCTTTTGTCTGAGGATAACCTCTTAAAGGCTATTTGAATCGAATTTTAGGGTTTTATATTACAGTTATTGCAAGATGAGATTACATAATTGTAAATCAGTACATTTGAGGATTCAAACATATTGTTTTCGAGGCTCTTTTTCCCCTTCATGTTAGATGTCAGTGTGAACGTGATTTTGTTTACAGATTTCAAGGGTCATGCGATCAAAGGTTTCAGTTCGTAGGTTCTGTTTTTGCACTTACGCTGCTTTATAAATGGTTTAGAGCAAAACTGATTTAGTCACTGATATTAATGAATATCTGGCTCCACATCTTAGGGCATTATGTACTCTGGCTGCAATTCCATCTACATAGCATCAATTACGTCAATTTATCGTGGAGGTAAAAGGCCAGTTTGTGGCTTCTCTGGAGAACTGCACTTTCTTTGCTTCCACAGAATGCATGAAGTGGACCTGGATGCAGTGTCGGGTCAACTTGTACATATACAAGATGTTTTGCAACGAAATAGATTCTTGCATTGTAGTAATTGTGTATCACAGGGGCATGTAGCACGTGATTGCCCGAAGAGTAGGCATTTGTTATCAGAGAGAAAATGCTTCCAATGTGGTGAGCTTGGGCATCTCCATGGTTCATGACGAAAATTGGAAAAGCTAGTTGAGTGGAATGTGGCGTGGGTCTTCTAATCGTGTGCGAAATAAAATCCTGTGCAACTTATGTAAATGTATATTTTTGATAATTTACAGTAATCAGAATTTTCGTACCTCTGTTGATGCTGGTGCAACTCATTGTGTTAATAATTATTTTTGGAAATACTTTCGCAGAGTAAAATTATTTCTAAAGGGCATGTAACATGTATGGCAGGAAAGTGTTTATGTATTGCAAGTGGTGAAGCTATTAAGAGTTATATAGTGGCCAATCTTCACATAAAAATAGGACAATTTTCTTGGACATTTTCTTTTTAGCTATTTTAAATCTTTTTCATAACGTAATTTTAGGTTTAGAATTTCTGGGAAAGACTAGGGTGTCCGCAAATCTTAACGAGTATTATATGTCCTTTAAGTTAGCCCCGTATATTAGGATAGGACTTCAGTTTGAAGCTTTACAAGGTACCTTCACTCCATTGTCATAGGGCGTGAAATCGGCCAATGAGTTACATATCCCACTTATCAACTTAAGGAGTGAGTTTAGTGACTTCATCAACTGCCACATTGGGAGATGTGATGTCTTACCTTACAAGTTTGCTCTGACGTATGACTTTCCTTTGCACGACCAGCATTTTAAATGACCTCCTCGCAAACTTAAGGCCTTTCGGGAGGTTATTGACAGACTCTTAGATGCGGGCGCCATAGCTCCTTCCACTTCTGAATATTGTCCACCAGGATTTTCAGTACACAAAAGATATAGTTACAAATATATTTTTTTGTAAATCATTCTCTTATTAACAAGAAAATACATAAGGACCCTTATGCTTTACCAACCATACATTGTTCTTTACAGAATTTGGGTAATGTACGTGTTTATTCAGTACTCGATTAGAACAAAAGTTTTCATCAATGCAAATTGGATCCTTTGCGCAGGAAATATGTGGCCTTTTGCACCCCCTCGAGTCAGTTTGAGTTTATGCACATCCCCATGGGGGTCTAACATTTGAAGTCAGGCACTGTCATGAGTATTGGATCATGTCTTATAAGAGTTCAAATATAAATGTGTCTTAAAATAATTGTGAATTACAATTGTCTCATTTAAGACAGGTGCTGCAAATGATGGGGAGGAAGGCCTGACAGTTACCCTGGACAAAGTAACATTAAATAATGATAAGGTAAAATTTTTAGGCTACCTGCTTTTTGAAGGTCGTCTTTTGATAGGTCGTGAATGTGTGGCCCCAATTTTCCTCTTTTCCCATTCGAAGAACTTATATACCTATGCATACTTAAACCTACAACTATACATGTAAATTAAATTCAAAGAATTGTATTTATATGTCCATACTTATATACCTATCCAAAAAAATTAAATTGTAAATTATTTCATACTAACATAATCTATTATCACACACACACACAAACACACACATACATATATATGTATATATATACATTTACATATTCATATAAATAAAATTAATAGTAATTTTATATTTACATAATTATATACCTATTCGTATACAAAACTATGTATAGAATTTATTGAAACAAATGTATACATCCATACATACATGAACGTAACTGTATATATATATAATATATATATATATATAATCAAAACAATTTAATAATAACATACTTATATACATATACCTATACATTTGGATTAAATAGAAAATAATTTGATATTAAAATATTTAATGACATATACCTAGATACATATATTAATTAATTATAATTCAATATTTACATAATCATATACTTATTATACATATTTATGTATAAATAAAATTGAAATAAATGAATATTTCAATACTTATATGTACATAACTATATACCTAATTTATAATGAAAATTATTTTATAAATACATACTTTCATATAAGTATACATATTTGTGCAACTATATAATATTATGTATAGTCCTTTCATATATATATATATATAATATGATCGCAGAATAAACACTGGCGACAACCAGTCTGCGATGGTGCAGGTCATGGCTCCATGATCATCGAGGTAAAAAGGCAGCCCTTTATATTCGCAATTAATTTTCGCGGTGTGGGAGCACTCTGAGAATCTCCAAATACTTGTTCACCCCCGAAGAAAACACGCAGTTTCTTCGGGGGTGAACAAGTATTTGCTCCCACACCGTGAAAATTAATTGTGAATATAAAGGGCTGCCTTTTTATCTCGATGATCACGGAGCCATGACCTGCACCATAGCAGACTGGTTGTCGCGAGTTTTGATTTTGCGATCGTGTTTTTCACCTATTTAAAAACATGCATGTCTGTATGAGAGTGTGGTACGTACGAAGAGTCCTTTTCAAACGACGACCAATCGAGAAGCATGGCGATGGGCTATTGCGGTGCTGGATTGTTCAGTACGAAGTCCATGTTGGGCATCGACCAATGGACTAGGGACATTTTGCTCTGCAAATAGGTCAATATGGATCATTTTACTTCGCAAATGGGTCTTTATGGGTCTTTAAGGGGTCGTTTTGCTGTCACTAGGTTTCAGAACCGCGATCAGGGGTCATAATGGTCACTGGATCATTATGGGTCAATAGGGCCAATGGGTCAATGGTCATTATGGGTCAATGGGTCATGAGTGATTATAGGTCGATGTGGTCGATGGGGTCATTGGGTAGATGGTGTCAATGGGGTCGATGGAGTTGATGGGGGTCGATGGTGTCAATAGGGTAAATGGGGTCAATGGGTCAATGGGTCAGTCTTGTGAATGGTCGGTTAGACAATAGTAGTCAGTTGTCTACTTTAAGTGTGACCATGAGTGAAAAACTTGTCTGGAAGAAATTGTTGGAGACATAACTGCATGCTAATGTGATCAAGGGACTCGAATCGAAAGCCTACCTACCTGCCTGTCTGATGTCTCAATGCTCGCACGTGATTGGATAGCTTCAATCACATGGTAACTTGGTGATTGGCTGGTCGGTGACTTCATAATGTTTCAATGGTGTAGTACGATTGGTTCGAAGTCAATATGATGGCATAAGGCTTGCACATTTGTATATTATAAGAAGTAGGGAGGTAAGGCGAGAAGTTTAGTTTGACAGCAGAAGAGTATAAGATGGATCGTATCTACTAGCTTCTGCCACTCCACATAGATTTTTCTCGAGTGTTTGTTTTTAGGTCATTCAAGGTCACGGTGTTAAGGTCAAGGCAGTCTGCATCTAATATGGTGGTGGTAGTCTGTAATGCATTATACTTCTTGACTTTTGTGTATTTTCCTAAGTTTTTATATTCAAGGTCATTCAAGGTCATGGGGTCACGGTCGAGGTAGTATGCACCTAATGGTGACGGTAGTCTGTACTGTTTTATGCTTGTTGACTTGTGTGTACTTTTCTCGACTTTTTATTTTGAAGGTTATTCAAAGTCATGGGAAAAGGTCTAGGTAGTCTATATCTAATATGGTGTTGTATCATGATTATTGACTTTAATGTATTTTTCTAGAGTGTTTATTTTCAAGGTCATTCAAAGTTATGGTGCCAAGGTCGAGGTAGTCTGCATCTAACATGGCAGTAGTAGTCTATAATGTATTATGCTTGCTGATTTTATGCATTATTCTCACATTTTGGTTTTCAAGGTCACATGTCAAAGGTCTAAGCAATTGGGCCTTGCATTCCAAGATGGTGGATAGGTGATGTATACCAAGATGGTGGTCACCTATCAATATGGCGGTCGCCTACCAAGACGGTGGCCTCCAGTAATGAACAAACATATTATGGATGCAAAAAATATGGAGGCCTCCAGTAGCATGTAAACAAATGGCGAACGTTAAAATCAAGATGGTGGAATGAGTATAGGTGAGTGGAGAGGGTGCGAGGATATCAGTCATCTGCTGTATTCGAACATAGGTGAGTAATTGGTGGTGTGGGCGGAGACCTTACGAAATGAATGTTTTATAATTAAGAGTTTATAAATTTTTAAATGGAAAAGTTATGGTGAGAAAATGAAATTTAGAGGTTAAAATGGGAAATGGCCACAGGGTATAAGACATTCTATTAACAAATTTTTTAAATAAAATTATATAAAAATACATTTTTAAAGGATTTTTTTAGTTTTCAAACAGTTTCAAAATAAAAATTTTTAATGAAAATTTTCATGGGTTTTTTAATTGATTATTTTTGTAGGTTTTTTATTTCTGCAGATTTTTTAATTTTTTAATTTTCAAGGTCAAAGTTCAAAGATCAAGGTCAAATGTCGATGGTCCTGGTCCTGATTACCTGGCTCGGAGTCACTGTTCCCAGTCAGCATTTCTGGGAAAGTGGGTCATTTCTGAAGATCTTTTAATAATTTTTAAATAATGTTAAATAATTTTTAATAATTTTTTTCGGATTTTTTTTCGATTTTTTTAGAATTTGTTGGGGATTTTTTTGGAATTTTTTTATTTTTTAAGTGTGTTTTTAAGGTCAAAGGTCATTGGGTCAAGATCAAGGTCAAAGGTCACACAGGTCAGGGGTAAAAGGTCAATGATATCCAAGATGTTGGTCAGGTGATGTAACAATATGGCGGCTCCCCCGAATCCGGATCCGACGCTCCACCCTCTTGGCCGTAAAGGAACCATTTCATAATACTAATTTTCTACAGAGAGAATGTTTTAGAGAGACCCAGGCTGGTAGTTTGAGAATTTTTACCCCAGACTATGAAATGTTTTAATATATATACAATCATATCCCAATTTTCCATGTTATCATTTAATTGTTAAATATATTTCCAAGACCCCTTTTTCCTTTTATAGAGCTTAACATTAACTGAGTAACATAAATAAGTAAAAAATGTTCTCTGTTCCTGTGACGTATTACACTGCACTCGCGAAGTTTCCAATTAACACGCATTTGTGATACGACTGACGATCCGAGTGCTTCATAGGTTAGGCCAATGCTGCCCTTCGATCGTCGATAGTTAAAATACAATTTTTTTTCTGTCCTTTATAATATATATTTTTAAATGTAAAATTTGGCTTGATATTACTACATGAAATTGACCTCATCTACATTTGTTTAACTGCTATTGATATTACCCGATCGTCATATTGTGATAAAGACGGAACATTGGATTGCTACAATGTCTGAACTTAAATTTCCCAAATCACAAAAGTAGTGATGAACTGTAACATATAGAAAATATTCAGCAGGTTGCAGGTTAGCGGCCAGTGCATTGCACTTGGCAAATTACTTCTTTCATATGGTAACGACAAATTCTAGGAAAATGGCGAAAATAAAGCGCAGACCACAATAAATTATACACTGCCGAAATAGATAAAAGAATTTACTGAGAATTTCTTTGTATAATTAAAAACCTTTGTAAAAATACCATAGTATCGTTTGTAAAATTTACTGTTTGGAACTTCTTAATGATCGCATTTGTAATGTAGAAAAATTCTCGCACTTACCAGGAATAGTTTTAAAACAGGAAGCCTAAGATACAACATATTACAATCTGTTTTCGCTTAAATCAACTGGATATGTTTACGAATGACGTATTGTTAGAAAATAAACACTGAATTCTGGGCGGGAAGCAAAAATTTCCTTATAACTTTCTTTCGAAGTGTCTAAATTGCAAAATTGCAACTGTGTAAATGCATATGTTTGCGGGAGCGTAGAAATACTTTAAATCGCTAACAATTTCATTTTAATTTTCGAAAAAATTTCTTCTAATCTATATTTTAAAAAATATATTTTTGTAGGAGTGCAAAATATTTTCTTAACCACTGCAGTCTTCCGAAGACGTGAAATTAGATTTTTGTTTAATTGCACTATATTTAATATATTTGGTGAAACTATGTTATTTCCTTGTTCGTCAAGTTATTAGTCAGTCTTGTGCCTAAAAGTGTAGGGTTGCAACGCGAGTGTACGCTCGACAAACTTTAGTGAAGACCCGGGAAAAATGTGAACAATCCTTCTTCTCTCACACACGCTAGCCCTACTTGCACTGTCATTTGCCTCGTCACCTTCCAGGCAGTAGCGAGCAAGCGGTCTTATCTACGACCTGTAAGTTCAGTCACGTCAGTTGTAAAGTGGTGTTAATTGTAGTGGCTACTTGTGTTGCTTTCCATCAAGTTTCGTGTCACGCTCATTAAACCGCAAGTTATAAGTATTACCGCCATTGTATGTCGTAAGTGACTTCTAATGTACAAATTTTAGCCCAGTAAAAATAAATGCGATGGTTTTAAAACGCGGTGCAATTATTGATAGATATCAAGTGTTGATTGTATCAAAAGTCCTGATGAATCAGAGGAGAGCTCTATTCGCCATCTTTAAAAATAGGTGCAATTTTTCGGTTTTTCGTAAATATTTCAAAAACTGTCGGTCGCAGCTCAAAAATTGTTGATGCAAAATTAAAGATCACAAAGATTACACAAGAAAGGTGCTGTTTACTTGTTTGATATATCTAATATTTTCCGAAATAATCGGATACGATCCATGTACATTTTCGCTACATGCTACATTAAGGCTACTCTGTTGCCTTACAAATAAGCTCATAATTTCTGAAATGTCCGATTTTTTAAGTACAGTTAATAAGAAATATAAAACGGTAGGGTAATGTGGGAAATATGATGAAATGAGGAATTTAAAAAAAAAAATTTATTACAATATTGATTTAACCTTATTAATTTATTTTGTACATGATTTTTGATATTAAAATCGAAATAAATGATGAAATTTTGATTTACAGTACTTTTTTTACAATATTCTCTGATTTCTCCTATGATGGGAGGGTCTATAAACTGATTTATCAGCAACAGACATCTATGGTTCTGGATTCACACTCCATCGGTAGCCTCAGAAAGTGTTTCCAAGTCGTCGACTTCCTTGTTGTCTTCTTTCATTGTTACACTAATGCAATTTAGACAATCGCCATGACAGCTTTGGCAAATGGTGGTGCAGTTAATTTTACTTTTGTCTATAACCACACATTTCCCCACCACAGCTAGTGGTACACTTGCAGATTATTTAGATAATAATCAGGTGTGATAGGGACTTCTGTTGTCACTGGGTTGAGTCGATTCTGTTTGTGCCCCATCCTCAAAGTTCGGGATGTATTTCATTCACTAGCAACAGCTGCACCTGGTTGAACACTCGGAAGGAGTGTTTTTATGCTGCTCCTTCCATTGGAGACAGCTCAGAAATATCTTGATTCGCATGTGATACAGACTGTGAATGAATGGTATCTGTGTACGATGAGGGAGGTTTCTTTAGAAGGCCTTCCGTATAATTTCCAGGAACATCTGTTCCCTGATTTTACTACAGACTTGTGGGAAGATGTAGAAACCTTGAATACATCAGAAATACCCTGCAGATCAGTACGCTTCTCAAAGAGCTTAAAATAGCGAAGTTTTCCTTTACGGAATGCAGCTGATGTATCACACACAGTAAATGCATGTATATAAAGCGCTCTGTTCATCAGTATCGGCCCTTGTAAGTCCTTCGATAAATAGGTCTTTGTTTTAGTCTTGCTATGGCTCGGCTAAACAAATAGTATTTCCGGTTCGGCTGGGGTTAAAACTGTGATCAGAACCACTAGGTCAACATCTTCGCCAATAACTACCACATTGTCAATGACCATGGAATTGCCAATGACATTTGTAACAACTAATGTGTCAGCATCAACAGATGCAACTCAACATTCAATCCCAGTTCCGAAGTCTGACTGATAGCATGGAAATCAGTCTTGATTTATTGTTTACATTGCAAAAGAAGTGGTCTTGCTTGACGGCACTCTCAGTGTCCTCACGAAAGTTTATCTCCATAGACATCGCAAGTCAATTTCTTCGGCTCTGCTTTACGTCGTTGGTATTGTTTGCTGTGCTGGAGTAGCCATCAAAAACAACACTACAACTCTTACCGGAGTGCTATTTGAGGATGTAATTAATGTAGGTTTGGCAAATTGTCTAACATGTGGAATTTCTTGAACACACAATTTTTGTAAGAGAAATCCACTATCCACATCTATGTTAAAGTTGTGAAGATCGACATTCTTTTCTTTTGTTCCAAATATGTCATATAGGATATATTATTTAGTTTCCCGCATTCGAGCTTCATCGAAGACTGCTAATGGAAACTAAGTCAACTCATGCTGCAAGCACATCTTCAAGTCTTCATCGATTTGCTTACTGATGGTTATCATCCTTAAAATCCGGAAAGTGACAATGACTATTTTATCATCATGGATTTTGGAAGAACAAGTCATGCTGACCAGAGGGAGTACTTGATCTTTTCGTGACAATTTAACATCTGTAAAAGGTTTACAGACCATTTCAGCCATTGCTTGCTTGCCAACTGCTAGAGCATAAGAGTATGTGATTGTGTAGTCTTCCATGACCATAGTAATATAAACATGATTTTTTCTGTAACAAGGAATGAGGAATGACTTTCAAACCAATGTGAGACCTTAGCAATGTATGTGGTATCTCTAACTTTATGGGCTTCCCAGAAATCATTGTGCTGCTCAACGGGGGAAAAATTATATCCATAAAATTCTTCTAATGACATTCAAATGTCATGAGTTGTAGTCAGACCCGGGACCCACTTTCTTACACCACTGTCTGTTACACCCCATCTTGTTACACCACCCATATTTTTCACACTCCGCATCCAAGCCTGTTTAATGGTCTAGTCTGACCAAACTCCCATTCAAAATCAATCTGTCCTTCGCATCGTAAAGTACTCTTCATTAAAAAATGTATCATATTCCTCTGGAGCCATTAGGAATGGTAGCTTTCGAATATCCTGCATGTAAAGATGGCAAGATTAAGCATATGCATAGTTGCCACAGGCATGGAAGAAGGGCATCATTTGCTGTAATCAACTGAGTTGGGTGTCCCAATCACCTGATTGTTCAGCATGAATATATTCCTTCACCAAGGTGATCAGATTGAAATATAGAATTTAGAGCATTGCAGTCAGTCGATTTTTCTTAAGCTGAGTCAGCTTGTTTTCCATTTTCTTTGCTAGAGATAATAGGTTTGGGGGTTTTGATTCAGTGAGCTCAGTGAAGGAGACACATTTTGAAAATCTTTCATAACCTCATCGAAAGCATTCTGTTCCTCAGCACCGTTATCAAGTTGCTCAAGTATTATATTTGACAAAGCTATTTGAATTAGTTAATGAGCTCCCACTGCTCTAGCAAAGGCATGACATTGCAACAACTTATCGACTGATACTGGAGAACGGATGGTACTCTTTAGTTGCTTGAAACCACTTCCATTTACGAGATATCCAATGCACCCCAAAAAAACATCTAAAAGTGAAATCACCTCGTCGTACAACACATTTAGAAAACGGTGAAGTTGGGATGAGCTTATGCGACTGTTTATTTACCTTTAATGTACAGTGATTGATGAAACATAACAATCGGAGACTTCTGATTGCTTTGGACACATAAGTCAGCAACAAATCGTAATGCTGTATAGATTGCGTCCTAATCAGATGGTGGTAAGTTACTGGAAGGAAGGTGAACAACATTTGCCTTTTCACTGTACATGCCTTTCGTTATAGAGTCATTTTGCAGACATTCATACGGTATCATAAGTTTAAGGCTGTGCCAATTTCTGCTCCAGAACTCCTAGGTCCTCACACAATCAATTGTTTTAAAACCACGTTCCATTTTTTCTAATGCATTCAGTGGAAGGACTCCAAGCTCTCCAGAATATTTTGAGCTGATTCCCTTGGTTAATCTGGGAATTTGTGTTCTTCTTACATCTCAATTTTCTAGGGCAGTGCATCTATTGTCTACCATAGCATGGAAAGTGTTTAATCCATCGATTGTGCAGACATTGAAGGTAGCGTTTTCGAATACGAACTGACTGAATGATGAATTCATGTCAGGGTGAGTGTGAAAAATATTTGACATTTCGAGAAATTCAACTTCATAGTACGATGAACAGAACCCCAAACCACATAAAATGTTTACCAAGTTTTTGGAACCATATTTCCTGTATAGCAATATATTAGGTTGATTAATATGAAGGACAGGAAGGACCATGATCGCAAAGAAGTGATGAAGGAGAGTGCAATGGGAATACATTTCTTCTTTCTCTTTTCAATACCTTTTGTTTTATTTATTCTCACCTTCTCCAGAAAAGTATGTAGGGTGATGGGAACACAGGTACTCGAGTCCTTCGAGAAGTTATCACCAGGATGGTGGTGGTTTGGGGACACGTCGTTTTGCCTAACGTCTTTTTGCCTAATGTTAGGCAAAACACCCTTAGGCAAAATGCCGTTAGGCAAAATGCCGTTAGGCAAAATGCCGTTAGGCAAAATGCCGATAGGCGAACTGCTGTTAGGCAATTCGCCATTAGGCGATTCGCTGTTAGGTAAAATGCATCCGAATAATGCAATTTTTATGTTTTAATTAAAATGCCGTTAGGTAAATCGCTGATAGGGAAAACGCAGCTCTGTCAGCAAAGTAACATTTTTGGCAAAACGGCATTAGGCAAAGCGCCGTTAGTCAGTTCGCCATTAGGCAAAACGTCGTTAGACAATTCGCCATTAGGAGAAACGCCAATAGGTAATACGCCGTTAGGCAAAGCGCCGTTGGGCAAAGTTCCGTCAGGATAAATACCTTTGGCAACATGTAATATAGGGATAAGAATAAAACTATTTTCATTTACAGGAATTTTTAATTCTATCAGTGATTAATTTAGGGGACATGCCACTGTTTTAATGAAAAAGAATCCCCTTTAGAACGATTGATAATCTCGATATATTTTCCGCAGCTAATGAACAATTTTGGTACTAGAGGGCAGCAAAGAGCGATAGCAAGAGTTAGTTCGAGCAAACGACGCATGATATCGCCATCACCAGAAACTAAAATTTTATATTTTTAGAAGCAGTAGTTGCAGCAGAAATCGAATGAAGTCGCTAGTGTTAACTGCTGAACCAATTGCAGTTGTAACAATGGCTATAACGAACTGTTTCACAGTGGTAGTGTTTATCTGCAGCTTGACTATCCCCCATTCCCATCGCATTGGTTTAACCTCTAAACGACTAATTAAATAAGAGTAATGTATAATATAATGTGGAAATGGTAATTCTATAGTACATGATTGACTATACATATAATCAAATTTAAATTAATTTTTTACTACTAAAGTAATAAAGTTTGAGCTTCGAAAACTTCTTTGAATTAAATTTAAGTGTTCATTTTGGGTTGGTCAGTTATAGTTTACTAACTAATTTATCTTTCAATTTATTCCAAATATTGCATTGCTACAATTCAAATAACCTTAACTACACCAATAGGAGTAACAGTTAAATAGATTCGCTCCATGGTACTTGCTACAATCGCGCATAACAACACGACCATTTCCCACGTATAGCTACATAGCATGTTGGCGAACTTATAATTTTCTTGTTCACGAAGCCATAAGTAGACAATCAGAATCCTCTTACGAAATTTTTTTTCATACAAAAATGAAGGAACAAAGAAGTCGGTCAGCTTACATAAGCTAAAACTTTAAAACAATATCTTAGAACGTTTCACTTTGAAGTGAAATATTGTTAACAGACAAACAAACACTTGGTATTATTATGTTAATTGTAGTCCAAGATTTTTATTATGGTAATGGTTTTGTCTATGTATTTGGTTATAACGGTTATTTCGATTGTATCCCAGTCTTGACAGATATAGGCAGCGCTCAACCACTAAGGCCTGAAGTTCTTTGAGGGTGAAGTAAGGTGGAGATGAAGCAGCGACAGAATGTAATAGTAAAGGAAACGGGAGGACTCAGTGAAAATCCACTGGCAAACGTCAACATCCATCACGTTTTCCGTATGTGAAAATTCTGCGGTGACCCCGCTGGGAATCACACCCGACTCGCATTGGTGAATTGTGAGTACTCTAGCCGCTATACCACCGTGACCATAAGGGACTCAAGTTGTGTATTTAGAAATGCCTTAAATGTAGTAATTCGGAAAGTAGTTCAGATGATATCAAACGTAATGACATTTAGGGACACATGTCATGTACTTAAAAATGCATCAAATGTAGTTCAGAAAGCATTTCAAATGATACCAAACGTGGTGTTATTTAGGGCGGGAAGGTTTTTATTCAAGAAAATAAACTCCACGTTTGATATACCAACAGTTATTCTATGTTAAGCGTATTTATGATAAACGTTATTAGTATAAAAACGGCCACTGTTTATATTGGCAGTATCAGGAATTATGTAATACATGATAGGAATGGGTTCAGTGTTCCAATACGATAAAGTCTGCTCGGTATAGGCTTGCGGAGGGCTGAGGGTGTGGACGGTAGCCAACAATATTGTCTTGCGTGTTGAGGTTCCTTGTGTTCCTAGGACACTATGATTGTGACATGATTTTAAAAAGTTACATAAGATATGGCTATTTGCCAATTTATGTGTCATACGCTACGCATTTATTTTTCATGTAATTATATGAGCGTGTTGTTATACTTATTTCTAGTCAGGGTTATTTAATTTTGTTTTTCAAAATTATTTAATGCTTTCAGAATGTTAATTGGTTATTAATTCGGGTTGAAAGCAGCTCTTTTAAGTGTTGTAACGTAACACGTTTTGAAAAATCAAAGATTAATAAACATAGTTTTGAAGTTGACAACATTGCGTGTGACGTAATGTCGGAAGGGATTTTTGAACGCACGATTTTTTAACCCCTATCTCAGCAATATTAATTTGTATTTTAGATTGTTGTAGTTAAATATTTTTCACTTTCGAACATTCATCGACAACATCTGGATTACAATTTTATCAAAATATTGTATAATTGCAGTTTCTAAAGTTTGAATATGATTTAAAAAAAGTGAGATTTAGGTCGACTTAGTACGCTTCGCACAAAATAAGAGGGCTGATTACGTTTATGTTGCCGTAACTACATTTTAAATATACTGCTTCTCAAAACGGCGGATATGGATACCCTCGGCTGGTACCGACATGAAGACCTTGTGTCTAGGCCCGGATTTATTTCATCGTAGGCATGTGGCATGCGCCTTTTAACTAAGTTTTGTTACATATCTACTTTCAATTAATATTCGGCAGTTTTTCATCACATTTCTACGGTAAATTAACATAATTTATTATTTGCAGATAACTGTGCATTTTTCCTTCACAATACTAAGATTTGTGGTGTCTCCCCCAACAACTGATGACATTTGTATAAACACTCTCAGCTATTCACCTCCTTAGAGTGTCAACAGGAAATATTGTGCCATGAAAATAACTGTGAACAAGATTAATTTCAGAACTGTCAAAAATGTGCACATGTTCATGAGACAGTCTATACTACGACGCTACTATAGTCTGTGAATGGGCATGACTTGAACATGCGGAACAGTGTTGGACGCGTTGAGTCAGACAATTAATTATAATTTTTTCAAAGCGCACGCTGTTGACTTCTATGCACCTTTCTCTGTTCACTCTTTTCTTAAGAGAGCACGAAATTATTGTAAAACAGGTTCTTCAAGTATGGCCACTGGGGAAAGTATACCGTAGTAAGGCCTGGGGATCGATGAGGTCCAACAAAAAAAAGGTATACCGGTTACCAGGTAGCCTATTTAAATTACGGTTTGGAAAAGTTCTCAAGGTTCTAAGAAAAAGCTCATTATAATAACAGCTAAAAAACTATACTTGTACAATTTATTACTTAAACAATATACGGTATTGTCATCGAAGGTAAAAGAAATACCATGTCATATTTTTGGGGAGTATATTCATTTAGACACACGTATTTGCATCACCGCACATAAGAAGCGCAAAGCAAAAGAAACAGTTAAACAACATAGTTTTCTTCCAAGAAAACAAAATAAATGTTCACATCAACAATAAATAGACAATGTTCTGAGACTAATATCCGATGAAAATAAAAAAAGAAAATTATTGTCACGTAATTAAACTTCAACATACTCTACAGAAATTGTATCAAAAATAAAAATTAAGAATAAAAGGGGAATCGGGGTGATTTATTTAACACACTGGTTAATTCAAAATAGTGTAGGTTGACTCAGTTTTCAAGTTTAAAATGAATCATAATTGCTATGTGTATCTTAAATGTGGTGGTAATAGTTGTAATATTTCAGAGAGGAAAATAACTCTCATGCATCTCAGATATGCACTTTACTATTAATTCCTAACGTATTTGAGAGAATATATTACCCCTTAAAATTCATGTATGTGATCACACATCATACTACGTGCAAGTTTGGTGTCAAACCGGACAATGGCTCTTGTCTCAAAACAAAAGAAATGAACTACAAGACCGTAATTGTGAATGATAGCATTATGAACTCTAGTGGTACGTTGAGCACGCCTTTGCCTGAGCTCAGGTTGGTCAACCACTATCCCAACCCTCCCGTCCTACCATTATTGTATAACAGGATTCAACAGAGAAATCACAAAATCTCAAAATTGTCCAGGTATAATTATTGTGTATTTTACCAGATCGTGCCGGGTCCAATACACAATATCATATAAGTTCAAGAGAAGTTAACTTCACTACAGCAAAACGTAAGTCCCGGAAAAACTTTCGGTTTTTTCTCTTCAGAATTTATTAAAGATCCAAAATTCACACTTCAAAACAATTACAAGTTTCCTTTACAAAACTTAAGATCCACACTACAATCCACTCTATATCTCGGCACAACTCCAACTTGCCCCTTTTGACACTTAAAATGCACTTAAAACATCAAACGCCCAAGTAAAATAGGGCTCCTATATTGCCCACATAAAAATTGCTGTGACCCCCAAAAGTCACCCTAAAAATTCTCAAAAATTCATTTTGAAAACAAAGGCTTCTACAGGCATTTAACATTTTTTCTCTTATGCTCAACACTAAGCCCAGGGCTTCTCATAAGACTTCCATACTGGTAAAACCCCATTAAAATTAACAAAGAGCACAAAGGGGATTCTTACAGTCTTTTCACCAAACTTACAATATTTTTAACAACTTTCCCCTTATAAAACACACACTGGAACTCGCCGAGGTCTCGCTCTTAGTAGGGGTTAACTCTTACTTAACATTTCCAACTTCCTAAGACTGAACAAATTCCATTAATGAAAATCACCCTCAAAGGCGTACTCCACATCTGAGCTTTCATACAGGTCACCATTCAGGTCCAGTACCCAGGAATACTGTTCCCACCGGTTATGCTGGTACTGGGCCTCCACACTCTCATTTACACTCTGCCAAGTCGGGGGGAGGATATGGTCCTCATCGGTAGTCGAGGTTACCCTGAGCTGACTTTCAATTGCTATCTCACACCAACTCCACTGGCAAAGGAGTAGGGCTGATGATATTGTCCCCACACTTTCCCACAAATGGGATGTACTTCCCTCTCCTTTACCTAAACACACCAACACCACACATATCCAAAACCCACCCTTAGTGTCATTTTTTCACAACATCCCATACAACCAATATGTCCAGGTCTCCACCGATTCGATCTTCTATCGCTCCCTTGTAGCAGTCTCTCCAACCTCAACTTGCTGGATAGCTTCTTGACTCGAACGTCTCCAGAGTTTCCAACGATTCTCAATAAAGGAAACTCCTCCCTTAACACTGTCAATGGCCTAGTTGGGAACTCAAACTTTACAAGAACCTCCCACGCATTCTATGCATACAGCGATGATGATTTACCAAACACCCTCACGCCTCACCGCATGACCAAGCTTCAAAACTCCATCTCGCATTTTCTCACTTAATGACGTAAAGACTGCCAGATTAGATAAAGTTGTCTCTCTCATAAGTTCCCCAGACCCAACTCCGCCTAGGAAAATCCGTAAACACATAGAATTTATTTCCCGACGCAGAAAACGACTATGCCCATTAACGCCATCCACCAAAAAGTCAAAGTTCCGAAAACCTCCATAATTAATCACTGTGGCATTCGCGTCCTATTTGGCATAAACTATTTTCCCACTCGTAGTCGCTTTCCAACAACATAGTCCCAGAAACAATACGGCGACAAAATTCTAAGTCCCGATACTAGGAACCCTGATATCTTCCACTCTAAGGGCGGATAAATACTCAGACCCAAGGAACTTTGCTCGCTGACGGGCGACGAATTCCCAGACTAAGGCTCGCGCCCCTGTATATGTACCGGCAGCTGTTCCCTACGCAAGCCTACCCCCTCCAAGGAGCCAGAACCCTGCTTCCCCTATACGCCAGTAGCGGGGTCTTTACTACCCGAGCGCACTCTATTCGCTCGACATGCCATCTACAATTACACAAATACTCGGCAAACCCGCGAACTCGCCCCGCCAATAGGAGCTTAGTGTGCGAAAACAGAAACCGAGTCCTGATAACACTGCACCTTGCGGAACACTCATGACGTGTGGGTTGCCCACTCACAGGCGTCCCACTGCAACATAAGATACTTCAATGTAACACCATTCCTCTCTCAATTTGGGACAGAAAACTCCGTCACAACGTCCCTACAATACATACTTCATGCCGGAAGGAAGGGGATTCACAAACATTTTCATCCTGCGTCACCCTTGTTGCAGATATTCTGTACCATCCAGTACCTGAACCATTTGTTACCTTCTCGCTTCAGTAATTTGACTGTAATTTGTTATCTTTTTCGTGGATAGTAGTTAGAGCATGCTTTTATTCACTAGCGCCAGTGTTTAGGCACTCAAGTATGCTTCAAATTGTGTCGTTTCACAATCTGATCCTGGTTCATACCCACTGTAGTAGAATGATATCTATGTAAGATGACCGATATTAAGATATTCGAAGACAAGGTGTGTCGGAAAATAGCACAGACATATCGCACCCCCAGAATGAGACTGTCGTAAATATGAAAAATGTAATTTTTAACAAGTCGAAATGCAGCATCTTAATTTAATAAACTATCTTACAGTGAAACAGTCGTGCATATAAATATATTACAGCTGCTATGCCCGTTAACTACAGTTATGTCGTTAATGATTTTAAATGGGCTATAAACAAACTATGCCACAGTTTTGCTGTAAGTTGGCAGGTGTTTAATTAGTTTTCTAACTTTGCTGACTAAGGTATGCTTACACAGCATGGACTAGTTGGACCAACTTGGCATTCTAGGTTCAGACAATCGTCGCAAACACAGTAATCACAGAAAAACAGACGAGGTAAGATTATAAAGTATTCGAAGTTACATGAAATCATTCCCTGTAGTAGAAAACCACGACTTACGTTGTCAGGCACAGAGCAGAGCCATTATTTACTTGGCACCCTATTTATTTCTCAAATTTACAGTTCATATAAAGAAAAATGTGGCATAAAATAGCAATATGTTAAGGAACACACACACACACAAGTATTCAATAATGAAAATAATTTAGGTTTCTTCGCACCTAAAAAGTACAAGTATGTATTTTGCAAGCAATATTATAATCCCACTGATTAGAAAAATGTGTGACTGGAAGTTATATATCAGGGCCACATTAAAAGCAAACAAATATCAAGGGATTTTAAAAGAGCAGATGTGGAAAGGGCACTCCAAAACAGGCAAATAAGAGTTGTGACATTAATTTGCAGTCAGTACTTCAAACAGCATGCTGTGATTTATCAGTATTTTACTATAGAGGAGACCAAGCGTTTATAGTTATTCAATATTTGATAATGCATTAAAGAATAACTATTGTTACCTTGGGAATGAGGCATCTGGAAACAAAGTCGCAATAGAAAATGCATCATGTGTGTATGAGTACATAAAGTCTAACGACTGTAACGATAGGCCTATTATATTTTACAGCAATAATTGTTCTATTCAGAAAAAGAACAATTTTGGAGCTGCAATGCATATGTTTGCCCCCAGACATTACAGAAGGCAGAGTCTATCACACGCAATAATTTTGTTGCAGACATACACAGAGTTCTGGGGATTCAATGCATTCTTCTATCGAACAACCAATAATAATAAGTTTAATAATAGAGGGAGCTTTTAAAAGAGGGCCTTCTTATTTACATTCACAGTGGACTGAAATTTTACAGTGCCCAAAAAAGCCAGAAACACTCTTATCGTGTGAGAAAAATGAACTTCGATGAAATTCATGACTTTAAGAAATTATTAACTGAAGTCGGGAGCAGTTTTACTGTAGAAGAAAATGGAGATGTTACAACATCAAACAACATTTGTGTGTTATAAGTAAACAGCATCACGAATACATTTTATTTTACAAGACAGATTTTGAAAGACGTGATTTGAAAATCATCCATCTTAGGCGATGTAGGCTGAAAATAAGGCCTTTTATCATGATTTGATGGAATAATACGATGCATGTATTGCGAGTTTAACCAATCTCTGCCTACTCTTCAGACGGAAAGAGTCAACATTCCCAGTAGTAGGATTATTTGCGTTCATGGCCATCGGCGTCTGGCATCGGAACGCTGGAGTCGTCTGTCGCCATTTTGGAATTTCCTTTTTCCCCTCAAATTTTTTTTCTTCAAAATCGATTACGTTTCCCTAGGATTCCCCCTCTTTTCTAAAAAGTCCCTTTTTCTTTAAAAAATTCTTGTTTTTTCCTTGACCTGTATATGGACATCAGCAATCAAGGGTCAAGGATCAGGGAACAAGGTGACTGGGATCACAGACACCGAGTCAGGATATCAGGACTAAGAGCTCAGGACCTTTGATCTCAGATCTTGACCTTTGAACCAAAAATCCAACAACATATTTGTAAAAATCCAAAAAATTCTAAAAATCAGCATTAATTTTCTCAAAAATTAATAAAGAATACTATTAAAATTATAAAAATTAAATTTTTTATGCTTTTCAAAAGTACTTAAATTTCAGGCCACCTATACTCATACCAATGCCGCCATCTTGGTAAGTGGTGGTCACCTGTCCACCATATTAGATGCAGGTAACCTCGACCTTGACACCATGACCTTAAATGACCTTGGAAACAACATTCGAGAAAAATACTGACACTTCCTTCTTCCGAAGGGCGCATCAAAGGGGCAATAAATCCATAGCCCAAAAGCATTAAAATTATCAAACTTCCGACATATTAAAAAATAACCTCTTTGCAAGTAACTGAGGGTTGGACGTTAAATCTAAAGAGGAAACCACACCCATTTCCCAATTTAAAACACATGAGATTACACTTTGATTTGTTTATTAATTATATATGTGCTGTAATATTTTTTTTGTTCAAAGAAAAAGTACAATTTGTGTTTATATCTTGTAAAACACAAACGAAAAAAAGAAACACTTTTATGCCCACATGGCATTTTTATAAACTTTAAATCGCCTTAATTTTAATTATCATACTATCTAATTAATAAAACCAGTGGTTTCAATGTACTACCCATGAAACGTTTGGCCACATACTAATGAAATTAAGACCAACTATTTATGATTTCAGAATTTATGGCCATATTCGCAACCGTAGGCCAACAAAATTTATGAAAAGAGAATATATTACTGGCTGTTCTCTAATACAAAAGCCACAATCTCATGTCAAATTATATACATTACAATGGCAATTCAAAATACTACTTAGGCCAATTAAGAAATTGGCTTGGAAAAATAAAATATTTGAAATATTTTGAAATGCTACTGATAGTGTCAGGCCATTCCAAATTTTACAAGTGCTATTTTGCACAAGTTCCAATTATTTTAACCACTACTAAATCCTGGGAATTACTTTTACTGTAACGATCCTTGGAAATCACTCTCACAGTCCCTTAACAAGACCAATACCATTTATGACTTTACCTTTTAAAATTTGCTAAAATTTTATGAACGTTACGAGAGAAAAGTATGCTCATCTCTTACATTTTTCCATCAAGGAAACTAAATGCAAAATCTACCCTAAAAGGACTTTGAAATGTTCAAGTCCTGTCAGTTGGCATACCATTATTAATGGTTTAAATTGATTTTTATATATTTATACTTAACTGACTCAGGTTTAATTTGATTTTTATATATTTATACTTAACTCACTCACCTTGGAGCCACCTTCTCTCTGGAGTCAGGAACATCCAAGGCATATATACCCAGCAAAAATTTCACCCCAAGAGGGAAGTGAAAGTTAGGGCCAATCAGGTGGCTCAGAACTCCCAACCTCGCACTACGGGGAAGGGGTAAATTATGTTTTTATCACAATGCTTCCGCCCAGTATTACAAAGATTTGAATCAGCCAGCCACAGTCCAAAAAAAAAATTATTTCAGCTTACCAATAGCTGAGTGGAAGTGCAGACTGGCTACTGACGTCACAATGTAGATGCAAATTCTCTGAAATCAGGCGGGTGACACTGCAGGGGTAAATTCGAGGGCACTAATTGGCTATTTGGCCACGTGATAGGCGGGCAACAGCCACGCCGCGGCCGCTGATAGGATCGCCAATGGCACGCAGTTACTGCTTTGCCGGAGTCCATGCCGCATGTTCACAACACGCTGTTGCGCCGTGAATATGTAGCCAACATTTAGCTACGTTCAAAAACTTCCATCGTTCCAAGATATTGTAGGTTGGTGCCAAGTTAGAGTAGAATTATACCGTTGCTAGAAGAATTCTTGACTCTGGGCTGCCAAAATTACGTACTTCCATAAGCATGCACTGACTTTTTATTTTTCCGGGTTCGTGTAGTAGGACGGGAGCATAAGATGTAAATTCCCATTTTGAGGTGCTTGGCGTTTCAATAGATGAAGTTCAACAAGATTATAACTTAACAGACTACTACCAACATATTAATTTCAGGTAAGCTTGACCTTGACCTCATTACCTTCATTGACCTTGAAAACAAAAACTCGAGAAAAATACATAAAAGTCAACAAGCATATGATGTTACTGACTGCCACCACCATATAAGAAAACAAGTGACCTTGATCTTGACTCCATGACCTTGAGTGACCTTGAAAACAAAACAAATCCAAAAAATATTTAAAAATTTATTTATTATATTTATTGATCTTTCCATCAATCTTTAGCAATCCTCCTACTCAAACGCAATCTTCCACCTCAATGGCAATCTTCCCATGAATATTTTCCAATCCTTCCATTAATCCTCCTCAATCATCCTCACAAATTCTCCTCAATCCTCTTCAGTCATCCTGAATTTGTCTCTATTCTCCTCCTTAATCCTCCTCACCAATCCTCAATCCTTCTCAATTCTCATCAATCCTCTTCATTCTTCTTCAATCCTCTTCATACCTCCCCAAACCTCCTCAGGAATCCTCCTCAATCCTCCTCAGTCCTCTTCTGCTATACTCCTCAATATTTAGCAATCTTCCTCAATCTTTGGCAATCCTCCTTATTCTTAACCAATACTCCACCTTTAGCATTAGATACTCAATTTGTAGCAATACTACTCCTCAATCACAATCTTTCCATCAATATTTAGCAATCCATGTACTAGTCGTCTGCTTCTAACAATACATATATGAAAATCGATTCACTCGCCAAAATTTCTACACATCAATAGAATTAATATTTGTGTATGCTATCAGCTTTCCATGCATTTTATACTCAAGTCTTTAGCATCATTCTATACACAGATCTTAATGTTTATATGCAAATGCCCATAGCACCACTTTAAAGTTGTGAGGGATAAATGGTAACGACACAAAAAATAAATAAAACCTTTTTTTATGATAGTAATTAATTATTATACAGTAATTACATTTCAGCAGAAAGCAGTTCATCATATCATCTGATATAATTCAAATCCTTAAGTTCTCTAATGAGCGAAACCATCTCTTTAATGTTAGAGTAATCCCCACGTTTGTGAAGCTTGAGTAAATATCCAAGTACATCTAAAAGTGTGTTGGGTTCTTCGGGAAATAGGTAGTCTGAATACTGGACGTCTTCTCCCACCGCATCACTTGTCGAAGGGAACTCGGTGAAATGTGTGGGATCGTCGAGGGAATTATCATCGTCTTCAACACTATCACTGTTGTCATAGTCATCATCAATGCTATCTTTATGATCTTCTTCATTTCCTGCTTCATCATAAATAATTATTCTACTTTTCTTTGTAGCAGGAGTTGTATGCTCATCGGTATTTAGAGATACCAACTGTTTGTTTTGAAGTTCGCCGTCTTTATGCGAAAGTATTGAAAGCATTCGTTCCGCACAAACCGACTGTAATGCACTCATTCCGTCTTTAACATTAACAGTCTCGTCATAATCTTTTGCCGAAACAATAGCCATCGATGTAGCAGAAAGTATTGACGTCATCACTTCCTGGCTCCCAGTAGATGAACCCTTGCAGATCTCGGTATGTTCCTTCATTCTATCACCTTGCACAAACTGCATGTAACCAATGTCGTAATGCTTCATTATGCGAAAAGAACTTTTCGTACAGATCTTGCTTTCATGCCGGCGAACATTTTGACCATTAGAGAAAACTCGATCGTACAATCGACACTGACAGCAACAAGGTAGCGAAGATGCAGGTCGTGACTGCACGATTGTCGAGGTCAAAGACAGATCCTCGTTTACGCAAATCATCTTCGTGGTATAACGAGAGAGCGCTACCAAATCGATGTTCATCTCTCGGTGTCAGAACATCAACGGTAATTTTTTTTCTATATATTTTTTACTGTTAAATATTCTAGCTTGTGCTCACAAGAGAATTTCCACCATGATATATATATGTATATATATGAAATAATATGGGAGCACTCTGACAAAACCCAAATACTCCTACGCCCAAGAAGAAAACACGCAAATACTTACATATAGTCCATTCACGCTTTCTTCGGCCTTTTAGAATCGAACCTTTGAAAAATCACCCTAGGCGTATTATGTCAACCTGATTTTCCAATAACTCGTATTCCACAAGTATTTAACACTGTGATTAACTTAAGACAACTGTAATATTGAGTAAATTAATCTTTACCTTAGTATCTTATAAACCTTGTAATATTTATTTCGTATTAAATACAAATTAACAACAGCCAGAGCAGCGACGTGTTAGCAATGGCCGATAAGAAATAGTTCACAGTTACAATATTTTTTACCCTCGTTTTATACATACTATTTGTAAGTTAAACGTTGCCAATTGATATATTTGTATTGTTAGGTAGCACTGATGGAAACACATTTCATTGCTGCAGTTAAAAATATCCGCTCAAATTCCTGTGTGTAGGCTGATGTTTTTTTTCTCCGTCCGGAATAAAGGTTCAATAAGCGAAGCAGAGCGTGTCTTTCTCGTTTCTCTCTGTCTCTCTTCTCTCTCTCTCTCTCTTGGGAAGATCGTACCACCTGTGTAGGAAAGGTATACATTTTGTTATTTCTAATTTCAGCACATCTCATACTAATTACAGTAACAGTAATGATGTCTGAGATTGTAATTTACTTCTGAAACGAGATTTTATTGTTTTAAAACCTATTTTATGTTATTTAGATGCAATGACATATTTTCGATGCGATGGCGGGGGACAGCTAGTTGCGCGACACTTACAAATCCAGCAGGTTGGCAGACGTGGTGTGGAAAGCATTCCCAATATGGCGGCGGCGGGCGACATATAATGACACGGCGTGTTTCTGAATGAAACGCCAAGTTCGTACTAGTGTTTTTGAAACATCGTACGGAAGTTACAATGTTGTGATAAATATGTTTCTCCACGGCACAGTGAAATGTGTTGTGATCGTTGTGTATGAAAGGACGTGTTGGCTGCGTTGTAATCGTTACGCAGGCCAGGTTTGTGTGTTGATTTAAAAAATGTGAAAAATTTATACGTTTTAACCATGAACTGATGCTATGATGAAATTAATTATTTATATTCACGTCTGTTTATCACAACGTTGTACCTTTGCGCTAGGTGATTGAAAAATATTTGTGTAACGAGCTTACGTTTCTGTCATTTGAACGTCTGCAACAATCCCAACGAAATACTAAGCCCGCACAGATAAAATTTAATAAATAATAAAATTAACCTACAAACCAGTAAATACCAATGCATGTAAATATTAGCCGAATAAATGTTACGGTAGACCTATATCTTTGCGTGTAAACCACTATCTTTTACGTTTGTCGATGTACACTAAATAAGCGACCGAGTTTATGTACAGTATAAACGCCGCCAAAGTGATATTTCGGTGCATCTCGAAACCAAGGTTTATAATTCCAGTTCAGCGTCGAAACATAGGTTTTATGCACGGTATAAACAATGAAACTTCGGTTTCGTTTGTCAATATGGTATGAAATATACAATTAAGATATGTTGAAGCGTAAAACAAGATGTTAAATTTTTTTAAATTAATGTATGTTAATGCAGAGTGTTTATATAATTTCGCTGCACGTACGAAAATAACGAATACACTTTAAATATGTTGAACATTAACAAAAATTTACCACATACAATTTTTTACTATGTTTTATCATGTAATGTATGCAACATTAAAAATCTTTGTTTGTCATAGTAATGATTTCCGTGTTAATCGAATTCCTTGGTACTGATTATTTCCCAAATTGTGGTAAGTAATAGTTCGTTTAAAATTTAGGTGTACATAATGTATAGACAGTGGCCAAGTGGCTGGAACGATTCCAAATGGGGCCTTACTAGCTCAGTGGTTAGAGCAACTCCAAGAGGGACCACAGTGGCTTAGTGGATATAAATATATCCAATGTTGAGTTAGTTTCACATAGTTTTTTTTTTCGGTCATTTCAAGATACCAAAAATTTGTACCATCGTAACTGATCTAGGCACGTTAAAAAACTAAAAAAAAATGTCACGGGCTGGGCCCATAGTGTATATATAAGATTATTTTCAATTTATTTGATAAATAACTATGTATAGGATTTTATATATATATATATATATATATATATATATATATATATATATATATATATATATATATATATATACACACACACACACACACACACACATATATATATATATATACAAATTGTGTATATATATATATTGTGTATACAAAGTATGTAAAAATTGAAAAGATTCACTTTATTTTATAGATATTTACGTAAATGTATATAAATATGTATAAGTATGGTACATAAATATAAGATTGTTAAGTGTTATTTAACAAATAAATATTCATAGAGTACATAAACTGTATGTAAATGTAAAATTATTTTCGATTTTATTCATACATAACTATGTGTAGGTATATAGATATTTAAGTATAAAATTTACCTGCATTAATTTTATATATAATTATGTACATATAAATGTAAAATCATAAAATTGTTTTAAATTTATTTAATGCATTATTATGTATAGGTATATAAATAACTAAATATATAGTAATTTTAAATTTAAATGATTATATATACATATGCCGTCAAACATATCGAAATATCATATTTATATGTAAGTATCTGCGTGTTTTCTTCTTGGACGTAAGAACATGTGTGTTTTGTCATAGTGCTACATTTCATATATATATATATATATATATATATATATATATATATATATAATGGTGGAAATTCTCTTGTGAGCACAAGCTAGACTCTTTACATTAAAAAAATATATGGAAAAAATTATCGTTGATGTTCTGACACCGCGAGGCGAACATCGATTTGGCAGCGCTCTCTCCTAATTCCACGAAGATGATTTGCGTAAACGAAGGTCTGCCTTTGACCTCGACGATCGTGGATCCACGACATGCATCTTAGCTACCTTGTTGCTGTCAGTGTCGATTCTGCGATCTAGTTTTAGAAAACGCACCTTATCACAACGTCGGGATTAATAAATCACAACATCCAACTCTACGAAACAGGGCATGCAAGAGTGGTTGAGACATCACAACATTCCATTTGCAGATGATATGCTTAAGCTGACACTTTATGAGCTTATAAAACAGCACAAACCTCAGCAAGCTGTCTATTCGGTGGATGAAATATTGAAAAGTTACGGACACATAACTCTCCGTTTACCCCCTTATCACCCAAACTTAAATTCTATTGAAAATATCTGGGATGAAGTGAAAGAATAGTTGGGTCCCAAAATGTCACCTGTAATTTAAGCGATGTGCGACCAGCGACGACTCTGCGAAGAAGAAGTATTTGACATTATAGGAGCAGATGGCTGGAAACCATTCTGTGAAGATGTGACGAAGTTTGAAAATGAGTATTATGACTTGGATGCTCGTTTCAACATTGACATTGGTCCCATTATAATAACGCTAGGAGGTGTGGACAGCGACAGTGATAGTGATAGTACGAACGGCGACTGCAATACGGGATCGTCAAGTTACGAAATGGAAGGCGTCTCTGTGCTGGAAGGCAGCAGTGCATGAGAGTGGTGAGTAATAATTGTTGTCAGTTTCAATGTACACGCGGTTGTTGCCGGCCCTACTGGTTTCCTCCCTCCTCTGTCCCGCCAAGCAGTGGCAAAGCTTTGACGTGTCCCAAGCTTTCAAATATCCTGCGCCTACTGTATATGGGCTAGCAGACTACGTAGGTCTAGACGGGATGGCGATCGCTCGTTTGATGCGTCCCCCCTCCCCATCTGTCTTTATGTCAGGGAGGATACCCCTCCCTTCCCCCTCCCATTTCTTCCTTCGCTAACGCTACCGATTTTGCAATACTTGGTCCAGAAGATTCTTGCTCGTAATTTTCCGTCGTCCCTTTGAAGACCCAATGTGTCTTGATTTTCACACATTCGGTGATTAGTATTCGTGTATTTTTAGAGCTCTTTTGGCATTTTCAAAAAGTGACTTTGAACAGAAGGTAAGACAAATGCGGACCACCATTCTGCGTAGAACAATTCTCTTATTTGGGAATAACTAGACACTGTCAAATTTAATTTTTAAAATATTGGGTTTGAACAGAAGAGAATACAAAACTGAGGTCAAAAAGGACATATGATCTCTATACTGACAAATGAATAACTACTGTCGACATTTTGTTCTGAATCGCTCACTCCGCGTGCTTCAATGTGGCAGTGTGTGGTTAAGCTTAGTATGTAGCAAACACATTTTACAATATTTACGATAAAGTTTAAGTTACTTTTGTTTAAACATTTTCAGCATTCCCTCAACATGGATGAGCGGAAAGAAATATTGATAGCATATTTCTGATTGTTCAATTTTTGTGAGTGTACGGGAAGTGACCAAAAGACTTGAATATTTTAATTTGACAATGATTTTGCTCAAAAATAATGAAATTTTGAATACATTTATATATGCACTATAAACATTTATGTCAGTTATGTTTTCCATATTTTGACAGATTTTATTTTTGTTCAATATTAGGCTACCGAATAATTCTACTGGACTAAAAAAGCATTGCAGTAATATTCAGAAACCATTGACTTCGACCTGCTAATCTGTTGTACTTAGTATTCTGAATCAGCCAGCAATCTATCAAATGAACAGGAATAATATGAGTTTTGTTTAACTGTTGAAGAAAAAAATAATAAATGAAAACATTCTAACGTCGCGTACTAATTAAGGTATCGCTACTCCATCTTCACTGCACTTCACCCTTGTTGTCGCTGTTGAACTTAGCTGTTAACCGCCATCCAAATAGCTCACTAGCACTTCTGTACTCGCAGTATGCTTTGTTTTGCTCTGCATAGCCAATTAGGCTACATAATTGTTCTAAATCATTAGGCACGTTGAATTAAACAAATTGAATAAATAAATTATCTTAGCCCTCTGTGTCATTTACAGCAATCTCATTTTACGTAAATATCGAAATTAAACAAAGCATGTTTATAATTATTTGATTTCATAATCTTTCTTGTGGGTTTCTAAAAGAAAACCAGAAATCTATGTAGTGAATATAATAAAACCAAAAGTATAAGTAGGTTGAAATTTGGAAAATTAATTGAAATCATTTCACAGAACATTAATACTTAGACACTTTCCATTCTCCCTTATCCAAAATCCCCTTTCAACTTTTTTTTTTAATGGGCTCCTAAGTTTCTCTTACATTGCGTTTTACCTGTTACATAGCAACGTTTCTAAAAGATGGCTTTCCTAGGGGCACCGGATGGAAATTTGCCAACACTTTTTGGCACTACACGCAGAAGCTATATGCAGCTTACCGACAGCATCATGTATTTCTAACTGGTTATAAAGTCCATTTCTCGTTACATCTGAGTTTGTAACTGTTAGAAAGAAAAATGTTTAACCGTTTTCCTTCACTAGAGTATGCGACAATGCTAACGTATTCCTCAGCAGCATTACACTGAGAAAAAAGTTAAAAAATTATTTGTGTATACAGTACAAAATAATTTTACTCACCCAACAAATTATTTTGTTGAGGAAACAAAACTTCAAAAGCGATAAATTTAATTTTGTTCATCTAACAAAATACACGCTTGAATTTACAAAACCTTAGTTTTGGGACAAGGGAAGTTAGACTGCCAAGAAAAATATTTTGTTTAAAAAAATACATATACTTGTTTGGCCGCTCATTTGATTGCCTTCGTTATAAAATAAAGATCGAGTATTTGTATTTTTTTTTGTGAAAAATAGTGCAGTAACAGTATTTGTTACTGCATTTATTGATAATTTTACTTACGACATAAAAATCCTTATAAAATAAGTTTAAAAGGAAACTAATGTAATGCTGTAAATCTTGAAATATTTATTTGCGCACATTGTACAGTACTTGAACTGCAGGCCTATATGTTTATAAACAGTCCGAATTCGTCAGTGGTCAATGAGTTATCTCAGGCTTAGCGCATAGGCGCAGCTGTGTTAGGTTAGAATCTCGGTCGGGCTTGAAGTTAATTTTTGTATCAAACGTATCTTTCTTTTTATATACGTAGAGCCGAACAAATCTTTTAGTTGCACAAACGAAATATTTTTTTTTAAGGTTACCAATTATGAACAACCAAATAATTAGATTTCAACAACAAATTATTTCATCGTCCCTATAGAAACAATTAATTTTGTTGCGCCTAAATAAACTTTGTTTGATTCAACAAATTCTTTTATTTCAGTGTCGGTACCCTCTACATGTTGTAAGAGACTGTGGCTGTTTAGAGCAAGGCATTTGACGCCAATTTATATTTTCCCAGCTGATCTGTTCGAATGATTTTGGTAAGTTAATTTTTTTTTTTTTCATTTACTTTCTTCTAAGCAGGAGAACCCACATTCTTTACACATTTCCTGATCTCTAAAGATATGACGTAGTCAATTAAAAATAGTTTTCTTCGGCTGTATTACTTTGTAGTTCCACTGTAACTATTCAGTCTTTCTGTATACCACCGTCTACGTAACTGCTGTTTTTTTTCATAATTATGCTGTCAGAAATTATTTTCCTAAGTTCCGCTGGGTATTGTCGACCACTTCGGGTTTTAACCACATATTTGAATTTGTTGCAATAATTTCTCAGAAAAGGTTTAGACACTCTGTTTTCTATACGGCTATGTTATTGTACGACCTAGCATCAAGGGTTTTCTTATATACAGTTATGTCGTCATCTGCGAATAGCTTTGGATACTTCACCCAAACATAGCCTCACTTAACAGCAATCCTTCTACAATGATAGATGCTTCCATACTTATTGAGCCGTGGTTCTAATTTTTTGCCGCAAGTGTTGTCAGCTGGCGATCCACCTCTCTATCCTACTTTGGTACCAATTCTACAAAATTGGTTTTTAACACCGCTGAACATAACATTTCTTGTGTCATTCTTAGGTGTATTGTTAACTACAAAGAAGAGTGTTGAGAAATTATAACTCTTTGTATTGCCAACGACGGTAATTAAGATAACTTTATTTCCCAGTAGAACGTCGAAAAGTTAAGTACAAATTTATAAAAAAAAAAATTTAATTTATTATGCTGTCTGTAAAATTGAAAATAAAAATTAAATATTCGTAAATAAGCTTATAAATATATTAAACATCGCAACTTTGGAATCAGAAGTTTACATAAAATGACTTCATCCTATATTTGCTTTTGAATATTTCCATTCAAATGTGATCCTCTCGATAGTGTGCTAAGTTTTTTTTTTTTTTTTGCCTGTTCGTGTAAACAAATCATATTATTCATAATGTTGTGGCCTGTCCTGAGGATAAATCAGGCCAAGCAAGGAAGGGGGTATCCATTACTAGATAACAGAGCACTCAATATACAAATTACTATATTTTATTAACTCACAGCTTATACACAATATCACATACAATTGACACACGGCTTTATTTTACATTTTATCAATATCTCTTTTCAGCAGCTATCAAATATAGTTAAGAGGTCCTGCTGACTTATAGCATCGAATATGATCAAAGTACTCGCGACACGGAGGGAGTCTTAACATATAATACGAAGGCACTAACGCTGCACGACCTAGGGCGCCCTACTGGGAGTTTATTTATTCTGGAGCTGCCGCGTCGTCGTCGTGCGAGAGTTCCTCGACAGTGACTGCATCAGGCGTCGAAGTGGTGACCACGGGCCTAGTGGTGCTATCTGGAGTCGTCTCGTCGTTCCTCGGATCAAGATGGCCGCGAGCCGCCATCGCTCCAGTCTTATATAGTATCCCGCCTAGCCTCACAACCTTCCCCGGCGGGGGGATGTTTTAATAACAGCCAGGCTGGCCTGTCGACGTCGCTCCATCTTGGACTCTCGAGCATTACCTGCCAGACCTGGTTAATGGTGACCACACCAAAGTCCCCTTTCTCGACAAAATCCATGCGTCCCCGCATGATTGAGGTTGACCATCTGACAAGTTGAAGGTAGTTAATTGAGGCTACGCTGGAAAACAGTTAGACGGCTCAGTGGAGTAGGGTTGAATCGGTATTATCAGCAAGTGTTGATGGGGTGTCACTGGAAGAGGCCTCTCTTCTGTTTGATAGCTGAGAGGGTTTTTAAATCGTGTAGTGTCCTTCGCGCACGATTATTATTTTTCCCTAGGGGGCGCTGTTAGTCGTGAGGTGAGGATATAGTTTACACTATAAATACAGAAGAGCACTCGTTTAAAATCGTTCTGATACAAGTTTGGAAAATCGTTTTACTTATACACTTGACATTTTGATACGTGTGTTATAGAAGTTAAAAAGAACATCATGTCGAGCAATCTGAGTTAATAATTATTTTCTATACATTTTTAATTTGAAGTTCTATAAAAATGTAAAAACATTTATGTTGCTACGTCTTTGACAACTTTATTTGGAGTTAAAAACATATTGTAATCACAAAGCTAAATATTAATTTATATACTTCTGTTAGTACTATATCAAATAGTGTTAAATAGCTGGATAATTCCTTTTGTCGATGATTCAACATTCTTTAAAATATCTAACCCTATAACATCATATGTCGTGTTATCTATGAGCTATCCCGTTTTAAAATTATTTGTACACTTATACGCGTTTTGGCGTAAATAAAAATTTTATTGGTTACTCCGATTTTGAAAACTAGAAATATTAACATGTATATACAGTACAATGAACATTATTATTAGGTGTGCCGGCACGGTAATATTTTAGTCACTATGGTGTCATGTAATCATTGGAAGGGAAGAAAGTTGTGTTCGACGCCGTAACTATATAATGTTACCCTATAAAATGACACAATAACAAGAAAATCGTCGGTGCCGATCGCTAAAGTATCTAGGAAATGAGGTAGGTGCACAGTTTGAATGATGTACACTGCTATAGCGCTATTACAACTCATTATCTGATAAAAGTTGCTACATCATTGGTAATTCGTTACCAGTATTTGTTAGTATCAGTCTTATATGTAAATGTACATCAAAGATTACGCTCTTGACTTAACAAAACTAACCACGCTTATTTTGCGGGTGTGTGAACTGAAAGTTACATTTATAATTTTATTCAGTTCTGAATTGTGGAAATCATCTAAAGGTGAAGATGATGGCGTCCTGGCCTGATTGGGGGACAATGGGCAGTTGTCGGCGCGATGAAATGTATACAAACACAACGCGCATCAGGATGCAATTTCCGAGCGCGGCTCGACAAATGCTGTCATTGTCACCTTGACGTTATGTTATTGCTGTGCACGCATTCCTTCCTGGTTCTTGGCTGGTCAGGGGCCGCCGCTTCCTTGTGTATGCACGGCTCTTGTTTCACAGTCGGCTCGCGATGTTGGAAAACACGAGTGTCCTGTCGCTCAACTGCGCTTCTGTGATGCACAGAATGTCAAGAGTCACGGACGCAGCAATTTGTTTGATTCCTGTGTTGGCCTTGTAGGTGTTTTTAGAAATTGTACTACGCCCTGACCTGATTTTTGGGTCGCGGAATATGATGCCAGATGTCCTGCCAGTACTTTGACCGTTTTCGTCCCTTCTTTTATTTTCGCTCGTGTGAGGTTGCTGTGGCATTTGGAATTGTTCCCTACCGGAATTAAATGTCGCAATTTCTGCATATGTGCGATTCGGAACTCGTTTCGCAAATAACGCCTGGCATGCGTTAATAACTTTCCTAACTTTCGCCTTGGGTGGGACGTGTCTTTGTATCGTATTCTTTTGAATTTTATCGCCCCGCGTGCGGTCCTGACTTTTATGCACGTCCTTTAAGGACCCTGCCTGTCTGTTACGCGTCAGGAAATATTAGTGCATATGCTCTTTCGGCGGGTGTTGTCTGCTTCTCCATTTTGCCCGTAAGGGGCATGTCTGCCTGTGTGTTGTGTGATGAGTTAGCACCTTGTTTTTTTATTTGCCGTAGGGAGTGGTGTCTACTGCCTCCTCGTGTAGAAGTTTTTTTGATTATATTGTTTCATTACTGTTAGGGTGAGCTACTTTCTGGTAGAAATTATTTAGTGTTTGTTCATTAGTTGTGCGTTTGTCGGGGTGTTTGTGAAATGGTTTGCTCCTCGCTTGGGAGTTGTTGAAAGATTGGTGGTTTCCATATTTATGTTGTTGTGTTTGGTCTGTCTTTGGTACAGAATGCCGTCGGTTTTGATGTGTGTTTTGGTGTCGGTATTTTTGCTGCGTGTGAGAGTGGCTGTAGTATTGTGTGAGTTTTTGGTTTTCTATCGCCATATTCGCGATTTCTTCCTTAAATTTCATCAGTTCTGCTCTTAAGGAGTATGTGTCCGACAGTGTTTGGTGACCTGATATTGTTTCATTATACCTGAAGGAACCAAGTTCGGCTCCCTGAATATTTGTAGTTATATCTACTATGGTGTCATTTTTCAGACCAGCAATTTTGTCTACTAATGAAGGTAGTAGCGAGCCCCACAAAATAATTATGAAATTGTTGTCTGTAATTATGGAATTATGAGGTTTTCTTTGCGGCGAGAGTACATTAGTGTTTCGATGTGTTTCTGCACGCTCTCATGAAATTTTGTTACGTTGTAAAAAAAAATGTTATGAGTATTCTTCAGTTATGGGTGTGGAGAATATGGCCATTAATTTATTTACAATACCTGGCCACGTGATCTCTCCCGCCTGTGTGTGTGTGAGTAGTTGTCTAGGGTATATTTAGCTGACCCTTTTAAAGAGTAATTAAATTTTTTACATTTGTCTTTATAGTCCAGTTATTGATTTCTGCTACCTCGTTAAAATGTTCAATGAAATCTACCCATTTTTATTTGTCATCCTCTGAGAACGTGGGTATTTGTATTGGTTGTGGTGCAATGATGTTCACGGGTAGGACGTTTGCCATGTTGTCTACTTGTGGTGTATTGTTGAGTGGTAACGCTAAGGGTGAATTTTTGTAAAAGTTCTCTGCTGTGTTAGTGTGAATGTTTACGGGAGTAAGGTAATCCGACGTGTGTTGTTCAATGTCTTGGTATGTTGGCGGTGGTGTTGTTGGCTGAAGGCCACTGTTTGTGATTTTATTAATGATTAATGATTTAATATAATGTGTGTGGAAGTGGTGTTAAATTGGTAAATCAATTCAGGGTTCTCCTGTAAGAGTTGATCTGCAGACTCAATTAAAATTTGGCATTTATCTATTTTATTTGTGTTGCGTGCTGCTAATTTCTTCAACGTTCCGGATAAATCATTGATCGTGTGTTTTATTATATTACGTGCTGTGTTCAAAAACGATGTGTTACATTTATCTGAAATAAATTGTGGTGAACTGTGTGTCAGTGTAACGGGAGGCGTTAGTAGCTAACATGCACACACATAAGCTGGCTTTAATAAATATTACCACTATGCGAATACACTTGTGAAAATTTGCATTTGCAAAATTAAATAGGTCGACGCTCACTGGCGTGGCAGGAATTCACTGAGTAGTGCACAACACTTAGTGGCTTTGAATGGCAGGTACAAGTTCACGCTAATACAACTGTTTGCTACTGCCCTCCCTTGGTTACTGCAGGACGTTGGCTTTAAGGCTTTTTGACTGGTGGTAAAACCATGTGTGGCGGGGTTCGTGAGGCGGTTCTGTATGTTATTTTTGGCAGAAATATCAATGAAGTGACTTGAAATGAAAGTAATAACACCGTTGTCTCAACGCATGCGGAATCCTGACTTTATTCTTTCTACCCTGCACGATTTTAACCAGGGAATGCAACCCCGTGGGTTGGTAGATGTTGATACGCTTTGCTAATTATTGCTCATTTTTTACCCTGTGGTTAGGCTATGAAAACTATCTTCCACAATTTGCAACTGGAATTTACTTTACTTTATGCTGTGAGTGCTCTAAAGGGGATGTTGGAAGCTTCGGCTGCCTCCACCATTTGCTGTAGCCTGTCCTGAGGATGAATCAGGCCACGCAAGGATGGGGGTATCCGTTACTAGATAATAGAGCACTCAATATACAAATTACTATATTTTATTAACTCACAGTTTATACACAATATTGAATACAATACATATATCGATGTTACAGATTGATATTCATTACGCCAATGCATTGGTTAATTTACTTGATACACAATTAAAATAAATATCTATTCTATCCTGTATGGTTCTTGAATTGCTCTGTAATACTTATTTATAAATATTTTCGCTAAATATGTATTTTTATTATGCGAATATATATTTTTTTACTCGTGATGATTGATAATGTGTGTAATAAAATCTCCCAAAAAAGGGATGATTTTTGAGGAATAAGGAATGATTTTTGTGGATTAATGAATGATTCTTGAGATATATGGAATTATTTTTGAGGATTGAGGATAGATATGATGAGTACTAATTTCATATTATGCTTGTGTTGAATGTGTCATTTCTAAAGTTTATGAATATTTGAATTAATATTTTTGTAACAGAAAGGTTTAATTACATATATCTGAGTTTGAGATTGTATAGCCTTCCTGGCCAAAGCACTTACTTGCATTTTTTTTTTCACGACACCAGTTTTCTCCATCCAGAGATGATGTTGGACTGATGGAGGGAGACCTGTGTTGATGTGTATAGGTAGTACTCTGTTGTCGATGAGCTGTGATAGAATGGAGTAGAGAAATGATGAATTCAACACAGTTTGAATATAGAGTGAGATTGATAATGGTGAGGCATTTTGTTTAGATGTTTGCTGTGTAGTGTGTTGCAAGATGTCATGTATACAAGTCATGCTTGATATCAAACATATGTTTGCCAGATGTTAAATATGGTTAAGATAAGATGCATACATAGAGTTAAATAAATCCTGTTAGTTGTTCAATATTTAAATACTAGTCATAAAAAGTGAGTTTGACTTGCAATGAAGCAATAAGTATGCTCTCAAACCTATAGTTGAATTCCTTTCTTGCTTGTTGTTTTTCATCGGTCGATAGGTAGTTGGTTTCATCTCGTTACATACATAATACATTTAGTTGGATATTCATTACGCCAACACTTTGGTTAATTTACTTGATGCATGATTAAAATTAATTTATACTTCTCTGTATGATTCTTGAGTCGCTATATATATATATATATATATATATATATATATATATATATATATATATATATATATATGCGAATATACATATTTTACTCATGATGATTGATAGCATGTGTGCTCAACACTTTCAATGTTAGGCTAACCTATTATGATCGATAAATTTTTAAAGTTTCTCAAAAGGTTAAAATGTATAAATAAAAATTAAACATGGTGTTCTTCGGAAGTTTCCGAGAATTTGCCAGTCATTCACAAAACAGTCTTCCTGGAATAATTTAAAAGATTTAAATGTCTTTGGTTGTGATAGGGTATTTAAGTTAATTAATTGACATGCGTTATGTAAAGTTTATGTTTTTGTGTAATGACTACGTATCATTTGTGTTATTACACAATATTAAATTAGGAATTCTTGAACTTAAAGAAAGATAAAAGTAATATTAATTTTCAAGGATTATTTAATATGTAATGTTTAAGATGAGTGGGTTTAAACTAATAACGGATATAGTAATTCAAATACACCTATTATCCTTGTTGGGAATTCAATCAAAGAATATGTAAGTATAACTGTACATGCCTGCATTTAGTTTGAAGGATTAACTAAATCAGTATGCATGCCTGAATTTTTACGCTTTTCAAAGTAGATATATACAGTTACTTTTAAACATCATTAAACTTCTTTTACGATGAAAAAGCTTTAGTTGTGTAAATGCTTGCTATGCATATAAGATCTAAGTAATTTAGAATGAACGAAGCAACAATTAAAACGAGTAGATCTTAAAAAAACATTATGTGGTTAAGGGATTTTTAAGAAATAAACACGTTTCAATTGCTATATGTAGTATGAGATAACACAATTAGTGTGAGGCAAGTTATTTATCTGGATCTTAATTTTGTTGTAAATTCTGTTATATTTAGTAAAGTTGAAAATTGAGTTTTGGAACGGTTTTTTATTTTTTGTATGTGATTATACTTTAAATTAAATATGTTTTACAATGTGTGTTGGAAGACAGATGATGGAGATTTGTTCATTTGGCTTGTATGACATGTCAAATTAGTTGTGTGTGTATGCACATGCAGAAGTGTATGTGATGTGTGCATGTGTGTGTGTGCATGGTTGTGTGGTCTCGTGTGTGTTTGAAGTTTATGATTTAAAACAATTCTCCGGTAAGCAAAGCCTACACTTTTCTATTATTCACATTTCCTTTTAATGGTTAATCTGCAACATTTCTCAAGTAATAATCCTGTATCTAATAAATTTTACCCTGAAGAGGTTCGAATCCCTACCAGGGATGCTTCATAACGTATGGCTCTATATAATACGCAACCTTAAATGCCCTTCATTACAGCACCTTATTATGCTCATTAAAATATAAAAAACATTTCCAACTAATTATACCAGATCATATTTAAAAAACCAGTTAATACTTAATTCAATTTAAATGACAGAAGCAAAGCTTACTTTAAAATGGATAAATTTCCAGAAACCATTAAACTCTAAGAAGATGTTAGAGTATGCGACAATATAGGAAATATTAAATTTGTGGTTGTTGAAATTGTAGGAAAGAATAAAGAGTAGAATATGTTAAAGGTTAGAAGATGTTAAGAGTTCGAAAGTAAGGAAAAATAAAGAACATTTTAAATACTGTATTTGGAACTCATTCTCTGTGTCAATTCACACACTTCGTTATAGAGATTCCAACCTGTCAGATCTCCGAGCCTTGGTGCACATTAACTGAGAATCCTGGTAATCCTGCAGGGTGTAGATATATAGGTTAAAGTGCAAGTGTGTGTGTGTGTGTGTGTGTGTGTGTTTATGTGCAGATACATTTTCTCCTCCATGTCTTGTGGGTTGTGAAGCGCTGGCTGATGGGTAAAGGCGAGATCTCACATTCTCTCCGATGAGACTATATGCGTTATTGCATAAGCAAATGCAATTCCCCTTCCTAGCTCATGTGTGTTATTAGTATTGCAAGAATTATTAAATGTATTGTTTGGGAATCGAACCCAGTATAGTAAAAATAACATAACATTAATTGTTCTAATCAGCAATAAAAACAGATATAATATTTTTTTTTGTTAAATTCGAGAAGTGAAACAATATTAAACATTGAAAGTGGTTAAGTGCTAAAAGTGTTAAGTTCAACGGCCCAAGTGCTTAATGGTTTTTGTGCTTAAAGGGCTAAGTGCCTAAAGGGTTAAGTGTTCGAACGGTTAAGTGTTCAAAGGGTTAAGTGACCGACAGGTTGATCGCCGATAGGGTTACATGGTCAAAGGCTATGCTTATAAGTTTGTGTGGATCTGATGCAGATTTACTATTCTTTAAACATGTCCCGAGGTTAACTATTTGTTGCGTTGTATTTGATGTTTGTAGTGATTACATAATTCATTTTAAAAATAAGAAAGACTTGAAGCACAATTATAACTATTGCTCTTATCTACATCAGGGATGATGCGTATGCTATAAATGTGATGATTGTAGCTTTTTTAGATGGGTTTTATGAGCAACTATTCTTATAAAAAGACATAACTCATAACTAACCTTTGCAGAAAGGCCTTAGGGCTTAAATCACCTTAATATTATGGCGGATGTCTCGTACGACGTTTATCTTATGAATTTGATTCGTATAGCTCCAACGGTTCCAAAATTATGACTGAAATTATGAAAGGGATTAAATACATAATTGATTCTGACAGAAAGGTCTTATGGTCTTAATGACCTTACCATGATGTTATATGTCTGGAATGGTGTCTATTTTATGAATTTTATGACTACTGTAACAATGGTTAAAAAATTATGACTGCATTTATAAAAGGGTTTTACTCAAAATTGACTGTCAGAAAGGGTTTAGGACTTAAAATGATCTGTTGAAAGGTAAGTGATGAGTTGTGTTTGATGGTAGGAGTGTTTACATAATTAATTTAAAAATAAAAATAATTCTTCAATGTTTTCTAAAATTCAAGATGGTGATGGTTATAGTTACATAATTTTTTTTCTAACAACATATTCTTATCTGTCTAAAAAATGCGATTTTTTAGACACTTAACTCGATATACTTATTTATAAAAATTTAATACCTATATGTTTAAATTAAAAACTTAGGTTTTCTTTTTGAAAAATTCATGTTTCAAATATTGTCTATTGTTATCCCATAAACTACATCACTTTTAAAACACTAGTCCGTGAACATGTAGCTTAATATATATATATTACAAAATTTTAAAGTTTTATTTACTTTTATTAATATAAATGCATAATGTTTTTATATAAATATTATTATTTTATTGAAATTTTTTTTGAATTTGCACAGTCGTATCAGTTACCTTTTTATACCTTATTAAAACTTTCAATAACACTTAAGTCTTGGTAGCTCAATTGAGTCGAGCATTGAGTTATTGAGTCAGGGCTCCTCGGTTAAAAACCACTAGAACACAAAGATTTTTATAATGTACTAAAACCTTCAATATGTAATGGAGAAAATTGTCTTAAGCTTCCAGTCCAGTGCAGAGCTCGTAGTAACAGATTATAGCATTAAACAACATTGGCTGTGGCGGGCAAGCGAATTGTGCGCTCTCAGGCAGTCGATGCGAGAAATCAATGTAATCTATTCATCGAGCTTGCGCGCTACCTATCGGTCTATGACAGTATCAAGAGACATCAGCACTCCTGGTGGACAACTCTACAACTAAGATGGCTGTCTATCAAGCAAGTTTGAAACTGAACACAGGCTATCTCGCCGGGAAGGCGTGTATGGTGGAGGGGATCGCGGGAGTGGTTTAGCAATCACAGGACAGCAGAAGGGAGGAGTGGGGAGGGTGTTAAGCATATCTGGGGAGTGGAGAAGAGACCCTTTAATTTCACAGCAGGGACCCGATTAATACCAGCAATAATCACAACACATCTCAGGTATTTGAAGGAGAGGAGGTGGGGTAGAGAAGGTGGAGCAGATGGAGCAAGTGGAGCAGATTGAACTAAGTGGGGTGTTGAGTGCGGAGGAAGAGGAGCAGGAGCAGAAGCATGTTGATGAGGAGCAAGTGTAGGATGATTAGTAGTAAGTGTAGAATAATGAGAAGCAGGTGGAGCAAAAGGAGGTGTGATTGAGGAGCAGTGAGAAGCAAGTGGAGGTGGAAAAGAACTGCCTAGGTTAATCTTATGGCACTTCATCCATCCCCCTATCCACATGTCATTCTAGGAGTGGTCTCGGAGTGGTACGCCCACTCTACTGGCATCGCTATGAATACCACTTCAAGGCATTAGTCTGGCGACTTAAGGTCCAGCAGTTCGAACGCTTGCTATTCCAGATGTTATTTTGAGTTCTAATAAAAGCAGCGCCCTTAGCAGCCAACTCCAGTACTACACTGGGCAGTCGAGTGACACCAGCTCTCCTAGCTTCACACTCTAGAACCAAGACGGCGGTGTAGCGACTAATCGAATGAGAGCGACACAATCACTTCTAGCAGTCAACTCTAGAACCAAGATGGCGGTCGGTAACAAATGGAAACGAAGAACAAAACAAGATGTCTTCCTGCAGCAACAGCCGATATAAACAAGTATTGTAGTTGAACTAATTTGAGAAACACGAGAGAAAGAGAGTATGAGTGAAACGAAAAGAGAGGAAGAAGGAAAGAAGAGGAAGGGAGGAAGGGAGAAAGAGAGAAAGAAAGGAAAAAGAGAAAGAAAGAGTAAGAAAGAATGCAAGAGAGAAAAAATTGGAGCACTCTTAGAAAACCCTCGAAATGCAAGAGCAGAAACATGGAAAGATAGAGCATGAAAAACCGTCATGAAATTATAGAGCATGAAAAATGACATACTGGCCACCAAAATGGCGGTGCAAGAGAACTACATACTATTTACAAAAATAGCAGCGTACTGGCTACCAACATTGTGGAACCCAATATGGCAGTCGTATGATCGGATTGATAGAGCAGGAAGTGTGGGAATCCAAGATACTGAGGGTGCCCTTGACCCACGGCGCATCTACCGAATCTCCTTGCGCCCCTTTCCCTATATGCCTACTGCTGATGCAATACACAAATATTTAATGCTGTAATAAATTTCTGTATAAAAGTTTTCAGTGCGGGAATAATTAGACTAAGAATATACATGCAACGAATATTTCTCATAAAATAAAATTTTAATATGCTGAAACTATCACAAATGCAAAGGAGTTCAGTGTATTAGGAAATAAATTTCTACTGATATGTTTTTACTTCTTACTGTAGGGCCTGCACATAGTGGCCTAGCAAGTAGTAAGTAATAATATTACTGTCAAGTCAGCTACGCAATATTTGATCGATTGAACTATATCGATGTTATATTACTACGCAGAGGACTTACCAACTGGAAATAGTCTAGTTATAGTTTTAAACCGACCGTAACCTAAACCACAGAAGGTAGCCTTCAGACGATCGCCTCCTGCTATAAAGCAGGAAGTTTGAAAACGGCTGGAAAGAATCAAAATCAAAGTAAAGTATTTTAAAACGCAACATATAAACTGCTTATATGTGATAAATTAAAGAGAAAGATTCTCAAAAACTTTTGGAAAGTTGGATAAAAAAAAATTGTAGATATCAGGAATAAATATTTGTCACATTCAGTATAGTCACAGTACATGATACACACATCGTTGACAGATGCCTGTTATAAAGTAAGTACACTTTTGTTATACTTTTACACACTCTGGTGATATCTTTAAAAAAATTATCGATTGCGCTTCTTTCAAAACTAAACAAACTTGCTCCCGGTAAATAATTTCCCGTTAAACGTAACACTTTACCTAATTGAAATAAACATAAACGATGTTATTATTCCTATCAATTGAAAATTCAAGACCTTCCCGTGAAAAAACGACAAAAAACCGCATTTTCATATGGGTGTCATTGCGTCCTTACGTCTCGTGTAGTGCAGGGAGTCAGGCCGCGATGGAGGGACAGCTGAGGCGATGAGCAAATCACGGACGAGCAGTCGTTGTTTGGGCACGGAGGAGCCCCGACGTATGGGAATGGATATGGCGGAGGAGCAGTAAGAGTTAGGAAAGTAGGCAGGAAGAGGAAGAATGTTTTAAGCCCTCAACTCTTTCGGCGCAACCTCCTCCATTCTGTATCTGCCGTCACGCGAGGCCCCTGCTAGTCCTCCACGGTGACAATTTGCTGGATTTCTTAGCCCCCCTCATCATTCGCTGGTCATCATATTCCCCTCTGCCCCTCGAACCGTAATCCCAGGGGGCATAACCCACCCAACGTGGATCGATGTGGCTGTGCATTCCTGCCGTGTAGTATGGCGAGGCTAACACGCCAGCGCCGCGCCGGCCGGATGTAGAGGCGGTGCAGGTAGTTGACGACTAACAACGCGAGATACGTGCATCACGATACTAAAATGTATATCCGTCTTTCTGTCAACATTGGTTTGCTAACGAACTAACATTGTATTCTTTGTTAATAGCTTAAAAACTTGCAGCAAGTGTAATAAACTTACGTACTTGTTCCTGTTTCAAACTCCAAGCCACTTTATGTGGTTTCACGCACTCGCGCCGTTTTTATTTTTTACGTAAATATATTACCACACCTACGTTACCCTGTCCTTAGGCGAAAAATATAAATGAAATTAGGTTCTTGTTTTCACAAACTAGTAATTTCTTTTCACATGCTAGGATTCACGCAAGAATCTAGCGTCGAGTACGATATAATTACGAGTAATGATAGGTGAAACGATGAGAATTCACAATTGTAATGTACGTGCATTCCCTAAGATGTATGTAGCCACGCAATAAATAAAATTGCCTTTATTATGATGACCTTACGTTTATAAATAATATAGTTTTGTGAAATCTCATATTAATCCATTGCGTCTTCAATTCCTATGTGAAATCTCCCGAAATTAGAGCAACGTTTGAACTGTACTCTTTTAAGGTTCAATAATATTGAAATTACTAATTGTGATGCTTTTTCATACTACCTTTATAATACAAATAATTACTAAAGATGAAGTAAGTATCGTCGAATTAACATCACTCATACCATCCAAAAGAATGTATTATTATGCAATATATATATAAAACCACTGCAATCGGTTATGCATTACGAGTTATCTATTTTCCTTTCGTATCACATCTGATATATGAACTCTGAATATGAATCAGAATTTACTGTTTCAATCAGTTAGCTGTACCATACTAATGAAAAAGTCACTTAAATGAATTTAACTAATGAATTATTGCAAAAATGCTATTTTTTCCTTCACTTATTGATTCAGTGAATTTTTCCACTAATTCATAAGCCATGGTTTTCACTTTCTTTCAGTGCTTTGATTTTGACTCAAGGATCAGTTAAATAACCTACATGAAAAATTTGCCGTCAAACAACGTGTAAAAATGGCAGCTAAACAACGTGTAAGAAATTAAACAACCTCTCATAAAATAATAAAACAACAACCAAATAATTTCTAAATTGCGAGTTTGGTATTTCCTAACACATTTTTTTTTTCAACGACTTTCAATCCGTTTTTTTTATATTTCATTTTTTTATCACGTAAGCATCACCGCGTTCGATGTGAAGGTTTTAATTGCATTTAATGTGGTGAAGGGAGTGCACTTATAGGTACTATTATTTTTTAACACTCCGAAAGTTACCACGTAAAGTAAAATCTAAAATAAAGGGGGTGAAACTTAAAAAAATACTTTTGATGAAGAAGTATAATACACATGTTATCTTCCTCTTTATTAAAAGGTAAATTCTGAGCTCTGTCCTCATAGCTCAGAGACAGAGTGACAGATTTGTAGTCAGAGCGTCGGGAGTTGGCGCCCTGGTACCTCCGCGTCACATGTTCAGTCCGCATATCGCACACATGTGTACTGTGAACCTGTCATCAAGTCAGTCTAACTAGAGCTCGTCACAGTGTAAACTACACACACTGTCACAACGTCACTCACGCTCTGTCCAACGGCAAATGTATCTGTCAATGTGTCAATTAAGTCAATTAAAAAGTAAAGCTTATGTTGTAAGATAACATTCTAAAGTTGAGGTGGAAGTGGCGTGCGTTTGATCACGAACCCCCGCAAAAGATTTCTTACTTTTATAATTTACGGTAAATTAGACAATATTAATAGTAACTATCTCTAATATGTTCATTTCTCGAAATTGTTTGGCAAAAAAAAATTATATATTATTTTACTCTTCGCACGAAGTATGCCTTTACATATTCAGTCAGCGAAATTGTTTCACTGAAACGATCAGTGATTTTCCACTGATTCTAAGTGGAGCCATTTTCACTAAATCTAACGGTTGAAATTCTCTGTGAATCTCTGGTTTTCCACTTATTCGAATTGTGTGTGTGTGTGTGTATCACTCGTATTCTGACCAATCGTGTATGTACAAACATTATGAGGGGGGAGGACAGGGGTTGTATCTTGTAGTTCGGCTTTGGAGAAAATATTTTTTAAAAATAAAGATATGGTTCTGGACGAAACCACTTACCGGTTAATATAAGCTTAAACGGCACATTAATTAATCAAATACTGGGTATGTTAACCGGAATTTTGTGATCAAAATTATATAATTATAACTCAACATATGCTATCAGTATCAGTAACATCACCCGAGTGAGATATATATCTATCTCAATGCGATGAAAATCCTCAACTCAAACATCATCACAGTTACTGGTTATATGTGCAAATTGAAAAACCAAAACAGAAAACTCTTGTTGCAAATATCTGGGATAGTAGCAAGGCAGGTACGAAATATTTTAGTAAGATATACGTAGGGGAAGCTAATGTATATAGTCTATTTCTAATATTAATTTTTATTCCTATTTGTCATCCGAGAACTCCTGCAAATATGTAGAACCTGATTTAAGGGTCGCCTCCAGTCGGCCGACCATTGTTTAACGAACATGAATTGGTTCGATAGAATTTGTTATGGCTAAGGACATCCTACGTTCGATATATCTGTTAGTAGTGGGAAAAGGAAAGATATATTACAATCGGTTGCTGGATGGGGACGGGGGGCAAGGCAATCCAGCTTGGATCTATACCACATGTTCTGTCAATCCGGTCCGACGACGTAATTTTCGCACAAAAAACGGCTGAATTCGCACAGAAAACGACCAAAATCGCCAGAAATTACAATAAAACTGGCAAAATTTTCACTAAATATTCATGTTTTCGCACACCTAGACTTCATGCTTTTGAATTCCACTGATGACACCATATTGTGACGTTTGACTTATGAGGGATGAGGGATGTCACAGTTGGCGAACATTTTGTCGGGCATTAAGCAGGTGGTGGCCATTTTGGCGGACAGTAAGCTGGTGATGGCCATTTTGGGAACCAGTATGCTGATGGAAGCTTTAATCCTACCAAATGTACCTACTTTCTGCTCTTGCATCCTGTATCACTGCCCCTGCTTAAGTATGTACATGGGACGAGAACATCCTCTTCTTGCAATTTGGTGCACCATCTTGGAAGTCATACCGTCTAGCAAGATAGTTGCCAAAGCCAACCGTCATCCACTATCAATCCGGTCAGCCATATTTTAAGTTGCACTGTCTAGCAAAATGGCTTCCAAATCACTACCTAGCAAAATTGCTTCCAAATCAGAAATTCCTGCTCCGTCAATCTGGCCACACTGTCTAGCAAGATGGCAGCGACCACGAATCACGGCCTTTTAAGGGGGACAGGAGGCACATACGCAAATGAGAGAGTATCACTTGCACAATGTGGCTGAAAGGTTGCACAATGTGACAGACATTTTCGGAATGTAATTGAATCAGTCGGAAATTGTGTGATGGCCAGCTGCACTGTGCAACCACTCCCCTGGAAGTGAACCTCAATCTCTGTAATTCCAGCTCAGGGTTCATCAGCATTCTCTCGTGGCCACCTTGGTATATGTTCCAGGGGCTTTGGAAGGTACTGTCTAGCTAAATGTTAGGTGTACATATGCTCTAGAGGAGCCCACTGACTACCTAAACGGTGGCCTTGGTACTGACCAGCAAAATGATGGCATTATCTAGCAAGAAAATGGCTGCCAATGACCTCTAGTAAAAAAATGGCTGCCAGTGTTAAACTTCCTGCTCTGTCAAACACATCCACCAGCAGCTGGCTCCTAGCTAAGGAGCTGCGACAACCATCTTGAATGTGTACCTCCTGTTTTGTCAATCACGTCCTCCATCTTGGAAGTGGCACCACCTAGCAACTAAATGGTGACCGAAGCATAACTTTTTTATGGTCAATCCATGCCTCCATCTTGTAAGTCGTACTGTGTAGCAAACTGGCTGCCAATGTACTGCCTAGCAAAAAAAATTAAGTGTTTAACCATATGTGTGGAGGGGGCAGTGTTACAACAACGGCCCAAGCCTGAATCCACTCAACACTTACCAAGGTCAGCTGCATCCCCAGTCCGAAACCATCCAGCACTGGACAAATTGAGCCACTCTCTAGGAAAATTGCAGCACAGCCTAGCAGAAAATGGTAAAGCATTCGAAAAGTCTTGTGGAGGGGGCAGTGATATGACCATTTCCCCAGCCCAAATTCACTAAATACTGACCAATGTTGTCTGCAACCCCAGCCTAAAGCCACCCACCACTAGCAAAAAAAGGGGGCAATGCCTAGCAAAATGGTGGATTGTTCGAACAGACTGGAAGAGGCAGTAATCTTGGGATCAGAACTTCCTTCTCTATTAATCTGGTCCACCATCTTGGAAGTTGTGCTGACTTAGCAAAATGGCGACACTTGGTGGACTGTTCAAACAGACTTGTGGAGGGGGTGGTGTTATGGTCGCGTCCCCAGCCCGAAGCCACGTCAGGACAAGTGGTGCCTGGTGGCGGATGAGGGAGCCATCTTGTATCAGAATTTCCTGTTCAGTCAATATTGTCCTCCATTTTGGAAGTCATGCTGACTGGCAGCACAGTCTAGCAAAATGGCTGTCAATGCAGAACTTCTTGCTCAATCGATCTGGTCTACCATCAATGAACTGTCTAGAAAAATAGTAGCACTGCCTTGCATAAAATATTGCAAAGTGTTCGAACAGACTTGGGGAGGGGGGCAGTGTTACGACCGTGTCCCCAGCCCTAAGACCCCACCTGGTATCTGGTGGGGAATGAGGCAGCCATATTGAATCAGAACTTCCTGCTCTGTCAATCTGGATGCACTGTCTAGAGAGATGGTGGCGACCACCAATCACTGCCCAGAAAGGGGAGGGGCAAACAGGATGCAAATTCACATAAGAGAGAGTGACTCGCCACAGTTGTAATGATGCAGTTTATTCCACACAGCAACCAGCACATTCATACGCATTACACAGTAGTGAGTGACGATTCTGGCAACCATTGGTTTAAGCTGGATTGGAAGCCTAACCATTTCAGAAGTACTTTGTATCAACATGTACGAACCACACATTCTGCAAAATAGTCGTGGGGATATTTCGTGACAAATTCTTCATAATCATAAAAAGAACCGCTGATCTCTTGGCTGACCATTTAGATGAGCATATAGGTATGTGGCTTAATGTCTCTCACCTTGGCGACACAAAACATCTGAACACTCCAGTTCGGATAGTAAGACTTATCAAAGACACCTTTGCTCCACGAGATTCAGACGAAGTCTCCCACCTTAGCTCTTGGTCTGCACGGGTCCAGCATCTTGGGGTCATTGTACATAGTTTGCAGTAGAGCTGTGGAATAATCGGCAATAATTTCAACAGAGCGAAGACCAGCACTATGCTTGCATGTAATGTACTGTGAAAGGAGGCGAGGCAGCAGATCGAACCACTTGTAGCTACCTTGTACTGAGAATGCCTTCCACATACAATTTTTAAGCTTGGTATTGAAATTCTCATCAAGTAATGCTTTGAGGCCGCTGAACGTAGAGTAGTGGTTCATCTTCTTCTGTGCTATAAGTGCACAGAATGCATGGCTCTAGAATTCCTTCCACCATCTCATTTGGTGGTTCTTTGGTGCACCTTGCTCGGCCAAAACCAACTTCACAGCGACTACTGCATCCGCACCATGCTTACTGCTGACAGAGATGGCCCTTACATACTTAGAGAAGCAGTTGATTATGGTCACGATGTACCGATGAACTTTATTGCCACTGGCATGTGGAGACATCTCGACAAAATCGGCTTGATAGAGGTCCATGAGACCAAACAGAAGAACCAGCATCTGGAGAAGATTTTCCAAGCGGTGCGATGCAGTTCCTCGACAATCTGTGCTCTTGACATAGTGTCGAGGAATTGTCGTCATTGGATATGGCGAGACTCTCGAAGTTCTACCAAGATATTCACTATTTTTTCAGATGTAATGTATTGTAAGCTTGCATAGATGCGATGAGTAGGCACAGATGGTTTACAAGCTCATTGACGTCATTCCAGTAGACATATTCCTGCCGACTGTCACCATCAAGCTTCGTTCGCAGACCCTAACCCATGTGTGTGAACAGACTGCTGATAATTTCGATCTTCGGGTGAGTTTCGTCCTTATAAGTGTTGCTTGCAGCATCGTTCTCATACATATGAGAGTTCGTTAGTTGAAGTAAGACCTTATACAGTCGCAATGGAGTACGGGAATACTCCTCTTGTTCTCATTTAAACAGCAACTTGTAGAGGCCACGTGAGGTTTGCATGACATCATCGCCTACATGTAGAACATTGTTGGGCAGTAAGAATATTCGAGTATCATCAGGAAATCACTTCTTAATGTGTTTACACACTCCATAAAACTGATCGTTGAAGCAAGGTCCATAGGAAGTTAGATAATTGGGAATAGCCACTGAGCATGCATCAGACCACCACCTCTTGCATATCAGTGTTGGCACATAATGTTATTTTATGTCTGTCTTGGGTTCGAAGCCAGGTTCAGTAGGAGGCTGTAGTTGGTCGAGTCGAGACATCATCGTCGGAATACATTTGCCATTACGGCTTTGCAGTCCATTTTCTCCTCTTGAAGAGCAAATACTTATAACGGACACCTGCAACAACACTGTGCAGCTATTTCGTAGTGGCAGACATAGCACTGAAATGTAATGTGAAATGTGCATTGATGTAATATATATATATATAATATATATATAATATATATATATATATATATAACCATTCAATTTGCATTTTAAGAATGTCTTCCATTTTTCCAATGTGCTGAATAACAGCTTCACGCACATGCTTGAAATGCACCCACTTTACATCCTCTTTGTGAATTTCAGATGTTTGATAAACGATAGCTCGACACACAACTTCTTCCCATCATTGATTTTCTTACCCAAGGGACTGACTTGTGATCTAAGCTCTTCGACTATGTTTTCAAGAATTGCATTAGTTATGCCTGTCATGATAGAGCTGAGTTTCACCTCCAGGTTGTTCAGAGACCGAAGCTTGCTTATGCTCTCGGCAGAAGAAGGAATGTACCTGTCCAGCTTCACCGACAGGTCAGTAATAATCTTGCTTTCCACCAAAGCATCAAGCTTTGCTGTGAGGTCATTGTCAGGGTTCGTGCCCATGTCAGATGCATGATCTATCTGAGTACTCAGATGGAAGAGTTTACATGTATTGTGATTTGCCACAAGCAGATGATCGTTCAGATAAGCACACAGAGCTTTAAGCAATCCACTGCCAGCCTCTAGGCCCAACTCGTCCACTTTATTCTCGACAGTAGCAAGTGTACTACCTAAACTGCTGAGGTTCTGCACATTGGAAGTTAGAATGAAAATCTGACTATTCATTTGAGCAGATGACATTCCGACAGCGTCGATGTATGTTTTCAGGTCTGCCAGATTCCTAGTGGAAATGACAAGAGTGCCTTCAGTAAGGTAAAGCAGGACACCGGCCCTTCACACCCATATCATCCAGTTTCTTCTTCATGTTCAGGAAGTTCGATTCCAGACTGTTCAACTTTGTAGTCAAAGCAACCCCTGTGCCTAAACCTGTAGCACCAACATTAAGAGTCCTGTCTATTTTCTAAATCACGTCGGTAAGTACACTGTTGGTAACTTGTGTGCAATATCATAGAGTTTCTTCTCCAAAGATTCAAGATGTCCCCCAAGCGTGGTAAGCCTGTCAGCAACGGTAGATGTCAATGAGCTAATCTGGGCCTCCATCTTGGCAAACAGTGTATATGTGTTTGTTAATATGCGTCCTACCATGGTCCTGACGACATCACTAGAGGCAAAATCGGTGCAACTGGACACAGTCTCGACCAGCTTGACAAGTCTCATATCCATTTCAGTGGCCAATACATTGGTATTATATGTGGTTCTCCACAGTGGTCAGCTTCTCAAGCAAACTAATCAGTTTGTGCACATCAGCAGCCAATGCTTGTAAGTCAGTAGTAACTGTGTTTACTATTTTCTCGCCCACATAACTAAGCATAGGCACCAATGCCACAAGCCGAGGCATATCGAATTGAGCGAGCGAAGATGATACTCAGTGTTGGCACATGCGGTCTGTAGGGATTCGAAAGCTTCGGAAGTGACGCTGTGGACAAAGGACAGATTTGCAGCACCACCATGATGCTAAGGCTCGCCGAGATGCTTTGCATGTTTCCCTCCAAAACTGCAATTACCATCATTGGTAGATGTAATACAAATTTCTGGGGCATGCTTCAGGCCACTATGGCCGAACTTAGACATTGCATAGCCCATACGTCACTGCTGATGTATGATAATGGACTGACCAAAGCTCTGGCGGTACTGCCTCTTAAGTGGTTAGAGATCGTTGGATGACTAGAAAACCATAGGGTCCACATCAGCAACAGGAGCATATACTCTTAAAACTATCAAAAGTCGTATCTGTATACACATGGTCCGAGTATACATGGCTTAAATTCATCTCATCCATTCGAAACAGAATGAGGAAATTGCCATTGTCGTGCATAAGTTGCTTCGGTATGAGTGAATATAACTGGCAGAGGTAAATTGATTTGATCTTTACATATCGATCCGTGCTGAAATACTGTTGCATAATCTTATTTTTATCACATGCAACATCATCAAATATAAATACAGAGTTCGGCTCCGAATCAATGGGAGCCACGACTGCTTCATTGTCGCTAAACGGAAAATACTGGAGTCCATACACAACCTGTAGGATTTTTGCTAAGCATTGTTTTTTCGGTTGTTGGAGAGATTTGGCGTATAGGTAGACATTTCGGAGCAAAGTCCATTTCGATATTCTAGAAGGCTAAGAAGCACACACATCTTCCTGCAAAACTCGTACCAGCTATAATGCCATGTATGGTGTTCGGCAGAAGTTCCCCATGCACGATTTATGCACAGTAGACTCGTCCACGGCAGTTATGCTCTTTGGAAGTGTAGTAGTCTCTAGCACGACCACAACTGCACTTAAGACATGTTCCCTAATCTGCAAGTACTTAAGGAAAAGTCAAATTCGAGTAAAGTTAGTATGTTCTAATGCGCCGTGCAGGCAAGGACAAGGGTGGACATGGGTTCGTCATTACTAAATAGCCTTCCTTTCTAAGCTCACATTCCCAGCTATTAATTTTGTTGCCCGGGAACAAAGTTGGTGAAGAAATTAAAATGTGGTGACATTCACATCAACTTGCTAAATAGGGCAGGTCGGGAACACAGTATCGCTTGCGCTACGAGTAATATGTAGAGGATCGACATATATTTGATGCAATTCTTGGGATGGGGGCAATGAAGACACCTTGCAGACGTCAAGTCAAGCATGATGGGATATTTACTTTTTTCCTGCCAGTAATCGAGATCCTTGGAAGTTTGGTTGGTTGAACCAGTGACTTCGCGCATGTGTTCGACACAGCAAAGAGTGAAAATCAAATACTAACATAGGCAATCGGGCACAACAGAGGGAAGGATACTCTAGCTGTAAAAAATATGGGCAGGGTCATTACTTACAACTGCACTGGCAGGGCGAGGGGGGATAATGCGAAATTCGAGATAGCATGTTGGAAGCATAAGAATGCACCTGTAAGAAGACACAAAGTAAGATGTCACTGTTAAAAGCGTTACCCAACACTCTACTTACAGACATCGATTTTAACATGTATGCTAGGAAACTGAAACTGTCCCAATTTCAAGGTGTCTTCATGTGTTACGAGCTGCGATGCTGGCCATGGTATGCGGTGAGTTGCATAATCAACCTAGATACAAGTCATGAACACAGAACTCACGGGGTGGCATACCGCAAATGCATAGAGAAAGTGGTTTATTATGGGATTTATAGGATCTAAATGCCCCCACCCTATCTGAAAAACTACATGGAAGGTTATAGAATATATTACAATCGTGAAACAGAGCACCATCTGCAGGAATGGAACTGTGGCTTTTTTTTGTTTGAGATTCCGTTCCAATACTTAAAAAATGAATGTATGTATCAGTTATGTCGCTGTCTTTGAGCTTGTCAGGTACAACTCTGGAATTGCACTTCATGCATATTCTGACTCTGAAATTAGAGGGAGCATGGAAGATTGCATAAATAGATTTGCAAGCACATTTCCCCGTATGCAGTATAGTTGAACACAATGGCAAATGGGAAGAGAAGGGAGGTACATATTCCGACAAATTCATACGAAATAGAGAACGTAGATGATTATATGAAGCGAGAACTGGGACATGAAATAGCAGTGAAACTACATGGCAACTCGAATACTTTACAGAGCATAATGTCCAGTAATGCTCAAATTGACTTCACATAAAATTATATGCTTGCAGCTTTTCTGGGGTTACTGAACACAATGTACGAAGCCAATAAGCTGCACAATTAAACTTTGAAGTCTTACATATTTCCTGTAAACATCATAAGAGTAAATTGTAATTTAGTAACCGGCTCATATCTCAATGGCAAGCCGAACCAAGCCCAACACGAATTCTTAGCAACTGTGCCACCAGGATTTCATCTGGTGGATGTGCTAAAGACGCCCATTTACATTCCGGTCATCACAGAGAGTGTACAAGAGGTACTTGTCTCGATTGTGGACCAAGACAGTCATTTGGGTAATTTCCAAGGTGAAGAAATAACCATGGTTTTACACCTATGCAACAATGGGGCTGAAATTGAAGCACACAAAAGGAATATGAGCAGCTTACCATACTAAACGGGAAGTCAGTACAAGGCATGCATCCAGTATGCTAACACATGTAAATGTAAGTTTTCTGTGCTGCTTAGCGTAGACAGTGCGGTCTTATCGTCGTCAAAATTCTAAATGTGACCGAGCGGGAAGGGTTTGATGAGGGGACCACTAAGGCTGAAATTAATATCTACATGACCTATTTGCCAGGTCCTATGTCCCGTCGTCCAAAGTGAGAATACCGGTTCAAAATCATGATGCCTACACAGTCCAATGTAATTCCTATTTGAGGTTTCGGAGAACTATAACGATGGTGGTGTATGCGGTACCTGTAATGACCAGGATCTTTAGAAATGTGATATTACTCACGAAAAGCCGAATCTCGTACGAGCTTAACAAGAAAAAAGTAGTTGTGACTCTTGATGTGGGTATCACAGCTACTATAAAAAATTACCTCTCACTAACACACAACCAACTTCTTGTGGTCATAATGTCCTGTTGGGGAGTCGAGAACGACTATAATATGTCAGTTTATTCAAATCAAAATTCTAAGTTTTTATCCTGGTGACAATGGAGTTGTGCTTCTCCAAGGATTACAAGCACACAACTTTTAATTCTAAGTAAGAGCTGTTTATTCTCATTTCAAACATGCAAGCCAAAGCATCATTAGATACAGTAACAGCTCCAGAAGTCACGATGCTGAAAATATGTTCAATCGAATGGTTGTGCCCGCATACCCAAGTAAAGATAACAGGACAAGTGAAATTTAGATAATATGCAGAGAAAGGAAGTAATATCGATAAGGTGTTTCGACCTTGGAGTCTCGAGACTTATCCGAGCATCCCACAAGCCCTTAGCATGAACTGTAACATAAAAACACATATTCTGAGTGAGATGCCACTGTATACAATAACAGCATTTCAAACAGACAAACAAAACAGTATCTGAGGAGACTGTTCGAAATTCGACCATGCTAGTATACAGAATGTGAAAGTCCGCCTAATTTCGGGGAGTTATCCTTACATTGACCAAAATACCGACTATACGAACGGTATGTACATGATGGTTTACCAAATGTTTGCCGACTATCAGCACGCTTACATTGGACAATCTCAGGCTCCAACACTAGCACCCGCAGTTTATGTGAACACGGACCCTCATATTGTTTTCGACATCAGTCAGCATGATTACAGAATACAGAGTAGTGTTGTGGACTGTAGAATCGAGTTGAATCCTGAAGCTAATTTCCTGGCCAACACAAAGGCCTATGCCCTAATAATTCATGACTGTCAGGTAACATATAATGTTCGCAATCGTATAGTTAAGATATTTTCAAAAATTGCCTATTCACCATCACTCGGCCGTTACGATGTTCGCAAACATCATGTGTAGGTTAATAATTAAATGTATCTGTGTTGTGTACCAGAATTGTGGAAGAGCTACATATTCCTTCCTGCTGCCCTTCCCTTGGCACGAGCTTGACAAGAAAAGCAAGGGGACAAAAGTGTGTTACGAGTGTAAGTGTGGCAGGGCATGTCATTGCTTGAATGCCACTCGTGAGTGGCAGTAAAAACATGTTTATAGCGCCATGGTCCAAGTGGGGGGGGGGGGGGGGGGCAATGCAAGTACTCAGTATGCAAGAGAAGACTACCTCTAAGTACATTGGAGGTAAACTGCCAAAGTCAGGAGTTGCGGTAAATATGTATTTACCACCAAAAGTGACATGTTTATCTCACTGTGGTTCTTAACCTATCAGCAGTGGTGATGGTGTGTCATGGAGACTCTCTATAAGTAAATTGGCTGTGAAAACACACTACCAAGGCCACGAGTTGCTGTAAACATTTTTTGACCACCCCAGGTGACCTTGGAGCACTGCCAAGGTCACAAGTTATGGTAAACATTCTTTACCACTACAAGTCACCTTGGAGCACTGCACATGTGATGGTAAAAACATGTTTACCGCACTGTGGTTATGGACCCAATGGTGGTGGGTAATGAAGACTGTCTTTCTGTATTTTGGATGCAAAAACGCACTCAACGTTACATGTGGTGGTGAACATTTTTTAACAATACAAATGACCTTGGAGCACTATCAAGGTGACCTTGGGGCACTGCGCAAGTGACAGGGAAACATGTTTACGACACTGTAATCCAGTGGTGATGGGGTACCTGTGATTACGAAATCTCGGTGAGCAGGTCATGACTGGCCAGCTCAGCACACTTAAGTATGAGTTTACTAAGTAACACTACTAACCAGGTCAGTATCTCGAAGTATAATAATGCTAGTAACATCACGAGATCATATAAATAGCCATTCGATGGGTCTGACAGACCTTTATACCAGGCACAATCGCAGACAATGAATGTGTTACTCACTAAATTAAGACGGAATGTGCAGTAAAAGGTGCTTTCTAAACTAACAATCAGTAAACTGTATTTAGCTATGGATTTTAGGTGGGCCGAATCTACATATGGGAAGTGTGTAACCTATTTGCTATACTTAGAGTTCAGAGTGCAGTTGTCATCTTGCTATATGCATGTCATTAGTAATAGTGTCATGATAAAACTGAATGGTGTTACTACGACGGACTAAATAGCTTCTGACGGCATAAAACTGATATCGACTGGTAAAACCAGGAATTTTCAAGAGCTTTACTGAGTGCAACCGCCGGCTCTTTCTCGCACCATGTATACTGCATTTAACCTGTTGGAAACAAGCAAGTACTGTAACATTACTATTGGCTATCGACAAGTTCACTTCCAACCACATGGATGGCCAGAACAAGTAGTAAGTTTTACTGGGTTCGAGTACTTGGTGATTAAATATGAAGGGGAATGTCTAGATTTCTATCCGACACCATGCAGTATTTTGGCCTGTCCAGTCTACTATCTGCGACAGGAATCCGAGATGCCTTGCACCACAGCCACTTTGAGAGAGCATGCAAACCAAGAGACTATACATCAAGTATGGCTACAGCAGACAATTGCATATGAACTGACCTATCCTCCTGGAATTACCTGATGGACCAACACTTGCGAAGTGTTTCTTTCTGCAGAGTGTGTATAAGAAGCAGTCAACATCATGTCTGCAGTTTAATTCCTGTGCGAAGAGACTACCATGAGCTTCGACATGCGATCATTGGAAACTCAGCTTACATCAACCCAGCAGCTTCCAGGAGTGATAGCTCCCACTGTGTTCAGTTCATGTCCAAAGACACGAATATCTACAACCAGGTATATGTGGGTTACCGGCGAGTAATCTTGAAACCAGAGCTGGGGTATGAACAAGTACAAATATGTGATGGATCAAACCATATGTGGGCCTATCAGGATGCCTGCCACGTGTTTCACAGCGAAGTGCTCTCATGTAACAAATATTACAGATGTGCTGTCGTTAATTTGAGGCCCAACATTCAACTATAATCAAATGGACATATTCTCAAGGTACCTGTAAACTTTTTAAGATATTAGCGAGCAGCAATGCTCGGACAGGAAAGTCGATTTTGCTCTTCGCAAGAAGTTAACGGCGAGATCTGGCGGTGTGGTGAGGAATGTACTGGCCACATACACACCACGACTATGGGAGATAGCAAGGGGTACCTGCCATGTTGTGGCAGAGTTTGTTGAATTTATAAGTAATAAAAAAACATTACATCAATTGCCCAGTATGGACGCCGAAGTTAATGCTGTGAGCTCCGAGGGCGAAGTGAGCTGCCACAGTCGGTGTATGTGTATTGGCTCTTAGCACACCAGCCAACGATATTCGAATGCAGTCAATAGATGGGCTCACAATCTCTAGACTGTCTCTAGGGAGGTGTGTGGTGTACGACCTACAGCCCCACACACTTTTACCGTGTGAGACTGCAACGAAGTGGGAGCCTACGCTTTCCTCTACGATGGCACGACTTCTGCTGCTGGGTTGACTAACAAGGAGGTGATGATGCTGACAATCGATGAACTGCCCTCGGTCGAAGGAGCGACCCGGGACACGCAGCTGCCAGTGATATCCCTATTGGAGGAAGATGATGACGTCGCTAGCCAGACACCCAGGTGGCTGGAAGTCGCCTAGCGGAGAGGCATGCAGCCAAACTGCATAGTGTCGGGGTTGGCAGAGATGTTGAAAATTTCCAGTTGGATGCCACTGCCTCCACGGAAGCGACAGAGGAAGATGGATGCAATGAGAGATGCAGCTACTCAGGCCCGACATCCTACAATGTCTGGATCGTAGCCCTGGACGAGAGGAAAACAATACTTCGAAGTCTATTCAAGACTCTGTTAACATATATGATATTCATTCAGAGCTAAAGTACTTTTTTTGTTGATGTAAGAGAGAGGAGGAGGTTCATGTATTTGTTGAGAAAAAATAAAACGGCGTGTGAAAGTATTCCATTGAGTATTCTTATTCAACTAACTACATTTTTTGTATAACCTCATATTACCCCAGATCTTATACTCGTTGTCTGAGAAATTTCATATCCGTCAAGAACACAATTACATTTTTTTTATTAAAAACCGCATACTATATAAAATGTCTAGAATGGCATAGTAGGGGAACATGTGATTTAAGTACCTACATCAGTACATGACTGGTGACAAAAAACACACTTAACATAGAGGTTTTGAGAGCCAAAGAGGTGAGTATGGAGCAGTGCCTGAATGAAACAACAGGGGAGACGGGAGATCGCCCAGAATACATGCTGACTAATGGAATCGTCCAGCACAATTCTCACTTGCGAAAAAAATCCAGGAGTGACTTGGCCAGGAGATTGGACCCGATTCTCCTTGGTGTAGTCGTCAGCTACTCTGAAAGGTGGATCATCTAGGCTACCATCTGCAGTTTTACATCTGCAATGTCTTCAGACAGTCCAAAGCTAATGGTATCTACGGTAGTGCCATCGACTTCTTCGGGAGTGGTATCAGCAGTGCTATCGACTTCTTCGAGCCGAATTCATATATTCTCATGTTGTATGTTACTAAATAAGTTTTGTATAAAATAATATTTTCCATTTTATTAATTTTTTAAACTGAACCTCTGCTTTACATACAAAAATTATTTTAACTACGTCAGTTTAATTAGGTAGGATGGTACACCATATTTAGAGTACTCGTCAAGATACATGAACTATTTCCTATAAATTGCAATATCATATGTACTTTTGACAAGTATGATACATCATTACAGTAGTTGTAGAATTCAATAGCATTTTTATAAAAAGTAAGAAAGTACATTTTTTCCGGTAGCCTTCCTAAAAGGGACGAGTTGCTTTCTTGATCGTTAATGTATAACGTGTGCGGATAGGCAGGTCGATCATTGTGGTCTATGAGATCGTCGAGTTTGCATTGCTAACTGCGCTAATGATCTCCAGGTTTTCTCAAACAACTTCTGCAGGTAAACCTCTTATCTTTATGTTTTGCATCTTCTAAAAGCAGAGTACATTCATAGTTGAAATATGTGTCTAATTGTTGTGTGGATAATTTTGAATATGTGTGATTTGATTTGCATGTTATTTTCTCACTTTTTATAAACTAAAATATTGTCGATACATATATATATATGTACATAACAGATCAATATTCTAAATTGCATTAAGGCACAAGGGCCTAAGTTCGAGAATTGAAACTATACCAATAATATGAATTCTCTTTAAGACTTAGACAAAATTCCGACATTTTTTTCCTAGTGTTGTGGAAGTGTGTAAGGTTTCTATGGTGGAGGTGAAACTAATATAAGATTAGGTAAGATTACATGAGAAGTAATTTATAGATTCTACTTTATAGAATACTTTCCGATTGTGAGCATACAAGCGCTAGTTATTCACATATGCCGCACTACAGTTAACACATTGGTTGGTTTTGTAGGTGATTGCAAATGGTCAGTTACTTTTCTCATAAAATTTGACATTGTTGCAGTTAGCGAATGTCTTACTTGCACTCGCTTGCTGGTGAATGACAAACATTGGCTTTGCAATGGCAACTTTCATGCTGGCATGCATTACCACAATAGTAACATTGATACCGTAATGCTAGTAGCAATTCTTTAGGGTCCCTTGCTGTTGACGACGACGTCGATGGTAAGTCTTTATGTTTGCATATGATGAATGTTTTCGTAACGATCTGCTTTACGACATCACACTCGTCGACGAACTGACGCGTGCATTTTTTTACACGACGAATTCTTGTATATTGTGTGCTAGTTTGCGTTGCCCGTCTCAGTTTTTGCTCAGTAGATAACTGCTGTCTAACTAAGTTTAACACACACATAGTACAGCATCCTACGATTGGTTGGTATGTGCTTTTAATTATTTTCTTTCTGGAAAGGCAGAACATATGACTCGGTCCGTCAGGATGCCAGGTGAAAGGATCGGGTTGGAACGACAGAGGTTTTTAATTTTCAAATAAAATAAATAAATAAAAACACTACATTTTTAAATTACATACATTTACATATATACAAAAATTTTTTTGCGATGATTTTTGTTGTTAAGACGAGATTTTCATGTTTTTTTTGTAAGTTGATTTAGCTCGCTAGTTATTAGTTCTAAATAATTTACCATACACTTAAATATTATTATATCAGTTCGTCCTTCTAGAGACACGATACACTCCCAAGACATTGCTGTTAGATTAAACATATGAAATCAACCTGTGTGTAACGGACATTCCAAGTGGCACGTGAACAAGGCGGTTGGTAACGATGGAAGTAAAATTAGATCAATGTCTTAACACTGAATTAACATAAATAGTAGGATAAAATTTGCAAAAATTATACAATTTGCGTTTAATTTTTTTTCTAATCATTTCACAGTTCCACTTGACTGATGCATGAATACAGTGATCAGGCCCATTGAATTTGTGTAAGGTGGAAGAATATATACATCGTGTATACAAGAAGTTCTTAAGTAGGGCTTTAAAATGTGCTCAGTTTATCGTAAATAGAATATACCAATACACTAATTAAAACTACAATTAGGCTTCTGAGTGTATTAACAGATTGTGTGTGTATATTGCATCCGCAAGAGCTATCGCCTGTCACCTAGACAAACTGTGTTTTCTTTCTCGATATTTTCATACTTATATATTATGCCAACAGGTTGTTTTCTCAGGGATGTCTCGTTTCTCCGCCCATCGACGGGTTTTTCTCAGAGATCTCTCGTTTTTTCCCCCACCATCCAGTGCTGCTCCATTGTCACACAAAAAAAAACTTTCTCTATCGCTGAGTTTGAAAAGTGCTCACTTAAAAAAAACCTTTTTAGTGATTAGACTTTTTCACTCATCTGTAACATATATTTTCAATATAGCCGACATGTCAATCATCTCATCGGAGGGCACACCCGTCGGGTGTCCTTGGCCGTGACTGCCACGAAACAAACATGTTGTGGTGGACGACACTGCTCGCATTCCGTCAGCCTTGTTACGTCTGCCCGCGGCAGGTGCGCGTAGCAGAACATTGCGACCTCACTAAGCTAGTCGTAGCACTTCGTTAACATTTTGACACTTCGCTCCTTTTTTTCGTTGTCTGAGGTGATGTCTATGTTTGGGTAGTTGTATCTTAGCATAGTCTGAGAACCTCGTACACAGTTAGGATACGTAATAGTCGTCCTCGAACGTATAGGTCAAAACTTGAACACTCTGTCCTCTTTTTTCTTCAATTGTCTGGGGTGGTGAATTTGTTTTGGTAGGCAATATCTCACACAGCTCGAACAAATGCAGCAGGCTCAATTTTTACCAGTTAGTGGTGACGCATGTGTGGCCACGGAGTATGTCGCACACAGCACTTGTATGTACTTTACATTATGTTTTATATCTCTCTCCATCGATGTGTAACAGTGTCGCCTTTATCGTTCCCCATTCTTTTGCAATTGAACTTTTAATTTACATTTGTAACAGGCTCGATGCTCGCAAAATATGTGTTGTTTGGTACATGTTTATAATTGAGTTCTTTTTTTATCATAAACAGTTTGGAAACTACAGTTATATATGCTTATAAGTAACCATAGGACACACTTAGCCTTGCGAGCCTTATCTTTTTTACCTAGACAGGTGTATTCAATCAGTGCTGAGATGTTGTCTTAACACTGCCCCCTCTACATGTCTGTTCGAACACTCCACCATTTTTTGCTTGGCAGCAGGTAACTTGGGGCTGGGGAAGCGACCATAATACTGCCCCCCTTCCGCAAGACTGTTCGAATATTCCACCAAGCAATGCTGTTAATTTGCCAGTCAGCATGACTTCCAAGATGGCGGTCAAGATTGACAAAGTAGAAAGTTATGATCCAAGATGACTGCCTCTTCAAGACTGTTTGAACACTCAACATTTTTGTTAGGCAATGAGGCCTTTTAATGCTAGAGCTAGATGGCTTTAGACTGGGGACACAGTCGAATTGGTGAGTGTTGGGTGGATTCGGGCAGGGGGCTTGGTCGTAACCCTGCCTCTCCCAGGCCTGTTCGAACACTTTACCATTTTTTCTGTTAGGCTATGCCGCCATTTTATTAGACAGTCATTTTATTGTGGACTGGAATGATAGAGCAGGAAGTTCTGATCAAAGGTGGCTGCCTCGTCCCCCGCTAGGTGCCACATGTCCTCGGGTGGCTTTGGACTGGGGATGCAGCTGGAATTGGTCAGTTTTGGGTGGCTTTGGGATGGGGATGAAGCCGAAATTGGTCAGTTTTGGGGGGATTCGGGCCTGGGACGTAGTCGTAGCACTGCCCTCTCGACAAATCTGTTAGATCTCAACACCATTTTGCTTGGCAGTGCATTGGCAGCCATTTTGCTTGATGGAACGACTTACAAGATGGCGGACTGGATTGCGAGAGAAGGAATTTCTGCATTGGTCAACATTCACCTTTTTTTGCTAGGTAGTGCCGCCATTTTTTGCTAGAGAGTACGATATCCAAGATGGGGACCAGATTGGCAAAACAGAAAGTTTTTGCTTTGGCTACCATTTTGCTAGACAGTGCATTGACAGCCATTTCGGTAGGTAGGGCCACCATTTTTGCCACACAGCATGACTTGCAAGATGATGATCAGATTGACATAGCAGGACGTTCTCATCCAAGTTGATGGTTTCGGCTCGCTGCCTCTTCAGCCAGGAGCCAGATGGCTTTTAGTCTTGGCAGCCATTTTTCTAGACAGTTAATTGGCATACGTTTTGCTAGGAAGTGCCACTTCCAAGATGTCGGATCTCATCGACAGAGCAGAAAGTTCTGCACAGGCTGCCATTTTGCTAGATAGTGCCTCCATTTCGCTATACAGTACCACACAGAAGCCTCTGGGATATACGCCAAGGGGGCCATAACAGCTTACGGAGGGAACCCCTGGACTGGAATGATAGAGCAAGAGGTTCGCTTCCAAATTGGCCACCGGGAGTGGTTGCACAATGATTGCACATTTTATAACAGATTGAGCCACATTCCACAAAGTCAGTCATAATGTGCAACTTTTCAGCCATATTGTAATAGTGAGTCTCTCTCATTTGTACATGTGCCTCCTGTTTTTCCTTTCTCTTTTCTGGGATGTGATTGGTGGTCGTCGCCATTTTGCTAGACAGTGCGGCCTGACTGACAGAGCAAGAATTTCTGACCAAGATGCTGATGGCTGCCTCGTCCCCTGCCGGGTGTCACTTGTCCTGGGGTGACGTCGCGTTGGGTATGATGTCGTGATGTCGGGTTGGGTATGATGATCGGATTGTCAGATCAGAAAGTTCTGTATTGACAACCATTTTGCTAGGTTTTTCATTGGCAGCCTTTTTGGTAGACAGCGACTCTTCCAATATGGCGGACCATAATTGACAGATTTGAGCTGGGAGCAGTGTTACAGAATGCAAGATCAGGAATTAAAGACATTCGGTAGAATGGAAGCTTACATACTTTTTTGACTTACAAAATTTCGTACTGGTTCCCAAACTGGCAGTCGCTGTTTTGCTGACCGCCAAAATTGTCACCACCAACTTACTGGCTGACAAAATGGCCGCCGGTCGTGACAATCCTCGTCCCTCATGAGTCAAAAGCAACAATACGGAGTCATCATTGGACTGCAAGCGCATGAAGTCTAGGTGTGCGAAAACATGATTATTTCGCTATAATTTTGCCGGTTTTGTAGTTATTTCTGGCGATTTTGAACGTTTTCTGTGCGAATTTGCCCGTTTTTTATGCGAAAATGACGTCATCAGACCTGATTGACAAACAAAGGAGGTACAGATACAAGTTGTCTGACTCGTCCCTTAGACCCCATCCAGGAGCCGGTTGTCCCAGATCTGTCCTTTTCGAACTACTTGTGACATGCCACATTCCTTTGAGGCAGCACCAACAAATGATGCCCGGTGTAATAAGACCCATTTCACAGGAAATTTTACAGTCATATTTTTGGCCACCATATGAAATGGCCGAAGTGAAAAATATTATTGCGTAAATAAATAATTGCTATTTGCTTTAGTACTTATTCATAACTACCGTCGTAAAATATTAAAGTTATGTGCATCATAACGAAATACCTGCATCCACATAAAAAATCTCACACACATAGGCTAGGATGTAAATACACAACGGGGGTACATGAACACAGGCATGTTATGCAGCAGTGTTTTTCGACAGGCGCCCTCAAGATTGATAATAGGTAATATTATTACCAAATATAACATACATAATAAAGTACAAGCTCGCTTCATTGAAATCATATTATGTCATTGAGAAGCATAAATAAAACACCTCCCACCTGTGCAAGCATTACGATTTCTTAGTATTTCGCGATCACCACTAAAAAGCCAATGTGTCAACTACCACTTTGCTTTCGGCTGCCGATTGTCCTACTATAACGGTCTGGATACGACAATAGTCCTTCAAATGTTAATATTCCTTCTACCAAACACGAATGTCCAAAATGGAGACGCATGTGAAAGTGGTAATTTCATTTCGTCACCAAGTCTTGCATACATTTAAGCAGATTATGACGCAACGAGTGTATTCACCGCCTCATGAACGAAAGGTATTATATTACAGCAAAACTCTCCCAACCAAACGCAATTCATTACAGCAGCGAGGAAATTTCACGCTGGACCATAATTTATGAAAAGAAATATTCCTGGGAAGGGCTAACAAGGAATCCTAGCACCACGGCTAGAGTACATTCAACAACAGCAAGCAAATACCAACCTTCATAAAAGACCACATTTAATAGGTTTCTTCACATAGTTTTTGCACATTTGTACAAATGTCCTCGTTAATAGACATGTAAACTCGTTTATACAGTAAATATGCATACCACTGAGTGATCTGAGTAGCACACATACAAATGCTACCGACATCTGATACCTAGATGCTTGAAAATAATTTATTTTTGAATATACTGAATCGCACTAAACTGGTAATTACACATTTCGGCAGCCCCCAATCCCTACTGGCCACCTTGTATCAGGATAAAAATTTCGGACTCATTAGGTAATGTCTTCAAGACTGCCTCAAAATTCGTCGTCTTCCTTTACATTCTTTCGCCTGGCCCTCTTTCCACATGTCTTCTGACTGACCAAATTAGTTCCACACTTGCCAGCTTCCTCCATGTCTCCTGTCTGGCAGGTGCTTCCCGTCATTTCCCTTGAACTTCTCATCTCATTGCTCCATTTTTCATTTCCAGTCTATTATGTTTGAACTTGTAATATGAACATTTAATAACCAAGGCAAGCATAAATACCTAGAACAGTTTCATTTCACATATTATATTTACTTCACTGGATTGCACAAAGGATATGGAAGGAAAAGTTTATTTTAACCCAAAAAAATATTTTTTTTAATAGTGTGCACTGTGTTAAGCAAAGGAAATTTGAAGTGCAATAAATCTGATTTTGTATATCTAACGAAATACACTCTTCAGTTAATGGAATCCCTTTTTCGGCCAAAGGAAATATACAAAAAAAATTGATTTTACTCACATCAAATAGTTGTTTAACCATTTACGAAATAATTTCTTTGCCTAAGCAAAATATTTCGCCCATTAAAATTCTCACATCAACCAAACCAACCTGACGACCTGCGTTTCGAGACGGAGTTGAGATCGTCATCAGGTGAGAAAATGCACTTGCATACCATTACGCCAGATCCGCTGGTGAAATCGCCCAAGACACCTTACTCGCTCAGAAATAGCTCATTGTGGACCTGGATAATTTGTGTTTGTCATTATTCTTGCGGTTGCCACGCCAAAACTCACATGACATGGTCTCCATGATATTAGGAATATATCAATAATGTAATTATGTGAGAAACAAAGAAGTGAAACGCCGTAAACTCTTGAGCTCCGAAATGTGTTCCATATTATCGCCTACCAAAAAAAAAAATTCTATATATTTTGCAAACACGTCGTTTTTCACATGAAGATATCTTTCAAAGCTAGTGTTCTAAATACCTCAATGTTAAATTTTTTGTAAATACAAATTGCGACAAAAATACACTTAGGGATTTTAAAAGTGTTTTCATATCATATGGTGACTCTTAAAATGTATCGTTTTCGCAGAATAATGAAATAAGACATAAAAAAATAATAAAGCCATAGTGTTTATACATTTCCGTTGAAGTACACAATGTTCCGCAACGAAACCGACATATATGGCCAGCGTGTTATTAGTAAGATTATGATGAGTGTGGGTTACCAACACCCGTAACCGGAGTGTCGAAGCCGGAGGCCGCCATATTGTGACCTCATCCGTCCGGCTTCTTTTTTTACCCTTTTCCCCTCAAAATTCTTTTTTTTTATCGACTAAATTTCCTTAAAAATTGTCCTTTTTACTAAAAAATTTCCCTATTTTTTCATTTCCAATAAAAAAAAACCCAGGAGATTCCCATTTTCCTAGGCGGATCAGCGACCCAGGTTCAACGATCAGTGAAGTTACCTTGGGCCTGGGAAAGCGAACATGTCAAGACCTTTGACCTTTAAACCCAACAATCCAAAAGACTCTCAAGAAAATTCCGAAAAATTCAGAAAAAATTCCAAAAATAAAAAAATTTATATTATTACAAATTCTTTAAAAGTTATTCAAAATACGCAATTAAAAATATTGTTAAAATTATTAAAATTTATTTTAAAAGCACTTAACATTTCAAGAGGTCATGCCTCAATCAAACCCATTCCACAATCTGGGTGGTGCTACCGACGACCATCTTGGTAGACGACCGCCATAGTGATACGCAGCCACGATCTTAGTAGACATAACCCATCTCCCATATTTGAAGCCGCGACATGGTATGCCTTGACCTTAGCTGTATGATCTTGAATAACGTTGAAAACCAAAACTCGAGAAAAATGCATAAATATCAGCCAACATATTACTTTACAGACTACTACCACAATATTGGATGCAGATGACCTCTACATTGACCCAACAACCTTTAAAAAAATTTCGAAATAAGTCAAAATATTCTTGATTTCAGTAAACGTGGTAACATGGTACTGAACGAGGAATGCACCTCACCTTTACAGGTCTTCGAATGTCATAATAAACTGTCGGTATGGCTTAACTGCTTATCATACCACTCACAAAAATATGACATACGACAGGTATTCGTTGTACAATTAACTCACTCATGTCGCAGTGCATTACAGTCGAAAGTAACTGCCTTATACAAAAGTGATACTGATCACGTCATAGTGATTCGGGCAAAGCATCGGGCAGGCTTTTTGGGGATATATGTGCTGGAACTTAAGAAGCGGTTATACCGGCAAGATGTTCTATGTACCACTCGCGTAGAAGTGGATGACATTGCAGTAGCTAACATTAGCTCTGAAGTGCCCGAATACAACAAGGATGCAGAACAAGACTTTGATGCGAAGAGGCAGAAGCTAGTCGAGACGATCCACCTTCGGAGTAGCTACAGTCAAACTAAACTTCTCCGCTTAACTAGCTACTGCTTATAATATATGAGTAAGAAAGTCCAAAGGCATCATATTGTCTTTGAACTTATCGTATTGCACTATTAATAAATTGTGCAGAGACCAATCATTCAGGGTCGTTACACCAATCCACTCAATAATTCACAATCTTACCACCAATTCACCACATCTTTCACAAATCCCTCAATCATTCACAATCTTCACACCAATCCACCACAATCATTCACAATCTTTAAACCAATCAACCACAATCATTAACAATCTTTACACCAAGCCAACCAATAATTCACTATCTTTACCCCAATAGAAACAATCACTCACAATAATTACGCCAATCCACCCGATCAGTAACAATCTTTACAGCAATAAAACATAATCTTTTATTATTTTTACACCAATTCACCCAATCATGCACAATATTTACACCAATACACCACAAGCTTTCACAACCTTTACACATATCCACTACGATATTTCACAATGCAGTGGGTGTGGTGGTGGTAGTCGGCAAATTGGAACATTTCGGGCACTTTGCGTAGTGTGTATTGGTCGTTAGTTCAAATAAATACCCCCTATTTAATAATAAAATTAGATAGTCCTGTCTCCAAAATGTGAAAGGTAGCAATGTAACAATATCGCTTTAAAATAATTTATATTTCCAAGTACCTCTGTATATTTCATCGCCTCCTGAGTAAATTGTATTTGCATTTTGCAATAAAAGTGCCTAGAACTATAGCAGGCTCCCACTACCCTTCGCCATTGGCCGATGAACAACTTAGACTTTATACTAAAAAATGTAGCACCACGATAAGCCACCACCATGCTTCCCAATCGGTCGTCGTGCGAAAAGGCCTCTTCGTACAGACTGCCATCTCATACCGAAGTGCATTTTGAACATAGGTGAAAACCCGATCGCAGAATTGGCATTTGCATCAGCCAGTTAGCGATGATGCAGGTCGCAGATCCATGGTCGTCGAGATCAAAAGGCAGCCTTTCGTATTCGTAATTCATCTTCGCGTTTTAAAAAGAGCATTCTGACAAACACAAATACTTGTTCGTCCCAGAAGAAATCTCGCAGATTTATAATTTATTATATACATAACTATGTATTTATATATTATTATATATAATTATTTAAATTCCTTCATATATATATTAGTCTTATATTTACTAATTTATATACCTATACAAGATTATGTATAAAATAAAATGAAAATAATTCTATTTCTACATATTTATGAACCTATACATGATTAAGTATGAAAAAGGAAAAATTTATATTTACATGTTCATATAAATTTACTTACACATATACCTAATTATGTATAAAATAAATTGATGATAATTCTATATTCACATAATTATATGCCTGTACTTGTACATAATTTTGTATTAAATAAATGGAAAGAAACTTGTTTTTTACCATATTTATTTACCCATACGTAATTATCTGCAAATTTTCTTCTGGAGCTAACGAACATTAGGGTTTTCTCAAATTGCCCTCCTATCGCGAAGATGAATTGGGTATAAGAAGGGTTACCTTTTGACCTCGACGACCGTAGAGCCGCGACCTGCATGATCACTAACTGGCTGATGCCAGTGCCGATTCTGCGATCGGGTTTGCTCCTATGTTCAAAATGCATGTCGGCATGAGAGGGTGGTCTGTGCGACAATATCTTTAAGTGCGACGACCATTGTTTAGTACAAAGTCCAAATTGTGCTTCGACTACTGGCGAAGCGTGGTGGGAGCCTGCTGTAGTTCTAGGTACTTTTATTGCAAATTGCAAATGGAGTTTACCCGGAAAGTGGTAAAATATACCGAGGTACATGGGTATATAAATTATTTTAAAGCGTGATTATTACATAAAATGTTCCGTTTTCAACCTTCTGGAGGTAGGAATATATAATTTTATTTTAAAATTGGAGAATTTATTTTAACTTATAACCCACACACATCAGCACAAAGAGCCCAAAATGTTCCAATTTGAAGCATACCAGCACAACTGGCCAAAGATTACGAAAGATTAAGGCGGATTGATATAAAGATTTTGACTGATTTGGCGAATTGGCATGAAAACTGTGAAAGCTTGTGGTGATTTGTTTAAAAATTGTGGTGGATTGTCATAAAGATTGTGAAAAATTGTTGTGATTGGTGTTAAGATTGCGAATGATTTCCTGAATTGGTTCAAATATTTTGAATGATTTTGGTCGATTGGTGTATGTGTGAAGATTGTAAATGATTGGGTGGATTGGTGTCTGCATACTATCAATGGTGCAGTACGATTGGTTCAAAATAAATATTATGCCCTAGGGTTTGCTTACTCGTATATTATAAGCATTAGGGAGGTAAGCTAAGAGATTCAGTTTGACAGCAGCTGCCATGAAATTTGGATTGTCTTGGCTTGCTTCTACCTCTTCGCATCTAAGTCTTGTTGTGCATCCACTATGTCTTCGGGCACTCCAGAGATAATGTTAGCAATGGCAGTTTCATAGACTTCTTCGCGAGTGGTACCTAGATGATCATTGCCGATGTTACCTTCTTTTTTAGCTCCATCAATTATATCTCCAACAAGCCTGCCCAAGTCTTTGCCTGTAGCACTATGTCGTCATTAGTGTCAATTTTGTATAGGTCAAGTACTTTCAACCATAATATAAGGCGATATCAGTGCTTCAATTGTGCCACGAAACCCTGCCGTATGACATATTTGTGTGATAGGTGCGGTGCGCAGTTAAGCCATAGTGACAGTTAACTTAGACATGCGATGACCTGTAAAAGTGAAGTTCATTTTTTGTTCAGTATATTGCTACCTGGTTTACTGAATTCAGGTATTTTGTGACTTTTTTAGAGTTTTGGTTTTCAAGGTTATTCAAGGTCATGAGGATCGCAGTTAAGGTCATCGGTAGAATAGTAAAGGGGAGATTGGTGTAGGCTCCAGGCGCAGGAGCCAAGGTGCCAGGCAGAAATCTTGGATAACGTCGTGCAGAATTTCCTGCTGTGTCTTTCCTCTTGGACGGCAGCCATTTTGACAGCTAGCCTCCTGGTGACCATATTGTCAGGTAGTATGTATTTACCTGATCTTGTTTTCGGGCTTGAAACCTCCTGATTGGTCATTCATCTCCGATGGCGGCGATCTTGGATTTCACTTCCCAATGTTGCATTCCGAGTGTTTCCTCGGTGTCCTCCCCAGTTTTATTTCATTTCCATTCCACCTTTTCCCCCTTGTTCTTTCTCTCTTCTTCTCATTACCTATCTCTATCTTCATTCATACTATCTTATTCCCTGAGGGGTTTTCGCATATTTCTATCATTGTTCATCTCAGCTGCTGGAGTCGACCATCTAGTTTTACCATTGTCTGCGTCTGCTAGAGGCAGCCATCGTGTTTGTCTTCCATCTTTGATTCCCACGTAAGTCGTTAGAGTTTGTTCGCACCCATCATTTCCACACTCGCCATCAGAGTGTGTTGTGAAGTTCCTCAGGTGGCAGCTAGGAGTACTGACAGTTATTTTAAGTTCACTCATCGCCCACCAGGAGTGTTGGTATTGTATTTTAATAGTGAACTAAAAAAATTGTAGAGTCGTGCAATTTCGTTCCTGCGACCCTTGGGTCACCAGTCCGGTGTGCTAACCTCATGACTACCATCGCACGTGGACCAACAGCACATCAAAAAAGCAATATGCGTTAGCGACTGCGCACTTGCCAGTCAAACTTAGTAGTCGAGAAAAAACGAATACGCCTAGCACAAGACGTCGTACTTTTTATATGTATGCACACTTAAAAAAATTGAATTAATTCACTCGCTAGTATTAGTACGATTAATTATACTTACCCAGGAGACTGCCCTCACTACTTCGTTGCCTTCAGACTTACCGACTACATGACATAACCATATGGACGGCTGCTGAACTTGGGACTAGGCTATTCACTATGCCTGCAACACCACTGGTGTTTCGTTTACCTTATATGCAAACATGACGTGTGCATATAAGGTAAACAAAACACCGGCGGTACTGCAGGTATAGGTATTGGTGCCTTAAAACGCTGCAAAAGAAAGCTTACTACCTAAAAAAAAAAAAAATTGAATGGAACGCACAGAAAAGGTGAGAGAACTAAATATCGTGAAAATCTAATAGATAGAGGTAGAGAAAAGAGGGGTACACTGCAGGAACGAGAAGAAATACACATATGATGCAAACACACATATTGATGCAGTGTAAGTATTATAAAAATACCAACATCCATAACCCTGCAAGGATAAGCGTTAAGTCCCCCAGGAATTGGATCTTCCAGGTCGGAGACCCAACATAGACGCCAAATCCCATGCACGTGTGAAACTAGAGATGTATGAGTGGAAAGTGAAATAACATAGATGTTGAATATGTTTGTGAAATAGTACATGTATTGTAGCAGTAACATGACTAGCAATAACGTGTCACAGACAACAGCAAATCTTTACATGTGCTACAAGATGGCAGGATAATGCGTTCTCTTGCATGTGTTGTCAGTAATAATATATCATTATGAATTATTGTTGAAAAAGGTATGAACTATTGTATAAACAAGTATGTATGATTTTAAAAACAATTTTGAATATCGTCTAGAAACACTGATTTTTTTTTACCAGTAATGGTCGTCTGGATCATTGTAGAATGATTGCAGAACCAGGTATGAGCTATTGTAAAAACAAGTATGAATTATTATATAATAATTGTAGTTGATTAGATGATTGGAGAATAATTGTAGGAACAAGTATGATTGTAGAATGTTTGTAGAATGATTGTAGAAACAAGCATGAACGCCACTTAGAAACACAGTGTTTTCCCTTCATCTCTTACCTTCCAGCAAGCTACCGAATTAGACTTCTCCGGAATGGTGATCTGGATCATTGAGTACTATGTCATACCCATCAAGTATGAAGAATGTTGAATGAATGTAGAAACATGTATGAACGATTATAGAATGATTGTAAAACAGGTGTGAAGGATTTTAGAATGATTGTATAAACGAGAATGAATATACAATGATTGTAGAAACGAGTATTAATGTAGACTTAGTTTAGAAACAGGTATTAACGATAGTAGAAACATGTATGAGTGGCTGTAGAATGTCTGTAGAAACAGGCATGAACGATTGCAGAAACATGTATGAATGATTGTAGAAACAAGTATGAACTTTGTGTAGAAACACAGTGTTTTCCTCCTCGCCAATTACCACCTGGAAAGCTACCGAAGTAGACTTCCCGAGGATGGTCATCTGGATCATTGAGGACTGTGTCATACCCATCAAGTATGAACGCATGTAGAAAGATTGTAGAAACACGTCTGAACAATTGCAGAATGATTGTAAAAAACAGGTGTTAATGATTCTAGAAAAAGTGTAAATGTAGAATGGTTGTAGAAACGAGTATGAATTTAGAATGATTGTAGAAACAGGTATGAACGATTGCAGAAACAGGTATGAACGATTGTTGAAACAGCTATGAACGACTGTAGAAACGTGTAGAATGGCTGTAGAATGGTTGTAGAAACAGGTATGAATGACTTTAAAAACAGGTATGAATGATTGTAGAAGCAAGTATGAACATCGTGCAGAAACACAGTGTTTTCCTCTCACCTCTTACCACCCAGCATTCTACCGAAGTAGACATCCCCGGAATGTTCTTTGGATAATTAAGGACTGTGTCCTACCTAACAAGTATGCTTGATTGTAGAAACAAGTATGAACTATAGTAGAAAAAAGTATGGACGATTGTAGAAACAAGTATGAACGATTGTAGGAACAGGTATGAATGATTGTAGAATGACTGTAGAAACAGGTGGTGTGCGATAGCCATAATTTAATAAATATATCTTTAAGGTACAGTATATATTCCATCACCTAGTATGCATTTCTTATCGTCCTTCCATGTCACGAGCTAACTTAATGACACATTCACTGAAATGACATGTTGAAGTCAGCGGATGGTAAGTACATTGACACAAATTGCACCCTGTTGCTGAAGGGTATGCATATAATCGTCGAAGAGTATTTGGTTTTTTTACAATGCATTTCTGCACTCCCTTGGCCCTGTTAACTACATTCAGCTTACAACTGTAACTATATAGTTTCGCAAAGGAGCCCAACAAATTGATCATAACAGCCCTCCCGCACTCATCCTTAAACGTCACCAACATTTTGGCACTGGTCGGGGAGTAGCTGGGATGATCGGTGGAGTAGGAACTGAATAAGGGATCAGTAATTAATTCCCGGTAAAATTCCTCGGTGTGAAAATAATATATGAAGCTGTCCGTATCTGTACATTCTAGAGAGCAAATACCGCCATATCGCCGTCCCACCACACCGTAGTGGAAACGATATATTAGAGTTTTGGAAAGGTCGACGACAGAAAGCCCCGCATATAAGGGAGTATCGAATAAAATAGATTACTTTTCAAGTTGTATCAGGGTAAGTTTCAAGTGGTAAATAGTTCTCTCCATATATACCGGTTTCATCACGAGTTTCTGAAGTCTCTGCTCGCTGCACACCAGCTCCATACTTAGACGATTCCTTTTATTCTCAATTAGCTTGCCAAACACAGAGTTGTTGGCAAACTTGAAGAAATCGCGTTCAAAATCGTTGCCGGCGGCCTTTCTCTTTTCAGAATTGAGGTCGATATAGGCTTTCAACCAGAGTGACTGCTCGAATGCAAGGACTTGGTGAATTTTCACTACCTGGAGGCCATGACATATTGCTTCTTTCAATGTTCTATAATATATTGATTTATCCGACTTATCCTTGAGAGTTTAATAAGCTTCTGCTTCGAGTCTGGAGGACACTGGTTCAGGAAGGGGGGGGGGAGGCATATCTCTGTGGTCGTGATGTATGGCTGCTGGATACATGATGCAAACCTCTAGGAGGTAGCCATCATTGCTATCGTTAGGTACAGGCATGTAATCTGTGTTAATATCACTCCACCTGAAATTACTTCATTGCAATGCTGGCTCATCGCCCATTCAGAGAGGTTGATCGCATTCACATATTGTAAGTATTTATCGAGCTTGCCCGTATCGTGCTCCTCTTCATGTAACTGATGCTGGCAACACAGTGTCGCAGCATACACTGTGAAATGCCACACCTAATGGCCGACTCAAGGAACAGGTACATATCATAGTCCAGAATCAGCTCCAGTTCTACCTTCGTCAATTGTAGCATGGGATCGAATGAGAACCCTGGGAGGCTCGTATATCAGGAGCAGTCAGACTGGTGCGTTTCTAAACAGACGTGCTGGGGATTCTCAAATATGTCAGTTAAATGAGGACATCTACCATTAAATATATGCGTCTGTACGCATCAAGTTTCTCACAACTCTATTCGTCCCATACTGCTTGTGCGTGTGCATAGCATAGTCCTCGCTGGATATTGTGCTGTTGGTGAGGCGGTAATAAAATGTGTTGTTGCGATGGCAGTTGCGTCTATTTCCGCTTATCGAGACTGGACACATAATCATATGGGAATACTTCCTTATGTACCACCAGTGGGAACTCTTCTGGGGTGAAAAATTGCCTAGTATTTTTTTAACTTAACTGTTGGCAGGTTTTGCGCCACCAAGGCAATACTAGCGTACATAAAGCGGTATGTGTCCACTATCTGAACTGCGAACCTGTCACCTAGCTGTTTAGAAAACACGATAAATTTTTCCTCGCTATGTGGGATGATGAAAATATCCTGTGTATCGCATGCGAGCTATTTAGGAATGAAGTACTCGTCATAGGTAAGATTTTGAAAAAAAATTACCAGCTCCTTCGGGCGGCGATGCAGAATGTTGTGCGGGTTACATGGTGTTTGCCAATGTACTGACCCGTAAAATGCTCGTGGTATCTAACTTTATAATTAGACTAGGAAAATGTATTATTACAATAAATAGAGTCTCTCGCCTGGTAGTGCATAGCTTTCTGGGTTGGTTTTAGTGGAAACATGGTAGTGGTGGTCTCATAAATATTCTTTAAATTTTTGCCTATGTCCACAACAGCCTTGGTAAAGTGCTTACCTGTGTCTTCCCCTGCATTAATCTCCGACCTGGTCGGCAGCGAGGTAGTGAGGTGCACCGGCCCCAGGTCATTAACAACATGCAAATACAAGCAGTAACTGTATGCCTCATGCTGCTGGGAAGTCTAAGTATATGCATGGTTGATGTTTGGAGCAGAGGTAGTGATGGGTTTTAACTGATCCTCGAAATCTGCATATACAATGTCAGGTAACTTTTGTGCATTGTGGAAGTTCTTAAATTTTATTATGCTAGGACCCCCCGCTGGCGAGGTCTTGGGCATTTCCACCCAGGCTGCAGCATGTGTGTTGCAGTGTTGTTTGTGCTGTTCTAGACACTGCAGACACGTCAACCCCGATACTCGTGGTTTATTGTCGTATTGTATGAAGCACCGCTTACAGAAATATAAACTTTCCTTATGTGCAGTAGTAACCTGGGAACAAACAAGATGGTACAAGTCTCTGTCACATGTGTGTAATGACTGTTCGCACCATAATCAGTCATGGGCAGCGGGTCGGAATGTTCAGTATTTTCTGCCTTGGCTACATGCTCCAGTTTTATATTCTGCGCATCATCTTAGGCATATAATATGTTCACAGACGTACTGGGGTTGCACCTTTAAAACACCCCAATCTGTTTCATTGGGATTGGGAAGGTGAGGCCAATGAAATTAAATTTACCCTACAGGACATGGTAGCGTCGGTTTACGCACTGGCGATATCCAACTTCCACAAACCTAGCAAGAATGGCCTACTTGAAACATTCAGTATCATTATTCTGAGGGTTGATGACTGCCTTCTTCGCCTTGGTGGATGCAAGAAATCCATCCAAGACGAAGATCTCAACAGATCTAGCTTGCTAATACGCAGTTGGAATCCGTTGACTGCGGTAAGCGACCATCCGTTACCTTCCCCCTGGTACTCTTTTGCCTCCAGGGAGATCTTACTTATTGCGTAGACAATGGCTTGTTCTACATCGGAAGCATAAATAATGGGGTATTCCTTGAATTGAATGACCTCAGGTCCATTTCCTCGTCGTAGGGCTCAGGCTTCCCATACATATAATCAAGCCGAAGATTAAACTTGATGCTGTCATGGGCATAAACCTATGCTGCCAGTTGGTTGACAAGGTTTTGCCACATGGAGTCCAAGTAAGTACAAATATCTTAAGTTACTGCACCTGTATTCACTGAAACATAGTTAGAGAGTTGCCCAACATTGTCGAAATTCTCAACTGGCTGAAGGAATCCGCGGAGGGCAGCTCTACACCAAGTGTTGACCAGGAGGTAATATGTGTAGGGGAGGGGACAATGTTTACTACTGCTTGGAAACACGTTGCCTAACATGCACATGTTCACAGTAAAGGGGGAGAATATACAGCAAAAGTCCTCTCAGAGTGCTTCCACTCTCTCTCCCCGACCATCATCCCATTACAATACCATCCCTACCACGTATGGATTTGCCAGGCGCGCACGCATCTCCGATATGCGAGTGCACAGAGACTGTGTACCCTCTCCCACACACAAGGAATATTATCTGTCCTGTATTATACAATTATTACAGTTAATTCTGAAACCACGCCATATCCTCAAACATTCGTAAAAATTATATTTATTTATAAGAACTATTCTTTTATTTAGTTATAATTATATTTTAGTATATGTAAAAAAAAATGTAATAGGCGTACAGCAAAAATTGCAAGAATTATTTTTAAATGGTTTGACTTAAAGTGCATGTGAAGTAACCATGCATTGTGAATAGTTTTGAACTACTCTTAGCACTGTGGTATTAACAGCCGATGAGGGTGAAGCAACGTGAGTATGAAGCAGCATCGGAATGCAAGGGCTGAGAAAACCGCACATCCCCCGGAAAATACACCGACCTAAAGCAACGTCCCACAAGAGAAAATTCGTAAGCTACTTCTCTAGGAATTGAACCCGGATCATATTGTTGGGAGGGGAGCAGGCTAGCCGCTCAGCCACCGATGCCTCTCTCATTAAATTATAAAAATAAAAATAAAAAAGTTACGTCACTGTACAGTAAATTTACAGAACGAGCATCTCCAACATCAGTAAGAGTGTATTTATTCTACAAGAAGAGCTTGAAGCTAGCCTTATAGCAGAAGGCTGGTGCTGAGTTCCGTTGAGTAGGTCAAATTTCTAATATATAACGTGTAAGCCTGCGCTATTGCTAGCTCTATTTAACGCCAGCCTGCAGGCAAAGCCTGCTTCCGATATACTAGGGCGTGCCCGCTACGTGCGCTTACACATTCATGTCACATACTAAGTAAAGGTTGTTCATTATTAAGTGAGCACTTTTGAAATCGACCTTACAAAATATTCACTGCTCCTTGCCTGCATATATATCTTAACAGATGTACTGAGTGGCATGTGCCTGGTAAAGTTGGATGAAAAGTAGACGCATATCTTAACGACTAATAATAAAGTGTAAAAAGAGCTGGTTTGTAAGATATTTTACAGTTTCACTTGGCCGATACATGAATAAAGTTATGTGGCTCATGGCATTGATGATTTTACATAAGGTTGTAGAACACATCACACGCATACAAGTAGATCATAAGCAAGGCTTTCAAAAACTGCTTATTTTACAGTGAAGAGTAAATACGTGCCAAATAGCAGTGTGATGGCATCACAAAACTATACTGTTAACAAATATAGCCTGATCACAGTAAAGTGGCCACTTTCGAGGCTTTAGTTACTTTTTTTTATTGTTTAACTACCCTGTAAATAAATTTTGCCATGAGCGTATATATTTATTGAATACTATTCCAAATGCCAAATGAGAGGGATTTCAAGAAAGTGCTCATTTTACCATGAATAGTCTATATCAAATAAGATTGTTGGAAATCTAAATGATGTTCACTCACCTCAGACATTGGATGTAGTATACTGGTGATGTAGGCGAAAGTCAGCGAATACAGCGTGCAGACCTGAAGCAGCTAACAGACGCATACAGGCTAGCTGTCACATCACAAGTGAATACAGTCCATTCCCGACTGGAAGAGACATATGAAAACCAACCTTCGAAAAATCACTCTGAACGTAACATGTCAACCGGTTTTTTCAATAACCTGTATTCCACAAATATATAACACTGTGGTTAACTTTAGAGTACTGTATTGTTGAATAAATGAAACTTTACCTCAGTTCCTTCTATAACTTGTAACGTTTATTTCGTATTAAATGTGAATTAACAACAGCGAGAGCAGCGACGTGTTGGCAACGGTTAAAATACTATTTTAACCTAGTTTTTTAATTTGCTGTTTGTAAATCAAACGGTCCCTATTGAAATACTTAAATATTCAGGTAGCTCCGATGGCAACACATTTAATTTTTACAGTTTAAATTATCAGCGCAAAATACAGTCCGTAGGCATTAGTGGCACGTGTTTTCTCGACCGAGGAAACAACTTGTCGGCTGGGCGAGGCTCGTCGCTCTGTTTCTTTTTTTGTCTCTTTCACACTCGGGAAGTTTCGCTTCGCTAGAAAGCAGTAAATTATACATAATTTCAATGTAACATATTTCATTCTTATTAGAGCAAAATAATAATATTTTAATGTGTAATTTACAACTGAAAAGAGATTTTAATATTTGAATACTTATTTTAATATATTTTGAAATGATGGTAGACCGATACCATCTTACCATTGGAAGTTGGCAGACGTGGCGATTCATGACATGGCGTATTGCTTTATTGCCAAACGAAGCGGAAATAATTCATACTCCGAAAAATACTTCAAATTACCACATCACGTTTGTAGATGTTCTATTTTTTAAACCTACCTATGCAAGTTACGATGTTGTGATAAATATGTGTTTCCACGGCAGTAATAAATATATTGTTACGTGTGTTTCCTTAACCACTGCCTGTGAAATGGTGTGGCGTTTCTGCGTGGTGGTCGTTACTGTGGCCCTGTGTGCGTGCGTGATTTCAAATATTTGATGTGCACTACTTATGCGTTTTAACTGAGAACTGTTTTTATGACGAAGTTAATTATTTACATCCACGTCTATTTATTTATCACAATATTGAACCTATTCCCTAGGTGTTTTAATGCAGTCGTGTAACGTGATTGGTCACAGTCCCGACAAAATTCTAAGCCCAGCCCGATAAATTTAAGTAAACCTAATAAACTTTTAGTACCAATACAAAAAATTATCAGCGGAATAAAAGTTACCGTAGGTTTATTTGTTTACATGTTCACCGCTGTTTTCAAGTTTGTATGGCAAAAAATAAGGAACACGATTTGCGTGCTTGAATTTAATGTGCCCTTTTCGTTTGACTGGTTGTTCCTTCGTTTTATTATTTATTCCAACTGAGGCCGTCCTCATAAAGAAATAACCCAACACATATCAATAACACAAGGAGAAATACTACAGGTTTTTACCTCGCAGTTGTAAAAGGGTTAAACACAGTCTCGGAAAATATTAACGTTCATTACATGTAATGTGCCATGTCGTGGAAAACAAAATGTTAATGTAAAATAACCGTAATAACTATCGTAAATTCAGGCATTGTTTAAAACGTCATAAAGCTGACCTAAATAATGTCAGAGGCCTAAACTGCGAATATTCGTACGGAATAGTTTTTTGGACTATGGCAGAATTGTTTGGAAAACTTTAAACAGTAAACGACACATTTGACATGTATAAAAGTAGAAGACACATTTCAATGTTAATGGTTAGGTGTAGCGAAAGTATACGAACACATGTACACACATAATGGAATGAAAACATTGATTTTGAAAGATGCTACATGACAGTTATATGGCAATGTTTGTTTACATTTGGCGGAAGGATACAAAATTGGCCTGCTAGCAGATATTTAAGAGGGCTCTGAGAAAGTTTCTTCCAGTGGGGAATTGACTATTGGCATAGGGTGGTGGGTGGCCATTTATACGTACCGCTCGAGCGAGAGCATGCATTCTGGGTAAGTGGCAAACCCGCTGTCCACTGGGGCGAGAATTCATATTTAGAGAGGGCATGACCAGTGCCATTACGACGGCCATAACTTGATTTTCACAATCTACATAGAACCTCATGCGAGAGCACACCATCCTCGAGCGGTTACAGAGTACATGAAGTACTAACATCTCTCACTCTACTGAGAATAACGTCACCTTCACTTGTGCGTATCAACTGCCCCCCTCCCTTCCTGTTACATGCAGACATTCACTTGCACCATCATGTACACTCGCAGCATAAGGAATCTTTATGACTTTCATAGTACTTTCGTACAGAGAATAGTGTTTAGGAAAAGCAGGCAGCAATTGTATGTTACCTTTACTGTCAGTATGTAACAAAAATTACTCGTCACCTCAGATGGTTACAATTCTATTCATGACGTGTCCTCCTTCAGTTAGCAAAGGAGAAGTACTTAAGCACAGAAACTACTGCCAGCGTTTTTTTTTAAGGAAAGCAAGCATTACCTTTTTTTCATATAGTTCGCATACCGGTTGTATACTATAATGTCATAGAATAATTAAAGCACATACATATGGTTACAAATAGGCATGCAATTTATTTTACTACATAAATCTACATTTTTCTCTCTTCCTCTCTCTACAAACACATACAAATCTTAACAGGCTTGATATGCATTTACACAACATAGTTTAAAAAGGCTTTTGAGATTACGTACAGAATAAATGATACTGGATTAATTACATTAATAAATTCTCCATACCATACTTGAACAAAATACAGCTTTTATATACAAACACTCATCCCTAATTGAATAGATTTTTTTACATAAAATTGCTCTCACTATTTATTATGTATGGAGTGTATGAATTCACAAAACTGTTATACAGATAGGAACAATTTAAAACCATCATAATGTGTGTGATTTATAGAAAACAATCAATTCATCTCTCTTAATGCAGGCATGTTGATTAAGACTTTTAGTTAACCACGATTAGATTGTGTGCACTTACTTAAAAACATTACAATCGTCTCTTTCATTACAGATATGTGGACTGGGATTTTAGTAACCACAATGATGTGTGCTTACGTGAAACATTACGTTCACTACTACAAAAAAAATTATCAAAGCATTTAATTTGCAAGCAAAAAAAATTATGTTTACCTCTCTCTCTTTCTCTCTCTCTCTCTCTCTCTCTCTCTCTCTCTCTCTCTCTCTCTCTCCCCCTCTCTCTCACAGACATATACACTACTGAGAAAACTTTATAATGCATCTATTACTTCATACATTACCCGTTGCAGATAGTTTGTAGCTCGTCGAAAGGTATCGCGCTGATGTCCGCATGGTATCAGCCCACACATCAGACATATGGTAGGATCGGCGATGGTTGCCTCGGTGTCCCCTCGACGCCCGTGAGCGACTCGAGGCCATCTCCAAGATGTTCCAGCCTTCGCGCTGACGCCTGGAGATGCCCTCGCCTTCACAGTCCTCTTACGGCCTGGTGCCACAGTCGTGGAGACAGCAGCAGCCGAGGCATCAGGCAGCTGGACAGCAGCAGCAAGGACGTCAGGCAGCTGGGGAGCAGTAGGCGACATTGGGGCATCAGCCAGCTGAGGATTCGGAGAGGTGGACGGCTGGGTAATGTCTTCTAAGGTGAATTCTTGCTCATTAATTGTGATGTTAGATAGCGAATCAGGCAGGTTGGTGAGGTGGTAATTTATAGCATCCTGCAAAAATGTGTGAATCTCCACCTTGTCTGCACTGTAAGGTATCGGAGTGTCCTCCCTCATGTTGTACACAGCACACCTCCCAGGCATCGTGCAGTCTCTAGCTGCTAGTTTCGCTCAAGTATATGTGGAGTATGAGCTAAAATCCAGTATTCTTAACAATTTCAGTTCTCGCTATACATTCGACTCTACCCAATATCGTATGTGACACAACCATGACCAGGCGTCACACTGGTGTAGGCAGACACTGGGAGAAATGAAGCACTCATCTTCAGCAGACTTGTGATCGAAAAAATGTAGGATATGTGAGTCTTTCATTGCTCTCTCAATTATGCGATGATGAAGCTATTTAAAAACCACTGTCAAGAGAACTAGCATGCATTCAACAAGGACACAAGCAAATCTCCATACACCTAGGTCTGATACGACATCTCAGTTTGCTCTGGACCGAAGGTTAACCATTGACACCATCACCCATGTGGTTGTACTGTACATATTTAAGGTAAGTTTTTTCATTAAATACACTTCATTTATTAGCTGATGATGGCAGAATCCATTTCCTGCCGCAGACTTCTTGTATTGTGATGTGTAGGTGGCCAGTGTACTCTTTGGTCCACCTGCAGATTGAGCCATCATCTTTTGCACCGGGCGAATTCCACTTTCCTGTTCTCAGGATTCATTTCAGTAATATATTCGAATTCTACTTGTTGTGCGAGAATGTGGCCGCATGTAGGTAGGTGAATGTCCGTGAATAGGTTAGCAACATTGCACCTTTTGTACTTGTACAATGGCAGAACCGCGCTGTGAAACTCATCCCAGGCATCGTGGCAATCCCACATATGGTTTTCACCATCGCATATCTGTACTTGTTCGCAGGCAAACTCTGGTTTAACAACTACTCTTCTATAGCAGGTAGAGTAGCGGATTTAGGATATTTAATCTTCTGGCTAGAACTGCGAACAGTGGCGTTTCTTGAACATTTTGCTTGTGGTATTGTTCCCTGAAGGCTGCACTGGTGATCACTGCGAACGCGATGAATTTTCCACTGCTATTTACACGCGAGTGTACTCATATTCTTGTACCCAAATACACCTTGCATGTCAGGGGAGAATACGTTGCAGTCCATGTAATTGCTCTATACTTCATGACTGTAGTGCGATGCTCGCCGGTACAAGTCTCAGTCCAATAAGTAATTACACTGCTGGCGTGATGATTTAGTTAATTTACAAGTGACTGAGAAAATCACGCCTGGTTTGCAAGCTCTAGCCAAGTGACTGTGGTATAAGGCAGCTCCGTGTTCGGGTGTAGGTAGCAAACTGGACATGCAATCACACTGCTTGGTGTTGAGTATAGGACGAAGCATTCCTCTTTGTTTTGACAACCTTATGTTCTAGCCCCGAATAATATTAAATAATACTCCACCTACAGAGGAATGAATGGTTCAATTGCGCAATGGTTTAATTGGACATGGAAGAATGACAATTGGTGAGAATTCTCGGCTTGTGCAAACTACAATTGATTGAGTTTTTTACCACAACTGGTGTCAGTATACAATCACAGAGTTCATCGCACAATTCAAATAATACCTATAGATGTTAAAGACAATTTCCTGATGAATTCGGTCTACAAGAGTGACAAGATTGTGGATCGACAACGAGCTAATGGGAATATTGGTGCCTACGTACGCATATCGAGAGCCAAAGGTGCATTTTATAAGGCATATACTCAGAATCGGAGTATAAAAATGTACAGGATGGTAAAGATTCGTTACTATGCTCCACATATGTTCTACTTGTAAGATATGAGTGGTACAATGCTCAGAGTTGAGTTTTATGCCGAAGAGATACAACCGACTCGATTTCCCGACACATACCTGATTGAAAAAGCCATTCGAGTGCGTCACTTTGTAAAATGGCTTTATTTTGACTCAAAGTTCAACTCTTGGGTAAAGCGCTCTGTGCTCACCGACTATGGTGGTAAATATATGTTATCATGTCAAGATTATTCATTCTATGTTTTTGCCAATGAATGTACTTGTGTGTGAATAAACACTAGCTGATTGATGTAATTTTCTGTAATTGAAATATACTCGTTTGTGAATAAATACTTGCCCATGAATGTATTTTTTTTAATAATTATTATATGCAGTTAATCTGTCTATGTATATTTTTTGACATCACCTATACTGGGAGAGGATTTGTTTTAAATAAAATACACATTAGTATTACACTGGAGATAGTATTCCTACCCTTGCATTGATTACAAGTCTTACCAGCAAGTGTGCGCTCTCTCTCATATATGCCTTATTTCAGCTCCTAGCAGTCCACATGCGATGCTATTCTTGTGGTTGTGCCAGTTGTATTGGCAGATATACAATTTTTTTATATATTGGTTAAAATTCATTTCATAAGTTCTTTATTTATTTATTTTTTACCTTAAATGTAAGGTTTAGATAAAACGTGCTCTAGTTATATATATATATATTTGATTTGTAATTCAAAAAGCATAACAATAAGAATCTATTTTACTTATTTTAAATAATTTTACTGTGTGACATGTGTCAATGTTGTGTCCAAAACTAATTTTACTTAGTAATTTAATTAGTATTTAGTATTTTAATGATGCAAAAATAATTGTAAGTAAACTAATGACGTAAATATCAGCTTTCTAAATGTTGTATTACGTATCGATTAGTCACACCAGACTGGAGTTCTCAGCACGATCCATTTCATATATATTCCTGCTCTCGAGGTTATTGCTTCCTTATTGAACTTAACCATACATCATGAAGTTGTCCTACGAACATATATGTACTTCTCTACATTATTCTTTCCATGCAATTGGTAATTTCGCCCTCCGATAAGGGTAAATTAAAGTATTAGTTATTCTTTTTGCTATTTCGTATAATTTTGTGTGTCTCAAGCCACATTATTTTTATTTTCTTCGATATATCTTAAAGTTGTGAACGTGTTTGAGATTGATTCTACAATGCAGTAGATCATGGCCCCTACATACCTCCTGGGATGTGCCCTTCACAGCCTTTCTTAGTTTATTTTTGAGTGCTGCCTCTTGGCCTACGCAACTGATGAATTTTTTGTTTCTCTCCAGCACCAAGTAATATCTTAACAATTTTGTTTGCATGTCACGTGCTCCGAGCTTACAGCGATCATTAACATAAACTGTTTTAAATTCATGGACTGACTGGTTGAACCTAATTTACTTAACATTGGAAACTAATTAACATGTTTTTTTAGGATGATAAAAACATAACCTACGAAATTAAGAAAATATATTATGTGACCTTATTACGATTACTGGCAAATGGGTACCCAAAGGTAATTTCACTTGAAGATTTGCTGTTAATACCATAGAAGTATGACACCTGCGCCAACTATCGGAACCTAACCTACCGAATATAAATCACAGGCAAAAAATTTATTTGAGATCAACAATAATTTCCTTCAAGTATGAGCAAAATCGGCCCATAAATATAGAAGTTAGAGACTCCAGTGCCACCTATCAGAACCTAACCTACCGAATCCAAAGCACAATAAAACTATTTACTATATATCAAAAAATATTTCCTCAAGCATGAGCGAAATTGGTCCATAGATATAGAAGTAAAAGTCCAGCACCACCTTTCGGATTGAAATATAACTAAAAACCTTACTCGCCATCTGAATAACATATGGTGTGAGTATGGTACCAATAGATCAACAAATATTTCCTTCAAGTATGATCAAAATCGGCCCATAAAAACAGAAGTTAGACTCCAGCGCTACCTATCGGAACCTAACCTACCGAATCCAAAGCACAAAAAAAAACCATTTCTTTTATATCAACAAATATATCCTGCAAGTATGAGCAAAATCGGACCATACATATAGAAATTATACTCCAGCACCACCTGTCGGAATGAAACATATCTAAAAACCTTACTCGCTATCTCAATAACATATGGTGAGAATATGGTCTCAATTGGTCCATCGGTTTGTCAGTGATGATTTGGTTTACTCACGCACAATGGATTTTACATGTAAAGATGATTGTAGCCTAAGATGTTAATTTCCAAGTGCGGTGGAATATACTCACTCTGATTATTAGTAACATGACAATATGTATTTTAAAATGTTATTAAAGGATACAAATTAGCTGATAGGAAAAAAGTAACTAGGGTCTCAAAATGCTTGTTTTACCATGACCAACCTTACGAAATATGTAACCTGATTAAAACAGTTTTTGACATATTTTGTTTCAATTAAAAATATTTCAAATTGTTTTAAATTTAATGCTATCAGATCACGCCGATTTGCAGATATTTAATACACATTTAAACCGATTTGCTTTTTCCAAAGAAGATTTTTTTCTGTTTAGGCTCTACACTAAATATTGAGACTCCACAAATCATCACTATATTCAATAGCTGAAAAGTTATTACTGTAATGTATGAGGCATAGTTTCAAAACTACGTTATGTAATATAATAATGTTCCCTATATAATGGCCTCGCCTTTTCTTGGAACATCTGTATTTATGCCCGCAATACAAGTTCTTGTTGTGTAATGTTCTGTAATGTTTTCTACCGCCACAGTCTGGCATACAAATGTTTCCGTTTCGGCTGTTCAAAGCCATTAATTTTCACTCTGCGCTTGGAAGAGCTATCGATCAGTGTACTCGGAGCTTTCTCTGCGGGGAACAGATGAATTTAGCAAAGCTGTGTGTGGTACTGGATCGGAAAGTACAGTATCATCACGCGGCGGAAGGAATTAATGGTGTTCTCGCAAAAGCCAATCTACCCCAACGAGCATAACTAAAAAAATCTAACCATCAAAGAACGATTCATTTCCGTAAATTAGGACATTGTAGCCCTGTTAAGCGAAACGAAAAACATCATTAAACTATCGTAGCAAAGACCAAATTACTTCCTTAGTTTTGGAGTAAATGCTTTGACCCTATCTTAAAAACTTTCTTTTTCCTCGTGTGGACAACTGTTTTCCTTAGTTACAAGCAACATGTCAGGAGCTAAGGACAGTTATCTTCATTGTTAGGGTCATTAAATCGTTCTCACAAGAATTATAATATTAATATAATTTTGTGTCACGGGGATGGGGTATCGGATATGAATTCAACCTGCTGCCATGTTGACGGCACCCAACTGCCATCTTGTATTACGATGACCTTTGATATCACCTTTGACCTTGACACCGTACCTGTGACCTTAAATGATCTTGAACCAAAAATTTCCAGAAAATAAAACACCCAACACATTTCGAAAATTGCTATATATATATATAATTATATATATATATATATATATATATATATATACATATATATATTGGACATTTAATACCTTATATATATAAGGTATTAAATGTCCAAAATATTCCCATAAAACTTTGACCCAAGACTCAATACCCCAAACCCAATACCCAAGACCCGAACACTTAACCTAAGAAACATGACCCATGACCCATGACCGAGGAACAATGACCATTAACCCAAAAACAAAGACCATTGACCCAATACCAAAAACATTTCCCCAAGAGACTTGATCTAACACCCAAGACCATTGATGCAAGACCAAAGACTCTTGACCCAAGACCTATGACCCAAGAAATTTTGACCAAAACCCAAGACCCGTGAACCAAGACCATCGACCGAAAACACAAGACCCTTGAGCTAAAACACAAGAGACTTCATCCAAGACCCAAGACATTCGACTTAAAAACCTAACACCCAAGAACATTGACCCAAGGTATAAGACCCTTAACCCAAGATCATTGACCCAAGTTATAAGAAACTTAACACAAGATGATGGACCCAAGATCCAGACACTTGACCCACCACCAATGATAATTGACCCATGGCTTAAGACATTTGACTTAAGAACCAAGACCTTTGAATCAATACCCAAAAACCTTGACTGAAGAGTCTTGACCCAAGACCCATGAACATTGACCGAAGACACAAGATCATTGATCCAGTACCCAAACTCTTGACCCAAGAACCTTGACCCTAGACCCTTGACCCAAGAACCTTGACCCAAGTATTTTCACCTAAGTCTGAAGCCATATTGGATTTGTATTTGTCATTCTTCTCTCATTTTCGTTCAATGCAATCTTTGTTTACATTTACTTGGAGGCTGCCATGTTTGTTTTTTTTTCGGTTGTCATAGGTTTCCCACATTAGTTCTGGCTTTAGCCACCAGGTGGCACGCTAGTCGTTCGATTAGTCGATCTCGCATCTATCGAATGAGCTCCACTGATTACTCACCTTTCTCGACTGCCATGTTGCTTCTCGAAATGGCTGCTAGGAGCGCTGCTATTTTATATAACTCGAAATACCATCTTCAATGGTCACTAGCCTTAGACCAATCGGCTATCACGACATGCGCTGGGAGAAGAGTTTATAAGATAGAGCTTGTAGAAGAATAAATAATATCTTTTCTCTCATTAAAGACATTACTTTTTTTTTATTATACAATTTTTAAGTATTTTATTTCCATAACAATAATTCTATAATTTTTTTTAGTATGTAATTTTTATATATTCACTTTTTAAGTAAATTATTTACATATCAATAATTTTTTTATTTTATATTTTATTATATATTATTATTTTAAGTATTTAAATTACAAATTAATAATTTGTGGGTTTTTTATTTTAAGTATTTATTTTTGATTATGTAATTTGTATATACAATATTATAATTTAATTATACTTATTAAGTTTTTATTAATATGTTTTAAATTAAACATATTATTTAAATTTAACTTATATACTTTCCAAGTAATTTATTTTTAATATAGATAAATATTAAGTGTTCTTATTAAACTTATAAGAGTATCGAGTGGCATGTCTACAGATTCATGTATTTTAGACAGATAAGAATATGTCGTCAGAATGAATGTATTTATGGCTATGAACAGCAACATAGTGGATATTTATAAGCATAAATTAAAATGTATTAGTAAATATATATCAAGTGTTGAACGCGTAATATTCCGTACCCCTATGTAATGTAACGCTTTTAAATTGTTTCCAACACGCCATCCAATTATCATACATAACTGTGAAGTATCCACTTCTCTTAACCAAACTTCACATGACCTGTCACCTAACCTAACCTCATACATAACACATAATCACGGATTGAAAAAAATTCCACATGACCAAGAATATGCATGTCGCCAGTAGTACGAACTAATTTCCGATACAACCAAATCTGATCACCAAGTTACATCTTCATCTTCGTACGTGAATACATAGACAAATTACCAAATACACTAATTACAGCAGTATTGTGTGATCATGAGTTCAATATGAGCTAAGATAATACGAGGAGGAAATGTATTTTCACATTAAAAATAACATATTCACTAGCAGGGCAACAATGATTAGTTAGCAGCTATCGATACACATTTAAAACTCAGTCGATGTTACGAGTACTATAGTCGTCCTATGACATGCACTCTTATAAATGTTGTTTTAAATACCACGAAATTAAAAAGTCATTCAGAGAAGCAGATGTACATATTACTATAAATATATAAGTTTTTATTTAATTTTTTTTTATTCGCATAACCATTATGCTGTTCAAGAGATGTATCACCGCATTTTTAGCAGAATATCTGCTCTACTAACCGTCATCTGACTAAATACACTCATACCTCTTACTAGAAGTCAAGCATACGATGCCCCACACTGGGCTTACCAAAATATTCACGCATCCACCATGTGTGCCATACCATCAGACACCAGCCAAATTTCATACCAGAAATTAATATAAATCATTCAATTAACCAACAAATCAGTTAATTATGCCAACCATCAATAATAATAGCTGCTCTTTAGAAACCTACAAGATAACATACCTCCTGCACCGAATGGTACTGCGTACTGAAAAAAAATATATAAAACCCCATGGTACGAGGTTAAACATGAAAAAAAATTTTTACTATATTTTATTCACTATTGATATTCCTGTATATAAGTGAGAGCGAAATAATAAATATTTACTTTTCAAATATGTAATATTCCAAGCCTGGTTAGATAGCACTGTTGCGAGATACCTCTGGGCCAGAGTACTAGGTTCGAATCCGACGTTATGTTCTCATTATATTCCTCAACAATTTTATGCTTAGCAGATGTCGTCAATTCATCATCGTCTGTAAAATATATATTCATCACAGCAGTCTTCTAGTACATTTTCGTTCTAAGCGATGCTTGGATACTGTTTGCAACTTCTGACGATCTTTATGGCTCACTATGTTATTTCAATATAAAGTCTATTGCCTTGAAAATATCAACTCCGTGATATACGAAGATGGACAGGTTCAAAATTGTATAAGAAAGTATATTTAGTATGGGTGCTGAAGGTAAAGGGTAACGAGCCGTGACATTCGTCAATGTGTGATGTAAAAATATTATGGAACTAAAAAGATTCAAAGCTCATGTAATCTGGATTTGAGAGCAACATTAAACAAGATAAGGTAAACTGTTTGTGCAAATTCTCCAGTTTTTTTTTTTCTTCAAACAATTTGGTATCTAGAGGTTGAGATTCACCCTGGGTTTTGAATGCGAATCATTATCACGCTTTTCCCTCCTATTGAAAATGTATTTAAAACACCTCACACTTAGTTATGATGCATTTTTAATCATATATTGAAAGTATATAAAGAATGTGTTGGCCAAGAGTGTAGAGGTTACTTTTAATGTGTGGATATAATTATGATTTTTCAGACTTTACTCAAGGTACGTATGGAATACCGCCAATTGCCTTTTTGGGTCATCTGCTATGAAAAATGTGATAATATTAGCATTAAACATAGCTTTAAAAATACAAATCCACTGTTTTACTACCGAGCTGCTGAACATTGTTGAATTGGATACAGGAAACAAAAAATAAATACGCTGTAGGCAGAACATTAATTTCTAAGGCTGTCTGAATGGCTGGTTGAAAATATATACTTTTAAAGAAATTACTTACAGGCGTGAGGCATTAAAATTCCCTTTTCGGCCGTCGTCAAGTCTTAGCTAATATGAACCTTTCTTATCATCGTACCGTGAGACTGCGACATGGTGATTCATGCAGCCGAAAGACGCTTTGCTTGCATGACGAATTGTTTGATGCTGTGGAGTGCAAAAGTACAGAAGTCCAGCTATGAGTCACACAGACCCGCAGACAGGCGAAGCGCGGCATCTCGTTCGTGGAGCCGATATAGTCTTGTATTGACGTGACGCGAAGGCGTATTGTACTTGCCAGCAGGGACGTACGGATGTGAAATTTCACTGCTAGGCAACGCACTGCAGTAGGTGATATCACAGTATGAACTCAGCGATAATGTCATAAAACGCATTTCTCCGACCTTGGCCTGAAATAAACTTGGTGTATTTTGCTAAGCTTTCTTTGCATAGAGCGGAGAAACATACTCGAAGTGGAACTATAGCGGGACTTCAGAAATGGATTGTTATAGACAGCACCCCTCAATGCTGGAATGTGCATGTAATATTCACGGACCAATATTGGGTAAGATTTACACGTGATATCTGTTTAATGAAAAAAAAGTATGTACTGCTATACCTCCGGAACTTCCCTGCATTGTAAAATTTAATGTGTTTTTTTTTTTTTTCATTCTACAACCCTCATTAAAATAAAAATTAGTTCGTGTATATATTTAGATGCCAAAGTGTGTGTAAAACATATGTTAACCATATGACTGTACATATAATGTTTTCGCGTTACAAAATAACAATCTATTTATAATTTCCGTGTAAGAAACGAGGTTATAATTTAAATATGTCTAATGAAAGTTATTTACACACAGACACTCACGATCCCCGAAAATATTAACATTTTTATGTGGCTAGGCATGCATATATACAAATTCATATAGTTCTACAATTTACCTTTGCACTCTACTCTATATTTATATTAAGAGGGAGGTATAGATAAAAAAATACGGCGAAAACGAGATTATATCTCCAACACGGATGCAAAGTTCTTTAATTGATACGTAATTAGAACAAACAATATATAATGGTTTGGTGGCTCTTAACATCGTGAACCGGTGAGCGTTGAGTGAGGTGAGAATGGAGCAGCGCCAGAATGCAAAAGGCAGGAAAAAGCGGCAGTTCACCGAGGACAAACCTCGTCAGCTAACAGTTTCACTTGGTCGACGTATGGATAAAGTGATTAGGTCCATAGCGAACATATATTGGAAGAATACACACTGTGCATACAAGTAGATCGTAAGCAGGGCTTTTAAAAATGTTTGCTGTTAACATCATATACTGCTTGTAAGCCGGAGAATCTTATTTATATATTTGAAAGTCGGGGAGTAATACATACATGTATCTATACAACCAAATTCAATCTCCTAATATATAATGTTCTTACGAGAATCAAATAGCATATAACGTCCAGCATTTTGCTGTCATAACAAGAAGTCCAAAAAAAAAGAAAACAACATTGATATGATAGCAGAATATAATTTTCTTCAACAATTACTATCTATTACATATATCTTCAGTCAATTTTGACACTTCTCGAATTAAGTGCGGTCACAATGCATCCCTCTGCCAAAGTTGTTCTGCCAGTGAAGAAATCAAACTACGAATCCAACGACGCATTAAATAATGGACTACTTGTGTACTAAGGCTACTACAATAGCTGCTAGGCATTCTGAACAGTTTTATTTTGGTAATGCCCATGACATATACTAATAAGTGTTCTGGTAATTTGATTTGTTTGGTCGGGTTAGGCCACATACATTTGAAAGCCTCTCGTAATACGAAATGTTCAGCAAAACCTAACATTCCATTTAAACATTGTTGGAAATTCAATCAAATTAATTAGGGTAAAGCAATGGTTTTAAAGTTCAAATTATATTTCAAATATTCTAACAACAATTTAGAAAATATTCTCTTTTAAACAACTCTAACTTACTGTTTACTTTGTAATTCCTAAACACGTACCTAACATTTGGATGTTTACATCACTAAATTCATTGGTGTGCCATTTATAAGAAATGATATATTTGATAACTTATGCAACTAACAAAACACTTGAAACCAGGAAATTTAAACTTCACAGCATAAATACTTTTGCCTAACTCTTCGCGATGGTCACAAAAAATGGCAGCTCACAACCAAAAAAAAAGTGGCTGACACTCACTCAGACAACATTTTAAGGCACCTATCACAAACTAATAAAATATTCATATACAAAAAAAGATTATTAACTGCATGTAAGTAGATAAATTGTGATGAAAGAGACCTCAATGACATTTCACCGGGTGGGTGGAGACCTTCCACATGCTCTACTTTTGGAAGACTATTTCATTTCATGAAGGTGTAGCAAATCAGAATGCTATAATAAGCATGTACTCTACTCCTGTGCTGTTCTCTCGGAAGAAGATTCAGTTTGAGATTTCGGATCAGATATGGTTATATTGAAAGTTGGTCGGTACTACTGGAAATATGCATGTATTGGGCTACGCTGAAATTATGATTAATCAATAAGTACCGGTATTAAATAAAACTGTATTGGTCAAAATAATTTTTATAATAATTTTTTTAATATGTTTACTATTAAAGAAAGTTGATTACACAGATATACATATATGCACGCCATTGATTAACCCACACCCCTGTGACATTTGACAGTGAAATCAGTTCCCCACAGGGGAACTCACTAGAGGCATATCAGCCTCGTGGTAACATGAGGTTGTAAATGAACAGTTGATTTAAGATAAAACATGCTGGCAATGAGCCTGTATTTGGTCTGATTCTGTAAACTCCCTAGGCTCCTTGTAAATTAGAAGACCATATAGTCTGATTGTTTCACGCAACTTGTAATCGCCTACTTGGGTTATACCATCTGGTAGAAACTCTGTTTTATCAGCACCAAAGAACCATTTATCATTATGCCTATATAGGCAGTTCATTGTATCGTTATAATGTGATCTGTACTATCGTATGTACCATCGAGCCAGAGCATTGTATTTCAGAGATTTCTTCCATACCATTTTCTTGTGTGCTTAATCCACATCTGATCCTATATCCCGATATCTTTGTACATCATTATGTTTCCTATTCTTCGTAGGCCCGTCAGTATCGTCGACTTCGGTCTTCACAGCTATGGGCGCTCCAACGGTCTCCCTGAGTACATCGATATGGCAAGTAATGGGCTTTAAGATTTCTTCATTTACAAGGTCGACAATATTTTGGCTCTCTGGGCGAGCAAATACCTCGAGCGAACCGACTGTATCACTCGTTGCTGTTCGCTAGCAATATCCGACATCGTACTGAATAAAAATGTTTACCATTGCCCTCCCCCCCCCCCCCCCCCCTTGTAAACTGTCTCTTGCAGAGTTTGCACTGAAATAACATATTTGCATATGCGAAGCATCCATACTGTTCAAAGTCTAGAATTATACTGATGGTGGTATATTACTTTCAGGCATGCCCGACATTTTTCCGCAAGTGATGTGAGCCTGCTTTACAGAAATGACTGGTTCCTTTCTTCCACCAGTTTGTCTTAATCCTTATATAGTTCATCGCATTACTGCACGAATTACAGGTGCAAAGAATATAAAAATTATAGCACATGTGGAGGCTTGAATATGTACTTTAGCTATTCAATACGCTTCATTCTCATAGATACGGAGTACGAAGATGGAAGCATCGTCTCGACCCAAGATGGAACGTATTCCAGAATGCTGTAAAATTTCTGTTAGAACTTTTTTTTTCTAAAAGCAGCAATGCTTAACAGCATGAAAGATGGCGTGCTCAGAACGAGAAGCGTGATACTTTAGCATGTGGAAATGCAAATCGCAGCTTGGTCGACGAAGTGGCAACTTGGAAAGTTATTTTGAAACATGTACTGGTTTACCTTCGCTACCTGCTAAGCTTTATCTGCAGATATTGCATGGGAGATGTACTGGGATGATAACTGCTGATACACATTCTGGAGGCAGAAAACTTCAGCTGTGAATGTCGTAGGCAGATCGTTGATTCCTTCCACGCAGTTACTACAACGATACTTTCGCAAATGCTAATAAAGCACGAAGGAAAGAAAAAACCCATGTGTAGGGAGTTCCATACGCATGCCATATCGATTTTAGAAGTGATCTTAACAGCTTACTCGCACCGACCATTTAAAAGAAGTCATCTGAAACAGTGTGAATGGGGTGCGCTCTCCTAGGATGCAGGCCTACAAGTTCATTTTTTCTAATAGTTGTTCACAGCAAAGGCTGGTCCCAATGCAATTCGACCCGCGAATGAGACGCTACACCTAGCAATTCACCCCGACTTTGCATCGCAACCTAAGGAAGTAAGCTGATTGCAAATGTATTTTTCCTGAAGGAATCGGCATTCAGGAATCTTTTGAGAATGTATGTAGCTCCAAATCTGATATCTTCGACGAAAAAAGATTGTTCATTTCTGACCTGTATGAAACAAAATAAAATAGACCAACTTGTTGAGGAGGTGAGGAAATACTGAGACATCGAACATAATATATGGTGGGAATGTAGCTATAGTAAACCAGATGTATACATAAAGAAAGCAAGGACCTCTAACTTACCACAGTGTAATGCGGATCACATCGAAGCCGGTGATGAAAAAGAGCATAACGCGAGGAAGAATAAATGGAAATAAAGGGATCTGGCTGGGCACTCGAATCGGTAGATCACCAGCAACTGAGAACGAGCAGATTCTGTCCATTTAACACATTTCTTTGGTATGGATTATGAACACATGAAAATATCCACATTTCATAACATTACCTAGTGTATATATGAATGGAGCCTAGGTAAGTGAGAAGCCTATATATCGATGATGGTTACGTCTCTAATGGGCCTACAGTGCTAAAACATTTAAATCTGATTTGCTGCAACTTCCATCATCGGCGTGATTGACAACAGAAACATTGTTTCATTTCTGTATACCCTGTGTTTCAATGCCTACAACAAGTTAGAATGTATTACTCAATTACTCATCAGCAGTTGAAACCTCTCTTTCTATGAAGAATGCTTCTTTGTTGTTTCATGCTCCTTCAGGAATAGCGACAAACCGAACCATCTGGGTCTACTAGTGTATCATCTACAGAACTTTCAGTGGCAAATCGGTGTTGCTATTGCTGCAAGGACTTTGCCTTCAAGCTTACTGCAGACGACACGAAGTTTATAAGTGCCACAAAAGTTTGTTTCGTGTTTAACAAATGGCTGAGATTTGTATAATTATGCACAATTTACATGGAAGAACACAAATCATTTAGTAGAAATATATTTTAATCAATTGGAAAATATCAAAAAATTATTTCAAAATTTTTACTTTAAATATTTTCTTTCTTTTATATATACTGCTTTTGATTTTTAAAAAGAAGCACAGAGATGAACATTTTATTTTAATTAAGGTAATCCTTTTTTTATATAAATGGTCGTAGGGTTTAATCATGCATACATTTGTGGAGTAGAAATGATGCTTGAAAACTAGATTTCTCAAGCCTTGGCCCTAAAAGATTTCAAATTATAATCGCGTATGCCCATAAATATTTGCATGCTTACAACCCGAATTACGAAATTGTGGGCAGCTATGGTTTAAGAGAGAGACCTGAGTGAAAAAAATAACTACATACTATAATACATTGCTTGCCTTTAAACTAATTAAACAAAAATAGCTCCAAAATATAGTATTCATAAGCTGTTAATGCACTGGTTGAAAATAACTACAGCAAAATGTTAAACATATTAAAGAGATCTGTAATTGACCAAGGGAATGACAGCCTCTTCATTGGAGCCTATTCAAGCAGATTTAATAAGCCACTACTGTTGTTTAAGTAGCTCAATGGTTTGAGCACCCTACTTCTGTTCGAGAGGTTGTGTGTTCAAAACCTCTTACATCTATGACGTTCTTTTTTAATGTTGGAAAGTGTAAAATTTACATAATTTAGATTTTGTAAACCGATTTTTCATTAAGAATATATTTTCGATATATTTAACTGTATTTGTTCAGATTTTGTAATTTTATACGATAAATAAAATACGTTAAAAGTGCATCGATTTCTAGATGTCTGATTGTTTTACAAGGTCAGCTGGCTGCCTGACCCACAAGAGCGATGCAGGAAGAAGTGTTGGGCAGCGGGAAAGGAACAATTATTTTCGTAATGGTATGACATTTTACCGAGGGGCGGGGGGTGGGGGGGAAGAGAGAGGAATTGGATATGTGAGCAAGGGAAGGGCGTTTATTATTATATGCTCCTCAATTTTGAGAATATTTTAAGTGACTTAATAATAATTGCCAGCGGTAGGACTGGGGTGAGCGTGAAATGACGGGCGTGTGATGAGCGAGGTGTACGTTAGGGAAGATCGACGTTCGTCGATTTTTTAGAACTTTTTCGGTTTACTGTGTTTTTTATAAAACGGGGAATATATACGTCCCGGAAGTGAAATGCCAAAACTATTTAATTTTCCTAAAATATTTTTTTTTTATTTAATGGAATTATGATCTTCGACGACACTCTCAACAGTATAAATATTGTTAATCCCTTGTGCCCAGCCGCAATTTTTTATATTTTATTTTATAAGACAATTTTTTATTGAAATCATTTCTTGGGTACAGTTCGCTTGCGGTGGGTTTGGTTAAGCGATAGAAAAAGGTGTATGCAAGGGGGGGGGGGGGGGGGGGGTGGGGGGGAGATGATGGACGAGGCCCGCCGGCTACACCTGTGCCGTCAACCGATTTTGTTGTCCCAAATTAGGCTGGTATTTTTCTTAATCCTACAACCCCTAACAATTGGGGAGGGAGGGGAAGACAAGCAATAAAAATGCCTTCCCGAAGTAGCATGTTTCGCATATTTTCTGAAAAGATGAGTAAGACTGGAAGTAGGGGAAGGCTTTTAAAAAATGCATTTAATTTTTTAAGTACATATATTCATAATTTTATAAGAAAAATCATTTTTAGAAATGAGAAAAAAACTATACAATATTACACATTCTTATTCCGGAATAATCAAGACAGCGAAAACTTACATTCTTCTAAATATTATTTTGTCCCCAAATACACGATGTAACATTTGCTTATTTTAAACCCTTTGTCCTAGCACATGTCCCGATATCCGAATGGACTAAGGCATCTGCATACCGACCCATGGTTCGGCAGCTCGATACCACCCACCTCAAGAAGATATGTTGAGCTCTGCGAAAATTAAACAGCACCGCTAACAGCGAACACCAAAACCAACATGACCGCTGAGCGAGAGCAGCAGTAGCGCCCGCTAGCAGCGACGAAGGAAATACTGCAAACAAGATGGCAGGCGAAGAAGGCGACAAGGGAAAGAACCGGGAAAGAACAGGGGGAAAAAGGAAAGAGAAAAAATGTCACTTTTATTTATAAGGAAAGAAATTTACTAAAACAACTACAACTATACATCTAAAATTTGTTAAGTTTTAAAAATTTAACAAAATATATTTAAAAAAATTTTAAGTTACGAAAGATATAACCATATAACTATACATCTTAAACTTTGTTTTAAACTATGAACATTTTGTTGATTCTTCCATTTATTAATCAAAAAAAGATTATATATCTTCAGTAATTCTTTCTGTCAAATAATCATAAGTAAATTTCCTTTGACTATTTTGAACAACATTGCAATTTGTTACCGCTCCAACAGCCTAATTAAAATCAACAATAACTTCTATGTTTCTTTTTTCTTTAACTACAGTAGTTTTTTCTATATAAACAATCAATAACATATATTGGTCTTCGCCCCCAAAATTAATAATAATTTATGTCACCTTGAGTGTTGACAGTTGGTTTATAATAAAGTTCATTATTTCTACATACAGTATCCAGTTTTGTTTTTGAATATCTAAAATCACTATAAGGTAGAAACATTTTTTCACAAAGACCGTTCTCGATATCTGGATTGCTATTCTCTTTTGGAAAAATTTCATTTCTTCCTTTTTTAACACCAATTTTCTACATTACTGTGATAAAACATGCAATCGTGTATATACTGTTCAAAACTATTTTTTCTATTAGTTCGAAACCCATCAATTACAAAATCGGGCATGTCAAATTGTAAATGATTAAACTGTTATTTTATATCAAAGTTAAAAACAGTTGTTCCAAAAGGAACTTCTTTTTCTAAAAATTGCCAATAATCAAAACGAAAAGGTATTTTAGGGTTTTGGTATATTTTTTTCTGTGATTGCAATTGCTGTGTTAGATTCATATTCAATAATAAAACACATAATTTCTAAATTTAAAGAAAATTTGCTTGGCCGCCATAGCTTTTCTGAACTGCACCACAGGCATTTTGAGTTTCATAACCAAATAAACAATTTTTATCAGACGAATTACGAAAAAAAAGTAATTTTGTAGCCTCATTTCCAGTAAATTTCATTGTTATTATGAATAAAACCAAACAAATATGTGAGAGGACGGTTTATTTCTTTAGTTTTATTACTTTGAACCGATTCTACTGGAAAGTTATTATCAACACCATTAAATTCTAAAAAATTTTGTATACTTGGTGATCTTAAATCATTGTTGATGTTATTCCGAGATATCAACAGTAACATTTCCATGTTTTCAGATTTCTACTCTAGAAAACTGAAAAGCACAATACTTAGAACAAACATCAATATTATCTAATTTATCATATTTTGCTGCATTTCCTTCTTTATCTCTCTTTAGTAAGCGATATTGTTCATTAACATAAGCATAATTTAGGGAAAAAAAAGCCATCTCCTAAAGGACAATCAAATTCCATTATATTATTGTAATTATTTAAATTCCCCCTAGTTTGATCTGTTGGGGACAATTTTGTCTACGAAAGCTCTCAATAGTGTTATAAATCATTTAGGAAAAAAATGTATAAATGAGAGATTTGACAAAGAACCTATCTCGACTTATATTATTTATCGAAAAATAGAAAGATTATAAAAAGTACTGTGAGGTAGAATATGAGAAAATATGAAGAAAGATCTACCTTTATTTGACGAATTACGAAATATTGGTAAAATGGTAGAATATGTAAGTGAATAAAATAAAAACTTTATAAATACATTAGTTCCAATAGCAGCAAAAAATGTAGATTATCCACCAACACCACAAGAAACAACATTAGAAAAATAAATATTCTCAAAATATCCTAATTCAGAAGAGGAAATTGGTATTATTCCATTAAAAGATTTACAGCATAAAACTAGTGATTCTACTATTAATGTAGGAAAAAAATTTCAGAAAGAATAAATGTTGTTTAAACACAATATGAATTACGTGGAGAATAACGAAAGTTATACAATGAAGATACAGAAGTAATGATATTTAATGATAAACTATGTGTTAAAGGTAAAGAATATACATTTACATAAAGGCTATCTAATTTGTCAACAAAAAATGAATCACCAGGTCTTGAAGGCAAATACAACGATAATGACTATAAAAATCACACAGAAAATATTACAGCAGCCAATGCCTTATTCCGACGACATAAGCCTTAAAATTCTTTAAATGCATATAGAAGTTGGAAATGGGAAAATATAATTAAACCAATTTATGATAACTGTATAAAATATCATAATCAAGTTCAATGCCAAACACACCTGAAATAATTATTCATCCAAGAACTCCTAGATATGGAGAAGGTATAAAAATTGCAATATTTTATCAAAAGAATGTATTTTGATGGGCGATGTTAGACAATTGGCTGACAGTTAGTTAATTATTCACGATGAAGGAAATGCTGGAAATAACAATTACTACAATGAAATGTGAGCATAATGAATATACTCAATAACAAATTTTCTGATTTTGTTTTTAATAAACCAATAAAAATAACTTATCTTATAATTTAAATGTAATTCCACATAATTTTTGGAATTGTGAACACTATGGTAAAATGAAACATTAGAAAGGGATGACACAGGAATATATAAATTATATGAAGCATGTAAATATCACGATATTGCTTATAGAGGTCATAAAGATTTAGATTCTAGAGATGAAGCTAAAATGTTATATTATTCATTTTTTCTATATAAATGAAGACAGCAAATATAAGATTTGATATACCCATTGATCAATAAAGTGAGTTGGGTATAGATATTTTTTTACCAAAATATTTAATTGAAAGAAAAAAATAAAATTTAAAAAAGGAAAAACTTTCAAATTAACTTTATCAATACCAACAATCATAAATGTAGTAAAAGAAATAACAGGAAAAACATGGAGGATTGTCACCAATTTTATTTGCAGCTTTAGGTGCACTTTGTACTTTAGCTGGCAGAGCTACTGCAACTTACAATTCTGTTGAACAAGCTATAAAACAATAAAAAATAGTTGGAAGAACAACAGCGACATAATTTAGCAATGGAAAATAAATCAGGAAGCAGGTTAGTTGCAAAAAAAAAAACAGAAAGCCAAAAAAAATTGAATGTATTCCCATTATCTAGTACTGATATTGGAAAAAATGTAAAAAACAAAATACAGAAAATTTCAGATATGTTTATATGATTGATGACTTGCCTAAAAGTATGCAAAAATTAATTTGTGCTGTGGTTAATTTTTAACATTCATCAAATCGGGGAACTCAGTGGCATTGTTATTTTAAAAATAATAATGATGTTTACTATTTTGATTTATTTGGAGGTAATATTCATAATAATTTAGTTAAGTATTTCAAAATCAGAAATAATTATTATGCTGATAATAAAATTCAGAGTTTTATTTCAGTTATATGTAGACATTTATGTTCAGTTGTATTACATTATTTCGAATGGTTTTATGTTTAATGATACAATTTCTATATTATTAAATGACAGGTTTATATGGGAAGCCATAAGTCAAAAGATATTGATTCAAGGTATGATACTGGCGTTTCTGACATTAAAAAAAGATGTAGATTTAAAATATAAAACTAAATCTTCTGATTTAAAACACAATTTAAATTCAAATGACTATAGTTATGTTTCTGCTTACGCTTTAAAAACAGACACATATTCAAGATACAAAACTATTATATCTACTATTTCATCTATAACCTCTTTTTATGCTAAAAATAAAGACGTAACTTCAAGATTCGATACAATTGCTTCTGATTAATCATTACAAAAATACATACATTCAAAACACAATAAGAATGTTTCTGATTTTAAAAAATACGTATATACACAGATCAATTCGAGTGTTTCTACATTACAAATTAAATTAAGCACTGGTTTTTATTACACAAAATATAATGTTTCTTTCTTAGGGAATAGAATTGTTAATATAGAAGACCCTAGAGATGAAATAATGCACACAATCAACAATTTTTGATTAAAAAAATATAGTTGATTATGTATTATAAAATACATATATTTAAAAAAACTATTGTGTCTGATTATACATTAAAAAATTATGTGGAATCAAAACACATTATTATTGTTTCTTCTTTATGAGATCAACTTAGCATATTTTTTGTTTATACAACAGATTGTTTCTATTCAAAATCGTAGAATAAATAATTTTGCTTATCCTACAGATGGAAAATACAAGGTCAATAATAGATATTTCGATAAAGAAATAGCTTATAAATTGCAATGTGTAGATCAATTAGATTTGAATTATTGTGATACACTTGTAAACCCAAAAAATGAAACAACTAAGAAGTTATTGATAAATAAATTGCTGATAAATTACATTACATTACAATTATATTTCAACAAATCAATTTTGAATTATTGTGATACACTTGTTAACTCCAAAAAAAATTAAGGAGGAAAAAATGTCATATTTTATTTACCTGCAAAGTGGAATAAAAAAAAGGTTTTTTTTTTGCATAGATAATATAATTTTCTTTTCTTTTTTGATGTAATGTATTGTTTATAACATAATTATTACTAATTTCAGTTTTTCTAACGATACTCTTAATTGTTATTAAGTATACCAAAAAGAAAAAAATAGATTATGGTAAACCTTTTCATGTTAAAAGAGGTGATAATTTGGTTTTTAAAATACAAAAAGAAATCTGAATATGATGATGTTTGATGACTACAATAGGAATATTTGTGAAATATATATTTATTTTTACTATTATTATTGGAGAATATTTGGTGTTTGAAGTGTAAGAATGATAGTAAAAATTATAATATAAAAAATGAAAATACTAAAAATGGACAATCAGTTCAGAAAAGAATTTGTTCAATATGTTATTCTTATAAAACAAAATTTTTAAAAAATGCCCAATATAAGAGTAAGATAATCAATTAATTATATAAACCAGCAAGAAGAAATTTCCCCAGAAGAAAAGTAATATCGTATAGAATTTATGATTTATGGTAAATTGACCTTGATGAAATGGACACTGGGAATTTAAAAATTATATCATATATAAATAATGAGTAAAAATCTGTTTTGACAAGTATCAATGTTTTATCAAAATATGCATTTGCAATACCTATAAAAGATAATTAGCTTAAAATGTAGCAAATTCTTTAGAATTTTTATTGATAAAAAGAAAACCACTTAAAATTCAAAGTTACAGGGGGGTCCAAATTTTGAAATAAAATGTTTAAATGCAAAAATATATCAACTATTATTCTTCATTCGGAGATCTTCAATTCAGTGTTGTAGAAAGATATAAAGAATAAATTGCGGAAAAAATTTGCTTTAAATGGCAATTACAAATGGGAAAATATATTAGATGGTTTAGTAAAAGAATACAACAATACAAAACATATAATTATAAGTATGAAACCAATTGTAGTTACTGAAAAACAATATATACATAAGACAAAGATATTTTGCAAATGTGTTTACTAAACTGAAATATAAAGTTGGCAATGTTGTCCATGTTAGCAAAAATTAATGAATTTTTGAAATGTTTTTTACTGCTAATAGGACAATAGAATTATTTATGGTATTTGAGCTTTTACATTATGATTAGTAAACTTACAAAATAAATAATATTAATGGGGAAGATATGGATGCAATTTTTATGATAATAGTATTATGAAAACAATGTATCCCGATGAATATTTGGTTAAAAATCGTCATAAAAACTAAAGGTATTAAAATATAGGTTAATTTGTTAGGATTTCATAATTCTTATAACTCTTGGATTATTAAAACATGTGCTTTGTAAATTTAAATATTAATTTCAGATAATATATTAATATTAAAATAACAATTAGCTTCTTACTCAATTTGATTAAGACTGTTAATACCATTAATCAATTGTTGATGAGTATAGTCATTTCTGACAGTTTAATGTCTATTATGAAAACACACAATGTGGCCATTCAAAGTTTTTATTTGATTCTTTGATATAAATTTATAACATTTGGAATATAATCAAATCTCAATAATTGTTTGCAATTTGGAAGTCTATTTTAGATTCTATACACTTTGCTTTATAATATTATTTCTATAAGTTCTAAAGACTTAAAAATCAGATTCACAATAATTATCTAATAATTCTAAAACAACAAAAGTTGGATTTAAATTTTGTTTTCGTGTTTGTTGTACAACATAAGTCGCCATATCTCTGATTTTGTCATTTCTGTGAGCTATTAAATCTAAAGCCTTGTGAACTGACCCTCTTAAATCTTCCAGGTGTTCATCTTTAATTTTATTTACTTTTTGTATATCATTAACTTCAATTTCATTCATTTTATATGCTCTATTTGGCCTTTGAATAAATGCATCATTTCTTTTAGAATCTTATATTCACCATGTTTTCTAATTGATGGAGTAACTTCTTCAAATATCCATGTTTTAAAAACCTTAGCAATTTTACAGTGTGAAATAAAAATTAGTTGATATAAACCTGGTTCACTAATATAAACTGATTTATCATTATGGTAACTTAGTTAAAATGGATTTTTCATCCCTAATTATTTCTGATATGGGTTTCTTCTATTTTAATTAAATTGGCTTTTGTAAAGCATCTTTTGGATAAGAACATTCTAAAATATCAGCAAGATCTTTTCCTTTAAATCCATGGATTATTTTCCTCATCAATATTAATAACAACTTGTTAACAATTGTAAATAAGTTTGTTATTATTTATGACTAGAATTGACTCCATTTCATATGTGAAATTATGCACAAGTGAAATTAGTGAATAGTTAATATGTTTATATATATTTTTATTTAATAAGAAAATTAGAAATGAAAGGAAACTCAAATTACAGAATAAATCAACTATTTAAATATTACAAAATGTTTGCAGATATTTCTGTTATGCCAGTGACCTTTTTTATTGGGTTTACAAATATTTCTATCATGCCAGTAACCAATTTTGTTATTCTTTCTGGCTTTATTTTAACACCGGCAAAACTCCAGTGAATAAACCCCTCACCAATCCATTCGGTAGACCTGTTTTTTTTAGTGGGATGGTGAGGGGTTTTTATTTTTTGTATTTTTTATTTCTTGTGCTCCCTCTCATATAGTGTAGGCACCTTACACTATATCACACACCCCAGCTATACATCTGTAATATTAGAAGTGTATTATAGATTGTGGTTTCTGGGGCTTGAGGAGCACCATTTTGTTTGCATTAATACTAATACATTGCTGGATGAGCAAGAGCAAGAAAAGTTTCTTAGCTCAAATTTTGAATGACTTGGTTGATAATTTAATAGTGTTGGGTGCTTAACACTATTAAATTAAGCTCTTGGCTTGGGTATCGATCCCAGAAATCGTGAGTGTGAAGTCGGATGTCTTGCAACTAAGCCATGATGACAAGACGAGCAAGGCGAAGATTATGAAGCTTCATGTGGTGAGATACTCGAAGTGTTGAATTGTAAACTTCTTATTGCGAGTCGGACAAGTGTTCACTTCATGACACTGCAGCTAGATAACAACACCAACTTTTTTTCCCCACCACAACAGCACTGTATGACTGCCTCTTTCCTGTTGCTAGTAGGCAGCATGGCAGTTGCTGAAAGAAGATAGGGAAAACTTGGGTGCTGTTCACAAGACAGAGTAAGTTAATGAAATCTTTAATATATTTATGTACTTCCCATTATTCATTTTCTATTAAAATCTAATGTTTTAAAACCATGTTTTAATTCCAAAAGTTTGAACAAATCTCTTTAAATTTTTCATAAATCATGTCCCCACCAACAAAATCATTAAAAACATTCTTCAAATTCGTATCTTTTTGTCCAAAAATAAACAGAAAATTCGTATTATCACTCACCAATTGCTTTGGTACTGTCGAATAAGTTTAAGTTTAATAAAAATTTATCTGTATTCTTGTGTCTTTCCATAGTAAAATATTCACAAATAACATCCTGGTTGTCCAAAATAGCATCGCCAAATACAATTAGAGAATTATTTTCACATTGATCTAGAGGAATAATTTTGTCAGTGTTATTAAAAATAATAAGTAATGTTGTGTTTAAATTTTTGGATAACTCATCAAAATCATTCTGTAACTGGACATATTTTGGTTGATTTATACTTTTTGAATAATCATACAATTTATTAAATCTTAGCCAACCTATCTTATAAATAAAATTTATAATATTGTTTTTTTCACTATTACTCAGACCAACTATAATTGCTCTTATATTGTGAGGCAATAATTTACCTTTTTTAGCATCTCCTACGGAAATTAAAACACAGACACCATAATCAATTTTTTTTCATGTAATTACATATTTGGTGATAAATGGAGAATAAAGTATTCAAGTTAACAAATAATAGTTCTGTACTAAAGAAGAAATTTCATTATGATTTCAAATATAAAAATAAATGAAGACATTGATTAGTTTTCATGGAACATTTTTATCATCTAATGTATAAAATAATACTACAACGACAACTGAAAAGTTGAGTACTGTTGTTGATAAAAATTCAGTTATAGTTATTCCTAGAGGGCAATATGTTATTGAATCGTTAAAAGAAACTATATATTAATTTGAACCATTTTCCAGTAATAAAATTATATAACAATAGACAATGTGAAAAACAGAATATCAAATTAATCTAAGTTTGATATTAAATTTGATGATCGATTATCCTATATGCTTGGGTTTAAGAGAAATATGACAATTGAAAAAGAAAAAGTTTTAATTGCAAATAAATTAACTTATTTGGCCCACTAAAAAATATAAATATGCACCATAATTTGGTATATGGAATGTTCTTAAAATATGGCGAATGTAGAAATTTAGAAATAGATGTAAATGCTAGTTTTCCACAAAACAAAATATTTGGATTTAGACATGCTATTGTTCACGAGCCTGCATATATCCAATATTTTATAAAATAAATAATGAAAGCTTGAATCCTATTATTTAGAAATTAGAGAAGAAAATTGCATTCTTATTGATTTTGATGGTCCTGATATTGATATGGTTTTAGAAAATAAAAATGTAAAAAAAATATCTTATTTTATAAATCCATAAAAAGTGTATAATGTGAAAATGAATTAAATTTAACGCTCTTTTGTAATCATATGACATTGTACATATTTAATTTTTTAGTGTAATCCTGTTGTTATCATAAGGACTTAATACGGTTTTATTAACTTCTAGTGTATAAATGCGGTATTTTCACTTCTTATTAAATTCATTGTTCTGTATTCTAATTTCTCATGAAACAAAAATTTCTTATAGTCGTTGCATGTAATTCTCATGGTAACAACACACATATTTACATCTTTAACCCATACATTTTCGTTATTTTAAACTCTATTCGCATACAGTTTTGCTCTCAAATGAACAAATTCACTCGTTATTTTGCCATTACACACGTCTTTAATTTTTCCTAAAACTTTAATATTTATTTGAGGAATATTATAAATATTAAAATTTGTATAATCACTTGAATCAAGTTTATCGAACATTGTCTTCATATCTTCGTAAAAATCTTCTGTTGTTATGTTATATATATACACAAGTCGGTCTACTGAAAACACAATGAAATTTCGTCTCTATATTTTGGTTTCATCACTTTATAATTAATATACATTAATTCTTTTGATATTTCCAAAATGGTCACACCCACATAAAGAGGCTTATTGAATATTACTTTGGTGTTATACATGTGTATGGCTTGCAAGGTTCTCATTAAATATCATTCTTTTCTTGAATTTGGGTTCTGATATAAATTTTTCACATACTTTATCACTTCAAAGCAGTGTTATATCTAATCTGCTACTAATATTTCCATTGTTTGACCAAACACTGAAATATTCATCAGTTTATAAAAACCTTTATCAAAGTCGGGTTTATGTTTAGTTCTCATCACTGTATTTAAATCTATATAGTCTTCAACCAATCAGAATGTGTTTAACTTCAATATTTTATGTATTTTAGTAAGTTTTAATCCATTATTTAGACATTGATTCAAATTACGATAGTGTATTACATACTTTTATTTTTATGTAAAGTTGTTAATAATTTTGATTGATTTGTTTTCGGAATTAAATTGTTTTTTGGACAAAATGGAAGATCTTTATGTAATTTATGCAATTTTCGTGGATATTTTAAAATAACTTCTTATATGTATCTGCATTGTAAATAATCATTAAGATTTAATATATTTCTCTGCCAATATATATTATTATCTTGATAATTAAGCCATTTAAAACAACCATATGGTAAATATTGAGACATTGCCCAACCATATAAATTATTTGAATCAATATATACTAAATAATTATACTCTTGATTTGGAATAAAATTTTCTAAATGTTAATTATTTGCATTTACATATTGTTTGCAGCATTATGATATTCCACCTCTATTTTTTTTCTATCATTAAAATCATATCATCATCTTCTAAAGCATATAAAGGTTGTTTAGTTATTTTTAACATTGCACTCCATGATATACCTATCACTGTAAAATACTACACTGGATCTAAATAATATGCATTTATACACATATTTTAAAGTTTTCAAATAAATCTGCTAATAATTACATCACTTTTAAAATATAAATCATGATATTCACAAAAAATTTTAATGTTTAATTGTTCAAATATACATTTTGCATGCTTATAATCATCGTCAATCCTATCAGATTCATTAAATTTATTGTAAAATTCACTCTTTAGAGGAAGTTCACTTCTTCAAATTTAACACATCTGTCCATACAATCATATGAATAAATACACTTTTTCATAACTAAATCTACTTGATCTTTTGGAAAATGTTTATGTGTATGCTTAAGATGTACTTTAGTTAAATTATAAGATTTTTATCTAAACTAAAAGCATTCAATTTAAATGTGTCTAAAATTTAATTTTATAATTCTCTGTTTTTTACAAAAAGTATTAAATATTTCTTCATTAATTGCAATTAAATCTATATGTTTATCATCATATACTAGCTACTAAATAAATAAATGAGCATAATATCCTGCCAAATTATAAAAGTAAATTGAAACAAAATTGAGTAATTGTTAAGCTAGGTTGCATGCATTGCATACTGGGGCAATGCATTTTCCAGTTAAATTATCATGGTGACATACTTTTCTTTTGTATTTTTCCATATTCCCGCCAAAATTTTGTAAAATTTTTATATTTATAAGTCGCATTTTCTTATTTATTCATTGGATGCATTGACTCAATTTGTGAATATATTTCCCCGATTTCTTCTACTTCTCTTTTCATATGTTTTATAAACCTCCTATGTGCATCTAGACCGCTATATACTACTGGCTCTTGAATATCGCCATATTTACACACGATATAATAACAAAAACCAGAAGCTTCATGTAGCTGGTGTTTCATTGTGTATAATTCATCGTTTATCTTAAAATCAATACTATCTGTTTGATCATTAGTAAAAACTTATCTATAAAAAGCATTATCAATATCTACTTCTGTTAAAACTGGATATTTTCGGATTTATTTAAGTTTTTTTATTTCGCTCGGGCTAGGTTTAGTGGTTGATATTTTCTTCCATATTGATTCAAAATCTGTACATATTGCAAAAGGAACTTTCACTGTACGTCCCCATTTTTTAAACCATGATGAATCTCCATCGCCCTGGGGTATTACAACTCTTGGTGACTGATTTTTAGAACAGTCCTCTGTATGTTTCTTTAATAATTCTTGAGAATAAAAGAATTGAAGACACATATCACATATATAAATTCTATGTTTCTTATTATTTTTTGTGCAGAATGCAACTTAGATAATTTTTTTATCCAGCAGTAATGCGAGGTTCTATTATTTTTGTAATAAAGAAAATTTATATGTTTATAGTTATTGTGTTTCGTAAGTTTTAATAGATATGCCTTAGACTTGTCACCTTCAATAGAGTTTACATTTATATATGTATCAATTTGATTTTCTATTTTTGGCATATCATCAATTTAAATCGGATATTCAAAATCATTTGTTACTTTATCAATATTGAGCCTCAAGTTCTTATATTTAGTTACTCTATCTGAATGGTTGTCTGCTGATTTTATTGCCCATAGAGAACATATTTGATCACCATTCTTCACATTTATACATGCTTTACGTTCTTAATTGCTTATGTTTATTATATATATATATGATGCTTCTGAACCTCTTCTACGAAATTCAGATAATTGTGTAAGTAATACCTGTTTTATGATTTTATAAATCGTTATATATTCTCCTTTGTTTAATATTCTATGGTTAAATGACTGAAATGTAAATAGTTACTATATTGTTTTCCTGCTTGCGACAATTGGTATATAATTTAATGCTAGTTTTCAGCCCTCTAAATGTTCTAAAATGATCACATATTACCTCAAAAACCTTATTTTTATAGACTTAAAAAATTGGTTAGGCTGTACTAAATTAAACTAATTCTGAACATTTTAAGTTGAGATTCTACCTTTAAAAGTTTAATTTACTCTGTAATTTTTATTGTTTCTTGTATTTATTTTGCTTACGAATACATTAGTAGAACAGGGGAATATTTATTTTAATTATTTTCTATCTTGCTTATATAATTAATCGATATCGACGTCTGATACTGATAAAATTGTGTTAGTTGATCTTTGTTACCCGTTCTTTTAATCGCTTACTTTTATTTCTAGGCTTTACAAATACATTATTAGAGAATGGAAATAGTTATTTTAATTGATTTCTATCTTTTGAATATATTCCTCTAACATAGGCATATGAATATGTTAATTTTACAAAGTTTCTTTTTTTTTCATTCATAATAAGTGGTATAAGAGTTGAAAAGAAATCAGTTTTCCTTAGATTGTACCCGTATTTTTGGTTATATGCTTTAGCTATAATTCTCAAATCCTGCATTCTCTTTTCACTCAACACAACTGTTTTATTGCTCGATGACATTTTTTCTTCCATTAATAAAACAAAAATTTTATTCTACACTGAAAATAGAACAAGCGATTAAATTGTAAATAATAATGATATCGTTTTTAACTAGGTAACTTCTTATTAAGACAAATTTTTTTAGATATTCACTAAAACATTTTTTACATATAGTTGTATGATTTTCATAACATGTTTTATTATAAGAAAATAATTTTATATACTTATTCTGATTACAACCTGTACATGCCTTTATTGAGTAATTATCACATTGAATATTATTTAGAATACCTACTGCCCCATTGTACGATTTACATATTTTATACTTTTCTAGTTGAGTATATAAAGATATTTTCCAAATTCGCACAGTATTTTCTTTTTTTAAAGGTATAGTTATTTTTACCATATTCACTAAAACATTTTTAATATTTTGGTATATGTTTGTTTAAAATAGGCTTATGAGGATAAGATGAGTCAATAGGTTTTTCCTCTTTACATACTGCGCATGACTTAATTCAATAATCATCATGTTGAATTTCATTTAAAATATCTAAAGCTCTTTGTGTAATTTAGAATTTTTATGCTTTTCAAGATTTGCCTTACAAACATATTTTCCACATTCACATTGTACTTTTTCTTTTTTTGGGCACAATGTGATATATCATATGCTCTATAACATTTTTTTACAGTGGTTAATATGCTTATCTTTTGTGTGTTTATGGGGTGAATAAATTTCTATGTTTAATACTTCGCCACACCTTTTACATTGCTTACATATGTAACTATCTTCCATTTTAAATGAGGGCATCAATTTTAATTTTTAATTACAAAAAAATTAATTTTATAAAGATAAAGTTTATTTTTAATTTTAAATATTATATAACTTTTTCGTTTCTTTATTTTCTTATTTTATTTGCTCCTTTATAAATACTTTACACAAAACAATATTGCATCACTTCTCAGCTAGTTAAACAATTCATTTGAATTGGCTTAACTTCAAGATCTAGAAAAAAATAATGATATTCTGGTACAGATTTTCAAATTTATGAATCTTAATTCGAGGAAAAAAATTAATTGTATTCTAGATGGTAAATATAGGAATACATTACCAGATAGCAATTTAAATATTTTTGATAAAAATGCTTTAAAATTAATAATGGAGAAATAAGTTTTTATAACATATAAAGGTTTTAAAGAAATGAAAAATGGAAAAATTATGCATGGTATAGAATTCTCTTAAAATAGATCAATTCTATTTATTTCAATATATAAATATCTTAATTCATGTGATTTTGTTTTAAATTTGTTAATTTTAGCTTAATTTTGCATGACTTCATCTTATATTTGCATGTCACCACAAATTGCACGACCATTTCAGAAAAATTAAAAAATTTGCTTGTTTTGGCTTAAAATTACACGATTTTGGCTTAAATTTTCTTGTTTTTTTTTTTTTTTTAATCGAATATTCTCGTTTCTAGAAACATGAAAAAGTTTCATAAACCGATAAAATTATTTGATTTTTGCTTTAATTTGTTCGATCTTTCGTCGAGTATCAGATTTTGTGTTAGGTGCCCAGTGTCAGCTTTTTATGTCTACTAATTAGAAAATCGTATATTGCTTGGCCTAACGGAAATGAACTGAAGGGGACTTTTTCAGTCCTCTAGAATGCAACTGATTACACTGCTCCGGGAATAATTTGGCACGTTTTTACTCTGTCCTGTGGGTAGCTAACATTATAGTCTTCAAGAAACCAAACCCAAAACTTCATTTTTAATTATAATTTCATTATTAAACATAGTTCAATATCGCTTTCTGAAATGCAAATGTAATAATTGTTATTATTAGAAATTTTTTTTAAAAATGTATATTTTAGTTAAAGATACAAATATTTTTGTGGTTGGTGATTCCCCTTCTTTAATTTAAACAAAGCTATTCACAACTAATATACTAAGGAACAAATGTACTTGATTTCAACATACATTACTCTCTAATAACGGGTTTTTACCTTCCGCAATTCTCCCGTAACACGCGACAATTCAATACACCCTAACAAAGACGAAAGTATAAATTTATATTTTTTTAAACTAGGCAAAAGTATACGGTAAAAAGCAATATATATTTTCACAATGATCTGCCTAATGATTACTTTCCTAACACATGTTTACTTTACAAATATATTGACAGCTAAAAGTTACGTCGAAAGTTAACTATTAAATCATTTAATGAAATCTTATGATCAAAAGCTATGTTTCTAAATTTCTTAGCTCTACACACACACACACACACACACACCTTATCCAGTTATTCTGACGATGAAGTGCCACCGGAAAAGAAGGCCATTCACTTATTACTTGTAAACCTATATTTAGGCTAATCTTTATAAATCCCATTATTTATATTTACAACGCAGACAACAAATGCTAATATCGATTCCGCTTCTCTTGTTCTATGCGTTTTCAGTAGTCGTTAGCCCAGAAACAATCATGAAAATTACCAATTAATCCTTCCGTGAGGAATTCACATAACACAATTCTTTCTATTGAAAACCTGAATTATAATTAACTTATGCAGAAGCACATGCACAGTTGAACTTCGGACAGAGCTCCTTACCAAACACCACTACTTTCGAAAATGTACAATGAATGCCAGTGACACACTGACAAAGTATAAGTAATTTTCCTCCAAGGAAGGACATAATTTAAATTGTTTTTTTAAGCACATTGTCAAGAAAACGTGTTTGCTGTATATGATCTTTTTAAGTCCAAATTGCGGAAGTGTAGAAATATCACACATGGATACAAATGTACCTATGAATAGGAAGTTAATGAAGAAGCATCGTATACTGATTAAAAAAACCTTTAAATATTTGCAACATAACATTTAATGTTTAAATTTTCGAATTGAAAATCTAAAATTTGAATTAATTTCGGTGGTACCGTAAAACAAGAAGTCATTGACACAACATATGAGCATACTTTCCCGAACGTAGTTGCAATTATTTTTAAATAATTTCTTAAAACCTGAGTTTGTAGGATGGACTTGAATTCTCTTTGATAGCAAATACTTTAGAAATGATACCAGAAACTTGTGCAATATTAGTGAGGCAATTACAAATACATACATGCATTGCCCTGGACTTTAAGCCAGGAAACCTCATACTATAATCTAGTGTGAAATTCACTACATTACAGAGGTCGGATTCGGAGCATAAAATTCGGATCTGATCAGTCTATTGGTAAGAATTATACGGTTTACTATTCTATAATATTTACAAGGCCTTTATTTTGAGAATTAGTGACTAAGCCACATAAAACATGTAGGTTTAAATGGCCTACCGTAGCGCTTTTTATGTGAAAATATTAAGAAAATCAAATTTTTCGTCCATGAGATATGAAATATAAATCCTTATTATCATATTTATTGCTTTTGTTAAAAACTTACAGAAAATGTTATCCATATTTGATGCTTTTTATGTATACAGTCTACTTAAAAATGTTTTATTAATTTGGTTAAATTGTTTAATATCTATATATGTCGTATTTACTTAAATAATTCATGGAAGTTTACATTGAATTATGTAGCATTTAAAGTTTGCATTAATCATACATATTTATTTTAATGGTGCAATGCTACATTTGTTGGGAATCAGTTGGTTGGTTCTTCAGACATGTTATAAAACTTCAATAATTTTCACGTGGCGGTCACCATAAACGGAGGGAAAATGTACTATAGTAGCAATTTCGATGATTGTACACTGCAAATATACAGAGATAATATATATATTATTAAAATTTCGTAAATATCGCCCACAAAATTAAAATTATTTATAACCCCATTCCGAAAATAAGAGTGTCCTACTTATGTGTATATATATGTATGTGTGTGTGTGTTTTGTGTGTGTGTGTATGTGTGTGTGTGTAACCGAGCCCAGTACATCTTTGCAAAATTATGTAAGAATGGTATGGTTTTTTTCCCGAGATACAAGATAAATTATTTTTAATTGGTAAACCAATCTTACAAAATGGCAAAGAAATGCGGCTCTGCATAGGAACATTTGATGGCTGTAAAAGATACTGCCAGTAAACAAAATTAAGTTGGAATTCATTTCGTTAATCAAATATACTGAGCTGAAATATTTATAAAGACACCATTTTGAAAATAAGTGACCTATATATATAATACATAACAGCGTGCACTACCTGCTGCAGTCCTATTCATTTGCCAAATTTGAAGGGATCTGGCAATGGTTTCCGAGATATTACAAAACAATTCATTTACTCGTATGGCACTAGATAACAAAATGGGGACAAAAGATGTCTGTGTACATACAGTTGATGGTTCTAATATCTACTGCTAAATTAAAATGTTTATTTGAAATGTATTACATGGTTTCGGCAATAAAGGATTCTATGCTAAAAATATCTACATGGCCGCCATTTTGAAAATAAATTTCTGGCATGCTTAGAACACACCACTGGACATCATCTGCCTCAGTACTACTTGTTTGTCAAATTTGATATTAATTGGTAAATTCTTTCCCAAAATATGACAAAAAAAACTTAATTATATTCGCATAGCACTATCTTACAATATGGCGCACAAAATATGCTCCATGTACATACGGTTTATAGTCGTAATGTCTACTTCAAATGCATCATTTTATGTTGGAATTGATTACATAATTTTGAAGATATACCATTATAAGCAAAAATGGCTTTATCACCACATTTTGAAAAGAAATGACTGTGTTAGTTATATCATGCTTGTCAAATTTGGTAGGAAACGGTTAATTATTTTCCGAGTTGACATAATAACTGTTTTTATTCGTAGGGTGCTATATTACAAAATGACAGACGAAAGTGGCTATATGTTGGTATATATACGATGCTTGTAATGGAAACATTCAGGATATAATATTTGGTTGAAATTTGTAATACAAAATAAACTGAAAACATTTTTGGCCGCCATTTTGAAAATAAATGACTTATTAAGTTCAATAACTTACGTTTACATGGCCTACTACAGTATTAGTTACACACAAAAATTGATGAGCATATATTGAATAGTTTTCCACACATAATTTTAAATATTTATTTAACTGGTGCTACCTTATAAAATGACGGACCAAAAACAATATCCATCTTAACATTTAATGCTTACACAGCGCTCTACCAGCATACAAATTTGTTTTAAATCAGTTGAATTGTTCCCTAGATATGAAATATATCCAATTTTAAAATGACCGGCATTTTGAATGTAAGTGACCGGCGTGGTCGAAAACTATAAAAGTCAGCTTTCTTTATTGAGAACTGTATGTGTACCAAGTTAGGTGAAATTCAGTTGAACCTTTCAAAAATTGAAACTGGGGCACACGCGCAAAGACATACACCAAGCACACACATGCATACACATACACACGGGCATACAGACAGGAAAGTGATCTATTAAGCCGTTTTTTTTCCTTCATAAACTACGCTAAAAATATTTTTCTACAAATATTTGTATCTTGATTTAAAATATATCAATTGAGTTTTAAATATAAGGTGAAATTTTTTAATATGCACATAATGATGACGTATTAATATACCAACATTGGCTGGCATACCTTTGTGCGATCGGATGTATTAGTACTTTGCCATTCGCGCTTTCTCATTAGGCTAAATGTATACACTAATTTTTATATTCACGAATAACTTCTTAAAGTGCACATGTGAATACCAAATGAGTACATGAGTAGCAATGAGTTCTGATAGTTGGCGGCCTAATGATGAGGGAAGTATGAAGAGAAAAGGGGGGGGGGGGACGGATGGGACAATTATTTGCCCCATGACGTGGACCCCGAGGAGCTCTTCCAAGCTTTTAGTCTCAGAATATTAATCCACCTAAAAATGTACTGTTATTGCCATATAACGCTGCAAAACCTACTAAAAAAATAATATGTATAGCATTATAAAGTGTAAAGTGTCGAGAGTTCTTTTAAAACAGGGGATTCACTGAGTAGGAGGGGTAAGGCGCCAATAAGAACTCAAAAAGTCCACTGGTTTGCACTGTTTGGCCGGTCGGACTGCGTTGGTAAATAGCGTGTATAGAGAATTGTGAGTGGTGTCACAATACCACGAAGGACACCGGATAAGGAGCGATGGACATTATGGGCTTGCTGCAGTATTATACACGATGTGAAAATGTACGTGTGACTTCAAGATCGACTAGTGTGTTCTTATCGCCGCCCTTTATTGAGGCCATTTCCGGGAGTCACCAATAATTCAGTTATCGATTTAGTTATTGTCTTATTATTGCGAAGATTTATCTTTCTCATTGCAGAATAATGTTGCTCTTCTGAAAGATTTGAAGATTAACGAACTTTAATTGTAAGTTTTATTCAGAATTTAATTTATCTTTCGTTGCCAGGTGGAAATAAATATAAAATTTCGCGAAATGTTTACTGTAAACAGGATGTTATTATTCTTATTAAACATGAATTGTTTTTAACTTGAGAAAATGGAAAAATTTTTCAATTGCAATATATTTTCTACCATAAAGATATAATATAAAATGTAAGTTATATTCGAAGAATATATAAGGGCGTATTGTGACGTGAAATAGAGGTAAGGCTGCGGAGAGGTGTGTTAGGTGAGGTAAAGGGCACAGAAGGGCTGGGAAGCGCGCGGAATAGAGGCCGTGGTGCGACCAGCACACAGCCCGGCTCTGGTCGAGGCAGATATCATGAGGAGGGAACACAGAACGCACATTAGGGTGGCTGAGCTACCCCCGCCAGGATATTGTTGTCGGAGGATGGAGTCCCACCCATGTGCCTTCACCACGGCACCCCGACAACCCTCCACAATGCCCGTCCTCGCACAATTATTTCTATGTCGCCAAGATTACAGAGAGCTAGTGTAATTAGTCTGTTTACAAAAGCCGCTCAAATTATCGATTTTACTATGTATATTTCGATTCAGATGACCCATAAAGTTCTGAAGCAGACTTTAAAACTGTGTCGCTATCCACTACCAATAACCTCGAATGTAGAAAGCGTTTATTGGTAAAATTTATAGGGGTGTGATAAACTATACACACGTAATAGCATTATGCATAAGTTAGTGCATGTGTGAAGTTTATGTGGAAGATGATGGAGAGATCAACTGAACGGTCTTCAATTGAATGCTGAAGGAAATATAAAATGTTTAGGATGAATTAAAATTGTGTTTCCTATGTTAAAATTCTTTAGTTCTGAGTGACTTAAATATTTTTCCCTTTCTACAAATCTTAATTGAGAGAGTTAAAATAATTTTTCAATTCTAGGCCATTATTAAAATTTCATGCATTTGCACTGCGACGATATTAAAAAAACACTACATTTAGATCTAAAGAAATTACAAATAAACCACACTAGTAGGGTTTGGTATGCTGACACGCAAGGGCGTTTCGTCACCCGACTCCCATTTCGGATATCATTGAACTTTTACCCCTGACACATATGACCTTTGACCTTTACATTGACCTCGAGGACCTTTAACACCAAAAATGTTTTTAAAAACACAGAAATTTTTTTAAAAATTCTTTAAAAATTTCCGACAAATTTATTTTAAAAATCTTAAAACGACCCTCAGAAATTACCCATTTTCCCATTAAATATTGTAGAAGCACACCTCGTGGCCCATAAAATCCAATTTTCGCCCAATTTATGTAATTTTGGGGCTTCCATAGGACCGACAAAGCAGTGGGGGCTGTATTGGTTTTTATTAGCGTACCCTACGCAAAATCGATACAAGGGATCCAGGGTTAGATACAGACATAACCATTAGCCGTCTTGCATCCATTATGTATGCAGGTCACCTCTTACCTTGATAATCCGAAAAATAAAAACATAATCACAAACCATTCGAAAAATCCCCCAAAAAATGTTTTATAAAAAATTATTTAAAAATACATAAAAAAACGTTTTTTTAAATTGTTGAAGCATTTTAAAATTAATTTAAAAAATTTTATTTCCCGTTGTTCCCCACCTCCCTTCCCGAACAACTTAGTCAGATGGGATCCACCTCCTCGCCCATACTCAGTCAGCCATCTTGGTAGGGTACCACCATCTTGGTAGATGACCACCATCTTGGTATACGTCACTTTTCTGCGATCTTGGAAGCCAATGCCCATAAGGAATTGAATTTTGATATGTAAACCATGACCTCTGACCCATAACCTTGATCTTTCCACCATCACCTTCAATTATCTTGAAAATAAAAATTTTAGAAAAGTACTTAGAAGTCAACAAGCATAATACACTACTGACTACTACCACCATAGTAGATACAGACTTAACCGGTCTTGACCCCATGACTATTAATGATGTTGAAAACAATAAATTTGAAAAAAAAAAAAACATAAAAAACCAACAAGCATAATGCATTACAGACTACCAATACAATATTACATGCAGACTATCTCGACCTAGACCCCATGACATTGAATGAAAATTAAAATTAAAACTCGATAAAAATACATAAAAGTCAAAAAGCATACATTACAGACTACTACCACAATATGAGATGCATATTACTTCTACCTTGACGTCATGACATTGAATGACTTTGAAAACTTAAACTGGAAAGAAAAATCAATGTGAATATGTAAAAGCTAGCCGAAACGATCCACCTTCAACACAACTCCTGTCAAACTAAATCACTCAGATTACCTCCCTACTGCTGATAATATATGAATGTGCAAGCCCTGTTGCGTCATATTGACACTGAACCAATCGTACTGCACCATTAATACATTGTGCAGACACCGGCCAGTAAATCACCAAGTTTCTACATAATTGCAACTTACCAATCATATGCAAGCATTAAGAAGTCACAAACACACAGGCAGTTAGACAGGCTTTAGGTGCTAGTTCCTTGATCACATTACAATGCAGTTGTATTTTCAACAGATTCTTCCAGAAAGTTCTTCGCTCATCTATAAATCATGGTCACACTTAAATTAGACAACTGACTCTTGTTGTTGGATCGACCCCTAACAAGACTGACCCATTGACCCATTGAACCATGAAAAATTCACTCATTAACCTATTATGACCCTTGATTGCGGTGCTGACCTCTAATGAACCCTAAATAATCCCTAATTACCCCCAAATGACCCTTAATTGTGCTGCTTATTGGGGCACTGCTGTGCTAAATACTGTGTCGATTGTGGTGTTGCGGTGCTAACTGAGGTGCTGATTGCGGTGCTGCAATGCTAATAGTGAAGCTAATTGCTGTGTTTATTGCGGTGCTGTGATGTAAATTTTGGTATTTCCGTGCTAATTGTGGTGTTGATTGTGGTGCTGAATTGCTAATTGTAGAGCTGCGGTGATAATTGCAGTGTTATTTGTGTTGCTTATGGTGGTACTGCAGTGCTAATTGTGGTTTTAATGCGGTGCTAACTAAGGTGGTGATTGTGATTGTGGTGCTAAGTTCTGTGTGCACGTGGGTTACAAGTGAAAAAATTCCCTGTATTATAAAATAAAAGTAAATAGTCCTGTCTCCATAATCTCAAATGAGAACATTTCATTTAATGATCTTGTTTTAAAAAATGTATAAATTCATGTCCTTCGGTATACTTCATCGCTTCCTAGGTAAACTGTATTTACACTTTGCAATAAAAGTGCTCAGAGATAGAGCAGGCTCTCACCACACTTCGCCATTGGTCGATGCGCAACATGAACTTTGTACTGAACAATGCAGTACCACTACAGGCCACTACCATGCTTTCCAATTGGTCGTCGTCGCGTGAAAATGGCTCGACGTACGAACTGCCCTGTCGTGCTGATATGCATTTTTGGACATAGGTGAAAACTCGATTACAGAATGGGCACTCGCCGCAACCAGTTAGAGATGATGCGGGTTCATGGCCCCTTGATTGTCAAGGTCAAAACGAGACCCTGCATATTCGCAATTCTTCTGAGAAGTATGGGAGCTCTCTGAAAAAACCCAAATACTCATTTACCCCACCAGAAATCACTCATATACGCATATCCAATTATATATTAAAGGACTGTACATAACTATGTGCATATATATGTACCTAACTATGTACATAATTATACATATGTATATATATAAATATATACATATGTGAATATGTATATACATAAAATTTATGTTTTATATACACATTATATATGCTCACAAGCATATTTAAGTAACATATTGTTTTGCAAGTACCCACGTTTTTTCTTAGGCTAACCAGTGTTTGTTCTTTCTCAGAGTATTCCCATAACTCGAAGATGAATTGCGAGTATTTACGGCTCCTTTTAGACCTCGACGATCATGGGACTGTGGACCTGCATTATCGCTAACTGGTTGCCGCCAGTACCGATTCTTCTGCGATCGAGATTTCACCTATGTCCAAAAATGCATATCGGCATTAGAGGGTGGTCCATACGAAGAGCCATTTTGGCGCGATGACGACCAATTGGGAAGCATGGTAGTGGCCTGCCGTGGTGCGGCGATGTTCGGTACAATGTCCATGTTTCACATCGACCAATCACAAAGCATGGTAGGAGCCTGCTCTATATCTGGGCACTTTTTATGTAAAATATAAATACAGTTTACCCAGGAAGCGAATAATTATACCGAGTGACCTGGATATAGACTTTTTAAAAGCGAGGTAATTAAATCAAATGTTCGCATTTGCGATTTTGGAGATAGGACTATATAATTTTATTTTAAAATACATGGAATCTTTTTCACTTCAGACCAACACACACACACTGCACTTACCACCGCTCTTAGCACCACAATCACAATCAGCACTGCAATCAGCACTTCAATCAGAACTGCAATTTGCAATGCTGCACCACATTAGGCACCGCAATAGGCACCACAGGAAGCATCACAGCACAGCAGTCAGCACCGCAGTACTACAATCATTGGCCTCAATTGGCATTGCAGCCCCACAAACAGCACCGCAACTAGTATCACAAAGAGTACTTATGCACCGCAATTAGCATCGTAGAACCACAATAAGCACTGTAACTAGCACTGCCATCAGGGGTGATTTTGGGGACATTAGGGGTCATTTATGGGTCATTTAGAGGACATTTTGGGGTCATTAGGGGTCAGCAGTGCAATCAGAAGCCATAAAGTGTCAGTGGATCATTGAGTCATGGGTCAATGGGTCAGTCTTGTGAGGGGTCGGTCCGACAAAAGGAGTCAGTTATCTACTTTTAGTGTGACCATGAGTTATAGGTGAGCGAAGAACTCGTCTGGAAGAAACTGTTAAAGATATAACTACATGGTATTGTGATCAAGTAACTTGCATTTAAAGCCTACCTAACTGCCTGTGTGTGTGATTCTCAGTGCCTGCATGTAATTGGTCAGCTGCAATCATATAGTAACTCGGTGAATGGCTGGTCGGTGTCTGCAAAATGTATTAATGATGCAGTATCATTGGTTTTAAGTCAATATAATGTCATATGGCTTGTGCACTCGTATATTATCAGCAGTAAAGAGGTAAGCTCAGAGGATTAGTTTGACAGCTGCTGTTATCTCGGCTAGCTTTTGCTTCTTTAGATTGATTTTTATCGAGTTTTTGTTTTTTAGGTTATTCAAGGTCATGGGGCTAAGGTCAAGGCAGTTTGCATCTAATATGGCGATGCTAGACAGTAATGTATTAAATTAGCTGACTTTTATGTATTTTTTCGAGTTTTTGTTTTCAAGATCATTCAAGGTCGAGGGTTCAAGGTCAGTATAGTCTGCATCTGATATGGGTGTGGCAGTCTATAGTGCTTGTTGTTTACGTACTTTTTTCAAGTGTATTATTTTCAAAGTCATTCTAGGTCATGGAGTCAAGATCGTGTTAGTCTGCATCTAATATGGTGGTGGTAGTCTGTATTGTATAATGCTTGTTGACTTTTATGTATTTTTTCAAGTTTTTTTCGTGGTCAGTCAAGGTCATGGTGTCAAGGCCAATGTGAGGGGTCAAGGGTCATTGTTCACAGGACAAAGCTCAATTGCAAATGGGCATTGTATTCCAAGATGGAAGACAAGTGATGAATACCAAGATGGTGGTCGCCTACCAGGATGGCTGACTCGGTATGGGCGAGGAGGTGGGGGCCATCCGACAAATTTGTTTGGTGACAGGATGTGGCAAATGTCTAAGGTCGTATGGGTCAGGTGGTAAAGGATCAATGACATCCATGATGGCGGTCGGGTGAAATAACAACATGGCGGTTCCTTGCACGTCAACCTACCAAACACTACAAATAACCACTAGTGCCAGTATTCATTCACTATACTCCCCCTTCGTTCCATTCCACCAAAACAAATCATCCTCAACACACCCTTGCTGCAGGTATTGTAAAATCACGGAGTTCCAAACATGCAACATGGTTGCGGTTATATGAGCACTCCGAGTAGCTATGCTTGATATTTACTTACTTCGGGGGATTTGTGTCCTCCAGTGATATGTATAAATCAACATTCTCTTGTGCAAAGACTGTTCTAGGCTGTTAATGCTAAAATGAGCACTTTTGAAAGCCCTGCTTAAGGTATTCTTGTATGCACGTTGTGTGTTCATCCGCCTTATATAAATTGTCATTGCTATGGGCCTCATCGCTTTCTTCATTCGGCGGTCAGGTAAAACGGTAAAATATAAGAAAGGAAGTGTTTTAGAAATAGGCTAAATTTTACACTTCGACGCATTAAAAATACCGAAAGCTATAAAAGTAAATAAATTTATCTATCACAAGTGTTACCTAATACCTTTTATTCTACTTTAAGATATGGAGCTACTAACATCTTCATCGTTACCAACTTTACTGGGTGCACGTCACTCGACGTGCACGTTAAAATACATACGTACAAGTAGGAGCAGTGATTTCTTATAAGATTTATTTCTAAAGTGCTCACTTTATCGTGAACAGCCTTTAACCTAGTGTCGTCCAGATATTTTAATAAATATTGGTATCTTGCCTTACCACATATTCTAACAGTCATGTGTACGAAAAGTATTGTTACAACTCATTTTAAATATCATCCATAGAAAGATAACCTACAGCATTTATAGAATTGTACTTTTAAGTTATAGAAAGAATATTTTTTTCAAACATGTTTGAAAAATTTAAGTCTTCCAGGCAGTGTTTACGTTTAAATAATGTAGTTATAGCAGTGTTTAGTCTAAAACACATAATTTAAAATGTATCAGTTATGATTTTACAGTATGATATCCGTCGATAATTAAGAGATAATATTTGCTAACAATTAGCATGTGTTATAATATGCAAGTACTAAGTGTTCAAGGCTTTGTTAATCGCACAATATTAAGCTTAATTCGTTAATAAATTAAAAAATGATATTAGCGTATAATGAAAGTTCGAGCTTAATTTATTTTACATATAACCTGTGGGGCTATGGCTAGGAGATTTTAGTGGACAAAAGAAGTACGAGATCAACGTCCAAGTAAATTAAAGTTATGGCTGAAGTGTGACTAGACAAAACCGATAACTTTCGACGATGGTACGGACTTTGGCTCGACTCGGACGAGTTCGGCAGTCTTCGTCTCTACTGGAAGGGGTGCTCAGAAGATTTCGACTTGGGATTGCAGAACGTACCCGAAATTGCTCACCACTAAATCTTCAAGCATTATACCGCTGATTCTGGAAGCGGAAGCCATATCGGTTTTACGAGCATAGGGTATTTAAAACCATACACATATTTTTATTCATTGCAAATCTCATCTTGTTAAAGGCGTTGAAAGTAAATCTTTATTAACTGATCAATTTCATTTATAAATTTAATTAATTAATTTTTGCTACATTAGATAGTTTGCATCATTTCAAGCTAAAGTGTGATGATAACTTTTTTTTTCAGTATTGTCTCCTGGAGTGTGTTGCTGGCGAAAATATTTAATCGTGATGTCACATTGCTCGCTCGTGATTGGCTGTTGACCACGTGACATTCGGGCTCTGCGGGTCTATAAAGCTAGAAGATACGCGCATTGCCTCAGTTCTTCTTCTGGTGTGACAGCTGATAGATCGTCTTCTCTCTACTGACCTTCTTATCATTCAGTTCGGTAATGTATTATTCATTTTAGATTCTTCTATCAATTTGTGCAGGGTACTATCAGACGTGATTGTAATTATGGTTGTATTATATAACATATGGTGGAGTATCCTCATAGTTTTCAATTAACACAACTAATCGTTGTGTATTTTATGCCCCGCACTCCTTCTTTCTCCGAGTCCCGTGTCTGATTAATTTCTTATTCCGTCGTGTTTCTGTAGTTGGTGTCTTGCTTGCAGATCCTTGTGATTGGAAAAGGTGAAGTCGTGCTGCTTGCACACCTCATCCAGGGTGTTTATGCCTGTTTCGTTTTGTGACAGCCTTTAAGCTAGCTTGATTCCTGGCCTGCAGAACCTGTTTCCGGGAATGTGCGTCTCGAATGGTAGATTGTTTTTCGGTGTATCGACAATCCCGCTTCCAGCTATGGTCTTACCTCTTTGAGGCATCGCACTTAACTGAGCGACAACAATATAAATATACCCCTTTTATACATTTCTTGTTAAACTTGTATAACATTTGTTTATTCAGTTCTGGCGATGGATAGATACCACTGTCATAGCATAAATTATCTGAAGAAAACGACGCTGTGATTTTAGTGAAACTTAAATGAAGTTTTGGTCTTGGAAAAAGGATGTTCTTGGTGTTTCAACTTTAGTTCTACTGTAGTAAGCTAGATATGTTAATTATTCTGGTATAAAAATAATGAGCAACAATGAACCAGCACAGTAGTGACTTAGAATTAAAATCATGCATTAGCTGTGTAGTTTTACGATAAAGCATTTACAGCTGTGCGTATAGTGTGAAGGTATGAAGTAACGACCTGCAGGAAGAAAACATTAAGAATGTAATTTCAGTAAGATTTCTGCAAGAGGCAGTTTACTCAGAGGTATACCTAAAAGAGACATTTTAAAATTTGCAGCACTTATTCTATGCACCCACAATCAACACCACATGCACCAATGTAATTTCCACATGCACCACTATCAACACCACATACATCACAATCAGCACGACACACAACAATCAGCCCTACATACAACAAAATCAGCAGTACATGCACCACAATTAGCTCCACATGTACCACTATCAGTACCACACTTATCAAAATTAGGACAACACTTCGCACTGCACGATTTTAAAGGTTGTATACATATTAACATGCAAGATGTTACTCTACCCATATGTGTTCGTGCTAAATATGAAGTTATCACCCACGAATCGTTACATGGAAGCTTATTTCCGAATAGAGTGAGGCACATCATCGCGGGACCACAGAACTGCAGAAAAACATGTGTCTTACTAAGCCTGCTGGAAGGAGAGAAAAGTCTTTTGTTCGAGAATGAATACCTACATTCCAAATCCTTCAGACAATTGGAATAGCTATTGGCATGAGTTCTGCAGGTTGTGGATGACATGCGTTATTTCCCATGCTGGGTTAAAGAAGCAGTCGTGCCTCCAAGCTAAGCACTGCAAATATCGAAATTTGTATTCGATGACATTGACTGCAAAAACAACTCGTATTCAAGAATACTTATGCATGGAATGGCATGCGAACATAGACTGCATGTAACGTCACCAGACAAATTTGTCCATACCCAAACAGATCCTCTGCGACAATGCAAACATGTTGCTCCTGTTTCGCATGGACGATATGAATTTGCAGCATGTTTATGACAACCACGTCAATACAGACATGACGCTATCAGATTTTGTGTGCCTTCTGCATGCTAGAGTAATACAGATTATTGACGATCATTAAGGGCTGGCCCCTATATAATGGTAGTTATAGACATGATTTCGATCAGTTAATCGCCAGTCATCAAGAATGATTCACAGCATATCGAAATTCGGGCAAAGTAGCCTTAAGTTACATCTTAACAAAGACGATGGTGGATGTTGTATCGTACCAGGAAATGATGGAACTTGTGTTGCTCATAGAAGAATAATTCGAAATGTTAGTAAAACCGAACAATCCTAGGAATCTGCTACTCAATATTTCGCCCTCCATACAGTTAATGGCATCATCACGCAACATAGGAGTATTTTGGCAGAGCAATACACATTCTTTCGGAACCACCTGTCTGAACTCGGGATGAAGCTGGAGTATGTTATGATGGATATCGTCCGCGATTGGGAGGCCATGTACGAGTACATGATGAGCGTTCAGAGGCAAATTATTGACAGATTGAATATGGCATCTGTGCAACAAGAAGAGAATGTGCAAAACTTGGATATATATATATATATATATATATATATATATATATATATATATATATATATATATATATATATATATATATATATATAATGTACATTAACTACATCAATTTTTCACTTCGCCAAGAAAACTGATATTCAAAATAACAATAGAGATATATAGGATGTCAGCAGAGAATGCCTGTACTAGAGCGAAAGTATTTCAATGGTAAACTTATAAAAGAGAGCAAGAGTATAATTTTTGTTCAGCACAATGTCGGAAGTTGCCAGCGAATTACATCGGACGGTTCAGTCACTTCGCTCGAAGTATATGCTCATCAAGAGAGCCAAAATTCCATGCGATGTTGTACGTGAAAAAATTTTTCGTCTCGATTTACTCAGAGAAAGTGATGGATCTTCTGTAGGCGTGAAGACCTAACTCGATGATACTGCTTAGCCTTTGAAGCATGGAAAACATGATGATATACAGTCAGATCGAGATGATCGATAGGTTGCAGACCTTCCACACAAGAAAATAGTACGGAAGAAGGCCCTGCAATCTAATGCTCTGGCTCGACAGTACCGTAGTATTACACATATTCAAAAAATAATACAACATATAGTTTTTATAGGTATAATGATAAATTGTTTCTCAGTGCTGATGAAATATAATTTTTCCTGTTGGGATCATCCGAGTGACTGATCACAAGACACGCTGAACCTCTGCGATATATTAACTTCTATTTGACAGAGAGCTTAAGGAGTTTACAGAATATGACCTGTTGGAATACAAGACTTTGCGAAACTCCTCACGCATGTATTTTATCAAGATAATGATCCCAAGAACGGTGCTTATAAATGACGAAGATTACGAAAAATCGACATTCTCACAGACCTCTTCAGTGGCGTAGCACTGAAAAGCGGCGAAGATCTGAAGAAGATAGCCTGCGACAAGAACATCAACTATGTATTCTGGGACGAACTGAACGAACTGGTAGATCGGCTGTAGCTACTGATCGCTTTGAGGAGCGCTGGAAATTTCTCCCACACTATCAAGATAGTTTTAATCAACGAATAACTCAAGGAAGGGGGCTATATACAATGGGTCGATTGGGTTTAACCCACTAACTACACGCATTCGCCAGGTGAAACTACCGCCATCTCAACGTCGTGATTTGCCATCTATTTTTCATCGGAAAAAGGAATACTGTTTATCTCTTCTGCTATTCTTTTGAAAACAGAAACGGACATATTTTTTTATGACCTGAGAAGTGTTGGTCACATTTAGAGGCATTAATTTAAATGAAACAGAAAAAGAATCTTGAACATCAGATAATATTCACGAACGAATATTTTGTACTGAAAATGACGTGTAAGTGTTTATGGTGGTGATTGCAATATTTATTATTTTTTATTGTTTTTAATTAACATTCAGTAAATATATGAGCCAGCTGATGATGTAAACACCAGCTGAATGTCAATTGGCGGTGTTTATTTTGACAGGATTTGCGGAAAAAAGTAACCAACAAGGCTATAATAAAAAAATTATCAGATATTTCAAAAGTGCTCACATTAACATGAGTAAATTTAACCTCATTTCCATGCCAGATATCTTATTCCGGTTAATTGGTTATTTGTTATTATTTGTACGTTCAAAAAACACTATAACAGCGATTTTGACATACCATTAAGCCAAAAAATACATACATTTTTTATGCTAGAACTAGTTCTGGTGATTAACTTCCACCGATCAAATAGTATTTCGCACAAACATAAAATAATAAATAAATGGTGCCAAGCACACCAACAGCAAAGAATCGAGTTTGCGGGGTAGTCGTACACTAGTCATTCCGGTCAGCCGACATCTTTGATGTCCGCTATGTTTGATCCAGGTGACTTTAACCATTGACCTTGTCCCCGGTCAACTTTGACCATGAAAAACCAAAAAATGCAAAGAATCCCAAAAAATTTATAAAAAAAGAATTTAAAAAATATTAAATAATATTTAAATTTTTTAAATACTACAAGATTCGGTCCTCTAAAACGTTTCTTGTGTACCATCAAAATCGAATAAATTCCCCTCAAAATTTCCCATTTTTCCCCAAAATTTTCTTTAATAATCTCAATAATTCCCATTTTTTCCTCAAAAAAACACCGAGCATCCCATTTGAATTAACGAGCCGCAGAAAGGTACTCTTCAGCCAATTCGGGTGATTTGGAAGGCTCGATTCTCGAGGGCAGAGCAGTAGAGGCCATATTGGTATAATAGGCATAGGGTATGCCAAATCAATACATAGGATCCAGGATCGGATACGCAGCTGACCATCAGCCATCTTCGTTCTGTCAATCAACTTAGCCTACATATGGGATGCAGGTGATTTTGACCTTAACCACGTGATCTTGAATGACCTATGGAAAAAAAAAATCAGAATTAATAAAAATTATAAAACTAAAATTATAAATGTTTGGGCTTAGAGGTGATGAGAAACTGGAACCGATCGGCCACCATATTATGACGTCATCCAAGCGTGATGTTTGATCCAGGTGACCTTGACATTCACCTTAAACCTTACCCTTGTGTTCGAAATCAAATATCATCTACTTTATTCGGTTTATTTCATTTTCTCGAGTGTTGTTTTCAAGGTCATTGGAGGTCATGGTCACTGGCATCCAACAACATGGTGGTTAGAGTCATCGACGTAATTTTTAAATAAATTTTAAAACACTTTTCAATTTTCACAATTTCTTTTTTATTTTTATATTTATTTAAAAATTACGTCGATGACTCTAACCACCATGTTGGATGCCAGTGACCATGACCTCCAATGACCTTGAAAACAACACTCGAGAAAATGACATAAACCGAATCAAGTAGGTGATATTTGATTTCGAACACAAAAATTCGTCAAAAATTCTATAAAAGTTTATAAAAAATTAATAAAATATTATTATAATTACATTTTTATTTTTTTATAAACTAACATTTTCGGAGCCCCCCCCCCCCCTCCCGCACAGTACTACGTCCAGCAGACGACTGACCCCCACTAATAAATCATATTTTACTAAAATTCCCCTCCCCTACCTACTCACATATACTCATTCTATCGTGTAGCCATCTCGGTTTTTAGTTTGACATTTGTTTGCATTTCAACACCTAGGTAGCACTGATGACTTCGACCAACATGTTAAATGTGGATGACCTTCACTTTAAAATCACATTTGAGAACTCGACCCAGGGCGCATGACATTGAAAACCCAAAAATTCCAAAAAAAATTATTTAAAAAAGAAAAAGAATTAAAGACGTATTTTTTCATCAAACTTTCGATCAGTGTCGCAATTTTTCCACCAAACAGCAATACAATCAGAACCACTTGAACCAATCTTTACATGAGTATTTCAATTATTCTACCAATCTTTCAATATTTATGTTAATCTTTAAATATGATTATCCATCTTTCGCAATCTTTTAATCATTTTTTTTGCATTTTTTCACAATCCTTCAATATTCCCATCAATCTTTCAATATTTTTATCATTCTTTCAATCTTCCCATCAATCGTTCGGAATCAGCATTGTAAAAAGCATCACATGCACCACACACACTATAATAAGTGCCGCAATGTTTCAATCTTTCCATAAACCTTTTAATATTTCCATCAATATTTCAATCTTCCCATCAATTTCTCGCAATCTTCCCATCAATCTTTCACAATCTTTCCATTATGTCTAATCTTTCGTCATATTTTCATCAATCATCAATCCGTATTCAATTCATGGGCTGTCGTCTGTCTCTAGCAATTCATAAAAAAAAAAGATTTATCAGCTGACTCCAAAATTTGTACATGTCGACAAAACTAATATTTTGTATGCAGGCTACTATTGGCGAATTTTTGTAATTCAGTCTTTATCATAATTACATATACAGATCTTTGTGTTAATAGTCGAGTGCTCATAGCACCACTTTAGAGTTATGAACGACAAAACGTTACGACACACAAAATTATAGGAAAACCAATTATTTTATAAAAGGTAATTTTTTTGTAGTAACTTTTTCAGAAGAAAGCTGCTCATGACACTAGGCGAATATATACACGTTCCTTCAGTTTTCTAATGATCGAAGATATCTCAACATTGTGAGAGAAATTCCCACGTTTTTGGAAGTCAATCAAATATCTAAGTTTATCAACACGTTCATTCGCATATTGAGTAAATAGGAAGCCAGTATTCTCGGCAACTTCTGCCTTCTTCGTGTCGTTCATTACTGCAAATTTGAAGGTCAAGGTCACCTGGATCTAATACTGCGGACAAGATGTCCACCGGTCAACCAGAATGACAGAGCATGAACAGTTCCAGTGCTCCGATCCCCCGTCCCCTTCTCGCAACTTCCACATTTCACTTCTACTGTGCGTGATTACATAAACCGTCGGAAAAATATTTGTTTCGTGTTCAAATACTAACATAAAACCAATTAATTAACAGTTTTACAAATTTTTAATTATATACACAGCTAAACAACTGCACGTCCAAAATATACTTTTTGCTTTTGTGATTCCACTTCACAATCTGCAAATAAAGTGCATTATTTTAATTGACGGGAAGTGAAATGAAATAAAGTGTGAAATTGTGCCGTCAAAACTGAGATTTGACAAGATTAAGAAGATTTCTGAGTAATTTTTACCTATACCTCTTTATCAATTCACAATTTTTTTTTCGAACACAGTACTGGAAATTTTATTCGACTGTATTTATACTAATACAACATTTTCAACACAACAAAAAATTTGGATTCTGGTGAAGTGTTTATTGATCCTACGGTGGCATGTTACGACCTCGTCGAGATCTCACACTTGCATTGCCTATGACGAGGGTTCAACATATGCCTATATGAATTTAAGTTTTATTTCAACGTTAAAATGTAAATATTGGCGAACCGTGTAACATACTTTCAAGAAATGTCTTTCGTGGCATCCAAATTACCGGAATAAGTGTTTTGAACTAAATCGTAACGTAATGATTTTGCTCAATTTAGAGATATGCCCAAAAAATACATATAAGTTTAAAATTCATATAGCTGGTTTTGTTAATAATTGAAATGTTCCCTCCATTGCCATAGTTTTTCATGCTATTATTTCTTATCGCAACAAGAAAACCATGTCGTATTTTTAAAACGTTCACTCTAAATCGGAATCAGTTATTTTTTACTGATTGTCAGTTGAAACTGCTCCATCCGTAAACTGTAGAAAAATATCACTAATTCATCAGTTATAAGAAATCTACCAGTTCAAGCAGTAGAAAACTATATATTTATAGTTGATTAATGCAAGTACATGTCTTTGCAAATTTCGAAAGTCAATCTATCTTCAGTTTAGTTCGAATTCTGTGCTTTAAAATATAAATATAGGGGTTTCAATGTACGAAATTATCGATGTTAACTAGTATCCCCCATTTTACAATGCAACGAGACACTACAGATTTAAACTGTTATTTTTAATGACATATATATATATATCAGTGATAATTTTACTGACTCGATGGTGCGATGATTCAATAAGAAAGGTGAATTTACACCAACAAAATATTTGTGGTCTGCACGTTATTAACAGATCAAATAATGAGGAAACGACAGACGCAGTTATTACTAGTCAATCTGTCTCTTCAAAATGACAGTTTCATTCTTTAAAATATCGTTGCATCGTAAAATGGCAGATACATAGAAAACACCGACAACACCGTTAAAACCACTATCTTTGTCTTTTAAAATACACAATCTGAACTAAACTTAACTTAGAGTGGCTTTCGAGCCTTACAAAGACATGTACCTACGTACGCATAATATGTGTATATTTCGACAACATTAAGTACTTAAAAATAACGAAACTTACAGCCGTTCGCCATTGTAAGTTTATCTTACTAAACAAATGCGAGACCACTTACCTCAGTGGCAAAATAGCAGAGTTGGTAGAACGTCAGCCAATAGGTATAAGAGAACGCGTTGCGTTTTGGGTTGGCAGCTCGATACCAACCACTTCGAAAATTTCCTTGCACATGTAATAATTTTGTTCTGTGACAAAATAATTGTACTTAAGTTATTCCAAACCGTAATGCAAGGTTTTTAATCCTTGTGCTTTTTATTAATCGACTGTAAATAACTCATTTTCTAGCGTTTGTATTACTGGATTTCAATTAACTGCAGATATTAGTAGTTTTCTTTTTCTACTGATTCCAGATGGAGCAGTTTCAACTGACCATCAGTAAAAAATAACTGATTCCGATTTAGAGTGTAAATACATATTTTAGTGCGTAATGTCCTTAAGTAGTATGTGGTTTACAAGTGGGGCCGTTAACACGTGATTATTAAACCCAGCACTTAATCGAGATGAGGTGGTCAGGTGTGATACTCGCAACGCATGATAATTTGCCTACACTCGAGAACGAAACAGTCGCCCTTTACGTCCTCTAACAGCGACGTGGGACCCCGCTGACCATTCACCGCTTGCGTCTGGTTTCATCACTGCCAGAAAGTGTCCGCTGTACTTAAATCCTGTAGGGGAAACGACACCGTGAAAACTTTATTTATTTTTCGTTTTTGTAGCTTAGTCTAGGTCCGAGAAAAGGCAACTGGAAAATTACTTCAGTTTGCTCGGGGTGGCTTCAAACAGCAAGCCTAGTAAATAGGCATAGTTGATCTCGTTGCTCCCGGCACACCTCGTGGCTCATTTTTCTGATTCTTTCATACACAAAAGAAACAATGGGTAATGTTAAATTACCAAGTTTGGCGCACAATGTATACACCAGCAGATGGAAGCGATTACACAGATACTGGTGTCAAGACAGTAAAGGAAGAAACACAAAGTAAATAGCTCACTGCAAAGTGCCTGAACGTAAATGTTAAAACGGCTTGGCTGAATTTCAACGTCGCAACCTTGTAGTGATAGTTACGGGCCCCATCGTTTTGTCAATACGCCTGGTAGGCTAAACACTTGTTAGGTGACGGCAACAGTAGTTTTAACAAAAAAAAAGACTTTCGTATTATTGTGTCTGAACGCCTTTAGGGGAAACTTTTTTTGGCAAATTACATGCTAGGCAAAACACCTCCCAGGAAAAACGCTTGTTAGGCCAAACGCCTGTTAGTCGATGTGCCTGTAGGCAAACAGCCTACGAAGCAAAATTCCTGTAGGAGAGACACCATTTAGGCTAAACGTCTGTAGCAAAACAATTTTAGGCGAAACTGCTGTTATATAACACTGATTGTTTGGCAAAACTATGAAGGCAACACTCATTTTATAAAAACTACTGTAGGCGAAATGAATAGATACACCGCGGCGGCGGCGCGTCTGGTCTTTGACAGCTCGCTCACAGCCAGGCCAGCTGTCATCATGTAACTCGAGAACACGAGAACTATTAACGCCACCCCGTTGGCGCATCAGGAAAAAAAAACACTGGATCCACGCAAGAGCGTTTCGCGCGTGACACGGTTAAAACTAAACCCAGTTTCGATAGCGAGAAATATCTCCTGAAAGGAATTCCACCGCGCCGGCTTTAATTGCAGTCGTTTTTTTTCTGTGGATAAGCTCTTTCTTTTCGTCTTTTATTCCTTCCAGGCATGACTCTTTAATTGCAGGATTCTCAAAGATGCGCTATACTTTGGTCTGAAACAAAATCATCCTGCTATCAGCCCCGGAAAACACTTATTCAGTTGAAAGAAGACCTGAAATGTTCACCATGATATATTTTGGACTGAAATTGTTACATTAATCTGTACCTATTTACTTCGTCTATAAACCTTAAAGACAGTGACACGTAATTTTCATGTTCTTATCAGTTGACACCGTGATCAGAAGTGTAAATTTTTTAAGCCAAATATTACGCTTCAAAACATGCTCTATGTTACCCGAACTAACATAATTGACTTATATGGCATTAGTATAAAACCCTTTATTTTATCATCATGAACTGATTCGGATTTCAGGGCCATGCAAAGGTATAATTGGGCATGAATTACGAAAAATATAAAATCAAGTTTTGAATTTGATATATCATTTATTTATTTCATTTGAGTATCACCATTTGTAATGGCACTGAAGTATATTCAATTTACGTTAGATATTATTTGTTGTAAAAATAAAATACATACAAATGGCCTCGTAATTGTTACAACACGCAGTTCTGAGGGTCATCTCGAGGTTTGCGAAGCCAATTAAATATTGCGACGCAAAGTTCGTTACAGTTTAGCTATTATAAGCACTATATACTAATTCACACTTCATAGCAAATAACGTATGCAATTATTAACAGAAGAATAATATATTATTAAAACATGTATATAGAACGTCATAAGTAAATGAGCATATGTGTGGTGCATTTCAGTTTCTGCGCAGACTACGAAAGTAAGATATTTAATTATAATTCATGCTCAGTATTCTCATCTATTATCCTATTATTCTATTTTTCAATAAGATAAAATTGAATTTATAGTCATATATTTATCGTTTGTTAACTTATTACAAAAAAAAGCAACTTGTAATATTACAGTTAGGGAACCATAAATGTTGGTAACATTTCTTAGGGATTTAATTTTTAGACAAATCCTGATATATACTCTTTAGCTGTTCATATAGCCAAACGTTTGCCGCAAAGAGCTCAACGATATCTCATTGAGATACTATGTTATTTTATACCAACATACAATTTACACCTTTTTATCATCTTAAGAAGTTGAATCTCATGAGATTGGGAAATTAATGTTTAAGCATTTATGTGGACAGCATTTTGAAGCAAATAGAGTGACAATAACTTAGTTCGTTAATGTGCTATTAAAATTTAGTAGTAAGAACACATTTTCTGTGCATTCGTTATGCATATGCACCTTTACACGCATCTCAGAAAAATTAATATATAGGAATATGACTCTGTCAGAAAACACAAAACCCCAGTTATCTAGGCCCAAACAGGTAAGATTTTATGGTAGGAAGCGTATTCTAAAATAAAAACAATATGAAAATGTTTAAAACTCGCAGTTTTTTTAACTTGCCAGCGCAGTTTCCTTAGACGTAGGAGAAAAATCGCACAGTGGTATTTCAACGTATGTAACAAAGTTATAATGTTACAGATATCATTTCCTGAGAAAATACTAACCCAGAAGCACGCTGGTTCAGCGCCTTGTAGGTAGACGGTGGACGCCCGAGCTTTTGTCGACCCTATCAATGTGCCTCAAAGGTGGAAGATAAATCTCGGACCCGCGTAGCTACATTTAAGGATTCGTGGACAACATATTTCACCCACTTTGACTCTCTCCGTAGTTTAGTTCCAAAATATCCTGAAATTAATATTTGGTATTTGTATAGGCCACCTTTTGAATTTAAGTGTCCGAGGATATTTTATCGAATTAATGAGATATTAAGGAGTCTTCGAAAACACGTCTTATCCCTTTTTACACTGTAAGGGATAAAATTGTAAAAAAATCCTCCCAATGTGGGCGCCTTCACCCTAATGGTAACCCATCCCTAAATTTAATCCTCTGTGCCCAGCGGTTTGGGCTATGCAGTGATAAGATAGGTTAATAAAAGCATCACTAACAGCAACAGTTGATACACTGCAAGCATTTTCTTATTAAAAATTGTTGATTATTTTTCTAATATTCTCATAGGGAGACACTGCGATATAAGTAACCATGCAAAACAATTGTTTTAAAGTATCTAACAATTCTATTGTGTGTGAACTCTATAGTAAAGCAAATAAAACCTATCCTTTCTTAGTATTGTTGGAATTTAAATTCTTAGATGCCCATGTATAAAAGGTTGTCACAATTTTGTTTTTCATAATATACAAATGCAAATACGCCTAATTGTTTTTATAGTACTATTTTGTTATTTATTCCAAAATTATTGTTTTGGCATATTTACCAATTTAGTGGTTTACACTCCTAATTTTTTTCACAAAAATGTATAATTTTGACCAGAATATATTTATTTTCATTATTTTATTTCCTACCAGTACATATAATATTAATTTTAATGTTTATCCGGTTAGTAAGTTTTGCTGATTACTCCTCTACAAGAGGAATTCTTTTGTAAGCATAACTCGCAGATAAGTTTGCTTACGAAATAAGGAACTTGCCTTTTTGTGACTGGTACACATTTCGTTACATGGTAAATATCTTCAACTACACCAAACTTTATATAATAAGGCTCTCTATGGCTAATGCCTACGCTTGTATTGTTTGAGGTGGTGACATCTCGCAGTAATTGTAGAACTAGACAACGCATTCAAGCGGCAATGTAAACTGTAATGACTGAAAGATAATAACTCAGGACCTAATTCAGTTCCCAGAAGCGGCAGGACTCGTGAATTTGTCCACGGTAGTGGTTATTTTGGGTCGACAGCACTAATTAGTGACAGATATTTCTGATGACCCCTGTTAAATGGAGGTCAGAATAACTGGCAGTCAGTTGTGACCAGTGTGGGCGTGAAGTAATTTATCCTATTATAGCGGATGACATGAACGCTTGAGAACGCTACAGCAATGTTTCTATGAACGTGTGGGTTCACGTTAATTTAAATAATCATTTACATATATTTTTTTAATTTCTTAGCAATATAATTAATGACAATAATAAACTCTAAGTTAAATTGAAATTTTTACTGCGAAATTTTTTGTGATTTTATAAATGCTTTTAAAATTACAAAGATTTTTTTAAAACCCCTCGTTTTTAATCATACAAGGGCCAAGATTGCACGATACCCCAGGAAATGTTTGTTATATAACGACTCTTATCAGAGAGCTTTATCAAGATGGCGGACACTTAACTTCAGTATATACGTATAGTTCCCTATGTCACAAGAGGGAATGGGGAGTGGCTCGGTGGCTAGGCCACCATCTTGGATTCCAGACTTCCCGCTCTGTCAATCTGTTCACCCGATGGCCATATTGGATTCCTCCATATTTGTAGCCAGTATGCCACCATCTTAGGACCCGCCATCTGCCGTCTTGGGACCGCCATTCTGTTTTTGCACTTCGTGCTGTATAATTCCATGTTATTTTTCCAGGCACTAGATTTCCCGAGGGTTTTATCCGAGTGCTCCCATGTTTTAAATCTTCCTCCCATTCCTTTATCTCTTTCGCTATTTCTCTCACCTTCGTTTATAATTTTTTCCCCAATTAATCACTTTCATTCGCCTACCAACTTGGTATTTTAGTTTGCCATATGTTTTCATCCACCATCTTGCCATCTTTTTTTTACAACGGCTGCGGCTAGGGGCACTGGTGTTCCTCTCATTCGACCGTTTAGTCACTTTCTCTCCACTGCCATGTTGCTTCTAGAGTTGGCCACTAGGCGCGCTGCTTTCATTTAGAGCTCAAAATGCCATCTGGAGGAGTGCGGGATCGATCTTCCGAGCCTTTGGTCGATATATTGACATATTTTACCAATCGACTATCGCGCCATTCTGGGAATAAGGGTTTATAAGTAGTTTAAAGCATATGTATGTGGACGAATATATTTCATGCTGTGGTAATTTTTTTCATTAGAGACATTTGTTTTAAATTTTACATTTGAAATATTTATTTTCAGAAAATTCTTTACTATTCAGATTTACCTGATATATGTTTTTAAGCATTTATTTTTACTATATTTCATATTATATTTTTTATTTTCATATAGTCATATACATGCAATATTAATATTTTATATACAAACATAATTATTTATTAAGTTTTCTTACTATCCCATATTTAAGAATTATTTTAAGTATTTTATTTACTTGTAGGGACTTTTGTCACCCACACTGAACATAAGAAACATTTTATGCCCTATTTTAAAAGTGGGAAATTTGCTACCCTATGTTAAGTAAGGCATAACTCTAATGCTAGGAGTTGTAAATTGTTCCCAAACTATTATTGGCTTACTCCATCTTTTAATCATACATAAGAGTTCAGAAAAAAATTTAAAATCTTTAAGTTTATAATGAGTATTTATGAACATGAAGCAAGTAACTCAGGAACACTATATGATTTTTGAAAATTAAAATCATCGAATATATACATAATGTTACTATAATAATGGGAAAAAAGTTTTGCCAATAAAACTGGAGTATATAAAACTACCCTGCCACCAATTGCTCCTTAATATCGATGGCCCAGTTCAAAAAGGAAACAAATAAACAACCACATTTTTGAGTAAAATGCATTATAAATGTTTCTGTTTCTCCGAAAAAAAGGGTAGTTAACCTATTTGGTTGATTTTTTTACGTGTATAGTACAGAGGCAGCTCTTAAAGGAGGTCAAAAATAAATAATCTATCTAATGTGAATGTATTATAATTAAAATTATTATATAATTGTTTTCTTCTTGAACTGGCTTCTAATGCCAATTTTCGTATTACAGCTATGAAAATATGTGTTACAATAACCAACACTGAAATAAAATTCTTAATACTGTAATAAGAACTAGCAAACGGTGTTATCCGAACAACAATAAAGTAATAAACACATTAAACATGACAAAACAATAGCTTTATGATTAAAATGACAACAGTGAACGTATGAAATAAGGTAGCACTCTTCTTATGTGGTGATTATTCATATTTTGGTAAATTGGAGACCCACTTTTTCAACAATGTTTTTATACAAGAACCTGTAATAAAAATGAATACAATATTTTGTACTTCATTAGGGTATAAAATACACAATTACTGTTCATTGACTGTTCATTGATATAACTTTTTCACCATCACTTTCCGTCACTGTAGCTGAGGCATTGGAAGACAGTTTATGAAAAAAATGGCCAGTGTACATTTGGGATGACATTGTGTTTGCACGAAGAAAGATGATCTCGTCTCTTTAACCCAGGTATTGGTGGTGGATTATTGTAGAGTTTAAGTAGCTCTGCAGAAGTTGGTCTCCCTCTAAGCCCATGTAGTATATCGATTGTCATAAATTCCTTCTGTGTAAAGCTAGTTTAAAAAAAATTGAGTAGGGATGTGCTTTATGCACTTCAAAAACACATAGTTTACCCCACAACACTTGTTCTCCATCTACATTAACAGTGAAGTTCTTTCCAACTCCAAGCTGTAAACCTTTAATGTCATAGAAGTCGGTTGTAGCCTTCTCTGTGGTATTGTATGGGTTTCCCCATTTTTTTGCAGGCTAAATAATCGTTATTACATGGCTTGGTACATAAATGGGATCTCCTCTTAAAGCTTTCTTCCTTTATCTTTCTATTAAGGCATGCATGGCATCTCCCTCATTCGCGTATGTCCAACTACCAAAAATTTTTGGGTGATTGATTCAATTTCTCTGATGTTTAGAACACAGTGTACAAATAGTGCAGTCATGAACTTATACTTGTTTTGCCCTGCACAATTGTCGCAATGAAAAACTTGTTCTGTGGGGAATGATCTCAGGTATTTGTAAATGCAACTGCCAATTTCAATAATACATCTTCTTGCAATACCTTCGTCCCAAAAGTAACAGTGTCCTTGCTTCTTCACAGTATTGTAAACGTGTGAAATTATAACACGAATGTTTACGTCTGTAGTAACATAAGCTGACGTCTCTATACGGAATAGTTAAAACTGCTTGCAGATCAAATCACACAACTTGAGTGTTGTTCTCAGAAGCCATGTAAATATCCAGTTCCTTTCCATTAGGACTGAGTTGTTTTTGAAGTTGATGAATATCAATTAACTCCTTGTGTTCCAATTTGTCTTTCTCATTTAGATTCTTAAATGATTCACACCTTGAACACTGATCTTTCTTGGACCGTTGGAAACTAATATTGTATTCCGTGTTGAATACTGATTCGTACATGTGCTGTTTTCTATATGGCCTTTCCTCTTCCATGCACTTTGTCTTGTACATCTTATACATTGTAATCAAATTAAGACTCCCAATGATATAGTTTTTTTGTATGTGCTCTGCAATAGTGTGCATCAAGAGCTGGGAAGGACCCTTTGTGGTCACGAATGAATGCTTTCAGATCTGGCTCAACTGCTCTGCCACAGTTATCATGGTTGCCACGGCCATTGTCAGGTATGGCTCTATTTAACAACATAACTGCTGGAGTCACCACTTCAGTCTCTGATGCTGATTCAGTTGAGGGAATACCATCCTTAACATTTTCTGGATTATCACAATCACTAACGTCTGAATCTTGACCCTATTGCACATCAACAGCAGGCTCTGTGGTCGACTCATGTACCTCACCAACATAAGAAGCCACAGAATGTTCCATGGTTTGTAAAAGTGTCTTACAGCCATGAAATTCTTGAAGCTCTCCGAATTCTGCAGTTGCTTCCATACCTGTATGTGGGGGTTTGCTGATATCGAATTGATGAAGATGTTGACAATCCACTGCATGGTCCATGCTTGCTTCGTGTGGAGGTATAACAATCTTCAAAGAAAATAATAAAAATTATTGTATTGCAAACAGTAAAGTCAAGCTCTAATCTAACACATCACTCTGCTAGGACGTAAATAACGTTTACTGTACATAATAAAATAATAACGAATCACAAAAATACAAAATTACCTTTTGGAACACTGCCTCATTCTTACTCAGTGAATACTCTCGACAATTTACCAAAAATTATTTACCTAAGTATATTATAACTATGGTAATCAAATGATATTTTGTTTTTGTAGCATTGAGAAATAAGCATAACAAATGTAATATCAAACATAGCTCTCCATTCTTAGAAGTACTTTCACTATTTACTGTCTGCTCCCAAACATTTGTACACATATTATTACTTTCATCTACGTTTCCACTACTTGAAAACATTGCTGTAGCAACGTGAATCATGTTTTTTGTTCTTGTTTTGCCAGGACATTTCTTTACCTCACTCATTCCTGTTTACTCGTAAAATGCAATCCCTAGTACTGTAACAAACTACCACAACATCCTCTACTTCATTCTGATTTAATTGCCATCAGGCAGCAACCGTATTGAAACGAATCAACATCATTGCCACCTAGTGAGTGTTGTATCATGTATGCGCTGTTTTAGTTTACTGCTGAAATCACCAGTTGGCAGTGCATTCGTCAAACTCTGTGAACACGTAATTTTTTAGTTGTTGCCATTACAATTCCAGTAGCTACTGAAATGTAACTTGCACATAATTCAAAAGGGGAACATCTCGAGTTATTTCATTTTATAACTGAGTTAGAGAGTACATTCCCGGTTTAGGATGGCGCTATCTAAGTTATTGCTGTCTTGAGCTAACTTCTCTGGCAATTTTTTTATTGCTGAACACAATTAAGTGCTATGTTATTAAAATAAGTGGATTTACGATATGTTGCTATTTTAAACCGGGTACAGGGTCCCTTTGTCTATATTTTAGTGTACCTAACACAAAATTGCCATTTTTTCTGTTGTTTCCGTTTTGAACTGGTACCATCGATATATTATCCCAAGTATGCTGTATCCACTGGCTTAAAATGAAATACTAAATCATTACAGGTGGGAAAATTTTGCCTGTTCTTTAAAACATAAATATTTACCACTTTTGTATATGGACATGTTACCCCCTTAAAAATAATCTAGGTACATATGAAATATTTCCAGTTGTCTTCAAGGATCATCCACTATCAAAAATGTTGTAATATTTTGGTTAAACACAAGTTAAGAAAAAGATCTGCTGTTTTACAACCGAGTTCCATCGTGAAAATATCGTTCAAAATTCTGAACGTGTAATTACTATTGCTGACAGTTTGAGAACGCCTATCTCGTATGCACGAAACAGAAAAAAGAAAGTTATAGGCGGAACAATACTTTCTATGGCTTTCCGACTGACTGCTTTAAAAAATATACAGATTTTAATGCCGTGTTGCCTACAGACGCGAGTTAAAGATATTGAAAATTCCATACCGGTCGTCAACAAGCTTTAGCTAGTTCGTTAGAACAGTCCTTAGCGCCGTGGCATGTGAGCGCAGAGATTCGGCACTAACATGTAGCCGGCACGTGTGGAGACGCCGCTGTGCATGTGTTACCTCTGCTGCTCACCGAAGATAACACAGCAAGCGTGCCAACGCTGCAGGTTACTATCAAACCCACTCAAAAACACAATCCTAATGTCAAACAACTATACGAGGGATCGTTGGGAATCTTAATGATCTGTGAGTAGTTTCGCAGTAACGAAATACTCGAACAGGAATAGTAATTGTGCTTAATATTTAATGCTATACATAATTCATTTCCGCAGGCCCATCCTATAACACATTTGTGTTCAGAACACCGTGAAAATAAGTGTATGGAACGCACTGCTCCCAAAATCTCTTTCGTGAATACAGTAGTAAGAATACTGGAACTGTAGCTGCATATTATTCGAGCAGATTAACGTAATAACAATTCTGACAATAACTGAGTGCATCACTTGAATAATATTGAATTAATCACTATTTACCGTGGTGGAATTCACAGAACGAAATGTGTCATTTCTTTATTTTTAATTATGCATTTTATTAGCCTCGTACAGTTGCGCTTGACAGATTCGACTTGACTTACCTCCATTGCGTATCGGCACGATTCCCGGCGGGGTCGTCATGGACTTTTGGTCTGTGCTTCAGCAGTTGTCTCAGGGGTCTTAATTTTTTTACTAATTATTTTGCATTCACATTTTGTTAAGTAGACCTACATACCTTTTTTTCCATTACTAGGCTTTTACCCACAACATTTTCGCAACTCCAAACATGCAGTATTTACTATTTTGCAAATATTTTTTTCTTAATTAAAAAAAATTTTGTATTTATTTTAAATAATTAATGAAATACAACATACGTTTTACACAAAATATTTCGGTAATGTAGTACACGAGGAAAAAACACATTGACAGAGAAAAATATTTAACTTTACAACTTTATTTTGAGTATTACAAGGTACTGTTCCCCAGTGGGTCCTAATTTCCATGGGTAATCAGAATAACGCTTAAACATCTGTTAGCAGACATGAACTTTGTACGTGATTTTCTGTCTCTTTACGTGCTTATACACTCCTAATTTATAAATCTAAGCAATATATAGCAAGCCATAGTCGGCCGAATGTCGTTTTTCTACTGACACTGCTGGATGACTTCTAACACTGAATACTTACGAATTTACACTGATGGCCCTGTAATGGCTGACTACTGGCAAAAGAACACTTGACATGCCATATGATCCACTGATGGAATGTTGATGGAAATGAAACTGATGTTTGAGAGTAGGTGACCTATTAATGGCCCATAAATGGCTTACCAACTGTATTCCAGCAAAAACCACACATAATCTATACTTATTGCTGGTAAAATTATGGATAGCCATCAATAGGCCATCTGATGGCTGTGAAGTGGTACATCTATGGACCATTGCTACTGCGATTTGGCTTATTATTATGGGAATTTATATGGCTCTTACTTTTCGCAGATATCTTTTTCAAAGTACACACATACCTATATGTATATGTGTGTGTCTAATATAATTATAGATTATTTGTAAATATATAGTGATAGTAATACATATGGCAAAGTGCTGTAAATACAGTGACTGGTATTGAATAATTTGACATAATTAATATTTTCCATATATTATTGCACGTAATTAAAATGAGAAGGTAAATAAATAAATAAATAAATAAATAAATAAATATATATATATATACTGATATATAAATATATATATATCCACATTTAGAAAAATAACATTTGATTGACATTTTTTATTTACATCACTAAACTATTCATAACTGGGGACTGCATTTCAAAACATATGAATAACATTCAGGTGACGTACATGCAGCGAAAGTTTATATTAAAGGCTATTTTTAGGTCAATATTTCGATTCATTTAGGAATATTTCTCTCAACGACATTATTATTTTTTACCTGCACATTTTTAAGAACTGATTTGTTTGCATGGTAAATTTTAAGGCTAGGGAATAACTGGTGTTGCTTATACTATATTAGTGTTTTTTAATAATTCAAGATCGAATAAATATTCTACATTAGTTCATCTAGATGTAAGAATGCACAGTGGAGTAATGGTTAGCACGCTGGGCTGAAAATACCCTCTTCTGCAATGGTAATCATAATATTTTCATATCGTATAATGTTTTTAATAATGAAGTTAAGGATATAAAAAACAAAAAAAAAGTTGAAATTGATGGTCAAAATAATTATTTTTAAGAGATACAGTTAGACATATGGTGAAAGCATGGCCACCAGCCACCAGCCACCAGTAGGCCATCTGATTGCTGTGAAATGATACATCGATGGGTCATTGATGTTATAAGCACACGGAACTTGCTTGGGCCATTTGTGTTCACCACACCTGGGCCTGTTATGGGCAGAGTATGGTAAGTTAGTGGTGCCACTTCAGGACCAGCAATTGTGCCGGGTCCATGCCAGCTGTTGGCCAACTGTTTGCCGGCTTAGCATCCGACTGTTAACCATCACTGGGTCATATGTGGTTTGCTACATGGGATTCTTTAGGCATGGCATAGACCATCCAGTTTGAGACCCGAAATCATAGAAACAGTGAATTTGTACAGGACTTAGAAAAATAAATTACTGTTTTTTTACCCATTCATGGAAGATATATATATATATATATATATATATATATATATATATATATGTATATATATATGAAATACAATAATCCGGGAGTCGGGATGAAATACAAGGTTCGTAATATTATAAATAGTCCAAGTTATTCTAAGCCTATTAGCGCAGTTAGTGCACTCTTTAGTAGTCATGTGCAACTCGTACAAACTTATAATCAATCTGTAAATCTTAGTTATGGCATAGGGACCCGAGTTTGAAGTCCGAATTTATTAAACAAATATTAGGTTCCTCTTGGTCATAGAAAAATATCGGATGGCGTTTCCCGAGTGCTGGGAAAAATTATATATAGAGCCACATTTATATAGAAAAAAATAGACATTTGACGTTCTGACAATGGGACGTAAACACCGATTTGGAAGCATTCTCTCGCTAAACAGCGAAGAAGTAATGCGACTACGAAGGCCTGCTCTAGACCTCAATGATCACGGAGCCGCGACCTACATCATTGATACCTGATTGTCGCCAGTGCCGATTCTGCGACAGAGTTTTCACATTCGGTCAGCATGCTCGGAGACATGAGAGAACCGCCCGTACGAAGAGTCGTTTTCGCGCGAAGAAGTATGACAACATTGGTCTCATGCAATTTATCCAATGTGATATATTTAGAGAACATACGGAGATCTGCAATGATTCGTCTATTGGGAGCAAGCATGTAATGTCGCCAATATCTCCTGCTATGTTGGTGGGCACCGATTCTACAGGCAATAATGATGAGACAGTTAATGCTAAAGACGAATGAGTTACTTACATCGGGCTGTAGAATCGGTTTGCGCAAAACATACACTTGTAAGACGTTCATGCGAAGTCAACGGACTTCAAAATAAATAGACGTTGACTCTAAATACTGATGAGCATACAACTCCTACGAAGAAAAGTAAACTTGACATTGGGAATTAAATAGGAAAGTGAAGACGATCATGAAGACACCATTGATTATAATGACTATGAAGACAGTGATAGTTTTCAAGACGATGATGATTCTCCCAATTCATTGGCACACCCCTCCAACTAGTTTCCTTCTATAAAAGATGTGAAGAATGCAGAAGGCATGAAGAAAGTTTGTTCATTTGCTGCAAAGAGCGACATTAAGAAGGAGGAAGAGCTGAGAATACAGACATCGTATTTCCCGAAGACACGAATGATTTTGAATACAGACTCAGAATTTTTATCGCTAAACAAAGTGGTGGGAATTACTCGAACATTGAAGAGGTATGTTCGATCGTTAGATAACTTCAGGAAAGGGGCTACACGCGATGGTGTGATGAACTGGTTTTTTCTGAAAATATAATTACAAAATAATAATAAATTATCATTGTAAAATAATAGTTTTTTTTTTTTTTTTTTTTTGCATGCGTCGTATCATTTTATCCCTCACAACTTTAAAGTGGTTCTATGGTCACTCGCCTTTTAATGTATACAGATATACATACGGAATATTTAAGTATAAAAATGCATGAATACTTGACTGCATACAACACATTTGATTCTTTAGACATGTACAAATTTTTGAGACATTGATGTGGTGCTGATTGCAGTGCTGCTTTGGTGCTGATTGTGGTGGTGTTGGTGATGATGGTAGTACTGCAGTCACTGGAGAATGAGTACTTGGATGTGACGTCATTACTAGTATAACTGCTGCTAGAGTCCATACTGTATGTTTCTGGATCCATGTTTCACATACCAGTGTAACTTACGAACATATCTGCTTATATTTTTATAGAGTACCCTATGCTTGGTCAGGATATTTTATGGTGAATACTTGGCTTCACTGAGTAATTTCTGCCTCTAAATAGGACAGAGTTCGTTCACACACACCATAGTTTGAGATCAGGTCCCCGGTACACGATACAGCATATCGTAGTGGCACTTCGGATGCTTATTTAAACATATTGTAATGTGTCAAGGTACTTTTCATTAGTATACTGGACAGTAAATTCTCATGTTGAGGATCATCATTAACTGTCTTGATCACATCACTTAAATTTCTATTTTTTATTTCTTGAACTGTGAATGAAAAACTATGCATGTGTAGCCTACAAAGGTTATCTGCACATTCGCTGCTATTACAAAATCTCACAGTTTCAGTCAGGCATGACATTTGTGTCCAATGAGAAGAAAAAATGTACATATTATTCACATTTCTCAAAGCATATTACCAGGGGATTGTCTGCAAAATGTTCCACACTCTGGAAGCCCGATTACACACTCCAGTAAGATCACTCTGGATCAAACATGTCTGATTGCCAACCGAAGACTGGATGAAGATCGATACTCAGAGAACGAATGTAGCATACCCATCGCTGGTAACTGGCCTGCACATAGTCTCTCAAGTTATTCTGCCATGGTTCAAAATGGTGATGTAAGTTTCTCCATTGCAATGGTTAGACCACCAAGTAATCTTGTAGCTGCCTGGTCTTCTGAGTAGATATAAAATTTTGCTTTAACCCCAAAATGGATATGGGCACTATTCTTTTTCATGACTTACCAGCTCACTGGTAGTGCAGGGTAGCTTCGAGTATGGCCGGAGGTGGTATTCTGGGCAGTTAATAAAGTAGTATAGTGCTGGAACCAAGTTGGAAAAAACCATCTTCCTGATTCATGCTAACCCAGTGTATATTTATGTTGCAGGCTTGTAGTTACTTGTTATACCTGCTGACTCATGATTTTTTACTAGCTTTTATTTAGTTTGACTTGTTTGTATGTATGGTGTCTGTCCCGCGCTCACCATTTTCCTTGTGTAACACTTTACGCGAAAACGGTGAGGAGGGTGGGAATAGGCCTAAGGGGGGCCGATAGTGTCCCTTAGGGAAAGGTGCGAGTTAGGGTAGCTGAGACCACTCATCTACCAGTTTCCGTGGTGGGGGAGTGGGGGGTTTGTGCCTGAAATTAATGTTCGTGTTTACGCGAAAACGGGGAAAGGGGTGGGAACGGGCCTAAGGGGAATCGATAGTCCTCCTTGGGGAATGGGGCAAGTTAGAGTAGCTAACCACCCTTCACTTCACTTCTGGAGGGGAGGGGATTTTGCGCCTGACAATTAAGGTTCGTGTTAACGCGAAAATGACGAGGAGGGTGGGACTGTACCTAGTGGGGAAACGATAGTTCCCCTGAGGGGACATGGGCGAGTAAGGGTAGCATTCCACCTCCCCCACTTCCAGGGGTGTGGGGTTTTTGTTCCCGACAAGGTTCGTGTTTACGCGAAAACTGTGATAAGGGTATCATAGAGATAACAAGCTTAGTTTAAGGAAAATGTGTATTAATTATAAAAGTAAGAAATGCAATTTTATTAGTTTTAGATGATACAATAGAAAACAAGAAAAAGCTATTATTTGAATTGTTAAAATATTATGAAGGTAATTAACATGATCCATAGAGTAGTGACTTGTAAAAGATAATGACATGTAAATACATTATAAATTTACAAACAGTGTGACATAGAGATAATGATAGTAATAATAACAAATATAAATAATGAATTTAACAGAATATATATATATATATATATATATATATATATATATATATATATATATATATATATATTTAAAATATATTTCGTCTCACATTAATTTGCATCATTATGCGTAAGGTTGCTGTGCGAAGTGTGGAAGAGGCCACCAGTGTTTAACTGCACATTTTTAGTATTTTTAGTCTCACTAATTATCGTACCGATGACGGACGAGTAGTGAATGTATACATTATATACCTATTTAAAAATAAAAGAATTAGTGACACTAAAATATGAAAAACAATATTTGAGATCAATGTTTTATGTATAAATGCACTAGAAAGAGAAAAATAACTATAGTAGTAGTTACATAACATGTATAGAATATAAGAGGTGGATGAACAGTAGTAATAAACTTTACTATAAAATAGTATTTTTTAATAAATTTATATTCAATTTATAAAACTTTGGTGCAATATAGAACGTATACCTAATTAACGTGAGCATAGTAAGCACATATCTTGCGTTAGGCTCTTAAATTTTCACAATGTATTATTTATATTTATTTTGCGTAAGCATAGTTAGCACATATCATGTGTAAAGCTCTTAACTATTTGAGCCAAACTTTCATATACTTAATATAAATTGATACAAAAATAATAATATGAAGTAAAGTTTATTGCTACTGTTCGTCCACATCTTACAATTTTTACATATTATGTAACTATTACTATAAGATTTTTTTTCTTTTTAGAGCATTTATAAATAAATTATTGATTTGAAAATGTTTTTCAGTTAATTTATTAATCTTTAATTAACTCCAGTTACCAGACACCGTGCAGGTTCTGACCTGTGAAAATGCTGACACAGCTCTTCCCACACAAGCACAGATGTATTTACTTTGTTAAGGTCAGCTGCGCTGCCTGTCCATGCATGTGATGTCTCAGTGCATTCATGCGATTGGTAAGCTGCAATCATGTGACAACTAGATGATTGACTGACCGGTATCGGAACAATGTATTAATGGTGTAATACGATTGACCCAAAGTCAACATGACGTCTTAGGGCTTGCATACTCGTACATTATAAGCAGCCAGATTCCGGTTAGGAAGCTTAGTTTGACAACGACTGCGGTAAAAGGTACATCGTCTCGGCTAGCTTCTACGCCAGGTAATCTCTAGCTAATTACGTCAAAGGGGAGTGGATACTGCCCGCCTATGTTTCTAGCTATCGACTTCTTCAGCTGTTGCACCTACATCACTACCAGAATCGTCCCCAGTGCAGTGCCATTATTTCAGACTGGCATGGTTCCATAGACTTCTTCAACTGTGACACCTACATCACTACCAGCAACACGATAATGTACAGATGTTACGGTACCAACGACTTCTTCAGCTGTTAAATCTACAAAATCTTCTATGGAGCCATCAAACTTTTCGGCTGAGTTATCGAAAACACCACTGCCAACATTACCTGCTATTTAAGCTTCAGCATTTTCATCTCAAAGAGACCTGCCTGAGTCTCTGTCTGAACCACTATTTCGTCATCAGTGTCACTTTTGTGATAAGATGTTTACTGACGACCGCAATGTACGGCAAATATGAGAGCTTTTAATGTTCCAAGAGTCTTTGTTACGTGTCTTATTTGTGTGACAGGTGTCGTACGCAGTTCAGCCATAGCGACAATTTACTTAGACATGCAAAGACCTGTAAAGGTGAAGGACATTACTCATCAGTATCTCGGTATCTGGTTTGCTCCAAGCAGGTATATTTAGACTTTGGTAGATATCCTTTAACATGTAGTTACCTAGATATCCTCTCCTGCACAGTGTGTCGGTGTAATAAATATCAAGATATTTTCGCAAAAGGTCAACACGAGTGTGAATAGCGAGACGCATAAAATACTGTAACCTACAACAAAGCTGCATGTATTGTGATGAGTATATAATTAAGAATATTGTAATTTTTTAGGGCATGGTGGCTGTAACCAATCAATTAAAACAATTGTGTTTTATTTAATTTTTACCTAATTTGCGAGGGTAAAATTAATTTTAAAAGGTAAAATTTAAAAATAAATTTAATTAAAATGCTTTGGAAGAAGTACTATTTTACTATATGTACATTGAAATATAATAAATTAAAATACTTCTTTAATCTGTACAACATAAAATTTTAATAAAACATATATATTTAATAAATTATGCATGTAACCAAAGGCCGGCATCATACTTGTAAGTAAACTAAATTTTTAATAGGGTGAAAAATTACAGGTTTTTTATAACTACAATTATATGAGGACTGATATCTCACTTGGCCTCCTGCATGATGACATTTACGTATTTTGATCGAGTTATTTTTAAGGTCATTCAAAGTCATGAGGCAATGGTCAAAGTTACCTGCCCCCAATATGATGGTTGCAGTCTATCATTATATGCTTACTAAATTTCATGTATTATGTGTCGAGTTTTTGTTGTCAAGGTCATTCTATATCATAACATTCTATATCATACGGTCAAGGTCTTATGCAGTAGTAGTCTGCAATTTATTATGCTTGGCGACTTTAATGTATTTATCATCGAATATTTTATTTTAAGGTTTTTCAAGTTCACAGGGTTAAAGTTAAGATATTCTGCATCTGATATGGTGGCAGTAGTAGGTATGTAATGTAGTATCTTTTTTACTTTTATTTTAAAGGTTATTCAAGGTCACTGGGGGTCAAGATCATGAGACAGGGATCAATGGTAAAAGGTTAAAGTTCAATTTCTAATGATCACTAGATTCCAAGATGTTGGACAGGTGATGTCTACCAAGAAGGTGGTCACTACCAATATAGTAGTCGAACGATGGTTTGAGACCAACATGGCTGCCTTCAGTAGCATATGTAAACAAATGAAGAACTAAAAACATATTTTACTGCCTCCAGTAATATATAAACATATTATGCCTACCAACATTGCTGCCTCCGGTAGCACATATAAAAAAATGATAAACGAAAAAACAAATCTGGCAGCATACGATGCAATGAATATAGGTGCGGAGAGTGGGACTGAAGGAGATAGTCGTCTGCTGGATGTGGAAACGTAACTTTTAAAAATTTATGTTTACATGAGATTTTATATATTTTTCGTGACTTTTTTGTAGAAAAATGGAAGATTCTAAGCGAAAAGGGTTCCAGGGGATTACAATTTTGAAAGGATTTTAAATGAGTTTTTAGTAAAAAAATTGAAAATTGTTTTTATTTTTTTACAGTTTAAAAAAGATGTTTTAAAACAATTTTTTATTAACATTTGAAAATAATTCTTATAAATGTTTAATAATCAAGTATTTAACAAATGTTTAATAATCAAGTATTTGATAAATACTTTATAATTTTTTCAGAATTTTTTGGATTTTGTGGTCAGAGTTTACTGGGTACAAGTTACAGGTCAAGGGCAAAAGGTCCAGGTCCAGATTACATGGATCCAAGGTGGCGGACGGGTGACGTAATAACATGGCGACTAGCTGGCTCTGGTTCCGATGCCCGATGCCTGATGCCCGATGCCCGATGCCCTTGAGCATCAATGATCTATTTCCTACTACTTGCGTATCGTCCAGGGGCAGTGAATTGCGTCAAAATCGAGAGAGATACTAAACACATATTTCTCGTTCCTATCAAGGATCATACTAGCAGAACACTCCTTCTCGTGGTCAAAGAATTCATAGAGCCTGTTGACAAACATAAGCAATTGTTGACGCAATTATAATTGCCTTTCAGACAAATACTATGATCATCGGGTAAAAAGTAGCGTGAGTTTTGTTGATCACTAGACAAGGACAAACATCTAAGATCATTCGTGGCAGGATATGCGTCACAGTCTACCTAGGTACGTTAGGATGACACCACATTTAATCTGGTACTTCGTGGTGTTCATGTTTCGCCACCGGTATTCTGACGAACGCGAGAATACCTGCATAATTTCCTACTCACTGCGAAGGAGTTGTATTCACACCCTACCTAGGTGAGTAATGTGAGATACGTTGGACATTTTTATTAAAGTGACGACAGTGCTTGATTTACGTGACTCGTTATTGTAACATTTCTGACAGGCGGTAGCGACTCAGCGTACCCAACCCTCGTGAAAAAAGTTCAAGCATAGCCATGTAGCACTCACAAATAAGCATTGCCAAACATTATGCGCGATGCCAGAGTCCCAGCTCCACCAGGGAGTAAATCTCGAAAGCAATGATTCAAGGCAGGCCGGCAGTTTTTTTTAGATAGTCGAGCACATAGCGCATAAATATCCATTAAGCTTGGAGTTGGTCGAAAAAAAAATAGGATGTGTGTGCTAATGCGCAATAGTGCATCAACACACATATATTGTGGTTCAATAATTGTGAAGCGCCATGGAGTTAAGTTTTACTTTCTGCGTTTGGTGCAGTAAACACACCGATTTAACATAGATTATAGAAAATATTTATGAGTTTGACAGGTTGATTTCCACAATCTTCATAGCCCTGGCCACTATCACGTGTGGTAGTATGTAATGTGAATATTGTGATACCCCTATTGGATATGAGTTCAGTGTGAATAGTATTGTGGATTTATACCATTTTACAAAATTTATATATTGTTTTTGGAAAAGCACCGATCTTTAACTATTACCTTAGTCGTGTAATTTTTTTTATTTACGTGGCTTTTAGTTTTAGTGGTTTCAGTGTAGGAGCAGAAGGTTCCGAAAAATTCTTGGAAGTGTTATTTGTTTGTATAGTTTTATAAAGAGCGGAACTTAAAATTCTGTCTTCCTGTGGAGTGAATTTTTGTGTGTGTGTGTGTGTGCGTATGTGTGTGTGTGGAGGTGGTCACAAGTGTACGGTTAAGTAAGACATTCCACCTTAATAAGTAGAGCCAATGAAAAAGTCATCATAATCTAGAAAACTAGACAGATCTTAAACCCAATTCATGCTCTAAATTGATCTTGACTAACCTCGAAGTTGTGGACTTTTGAAAGTCTTTAGCAAAGGCGTAGAATTTTGGAATGTATACATGCGTCTAGTATTAAACCCAACATTCAATACCACATGTCCACAGTGTATTTAACTAAGCGTACACAATACTTAACCGTATAACTTACACGTACACAAATATAGTTTCACGGAATTATTGAATTTGAAAATGCATTTTTTGTAGGAAAATAACATATTCGAGAATATTTTGGCGCATGCAACACTTAAATCGAAACAAAAAAAATAAAATAAAGACATATAAACAAAGAAAATAAACATAGACTATTTACATCGCCGGTACTTACTGTAAACAAGAAAAGATTTCAGAAAAAAACCCAAAATAAAGCAACGACGGAGCCACGCTGCCAACAGTGTGCACTGCCACATTAATTATTTTTTCTTGAGAATTACTGTCAAATTAAAAAAAAATTATTATAAAAATGCACATTAACAATTTTTAATACGCATATTTCTGTTTCAAGAAACCCTATAAATATATGTGCGTATGTAATGTCTAAAATTTAATTTATTAATTCACCCATAACAACAGACAGCGTTACGTTACGGTAACGTTAGCTCAATTAATTATTACGATTGGTTTTAGGATTTGGAACGTAGGAAATAGGCCTACATATCGACTGTTCAAAAACAGGTTTCTGTAATGTAAGACTTCAATTAAGTTTTACAAAATATTGTAAAAATTTATTATTTTTAATCTATACAAAATGTTACGAATGTATAATAAATATTACCCTCCGATTTTCGAAATATAGGTGGATTGATTCAATTGCACTTAATCGAAACTTGAAACATTTATAATTTGACTTGCGTATGAGGTAAAAATATGTATATAAATAACGGCGTCGTAATTGTGGTACTTGGTGTGATGCTACTGTTGAATTCCATTACAATCTGTTTGATGTATTAAAAGTTATTAGGGGGTGAGGGACATACATACCAGTTCGCCAGACAGACATCCAGTTGATCGTATAAGTCTAAATTTCATTCGGAACGTAGGCTAAAAACAATATAAGATTTCTAATTTTAATAAGTGAGAGCTACCAACATATAATAAAGGTTTTGGAAATCCTGTATGAGAATAGAGTCGAAAATAATATTCTTCCGAGGAAACAATTTTATTGCTTTCAAATATTGTATTATATTTTGTTATCCAAGAACACTTTTCAGATATGCAAAAAATAATTTAATCGTTTACCATTATAAAAAAAACCATGCAAATTTACTGTTTCGTCTAACACAAACAGGCGTTACTATTTGAAAAAATTAAACTTTTTGGAAACACAACCAACTATATTTACAGACATTCACTACAGTAAAGGGGATTTATTTTTATTCTGTTGTTATAAATCTCTTTACAATAAAGTTTTAAAACTTCAAACAAATAATTTTTTGCACAGGTACTGAAAGTGTTGTTTATTCAGTATTATTAAAAACGGAGCAATTTTACTGAGAATATAAACTTTCTATCAAGTATTGCTTAATGTCACGGTTTTATTAACTCAATTAAACTGTCTATAAAACAACCACCATCAAGGTGATATTAGGTACTGTTAATTCAGTTCTTAATGTTACATCTTGGGAATTCACGCAGAGCGAGAGGTTTCTATGGCCCTTATACGCAAACAGGCGCTCCCCGTTCTTCACTCTCTACCAACGTCCATTCCGCATGCCTGGTCACTTCGCAAGACGGGGAAGAGGATTTATTATAAATTTCTTCGAAATTGTTTTATCGTATTGTGTCGCGTCTTGCTCGTATTCGGAAATGGCGGTATCGAATTCCACCTGGCTTTACCGAGGATGATTTTCCCAATTTGTTTCCTAATCTGCTTTCTACTACTTTTCGTAACATGTACCTGCCATTCCAGTTCTTCACTTGTTAAATTAAGATTCTTATCAGTTCGATTGAATAATAATATTCAATTGCTATAAACTCTTCACTGTTAATTGTTCACTTAAAGCTCTTTTTAATATCTCCTTTTCCAGCACAATTTTTTATTTTTAGTTTACCACCATATTTCAAAGAAGCAGTTTTGACTCTGTAAAGTACAGTTGTGAATTGTTTGGGACCATAACTATACTACTAGTAGACTTAATTATTTACTAGTATTAAACACAATTATTTCAAATAGTTTAAAGTTCACAAATTTGAATGTCACACCACGCGAGGACATCGAAGTTATATATTTACACCACAACCAACTTAATTGGTCGATGGGTTTTCTGGTAGATGTGTCGTTTCCCCCTCCCTTGTATTCCGGCGTTTCTCCATAGTCACCTCTCACTTCACGCTTATCGGGTCTAAAGATCTCGATTTTAAGAGCCGCCCAAATCTCTTCATTCATTTGTTTTATCTTAACTGGCAGCATGCGTGTCAGTGTTTTAAGTCAAATACACACAGATGCTGGCAGGTATATTTTCCCAATGTTGTTTCAAAGGCGATTAATTAATCACGAGTTAGCCTTATACTTTTTAATCCAATGGGGCCGTAAGTGCTAACAGCACAACACACCGTGGGAAAAAGCAGCTGTTCGAATTAGTAGTCGTACTGACTTGCAGGGAATGTTGCGGTATCCAATTAATGACTTAATAGTAATTCACATCATTGCCGAATATCAAAACCAGACTAACAGCATTTCAATGAATTAGAATCTTCGGATCATTTGCAATACTTTGAAAAGGCAGACTCATGCTTGACTCGCAAAAGGCGCAGAAGCCAACGTGTTAAATATTAATTGGTTTTAAAAACAAACGGATGATTTCTTTTCTTTAACATGAAAACTCATGAGCTAACCGTGTAAAATAAGGGATATATACTAGATGGTAATAATAAGACACACCCGGACAACCTGTGCCACTTTAGTAAAAGTGATAATCGCAGTCAGTATGAGATATCGTTTAGCTTGAGCGCGGAAAATAATTTATATGTAAATAAACTATAACGACACATAACGTACGAACTAACGTACAAAAATATATTTTGTGCTACGTTTGCTTGTGTTATCTTCTTTGTGTCCCCCAGTGTCATGTTGGGGGGGGGGGGGGGCTGTGCTTCACAAGACAGACTTCTCGCCCCCCACCAGTTGATTACTGGTCAGATAACTCAGATCTTCGAATGTAAGAAACGTGGCAGATATTGCCATTAACCGCTTCCCACGTCCTTGCTGTTCGCCGCTGCTCCATTCTCACCTCATTCTATACTCATCGGCGTTCAGATCTCTCAACTCACAACAGTGACATTCGCATATACCAGGGTTGTTCCATGAAACCTGAGACTTTTATAATAATAATTAATCAAAATATTCTTCCCCTTCAATTTAAGCACTAATTAATGCATATAAACTTTATTCTCTTCTTATAAACTTTCGAAAGATGTCTTCAAAAATATTTTTGGTGCATTCGTCGTCCTTTAAGGGTTTATTTGAGAGTTGGAAGCAAAACTCGCGTTACGCTAAATTTCGTCTATAATGGGGAGGGGCAATTTAGAAAGGCCTTTCCGACCAACATGTCACAACATATGTCAGCTCCGGGAACTTGTAGGACGTTACAGCGTAGAGTCAGCGTAAGCTGTACAACATTTTCTAGTGTTTCTGAAGCAGTCTTGTTAACAGAACACAAAAGGATGTTGCGTAAATGTTTTTTCGCGTTACTAACGCTGTAACCAAATTCAAATCGCGGCTGACGTAATATGGTTTGGATCAGACAAACGTAGTGCCTGGTTGCAGTCAAAGGTACGACTTTGTCAGTAGATGGCTGATCAATCACGTTTCTGGTAAACGGCAGTCCCAATATTAACTGAACAGGCCTGGTTTATATTCATGCAGTATCCTAGTTCTTCGTGTGTTTCGTAACTATATAAAGATTTTTGTATCAATTTCTTTGTGATATCTGACTTCGTTATCCGTGAGTAATTTTACACGATATATTTAATCATGTGTTGTCCATAACTAATTCATGACTTGTTAATTACATTCACTTATTTTAAATCAATCTCTTATCAATCATATTGAGTGTTCGCTGCGTTACACAGTAACGCTTTATTATACCCTAGGGCCGGAATAAGTTAAAATGTTGTAACACTTCAGTTTTCAGACTTTTAGTCACCTAGGCATAATTTTCATTTGTGTTGTACGTAGAATAATTTTATAATAGTTCTTGATATTTTTGTATACTGTTTATTTTTTCTTTCTTTTAAAAATATAGCAATAATAGTTCCCTTATTTTATGTGATTACAGAATAAGGGTATACTTATTATGTGTGTTTACTATATTTTATTCTATGCCGCATATTTATATGTATTTCCTTTCCCCAGCATTACTACGTGTATATTTTACGGCCTATAACTCTATGCTATTTAGAGGCTACTGAGGTTTAAGTGGTATTTAGAATGAATTTTTAGTGGTGAATCTTGCGATTGTCTGTAGGGAGCCGAATATTCCGGAGCTAGACTTCGCAAGTGTAGAACGGCCACTATATCTTGAATCGTGCAACGAGATGGAAGGACGCACGCCCATGTGTGTGGTAGGGATATGAATTTTAAAGTAGTAATGTAGGAAAGTCCGAGTTTTGCTCCTGAAACATATGGGCCGTCATCACGAGACGAACACGCGAGCTGTAAGTTACAGTAAGTAGCCTGATAGAGCCCCCTCCGCGTTAGTTTCAGGCAGGTAGATTTTGACCTTGTTAACAGACCATTAGGCCGTAAGATGGGACATCACCTTAATTTACATTACACTGGGAGAATGCCCATCGCCGCATTACGATATTCAAGAACGTCCACATCTACTGGAATCTAGGTAAAATATAAGAACACAGAGAAGAAATTGAGTATAACACATTCTCGCCATATTCCTATAGCCTGAACAGTTCAAACATTATGATGGCCTCCATGTTGTTGACATAACTTTCTGACTTTCCCGTCGTTTACCACGGTAAACCCATAAGAAACTTTTATATGCCAGGAGCTATTTTTTTTGACAGTTTCAAATTTAAATAATTTATTGGAAGACACATTTCACAGTTCATGACGATTATATTTTAACACTTTTTAATAAACAAATTGCAAGGGCTTCAGTTTAGTAACAACCACTATTTCTATTCCTTGAGTCAAATTCTATTTTTTTAATTACCATCCTGATTGGCATTACTAATTGTCAATGTGAAATCAGTAATTTAAAAGTTAAATTTAATATTTTAATTTTTCAAATCTAAGTAACCTTTTGTTGTCTTTTCGTAAAAAAAAGCTAGTTTTACGCTGGTCCTTCTGTGTAATTCCATTAGTTACCTGTCTCCAAGTATTTTTCCCTGCCCAACTAGGGTCCAACATCGTGTATAAATAGTACACGCCACGTTAAACTGGGTAAGGTAGCGTGTGTTCCCTATGTTCCAGCCTCGAAGGTTCCGAGCTAGAGTATCCCGTCAGTCACTTGGCAAGCGTCACTGATATTTCAACTGAATTATTAACATTTTAATTTATGTGTTCATGGATAAAAATGTGAAAAACTTGGTTTTCTGTCAAGCACATTATGAGAAATCCAGCCGTCAAAGGAAAATTATTTTACTACAGAAGTGTGCCCATAACCTTGGTTCTTGCAAATTATTCATATTTTACATTCTAATAATTGTAATTTAAGTGTTGAAATCATTCATGAATGTAAGTGTGGCATATGAGCACTGTGGCGACTAACACATCCATATATACAGCGAAGGCACACGTTTAAACACATTTTAACACATTTTACGCTTACGCCTATATATAAAAAATATCCTCTCACACTACCACGTTATAAATATTACGTCACGACGCATTACAAAATAGTAATAATATTTAATAAAGTCGCTCTTATCAAGGTCATTTGAACATCTCTCTTAATCTATCTCAGGCTGAATATCAGTACAATATTGACCTTATTTTGCCCGTTTTATTCTTGTGCCCTTAACTCGTGTGATATACTTGGTAATGAGAAGAAGCAAAAAAAATTGCAAATAGTTTTAGAATTTATAACTAACACCAATTCGCAATAGATCACGTCCACTAAGCATAGGTATAAAATGACATTGTTTGAGAAAACTCTATAAGGTAGGCCATTACCACAAATGACCAGACATCAATATTCATAAATCAAGGAAATCTGACCATGGCCAACGCTCGTAGTTTTTTGAACAGCTGGTGGCAAAAACGTGGCTGGTAACTCAGCATTTGCAGGTATATGATAGGCGGATAAGGTAGGGTATAAATAAATGTGACTTCTATCACAACGTGATTTTTTTGGAGTGGAAGAGGACGGATGCCTGTCTACATTCAGTTATTCTCGGCAGCGTTCGTTCTGGCTCAGGAAAAAGTAATGAGACGTCGCGGTCAACTAAGCGACATCTCGTTAATCTGGGAAAATAAGGTACGTGACTACATCGCATAGGAGAGTGCTTCCGTGGTATACAAATGCACTGATATTTCCGCCTCACTTTTAATCTGCAGCTATTATGTTTTCATCGCATATCTCGCCTTAAGTAGGGGATAAATTGAGAGCACGAAACATTAAGATTTTTTATTATTTTTTCTGTTACATTGTGTATTTTTTTGTTTGGTTTTATATATATTTTTTTCTCTGAAGTATTTCGTTTTCATTGTTATTGTTTTGGATTCTCTTTTATTTTTTGCAATGTTGCAGAATTGCAATACTAATTTTCGTTTTTCCTTAGCATTTCCTTGATAATGGTAGAAGTACCATTTATTTATTGTTGTTTCTTTAGTCAGTAATTTTTGCTATGAGTGCTTTTGTTGTATTCTGTATGCTTTCCATATTTTGATTATTTTCATTCATTGTCAAGAATTATATAAAGATCTGAACAGTTTGTATTGAGCTGTTGTCTGTTGCGTTTATTTAATGTTCAGCATTTTTCATTCTTCCAGTTTTATTCTCGTCTATTGATTATATTTTTATGTTTAATATAATCATTACTAACTTGCAGTTTTCTCACACTTTTAAGGGTTTTTGTATTCGTCGTGCCTTATATCGTTAAATATTTTGACTTTCTTTTCACAATGGGCACAATCCATTTAAACTTTCAATGTAAACCACATAAGGGGGTAATAACAGAACTGGCTTTAACGTCACGGTTTTGAGTCGCTGTTATGCTGCAAAATGTCAGGGACTTTGGAAAGGAGGGGCATGGGGGATTTTTCCCCTCACCCAATTTCTCTAAAGGGCACCAAAATATTCATGTGTCATAACTCCAGGTGTTCATACTGTATATTTACTTATGTTGAAGATCACATATAATAATATGCAGTATGTTTTAACTAGTATATATTCTTTGGGTGATAAACGTGGATATCTGAAATACAACTTTGCTATACATCACACAAGCACAAGCTGGAAAAGCCATTATGTAGGAGGACTGGCATCCATAAGCGGGGGATCAGTATACAGCTGCTCAGTGCAGGTAAATCTCTGGCTATCTTGACAGTCGGCCACACACGATCCCTTGTCAGTACTCTCGTGTGCTTTTCGTATCCTCCCACGTCGCTCTGACTTCCTCGCACTCGGATAAGCTTGTGGTCTGGATAGAGTGCACTATCCTTTTGGACTATCTTTCTTACATCTGTGGGTGTTCACGCCAATGCCGGAGAAGTTTTGCCACTTATTACGGCGATTATTCTCAGCAGATGGGAGCCCTTCAGGTCTCCTTCGCCTGGGAGAAATTGTGCGAAAGCACTTTTATAATTGTTTTAAAAAACTCGATTTTCTGAACGGACGCATTATCCAGCATCAAAGGTATCTCATTATTTAAATGACTTTGCCCCCTTCAGGCCCCTGCTGTTTCCTTGACCCGAGGAAACAGCAAGACTGAATCCCATATGCATAAATTTTTTTAAGCATAAGTAAACAACTGGTAAAAGCCAACAAGAAATGGTTTTTCAAGTAGACTTGGAATATCATTTGCTTAAATAAGTTCAGAAAACATGAAGTGTGCATTAAGTATTATTTTAATCAGTTTCTGTTCTTTCTTTTCTTTGCTATTCAAAATTATTTTTATAGTATAAAAAATATAATTTACAAACATTCTGAGGAAATATTACGATGACACATATACTTTAAAGGCTATCTGTTAAACCTACAGCTTCTTTAAAAATAATATGAATTCTGAGTAAAAGTTCTATCATAATACATGTTACTCAAAATACCCTCCCCTTACAGGAACTCAGATACATATAAGGAAAAGAGTACATATACTTACAAGCCCCCTTTAATTATTGAAAACATCGTAAAAAGGGCACTTTAAAATCGCAAAACCTTTATACTCATCATAAATATATTCAGAAGGGATAACCGAATATACATTAAATTTTCCGTACATACAATTCAATGGACATATAGGACCAAAGCCGAGCTCGTGTTTTAATAGGACTTTCATGAATTAATTCTCTAAAACTTGCATTAGGCCTTGCATGACAAAATGCGATCTAACTTTCATTCACCTAACCTATAGTTTAATAGGCCTTGCAAGACAAAATTCACTAAAAACTTTCATTTAATAAACCTGTAGTTTAATAGTTCTTGCATGACAAAATTCAGTAAAATTTTCATAACATTTTCAAGAGAATTTCTTTCATGATCAACAACAAACTAATGAAATATGGCAATAGAACAAATATAATAAATGTCTAAAACTCCAAGGGCGTTGACTAACCTGCCACCAAAATAAAATATTAACAAATTTAAAGTTCCATTTCTCTCCTCTTGTCCTAGGACCAAAGTAACGGCTTTTCAAATAGAAGCCTCAACTCAAAGGAGAAAAACATAAATTCCCTTTTTTAGTAAAGAGAAATCAGAAATATTATCTGCCAGAACAATGATCATAAAAGCCCATGCTAGGGCATCTAGCCTTTTGTCAAAGTGACGTTATAACCTACTTGCTTGTGAAGCCTATCAAGAAATTAACGTGAATTATTACTTAACTGTTATGATGATGGTGCTCCCCCGAGGTCGAAATCGTCTGACCCTGAACGAGCAAAAGGACAAGGCATATATACTATTATATTGCAATTATTACCTGGAGGGGTGAATCAATTCTAAACCCCAATAATAATCAACTGTTTGCCCTGCAAAGGCAGGAACCAATAAAATGTTACATACCCATATTTTGACTGCGATCGTTACAATTGGTTGAAGTCGATAACCGCAGTCAGTATTCACTATACCACAGAGGGGTGTAAGTAATGATCGGCGAATGAAATTAAAAGCTGCCAATGTGACGGCGTTCTGCGCAGATGGCAAAGCAAACCCCTCCGCTAAGAGGGGAAGGCGAACGCAGCGCTCAGCTCCGCTAACAGCAGGAATAGAAACTACAGGTGCCATAATAACCCTTATCGATCCAATAGCTGGTTGTACGACGTTCTCTTTATACAAAAGGCAAGAAATAATTTAATTTTCACTGCATTTCCGGGCCGCAACCACACCAGCAAGCAGGTCAGAGGTAGACAATATGTTCGTTTATATGTAGAATATTCAACTAGTCCAAATTTCGTTTTTATTTTCAGCAAACATTTTCACGTGAGTATAACTTGTCTCGTTGAATCGTCTAATAGGGGGGAATGCCAGAGACAACAAAATCCATGCAGTTGTCTCACCCTCCCTCCTGATAAATAAATAACTGAGAAATGTTGCATCGCCCTTGGAAGGTGTTATGCGAATTTTATTTAGTAGGTATTACAGCAATCTGTGGGACTGTCTCTGGTTCACGTTGCACCTCTTGGCACTGATAGCGGCTGTATTTCAGGATAGCCATACCAGTTCCAAATAAAATGACAAATTCATGTTATTTGAATGTCATTGTGTAATATTATCAAGACGTTTAAAAAATATATATTTTTCTTACAGAATATCTGCATATCTTAGCACAGGCATAAAAATTAATAAGCATGGCTGCAATAGCACGCACCATAAGACTTTTTACAGGCAAAATAAAATGTTGTATCAATGTATTTAGTAAAACGATTTCGACCAGTATTTATCAAAATGTCAAGTTATATGTGCACTTTCTGATCAAAAGTATCCTGACACCCCTCTGTATACGCAAACTCTTGCCTAGATGTCACTTATACCAACACTGCCTCTATAAAAGTTGACAGTGTGTTCGATGTTGGTCAGTGCAGTGCGATACCGGTAGAATTGTTGGTGCAAGGTAGCTCGCTGAATTCGAATGTGGTGTAGTTATTAGTTGCATCAGCAAGCAATCTGTAAGTGCCATTTCCGCCCATCTCAAGTTGCCCACATCGACAGTCAGCGATGTGATTGAGAATTGAAAACGAGAAGATACGGCCACAACAACACCACGACCAGGTAGGACACATGTGCTGATGTACATGGACCGTCGAGCGTTGAAGAAGGTGGTACGGGAACATCGCATGTGAAAGTGTGATACCACCATTCGTAAATTCTGCAGTGACACTAATTGTGCAGCTCTAATTATGTGACTGCACTGGGAGTTCCGAGGACTGCGGCAAAAATATCATGCACGTGCCCGTAAACCACATTTTCCTTCTGTGAGTGAGAAGCACCTTATTTGGTGGTGTAAAGAGTGCCGCAACTGGAAAGTGGACGGGTGGAGAGACACTATTAGTAGTGATAAATCATGCTTTAACACCTGCAGTCCGATGGGGGTGTTTGAGTGCGGCGAATGCCAGGTGAAAGCCACATGCTGGCCTAGGTAGTGCCCGCGGTGAAACTCAACGGAGGTGGAATGACAGTGTCGATATGTTTCCCGTTGATGGGAATTTTATTACCACGGGGCACATTGGAAGGCTATAATGACAGTTTATCTGGCATGGTAGATCACTTCAGATATGATATACTGTGTATCAGAATGACAGTGCTCCCTGCCATAAATCAAGGTAGGTTCGTAAGTGGTTTTCTTAATAAAATGTTTCTGGAAATGGACTCGTCAACTCAGAACCCTGACCAAAATCTCAGTGAACACTTCTGGTTTGAACGATCAAAATCTCTTATAAAACTAGCTACAGTACAGCAGGAAATATATTAGGCCATTCCCCCTTACGTATTCTGACACATGGTTTATAGTCTCTCTCTCTTAGGGTTGGAGCAGTAATAAATGCAATGAATAAGGCCACCATGTATAAGTGATTGTTACTGGGCAGTATATCTGAGGGACACTTATATTTAAGACAGTTTCGCGAAGGTGTTATGATATTATTGATCAGATAGTGTAAACTTCAAACTTACCTTACAGAAATTTTCTATAAGGACGTCATTATCCCTGTTTTTGCCTAATGTAATTAAAATGTAATTAAGATTGATATCCAATGTTCTATTTACATTGGCCAACCAAAATAACTCCGTATAGGGGCTCCAAATGAAAAAGTTTTCCATTCAAAGGTTGTATAACTGGAAGGTGGAAATAACACTGCTAGGTTGTCAGCCTTATAGCACATTTTATGCGTGCGATACAAGTATTAATATCAGTATTTTAAATAACATAATGTATATTTTGGTTAATAGTTCAATGAAGTTCATCAATATCTATAAAAAATGTATCACAATGTACCAACCGAATAAACAGGTCGTTAAAATGCCACAGACGTTGGGACTCATAAGAGTTCATGAAGACCAGTTATGTGAGGCCTTGTCGCACGATTGAGCTGCATGATACAATAAGACATTGACTGTATGCATTTGATGTAGAGGTGATTTAAACGTGCAGGTACCCAGAGTTGTGCAACCTATTTCACACAGAAATCGCTTAGATGAAACAAAGGAACACATATTACGTAACAACTATTCAATCAGTCATCCGTGTGCACTCCAATAAAACACGCTGCAAGGTGAGAGTTGTCGTAAAGAAACATACTCCAGGTACTAAAAGGTAGATATGCTGCTCATCTATGGAGAATGTAAATTATCATATGAATTTGTTCGTATTATTTTACAGTACAAGATAGAACGTTCAAATAAGTGGTACTCAAACTCACACACTGTTCAATTATTACATTTATCAATAGCTTGGTTTGCTCACGCGTCTTTCATTCAGTTGAAGGTCGGCGTAATGATAGTCAGGCGGAGTAACTCTACAGAGAGCAATATCCTGTCAAGACCCCGCCATCCAGACAGATGTTTTCCGATCTCATTAAGAAGCTTTATGAAATGGATAATTTAAATTTACAGCAATGCAATCGTCATAGAACTAGCGCAGATGAAGCTACTGAGGCTCATGTTCTCGCTGCTACAGCAGTTACTCCACACATCAGTATACGCCAACTTGAACCCGACATTAGCATTCCGAAAACGAGTGCAAATCAAATTCTTATATGTCATACGTTCCATACCTATCATGTACACTTACGCCATGAGTTTCACTGGAATGATTTACAGTATCGCGTATATCTGTGTCAATAGGTACAGCATCAAATTATCGCCTCTGCGAACTTTTTTTTTCTGATGTTCTTTTAACTGGTGAATTGTCATTCTCCAACTAATGCCAAGTGAATACGAGGGGCCTGTATTATTTGGCCGTCAAGAACCCACGATGCCTTTGATTGGTGGGTCATCAACGTGAATGATGAGTTAAGGACTTCCCCTATATAGCTCAAACACAGCCAGCGGCGGGAGAGCGGATGTTTTCGGGGACAACTGGGCTTGCCCTGTCTCGTCAACTTCACGGTTGGTTTGCTAGGGGTAGGTGATGCCACGTGATCGTGAGAGGGGAAGATGCGCGGTTCTGGTTGAGCGTTGGCATTTGAGGCCTAAGTTGCAGGTGGTACGTTTGGCCACAACACTCCAGCCCCAAGGTCATCGCCGTCGTCCCTCATTACGATGTACAAACTCTTCGAATTTTTTTCTCCGCACGACACAGCGCGAGTTGTCTGAAACTTTCGCTAGGTTATGATAGGTGCTGTATTTGCTGCATAAAATTTCAAGTTACGATACTGAAGTGTCTGATAATTCTATGAAACGAAACAAATTTTATCCACTTCATAAATTTGAGCCTTTAGTCATAAATGCACCATTAGCTTGCCACGTAAAATAAGGGAACACCTTGCAATGAATTCCTATAAAAATGATTTAAACTAAGACACACTTGTGTTGCAAAACAATACTCGCTTTTGCATGGGTTACTGAAAGATTAAATGTTTGATTTAGGGACATTTACGCGAGTAAAGAAGCTGACGTGATATTTAAAACTTCGTGGTTTAGAAATACATAACCAAAGGGAAGGGGATGTTTCGTTAAGTTAATGTGTTCTCGGGGCTTGGCACCAAAAAAAGTCAGCTAACAGAAATGGCATGTTCGCGACGTAATTATTCTCTGCATTAAATTATACGTATGAGATGATGTGTATCTGATAGTTTGCACAAATATATTAACAAAGGTTATCTTTGAATTCATTTTGCAATGGGGGAAGCGGACTAACAGTTCAATTAATTAGGACATTCGCAATTGCAGCACTTAAGTGTGTCACAAGAAACTAAATGACATGAAAGTAGACATTTTAATGGATTATGATATGTGCAGGTTCACTTTAATGTAAGCATGTAATGCTTCTAGTCGTGAGGTATAGTGTCAACACATGTAGAAGAGAAGAGCATAAGACAGGTCAAATAAACACATAGACTTAACGACATAAACAGTGAAGAAAATAATGCTTGAACTCACTTTTGAAGAAATGTATTTACATAACCATAAAAATAGTTCCCCTTTCACATTTACAAATTGTTGCCAGTAATACGAAAGTTTTGTAATTAAGTGTTTCAGTTATCATTTGTAAGTCTAGCCGGTTTCATTCTTTTACTAAATGCTTTTGCGGCACAAGAACAACATTATTTACTGCCATGCAATCCCTAAAGTGCATAGGAAAAAACGTGAATTCAAAGCTAAAATGTTGCTTCATGCCTAAATTTGAGCACAAACTTTTTACAAGTAATACTAGATTGGAAGAGGCAACAAACTTGAAAACAGGGTATCAAGATGGATTAAAAAGTTATAATTACAAATATCGTACATATCATGATTAGAGACCCGGAAATTTCCCGGATTCATCCGGCAGCAAGCTAAACTCCACAATCCGGTATGTAGTCGGGGCTTAGTTAGTCGTTTATTGGCTATTGATCCAGTTAAATCTCAGACAACGTAGCACCGGATTCGGCAGTATTTTTACTGCAGGTGACTTATTGGTTCAAATTCGTCCAAGGCGTGGCTTACTAACTGCGATCCAATTGGAAACAAGGTAAATGTACACGTGTTTGAAGTCTAGCGTGGCTTCAAATGATCTCGCGAAATTTTCGGGTCTCTGCATGATACAATCTTGCACATAAAGAGAGAAAGATTCTAGCAGATACTTATAATACGTTCAAGTTCATTAAGATAGTAACAATAAATTAAAAGTCATAAATTTGTTTTATGTCTCAACCAGACAAGACTTCGTGTGTATTAATCTTACATACAGTAGTCCTAATTAATGGTATCATGTACATGTTATTTTCTGCATGATTATACATTAGAAATAAAATGTGTGTCATTTATAATTTACATTTTTTTAAACTTTCGTTAATTTATTGTAAAAAGGACAAGGAAAAAATTTGCTGAAAAACTCTGGTGATCAGAAAATTATATTGTATGTAGAAATATTTAAGAAGGATATACGGCAGACTCTTTTTACGAACATCATGCACTTAGTAAAAATCTGTACATTATAATCACTATAAACAACTGATTAATGTGTGTGTGTGCGAGAGAGAGATTTAGGCGCCTCATAACAGGCGAGGTCTTCAGGTGGAAGTGAGTAGCATCTGAAAGCAATGGTGAAGGAAATGAGAAAACCCCAAGGAAACCCACCGGTAAATGGCAACGTCCTCCATGTTTCTTGCGTGCAAAAATCTGGGGCGACCCCGCAGGTAATTGAACCAGGACCGCTGCGCTGGGACACGAGTAATATAGCTACAGCACCATCGTAGCTCTCTAACAGCTCTCTAATCCATGCTTGTAACAAAATAAGGGAAGGTAATACTAAAGTAAAAGAAAACAAAGTTCAATATAAACCAAAATCATATTGCGGTGTGCAATATTTCCTAATAATATTATTATGTTTATAACAGACGCAAAATCATCCGAACCTGAAAATTGATTTGCCTATTGGTCACTTACAGTTAGAGCACATTGTGCTGAGTTTCACTGTTGCATTGCGAAATTGGATGAAACATTTATTTTAATCTCAGAAAAATTAATTCGTTATTACATTGTTGTCAGAAGTTAAGATTTGGAATACTTTGGCTTATTTTCTTCAATATACTGAAGCATCAGTATAATATAATGTTGTACCTTTTTTCTCTGAGTGCTTTAAAATTGAATTAAAAATGCACGTGATCGTAGCAGACTTTTTAATTTATTAAATATTCGTTCTCAAACAAATAATCACTCAATATATTAATTTTAAAAGCTTCGAAAATTGAATAATGAATGCAATATGACACATTTAGATAGAAGAGCTTTCAACAGTGTCACAGAAAAAATAACATCAACGATGTTGGTTTGGAACTATATATGAAATCACTTTTAAATAGTTTTCCATTTATTTTAAACCACAAAATAATTTTTCTTATAACATTAAGCAATAATATTTCGCATACAGTATACGCCTGATAACTGCGACAAGAAACACAGAGTAGCGAATCTATACCAACACTCTTAGAAAGCTACATTCTTCCAGATGATCATAGACTATGTTCAATTCAAAAAGAAAAAAAGAGTCCTTGAGAAATTCCAAAATTTGTAAACCAAATAGGAGAAAAATTTGCTACTTGGCTGCTTAATAAGCATTATCTACCAAAACTACAGCGCCAATTCATGTAATTCTTTCACTATTAGGAAGCTACATTCTTCCAGATGGATACAGACTATTTCAAGTGAGCCCTCAGAGGCCCAGTGGGTAGAGTATGCCAAGTGGGGCAGCAGTGGCCCAGTGGCTAGAGCGATCCTAAGTGGGAACGCAGTGGCTCAGTGGCTAGAGCGCTCTCCTGTGGGGCCGCAGGGGTTCAGTGGATAGAAATATATCAAGTGGGGATGCAGTGACTCAGTGGCTATAGCGATCCCAAGTGAGGCCACAGTGGCTCAGTGGATCTTAATATTATAGATTCGCAAGTTGTCTCAAGTTGTTGCAGGTAGTTTCAAGTAGTCGCAGGTAGTCACGGGTAGTCGAAAGTAGTCACGGGTAGTCGCAAGTAGTCACGGGTAGTCGCAGGTATTCGCAGGTAGTCACAAGTTGTCACGGGTTGTCGCAAGTAGTCACGGTAGTCGCAAGTAGTCGCGGGTAGTTGCAGAGAGTCATTGGTAGTCCAGGGAGTCAATGATAGTCACAGGTAGTCGCAAGTAGTCGTAGGTAGTCACTGGTAGTCTGAAATATATAGGTATGTATCTTAATAACTCCATAAAAGCTGAGGGAAGCGATGCCGTGCTGCTAGTTAAAATATAAAAACCAGGTTAACGTGGTAATGTCGACATTTATATGCAAGAGCCGACTCAATGTGCAACGTTGCCACGTCACACAAGTAGTTCACTCTTTGAACGAACTAAAGAAAACTCAGAAAAATGTTAACTGCAAACATTTTTTAAAAGCTGCAAAGACAAGTGACTTCTTAATGGTGAATGCTGTAGTTATTTGCAAAAACTACAAAAAGGTTGTTCACAAAATAACATCGCAACAACAAATACAACCACAACATAGTACTTCTAATGTACATAAATCTTAAACACGACTTATCGTTAGTGGAAAAAAAAAATCAAACAATAAAAATACAACATCCAAAATGAACAACTGAGCATAAACTTGAACAATAATAAATGATTTCTCCAGACATGCTGTGAAAAAACAACACATGTTCAGAGTCAAACAATTCAGAATAAAAATAATACAATACAACACAGTAGTTATAAGGTACATTTTATAAAAAAAAACCTCTAAACGTTTACACAATTCTCACACAATTTCAATATGCATCCTATCAATTATGCATTCGTAAAAATTCTAGTCAGCACAAACTTGAACCACACTGGTTTAAAATTTCAATATAAAAAAACAACATATTTACCAATTATTATATTTAATTGTCGATTATTATTCCTTTTAAGTTTCGGCTTGTTAATTTAGATTGTTACAGTAACAGTTAAATATGTACAGTACTGAATTGTCATACTTTCGCTTTGAAGTTCAGTGGTAACAGCAGTGATAAATTCTTTACTCAATAACTGACAAGAAACTATGGCAACAAATTGTACCTTATCGTAAAAATTTAGAGCTCTGGCGACTTTTCATTATTTTCTGTAAACATCTGTTACTTTCTTTCATTATTGCCTGCCGTGTGTGAGAGAAACTATTTCCAGATGTGCACTCTAAGAGTAAACGTGCTTGATTCACCCGAAAACAACTAAGCTGTGTAAAAACTACAATCTTACAGGCTAGTTAAAGTGATAGAATTTAAGTAATACCATGTCACTAAATATTTTCACATTAAATCACAATCCCCTACCAATGGCCAGTAATGGCACTGAAATATGGCACTAACCCAAGCTTTCTACATTTCCAAATATGGATACCGAGACGATGAAATCGATGTTATTAAATTTAAATGCCTTACAATTTTGAAAGTTCTATTTCAGATTATGTTTCTGTTTGTTCGCTTACCCAACTCCATTCAGATATAAATTAAGTAGGTCCTATGAATGAGATGCAGAATATGTGATAGTATAAAGTTAGCAAAAATTGTCCCAAATCTTCAAGTAATTTGCTTGACTGAATTCGTCATACTTTTTGTCGCCTTCAGTACCAATATTTTTTGGGCATTTATGATGTTGTCTGGGTCCCGTATTGGCAACTGTCTTGCATATCTAAAACCAATTATTTCTGGTAACAGACAGTTAAAATAAAATTTCGAGGGCTTACTGATAATTTTTTCTCTCCAAAAATCGTCATTAATTTCAACTATGTCGCATATTATGCCCTTGGGTGATTAAACAACAGAGCGATGGGATTTTATTTTTGAAACATGATGTATTCCTTGAACTTGATATATGTAGGTATCACTCAGTTTCGGTACACCATCTCGCATTTCAAAGCATTTAATACTTTATCGCCGAATGCCTCCAGTGGCGTAACATGGTTTGCTGTAGTCGGACACTTCGCTTCTAGTACACGATCTTCACCAATAAGTCTATCTGGTGATACCCTAAGGAATAGGTGTTCTTCTTCAATAACACTAGGAGATAGAAATATTATTTTCAGTGGCATACTGGGAAAGAGCAACAGCTTCTTTTTCTAAGCCCCATGAAGTATTTCTGTTCCCCTTAAAAATATTGTAATGGATTTGCTTCACTACTTTTGCGCATGAGGTGGTTGCCTTCATTTTGCAGACTGTTACAAAGAAAGATGGCGTTAATCGTTTGCTTCGGTGCTGCTTTCATTCGTGACAAGCACTCTGTTCTCTAGTAATTTTCTCAATTTCTTTCTTATCCTCTTGTTTTAAATCTTGCAAAAGAAATCTGCATCTCTTTATAATCTGCCTCACTCGTGTCTTCTAGAACAACCACTACAGAGGGGCCATAGACACTGTCTGACCAATTGCATCATAGATTTGGCCTGCATGTGATACAGACTATTAAATGGCTTGTATAGATGTGAGCTTTGTGTAAAAAAAATTAACTCCAAGTTCTGAATACTTGTGTACGCTTACAGGAAGAAATATCTGAATACCTGCGCATGCATACAAAAATAATTAACACGAAAATTCCTCAAACGTAGATAGTACACAAATTATGTATATTGCCACTATACTATAGTTAATATGCGGTCATTTAGGCACTTTTTAAGAAAACTTTTCAAGTTCCTTACCCATAACTATACAGCTCAGTATATACACCGATTAGCATATTTGCAGATATACAGGCAGTGAATAAAGTGAAGTTTGTTTATAGAGGTCTCGTTAAGTGCAACGTACATAAATGAGTGACAATTCAAAATTTTTTTATTTTTTTTTTTTTTTTTTTTCGTTTTCAAAGCAGTAAATTGAGAATGTAACAGAACAGTTTTTCTTTTCTTTTTTTTTTTTTACAATTCTTTGAGTCGCTTGGTTATTTATTGTGTGGTGGACGGATACACAACAGACCGAAAATTAATCAGAACATAGCTCTCGTAACCGCTAGACATATAATTAGGTTTACTTTCGCGCACTGGTTTGACTGGAAAACAAAAATGTTGACATTTTCTGACTCTTTCATCAGAACAGATTGCTGATTTTCAGCATGCAAAAATAACAACCACTTACGTATACAAGAGCCTTTTATTTAATACGGTAAACATGTATCTACACCAATAATTCTGTAAAAATTACATGACACATGAAAAGTAAACACCTGCATTTACATTTCCATAAGGACGTTTATTTCTCCCCTTCAATCCATGGGACTTGAACCCAAGCTATGTTAACCAAGGGAGCTATTATAGTTTTTTTGTTGCCTGAACACAATGAGTCATTTACCAACCATTTGACAACTTACCTCTTCTGAGAATATTCTCTGAGTCCTTGTGGAAGTCTTCAATTCTTTCCTTTGGCGCTAAAGCCGACACTATACGATGCCATTTCCTTAGAAGTTTTCATACCCATTTTCTGCTGGCGTTTCTGCTCCCGTGCAGGTCACAATCCAGCCCCCTCCGGAGGGCTCAGGCTTCGGGTATAACAGTTTCCGTACCATGGGCACGCGCGAAACAGTAACTTTAAGTGTTATAATTTTCTGCTATGCAAACAGAGCTGCTACAGACAAGATGGATGACTCCCGAGTAACAAACTTGAGTCTTATGTTTTTCCTTTACGAAAAAATTACGGGTTCTGTAAAACGTGTTTATGTACAAAATTAAATTTAATGTACGCGCAAGTAACGGGACGCGTTTCAGTTAAAACTCAGTCATTATAAAATAATAAACAGATCTTTACAAATATGTGATAACTATAGACTTTTATCGTGTATATAAACATTTACACGATGTGGTTTGGAATTTGTGTCCGTAGCACAGTGTTTTGGTGCGCGGGTTCGCCAGCATAATTTTATGTCTTTGAGTTCAAACTCCGTCGTGTAACATTTTTTTAGTTATTTTATGTGATACATGATTGCAGTTTATCGCTGAAGTTAATGCCAGAAAACGCTCATTTTAGAATATATTTTGTCTGAAAGCAATAATAAAACAAATGATACAAACCAAAGCTAAATAAAAATAACCACAGGCAGCCGATTGCACTGAGCAGTTATTTGCGCTTTATTAATTTTAAACAAGGAGCGCTAGAAATAAACGTTTTCAAACAAAGTCATAAATTATAAACAACAAATTGAGTTATACATATAACTTGCAAACGAGAGGTGTAAAAGCTTAATTTAATCTGTGTAGCATGAGTGATGTTAACCCACTTACATAAAAGCTTTATCAGTGGTACTGTGATATTTTTACCTTCTCTTAGTCTGCTAAATGTACAAGATTGTTTAACTACGGAAAGCACAAGTTTTATTATTATGCCTGTCAAAGATACATATTTAAATAATTTAATAATGTTTTTATTAGTCACGTAAACGTCCGCTGTATATAAACGGTAACACAGTACCTCGTTTTTTTTATATACATAAGCACATCATTTTTCATACATTAATAGTTATATTCTTGTATTCAGATAATTAAATAAATTCAGTGTTAAGGAAAAAATATTATCATTGTACTTTTTGGATGTACCACAAAACACCTACATATAATATTTGATGGCATTTGCACCACTGCCAACTGCGGAATGTCTGCTATTTGCGAGTTGTTTTGACTACCATTTACAGTTTTCTGTTAGCACTTTAGGTAACGTCTGGTTATGAACTAGTGGATTCTTTCTTCTCTTCTGTTACAGAAAATTTTATGCCTTACGTTGTGCCCATGGGTATAACAGACGGTAGCAAAAATTGGGTATCGTGTAGGGGCGGCTTAAGAAGCATTCGGTTTTTCTTCCAAAATCTCCAGTCTTTGATTGTGCCATCCATAATGACAAAAAAAAATAGCGCACCAAGTCATTACAATTTCTTCACTCCGCGACACTAAACAGCAACTTTCCCTCCCCCCGTCCACCAGATGCTCTTTATGGTTGTGGCGCGCGGCCAGAGCCAGGGATCACTCCATCCGTAATTACCTAGCTGGACTCACTTCCCCTCCTGCGCCAGCTCTCGACGGCCAGGTCAGCGTTTGCCTCACTTCGCTTCCGCTTCTCATTTATATTGTTTCCTCGGTATTCTTAGCCATGACTAAAGGGTTTTAATAAATCATTCTATTCACAAAAGTTGCAGCTTTGTTACTTGTGATAGAACTGTTGTTTTTCAAAGGAAGATTCATTGTAAAAAGAGCTTTCTATGTAGCAAATTTTCGCGGTATTAGTAATTTTTTATAGCCGTATTTTTATACACAAAATATCTCCGACAGTAGTTACAAAGTACGACCTACATCTTCGCTGAAAAAAAAAATTGTCATAAAATATTGCTTAGTTTTTAAGAAATTAGAGTAAATAAAATGGCTTGAAATAATGCCGATTTTCTATGTAGGGATCCCCTTAACATCTGTTTTGAGATGGTTAACAATAAGAATATACGGCATTATTTCGCGAATGACAACCGTATTGGCAGAGAGTATGCCACCTTCATATGAACAATTCTTCCTGGTCTTCAGGAGGAGACAGCTCTAAGGAACAGAATGAGTATGGGATATCAGCACGATGGATGCCCAGCACATTATGCTGTGTATGCACGTCGTGTTCCTGTCAGAAAATATCCTGGTAGGTGGATTGGTCGTGATGTGAAATAATGGAATTAAAATAATAGTGAAGAGGTAAATTAAACGAGGTATAGTACATTTCAAATGTATGTAATTGTTTTTATGAAAACAAAAATTCCGCAAAATTAATATATTATGAACACAAGAATAAAAGAGAGAGCGTATTTTTTTGTCTAAAACCAGATGGCTGTGGAAAGAGGAATTTAATACTATGAAGGATATTCTGTGCTGTTTAATCATGAAGAAAAGGGCAGTAGTCCTGGTGTAATGCTCGCCTGAATATTTGTTGTAGAGGAACAGAAAGTGGAAATGTCCTCATTGTACAAATAGGATAAAGTAACGTCACATAACCTTGCTGAAAGGTTCAACTAGTGGTGGCCCTACCTATGGAACTGCTTGGGAAAGTGTTCAGGCCTGATTTTTTTTTTTGCCAGTTCTATATTTGAGATGCACAAGACATCGAAATACCAACTGAGGTTTAGATCTTAAAGATACAATAGATTTGCAAATATTCTGTACTGACATTCAAAATTGCGTGACACCTGCGAAATGTACGGTGTTTACGTAACTAATTTACATACTTTATGTTAATATGTGTAATTTCCATGCAACTTGCTATTATTTTTCATTATGTATACGTTCCTTTATACACATGTCACCTATGTCATTTCCATGAAATTTGCATCTGTATTTAATTGAAAACTTTTCTCATCTTTATTATTAATTTTTATTTTATTAGGATATTTCTTTAAATGTATATTGGCAATATGATTATATTTTAGGATAGGGTATTAGCTAAATACCATTTTTTTGTGTAAATAATTTGGTTAATTTATTGGTCCATTATGATGTGAATATTTCCTATTACCTGAATTTTATGTATACGTTTCGAGACCCAGTGTATTTTTTACTGTTAGGACGTGGGAAGTGGTACGTAGGTGGTGTTAGGTATTTTCTAGTAGCTCATTGGCTCCAGGTTCAAATACTGACTTCCCATTGGCTGGAAATATAGGTACCACAAAGCCACAACCGCAAAAAAGTGACTCATAAAGTAGCGTTTTGGTTAGATCGTAGTCTTTCGAAAAAAAGTTGCGTTAAAATTTGCGTTTGAGTGCATCTGCAAAAATACGCGTAAAAAGTTGTGGTTGTACTCAACCGCAAAAAAAAAGTGGCTTTAAAAATTTTTAAATGTAAAAAATAAAATATTTGATTTAATAAAGATGGATAAGTTGCTAAATGTATTAAACGGAACCGAACAATTTAAGAAACTTTCCGAACTTACAATAGGGCAGTCCTATCCCATAAACCATGCTGAAATAAATGATTCACGGCATGGATACAAAGTGATAATTACTACTGGAAATTTTAAAGTAATCTTACCAGACAGAAATGTTCAGATTTTCAGTGAAAAAGTTTTAAATGATGATAATCGTGGAGGTAGAAATTTTGCATATGATGGAATGGTGGATTGTGGTGTTAAACAAATGCATTCTATTCGGTTTTTAAAAAAAGTATATTATTGTCGTTGTATAATCAGACATCAGTTGATTTTTGTTTGTGCTCATATCTCTATAAAGTTTTAATGGTTATCTAATCATTAAAACACAATTATCGCTCTGACTTCGGCAATGTGCTACAGCATTGTCTAATAACAAATTTAGACACCCATCTCCAAATTCGACATATTAAAGTAGCCGAAACATTGAATACTTTTTCTAAATCTTTCATTGTACATTCTATAGAAATATTATTCATCTTTATCATATGAAACTTTAATAGTTTTTAAACTATTAAAGTTATTATATATAGAATATGACTACTTCCAACCCAAAATATATCTATGGTCTCATCTCTAATACCACTGTTCTTTCGGACAAATCAAAGTTAATTAACTTACCTTTTTCATTCTTAATTTCAACTATTATTTCATTAACTTGATTTGTTTGCACCGAAAAAAATAATGGATAAGCTGGTTCGTAATAGATCGTGTCGCCAAATCCAAATGTTGTTCTTGGTTTAAAAGTGGCAATTATGCTAGTTTCGCTATGATTATATTCATAATATTTTAATATCATACAATTTACTTACAGTGTATATTTATTGTTTCAAATGGAGCAAATTTTGGAATTGTATCGCCATAATGGTCCACATTTGGTTTCAGAGTTTTATTTTCTACGAAATCCAAAATTTGTCCTATTGAACCACATTTTCCAAGCTGTAATTTAAGCGTACATTTTACTTTCAGTCTGTTTGTTATTTTATCTAGCTCGAAATATTTATCATTTTCTATCCCACCCATTGAATTTACACTAAATAAAAATTTATTTATTTATTTTCAATATTTTTTAAGCTATATTGACCAACTGGAATATCTATTGCTGATTCCATATCATTCTGACATACAAAATATAGCTTATTTCTCCCAGAGATAATGTTATGCGTTAGATAAGAAGTATAGAACTGAACTAAAGCCAATGAGTGCCTCTCTATCTCTAAAGAGTAATGTAGTCTCTTCTTTAACACTGATTTATCTGTTAGTTTGAATACTTTACTCATTTATTATATTATTTAAAAAATCTATTAATAAATGAGCAAGAAAAACATGAAACGTGTAGACTGGGATATTAAAATAAGAATACCAGACATGACTGTATCGACAAAACGTAACAGAGAATTATTACCTAATAATATTAGATGTTTGATAGTGGGTCCTAGTAACTGTGCGAAAACTACACTTATGATAGATAATTTTATATATGCTCAGGGATGGTTGGACTTTGGTACTCTCTATGTGCATTAAAATAGTCTGGACCAACCAAAATGTATCAATTTAAAGAAAGATGTAGATGTAGCATCAAAATTATTTAATGAACCCATAGCATACTTCTTTCCATCAAATGAAGAAATGGTTAATGTAAATGAATGTCATAAAGAGTCTTGTAGTTGTTTTCGAAGATATCATACTTGAAAACCAAAATATGGTAAGGAATTACGTTACTCGTGGTAGACACAAAGATATTGATTGTTTCTATTTAGTCCAGACATACTCGGAAGAACCTAAGTAGCTTATAAGAGACAATGCCTATTTTCTTTGTACATACAGACAAGACGATACAAATCTTAAACATATTCATAGTTATTTTGTTGGTGGTAATATGTCGCTTGAAAAATTTAGGGAGATTTGTTCAAAATTTTGGAATAATGAGCATGGTTTTGTTGACTCGTAAGTTAAATAATGGTAAGTACCGTAATAAAATTAAAGACTTTTTAAATTCTTAGATGGTAAGTAAGTTTTTAATGGAAGTGTTTCTACTAAAAACCAACATAATCTGATCATTTTAAACGTATTCATATACCATAACTATTTTAATAAACACAATTGTACCTTCGAGTACATTGTGGGCTTTTGGTATTTTAAAATATATCATATCATCAGAGTATACTTCAAAAGTTTTATACATGTCAATTTTTTTCCGTTCATGGTATAAGTTGATAACACTTTTATATTTTTCTGGTTTTATTATTATTTCAACTATAGTTCCATCTTAAAAAAAAAACATTCTATTATATTATCAAAGTAAAATAGTTTCTCTTTTGAACTGTATTTGCCGACTAAATGGATAATGTTAATTCTATTTTTCTGATAGTACTCTAAATTGATTGCATCCATCAGTGCAATGGGATCTCCCACATGTCTTAGTCTTTTTTGTTCAAAATCTATATTATTATCTACTTCCAAGTAAGTAAGATAGGCTTTATCCAATGATATTTTATTTCTTGTCAGTGTGGCTATAAAGTCGTTGAATTGTGTGTAGGAAACAAAATCATTAGGATGGTTATTCCCAGTAGTTTTATCATTGTCCGTGTGTTCTTTAATTTGATATTCAATCCAAAAGCTCTTTAATGCATTTCCACATATATCCATTGTTTATTATTAGTGAAATAATTTTTGGAATTATAAAATTGTGTGAAAAGGGATTTAGCACAATTAAGCACAAATTACCACAAGTTACTTAATTGAAATTTTGAATTCTATCATTGTTATAAATATATTACTTCCGAGATATGGTATTAATTGTCGGTGTGGATTTCAACCAAATAAATCAAAATAATATCTGTTGTTTGCTTGATTTCAATAGCATACCCAGTGTGTACCAGAGTTTGTTGAAACATCTAGATTAATAATCCCACATTATTATCGAGTGGCGTGTTAAGTAGCTCATCGATCATAAATACACCCCGAAAATTTTCAATGTTTAATTTTTTAACCATTTTATCGATATCAAAGTAAGTGAGTGGAGTTAAGTTTTTTAATATTCTTACCCCACTAAACTTTCTTCAATCCCTTGCTGTATTCCTCCATAGCTAGGTTATGCCTGCGTTGTTCATCCAATTCTTGGTTTTATTTCTTAGCTGATGTAGCGATAGATGATGCACCACCAAATAACACTCCTCGAGTTCCCAATTAAGGGTAAAAATCCACCCTTGTGAAATGTCAGATCATTTCCAGTTTTCATTTCTTCGGACATTTTCTTAAGTTGTGGAACTGAAATTGTGATAGTCATCCCTTTGTCGTACTTTAAATTCTTGTTTTTACATTCCAGTTGGTCTGTCGTTAGGAAAGAATCAATATTCAAACCCTTCAACTCCTTGTTAGGGACTTGAAATAAAATTTTTTTTTACTTTTATTTATTATAACAAATATTTTATCATTTCATTTTAATTCCCCAGCCAAGCTTATATTTAATATGCATCGAAGATCCAGTAGCACCAGCCCACAATCTCTCATTGAGCTCAGCATTTGAACTTAATCTTTGGAAATCTCTGTTTCGTAGTTCTTTGTCAGCTAAATTACTTTCAGCTAGATCTTTATGATGATAAGCTATATCATGTTCCATTGCAGCCGCATCTAGTAGATTAATGGGTTTATCCCCTCGCTCAATTCTCTCTTTTAGTCTGGTACCCGGACCTAAGTACTGATAACCGTGTGCATGCAACTCAAAAGGTAGTGAATTTATTATTTCATTGAGTAACCCTTTTCGTGATGCTCCGACTCCCAAAAAGTATGTGGTATTGTGTTTAACATTCGTATCAGATATGGTATACCTTTTGGCTTATTCACATCAAAGTCACTAAACATGCAGTTGAGCATATTCATTATTCCAACATTTTAATTGTAATAGTTATCATTTCCAGCATTCACTTCGCCATAAATAACGAGAAGTCGATCAATAATTATCCTAACATCATCCATTCATATGTATTAGTTGGGAAAGTCTGTATATTTCTTTACACCTTTCCCCTTTTTAGGTGAGGGATGTTTCTTTTTGGTCGAATCGTAAATAGGTTTAAAAATAATTTTTCATTTCTTCCCTTTACTCGATTTTGGCATTCCCAAGTTTGGATCCTTGTTTTGAAAAACTGCATTTGTATCTGCTAGGATACAACTATAGTGTTCATAGTCGGTTGAAGTGTAGGCACTTTCTGTTACTTTGTTACTAGTTAGTAATTTCATCAAACCATCAGTTCAAGTGTATGTTCGGCCTTTTACAGTAAATTTGTCATTGTTGAATGTTACTTCACTATCACCAATATTCAATCAACCTTTTTCAGCCTTTAGTCCGAAAACATCGTTTTTACAGTCAATTAAGATATCGACCACTTTCTAATCAATAAAGGGTGTTTTGTAGTTAGTTAACTGTGAGATATCAGTTTTCAAACGCCCCAACGCTTCGTCATAGCGTTCATCGTCATCATCAATGCGTTCATCGATGTCTGTTTTACCAAACAGTTTTTTTTTCAAAAGATGTTTCTGTCGGTGTCTGTGGGTAGTTTAATATCTTAACAGCAAATGGAACAAGTTCTTTAATTATCTTATTCTCATTTGTTACATGTCCAATTTTTTGTCCCATATCTTCTATCACATCGATCAATGGTTGATCGTGTTTTTTATTTTTATCATATTCATTTTGGCAAAATTTTCTAAAAGTTTTGAACTTTACTATTAGCTGTCTCCTTCTCTCTATATTCTTCTCTATATTGTTTGCAATTTTTTGTTGTGTCATTTATTATATAAATAAATAAAATGAACAATGATAACATAAATGTATACTGTCTCAAATGTATGAAAAATACACTATGTTCATATGAACTTACAAATAATATCAAAGTAAGAATTAAATGTGTATGTAGATGATGTGTTGCCGATAACTCGATATTCACTGATGGGGGTATAAAAACGATATTCTAAATGAAATTCATAAATGAAAAACGAAAAAACTTCCCCAGAAGAACTGTTCTATCTTTTGGCATCGATGATATTTGGCAAGCTGATTTAGTTGAGATGAATTCTGGATCTTTAAAAGGTATACACAGAATTAACAAAGGGTTTAAATATATGTTAACCATAATATATGTTTTTTCCAAATATGCTTGGGCAATACCAATCAAAGATAAAGCTGGTAAAAATGTTATGTTATAATTTAAAACTATTTTGAATGATCGCAAAACCATGGATTTACAAACTGTCGAAGTGAAAGAATTTTACAATAAATCATTTAAGTCATTAATGGCCAATAACAACATAACACACTATTCAGCATGCAGTGAAAAGAAAGCTAGCATTGTAGAAAGATTTAATAGAACATTGAAGGAGAAAATGTGGAAGATATTTACTGTGCAGGGAAGCTATAAATGGGTGGCTATATTACCTAAATTAATAAGTGACTACATTAACATTGTTTATGGTACAATCGGAATGAAACCCACGAATGTAAATGCAAAAATTAAAAGTTCTATTCTAATCAACATGTATGGAGGAAAAATAAAAATTACTAAACCAAAATTTGCAATATGAGATAAAGTTCGTATAAGTAAAAGTAAAAATTTGTTTGAAAAAGGATATACACCAAATTGGTCCACAGAAGCATTTGAGGTGTGAGTAGTATTTCATACAAACCTCACGACATGCAGAATAAAATATTTAAAAAATGAACTTATTAAATGTATTTTCATGACCCAAAGCTGCTTAAGACTAAATATGATAAAGACTTCTTAGTGGAATAAGTTTTGCAAGGAAAAGTGAATAATCTGCTAATTAAATGGTTAGGTTTTGATAATAGTCATAATGCTTGGGTTCATAAGAAAAGTGTAGTTGTTTAAGATTTTTTTTTCTGTATAATAAATGGATCAATAAAAAATTGAAAGTTATGAGCGTCAGTCATTTCTGCAAATGATCATACAAAAAATAATTTAAATGAATACAACATGCACATTGAGTTTGATATTCCTATTGGCGATGCATTTCCACATCCGAATGAAGTTTATGTATACAAACAGAATAAGCTAACTAAAAGAGAAACAATGCACATTACAAAAAACTTCAAGTATTGATCTTTGTGAGAATTTCTTCCCATTCCAGTTCTCAAGAATAGAGATATCTAAACATGGTTGTATAATCGAAAGTATTGACAACCCTGGAATCACTTCAACAATGATGCATAAATTGCTAGGTTCGGAATCAGAATCAGCATACTTCCAAATGTTGGGGATAGAACTAGGCAAATATGTTAGGAAATATAAGCGTAACGAAATAATATACCCATTAAGATATTTGTTTGGGTTTATTAGAGATTGTAATGAAATATTCTGGAAAGGTGGGTAAAAGGTCAAACTCATTCGAAATTCTAATGAAGATGTTTCTTTTTACAGAAGACCCCCAAAGAAAGCAGATGGATCTGATGATAAAGATAATATACAAGATGCTGGTAAAATTGTTATTGAGAAAATGGAAATTATGTGGTCAATTATTTAATATGTTTCTGTTTATGGAGACAAAATTAAAGCAAATGAAGATCCTGGACAATTCATACACAGTTCAATGTTTGACTCTTCTTTTGTCAAAAATATTTCTATTAAGAATGGATGGAATTAAGTGTTTCCCAAAGAGAATTAGAATTTAATCATTGATAATAAAATTTTCGATAAGATGTATATTGTTCACAATGATTTTAGAAATTAAAATACTAAATTAGATACCTCTTATCATAATAATGAACTGCGCTTGATCTCTGGGTCATTTATTGGGAGAAGGGCATTGTATGTTATTGATTGTTCTTACAGAAAAAACCGCTATTGTAAAAGATGAACTAATCTAAAACATGCAGTTGATTTTAATAAACCAATAATGACTACAACTATTTGTAATGTGGTACTAGTAAGCCAAAGAAACCTAATCTATGATGTTAAAAGTGAAAGAATCACTGAAGTCCAATAGTGCGCAAACATGTATGGTTAAAAGTTTTTAATGGATGGTTATCAATTAAAAACATTTACTGTTATATCATATATCAGAGTATCACTCTTTTTCAATTGTGTAGTGCCCTCATGGTAGCGTATTAATGCCATATTTAAGAATAAATCTTTTATCATCTTCGAAACTTAAGGCTCATTTTTCTCAACTCACTCATATAGAGTTCTGTTTCTTACTTTTAATAAGATTCATACTTTTGTACAACACTTTTTTTATGAAAAAACACTTATTGTAGTCACCAAAACTAATCTCATTTCTGACTACAGTGGTTTTCACACATTTTGCTCTTTTCTTTACACCACCTTCCACATTTATTGCATTCATTTTCGATTTCAATCCAATAAATTCTTCCATTATTTTCCATTGCATTCATCTTTCATTTTGACAATAATCTTTTTGTTAACTAATGGCATTCCATATGGATTATCTTTTTCATAGTCAGAAGTATCAAATTGATTGACCATTTCTTTCATGTCACTGTAGAAGTCTGACGTTTTGATATAATAGATGTATGAATCAGTATCTTGGTGGCACAGTTTAATATTTTTCCCGTACTTTGGTTTCATTAAATTGTAGTGAAAATCGTACATTAAGACTTTCGATAGATCACGTTTCACATTTCACTTGTTTCTCTCGTGGGAACTTCTGTTTTGATATTAAATGTTGTGATATGTTAAAAATTTCCCATGCATTCATTGGTTCATGTGATTTAGTATGTGTTGGTGCAAGACCTTTGTGCAATCTACTTTTAAGATGACTTCTTATGAGAGATGATTTGTAAAAGTGATTACAAGTTTCACACTCTTGAGGTTTCTTCTTCCTTCTTTTCACAACGATATCTTTCTTAAGTTAATATTCTTTCGAAACATAACCAGTTGTGTCAGCCTTTTCCATTGCCATAGTTGTCAACATATTGGACATCAGTTGAGTTTTATCCATGCTCATTTATTGTACACAATATATTATTTTTTACGTATTCAAATTTTTTGAGCCACTTTTTTGCTGTTGTACTCAACCACAACTTTTTACGCGTATTTTTTGCAGATGCACTCAAACACAAAGTTTAACGCAACTTTTTTCCTAAAGACTGCGATCTAAGCAAACGCGACTTTTTGAGTCACTTTTGTGCAGGTTGTGCTGAAACGCAACTTTTTGAGTCATTTTTTGCAACTGCACCCAAACGCAACTTTTTGAGCCACTTTTTTTGCGTTTGTGCCCAAATCGGCTTTTATATACTACTTGTATGTTGAATGTTTCCAGCAAATTAAGAGTGCGTTTAAGCATATTTTGCTAGGATAGTATATAGAAATTGAAAGCTATACCGCGTCAGTGACAGAGACGTATTTTCTTCACGATGACGAGACCCTTAATGTGTAACCATGCACCTGCGAATCCTGACGGCATAATTTTGTTTGCAACAATAAAGTCGTCCGATGTCTGAAAGAGCACCTAGAGAAGCAAAATGTTAGTGAATTAAGATTAAGTTTTACTATATGTATGTATCATACGCAGCGTCCACCATAATCCTTCCAGAAGGTTTCTCTCCTATCGGCAAAGCCATGTTAGTTTTAAGTGTCCTGAGAAACTAGCTTTAAAAACTTTCCCACTATTAACTTGAAAAAGTATCTACTCCCTGAGATAGGCACAAAAATCAATTGAGTTTTTTTTAAATAAACATATTTTTTTATTCATTCTTTTCTGAGAGTAAAATTTTATATCAGTGAACTTAAGGATGCTTTTTTGCATGATATAGGGGTATTCATTAAATTAGGTACGGCAACTCCCATGTCAGATAGGAATATTGTGTTCTTGTTGGATCGTTGTTAATTGCCAAAATGGTTTTATTTAGCAGTAGTCCATATAAAAGCTGTAAATAATGAAAATAAAGGAATTTTAAGAATAATTCCTTTTTTTTTAATTAATCTGGACTTAAGCATTTTCGGGTTAAATATTAGTATGTATTGAGAGTTTCTAAAGTGGTAGTGTTCAAACTGTGTACGTAATGTGTTTGAGCCCAACGTATAGTATTAATCCGGTAAGATGTGTTCCTGCCGGCCATTCCAAAGACCAGGCAAATAAAGACTGTGGGATTGGTAAATAACGCTTGGTTGAGCAAACATTACAACTAGATATTTATGCTGGATCACTACCTACTGCTTTGTTTTTAAGAAGTGAAAGCTAAGGAATGTTAATGGTCATACTCATAAACTGAGGGAAGAATCTCTTAAAAGGCATCACACTTTTTCTCTCGCTTATTAACATAGTACAAGTATTTTAATTATTCACTCTCATTGGCTTTATACCTTGACCCACGCACTATTATTTTGCATATTACCACATGTATGGTATATTATTAAGGTGAACAAATATCTTCACATAAGATCATATAATATATTTTCACAGACTGGCGCCCTTACATGGGGTCTTTGTAGCAACCTACACCTCACAAAATTACCTATGTAATATTTATTGTGTAAAAAACTAACTACCCTTTTACACGACAATACAGACTGGCGCCAACATATAGACCATTTGAATATGTACGACTTTAATATGGTTTGCAACCACCTAGTTATTTACACTGAACTCAAGACTAGCGCACAACATGGTAGCCGAAATAAAGCTGGAGACTAAGAAGATTGTTGGTAAATGAGCAAGAGAACTGACATATTACCATACGGGCTGAGGATTTTGACACCGATTAATTACAGGACACTGGATTATACTGTAGAGACGTCAGAGACTCTAGAAGTTACAAGAGAGGCCATGGTTTTTGATCATACCGAATTACAGTACCAGAATTGAGAGCAACTGAAAACACAATCCAAAATGTAGACATAGACAATACAGACATGCCTGCATGCCCAGTTACTCCGAAAACTGGGGCCAAACATCCTGATTTCATGCAGCAAATGGCAGCCATGTTCTAAACGATGAAGATGAACATACAAGTTCAGAATATGCAACTGAGAACCGTGTTGAAAACTGAGTTTGAAAGCAGTATGAATTCACAGCTGGAAAATCAGTGTGACCGGCTACACTGCTCTGGGATGATGTAAAAACGAACTTACAAAGAGTGATCGCGGATATTTGAACTGTACGTAATGAAGTAAAACCACGAGATAAGAGCTGGAGCTAGTAATAAGTTAACCTTACCAGGCAGATCAGCGAAGTTTAAGTGAGTCTTAGGAAACTCGACCCATAAATGTGCAAGGCTGCGATAGAAGAAACCATCACTGAAAATCTCGATTCATTGAAAAATCATGTGGAGGCCATATTCTCCCAGGTAAAGAGGGCGTCGGTACAGAGGTTGGCTACAGCAGAGAGAAACGGATTGAAAAGGCAGTTGCTATGATGAGTAGGATGCTTAATAAAACGGAGAAAAACTATACCGCAACTGAAAAGGAGACATTGAGTGTTGTTTGGGCCTTACAACATTTCCGCAACCTGCTACTCCAAGAACGAATTTTCCGGTATAACGGCGCGTGCAAAACCTTGGAAATATTTCAAGGATTTATTACCACACCGCACAAGGATGAAGGGACAAAATACTGCTAATCGAGTACGTGCTTAACCACACAGTACATGAATAGACCCTACTGACCACTTATGAGACCATGGCCGGAGAACGATCGGTAGTATTATTTAATTTCTATGTATACTTTTCGAGAACCAGTGTTCTATGTTTCCCTTATCGGAGACGCCATATTTGCTTCAAGTGTACTGAGAACCCAGCATTTAAATCTTTGCCCTTTATTAACGAGAGAAAAGATCTACTCACCTGAGTTAGTCATACCGAATAATTAATGTTTTTTTATTTAATAAACATATTTTTAATTTATTCTTTTCTGAGAGTATCATTAAGTTGAAGGGATTTTATATAAAGGAACTTAAGCTTCTTTTTTTTTTGCATAAAATAGGAATTTTCATTAAATTAGGTATGGTCTCTCCCATGTAAGATAGAAATAGTATGTGTCCTTGTAAGACAGTTGCTAATTGCCACAAGTGTTTTATTTAGCAGTAGACAAATAAAACATGGAAGTAATAAAAATAAAAGGATTTAAAGAATAATTTCTTTTTAATAAATCTGGACGTTAAAAATAATATAATTTTGCCGATCGTCTACCTTATTTTCTATTGTTAATTATTGTGTCTCTCAATATTCATAATGTATTTTCTGGTTAAATATAAGTGTGTATTCAGAGTTCCTGAGGTGTTAGCGTGCACAAAATTGTACGTAGTAGAGTTCCACCTAGACATATGGTATTCATCTCGTAAGTTGTGTTCCTGCCAGCCATTCCACAGACCGGGCAAATAAAGACATTGGGATTGGTAAATAACTCTTAATTCAGCATAAATTACCACCAGATATTTATGCTGGTTCGCTTCTTCATGCTTTGTTTTTCAGAAGTGAAAGCTAAGGAATGTTAATGGTCATACTCGTAAGCTGAGGGAAGAATCTCTTAAAGGTCATGATGCTTTTCTTTCTCTCATTTATTACCACGGTACAAGTATTTTAATTATTCACAGTCATTGGCTTTTTACCTTCACCCGCGCACTAATATTTTGCATATTGCCACATATATGGTATATTATTAAAGTGAACAAATAGCTTCACATGAGAACATAGGACATATCTTCACAGACTGGCGCCCTTACATGGGGCCTTTGTAGCAGCCTACACCTCATAATATTAACTATGTAATGTATACTTTGTAACTACCTAAGTATAGTTTCGCACTACAATACAGACTGGCGCCAACGTATGGGCCATTTGAATACGTCCGGCTTTCATAGGGTTTGCAACTACCTATTCATTTACACTGATTCAGTTGAAATTGTTCTTACGCCCGCTTCTTTTATTTTATAGATTAGTGCGCATTTGATGCATACATTAAAAACTAACATATTCATGGGTCTGTGTGTGAAAATAAGGTCATGTTAATAACTGTTACCTCAATGACGTCACAACAGGCCTTGTTCTGTCTCGTATTATCTTCATGCAGTGAACTGATCTCCCGGAGATTTCCTACTTCCTGTTAAATGTTTTCCCTGTGTCAGTGATAGTGTCATTTGTTAATACGTTGAATGAATATGGCGGAGGAGTATCACTTTATTAAATTTTGTGTACTATTCCAATGTGGCAGCACTGATCTCACAATCTATAATTTATATTTGGTTTTAATTTTATGTGTTCCATGGCAATGTTCATTGCTCAGTTATTATTCAATAATAATTCTTCTGTTCTTTATGGAGAAGTTGCTGCGTTATACATTTAATGTAATTGTTTCGTTGTAAATAAAATAATGTAAGTAGAAGATTACAAAAAAAAAAGGATTTTGAAGCCGAGACGTATGGCAGATGTGATAAAGGATTTAACGTTAGTTTACCACGAAACCGAAAAAGACTGTAAATGTAAAAGACTGCAGTGTTTTATAAATGTTAGTGAGCGTAAAAGTTAATGTCTCATTAAAGAATTATATTTACTGACCTCAAAAAGAGAACAGGGCTCTCATTTGTGTGGCCTGATATCAGTTAACCATATCGCACAGAGAATATCACGCTAGTTAAAAGAAGAAGATGTTAGTTTTCATGACAATTTCATCAAATATAAAGTCAGAGTGACTAGAGACAAAGGTTCCCTGGCAGTGTGGGTATGTTACAAGACTTTTTTTTAGATTTGCGTGGCTTATCAAAGAAACGAATAAAATGATATCGAAAGACTGGGGGTAACTAGATTATGTAGATTATATGGTTGGGTGTGACCTCGTGTAATAGATAGATAGCTTATGTAAATACCACTCTAGCAATCGTATGTGTGCATGTGAGAAAAAGAGTACAGAGTGTGTAAAGATGAACACACTTTACTTTTGTAGGAAGCCTTACCGTGTAGTCTAGAGTATCTGGGCGCCAATATAAGGGAAACTTCCATTGCTTTAAAAAGCATACAAGAAAAACACTGACAATTCAGATAAATAGGAATGGAAAACTTCCAGCAACAATAAAAATAACAGACTGTCCATAGATGAAGCAAACTAATGGAAAAATGCTTTACTTGTTTCAGTTTATTCACTTCAAAATTGTATTTCACTGAAGTAGATAGCAGTATAAAAATGTTCGCCTTTGCCAGTTACAAAATAGTAATCTCCGCACGTTATTAGGCAATTGGAAGATGAATATCCTAAAGGCCTGGATTACAACCTCGTGATAAATTCTGAATACAACTTATTAGCTATATGGTCCAAAAATTTGTATTGCGACTTGCTGATACTGCCTATTTAGATGACAATTTGCTGAATAATCTATGAGGCACATCGACCAAATGATAACTTCCTATCACCATGTCAAATCGTATGAGAAATAGTAATCTTATTGACAGCTTATTGACAGGTTTATATTAGTACTGTTCTTCATTATATAATTAATTTTTATTTAGTTATTCGTCTATAGAATGGAAGGCATTATTTAAAATGTGTATTTACAGTAGTGTGTGTTGCTGTTATTATCTAACAAGTGTGTGTAGTGTTGAAATGCTTACCACGTACTATTGAAGCCTTCATTTCAATGCCATACGTTTTTATATATATATATATATATATATATATATATATATATATATATATATAATGTGTACAATAAAGTCCATTCATACCTCATATTTTCGTATTTGTGTACTTATCGACTTTTCATCAAAATGTGGTGAAACACTGTTAAGAAGTTTCTGAAGAGAAAGAGAATAATTGCAACGGATATATTATCCATTTGTAATTTGTGTTCGTAATTTTCATGTTTGTTGTGCATAAACGTTTAACAAATCTTTTCAAAAGGCTTTTACCGCATTTCCTGCAGGTAGACATCCATTTATTTGACTAAATGACACTAATTGCCATAAGAATTTGAAGTTCTGAAATGTTTGTTTTTAAAATTACAATTTGAACTGGTGGATAAAAGGAAAGATTATTCACAAAGATATCTATCAGAAAATATGTACACCACCACACCAAAACTAACTTGTTGGTATCGTATTATAATTAAAGTAAACATGTCTTACAGTGGTGTGAAGGTAAAAATCGACAAGTTAACTGCCGTTGTCGACAAATCTATGCTGCGCAGTGTTAATAACTGAAGTCAACGTGACACATGTAGTGAAATAAAAGGTATCAGAAACCACATAGATTTTTACTGTGCTAGTGTCAGCATTGACACTCAACATTATTATAGAAAACACTCCCATTATATATTTCCTGCAAGTCTGCAGAAGTTATAACTGATCTGTTCATTTGTAATTTCCATTGCGTAGTTTACCACTAATCAATAAGTATATTATACCATAACATCAACATATAGAACAATAATAACAACATACAATCAGTTTCACCAAACTAAGGAACGTAATGTTTACTGAAATTTGCACTGAAAGACGATTTCATTACCAACCTTCGAAACACCACGCTTGTTAATTCCAGCGCTTTCTGATAACTACCTGATATCTATTCCGTTGCTAATTTGTGGTCGGAATACACAACAGAGGCTGATATACCTACCAAAGCTTATCGGGTAGATAGTTGTTAGCTTCTTATCGAGAGGTCATAATACAGGCCCTAACAGTGCCAAATTAAAGTGTTATTTTGTCTAGATGCAACTCTGAATTTATCTAACCAAACAACACAACGTTTCTTCTTTTGCCTGGTTTTATAAAAATATTTACGTTGGTAGAGAACACAAGGAGTTTTATCTGAAGTTATCCGTGGTAAATAGAAAAAAAATACTGAGTAGACGTTCACTGTTTCTTAGGACTTGACTCCACCTCACGAGCACAGATTATGATTTAAAAATGATGGAAAACACTTACCATATCTTAGCAGTTTTCAACACCTTATTTTCTCGATAGCTCTCTTCTGTTGACCCCACGCTCACACTCTAAATTCGAATCAGTAGGAAACCACTGATTCACAGCGAAATTCAACCACTCGAATCAGTGAAAATGGCTCCACTTAGAATCAGTGGGAAACCACTGAATGAATTTTTGACGTGAAATAATTTCACTGATTGAATAGGTGACGACTGACTGCTTCTAACGAATGTAACCAAGTAATTACGAAAAATAAATATGTTTACGATAGTTTACTGTTAAAATTGAACAATTTACCATATTTAAAATAAATTATGCAGGTGGCCGGGACAGAACTCACACACCCATGACACTTTGCCTTGAGGCCGTTACCTTTTCATATAACTTATAGTTTCTCCGCGAAAACGTGAAGATTTAAATTGCGTGTCCTTATTTTTCGTTTTTGGTTTAATTAGTACAGTTAGGATTGTTAAAACGAATAGTATATATGAATGCACTCTCTTCATCACATTATATGCAATTTAAACCTTCAAACAGAGCACTGACATCGTTACATGAAAACGAAATGAAAGACGTAAAAACGGAATGGAAGGTTGAGTGTTCATAACATCTCATAAAATGGTGTTTTAAAAGTCTAAACACATTTCAGAAACTATTTTGTATTTGTTTTATTTGTTTATTCGTTGTTATTTCATTTGATACACGTTGTTTATGCCCATTTTCAAATGTTGTTTGCCGGCCATTTTTTACACGCTGTTAAACTGATCCATCAGTCAAAAATAAAACATTGAGTAAACAGTGGAAAAAATGACGGACTAATTAGTGGAATATGTCACTGAATCAATAAGTGAAGGAAATTTGGCATTTTTCTCTGATTCATCAGTTAAATTCACTGAGTGACTGTTGAAACAGTCAGATTCCTTTTAACTGATTGAAACATTGACATTCTCACTTATTCAGATTTAGAGTGCACTGTTGTGGCTATAACCCACTGATTGAGCAACCTAATTGAAGACGATGCGGTCTTTTTACCCCTTATCTGACGGATTCCACACAATGGGTCAGCAAATCTGACTGCCCTGCATTATACCTTAAAGAGATAAGATGGGTATCAGGCGCATTCATAATGATAACATTTTTAGTGATTATTCCAAATTAAAAATAGTACTGCTGGCATAGGACCTACTGAGAAGGTGTAATTAAAAAAAACCTTCTTAATTATGACATCATACGTTGCTGCCAACTTAGGTGAACTGTAAATGTTACTAAATTGTAACAACACAATACAAATTATAAAATTTAAATATATTGTATTTACACACAATAAATAATACACAAAAATTACAACACAGAAGGAATTTCATTTATATATCATAATATAAATATTATGTTAAAATAAGCAGCCAATAAAAATATGTAAATTATGCACGTATAGGTTTATGCCAACATGAATGTCAATGAGTTTCAAATTAGCGAGACGTTACAAGAGTTATTACACATCAGCAGTCTCTAAAAGAAAAGGGTAAATTTCTCAAGGACAAGTGAGGGAAGCATGCGATCTGCCACAATGCTTTTCCAAGAGAAACACAACTTGCAGCTACTACACACATATAATTCAAAGGAAGGAAATGTCCCTACAGTCTAAAGAATACTTTCAGATGCTATTTTTCTGAAGAACTAAACATGAAGAAAAGGTACGAGCCTTACATGGCAGAATGCTAGCCCAAGGTGTTATATGAATATTACAGATCAAATTTTAAAACTAAATTCAATCTGTCGTTTTGTTACCCACGATCCGATACATGCAATGCATGTGATGGGTGTTAAGCGAAGATTCAAATACTATGGAAAGAGTTACCGAATCTTCCAGCTATCTCAGAAGAACGAACACACTAGGAGAGAGAAATATAGCAGGTAAAAATTGACAATAAATTGCATAAGAGGAAGTCTCAGGTTTTTTACTCCAGGAAAACCGCATCAAGGGTAAGAGCATCACAGTACAAAACTACATAAAGTATTTCAATAGACTTTCAGAATAATCTTCATGTCCCAAAATTGTCGCCGGTAATGTGAGCTATTGCAGCGTATTTGTTGTTTAAGTCGTTTAATATTCATGTATGTATTACCAAATGGTGAAGCTATGTTCAACTGTTAGACGTACTTAATCGGGAAGAAGGAACCTGCAGTAATCGTTTGTATGTTGCATCATTTTTTAAAGTATAGTACTACAAGACGAAGTTAGGGGCCTCAAAATATTTTGTGATTCTTGCTACAGACAAAACCAGAGCTATGCAATGTTCAGATATCTACATTATGTTGTCACAAATGCCAGAACGTTAAACGCAATTAATTGTACATTCCCCATTAGGGGGCGCTCCTACCTATAGTGTTCCCGAAATATGGTTCTGATCAACAAGAAGAGGAGGGTTCAGGTATCATAGGACTGGATAGATGAAATTCGGAATGCTTAGCAGAAGCCAACACTATTTAAGATAGTTGATGTCGATCAAGCACTACTGCGAAATAGGCCGGGTTACCTTAACTTCAAATTTTTAAAGCAATGCCCTTTCCCTTCACGGCCAATTTAGGTATGGTAGAACACAAAAAAACATATAACTAATATTGGGAAGCCTCCATGATCCGACGACGTAGCACAATTCCTGGAACTGATATAAAAAATGATTAATTCTTTGCACCTGAACATCTACAGACAGGCAAGTTCGCAACGTTTTAGATTTCCTTTGTCAGTCCAAGACATAATATAACTAGTGCAGTGAAATTACTAATACGAAAAGTAGTATAATTTTGTGTATGGTGCACATACTGTTGAAAACAGCATATCTAAATGTCATTATTGTAGGGAATTTAATTAGTATAAGGAAAATTAAACTATAACAGTATTCTGGTGCCCTAACCAGAATCTACTGTATCTGAGACATATGGTGATTCCATTATTGTCATTGTGCCCTAACCAGATTCTTCTGTTACTAAGACACGATGATTCCACCAAGTCTTACTTGCTAGATGCTCACCAAATCTGTCCTTTTCTCTAATCCAATATACACCACTTTTATTTAAATCCTCCATATCTGTCTTCCATTTATAACTATTTCTTTTTCCATTATATTACAAATACTATACTTCGGGTGACGTATTAGACAGCAGAAATCAGTGAGACATTTATTTATAAAAATAAGCTGTTTTTTCTTCATATAATTTTACCACAACATGAATATTAGTCTCTAACACTTTCCTGAATATACTATATAATTGCAATATATCAATCTATACTTCAGACTTTATCTTGAATGCTCGTAACCGCGTAACTTCCCTAATTGTTGTAACTTGCACCCAAATTATATGGCACCTACCACTGATTCACACAGAGCTGGAACGAAGCTCCTCCATTGCGATGTCGAGAAAAGAAGTTGTCGTACTGTGTGACTAATGTCTCAAGATGTTGAATGGAATGTTGATCAGTGACGCGCCTCGCGTCAATGGCTCCACGGAAGTCGTCTCCAACACTTGGCCTTGAAGTAAGGCGACGAGTGGCCGTAGAGTGGGGAGCAGGCATGTAAGTATTAGCGGGATAACTGTTACGGTAGACCTATGTGTTTGCATGTTCACCACTATATTTTACGTTTGTCGAAGTACAATAAATAAGCGACACGACTTGCGTGCTTGAATTTACTGCGTCGTATCGTTGGACTGGTTGTCCCTACATTTAATTTTTATTCCAAACAAATATTAATAACAACATGTTAAATACTACTGTTGTTTCCGCCACAGTTTTAACAAACATTATCATAGCAAAATATTAATCTATATTGTATGTAACGTGCTATATCGTGTGTAACAAATAGCTATACAGCTGACCTAAATATTGTTATAGGCCTTAATTGTGAACATTAGTAGGAAATGGTTTCTGTAATATCACATAATTCTTTGAACAGCTGTAAACAGCAACCAATGCATTTGCGAGTTATAACAGTAGATGTCACATGGCAGTTTTTATGTTTACATGTAGCAGAAGGTTACATAATCAGAAACCAAAGGTAGAAATTTAGCAGGGCTTTAGAAAAGGCCGAAGTTATCGTAAATCAACTATACAAATTTGTATACGTGATACTATATTACAAAATAGAGGGTTTGCGACCAGTGTAGATTGTACCTCGAGACTTTCACTTCTTAGCAACACCATTAAATATGGCTCCACACAGTGGTGTAACACACTCTGTTGCCATAACCCCTAGTAAGGTATCAACATTTCCGCATGAGTGGGTTTTAAACATCTTTATACGACAAACATTCCTTATTTAAGTCCCCACATTGTAAACAAATGAAGAACTACTGCTCTGGTTATTTACAATACTTGAATACCACTTTATGGCATGCATATAGGATTTTATTCTAGCTTCATAATACTCTTGTTATTTCCACACACACACACACACACACACACACACACACACACACACACACACACACACACACACACATATATATATATATATATATATATATATATATATATATATATATATTCTTACATCTGTAGTGTTGCAACACGTACATCGACTATGTCATAAACTGTGAATCTGACATCACTGTGGAATACCTTAGTGGTCTCGAACATCATTGATTAAAATTGATAGATGAAACATTTTTACACATAATCGTACCAATGTAAGGAGTAGAACTATAATAAGGCCACCTGTTACATAATTGTAAGTATATTGTTCTATGAAATAAAAGCTGAGCTAGTCGGCAATGTATGACAGAAACTTGTTGAATCAAAACAACTAATTTCAGGTGATGTGGCATGCTTAATTTTCCATTTCTCATCATTATGATAATGAATGCCATTAGTCATACATAATTGATCTCACACAAAAGCATTGTGTTTTGATCAATGCATATGGTATGACAGTGGGATATGCCGGCTCTTTGGGTGCTCTAGCATCACAATTACGGCTAGTTTCAATAAGTATTAACTGATCGATATTGACTTGACATCCACCTGGTAAGTGCACTTCTAAATTGCCCAAGTGAATATCGAAAGTTACCTGATTAGATCACTTATTTACACATGTCACTTCCATGTTTTTGGGTTGATGAGTTATAACATACTGGTGAAGCATAACTTGGGTCAAGGTAGAATGTTTTTCTACTGACCAAGAATATTTACATTTATACAAAAGAGTTGTAAAAATATCCGATATTATAGCCGATTTGACACAATCATCTACTGCGCTACTGACTGATTCCTTAGGAATATAGCAAATATTTTGCTGATTTTCTGATGAATCTGAAATTTTTTCAACTTGTGATACTTTATCATTAATATTTACTAAAGTTGGTGGTGTTTCAATACTACAGGATTCATTGCGGTACACATATGGGATATTTAAAACTGTAAATATTCTCAAATTGCCTAATGACCATTTGAGAGGTATGTGGATTTTAATGATCGCCCGGTGTCGGAAAATGAACAGTCTGTGATTTCGAACATGAAATATTCGATAAACTTTGTTGTTGGTATGCTAAGCTGTAGCTGAAGATTACTTAAACTAGTTTCCAAGTGCTTACGGTCTGAAGTAAGTTGTTCTTTGTGGACTGCTTGCAGTGATAGTTTATTTTCCAAACAAAATTGAATGTGTGTAGTAATTCGTTATTCCATGACAATGTTATTTATGAGATTTAAAACTACCGTTGTTAAAAGAAGAGTGTCAGTATCGATTAATTGTATGCTTACACAAATTTATTGTGCTCCTGAAGTAATGTGGAGATTAAATTGACTGTGTGAGCTAAACTGTTTAATTTATCTTCAACATGCATTTTTATGTGGTCAATTACCTTTACTGTAATGTTTAATTCAATAAGTCTCTACTTGCTTTGACAGCTCATTAATTTGAGTCATTATTTGTGCAACATTTGCGATAAGCGCACTGAAGTGCTTGTTCGTTAATAGATTTCAGTACCAGCTGCCAATGTCACCGAACAACTGAATACCCATGTACTTCCAGTTTGTTTAAAAATTTTGTTTACAAAGTGGCTCACTACAATATTTACGACGATATTATCATAATTGTAGATCTGTTTAGCATTGGAGCAGTCTAGTGAACATTGATTTTGACAGGTTAGATGTAGTAATATGTCAAGTAAAGATGGAATCGTAGGAGCAATAATGGGAATTCTATAATATAAAAGTTAACATCAATTTGTAATCAGTACACGCCGGCATGCTTACAGAAGAGCGTTTTAGCCTGAGGTGCTAGGATCAAGTACCCTAGCGTGAGAATGATGGCTCGCCCTGCTGCTCCGATGGGCGGGGAATGAGACGAGTGGCTATGCTTCCTCTTGCCATCCTCGCGTGAGGACTTGTGGTGGCTGGCACGCTTCACCTCCGCAGCTGATGGGAGGTGTGTCTTCATGTTGCCCTAGACCAGTATATGGCACCCTAGTTGCACCATCGACACAGTGTGGCAAACTGTTGAACAGCCATAGTCTCACGATGGTCCAGTGCACTGGCCCTCTTATGCTATTTCACACATATACTCTGTAAGAAAATTTGGCGAAATAAGCATCCGGCAAAGTTTCATTTTAATACAAGTGCATTAGGTACTCAACTGGCGACTGTATGTGTTTATTGTAAATGTGCCAATTTAACATTTCTTGTATTCACTCGATCGCATTTGGGCTCCCATGTCCTATAAATTTGAATATTTAATGTTGATGACTCACTATACCAACAACATGATAGGGCTACTTAAATTTATAATTTATGGCTTTAAAGCAAGCATGGTTTTTTATTCAAATTCATTCACCAATTTTAACCATGTTGGCACTGTTTCTTTTACCAAATTGACTTTTTGTTGCTTTCGGGCTTCCAAAATATTTATGTGTGCCTGATCCCTATAATTACAAATTTGTTCACGCCAATTATCGCCCCACTCAGAGTACTAATTTGCAACGACATGAGATGGCTGTGTCATTTCGATAACATGAAGCAGATAAAATAGTATATATTTCGTACTTATGTTGACGGATGTATTAAAGTTTAACACTATGGATTCCAAATAGTGATCCCAATTTGTGGGGCTGTGCTGTATCAAGGCAGTGAATTGTGTGCCAATGATTTTGCTAAGAGCTTCTACGAGCCCATTTCAATCCATATTATAGGAAGTTGTACGTAATTTGTAAACTTCTTAATAGTTCTGCTTTTAACTCACTTTTAAAGGACGTACCTCTATATGTTAAAATTTGTTGTGGGCAGCTTGTTTTTTAATGACTTCTTTAATAAAGACTGTGCATGTCTGCACATTAATACTCTTAACTGGATTTTCAATTGTATAGCAGCTGAAAAACTCAGTTATGACTAAGGTATATTAATATCCTCATTGAGTAATGGGAAAAGGCCCTTAGCATCTAAGGCCCACACCTTTTAAAGTGGTGGTGGGATATTGGGTGTTATTTGCCTGATAGGCTTTGTTTTGGGTGCTTTCACTTTTTGGCAGATTTGGCCATTCTGAATGTAATTTTTAACATCACCATGCACAGTATCCCAATAGTAAGTGTGCTTAAATTTCTGCAATGTCTTTAAGAGCCTAAAATGACCACCTCCTAAAATGCCATTGTGATGTGTTGCGATACTTTCATTGATGTAATAATTGGGTACTAGTGTTAACTTCTTCTAGCCTACTGGAGTACTAATTTTCAGTCATTTTACTGTTCCCAATAAAACCATATAGTCTAGCTAGTTTCCTGCATATAGGTTTAACCTTGTCTGGATCTGTATGGGCTATTTTAAGTTTTGAAATGTGTGGATCGTTCTCATCCTTGCCTAGAAAAGGAGACCTAGGATCGTCTACTGGAAGTAAATGTAGCTGTTGTTCGTCATAAATCCGGATGTATTCCTGTTCATGTGTAAATTCTGGTAAATAATATACATGATTTATATATTTAACTGTAATAATCTGGCAATGAAGTAAAGGGTCGATGTATGCATCAAATATTTTTGTCGAGTTATACTGTATTAATAATTCTAAGCAGATCTGGAAGTTATGGGAAATAATTTTTGCAATCACATATGCAGGAATATATTCACAATTCCAAACTGTTTTGCTAATAACTGATTTCTCTTTAATTTGCATCTCATATTTAATATAAGATTTGGTATTGGTCCAATTGTTTACTATATATCTATGGATGATTTTCTTTATTTCCTTATCTTTGTGATGATTTTGATAGAATATTTCAGCAAGTTTCTTAGATAGAGATGTATAATCCAAAAATTCTGGTTTCACATGTGTTCTTAACATTAATGTGTATATCTTGCATTGTATTCTGGTTGTGTGTGGGAATATGGCTTAATGCATCCACTACAGTGTTGAATTTCCCTTTGACAATTTGTAGTTCGAAGTCATACTCATCTAACATGATCACCATCTTCTGTATGCATAGGTTACGGTCCACCATAGTGTGCAAGTAGCGAAGAAAATGGTATATGTACAGATATTGCTTAAAGTAATTAGAGTAATATTTCACAGTGCAAGGTCTGGTTTGGTGGTGCTCCAATGTGTTTCTGAACTGGAAAGTTTCTTGGATGCTAAGGTAATTGTATGATGTGGCTTGTCGTGTGGGTTTTCTTGTAAGAGCACCACACCTATTGCAGTTTGCAAAGCATCACAAGCCAGAATGAAAGTCTTATTGACGTCAAATATTTTTAAGACTAGTGCCTGTTGAATAGCCTGTTTTAGTTCCAAGAATGCCTTTCGTAGTTCTTGGCCCCATTTATAAATGTTGGTTGTTGGTTTGCTTGGTTAGGTCAATTACGGGGGCATATTTAGATGCATAATTATGCACATGATGGTGTAAATGCAACATTAAGCCTAGAAATTTATATAGTTGTATAATGTTACCAGATGGTAACATTTGTTGAATTGCGTGTACTTTATCTGGATCAGCTGCTATTCCATTTGGTGTAATGTAATGACCCAAGATCAGGACTTTTTATCTGCAAAGAAGCATTTGATTGTGTTGACTTTTAGATTAAATAGACACGATCTATGAAATGCTTTCTTATTTATATTTATATGCTCAGAAAAAGAATTGCCTATAATGAATATATAGTCGATATATGCCATTGCTGTATTCCAGCATTAGGGTCCTAATAAAATGTCCATAAACATTTGAATGTGTTGGGGAGAAATACTTATATCCCTAGACCTTGGTCGGTTGATTATTATAGATGCCAATACCATCTATCTAAAATGCAAGTATATTTCGATCTTGTTTATGGACAGTAATTGAGTAAAATCCTGAAAATAGATCAAGGCTAGTGATATATTTTGAATTTTGTAAAATATTACAAATGTCTTCAGTACACAACAATTGGTACTTAATATGAGTTAGGTACTGATTAATCTTATGAAAACCTATGAATAATATAATAAAATCAGGATTTCATTCATATAACTAGACTTGGTGCTGAGAATGGCGAAACTGAATGTTCGATAATGCCTACCTTTTCCATATCTCGAATTTGTTGCCTAACTTTAGAGCTTATACAATAGGGTTGAGCTGTAATTGGCTTGCCGGGAGTTGAGTCTAATTTAAAATGGCAATTCTTTACTTCAGTGAGTTCCGAAATTGAATGTGCAAATTTGTCCTGAAACTCATGAATAACATGCATATTTGATTGCTGTTGCTGGCTATGTAATCTAGAATTTATCCTTAGTAAAATGTTCTCTTCCTTATCAATGTCTATGGATTCAAGTTTTTAATAAACTATTGAATTGTTCCTGTGTTGTCGTTGTCTATCACTGACAAATAGATAGGAAAGTGAATAATCTTGTCTGAGTCATTACCATTAATAATGATAATATTATGTTTCAAAAATTGATTCAAACTGTATTTCTTAATAAAAATCGGCTCCTTAAATTATATCCATTTTAAGGTTGTCAATTACTAAAAACTGCTGTGGATATGTATGGCTTTAAATTATCAAGTTAATTTTTGTATAAAATTTCAATGCTTTTAATTATTTGGTCGCAACTTCAATCGCAAATTTTATTGTATTATTTCCAGTTTTTTGTTTTGAAATTAATGTAGGCCAAAGACAGCTCTGTGAACATCTCTAAGGGAGCTGAATTGCCTACCACAGATTTGACTTGAATTTGTGGGTCGAAGTGCAAATCGAGGCTTGCTGGCATCCAAGATTTACATACCTGTACTTTTGTCATCGGAACGAGTTTAGGCTCAGTCCTTGTGCACCTAGTACATTCCATGGGAGGAGGGATATCATGAGTGTCAACAAATGCGACGTGTTCATTGCTGATGCGAAGTTCGAAGATCCTTGTCCCAAATTTGTTTTTAAACTGCTTGAATCTTACCACAATATTAGTATGAAAGTCAAAGCCCTGGTGTGGAAAAAATTGCAGTTGCACCCCTTGTATCCTGAATAAAAGAATAGCATGCACACAATTTTTTTATTGTTGTATGTATCGCACCTCCTAGAGTCTTTCGCCACACGGCATTTTGTCCACATCATTCGCCTCAGCTGCAATAATAACTGACAGTGCTACCATCGTCCGAGTCACCGGGACTGTGATTGAATTTTGCTGTGGCTTACAGTTTGTTTGTAACAAGTGGATCATTGGTCATGGAGGTTACCAAACTGTATGAAACAATTCTAAACTTTTCTGTCACAATGCTGCTTGGAGGGTTTTCTGTAGGATGAATATGCATTGTGGCTTATTACGACGCCCTGACTAAGAACATTGACCTTTGTGATCTGTACATAAGACTTGTGCTTCACAACTTTGCTAAATATCACCCTGTATGCATTCTTACTCCATTCTTTGTCGTCTGTGAGGGAAATGTGACTGACCTCCTCGTCATCTAGTTTTTTGAATACAGAGGACTTTCGTCTCTATGGACATAATGGTTGTTGCCCTGAAAGTTATTGTGTTTGTCATCTTAAAATAGTGGTCGATCACGTTATTCTGGGTTGTCTACACATGATCTTCTCCTATCTCTGTACCATTGATTTTGGTGCTTCTGCCCAAAATGCCATGATTAATGAACATTTTGGTGGTGTTCCGCACGAGATATTCTTTCACGATAATGATAGCTTGCGGCATATTTTGTGATGTATGGTTCCATACGTACAGATTCCTTTAATAGTGCTGACTATTGGAAAATGGTCTGCAGGGCTTATTAATGTATGGATGCAAAACTCTACCCCTGTGTGTGCCTCTGTAATTGTATTCTCTCAATTGTGCTGTGTCCTACGATTTCTGGCATTGCAATGTGAGTGTTCCAATCTCTTCTTTCAACTTCGCGATTTCTGAGCAAATGTACTCTTTGTCTGGGTTATTCAAGACCATGGCTACTGCTTGATTATATCTGTAGATGCCGAACTCTACTCTCTTAAATTAATTAATCATTTCGTCTACCATCTCATTCTCTAACCCGATGACCTTGTTAGCAATTGATGGAAGTAGCGATTTCCAAAGCATACTGATAAACTCCGTGTCATTCACATGAGAATTGTACTTACGTCTGTAATACAACAAAGTCTCGACATGTTGTTGGCAAATCTCGCCTAATTTTTTTTCGTTTAGAATAGAGAAGTTGTCTATACTTTTTGCTCTCCTCCAGGGGCGTAGAAATGCTTCGATGTTTCGCCTCTACGATTTGCCACGTAATGGTAATACCATGAGCTTGGAAAATTTTTCTAATATATGTTTAGCTGCACCTTTTATATGAATTCTATTGTCGTTGCGATGTTCGGCATCACCCGATCAATTAATTTCACTAAATGCTTTAAATTGTTCCAAAAATTCGGAAACGTTTTCTGCGTTTTCACTGCAAAATGTTGGCACTTTTTCCAGCTGGTTGATGGTGACATGCATTAACTCTATGTTGTTAATTTTGCTAAAAGCAAATTGGTCTGTATGCATATTAATTTTAACCGTGTTTGGATTTTGGCACAAATTTTCCATTTGGGACTGTGATTGCACATTGAGTAACATATAATCCTCAACTTCGTGTTCTAGTGAACTGTCTTGTGGGTTTGACAACAAGGTGTTCTCCGGATATACGTGAAATGAATAATCAAATTTCAGATTTTGATTGCCTGAAAAAGCAGAAGACATGGATTCACTTGTATTTTGTTGCAAGAGCTGATTTTGTTTGAGTAAGTGTTCTGCTTCTGACGTATCTAAGAGTACCTGTTTATAAAGTTTATTTATGGACAATTGTGCTGACTTACAAGTATCCATACATACTAGAAAATGTCATATCAAATGTGTGTAATGTCGTAAATGAGATAATTCAGTAATTGGTGTAGTTTAGAAAATGTGCACTGTGTACTTAAACTATTTACTGTACTACAAGCACACTATGTTACGCTCCACAAATACTATACATCCCCAAACTATGCTGTAGGATACTTTTAGCACTACTGAAACTGTTCTGTTGTATAACGGCATTACTCAAAGCAACTGTGATACTCTACTACTAATAAGAATGTGTGCAAAGTAAGCTCGGCACGTTGTTCCTATCTGTGCTGCATAACACAGCGTAAGCAAGGCCGTTCCAATGTGGCAGAAGATGACCAAGCATTTCGTCCACCTACTAATATATGGAGATAGTGTTTGAACACAACCTTGACTACAGCGCTCACTATCCTTATAATTACAATGAACTTATCTGATTCTGCCAATATTAAAGAAGGCTAACACAAACAACAATATATTCTTACTAAGCACTGCAAATAAAATTTTAATGTCACAATTAAAAATGTTACTTTTACTTGCCTACGAGAGTGAAGAACCGAAACGTGCCTCCGCCATTGTTTTGGTGCCCTAACCCGATTCTACTGTTACTTAGATATGGTTAATAAACAATTTTTTTGGTTCCCTAACCAGACTCATCTGTTACTAAGACACTGTGATTCTACCACGTCTTACTGGCTATATGCTCACCAAACCTGTCCTCCTATCTATTCTAATACACAATACTTTTACTGAAATCCTTTATACCTCTCTTTATTTTATTACTATTTCTGTTACCATAATATTGCAAAGACTATACTTCTGGTGACATATTATACATAAGAAATAAGTGATACAATTATTTATAAAAATAAACTATTTTCATTCCATATAATTTATCCACAACTTGAATATAACAGTCTGTAATTCTTTACTGATTGTATTATATAATTGCAATATTTCAATCTATCCCTCATGCATTATCTTAAATGCTCGTAACAGCGTAGTTTGCCTAACGGCTATACCTTGCACCTTAATTATATGGCACCAACCACTGATTCGCACTCGGCTCGAACGGAACTCCTACTTTTCGATGTAGAGAAGTAGAGTTATCGTACTGTGTAACTTATGTCTCCAATCGTTGAATGGTATGTTGATCAGCGACGCCCCACGTGTCAATGGATCCTCGGAAGTCGTCTTCAATATGTTGCCTTAGGGTAAACCGACGAGTGGACGAAGAGTGGGGAGCGAGCACGCGTTCAGCAGCCCTATTTATTATGTGCCCCTTCCGGCCATCTTTCCTGACATCGGCGCCACCCCACTGTCCCCTTTGCTCCCTTCACCTGTGGTGTGTCTTATATGGCCAGTGTGGTCTGTTTGAAAATTCCTATTCTATATGCGGTATACAACTGTAGGCATGCCGCAATCTTGATATATTTAGCCATTAGCATAACTGGTACTGAAAATTTTCAGTAATGCTATTTTAAGATAACTTATGCTTCTTAAATAATGTTTCTGGCTTGATTCTGATATATCGAGAAAAATATCTACATCTGCAGAAGCTATCAAGTTTTGTAAGCCTTGAAGCAATGATAACATAAAAAGAGCAGCCTCACTGTACCAGAAAGTCTGCCAAGAATACTCGCAGCAACCGAAACTTTATGAATCGTGCAACTGTTTTTTGCTGGAAAAAAAATTGACTTAGGTGACTTCATAAATAATTTATAATACACCTTTTTAGTTTTAAATGAAAATTGTGGTACAAGAATAAATACTCACAATGTAATAAACATTTCGCATTCTCTAGTTTGTGATATGAAATTCATGACATGCCCCCTTTTTTTCAGCAATGATATGTAATTATGGAATATAAAATTTTTTTTATTTAAAAGTTCTATTTGGAAATATTGTGTTACTACACTGATGAACACGAAAAATATTAAACTTTAGAGTACAATATTGTAATTGTAATATGAAACAATTTATATGGCTGAAAACATCTTGAGTTTTAAATATACTCTCCTGAACATTTTACTTTTAATGGCATTCCCCCATTTCTTCCCGTGGCGATCTTCATATATTTAATAGTAATTGTTCCTTTTTTAGAATATCATGAATTATTTTTCTATGGAAAGTTCTTATGCGATTCGCTCGTATTTAAATTTTATTGTTTGGGTTCTAATTTAATGACCACATGGCCACTATCATAACCTTTACCGTAGGTGGACCAAGTGTCAGATTTCAAAGACATTGCAGCATATCTCTTCTGCGACTTCAGTAAACGCGTCATCTGAAACCAAAAAGTGTTTGCAAATAACGCTTTAAAATTTGTACGAATCAGAATTTTATTTTGACATCCTTATGTTTACAATATAAAACCACGATAAGAATTATTTCTTAAATTATTAGGTATATTTATCAAGTTATCATTGATGTCATGTCACGAAACCGTAAAATTTTGACAAAATATTAAAACAAATTGTCTTTTGAGCAGCCTTAGCTAAAATACGCAGTTTTGTAAATTAAGCATAAATCTCATGTATTTTCCTATATATATATATATATATATATATATATATATATATATATATATATATATATATATATATATATATGTATATATATTACTATAAGTTCTTCAAGTTATTCAGTCATGGTCTACGTACGAGTTGTATACATTTATAAATTGAATTACTTAAGTTCAACTAGTACAAGTGCCAAGAAAATACTTCAGCAGCATAAATTAATTCAAACACAAGGGTTTATCAAGCTTTGCTTTCCCGAAACGGTTTATACTTTCTACTATAAAATGCAAAGCATGATTTAACAGCTCACTGTTAACTTTGTACCGGGGCCAGCTCAGAAATGACACGAAATATTGAGAAAGAGTTTTGAAGTCTCTTTAAAACGATTGCAAGAAATATGTTAGAATACAAAATGTTTCTATTAAAAACGGTTTATATAAAAGACGGTGCAAACGTGTTCTCTATTGTTTCAACAATATTTATGAAATTTGCATGTAACCTATTAGTTGTTCTACAATGCCAGAGGTGTTAAGGCCACGATTTGTTCATTATAACTTCCAGCGTATCACTACAAGGAATCTGATCATTGTGCACTAAATAAAAAAAAATTAAATATAAACACCAAAATTTAATTTGCCTCCATGAAGATTAACAGCATATGTAAACATATTTGTGCCGCTATTTAGAGGACATGTCTTTAAGAATAATGAAAAAAATATGGTGTCAATGCTGTATAGAAATTGTGTGACAAAATTTTCTAGTGTATATTTATTTAGTATTATTATTACTACGTACTAACTTAAGTCATATTTGCGCATAAATAAACAACATGTTCAGTAGGATGGTTTGTGTGGAAAGATAACAAATTCTACATAAAGCTAAATTTGGTCTCACCATATATATTCATACCAGAAATGTCCTGTGCGACGCACTTGAGTCCAAGGGTACTGCCGATATCATCTAAATATATTTTTCATGCAATTATTTGGATTTTAAAACCATATATAAATGCGCATGTCCTAAGCATGGTGGCCAGTTCTAAAATGTATTTTGTCCATTTAGTAAATATTGTGGACAGTAAAAACAAATTTACAAGTTTTGAAATCCTTCTTACGCACCAGAATAATTGATAAGATAATAGATTTTTAATTGGTATTATGTATCAAATCGTAATAGTTTTTTAGAAAGCAAAAAATTAATAAAAAGGGACTCTTTGTAACAGTAGGAGAAAAGGCATTATGGAAATGTTTGTCTAGGACGAGGGACACTTTGGAATAGCAAACGTTGGAAAAAGATACATTATGGAAGGGTTGTGCTAAAGAAACACAGAAGCAATATCAGGGAAGAGGTATCTTTGTTTCTGAACTATGGATTACATTCTCAAGTCACCACTGTGTATGAAGCTCAGGAGAATAGATACTTTGGTACTGCAGGCAACTGTCATTCTTAATTATAACAGGAAAAAATACGTTTTTTTAGCCAAATAATGCAGATTTATCCGCAGAAGTACGTCAAAAATCCAATGGACCAAAAATATGCATTAAAAAAAATGTATAAGAGAGGTTTGGAAATTGTCTGCCTCAGTTAATAATGTTTTTCGTGCATTTTAAGGAGTGAATTTTGCGGAGTATGTAGAATATTTGTTCTCAAATATCACAGACATATACTAATTCCTAATTAATCATTTACAAGTACAGCTGTGTAAAGCAAATTTTCGAATGTTTCCGTTTCTGCTGTTTGTAAAGTAACGCAAAAGTTTTCACGAGAAGAAAGGCCAACAAGGTTATTTCAATGGTTTTCTTTAAGAACTTGGTTTTAAGAGAATCTTGAAAGTTCTGCACTAGGGCATTGTCATTTGCGACAGCAGCATAGGTGAATCAGATAAATGGATAATGCATCGATGTTTAGTGTTCACAAAATAAGTATTTAGAAACCAAACTACTTCAAATTTTGGCATACGTCTGCGCAAGTTTTTCGTGTGTTTTAATATGCCTATAGGCAGAATATTAAATAGCTCTTGAAGCAGTGGAAACTCCTCGAACACTCATATCTTAAATGTACAGCTTGTTTTGCTTAAGTGTAGTTGCGATTCATGTAATATTCTGACTATATTAAATTTCCAGAAACAAAAAAATGTTTGCCTCTTACAACCAAGATAATTGCGTAGACTGTAAACCAAACTGATTCGAATCGTCTTTTAAATTGAGATTTATGATATGCAACTTTATTTATAGGAAAACTGTGTTTCGTAAAGATTGTCCACTATTCATTGACCACTTTTAAAAGTATAACCAGATACACAGAAACAAAAGAGTCAGATGCATGAGGGCTTCCATTCGCACGCCTTAACAAGATTGTTGAGTGGTCACCAGACAACATACTAGCGCTGGTCTAACCAATAGAACATTCCTGTGGGATGAAGGAACCTACCAGACTCATGGAAGTGTATTCCAAAACTTCACAATATTTTTCATTCAGTGACAATTTTTTCACCAGAGTGACTGCTAAACAATGTCGTTTCTGCATATTCGTGTGTTCTGTGACCTGAAATCAAGCAATCTTTAAAGTCTGTGGCTTAAAAAATTAGGAACAAAGGAGGGTGCCTACTTTGTCAGGATATTTGTACGAATAATTTGAAGGCAATAATACTGTTTACTTAGTACATCGTTCTTACTGGCTGTTTGTGAGAGAAGTACAACATATGACACAAATCCTATCCGACTCAGGATTGTTGAGGCTATTGCCTGCAACATTCGTGACGTGATATCCTTAAATAAGCTTGCGTGCCGGGTGCAATCTCAGGCATTAATTGGTATTCCAGTGGCGGCAACACGGACCCGAACTACGCTTCGTGTTTCGTGCTGGGAGGGCGCAGTGTATAGCGCGATGTGTCCTAGTATCAAAATTATCGTCCGTTTTGAAATTTGAATTTCTATTTTCGCATGTAATAAACACCCGTTCCTATTCTTGAAAACAGTCAGTGACACGATTTGGGTGGAGGAGGGAAGTAAACTTTCTTTTGGCTATGTAAACATAAGGAGTCAGGTTTTCAGGGCCTTATAGAGCTCATTCAACTATGTTCACAGCGTATCTACTGATTAATCTTCCATCTCTACACTTGTCAGTTCATGGAGCAATATCTCATAAATACGGGTGATGATTTGACGTAATTTATTTGCATTCATTAACCATTAATAATATTAATATTTTCCTAACCTGGCCATGAATAATATCAGGTATGGCATCCTTACCTCAAATCATGCGGCAGTAACACGTATTTTGTGCTTTATACTGGTTTGATGAAATATCTTTTGTTACTCACGCAGATTTTAGACAAAGGAGTAACTAAAGCTTCCATGTTTGTATTTTTTTTTTTACGTATTTACGAAGCAGTAAATTAACGATTGTTGTTACGTATGTCTTGATTAATTTATATACATGGTTGTGTGTGTATTTGAGAATATTGTTACAAGTTAGCTATGAGCAAAACCTTAATTGCGAAAATAATAGGGGTGGCGGTGCTTGAGGGGTTAGTGTGCTCACCTCATACCAAGGCAAACACAGCTCAATCCCCGGCCGGGTCACTCCTGAATTTTCGCATTCTAGAATCGTGCCGGACTATGTCACTGGTAGACAAGTTTTCTCGGGGCTCTCTCGCTTCCCACGCCATTTCATTCCAGCGCTGCTCCACACTCACGTATATGGACAGGATCGGCTCTGAAGAACTCGTTTTTAAGAGAAGGCCAAATATTTTCCCTCACTCACGAATATAATATGCATTATATATATATATATATATATATATATATATATATATATATATATATATATATATATATAATATATTCACAATTACAAAAAATGGTAGCCTATATTCTATGGTTTTGTTGACATTATCAGCGTACCTGTACTGGCGTCTTCCTGATACCATTATTTCTATAGGAAAACAGGTAATTTGGACTACTATTATAAAGATATTTTTATTCACTCTTTATTATACCTGATATTAAGTTTGATGTATCTTACAAAAATTTTGGTTGATAGCAGAGATCTTCCTTAGGTAAACCTGTTATGAACTGATTCAACCAATGTCAGCGAGATAATTAAGTTAAAAAGGGAATGCGAGATGACATGTAGGTTGCCCAGTGCAATCGATGGTATTAGGAAACATTTACTTGTCAAGGATATTTAATGAGCGATTATAATAAAACTACATTTTTGATATGAGATTCTAACCCTTAGTCCAAAAAAAAAAAAAAAAGAACTTTTCGTGTGATTATATTTACAATCTACACAGCTCTCTCTCTCTCCGAAACTAATTTATTTTTCCCTTAGACCTACGATAATCGCTAGACATCTTTATATAATAAGATATCTACTATAATAACAAAACTGGATACGGATATATCCTATTGTACGCAGTCATGCCTACAACCTTAAGTTTGCTGTCTTTGTTTAAACGTAAATTCTGAGTCCAGTTTCATGACAATTTTGGTGAACATTCGTAGTAGGGGCGGGGTGGTTTCAATGCACTTTGGCCAATTTGATTTCTGCTTTATATAGTAGATTTTGAACTTTAGCTTATGATCATATGACATCCTTCTATGGCGATAACCAATAAGAGGTTAACACTTTTCATTAAAATAAACATTTTCTCAGATTTTTCTTAGATTTTGCGGTTTAAGGTACTATATTTAATCATTGCTTCCCTGTATGCAAGCGTGGGTTCGAATTCCACACCTTATAAATAATTTTTAAATACACATATAAAAAAAATAGTGATGGTGTCTGTTTCTCTGACTGCGCTTGAGAGATACATAAACGAATTGTTCGGTTGTGAAAATAGTATATAATCGTTGGTTTTATATGAATGTTTTCACATCTTTGATGTTTGTGATGAAAGTCAGATCGTTACGAGTGGAATCACATAGTGGTAGTGTATACTTTTATACTATGAAGTTGTTAACAATAATTGAAGATTTGCCATCTGTAACACCTTCAGCAAATGTTTCTGATGAGTCTCTAGAAGCAATACAGAAACAATATTATTATTGTGGAAAATACTTTAATTATATGTTGTCATGTAGGTTTACATGAATGTAGTCATTGTTTGTTCAATTCAGCATACCATTCGTCCCACTGTGATAAGTGTGATACTGTGTTTACTCATAGTGATATCCTATATAAATATAAGGAGAAGTGTAAAGGTATTGTTTGTCTATCATCGGAACCGATAACATGTATTGCAGCAATAAATTTGTGAATATGTATTGTGTTAGACAACAAGAAGATAGTCACTGTCCATTCGCCATTAGTTATAAGACCTATACATGTGTAAACTGTTATGTTGTATACACGAGTAGAGGAACCTTGAGTGTACACTGCAGGAAATGTTCCATACATTTATAGTAATTCATAAATGCCTTTGTTGAAATGAGAATATGATTGAGTGTTTGTAATTAATACTACACATTTTTTTGGTAATGGTGTAAAGTAAAGATAAATTGTATTAAAGACAATTGGTTTTAATAATTTTATCCCTTCCAACATTTAAGTGTTGCTATGAGCATACACTTAAACAGATAAAATAATGATAATAAATAGTTAAGTATTAAAATGTATGGATTGTCGAATGTCTACATAAACATTCATTCTACCAATATGTATACATTTTTGGAGACATGAAGTGAACATTTTTCTTATATGTAAGGATACAGAGAGTCTACAAACCTTGGGTGGGTAAATATTGCTAAAGATTGATTGGAAGGTTGGTAACAATTGGCAAGGATTGATAGAAATATTGACAAAGATTGTGAAGTTTGGTTACTATTGGTAAGGATTGAAAAAAAAATGGCATAGATAAGTAATGATTGGTAAGGATTGGTGGAAATCTTATTATATATTGGTCAGTATTGTTAGAGAGATTGGAAAATATTGCTAAAGACTGTTAAATATTGTTAAAAATGATGTAAAATTTGTTAAAGAAAGGTAAGGATTGATGGAAAGATTGGTAAATATAGATGGAAACATTGGTAAATATTTGTAAAGATTAATGGAAAGATTGAAAAAAAAGGTAAGGATTTGTACAGATCCTTGGAGAGATAGTTATATATTGGTAAGGATTGATGGAAATGTTAAATATTTTTTAAGATTGATGCAAAGATTATTACAGGAATGTAAGGACTGATGGCAAGATTAGTCAATATTGGTAAAGATTGATGGAAAGATTGGTAAAGAAAGGTACTTGTTGATGGAATGATTGTTAAAGATTGGTAAGGATTGATGGAGATATTGTTAAATATTGGTAAAGAGTGTTATAGTTTGACAAAGATTGATGGAAATATAGTTAAATATTGGTAAGGATTTTTGAAAAGATTGTTAAACATTGACAGAAATAATGTTAAGTATTGGTGTGTGTGTGTGTGTGTGTGTGGAGATTGGTGATATGGTGAGCTCTCTGTTTCTACAAATTAACTTTTGACAATTGGGATATGAAAAATAAAATAAATTACTATAAATATAATTCTGAAAAATAAATTAGTGTATCAAACATTACAATCTAATGTAAATTGTATTGTAAAATTTATATGTGAATATTGTGTATGAGATGAGATAAGTCTAACGTATGTATTCATTATAGAAAATGTTCTCTACTAAATGGAATATCATGTTTATGAGTGTGAGCTTATGTGTGTGTTTTGCAGTAGATTTTAGTCGTTTTGGGTGAATTTTGGGTTGATCTCGGTTAATTTGGTTCATTAGGAGCAAGTCTTGGGTGGCTCAATTTTGCCAATTGTTATATTTTATGTTTTTGTGGGTGTGTGTGACTGTGTGTTATTCTGTTATGTGCATGTGTTCACACACATGGAAGTTGCATTTTGCTATTGCATGATGAAGTATATCAGAGTAATTAATTGGAAATATTCTGTGTGTGGTTGTTGGTACATGTTGAAGATGCAAACATGATTGTTTTGTCCTGTTATGGTTCGTTGACCTGATATGAATAAAGTAGGAAGTGATCTTGCTTGAAAATATCCTATTGACTTCATGTTTATGGTAAGGCTTTATTCTTGAGCTGTCGTTCCTCTGGAGCATATGCATGTCTCCATGCACATAATGTGTATATTCGATAAGTATGTATAGTGAATGCTGGCATAGTGTAAGTGTAATACCTTCCACCTTTAATAATAACAATAATAGTACAAATTCTGAAACAAATGAAACATTTAATGACAGTTAACATCTGGATGTTTTCTGAGAGGCCATATAAATTTGGTGAATGTTTAGTTGTTAATTATTTATGTATAGATGTGCATACCTAGTAAATATTCATTGCATGTTCTTCATCAGTTGACATCAAAAATATAACACATTGGTTGAGCAGTCGACACAGATCAGGTAATATGATATACATCGAGCATAAGTGAATGCTTAAGAATGCATTTTCTATAATTTTTTGTAAAAATATTAAATGAGTCGCCTGGGAATCGGTCTCAATAATCCAAAAATAACATTATGTTAATTACTGTAAGCAGTGATACAAAGCAACACTAAATTTTTGTTAAATTCGGATATAAAATAATATTAGTTGTTCTGACCGAGACTAGAACTTTATAATCCAAAACTACTATTACATTAATTGCTGTAAGCAGGTATGCTGCTCACAAATAAAATCTTTTTAAAATAGAAAATAAAATTATACATGGGTAAGTATGTATTTGGTAAGTTTGAAATTGGTATGTATGCACTTGGTATGTATGAAGTTGGTAAGTATGCCCTTGGTAAGTTTGAAATTGGTATGTATGCACTTGGTATGTATGAACTTGGTAAGTATGTCGTTGGTAAGTGTGCACTTGGTAAGTATGCACCTCATAAGTGTGCACTTGGTAAGTGTATATTTGATATGTATAACTTGGTAAATATATACTTGGAAAGTATACACTTGGTAAGTTTATGCCTAAATATGCTTAGAAATAATTTTATGTTTGTTTGACCCTATTGCTCTTATCTACATCAGGGATGATCTGTATGTTACAAATTTTATGAGTATATCTTCAATAGATGGAAAAGTATAAGGAAGTATTTTAATAAAAAGACTTCCAAGCATAATTGGCCTTGCCAGAATAGGTTTTAGGTTTTAATGAGCTTACTGTTATGGTGTGTGTTGGGTATGGCACCTATGTTATGAATTTGATCACTATAGATTCGACGTTTCGTAAATTATGCCTATATTTACAAATGGGCTTGACTCAAAATTGGCTTTGTCAGATAGGCTTTAGGGCTTAAATGCTGTTACCAGCATGATGAATATCATATATGGTGTCTATATTATGAAATTTATTCCTGTAGCAAGAATGGTTCTGAAATTATGAGTATATTTACAAAGGCCTTAAGTTAATAATTGGCCTTGTCAGAAAAGGCATAAGGCGAAGATTCCCTGTTGTAAGGCTATGCTATGTAAAGTATTTGATGCTTGGAGTGTTCACATAATTATTTTAAAAACAAAATAATTATTGTTTCTATGTTTACTAAAATTCAAGATTACTATGGTTATGTTTGTTTAGTAAAAATTATGAAATATATTTTACTTTAAATGCATAAGGATTCTTAAAAAAAAACTATGTTTTGAACATTTGACTGTTGTGATCACTTTGACTAAATTTTCTTTAAAAGAATAGTTCATGAACATATCACTTCATGTGTGTAATTATATATATATTAATATTAATACATCAATTTTTTTAATACAGTTATGCTTTATTCATTTATTACACCTTCATTTTGTATGTGCGAATTCGTAGCTGTTTCTTTATATATATAATACTTAAAATCCTATTTCAACTAATATCTCGATGGCCGAGTGGACAAAGCTATTGGTTAATCTGTGCGACCTAAGGGTTCCCTGGTTCAAAAATACTAGAAAGAAAAGATTGTGTAATGTACTAACGCATTACATATATGATGAAGAAAATTGTCTTTAGCTTGTAGCCTACCCCAGCATTCCTAACAACAGATAATAGCATTAAACCACATTGACTGTGGGGACGAGCAACTCGCACACTCTATGGCATTCGATGCGAGAAATTAATGTAATAGATTTATCGATGTAATCTAATCATCGATCTTGTGCACTACCTAGCCACCGATGATGGTATGAAGAGACATCAGCGCTTCTGGTGGTCAACTCTATAACTAAAATGGCAGCCGATGTCTACAGCAGTGCTGTCTAACAAGCAAGTTTAGAACTGAACACATCCTACTTCGCCGGAAGGAGAGGTTGGGGAAGGGGTTGGGGGAGATTTTAAGAAATCACAGGACAGCAGAGGGGAGGGTGAGTTGATAGTGTAGCAGGCATTCAGAATAAATAACTGGAGGAGAAGAGAGCCTAGAATCTTGCAGAAGGGACCCAATAAATTCCAAAAGTATTCACAAACACAGCTTATGTAAGGGAAGAGGGAGGGGGTTGGGTGGAACATGCAGAGTCGAGCGCAGAAGAGGAGGAGGTTGAGGAGGAGGAGTAGCAAGTCAGATGAAACCCTTCCCAGGTTAATAATACGGAGGTAGGTTAATCATATGGCACTACATCCGTCCCCAATCCAAATATAATTCTATAAATGCAGTGAAACCGGGCCTCCACTGCATGTGTGGAGCGACTGTGGAGCAGATTGTGGAACTAAGTAAATCTTATGGGGCTACATCTGTTCTCCCAGCCCTATGTCATTCTAAAAACGCAGTGAATCTCCCACTCCTGCATGTGGAGCGTGTGAGGTCTGTGAAGCTGAAACCCTTCACAGGTTAATCCTATGGTACTATGATTTGAATTTGTCTTATCGCGACGTGTCAGTGTTACCAAAGTGCAGTGAAACCTCCCCGCCCCTACTAATAACATTTTGAGTAGGACACCTGAAGAAAATCTTAATTTGCTGCAAAACGTTAAGAGTAAATGTAATACATTCCTTAACTTAAAACAATACAAGACTAGACTTTAAATGTTTCTTGATTAGATGCTTTGGAATTTTTTCTACTTTTAAGTGGACTATACTGCCTTTTCTGAACTACGCCGCTACACAAAGAAAGCAATATTTTCTCGCTCTGGCAAACTGTGACCAAGGTTGTAAGTTTATTAAATGTATCGTGCAAATTGTAAATACTGTATGTGAGCGGTTCATTGATTAGACTCCCGTCCAATGAGACGTGGAATGCAATTAAATAGAGGCTGGGCGGCCTCTTTAGCGTGGTGTAGCGACGTGTCGTCGCGCAAAAAGACTTCAGGACAACCAGGCTATATTGCATTGTCTCGGTTCGTTTCACCACTCGTTACTGGGCCGTTGCTAGACGAAGCGAACTAGAGGGAAACGTTAAATATATCAACTTCGTTACCTCTCGGATGCTGTGATGAATTTTTGGCTGAAATTTTTACTACGAAATACATGGCACATGCTCGCGTTTTACCTCGTGATGGATGCCACCTGTAACCATCTGTTAGTGATTTTGTATTGTATTATACAGTATATTACATTAAAATAATATATTGCATTACTAAGTATATTAATTTTGTCATGCAAATTTGAAAAAAATTATGATAATTTTATTTTCATATTGTTATTATACAATATTTTATATTTCACATTCATAATTTCAAATTACGTGTTATAATAATTATAACATAAAAATATTATATCATATATCAAAGTAATATTGGAAATTTTATAAATTATAAATTATTTTATATTATATATAGTATAGTTGTTTGTTGCATTGTGATTTATATTATTATCTTATACGTATTATATTTAAGGTGTGAGTAAATACATCTCTTAATAGTAAGTTGGTGTTTGTAGTAAGCTAAAGACTTTGTGAAACTCTTCTCCTGGCATGGGAAAATAATTAAAACCTTTTTTACCTGATATTTTTCAAATCAGGAAATAGGTAGCGGAATCCATAGTATACATCCCTCTTCTGATTAATTTCGTGAATTTATTCTTTTCTGTTCAGACTTATCTTCCTCTCCAAAATTTTAAATAATACTAAACAAATGAAATTATTCACGTGGTGAAACAGAACAACTCAATTCGTTAATTTACTCTCGAACAGCAAGCTATCGATAGTGATGTTTATTGTACTAAGTGTGACGAGACAATAACTTCCCCCTGCCACGCCTCGCTCCAGTCAGTGTTCACTAACAAAACGACGCTTCGCCTTGCAACGCTTCTCTTCGGCTTGCACGCCCCAGTGGGCTTCCTTCGCACGAGGCCGCTGTATGGTCCCTCCCAGAAGCACTACCAGTGATATTTACCAGCTGTAGGAAAATTGGTCCCTTCTCACGCAGCCACAGCCGTAGAAAAGAGGTGCAGCAGACGGTTTGGGTGAATGCCTTCGCCGCCTGTGGCGATCACATGAAGTGGCGCTGCTCGTCGTGGTACAAGACACTTAAACTGAGGCTTTCACACGGAGCTGCAGCCTAACCACCACATATTAGAGCACCGCGTTCGTGTGGTGCAACAGTAGCACTGGAAAAGCGTGAATTTGCAAACACCACTCGCTACTCTCGTCGTCTTTGCATCTGTCTATCCTATAAAGTGAAATAGGCTTGTGTTTTAGATGTGTCACAATGATATCGGAAGATTTGCGAGGAGAAAACTTCATCGTCGTATTTATTCATTACTGAAATTGAGAAGTGGCTCGCAACTTGGAACATACGCCACGACGATTATAGCGTCAAGAATGCAAAAAAAAAATAAATAAATAAAAAAATAAATAAACAAAAAATGCGAGAAGAAACATTATCAAGTTATTTGTCCCTACTTTCACAAATATGTCACCGGTAAAAGAAAACGCCATCGATAATTAAAGAAAAGGAAATTATTTCTGATTAATTTGCAGAAATACTGACGCTATTGAGTAAGGCTACTGACGAGCCACCGCAGCATAGCTGAGTGACTGCTGCTGCGTTTCTGAGTTGCCACGTCTAAAATGGGCCTATGGCTACAACCCGCTGACACTCGTCAGCAGCATCACTGACATGCTGCTGACGAGCCACTGAGAAGTGCTGCTGAGTGATCACGTGTGAAGAAATTCTAAAATACGAGCTGCTAAAAAGCGACAATAAAAACCAATATTATTCTACTGTGATGTTATTTCCTTTCATTATCTTTTGTAGTTAGCATAAGCTAATGAGAAAGTCAAATTAAGTTATTAAAAACCATTTTGTTGTCCAAGATGCCTGCATTTCAGTCCCTTGGACGCAAAGGGCGTAAATTGCAATAGTTAAGAGCAAAGACACATCCAACAACTACTATTGCAGTTAATTGTTCACAACTTCAGGGAACTTCCGACAGTTTTCCCTTGTTCTCAAACTACTGAAGAACTAAAGTTGCAGAAACAAAAAATATTAGCCACTCTGAGAGCAAGTGTAAATACCGTGCAATAATTAAATTTCAAATCACCTTCTTAGTAAACTATTACCACCACAAGTTAAGCAACAATCACAAGGTTAAATTCACTCAGATTTTTTTCTATTTCATGTACTTCAGTTACATTTCCATTAAAAAATATATTTATACAAAAATACAGGTATACAAAAGTGCCATAATGATTTAATTTATTGATTATATGTTTTCCAGAAAATCACATATAACATGACGTATAAAGTTTCTCACATTTCAAGAGATTTATATAAACAAATCTGATATAGCTACAATGATAGGCATATGTTAAATATAATTTGAACAACGTTGATAATATATTGAATATATTCCTCTCACAAATATTTACTATGAGTAAATTATAGCTGGATTAAGCGTTAAAATTATCACATTTCATATTCCCACACCAAAGTAGTATACAATTCTTTAAAAACGTAATAAATTGTCACTCAATACTAAGTGTAAAGATCTCCCAATATTTACATAGTATTTCGATCCACAGTTGTGCATTTATCAAAGAAATCGTCACATACTCGCTTCACGACGAGCATAAAACTTATCTTACTGACACAAAATTTTTGCTTCCGTGAGAAACATGAAATTAAATTTAGTTTAAGATCCTCAAACCGAGCTTAAAGCCATAACATAATGTTTAATGACCTGATGGGTCTTCAATACTTGACTTTTAAGTAATGTTGGTTAGACGCCTTACGGGAGGCAGACTTTACAAGAAACTCGGCTTCAGTCAAGGTTTGTAAAGCTTAATATGACAACCTCTTCCATAAGTGTGGAACGATACCACGGGGTTTTAGACTATTCTTGATACAGTTTTTGTGCTCAGATATCATGTGTAGAGTCTCATAGAAAGTTCTCTTGCTTCGTAGAACAATCGTCTTCGTTAGCGTATTAGCCATGGCGAGGACAAGTGTGGGCATATTAAAGTCACAGACTGTAACCTGCACATTGCCGCCCAGAAACAGTCTTCCGTAATACGGCCTGTGTCAGTATAGCATAGTTGTCATGGCAGCAACCTGAATCAAGTAATTCAGAAGAAAAAGAAAATTGTTTTCGTGTATGTCGTGTATAAATGGATGTCGAAAAAGAAAAGAATGTGGGTTCACCCATATGTAAATGCGAGATTGTTGAAAGGTGCATTTGTGACACGTTTCATGGAATTGCGAGAAGATGAAAACAAAATTTTCAATTACTTTAGAATGAATGTAACATTATTTGACGAATTCTTATTAAAATTTGAGGCCGGAATCAAATCAGAAGACATCAAATTAAGGGTTTCTATAACATCAGCAGAAATGTTGGTAATTATGTTAAGGTAAGGGTGTTATAAAAATATTGTCAATATAGTTTGCAAGATTATGTATTTATACATGTAACAGATCACAAAGCATAGACGTTTGTTCCAACAAGCAATATCTTACTCAAGGTCTACATTTTATCTGTAGAACATAATTAAGTATGAAAACGAACAAATCAGTTCTATGATCCACCAAAGGTATCGTTACTCACAGTGTGCGACGGTGAAAAATGTGACTGGGAATAAGACGGGCTAACAACAGCATTCGTAGTAGGAGAAAGTTCTGCCTGTTGGTGTGGCGTTGTATGGAAACCGTCTTGAGATACTTGTTGTGAGCTAGTTAGGGTAGACAATCGATTTGCAGTTGAAGTCACCTGGAGAGTTGTCAACGAGGTCCTAGCAGTTGATAGTTGGCATGATGTCAAATGTGACTGGTGAAACAAACCATGTTGCGGTGGCGAGACGAACGTACGTTGTGGATAAGTAGATGCAGTAATATAATGTGGATACTGTTGATGATAAACACTGAATGGATGAGCAAATGAATTATTAGTGTCGTTGAATGATGTTGATGCAACACTGTAAGTCGGTATGGGAGGTGCTTGTGAGGAAATGCCTGACTGATGTGTAACCTTACTTCGGATGCACTTCATAACCCTTAGAACTTCATTCTGAAATTCCAGCTTTTCATCAATGGAAAACGTATTTACAGTTGGCCAATAAGACTTGAAAAAATGTAAGTCGTCATTATCTTCACTGTCATTGCAGACGTTGGTAACGGTGTATTAATATAATACATTATACATGTTTCCAATATTTTCCTTCTCTTGCGCTGATTAGTACTGCTGTATCTTATTTCAACTAGTGTTTCTATGTTTGATACTCCGCGGGTTCCTGGATATGACCTGTTCCATCGTAGGGCGTGTCATCTGTTGCAGTTGTTATTTCCTGTGTTCTTTCAGGTAATGACGATTGGGTACTATTAGGGTTTGTAACTTTTAGTAAAAAATACATTTGCTTGCCGTATAAATAAGGGCGGTATGCTCGGGCTGCCTGTCCAGACTTCGGTGCCTTCTTTACATTCTTCAAGTAATTATCATTCAGGTTCTTCCATTTGGCCATAATTTTTCTTCCTGAAACTATATAATTAATGTTACCTATTTGTTTTACTTTATCCGTGTATTATAGTAACATTTGTCTAAAGAGTAATTTTAAATATGAAAAACTTCTCGATGCATATTCTTTACAGGTATTTGGGAAACGGATGCAGTTTGGTGGATTTACATTATTCTTTCAGAGTCCCTCGTTCAATAGCAATCAAAATTGTGCAGAAAGTGTGTTAAACAATTTGGAACACACTAAAAGACAAATGTCTTCCCCTGCCTATAGAAGAGATGTGGCTGAATATCGCTGACCGTTTCTTGCAGAAAGCAAATTTCCCTAATTGCATACAGGCGCTCGACGGGAAGCACATCTGAATTGTCAAACCAGCTTTAGGCAGTTCTCTATATTTCAATTACAAACACTGTCATTCTATCGCAGTGTTAGGAGTGGCTAATTCTAATTACAGGTTTATTTATATTGATGTTTGCTCCTTTGGGAAAGTATCCGACTCTACTGTATTTAGAAGATCTACACTATGGAATCGCATAAATACTAATACCCTTAACATTCCTCATTCTAAACCTTTGCATGGAACCACCAGACCGCAAATGCCCATTGCATTTGTGGGTGATGAAGTGTTCGGTTTACTTAAACATGTGCTTCGTCCATTTTTAGGACGATTTTGTTGCACACAAAACGTATTTTTAACTATCGTCTAAGTCGAGCTCGCAGGTACATCGAATGTACCTTTGGAATCCTGTCAAACAAATGGCGCATTTTTCACATACCTCTTAATGTCAATCTTGATTTATCTACAGACGTAGTTAAGGAGAGCCGCGTTTTACAGAATTACGTACGATCTCGAGATGGTTACAATTTCGAAGATACTTTATCCATTGAAGGTTTCGAAGAGGTAAATGTGGTTGCAATGGATAACAATATAAATTGTGGGTTACATGTTAATCACAATCTAAAAAAAAAAAAAAACATTTGGGCGGAATATTTCTTTTCGGATGTTGGTTATGGTTCCGTGGCCAAATGACAGGATATGACTGCTAGTATAATGTTATATCTCTCAATAAGTAGATGCAACATTTGAACACCTTCCTATGATTGCATGTAATACGTACGTACTTATGGACAATCATTTTGCAAAACGTTTATACATCATGGTGTAGATGTTCCAATGTTCCACAACAATGTTAAGAATGTATGTAAGTATATTACAAAACTTGACATGTAATAAACGGTGTAAGTTTGTACTATTTTTCAAAATGTTTGGAAATGGATTATTACATTTTACAATGTTCCACGACAATGTTTTGTACCTATGTAAGTATATTACAAAACTGTAATTTTTATAATAAATACGCATGATAGTTACAAGCGTATACATACCATATTCAGCTTTCTCCTTCTTTGTCTTGGTACTAAAATTGTCACAAACAACTTCACCTATCTGCAGCCATGCTGTTATTTTTCTCCCCCTGTCTTTGTAATAGTCATTGTTCAAATCCCTTCTCCATACTACTGCGCGACAGTTCAACGCAAGTGAGCACTGCTTTGTAACGTCACGAGTACTGCCTCGCGTTGAGGCGGGCACCGCGTGTTGCCAAAGTGACTCGCGTCGCCGCTTGTCACCGGGCGTCAGTTCGTCTCTAGTGTGAACTGTACCACTGGCACGCATGCACACTGCAACGAGTGACGAATCACCGCATGGGGACGCGCGTCACTTCAACGCAAGTGTGAACCCAGCCTAATAGCATGTCACGCAGCTGGTGCACGCCCCGCCCGCGTTGGATTGCCGTGGAACACGACAGTAACGCTGGGCGAAACTCCGGCTTTCTACCAAGGCAACCAGTAAGCAGAGCAGCTGGCAGGTATTATTCACAGGTACGGAAACTACGTAACATGTTTAATTATTTTGCAAGCTGGAAAACGTAACTTTTACGCATGCAGGAACATGTCAGAAAAATGAGACGGCCGGGCATCTCAATGTCACTTCCTAAAAATGCATTAAGTCACAAAACATACAGTGTGAGATGGTAAACCTCGCAGCAAAGTGCGCAAGCATGAGATTGGAGAATTGTTTTATCATCGGTGGAGTGAAACCAAAGAAATTTCTGTGAGGAATCTACCACATTGACAATAGAAAATATGATCACACTTTGGTATGTTAGGGAAAAGATTTCAGGTTCTCCCTTAACGAATACACGAACTGCCTTTCCGTTTTATATAGATGTGTTAGGAAGAAACCCGAAATAGTGTAACATTAGCAGTTTGTATTCATTTATAATCAACAATTCCGTTTATTCCAGAATACGAGTTTATGACATCTAGCATGTAGCACAAGCATCCAAAACTGCATTTTCAGACTACTAGTTCTTAAAATCCTCTGTAAGTGTAGATTTATGAATTTCTAGCTCATTTTGCATAAGGTCGTTCGTTGAAAATTGCTTCGAAATTTCAATCAAAGAAATTTCAGTTTTTCTTATGTCACACAGCTACAAGCTTCATTACGAAAAACCTGCATATAATTTTAGGGGTTCACGCGTCCAAAGGTTGATGAGGGATTTTACGCGACTACCAATGATAACCTTATTGTTCCCGTGCTTCTGAACATAAATCTTATATTAAAATGAAGTGGACTGGCTTTCGTATTGTGTGCATGTATATCATACTGACTCACTTCCCTCCCACTCTCAAAAACCCTTAATAACTGACTAAATCCAGTGGCCAGACATAGAGTGAAGTGAAGAGATTAGGATGACTCTTAACATTGAGGTCTTGAGAGCCGATGTGGGTGATTGACATGAGTATGGCGTAGCGCTTGTATGAAAGGGCGGGGGAAACGGGAGATCCCGAGAAAACCAGCTGAACCAAAGGCATTGTCCGGCACGATTCCCACATGCAAAAATCCGGAGTGACTCGGCTGGGGATTAAAAACAGATCGCATTGAAGGGAGGCGAGCAGGCTAACCACTCAGCCGCCGTGGCCTCTCGAACATGCAGATACATGTTTGTATATATTCGTGCCAGTAGATAGGTTTGGTTCATTACAGGACAAGCGTTAGGGCTCGTGGATAGTAAATCTGACCTTTAAAATTTCCCTTTCTTCCCTAAAATTTTCCCATTTTCCCTGACATTTCCCGTTTTTCTCATATACAGCACTGAGCCTCTCATTTGCAAAGAGTGAGCCGCAGAAAGGCAAAAACCAGACAATTTAAGTGATTTGTGAGACTCGTTATTTCTTCTAGACCAAAACATTGCTGTATCTGAGAAATCAAAAAAATAAACTACGAAAAAATTATTTTAAATATAAATTTAATTATAATTTTAAAATTACAAAAATTATTACATAAGTATTAAATGTTATATCTCAACCTGACTTCTTTCAAGACGCATACGATCGTGATGCCAAACCACTATTCTGTCTTGTTTTTTCATGCTCTATAGTTCTACATTGTCATCCTTTCTCTTTTGTCTCTCTATAATTCCATAGGTTTTATCGGAGTCCTCTCTTTTTTCTGCTCTCTTTCTTTCTCTTTCTCTCTTTCCCTTCTCTCTTTCCCTATTTCGTTTCTCTCTTGTCTTCTCATTCCACCTCTTTCTCTCTTTCCTTTCTCTCCTTCTCTCATTACTATCTCATTCCATTTCTTTATCTCCTTCGTTTCTCTCTCTCATTTCATATCTTTTTGTCTTGTCTCTATCATTCCATAAGTTTTCATGGAGTCCTCCCATTTTTTTGTTGTTTCGTTTTCTTTATTTCTCTCTTGTCTCTCGCATTCGCTTTATCTTCCCTTTCTCTCTTGTCTCTCTGTTTCGTTCGATTAGTCGGATTAGCTCCACTCCACCGTCCACATAGTTCCTAAATCGCTTGCTAGAGAGCGTGAATCATCATTGTGTGTATTTATTTAGGAATTAAAACATGTAATTTTCCTTACAAAAGAAGGTATATAAAAATGATTGCAAATTGTATTCCATGCAGGTCTTTGTAAAACGATTCGAATTTTTATGCATCAAAAATAATTTCATTAGAAAATAAACAATTTTTATTAATATTTTACTTTACTAATTTTTTTACTTCTGTAAGAAAATTAAGATGTCTAGCCTTGTAACTACGCACTCATGCAGGCATGCACACGTCGAAAGGTCCACGAGCTATATATACCAGCTGCGACAAGCGCGTGCAGCGATATCCGTAGCAAGGCACCATGCAGGGGCGAAGGGGTCGATTGTAAATAAACTCCGAGCCAAGTGCGCATGAGCTTAAGCGATCACTCGCGCTGCTGTGCACCTTGCCATTCAGACATCTATGAAGCGATATATTTACTAATAATTAGAATCATCAAAATTTATTTTATTTATTAGTTAAAAAATACCGAGAAAATCATTTGAAAAATACAGTAAAATATATTATAAATGCATTTGTAACGTAAAATTTGGTTTAAAAATTTAAAATATGAAAATTTGGCACTTTCCCGTGACAGCTGGTAACATTTAAAAAAATACTCTCTTATATGTGCAAAGAATTGAAGCTGGTACCTTTGTGTTACATGTCAGGCATGGTAACCACTGGTTACCATGTGGTAATAAGGGCTTAAAAGTTGTATTCAAATAATTTTATAACTTTCTAAATTTCATATACCTAAGCCCTCATACAAATGGCTTATTTTCTTTTAAAGAAATTACGTAGCTAGTCGGGCTGTAAGCAAGCGAATTTTTACAATCACATGTGAAAATTATTTGTGAACTCTTAGGAGGCAGACAGTCTCGCGAAATTTATGTTTGCAAGTAGCATTTCTGGCTCCAGGAATGTATGTTTAAGACGTATGTAGACAGAGTAGTTAGCTCAGAATAATATTTAGCTATTTTTTAACGAAATCTGTTTGTAACAGAATGGTCAACTAACTGTATTTATTATTCAATTTTAAACTTGATTTAATTTTTTTTTAAGTTCCACAGAAAATGTATGTAGGGAACAGAAAAAAAGGTCTCTCAACTTCGTTTAAGGACTTCTTTCTTCAAGTATAAATATTATACAAGGTTAATTATTTATTACCTCGACTATTTTTCGTAGGAATAACTATCTTACTCGGATTTTATTCAGTATATGTATATGTTTATATACCAAGCACCATCATATTCTTTATATATCAGGCAGGGTACAAGACCAACAATTAATTAAGACTTATTTTATTTATATCATATAATATTTGCATACTTCAGATTGCAAACACAAATAGAAAACTTAAATTTTTCCACACAATTCATAGAGCGCCTTTACACCAGCATGCTCACTTTTACTGTAGTGAAAATAATCTTCTTATATGCAGTGCACAACAGTGTAAGCTAGCAAGCATCCAACCAGAAAACCGTTGGCCATACATTATTCTCGACAAAGTTTCACAAATGTCACTGTCGAACAGCTCTATACAATGAACTTGACTGCTTAAAACGATATTTAAATCGTTTTAAATTACATATAATTTTTTGCTGTCCCATACTTATTTTTTAGAATTTTTTTTTTATTATTCAAGTTTTACTTACATAAATTGTTAAGTATTTTATTTTACATGTAGGAACTTTGTTACTCTCACTGACCTTACCAAAAAAATTTACTTACTGCTCATACTTTCTGCTGTACTGGCTGACACTAGCTAAATTTATATTAGTCACTATAACACCATACATACCATTATATAACCCAAGTCATACCAGGCCACCTATCTCCCCATTTTATGTAACCAAAAAAAATTCGATTCAACTGCGCCACCCAATACACCAAGCACAATATCCATCATAACTTGAGCAACTATACAGCTGAGGCCAGCCCATAACGTAACAACCATCTACTTGTACTACCAACCAATACAGTTTACAACTAGCAACCATATCACCCACTATAATTCTAGCATGCCTCAACCTTTCGTCCAAACAGATCATACTAAACAATCATACACCCCATATCAATAACACAATCAACTTCTCATACAATCCACCATGTTGGCTGACACCAGCCAAAATACAATAATCCCCAATAACAAACACTCTTAACTTAAGCATGCCTTAGCAATACAAGACTCATTGACATAAGCATACTGCCAACACCACTCGACATACGCTAACAATCGCAAAACCGATATTCTGGTAAACATATCACCCAACATACGATCAATGATAACACATGTGCAGCAAGAAAATTTCATAGTCCTCTCTGAGCCTTGATCTTTCACTTTGACCCATTGACACATGACTCCATCGATCCACTAATCCAATCCAAAGCAATTAGCTAAATACATACACTAAATACACTATACCACCAAACAAACCATTATAATATAAGTTATACCAGTCCACACGACACTCCATCTCATCTCCTATAACCACAGGAAAATTAAATCCGACCACACCACCTAATATACCAACCACAATATCCATCATAACTGGAACTATACAGTCTAGACAAGCCCATAACTTATCGCCTTTTCTAACTGCTCCGCCAATCTAAACCATAGCCACTAAATCACCCAAAAATTACACCATCACTCCCACTACAACCACGACGCCAATCAAATCCAATCAGCTAAATATATATTAATCCCTATACCACAATACCAAACATTATAACCCAATATATAGCAGAATACACAACATTCAATTTCCTATCACCAAAAAAATTTTATTCAAACATACCTCAGCCTTCACCCACTAAAATATACCAAAAATCGTAACTCCAACCCATTTGACATAGCATCAAATATCATTCAAGTAATATACCATGCTTTAAAAATAAACCACCTGATTGTACCAGCCATCACCAGACTAAATATACTCACCACTTCAACTAGAATTCAAGCAGAACTCACTCCACACTAACATTACCAAAATTATCACACTTCCAACAGGTGTGTCATACCATCAGTTGCAAGACAAAAATCATACTAGACCTTAATATAAATCACTCTTGTCAACCATCCATACCAATAAAAAATGCTGACCACCACCCCTCAGACATACGAAAACAAATATAAGTAACCCTGCAGACCAGAAGTACTGGGTACTATCCCAACAATAAACTCAACATACTTCAGCCATGCCACACAGATCACAATTTTTGCAACATAACTACTAATTTCGTACCACTCCATATAATCCATTAACTCGCCAAACAAAACATACTAAGTCACAACCTTCCAGCATATCAAGCATTAAAAAAATCTTTCTATCAGCCGAAAAACCAGTTATTTATGCCATCCACCCATACTAATACTTGCTCCAACAAAACCTAACAGGTAACATACGTCCTACATTCTTAACAACAATATCGATAACCCATTGGTACTGAGTACTGAAACCAATATAATATCTTTCACCATCACATTAGCTTGCCTCAGCCATGCTACGTCGAAAGCCATACAACCCAGCAAACGAATATACAATACCATCTCAATACATATCAACGAACCACCACAGCATATAGCAATACCAACCAAAATATACAGCCCAAACCATATCATTCGCTCTAAACCAAGCATACCTCAACCATGCTATTAACATTACAGTTCATATCAACTGCCGTACCTCAGACCTACTGTTAAATTATAACAGTAATCTATATTGGCTACCATTTCAGTTCATCTAACATCACCAGTTACACATAAAAAAAGCCATACCAGCAGCAAGCTAATCAAATATTACAATCAAAGCTCAAATCATACTATCATGAGATCAATACTATTAATTTAACCATCTATGACATACGTAGTCTTAATTCCCAGGTAAAATATCATACCATCTAGTCATAATAACCTACCATACCTGCTAAGCAGTCTGCCCCTTTCATACTAACTTAACATCCCATTAAGCCGTTCTGCTCTTACAAAATAATTACACAATTAAACAATTCTCGCCAGACCATCGAAGCTACACTTTCGGCATACTGCCAAAACAACCTAACATATGATCAAGTCAGACCATTCAACATAATGGCTATACTAACCATACAAGTAAAATAACTCTACAACCAAGTCATACCGATAGGTCATAACATCAAGATGTACCAGCCATAAATATACCTAACCATACAAGCAGCCCACACGGCAGACAAAACCATCATGTTACTCCATTCATTTCAACCATTTGAGCAGACAATCAACCATGAGGACATGTCCAGAGACATTACTAACCAAAACATTCTAGCCAGGCATAAACACCAAACATATTACCAAAACAAGCTACCTATAACAGACATGCAGAACATTTGTTAACCACCACCCGACCAGATCACATTCACCTGCTATGAGAGCCTGCAAGGGTTTCCATACAACCCTTGCGAATATCAACTTTACCGTTCCCTACTAAACATATTTACTAAGATATCGCATTACATAAAACATACTTAGATCTCGTCCATCACATATCACGCTTTCCTAAGCAAATGTCTGTAACTGATTGTTTTGTCAACTAATCACACGAATAAACATTTCTACGGTAAAAAGGAAATATCCGTTCTTACAATACTTTCCACACAGAACACACACAAACAGAATGAAGTTAATAACTCAACCTAAATTTTTCGCTACCAGTCTGGTTTACCTGAACACACCAACCATTTATATATTTCGTGAACGTAGTAACATACAAGGGAAGAACATATCATATATTAAATCCATCCATATGTAATTAAACAGATCACAAATGTTATAATGCATCACTATATATATATATATATATATATATATATATATAATATATATACAAATCTCTTTAAAAATTAATTATATCCTTATACATATTTCATACCAGAAATAAACAAGATTTATAACTTAATCGTATACTACGTGAAGGCGAATAATACATTTATACACATATTCAGAACGATGTAAGTTCGAACGTTCTACCAGCACTTAACTATACACATCCAAGATATTCCATTTACTAGAGAATATTCGCTGTCAGTATTCCATTTCAACACTCCTATAGGCAAACATTTTGAAATTTCCTTACAAACATGTTGCCCCCATACCAGGATATTCTATTTAGTAGAGAACATTCACTATAATAAATAGTTATCTTACAGCCACGTCAACTCCTAAAAACCACTAACTTATAACATGTAATTTAAAATCCATAATATATTCCAATTATTTGATTAAATAATTTAGTTTTCAGACTTATATACAATAATTTCTTCTTTTCTACACATCCAGATATATCAATGGTTCATTTATAAAAACGGAGACCTCATCCTTATCACATTATTTATATTAATTAAATATGTCGACCAGCATTTAGCCAATACCCAATCAATATTTAACGTAATATAAATAGAGTTATAGCCCAAACCAGCATGCTCCCATCGAAAACGGTTTAAAATATCTTGTAATATTTTGATATTATATTAATGTCGCTGCTAAAAAACAGACAAAAAATCCATTTATACATATTCTTTCAGACAAAGTACAATAACTTGTAATATCCCAAAATACCTGAACACTACATAAAATCCAATCCTTTATATAATATCGGTTATACCAACAAACTTATGTTCATACCATCCAGGACAACCGAATAATCATATAAACCTTCCTGTGAAAGTTCAGCGAATTTCTCTGATAAAACATTTCATCATGTAACAGCAAATCACACAAACATTCAAATAATACCAACACCTAACTCAGCAATTCAAATGTTCCAGCAGAAAAATAAACATTATAACCATCAATATTCTCACCCATGTTATGTCACACCGGCCATTTAGACTGACCATAGTATAATATAATACCAAACATACCACCAACCATACTGTCAGAACATACCAATTACACAACCAAATATTAAAAATTCTGTCCATCCATGCTATTACACCATACCATCCATTTGGAAAGACATTCATTTCTAAAAGACAAGATATATTAAACATTGGTCCATTCATTAGGACTAACACCCATCGAAAAAAAAATTTTCACGCATAATATTTGAGTTTATATCACACTTACTGTTAAAAATATGCCAAACATTCATTTCTACAAATTCTGTCAGACAAACATTCTAACTTGTAATAACTCAAATTCCTGAACAGAACACAACAACACTCAATATCTAAAATCCATTCCTTTAGACCATATCAGTTATAAAAAGCCATTTCTTCCATACCATACATGACAACAAAACCCCCATATAAGCATTCTTATTAAATATCCCAGAGAATTATGTAGATAATCACCGTATCATCATATCATCCTCATATATCATCATCACATCTCCATAACATTATTATATCATCATATCATCACATCATTATCATATCATCATCATCATATCGTCATGCAGAATTATACTTCATCTTCAGTCAGATGCGATCTGAAACACACAACACAGTGTCATAGCAATTTCTACTGATGGTGGGTAACATATCCCATGTCACATTATTTAACATAAGTTTTCCTTCCGTTATTCATAGATGACACTTTATTGGAAAAATAATTTAATCAAAATAGTATCTTATGTCTCTTCTAATAACCATTTAAATTGCCAGAGAATCCCATCTCAATAGCTACACCAAACACGTATATTCATATAATTTTTGTTCTTATATTTTAAGACCTTACACTTTTTTTTGTATATATTAAGACTTTGCATACAACAGGAAGGAAAAAAATGCATATTTGATGATACAATAATAAAAACAATAGTCTTCCATACAATATATATCACACACTTATAAAAAATACATAGTATTAATTACATATACTCAAACATATTCTCCATTCAACGAAAGTATTCATGTTTTACTCTAATTTTATAGTACAAATCTTATTGTGAGCAGTCAAGGTACGCTTATTCGCATATACAGCATTGTAGTTAACACATATGTAGGTCTTGTAGCTAATGGTAAATGGACTGTTACTATCTTCATGTTGCCTGGCACTAAACATAGTCGCGAATGTCTTGCTGCATGTGATTATTATTTCATGATAATGTGATGATATGATGATAATGTGATGATATGATGATAATGTGTTGATATTATGATATGATAATGACAATGTGATGATGACATCATATGACAATGATATGGTGATGATGATTATGATATATTGTTTATCTGAGTAATTTGCTGGAATATTTCATAAGAATGCTTATATGGTTGTTTTGTTTTCATGAATGGTATGAAGGAAAGTGCTTGTTACAAGCTATACTGTCTAATCGAATGGATTATAGATATTGAGTGTTGGTATGTTTTCTTCAGTTATTTGAGGTATTACAAGTCTGAATGTTTGTCTGTCAAATTATGTAGAAATTTATGTTATGTTTTTTAGCAGTGAGTGTGATAAACTAAAATATAATGAGTTAAACATGTTTTTTCGACGCGTAGTAGTCACAATGAATGGATCGATATTTAATACATCTTGTCTGGTTGGTATCTTAGTTCTGCTGAAAATGGCTGGTCAGAATTTGGAATATTTGGTTGGGTAATTGGTATGTTCTGACAATATGGTATGAAAGTATATTTTTTATTATGTTATGCTATGGCCTGTCTATATGAGCGGTGTGACATACATTCTGAGAGTATTGATAAATGAATTTTTTTTATTGGAACATATGAATTGCTGGTTTGGTGATTTCGTCTATTGAAATGAGATTTAGCAAAGTTGGATTATCGGATATTGTAAATTGTATGGGTGATGGTATTATTTGAATGTGCGTGTGTGTGTTTTTTGCTATTACATGATAAAATGTTTTATTTGATAAATTCCATGGACTATTTCATAGGAATGCTTGGATGCTTGTTTATTGTCTTGTAGTCTTGGGTGGTATGAAAGGAAGTGTTTGGTATAACTGATATGATGCAATAAGTGGTCTTTAATGCAGTGTTAAAATGTTTTGGTATATTACCAGTTGGAATATTTTGTCTGGAAGAATAAGTATAAACGGTTTTTTTTTATCCATCAAACAGTTCCAATGTATCATAGATTTTAAAATGAAGTTTATAAGAGATTGGTTTGTAGGAGTTGAGATGGCTCTAAAGTAACTATTTCTAATAGTGCTTGCTCTAGTAAATATAATGTATGAATTGTTTGCAGTCTCATCACTGGTTGACGTAGTTTAGAATGTTTGTAATCTATGACCTCTCTGCATGGTTATTATAGCTAGTTCGTTTTGGTTATATGTTGGGTTGGTATGCCTCAATAGTGTGTTTTGGTTAGTAATGTCTCTGGAAATGGCTTATGATTGGTTTTCTCTTGTAATGGAGGACATAGTTGGGGTAACATGATGATATTTTCTGTCGGTGTGGGCTGCCTGTATGGTTTGGATTTTTTTATAGCTTTATCATCTTGATGGTATAATATATCGGTATGACTTGGTTGTACAGTTAGTTTGCTTGTATGTTTGGTATAGCCATTATATTGAATGGTCTGATCTGACCACATTTTCAGTTGTTTTGGCATAATGCGGAAAGTGTAGCATAGATGGTGTGGGGAGAATGGATAATGGTGTAACTATTTAGTAAGAGAAGAATGGTTTGATGGAATGTTTAGTAAGTATGAGTGGGGCAAATGCTGAGCTGGTATGGTTGGTTAGTATGTTTAAATGGTATGATAAGGTGTCTCGAAATTCAGACCATATGGATGTCATAGATGGTTAAATGAATACTACTGCTCTTATAATAGCATCGTTGAAACTTATGATTGTAATATTTGATTATCTTGGCTGCTGGTATGCCTTTTTATATGTGTAACTGGTGATGTTAGATGGGCTGAAATGGTAGCCAATATACTTCACTGTTATGATTGATCAGTAAGTCTGAGGTATGGGGGTTGATATGATCTGTATAGTTAATAGCATGACTGAGGTATTCTTGGGTAAGAGCGAATGATTTTGTTTGGGCTGTATGTTTTGGTTGGTGTGGCTATATGCTGTAGTGGTTAGTTTATATATATTATATATATATATTGCTATATATAGTAGGTTGATATGGCTTTCGACATTGCATGGTTGAGGCAAGCTAATATCATGGTGAAAGGCATTATATCTGTTTCAGTACTCAGTACCAAAGGGTTATCGATATTGTTGTTAAGTATGTTGGACGCATGGCATCTGGTACGTTTTTTTTGGAGCAATTATTAGTATGGAATGGCTTGAATAATTAACTGGTTTGTCGGCTGATAGAAAATTTTTTAAAATACTTTATATACCGGAGGGTTGTTACCTAGTATGTTATGGTTGGTGGGTTTAATGGATAGTGTGGTGGTACGAAATGAGTAGTTGTTATTTTGCATATACAATGTGATCTGTGCGGCATGACTGAAGTATACTGGGTTAATGGTTGATTTAGTACCCAGTAGGCCTACCTCTAGTCTGCAGGGTTACTCATATTTGCTTTCGTATGCCTGAGGTGGTCAGTATTTTTTATTCGTATGGATGGTTATAGAGTGAATTGTATTTATGTCTGGTGTAATATTTGGCTGGTATATATTGGTATGATAAACAAGTTTGGACATGCTATTTTTTTTGTTATGTCAGTGTGCGCTCAGTTCTGCTTTAATTATAGTTTGAGTGGTGAGTATATTTTGGTCTGGTGCTTGTTGGTTTACTTAGTTGGTTTATTTGATGGGTTGTATGGTATTTGAATGGGATCTGATGCAATGACAAACATGTTAGAGTTGCAATATTTTGAATAATTTTGTGGGTGTGGGCTGTGATATGGTTAAAATAATTTTTTTGTTTATAGGAGATGGAGAGTTAGGTGGTCTGGTATGACTTGTGTTCTAATGGTTGGTATGGTGGTATAGTGACTAGTATAAATTTGCCTGATTGAACTGGATTGGTATAGCCATGGAGTGAGTCATGGGTAAATGGGTCAAGGTCAAAGGTCAAGGATCTGTCTGAAATATAAAATTTGCTTGGTACACTTTGGTTAGCATGGATGGTATGTTGGGTGATATGTCTTCCACAATATTTGTTTGGCGCTTGTTGTTGTATGTAGAATGGTGTAGACAGTATGTTTGTGGAAGATAGTCCTGTAATTCTATGACATGTTTGAGTTAAAATTGGTTGGTATGTGAGGTTATTGTATTTTGACTGATGTCAGCTAGCATGTTGAATTGTATAAGAAGAAGTTAATTGTGTCGCTGGTATGGGCTCTATGTTTGCTTTGTATTGGCTGTTTGGATGAACGGTTGAATTATGCTAGTGTTAGAGTGGGTGGTATGGTAGGTTGGTATAGGCAGCGTTGGTTGGTAGAGCAAGTATAATGGCTGTTAGTTTATGAACTGGCCTCAGCTATATAGTTGCTCGAGTTATGATTGATATTGTGCTTGGTATATTGGGTGGTGCAGTTGAACAGAATTTTTTTCTTTTGTTATAGTAAACGGGGTGTTGGGTGACCTGGTATGCCTTGGTTCATATAATGGTAGGTATGGTGGTATAATGACTAGTATATATTTGGCTGGTGTCGACAAGTAGAGCAGAAAGTATGAGCAGTAAGTAAACTGTTTGGTATAGTCAATGAGAGAAACAAAGCTCCTACGAGTAAATAAAGCACTTAAAATAATTTCTAATTTAAAAAAGGACAATGAATAAAAAAATAATCTGAAAATAAGTATGGGATTGCAATAAAACATCATATGAAAGGTAAAAAATATATATAATAAAATAAAAATTTTTTTCCTAAAATGTTAAATGTATCAAAGTAAACTTATTGTTGGCATATATAGGTCTTGTGTTGGTCAGTAGGTAGACGACGTGCATGATTTGCATTTGGGTGGAACATTAAGTGTTATGGTGCCTGCTTGTGAGTATATAAAGTAGTCGTGTGCATTTTAAGGAGCAGTTTGACAATGGTAGTCGTAAAACTTTGTCGAGAAGAATATATCACCAAGGTTTCTGGTTGGATGCTTGCTAGCATATACTATCTTGTGCTGCGTGTAAGTGGATTATATTCAGAACATGAAAAGCGAGCACACTGGTGTAAAGTCACTACATGAACGTTTTGGAAAAAATGAAGGTTTCTGGTTTATGTTTGATAACTGAAATATGTAAATATATACATGATATAAATAAAAAAGTTCTAATTTATCGTGGGTGTTGGTGTTATTCCTTGCCTGATAAATATCAAATATGGCGGTGTTTGGTTTATCCACAACATACATACATTAAATAAAATCCTAGTAGAACAGCTTTGCCTATGAAAAATAGCCGAAATTATTAAATAATTAACAATGTGTAATATTTAGACATGAAGACATAAGACCTGAAACGAAGCTGAGAGAACTTTTATTGCTGTATTTTACATGTAATTTCAGTTGAACTTAAAAAAAATTTAAATACATTTTAAAATGGAATAATATATTGTGTCTTTACTCTCTTATTTTAATCCTGTATCATGAACAGTCTGTTATAAAGAGATTTCGATTTTAAAAAGCATAATTTCATTATAAGCTTATTACTATGGTTATATAGGTTTAAAAATACATTTTTCGCGCCAGAAATTTTACTTGCAATGAAATATTTCGCAAGATTGCGTACCTCCTAAGAGATCGCAAATTATATTCACTCGTAGCTATAAATATTCGTTTGCTTACAGCCAGACAAGCTACATTCTTTTAAAAAAGTATATAAAATAATTTATGTTAGCTCAGGTAAATGAAATTTAGAAAGTTACTATGTGCCGAAAACCACATCTAAGCACCCCTGATCACGTGAGCACGATGGTGTAGTTGTTTGCATGCCTGTCTTGTAAAAGAACGGTCACACGTTCAAGTCCCAGCACTTCTATGCTAATTTTGTCTTTTTTTAAAATCTAACAAGCTGTCATGGGAAAGTGTCAAATTTACATACTTAAAATTGTTAAACCGATCTTTACATTAAAAATGCATTTGTTATACATTTACCTGTATTAAAAAAATAAAAATTCCGGCATTTTTACAAAGTTCTGCATGGTATGTACCTTAAAATAATTTTTCTATATACGTTCTCGTGTATGGAAAGTTACAACTTCAAATTCGTAAATAAATATACACGCCGGCGATTTGCACACTCCAGCAGTAGATGAAGTAAATTTGTAGACGGTGGAGTGGAACTAATTCGTCTAATCGAACGAATTTCAGAGACAAGAGATAAAGGAAGAGAATGAAACAATAAAAATGGAAGGATGTCGAGAAAACCTATGGAATTATAGAGAGAAGAGAGAAAGATATAAAATTAAAGAGTGAGAGAGAAACTTAAGAGTGGAAGAGATGGAATAAGAGAAACACCAGGGAACGAGAGGAAGGAAATAGAGAAAGTGAAAGAAAGAGAGAACAAAAAAATCGAAGACTCCGAGAAGACCTATTGAATGATAGAAGGACAAGAGAGAAATAGAGAGGGAAGAAAGAGAGAGACAACACAGAATTATAGAGAATGAAGAAACAGACAGAATGATGGAATGACATCACGGTCGTATGCGCATTGAAATGACTACTCCGGTGATATACAACACTTAATAATGATGTCTTTAAATTTTTTAAATTCTAAAAATATTATTTAAAATAAATTTAAAAAAATTAATTTTAATTTATATTATTTTATTGATTTCTCAGATACCGCAATGTGTTGATCTAGAAGGAATAACGAGCCTCACTAATCACCTGAATTGGCTCGTTTCTGCCTATCTGCTGCTCGCTTTTTACAAATGAGATTGGGGCTTTTTGAGGGAAAATAGGACATTTGAAGGAAAACCAGGAAATTTCTAGGGAAGCAAGGGAAATTTTTAACACTTTTTTTGGATTAAAAAGGTACGATTTTGAGAGAAAATGAACGACTTTGGGAGAAAAATCAGGAAAAATTTTAAGTCGATTTCATTCAAGCTCAGATTCACGATCCTCGAGCCTCAGCCCTTGTCCTGGTAGGAACGAAACCTATCTACTAGTGCTTCTATATAACGTACATATACATGTGATATAACTTTATTTTATACTAGTTATTCTATAACTCATGCATATGTCGAGCACTAACAATTTATAACAAGTATACCTATCTATATAAAGTGTTCTAATCTAAAATCTAATGAACCCAATCAACGTTGTTTGAAATGTGCTATTGATGGTGGAGACATCCATTCGTGAGAAGCGGAATAGTATTTATGTGAAAATGCGTCTGGATGGACTAATAAACATAAACATAGCAGGTGTTTTACTGTTAATACGTGCTAAAGGAACATTTTAAAGACCGTACAGCGTAGGTTCAGATATAGGTGATTATTAATAACACTATGTAGACTGAATTCGGGATTTTGTTACTCATGTGTTCACGTGAAATTAAAAACTTATGTGTGTACTTCAATTAGGATTAAATATAGTTATTTTCTTATTAAGCACACCTGGCTATGTCAACGTTTAAAAATAGCACTTACGTGTGTACTTTTTTAATCTGAAGGGCGAAAGTTATATAGTGTACAACACGGAACCTTAGCTCCATGCTGACGCATGAGACGCTGAGAAGAGCTACACCTGCACTAACATCCTATTCGTTCGTGCAACTTCTCCATATAGGCAAAGCCAACACACAAGTTATACGTGATAATTTATACCTTACCTTTACGGCAACACACGTAAGGAAGCCTGACTATATTTTAGTTCCATTCCCGAAAAAAAACATGGGGCTTAATAATATTGCATAATTCAGCATGCAAACAAAATTGTCACCAACGATATTTTCGAATAGATTTTTCAGGTAACCTTAGTGACGAAGACGGACATATAACCAAAATGTTTTTTTGTGTCCTAACCAAATGCATAATTTACACTTGAATCTCTGATAATTAATTGGTTACCATGACAGCCGTTTGGACATCACGGTTTAAACTGTGTAATATAATACACAGGCAAAGTTTTGTAATAAACATAGGTACATATTTAGTAAATATCCAAAAATTTTACAACAGCAGATTTAAAAGCGTATAAATTTAAATTTAAAGACTAAATGCTAGTAATCGTTTAGACGAAATGAATTTACTTTTTATGTGTATTTAATGGCTTGATTACAAAACAGTTTTTATGAAATTTCGCCTAAAATTTGGTTAGTCGATAATATAGTTTTATAAACTTTTTGGTTTACTTGGCACTTTTTTTTTTACATTTTCTAGCATCCTCTCTTTCTATAATTTATTTGTATTTTCTTGATATAATTCAGCTAGATAGAGATTTATAAATATACTAACGTACGTCAGTTATTGATATTCGTTTTGCGAAAAGAAAGAGTGAAACTATGTGTTATATATAAGTCAAAACAAAATTAATGCATTATTTAGAAATAGATGAGCAAATGTGTATTTGGAGAGTTGGTTAGTCAATGCAGTCAAAATAAATAGGTGTAAAATCAAATGAATTACTTTATATTATTTATATGTAATTGATTACACTTACTAACTATAATACGATAAAGCATAGTTCGTGATGTGTTGTTATTAATAACGCAATAAAGCTCTGCTTTGAAACAGACTGCTAGCAATCTTTAAAGGAAAATAAATGTTCTTTTCAATTAAAAGTAATGCGAAAGTTCCCATAGTCATTATGTTTCTCCTTTTATATATTTAGTGATACAATTTTAGATAATCATGTCTCCCAATGGGATACGGTATATGATTAATATGGAAAATTCTCTGCAGCAATTAAAGCAATCCGAGCTACTGCTAAATTACGACTTATCTTCAGGCTTGTACTTTTGCTTGTATAGTGGTAACGGACATAAATTTGGTGGTAGGTATTTTTAAGAACCATCGAGTCTGGTGGCGTAAATTTTATCACGTACTTACTAAGCAGATAAAGTTGAAGTTTATTTGTCCATTCAGGTGCCCCTCGCTGATGTCTTGAAATTTAACAGCAACAATTTTCATAATGTTAAAATGTTTCTTGATTCAAAATTAAATTCCAAACTTTTCATTGCACGTGGAAAACTTGCCTTGTAGATATTTTATTTGGTTGTTTCGAAACTTTTATAAACAACATAACGAAAGACTAATTTCTCGGGTAAAAATTCCATAGAATTTAGAGTTAAAATAATTTCAGCTGTAATATATTAAAACATGCGGCAGCTAATAGTGCTACTCAAACACTTTGCTTATGTTTTGACGTAATTAGACTTATAAAAGTTTGTTAAGTTTTTTATTTGTAGTTAAGTATTCCTGATAAAAATATGTATTAATATCTAACATAACAATTACCTTATAAACCAGTTAATTTTCAGTAATGTATCATTAAATCATATTAAGTTATTATTCTATATTTGGCTTCTTGTTTTGAAGTGGCATAAAATATTTATTCTGTAACGCACGTTACGACTGTGTAAGTAAACTTGATAAATCTCCACGATTGTGTAATGGATGTGCACGGAACTCCCTACACGCCATATTGGCTGTAAGATACATTTGTACACTCTAGTGACCATTTCATTTCAATGTGACATTATTTCGAGCTGTTATCATTCACACTGCCCACTACCACCCGTAGTAAGCCAATATTCGTAAGTTCTCATTCTTACCGTCTGCCCACCCCTGTAAAAGTTGTAAAAAAATATCAAACCAACATAGTAAAACTAAAATAATAACGAACTTTCTTCTCGCGACTTATTGGGTGACAATAAGCATAAAGAAAATATTCCGTGATGGAACCGACCATCTTTGTCAGTGTGTTCTGAAGCTCACTAGCAACAAAGAAATTCAAAGAAACATGTGGGCTATGCAGCCCTGTTTCATAGTTAAAGTGACGGAAATGCAATGGACACGACAAATGTAGTCACTGAATATCTTCAGCGACATTAACTATATGTGGTAGATTTCATAAAATATGTTAAGAATGGGCGCCACCTAAGAGTAAATCGGTTGCGACATGTTGCACCATGGTGCATGCCTGCCAGTTTATTTCGCATTTAAATGATGGCATTAGTGATCACCGATATCAACTGTTCCCGCATGTCTGGTATCCTTGCGCTGTTGACCTTCTATTCATACAGCCACAGGAGAAAAAGTCCAATTGAAAGAGAGGTCAGGAGAACGTGGCGGCTATAGGACTTGGTCATGTCTTTCTGTTCCCTACGCGGATATTCTGCATTCTAGAATTCAGTCATAACACTGCTAAATTTGCGAGGTGACTGATTATGCTGCAACCACGTGTGAAGTCGTACTGCTAATAGCTCATCTTCCAGTAAGAATAGTAAGTCGGTTTACAAAAAATATCCGTTAGTAATTAGCATTACGGTTCATTGTGAAATGTGGTCCAATGAGACGATTGGCAAGTAATCCGCACCACACATTCAGTAAAAATCGCTCCTGTAAATTTGTATTCATTCCATTTTCGTCACTTTAACTCTGAAAATAAGTCTAATACCCTGCATGTGTATATCGTTTTTTATAGCTAATAAACATTCTAGCTCGCGACGTTTATCGATATCGTGGCGGAACATTCTGTGACGCTCAGCATGCCCTGTAATTATAAATACCAGCGAGTACACTGATGGTTAATCATGGAGTTAGATTGTGAGAATTACACTTGGGAGTTAATGGTTTCGTTTCCTACAGGTTTTAACAGGGGAATAGATTTTCCCACTGCTTTTTTTCACCGTGACTGAAGAAGTTATTGTGTGTCTACTGCCCTTTCCCCTTTGCAGAATACTGTGCGCCCCCAACTCTCCCTCTCCCAACCCCCCTGACCGTTTCAGTGTCTGTTTCCTGTTGGGCATGCGATATTTATACAGAGGAATAAAATAAAAATGTCGAAGCCTCGATTATCCGTTGGTGTACTTTACATTTTTATAATTTAAATAACTTTTACTCCGGGGTGAAAAAGTGGCCATTATAACGAAACGCAGTGCTTCAGTGCGATAAAATTGTGCTTATTTAGTTTTTTTCAATTAATCAACAACCAGCTAGAGGTAGGCCAGTGAATGATTCGGAAGAACAGGTCTTAAGGACCGTGGTGTAGCGAACATCAACCGCCCATGCCCCACAACGAGCAATATAAATAAATAATTGTTTTATAGTAAAACAAAAATGGGCAGATATTATGTGAGATATTTTGTTGGGTTCATCAATTGATTCAACCCATCATCTGTCACGGCAAAAAAATAAAATTAACAGAGCGACAACTCTACACTGCGCTCCAGCGTAAAATGTTTGTAAAAACCCTTTTTGTGAATTGCCAGTTTTTTTCCGGAGTTAACACCTGTAAACTCACACCGTCACCACTAATAAAGCTCCTTATGTTAAAAAATGCATCAACATAGGCGCCCTGGGAACCAGTGTCTGTTGGAGAACCAGCACATGTGAATGCGGCATAAGATAAAATGCTAAGTGCGGTGTAAAAATAAACAAATTGACAGCTGTTTTCTGTCTTTCTCACTCTCTCAACTCCCACGTTTGCTTTCGTGACGTAAGACAGCATTCCTAAACACGTGAGGACAATGCTGCTTGAGTTGATGCCCAGTAAATCTGTCAAGTATCATTTGCTTCTTTCCAGGTCTACAAGACGACAATATTGTTGTGTTAGTCATCTACTTACTTAATTTTATCTTAAAGTCAGAGTGGCCACGGTGATGTATTAGTTAGACTACTTTCCTCACGTCTAGGCGAACCGGGTTCGATTCCCGGTGGCGCCGCTCCCGTATTTTCGTATTTAGGAATCGTGCCCGACGATGCAGCTGGTCAGCGGGTTTTCTCCTTGGTCTCCCATTTCCATCGTCCTTTCACCAGCGCTATCACATACCCACTTAATTTACCCTCATCGGCTCTCAAGACAACGATTTTTTAGAGCCGCCCAAATCTCTTCACTCATTCACTCTTAATCTACGTTCGCTGCTAATGGAGAACTGTCGCGAAACCTGCTTAATTTAAATTCTTCGTCCCTTATGTATTGTTTCTCTGTACTTAGCAATGAAAATTGGCATAGACCTATTTACTAGAAGTACACATGTGTTGATCAACGGAAAATTTGAAAATGTTCAACTACATTACGAGGGTGAATAAAAAAGGAAGGGTAATTTTCATTTTACGTAAGAAAAAGAACAGGAAATTGTTGACGGCTGACACCATGAACACATGGAATGATGGATACTTCCCGACTGAACTTCAAATGTTACAATTACATCTAACGCTAATCGAAGTCTATAAAATAAATATAATTCCTGGCACCACGCTGCAATAAACGTGGAACATTATGCTTATTACTAGACGTTATTACGTAAAACTTGTTTTCGCCAATTACTGCAATCATCATTGAATACATGCCATTTTGTCTTTTCATTTAATTTTGCGCAATTGAAAAAATGGTGGCTGGAGGGTGGAGTTTTTCAAAAATTTGTTTTCATAAGTGCTAAATTTACCATGAACCATCTATAACATATTTAGTATATTATATTATCGGACTACGCACACGAAGTCTTCCAGTTCCCTTGTAAGTTGCGTTGTACAATATTTTTTCTTTTGTAGTTCCAAAAAAAAATTGTAATGCACTAAAGCTGACATGTTTTCAGAAAACTTTTCAGATTATAAGTCGTACTATCTGGAACTACTTGCGACTCCATGCGACAAATTGCGACAATCTGCGACTACCGTGACTACATGCGACTTCTTGCAAATACACGCAAATACCTGCGACTACCTGCTACAACTTGCGACATTTTCTTGTGACATTGTTTCAGTTCATCTTCAATGGTTTTGGTAGAGCATACTTAGAAATCATACAAGTAGCCCATTTTCTCCGAATTACATTAAAATTTTTCAAGGATTTTTAAAAATTAAACGTAGTCTATGTCCATGTGGAAAAAATATAGGTTTCTAATAGTGAATGTTTTATAAGAATCGGCCCTTTAGTTTTGGTAGAGCATGCTTAGAAATCAGTCGAGTGGCTCATTTTTCTCCTACCTGTTTAACAAATTTGGAAACTTCTGAAGGATTTTTTAAAAATGAAACATAACCGATGTCCATCTAGAAGTACGTAGCTTTCTAACAGCGAGATAGTTATAAGATTAGGACCTGTAGTTTCCGAGTTTAGCCGTTTACACATAAACAAACCAACTCACATTATCACTTAATATTGATATACATGCATAATTATATATACATATAATTATATATATAACTACATATCATCTCTCACATGTAAAGTGACAAATGCACGCTACGATCGTTTATACATATATCGCAATTGTCATTATAGACACAACGAAAGAAAAAATGTGAAATACTTGCACAGACACGTTCCCTCATCTTGTCAATCTGTAGTGATATTAGCACTGTCGAAAACATAGTATTGTCTTTCTCAACAAATAATTAAATTTTATATTGCGTCTACATATTACAGATAAAATGGGATGAAAGAAGTTCAACTTTTCTCCTTTACGTTTTGAGGTTGTGTTTTTATAGCTTCATTATAAAAGCGAATTCACTCACTAACTTTAAGTTTTAACATTTTTTAGAGTCATGCTTTTTATTTAATTGATTTTTATCGTAGCTGGTGTAGTATTTTTTTAAATTTTAATATCGTCTAATATATATTTCTTGTGTAAGTAACTACTTTCATGAGTAGTAGGTTCATGCGCAGCGTCGAGGGTCCGACTTTGGTTCTCGTCGAGCCCCATTTTGAATCCTGTTTTCATGTATTCAGCCACCTGAGAAATTTTATTTTAATAATCGTTGCTTTTAAACCAAAAATCTCTTGTTTTTACCCAAAAGCCTCTGCAGGAATCAATTATTTTAACCAAATATCGACCACTTCCTATGAAATGTCTCTTATTTCATTAAATATGTATAGAAAAATTATTAAAACAATCCGGTGCCCCCGGCCACAATCTTGGTAACCAGTACATCATTTAACACTTCATGCTCTACAATTCTGTGCGGGATGGTTTTTTTGGGGTCCTCCCGATCTCCTTTATTTCCTCATTCCTTCCTTCCGTTTGAACTCTCTTCACGCTCTTGCATTTCGTGAGCATGGGCCGATGAATAAATATTTTGTCGTCATTATTAAAAAAAATTCTTGGAATACTATTTTGACTAGGCCAGACCTATATAGACCAGTAATAAGAATTTATACGGTTTTGTATTTTTTTTATTAATGACATGAAAAAGCGTACCTTAGAAATAAAGAAGGCAATATTATGTTTTTATCTACAGATAATTAATTTTTTTGTTAAAGACATTTATTTTGTGTTGGTCATCCATCCTTGGGTTTTTGGAACAAGACAGAGTTCCGTCGAAGAAGTTTTACAATAGGCTGACAGATACGAACATAAGTGATACCGAGTACGCTCATGCTCAGTAAGTGTGGAAAAATTTGACTGCCGAACCTTGAGGCAGTACTCTAAAATTTACATGAAAACAGGAGTACTGCCCAGATACATATGGACTCGACTATGTTCATTACGTACATTTACTTGACTACGCATTTAATGCCATGTTGAATGCGAGTACCGTGAAACTCAAACTCTTGACCGATTAAAACATGTACATATTTCTAGAGAATGTCATAAAAGGCGGTATGACTCAGTGTGTGAAACGCCCTGTGTTGCAAACAGCAAGTATGATGGCGAAAAACATGTCTCTTATGAGTCGGCGAAATACCTTATGTACATGGAAGATAACAATGATTATGGCTGGGCGATAAGTTTACCTATATCTATAAGACATTTTAAGTGGGCCAGTACTGACATTTACACCATGAGCATGCTTGACCATTCTCCTGTGGGATACATCATCGAATGTTATGTTAAGATACCTGCCTGAACTTCACAGTGAACAAAATGACTTGCCATTTCTGATAATTAATGAATCTCAGCCAGAATCTAAGTAGAAGAAACTGATGACTACACTGATGAGTAAGAAAAATTATAAAGTTTACTATGTCACACTCAAAGAGGCCATCACCCCTGGCCTGAAAATTGAGAAGATTCATTGTGTGTTAGAGTTCTTGCAGTGTGCCTGGCTACAGCCATGCATCCAGTTGAATACTGCGAGATGTGCCGGAGCAGCAAGCGATTTTGAACAAGACTCTTTCAAACTGGCAATCAACACAGTCTTCAGGAAGTTCATGGAAAACAAACATATTATACAGAGTATGAGCCTCGTCTGCAGTGAGAAGCGACTCAAGAAACTTGCCAGAATACCAGCCTTCAAGGACAGAATAATCTATTCCGAGAACCGGTCGCTCATCAAGCTAGAGCATGAGACTAACCTGTTCGACAAGCCTATTTATGCTGGCTTGTCAGTACTTAATTTGTCAACGGCACTCATGTATCATTTTCAATACGATATAATGAAGACACGGTATGGCGAGAACCTGCAGTTGGCCTACATGGACACTGACAGTATGATCTACGAGATAAGAACTCTTGACTTTCTTCATACCATGTCTTCTGATCCGGCATTCGTAGACGACTTTGACACCAGTGTTTAACCCCCAACATAGTAGCTACACGCTGAAGGACACAAAAGTCATCAGCAAGTTCAAGGACGAGTGTAATGGTGTGCATATGACAGAGCTCGTAGGCCTGCGTGCAAAGTTGTATGCCTACAGATGTGCAGGCGATGTTTGCAAGGAGGCTTAAAGAATTCAGAATTGCGTTATTAGGAACGAGATTACTTTCCAAGTCTATGTCAGTGTTCTAAACAGAGACAAGGCTTTGCAAGTTGATGTACATGGCAAATGGTTGCCCATATATCAGTTGTATTCAGAATGCAGTAAAAAATTTGCACTTGTGTAAATGGACGACAAGAACCAAGTATGTATGAATGGAGTGAATACATCGTCACACGGATACTCTCGCTAAAAAAAAAAAAAAATGGTCTTGTTGCACTCTGGTGCTCATGCAAGAAGAAGGTTTTTTTTTTTCATCATGCTGTGGTAGGACTCAGTAACCAAAGATCAAGACGACCATTCCAGGGAAGTCTACACTTAGGCAGCTTGCTGGGAGGTAAGAGGAAAGGTAAAACAAATTGACATAAAACAGTTGAATATGACTCGCCAGTTGCACATAAAGCAATGTTTCTAGGTGAGCTGTGGTCTTGTAAAAAATTAGTATATAATTTTAACAGATTGTAAAAGTTATCCTCTGGCTGGGTAAATTATATTTGTGTTAGCATTCCCTAAATTCTACATTTATGGTAAAATTAATGCTGACTTCCAAATATTTCATCATTGTATGCAAAATTTTTCCACCATTGTAATCCTGCCTGCACTATAGCATTGTAGTGTTGCCGGTCCCAATCCCGGATGGCATTTTGTGACTCGTATGTTTCATAATATATATGCAAGAGTAGAAAAAGTCATTAGGATCAAAAAGTACTGTTGCAATTGGATATTGACATCTGTTGTAATTAACGAAGACTGAAAACATATATATTTTTGTATAAATAAATATGAATTTTTATTAGAAATATTTTTTTTAATAAAAATCCTGTCAGAAAGTTGTTTTAAACGGCATCAGGTGCAACAGTCCTCGATGAGATATAAACAAACAGAACCACTATGAAATAATAAGACAGTAGAAAATTTTTTTTTATACATGAGATAACTAAATAAAAAATATATTCTAAATAATTACGTACATAACTTTATCTGGTGATAACTAGAGTGTGGTGGTTAGGTTAAGTGAAGTGAGTAAAGATGAGAAATAAGATATTCATATTCCTACACAATGTTACAATTTTTCTAAGTCCTACATAACATGACAAATAATCCAAATGGTATATACAGTAAAAATTTCTTTTTAAATATACACATTTGTGGAATAAAATTAGGAAAATTATACGTTCAACATAGGGAAATTTTTTTTTTTAACCTTACTGCGAGTAACGAAGTCCAAGTTGTGCATTAACCAATAGCGAAGCGTGGTGTCAGCCTGCTGTAGTTATAGGCACTTTTAGTGTAAAGTGCGAATACAGTTAACCCATGAAACAAATAAAAATACTAACGACCTAGATATATACATTTTAAAGTGTATTTATAAAATAAAATATCCAACTTTCACCTTTGGAGGCAGGGCTACATAATTTTAATTTTTAAATAGACATAATTTATTTTACCTTGCGATCTACACACATGCTCTGCAATTAGTACAACAATCAGCACCACAAACAGCACCATAATCAGTATTACGATCAGCAACACAATCAACACCAGTATCAGCACCACAATCAGCACCCCAAATAATTTTGAGTCATTTGGAGACATGTTGCGTCGTCATGGGTGGAAGTGGAGGTAGAGCGAGTTTTTTAAGTCATTTTTGAGTCATTTGGAGTAAATTAATTAAAGAATCAATGTGTCAGCGGCAGGCCATTGTATTCTCAATTCAACTTCGTGGTTTGACGATAGAATGCTTCCAAATCGATTTTAACCTCCAATGTCTGGACAGCTACTAAGGTATCAGCATGCATCACCATTCTATACGTAAATTATCCCATCAAAAGGTAATATTATCAATTTCTCTCATTAGAGATTTGGTAACGCTCCAACCTTTATATATCCTAGCCGAGTGATGGGGAGGCTTGGAGTGAGACAAGGGAAATAGTACCTACAGAGTAGGGCTCACCATGGGAGAATTTCCCGACTTCTGACCCCATGCAGGTACAGACCTGCTAAAATTGCTATGTGCTGACTTAGGCTACCTATCACCATGTAGATTGTAAAAATTACCCGGAAGCACGTACACGTGATGTTCCCCGACACCGTGCAGGTACAGATCTGCTAACACTGCTCTTACCATGCAAGCACAGATATGTTTTCTTTGACAAGGTCAGCACACTGCCTGTCCATGCATGCTCGCAAACTCATCTCCAAGATCCAAAACCGAAGGATGGATGACGTACACAAAATAAATGTCTTTAATAAAATAATATTTATGTAAATAAAAAACTTAATAATAAAAAAATTTTATTTCTAAGGTTCGCCTTTCATAATATTTAAAAAATTAATCCTACAAAAAATAAAATTTCTTATTGCTGGTCTATTCTGATATAGTCAAAAATATAATTGAAATTATGTGTTTTTAGTTACGATAAAATATTGATTCGCTACAACCCCCTTTTTTTTTCTCAATCAAACACACACAAGGATAGATTGGGAGGACCACAAGAAAACCACTCCCACACGGAATAATGGAGCATGACGTGCAAAATGACATACTGACTACCAAGATTGCGGCCGAGGAGACCGTAATGATTAATTTTTTTATATTTTTTCTTTTATTTTAAATAAATTTTTTAGGAAAAAATATATTAATTCAATGGAAAATGTTTGACTTTTGGGTAAAACAATTTTTTTCTGAAATTATTTTTTGGGTGAAAACTAATTATTTTTGGCTAAAAACTGTAGATTTAAAAAAAAAAAATTCCAAGATGGCGGAAACAAAGATGATAGATCTCAAGACGGGGCTCGACTAGAACCTGAGTCGACCCTGGACCCTGTGCATGATTATACAGCTCTATTACTTACGTGCATATTTAGCATGCTATTTTTAGGACAGTACAATATATTTCCTAACAGAATATTTTTAACGAATCAAATAATTCACAAGAATTAGTATAACACAAAATCCGTAAAATTTATGTTAAGTAACTTTAGCATTGTATTTGGAAAGGCAAATTAATGACTGGTAATTAAAAATAATGGAAAATTTAATTATTAGCTTGCGAGAAATACTCATATTCCTCCTTTAGCATAAAGTCACGAATTCAAACGTATTTCTTCTATAGTCATATGATTCTTCGGTGTTATAGAACACATTAGTAAATAGCGCATATTGTTCCGATGCTCAGTCTGTGATGCTAGTAATGTAATGACTAAATATTTTATTATTAATTACTGTAAAATTAATGGGTTGCTCTGGGAATATGGTCCAGTGAATTAGAAACACCTTTATATTAATATCATATGAACCAGTGAAATTCATTCAGTGAAGCACTATGGAGTTTCATAAGAACAGTTTTCTCGTTTCAGCTTCAGAGCATAATTCTTGTGTACCCGTACATAAATCATAGAAAGACATTAGAAAAACTTATCTATTTTTACTTTAAGTACCATAAAGGACACAATTTTGAATAGCTTACAGAGACCTAAGTAGCAGGCCATTATTAATATGTTCGTTTCCTGGCACGTAACTGTTTATAAAATTTATGATTGGTACAAAAACACAGCTAGCGAAAGACATTTGTAAGAAGTGACATTAGCTGTTGCTTGCCCACTCAGGTTTCATAATTACAATAGACTAATGTAAAATTGAAGTAGGCCCCAGTGTGAAAGTTTTTATACGAAAATAAACTTTTTGACCAGAATTGTTGACTATTCCAATACCTGATATGTGCAGGTTATGTGGCCAAGAAAATATTAATTTCTCGATGTGAAAAGTATAATTCATTTACCTTGCTCACCATGTACCAAGCGGTAAATAGGAAGGATTCCAAATAAACACACACATGTTAATAAAAAGGAATTTTAATTTTTGCGAAGTTTGCTGTTATGTAATAAAGCGTGTTGGGTTTAACGATAACGTGTTTCACTGTGGTCGTGAGCTCGGTCACAATCGTCTGCGTAGGAGGTGGTCTTTGCCAAGTGATTCATTATCCCTGTTGCAGGCGAATGCCAAGGCAGTTTCTGTATTAGTGCAATTTAATAATACCATGTGCATTACTTTAAGACCCTTATTAACATCTGCGCAAATAAAACTAAAATCAATTAAATAAAACTTAAAAACGTACTAAATGTAAACCAATGAAAACATTGTTAAATCGAAACACTTTCAATACAACGTGAATGCATCGAAATATTTTTTGGTACATTGCTGCCAACTTAAATTTGGACTATAATTATAAATGTACAAGTAAAAATACTAGCGGTTATGGTCAGGGACATTTTCCATATGTTGATTTCTATAGTGCTCAATTAACCATGAACAGCCTATAACAGATTCACAGTTAATTAACCACTTTCAAAATAAACTTGTTAAAATTATCCATGTTCCAAACTGCATAAATTTCAACGTAAACACTGGGTGGCATGTTTCCAGAAGCTTGGCAACAGGCAGGTAAGGAAGTTCCTAATTTTAACTTCGTATATAAGACCACAAAAAATGTTTCATTTTCTTTCTGTTTCTCTGCGTATTTAATAATAAGGATAATATACAGTCAACACCCGTGCTAATTCTGCATATGGAGGAAGAATATAAAATACGCAGACAAGTAGATTCTGAGTATTGCTCAAAAGTGCTTAATAACCTCTAATAGCTTATATACTGTTCTTTCGTTGTCTGAGCGGTCAGTTTGTCGGGCTCCCACAATGGCATTATGTGTTCGACTACCGTCGGGGATCATCCGAGATTTTTGTGTCAGGGGAATTGAGTAGTAGGGCTTGGTAGGTTTTGGCACAACGCGTCAGCGTTAGGAGCCGGAGGCGGCTGGCCCCAATGTTGTTTAGTCACCATCCACCATCTTGGACCCCTATGCTCATGATCTTGACCATTGACTCATGCTCTGGACCTCGGTGACCTCTGACAGCAAAAATAAATAAAAAGCGAGAAAATTCAGAAAAAAAAATATAATAATTACAAAAATATTATTACGAAAATTTCTACTAAAGTCGTTAAAAAATTTTAAAACTCCTTAACAAATTTATAAAAAATTTAATATGAAATTACTTTTTAAAAACTTTTAAAAATTTGTAAACAATTACTATCAAAAATTATTTAAAAAATTTGTTAAAAAATTTATACAAAAGCCAGGACCCAGGCGCCTGACACTTGTTTCACTTGCTCCACCTGCTCAACTCACTCCACTTGCTCAACCTACTCCATTTGCTCCATCTGCTCTAAATGCTCTACTTGTTCCTCTTGCTCCACTTATTCCACCTGCTCCACTTGCTCCACCTGTTTCACTTTCTCTAGCTGTTCCCCTGGCACCTCCTGCTCCACCTGCTCCAGAAGAATACAGTGGTAACACACAGATCATTAAACAAGATGTTACTCTACCCATATGCATTCATGCTGAAGATGAAGATATTTTCCACGAATCGCGACATGAAAGCCGCTTTCCAAATAAAGTGAGGTGTATCATCGGTGAACCATCGGGTTGTGGCAATACATGTTTCCTAATGAGCCTGCTGGAAGAAGAGAATGGTTTTGACTTAGATAACATGTACTTGCATTCAAAATCCCTCCAGCAACCGAAATACCGGTGATTGGAATGTGTACTACAGGCAACGGAATGTATGGGTTATTTCCCTTGCAGTGATAATGAAGCCATCGTACCCCCAAGAGAAGCACTCCGAAACAAGATATTCGTCTTCTTTGACACTGCTTGCGAGAAACAAACTTGCATTCAAGAATATTTTAGCATGGGTCGACACGCGAACATGGACTGTATGTACCTCAGTCAGACTTATTCGCACATACAAAAGTAAAGCAGTTGCTTTACTATAATGCAAATATGTTGGTGCTGTTTTGCATGGACATTACGAATTTATGTCATGTTTACGATGATCATTTTAGTACGGACGTAACTCTATCGGATTTCAAAGATATGTGTGCCTTGTGCTGGAAAGAGAAATTTGGATTTTGCATGATCGTTAAGAACTTTCTGCTACATAGGGAAAGGTACAGGCGTGGGTTCGATCAGTTAATCGTTGTCTGCCGAGAGGGTTCGTCCACAGGAAACCAGCAATTGATGTCATCAATACATCCTGCTACATTGATGGGTACCATTTCCACAGACTATTATGACTCCACACTTAATGCCAAAGACAGAATGAGTGAAATACATTTGGTATGAGTGGAAGGTACACTTGCAAGTTGCTTGTAGTCGAAAAACAAAAATATACTGCCATAAGCTCTAAATATTGGTGGAAATGCAACTCCTGCTACAGATAAAAGTAAACTTGATATTGAGGATAAAGCAGGATGTGAAAATAATCATAACTACATCATTGGTGATGACTATGATGGCAGTAATAGTTTTGAAGAAGATGGTGATTATTCTCTCGGCATTTCCACACATTTCTCCAACGAGTTTCCTTCGAAAAATGATGCGAAGAAGGCAGACGACGTTGGTTATACTGACTATATATTTACTGAAATCCCAAAAAAACTTGTAGACATACATATATATTTGTTCAATAAGCAACAGCGTGGGGATTACTCGAACATGAAAGAGTGGGTTCCGACCATAAGAGAACTTGATGATTAGGGTTACATCAGATGATGTGATGAAATGCTTTCTTACAAAAATTTTTTTTACAGAATATAATAAATTATTATAAAGTGATTTCTTTTGTCTTTATTTTTGTGGGTTGTACCCTACTGTTGACCTTTAAGTTCTTAATACTAAAACACTGTAGTAAAATATTTAATAAATTACGCATGTATTCTAACTCATGCATCATACATGTAGTTATACAAAGGGTTAGGAAGAAATATATTAAAAAATCAGGATTGAAAATTGTTGGTTTTTTATATCTATAACTACAAGTGCTGACAGTTCGCTGGGAAGTGAAATCGAGATGTTAACATAGTAGTCTGTAACATAATATGATTGTTGAATTTTATAAATTTTTCTCGATTTTTTTTTGTTTTCCAGGTCGTTAGAGGTCTGGTGTCAAGGTTGAAGTAGTCTGAATCTAATGAGGTAGTAGTAGTAGTCTGTTATGTCATATGCTTGAATATTTTGACATATTTTTTGTCGAGTGTTTGTTATCATGGCCATTCAAGATCATAGGTTCAAGATCAGTGTCATATCCATATAACATGATGATAGTTGTCTATAATGTATTATGCATGCTGGCTTTTATTTATTTCTTATTAATTTTTTGTTTTCAAGGTCATTCAAGATCATGGGGTCAAGGTCGAGGTAGTCTCCAGCCAATATGGTGGTGATAGTCTGTTGTGTATTATGCTCGTTGACTCATGTATTTTTTCTGAATTTTTGTTTTATAGGTCTTTAAAGGTCATGGGGGCAAGGCGTTGGTCACCTGCACCTAATATGGTGGATGGGTTATGTCTAACAAGTTTGTGGTCGCCTACCAAGATGATGGTCTTCAAAACAAATTATGCATACGAAGAAGGAGGTCGCCCACCAAGAAGGCTGACTGGGTATGGGAGAGGTGGTGGAGACCATTCGATAAATTTTTTGGTTGAGGAAAGTTCGGGGAACTTCGGAAAATTTAAGATTTTAAACAATTTTTTAACAATTTTTTGTACTTAATTTTTGTAATATTTTAAACAATTTATACAAATTCATTAATTGCATTGTTAAGAATCTATTGTGTATTTTTTTGAATTTGTTTGGATTTTTTGTTGTTAAAGGTCAATGTCATTGTCAAAGGTGATATGGGTCAAAGATGGTTAATGGGCACCAGAATGACAGAGCATGATGTCGGGCAGCTGACTGCTGTCTTGTTTATAAAACTTTCAACTAATTTTCAAATAATTTTAATATAATTTTTTATACTTTTTTTTTAACGACTTTTAATTTTTTTTAATGATTTTTTGTTAATTTTTTTGGAAATTATTTGCAATAATTTTTTTGAATTTTTCGCTATTGCTTACATTTCTGGGGTCAGAGGTCACCAAGGTCAAGGGTCGAAGGTCAAGTTCAAGATCATATGGCTCCAAGATAGCGGACTGTGACGTTGCATCATGTCGGCCGGCTGGCTCCGCCTCTAGACGCCGATGCTATTGTGCCAAAACATACCAAACCGCACTACTGCCATTGAGTAAGATATACCTAGAGTGGACTTCTCCATGTTAAATTTTTTGACCACACCAGCTGTAGTTCGAAGGATGAATACCACTTCGCGCTAGTCTATTTTCATGGCGTGTGCGTGGGGAATGTCAGCGGCGTTTCCACATTGCCATCTACACTCTGTCTCACACTTATACTCCATCTCTATCCCCACAGTCCCAACGCCACAACGGTAGAAAGTGTGCTTAATGTCTGCTATACGCACACACTGAGACAGACAGGATGTGGGACACCCGAGTTCCTTTCTCACATCGTATATATCCGTTTATGAAAAGATTAAAAGTTCTGTAAAACAAAGGTATGAACAAATTGAAACATAATGCACTCATAAGAATAGGGAAATGTTGCATATTACTCATACGGTCAAGATAAAAGAAGAATAAACACCATTTTATAAAATACGCGATAACTATATATATATATATATATATATATATAATATATATATATATATATATTTTATATATATATATATATATATATATATATATATATATATATATATATATATATATATAAAATACACACATGTGCACTGTGGTTTGTGTAGCTCAGTGAGTTACTGCGCAGGTTTGGGCCACATAATTATAGGTTTTAGAGCTCAAATCTCTGACGGGCATCGAGTCTTTTATGTGACACGTTATGGCTGTTTGTATCTTATTTTATTGTTTAAAAGATGATTATTTCTGGAATATCTTTGTCTAAAAGTCATAACACGCAACTACCAGCATAGTACAGTCAACGAGCAGTGGTTGTTTGCTAATCACATCGATTGTTTTCGAAAGTAGATAATTTGAGCTGTATAGCGTGAGTAATGTTAACAGGACACATGGAAGCCCTTAATTTTGATACTGTACAGATCTGCCTTATTTTAGCCATATAACCGTAAAAGCGTGTTTAATTACGGAGAACACAATATTGATTATTATGCTCATTAAAGATACACATTTAAAAACAGGGTCGTATCCCGGAACTGAGGGGGGGGGGGTGACACATTGGGATATATATCCCCCTCCCCCTCCTAGATCACCGAAAAAAAAAATTAAATTTTAAAACAAAATGACCAGTATTATTTTATTCGATTCAACGTATATGTGATCTTCCTTGAACAGAAGAATATTTTTAGAATTGTGTGGTCCCATATATGTACATGAAGCAATTGATTATTAATAATTATGTAACTGCTGTAAATTTGTAATAAAACAGATTTAGTATTTTGTTCAAAAATATAAATACTAAACTTGTCTCCCCCTTCTCACCTAGAATACATTCCTAGCTACGTCCAGCAGAGCAGTGGAGGTCTAATGCGAAACCAAGCGCATCGCAATAATTGGACTAAAAATCAAGCAAATTTCTCATTTTCAAGCTACTTTTTTAAAATCTCCTCGAATCTCTTCAATTTCATTCTCAAAGTCAAGTTTATTCGTGTTAAAATCAAGCTGATTTAAACCAAATCTACAATCTAGGTCAATCAATAATTTTTAAAAGCCTGCCGAGCAGGGATTTTTCCACCCAAATAAGCTTAAAAAAAAAAAAATAATAATAATAATAATAATAATAATAATAATGAAAATTCTTAAGAGAATTCTAGATCACGGATATATGTACCATATTGAATTTATTTTAAGCCGCTATATGCTATAAACACTTCTTTCACATTTATTAGTTTCAAAGTATTTTAATTTTTTTATTTTCCCATTGCGATCTGGTAATTAAATTTAAACTTTGCACCTACAATACAATTAATCTTTTAACCAAAACTAGCTTCATACATTTCAAAAACTGTGGCAGTAAATCAGTATTTTTTTTCGAGATCTTGTAGTTTAGAGAATTCAAAGGAATCGTTCAACTTCTTGGGGAGAGATTCCCTTTTGATTAATAAAGAGAAAAGTTTATTAAGATGAAGAAAAAATTGATGCTGGAAATTTATCATAATACGATGATTTATCTCGCAGACAAGGCTTACAAAAACCCTACTCAAGGAGCCTGAGACGTGTTGAAATTTACATGATTTTGGCCTTAAATTTTCTCTATTTTGAGCTACAATTTGGAAGATATTGCAGGAAAAGAGAGCTTTGCTTGATTTTGGCTTAAATTTTCTCGAATTATAACAAATTTAGTGCATTGCGCTTGTATCTGCAATAGACATCTACTACGCCCTTGTTTAAATAATATGCCAATGATTTAAAGAGTGACTTAAATGACCGTCGTATTGTAAGGAGTTCCCTTACAGTTGTTCGTCACTTATCATCTCACCCATTATTCATTTATCTAACATGTTTCATTATAATTTAACGAATCCTTAAAATGTCCATCCATGTATGATTTCAATTTAAAACATGATTTTATTAAGGTTATGTCAGGAATGGAACTTCGTTGTAAGATGTTTATGTGAAACTCCATACTTTATCCACACTCTACCGTGTGTTTTTAACTAAATGTTTGATTTATTTGCAACACACATACAAGGTGATGAATTCCTATTAAATTTCTCATACACTTCGTGTCGACATGGAGAACAATTTTATGACCATATAAAATGCCGATCTCACGAATGGTTGCTAAGTGGAGCTTTTGTTTTTGAGTTGGTTTGGAACATTTTGAGTATAACGTTGTGGTTGTAGCAGAAGAAAGTTATTACGTTCTGGAGATGATGGCCGCATGACGGGACGAGGTAGTTTCTACGACGTAGAAGGAGAGCCAGAAACTGATTAAAAGGATGATGTCTCATCGGCACGGAGTTCCGTTCCACTGCTGAAAATGGCTTCTACTTAGATGGCGACGAAATGCACCGGGGAGTCCGCCTGAATCCTATTCAGAATTGCTCTAGTTCTCTGCGCTTCGAAGGCATAGATTACTTCTAGTTTACTTGTAGTCTTAAATTAATGAAAGATTGCAACAGCCTATTTTGCATGATGTTTCAGCATAAAGTCAAGAATGTTTTTTCAAAGTACAGTAGCAAGCTAATCAGATACCCAAAGGCTAGAGAGTATAAATCAGATATCGTGAGTCTAAAAAGGACTGAGCTATGACTGGTCGGACACTTACATATTAAATTGATTAGCAATTTCCAAGAAACAGTCCAAGATTATTAAAATGGCGATTGCACATGATTTCAGTCATGCAAACGGATGAATATTTGTGAGGATAATGGTAATCGTTTTCAAATCATTAAAACTAAACTCATCACATTTTTTTTACATAACTGGCAGCAGCGTTATAATCATTGCTTAGCTCGTTTTAGTCATTGAATACTATTTTTAAGTGAAACCTGTCATTTTTCAACATATATAGTTTGTTTCATCTAATTAAAAATATTTTTATTGTCTGGTGTTCTTTGTACGTAGAGTTCTCGGTTGAAATTCACTAGTTCTTCAGAATAATACATATAAATGACTGATATTTTTAAAGATGTTGTGTAACATGAGTTCTTATAATTACTTATTCCGCTTGAAAGCGATACCGATTATGATATTACTCATCTATTCATCTGTAAAGGCGCCCTTCACATATTAAAATTTCCGTAATCGAATTTAATTGTACATTCACCTTTGTGTTATGTTATCACACTCTCATCATTTTACATCACAATAATTGTTTTATTCCATCACCCCTTACTCTTCACTACAGTGCATAGATGTGAATACAGTACCTTGTTTTCTATACATATGCAGTGCCGTTACTCATATAATTTTCCATACATTAATAGCACTCGTACTTTAAGATCTAAACCAATGCGGTCTTCAGGAGAAAACATTAATAATCGTCTTACCTTTCGGATGCACCACAAAGCACCTACATATAAAATTTGGTTGCATTTGTACACCTATCCCTTGCGAGTGGTTTTGCCTACCATTTACAAGTTTCCATTAGCATTTTATATAACGTGTGGGTATGATCAGATGCGTTCTTTCTTCTCTTCTGTTACAGAGACTTATATGTCACCTGTTGTGTCCATGAGTATAACCGAAACTGGTAGAAAATGGGCATCGTGTAAGGCCGGCCTAAACGACTCACTTCTCTCGCAGAATTTAGGCCCAAGAAACTTCTTAAATCCGTTTCAAATATCGAAAGAAAAACAGTTTTTATCATATAATACACTACATACTGCTAGTATAATAATAACATATTACAATTAACATTGTTAAGAGGTAGGGGAATGGTAGTAAAAAGGAGAAAACAACGACGATAAAAGAATCGAATCTACACTTTCTATATGAATTAACACTCCTTGTTATGAAGATTATCGTACATGTCATAAAACATATTTCGTCAGTATAGTTCAATAGTGCGAACAAAATGAGTGGTCGCTAACAAAAAGAGTATTTATTCATTCAACAAAACATGGGGTACACAGAACATAACTACTTCAGGAATAGCAAATTAAAATTATGTAAATATGCCCCAAAATTAACACACAAGAACGCCCGACTGTCAGAAATCTTTCCAATTAATACATAGTGTCCGTGAATTCTTGTCATTATCCATTTATAGGCTAGGAGACGACAAACATTCCAGAATACACGAAAATCTTTTGACACAGTCAATATAATTAATAGTATTTCTCTTATTCTTTGTAACAACTGTACAATATGAACAGAGAAATGTATTGATTCGACTGTGTTTATAAACACCTGCACACCGTAATGCAGTGTAAGCTGTGATGCCTGAAGTAAAGCTGGATTTACAATATAAACATTTGAGCATGAAATTATGCGATGAAATGTGTGCAGAAGAAACGAATGTGTGTTCTCTTATGTTTTGCTTCCCAGTGGAACCTTATCAGTTCGTGTGCGTTGGTGGGATTTCACTATGCAGAAAAATTATTGAGGCTACGACCAATCAGTACAGAGAAGTGGGTGTTGTTGGCGGGGAACTGATATTTGCAGTAATTTAAGTATAAAACAATATGACAAAGGTGTGTATGTGCGCAATTTTATGATTATATTTGTCAATAAATAATAACCATATCTGATTGAAAATGTCGGCTTTGAAGTATGTTCTGATTCAACATAGTTGTTTTTTACGAGGTGTTGTTAGGAACAATTTCACTGGAATTAAGAATTTATACATCAATGGAATACTGCAAATACAGAATAAGTGTTTCCGTATGACAGATAAACACCTAATGCGTAATTATAAATGCATTAGTTTTTGTATTGTAAACGTATGTCGCGTCCGAAATGGTAGATTGTGTTGACAAAATGATCATGTAACCCGATATTTTATACAATCATTGTGACGTATTTGATAAATTGATATTTCGTATCTTGTATATCGCGGATGTAAGGAAAAATACAAAATGACGATATCAGCGCCATGTTGATTTTGACATTAAAAACACTTGCGCGAATGCGTACATAACACTTTTTTTAGAACAAATAACTGTTCAAAAAATTAACTTGACATGTTTTGAAAGCAAGTAAGTGTTGTGCTTTGTTTATAAATTTCACCACACGTGTTTTTATTTAGGTCGTTATTGGATATTATATTATTGTCTTGTTTATTAATATATTTGCAGCATTCCAGTAATTATCGTAAAAATATTACGTCCATTTTAAGCATTTAATTTATATAGAAGAAATTTTCACTGCTAATGTAAGAATGTGTGGCCGCGAGATGTAAACAAGCGACTGTCGACAACGTCCGGATTGAAACCTACGAAATGTTAAATTACAAAATAACTCATTTGTCCTTTCGGACATGGCCTAAGCTTGGCTATTAGTGATTAGTGACTGTTACCGAGTCATTGCATTCAACCGATGTTTAGTGTAGGAATAGCTTTATTATTTAATGTACCTAGTCTGTAGAAGAATATTGCGACTCTCTTTGTTATATCTAGTTTTCGTGCGTTCGCTAGTGTTTACATAACTGATAAACTTTTCAGTGTCAACTTTTATTATTTAATCTACCTAGTCTGAAGTAGAATATTGCGATTCTCTTTGTTATGTCTAGTTTTCATGCGTTCGTTGGTGCTAACATTAATGATAAATTTTTCAGCGTCAACTTTTTCGCACTGTTACGAGTCTGAGGTTTCAGTGTATAATATACAATGGTGTGCTGTGTTACACTCGTGTAAATTTAAACACACACACATCTCCCAACTTTTCAGACAATATCCACTAATTCAGATCATTACTCTAAACTTGGATTTTACAGCGAAAACAGTTGTATTGTTGCTTTAAAACAAACGTCTGTTAGATTTGAGCCATATACGTGGACAATAATGTCCTTTTCCCGCATTTTGCTTAAGGTTTTCTGCTAAATGAAATGCACGTTATACAGATTTGGATTCGTCTACGTGCATATATGTTTTACATGCCTCAGGAAATGACATGCGCGCGTACACGAGGAAACGAATATGTGTACATATCGTGCCCTTACAGCCCATAAACTACTATTTCGAACATCGATTAATGTGAGTTCATAATTGTTAATCCAAATATTTATTTTTATAAAGAGTGAAATGGAGACATTAACTTTCGAAAAACGCTACTGAACAAAGTGCTTAGCATTGTATACTCTTTAACTTTTAATGATCTAGAAGAGCCGGGATAAACGTAACCATTTTTCTTCGTGATTTGTTATAAACTGGGCATGGCATTTAAATTATATTGAATACGCTGAGCAGTGAGAACACTACTAATTTTTTTACAAGGCAAGGCACGGGTAAGTGAAAACTTTATATCACAATCCGACATTCCATTTTTGTTCATACCAATATCAGTGTTAAAAAGACATTTAAGTCTAGTTACTACCAGTTTTAATGATACATTATCGATAACTGCATTTACTAACTCAAATATGTATTCATTCCTTTCTTGTTAAAAGTCTATGATTGTGTAATATCAACACTTTCATTGTCATGCGCTTTCCAGCTACAGCTCCTAGTTGATTGATAATTCTGAATCTATGCGCCTACGTTCCAGCACATATTCAGAATGTGTTTTTCGTCAAATTGCTTATTCAGAATCTTATCCACTAACTAATTTCTGTAGGGGATGTAAATAAATATGCCTGTCACAATGTATTACGTATCAAGCCGAGTGGAGTATGCTTATATACATAAGTGAATTCCTAGGATCGGACACACCGTAATGGCACATGAATCAGCACATTGAACGTAATGATTATTTGTGCGAACAGTAACCTTTGTGGTAGATAACAACCCCAAACTGCAAACATTGCGTTCAATTGTATAGACCATCATGCGTCTAAAATATATTTCTCCACTACTGAACAATTATTTCCGGTCCACTTCATTTCACATTAGAACGGAATGAAAAGTTTACTATGATGTATGACATCATTTATAGTTAACATGAAGTTTGTAATTATAAGTGCCAACAGTACTCGTGTTATATCATGAACACCTAAACTATAGTAAAATAATAGATTATATTTAAAAACAATAACCGTTATATTTCCATGATAATTCATTTTCTCGGAGGTAAAAAAAATCAAATAGTAGTTGGTATCGCTGCAAATTTCCACAAACACATAATTCTACGACATAAACGAAACACTTGCCATGGTCGCCACTAGTAAATCATGAGTTGTGTATTCACAGCTTAACGAATACTGATAATTCGCGTGTGACAGGCTCGCCCTTGGCAGAACTTGTACGAACACGTGGGTGAGCCGAGGTCAGGGTTACGACATACTTTTACCGGCTGCGGAATTGGCAACACTGCGCGGATGACGTTATCGCGTACACTAGCGCTCCTCTGGATCATTAGCGGAACTAACACATAAAACTGGTCAGACTATTGCCTATCCCATGGCCACTCTGTATATCGTTACTCAATGCTACTGCCTTGGTACACATTGGTATTGCCAGTGGCCAGTGGGTTTCAATCATATTCCAATCAATCGTTCTTTATGCCACACCTTAAGAACGACGGGCACCTACTGATTCTTTCTTCGAAGTTCTTCATTGAGTAGGCAATCCCCCTTCTGCATTGGTCCACCCAGAAAAACAATATATATATATATATATATATATATATATATATTATTTTCTATTACTTACATATAACCCAAGGCCTCCACAACTGAGTTAAGAACGCCATTATAGATACCATGCATGCTAACTTAAGCCTTTTAAGGCAACTATGGAGTAAATAAATTATTTCCACGTGATACATATTGACTCGGTGCGATTACCTGGCGGACATGTTTATGGACATCGGACAATCTGGCTTATAAGCTAAGTGGTGGAAACACGGAGGAGCACCAACTGAATCAATAATCGTCTGCAATGATGATGGAATCGTTTCTGTAGGATATCACCCTTATCAAAACAAGCCCGGACACGATACTTACTGGACATAGCGTATAAGCTACTTTTGGTAGATATTTGTCTAAGCTTGTGAAAACATTTCATAAGAATTGTTTTAAGTTTAAAACAGTAGACAGAGCAGACTAATAGAATCTTCCAAATCATATTTGTTAAAGGAGTCTATGGTTGCCTCTCCATACTATGATTACCAGATGTATCCCAGAACCAGAGAATTTACGTGGTCGACATTATCATGAGAGCAGTGCACTGCACATGACTGTGGTTATGTCGGCGTTATCGTGCTGGTTTTTTTGTGCATTCTGATTTCCTCCATTTCGTATAGTGTCCCTTATCTCACCTCACGAATTTTCCAGATAAGTAAAACCATGCGACTCTCTCTCTCTCTGTCTATCTATCTCTGTCTATCTCTTTCTCTCTCACTGGTATGATCAGACAGCTCCACAAATGGGAACTTCCTAAAGAGAAATCTTTCTGTAAAACCATTTTATAACTCGTATACGCGTCTCTTAAGGTACTTTTGTGCTCGACAAAGAACTATCACATTTACATTTGCTCCAAACGTGTTATAACTACAATCAGAGCTTGTTCAAAGAAAACTGGTTGCGCAAGTACATCAAATCAGTTCTCCATCTGTGTTGCACTCCGATTTACTACACTTAATTGGATTACTTATTAGTGGTTACAAGAACTATTTAGCTGACGCTTTCCAAGGCAAAACTTTTTGGCTGCAAAAAAAACAGATCGTGTTTCACCACAACAGGTTGATTAAGAAGAAACACAGCAATTGAGGGTTAATAAATACATTGAAAAAAACAGTTTATTGGCTGCCATCAGCTAAATATATGGCAACATTAGCACTTATGGCGTCCACAGTAAAACATTTTGCTGCAACAACATAACTACATCCATTATACTCTGTGTACAATCGATGTCTTATTGATAGTGGCCATCTTCTTCTCTGGCTACGAAGGCGTATATGAAGTTTTCGTCTCCTGTCGTCAGGTAACGAAGTAACTCATGAGTGATATTTTTTAGAATTTAATAATGTATAATAACTTTCCCCTGTAAAGATTCTAAATATTACTCAGGCATAAATTATTCCAGGAAATATAGTTCTTGTGAGTTAGGATGTTTAGAAATTGATGTGTCACTTATTAGATTTGCGATATGTGAATGATCAAATCAATATACAGCATCGAGCAATGTGGCATAGTGCTAACACAATAACCTTGTATTTGAATTGTGATAAGGTTATCATAATTTCTGTTATTAATGGTTGTTAAACCATACCTACCAACAAACTTCTACAACCCGCAAAAATTTTTGTAAGATCCACTAACCAGTCTTGCTTCTAGCATTGTATCACATGTGTGGCAACTAACAAACACGTTATTGCGTACTAACACACTGACTTAATTGTTGACCAGAAAAGTACTTTTATTGTTGCTAATTTAAAATGAAATTACACATTTCTTTTTGGTGCCACGAATTTTTTTTTGGATATATATTTAACATTTTGCAGCTACCTACAAATATGGTTTAGTCACCCTACAACTATATTTTATTTCAGTGTACTTATGAAGTAAATAAAGACTGTTACTAAGTAGACCGAAATATTAAAGGTTTTTCAGTTATTTTAATAAATACCATTCTAGTTTTAATAGGATATATTTGTTGCCATTGCAGTGAAAGTAATGATAGTTATATTAAATTAAATAAATCATCAGTGAATTATGGAAACTATTATAAATGATCAAAAGAGTGTGTTTTTGAGAAAGTATTTTGTTCAAAGGTGGGGACATATTCATTTTCGTAGTAATATAACTCAAACATGGCTGCCATTACATATAAGCAATAACCGCTTCCACTTTTAGTCTAAATGCGCTCTTAGCAAATGGATGTCCCACACAGAAGACTTTCTTAGGAAAACTATAATTAATTTATCTCGGGTCACAAAACTTCATTTTTCGTATTTGATCAACTAAAAAATTATCGACAATAATTTAAAAAGGGCCTATTTAGAGGTTGACTTCAAAATTTTGAATGAAGAAAGTGTAAAACACAAAGGGTTATCAATAGTTGAGTTGCAGTGAGAGGACATCTAACAAAATATTCGTTTGTATGGGGTCAAAAATATTTTAAGTTTCCCCACCAAAATATTTAGTTGAATATACAAAACATGAAAAGCAGTCAAATTAAATACGTTCATCCAATCATCACACACCAACTTCAGTGTTGGGACAAAAGAAATTAAGCTGTCAGCAAAATATTTTGTTGAATCAACTTCATAAATATGTTTGACCACTCGCGTAGCTGGATTGTCAATTTGAATTTTTTTTGTCATAGTTAGGATAGTTAATAATGTTTGTTAGTACATAATATTGTTATAAACATCCTAATGAGACAATTTCAAAAGGAAACACAAAAATAAAGCTATAAAACTTAAGACATTTATATGCACGCGTTATCCAGAATGTGCAGTGTATATAAACGTGTAAAATATTTATAATTAAGTCATTCCAGACGAGATTGCTGGGCCATAGTAGCGCTCGGGCGCCGACTAATTGTCACCCTTCCCACTTTCTTATATAATCTGAAATTGTTTTCATTTTTGCCTAGAGCCAAACAAATCTATTGTTCCATCAACCAAATATTAATTTAGGGCGACGAAATAAGAAAAAAAAAAATGTTTCAGCAACATAATTTTTAATGGCCCCTAAAAACCATTATTTTAGTTGCACCAAAAAAACTTTGCTGGAATGAACAAAATTTTTTCTCAGTGTAGTTGTCTTGAGTCTTATGAGATAATTTTTAGTTGTGACTTGTCTAACATAATATTTATTCAGGTACAGAGTGTGTATCAAAGACACTGAATATCATGTCATTATGTTACTTAACGGCCTGACATGACCTCGTCCAGTTCTTAAATATTTTACCACGGAATCGTCTTAACGCTGGCGTTCCCTTCCAGCCTGGTCCTGTGGCAAGAACGCTGTACCTTAGAAGTTACAATCGCCAAACACGGTGAAAGTTACCATTTTAAATAATATATTCTCTTGTTTCCAGTCTGTTCGTGGCCCACTGTAACTACCAAGTCCCGACACTTTTTGCAATTTTGACTTTTGCCGTGCGAAATTAAGCATATACGACATTAATTTTGAGGTAAATAATGAGGATTGTGAAGTTTGGCCTAGATTATAACAACACACTTCAAGATTTGCTTTCCAAAGCTCTGATAACCTGGATATCCCGATAGGTTTCCCATCGCCAATTCACATTCTACTACCGAATCTTAGTTTTACTGGTTGAATCCGAAAATATGTTATATAATTGGGAGTGTTTCAGTTAAAGCACAGAAGTGTTGTTATAAACTGTCCACGGTTGATTGAGAAAGCCTTGCTTAGGGGATACTTTACTCTCATTTTGTGTCCAATCACTAGATTGGCATTGTCATGGAGAGGCATCTGAATTTATTATTTCGTAATACAAGTGAAAACCAAGTAATTTTTGGCAAAGTAAATGTGTTAATAACGTGCAGACTCCGGCTATAATGTGTACAAAACCAAAGAAACTTCGTCTTCAATTATATACATTCGCAGCAACTAAATGGGAAGCCTGCGTGTTAGTGTGCACTGCAGTATGCGTGTAGTTATAGGCAGCGAGATTTCAATTCTTGATTTCCAATGTTCTCACTTTACCGTGAATAGTCTTTATTAATATTTATTACAGCTAGTTTCTAGCTAATATTAAAAATTTTAAATCAAATTCTGTATAGGATTACTAGCTGAAACTGCGTATAGGTAATTTGACATAGTAAATTAAATATCTTTAGTACTTATAGTAAACCTGGTATTAAATTTTAAAAATTACTTCGAGTACCTACCATTTCATTACAAGGAAATGATACTACCACCGGACATGGAAATTTTGTTTATAAATGTGTAGATAAGAAATATATTAACAGTAATACAATAAGTGCTACTTGACATTGATATGTGGTACATGTGAATGTTTAAGGTAGACACTAGTGGAAGAGTATACAATTGACCTGAAAGCGGTGATTATAACAGCTCCAACTGGCAAGTATCGAGGTAATTTTTCGGGCAATGATTTTGGAGTGCGGCAGTGTTGTCGGGGACAGGCGAGCGACAGACAATTGGTGCGAGGCGGATGTGTCGGGAAATGAGGGGTTGTTAAGTTGGGCCGGTGCGTGCGCGCCCGCCTGTCGGGTTGGCGGTAGGGACCATCCGCCCACCACACCGCTTCGATCAGGAGGGGGGGGGGGCGAGGTGGAGAGCCATTCGGGAAGTTGGCATCGATTGCGGGGGTTCGTGGCTGCCTGCGGTCTGCGACGGCACACACTACTTAGGAATATAGACGTGAAACAGCAACTCATGTCTTGGATTCCAGACACTCGCCAGCACGATGTTGGGATGCTTTTCGTCAGTCGGTGCGTGGTAAGCTGTCCGATAGCCGGGCAGCCAAGCCATGTCACTCTCTACTTATAGGCCGTTCACGATCAAGTGAGCACTTTTGAAAGCCCTGCTAAAGTTCTACTCATTTGCTCATTATTTATTCTTCCGCCACATGTAAGCAAACATTTCCATGTGACTCCCATGTGATTGCCACGTGTTAATAAACTCAATGTTTACATTTCAGGACTGCTACATGTAGCATGTATAACATTACATATAAAACATGTAACGTACATGATGTATATAACATATACATGTGTATATATGGTTATTAATATGTATATATGTATGCATTTATATGTATATATACATGTACAATATGCAATATATATAATATGTAACATATATAATCGTTTGGGTCATGTCAAAGCTCCAATAGACAAAAATTTTACTCAACAAACAATTGAAAAATGAACTCCCTAGCGATGAAGTCATGGGAACCGAGAAATAGCAAACATTTAACTTGGGTGGTAAACAAGGACCAACACGATACTTTAAAAAAGGACACATATTAGTTAAGCCGAAAAATAATTTGGAAGGGCAGCGAAATCCATATTTTGAAATAGACTAGGATTACTGCACACTCAAGGTACAACACCACTTGTCATACAAATTACCAAACATTTAAAAATTGTATCGCATACTTAACGTTTCCCACGACTCACCGTTTTCTAAGTGCCCCATCGCTCTGTAGCGTGACTAGTAAAACGTCAGTTCGAAAACATGGTACCTGTTTTTGGCCTCAACTGACCGAAGTGAAGTGCAATTAAGCTTCAGGAAAAAACATATATCCTGTACGCATAAGGTAGTGGCGTAACATAGCAGACATCTGAAGCATATAAAATAGACATAGCGAGGTCGTGCAAGGCCTTAAATTAACAACCACAACAAATAAGAAAAACGACGCACGAAGGAGAAAGGCGAAGGCAGGGAGGCAGAACAGCGCGAACAGTTAGACGAGGGGATCTGAGCCGAGCAAAGAGTACACCACTGCAAAGAAGTAGATGGTGCTAATAAATTTAACTTGATGGCGCTAACGTGGCAGTATATAAAATATGTAATATATAAAAAATTAATTATGTAAAACATGTGCATTTAAAGGATAGTTTTATCTGTACTTTTATATATGGAGATAAATATATTCCAACATAGGCCTATTATGTGTAGGTTATATATATATATATATATATATATATATATATATATATATAATGAAAATTTTTTACACTAAAAAATATAAACATATCAACAAATGCATTTGTGTATACATACTTTTTTTTTACGCCATTACTATGTGTTCGTACCCTTCTGAGACCCTTCAAAAAAGAACTGAACATTTATACCGTGAATTTAAGTGATAACAGAATGGTATACCAGGCTTGTAACTGGCGCCAACTTCATTTGTACAAAAAAATACTAATAATAAAATATATTATTTATAGCTATGTGAAATACCAATCCGGTGATGGCCAAATTTCCGGTGTCTCTTGTGGCCCAATTGGGTGCGATATTTATTTTTTGTCAACCCACACAGACCTCAAGAAACCAATTTTACAGGTAAAGTGCATGGACTGTCATCATTGATGTGGTCCCTTCATTGCAATGACTGCAGCAAAACTAAAAACTTAAATGAGAAAATTATTTAAATAAAATTGCTATACTTGCAAAAATGATTCATGCATGCACACACAAAGCTGGAAGAAATGTCTTAATATTAATGTAAAACCAACACATATCCACAAATGACAGCAAAATGATAATGTAAAGGACAAATTATAAAAGTAATACTTAAAGGCAAGTTACTTCTGCCTAGTGTACGATCGACACATAGAAAAAATTACATATTAATATACAACTTAATTTCTAAGATGTAAAACTATTCCAAACATGTTAAAATGTTACGGTGACATTCATGTTAACAAGTAACTCAATATAAGTGACCTTATCGTACCGTGCAACACATATTTGAACATTTAGAACAAATGTTGCAAAAACTGTATATATTATGTAAAAAAAATACCACTATTATTCGTTTTATACTACACACTAAAAAAAAGACATATTTTAACAAACAACATGACAAATATATAAACACATGTGGACTCCAATAATAAACAGTTTCCAATCATAACAGATATGTGTATACTACAAAGAAGCAGCTGCAAAATGCAAATACCTTTACCTGGTCATACAAACCTAACCGCCACTGACCATCCGGCACCTACTGTGCAGTAGAACAGCCTAGTACATCTGTCAGTGGCACTGCCAATACTTCATCGCCACTGCCAGGATCATCTTCGTCAGTGGTGTGTCCAATTCGAATCCAGGGAGATGATGAATTGAGGTATGTCAGTGGCTTTGTGCATTTCCTTCTCCCAGTCCTCTGCAATCAGCTTCTCCACGTGGTCGACACACTTTGCCGATCTGAAGGAAATTTTGTGTGAGGTACACTTAAAAGCTGCGTGTTTAACATGTGGCAACATAAACATTCATATTTTCATGCTGAAAAAAATCTCCAAGCAATAATGCAAATCATTTAAAATAAACAACCAGACCATGCATATATGCTACTAAGAAGCATTAAAGTTTTTCAGAATTTGTGGCATTTCAGTAAGAGACACGCAAGTAAGTCTAAGAGTGAATTGTTGAGATACATACTGGAAGAATTAATATGGAATAAAAATATAAATAATTGAAAATAACTAGAAGTAAAGACAAGAAATATGGTAAAAACAGAAATCTATTGTATAAAGACCACAGCTTGGAGAATGTCTGATATGCAGAAATCACAAACCACTTCTTACTACGTAAGTATACTGTAGCAGTTTACGCAAAGAGAGATGTAATATAACACACAATACATACAAAGAAAATAACACACAATTTACACCATTAACTAACAATTATACACCAACACCTTCAAGTACAGCTACGACGCGTAAAAACATTGGATGTTTCAAACTACTGCAGGGACATAAGGAAATCAGATGGTAACGACCACTACACAGAACCTACAGGCACAGAAGATGATGACACTGGACACACATGACACACAGGTATACCTCTCTGGCGTCACTAATTAGAGAGCTTCACTCCACATTGCTCTATCAGCTACATCATCAAAATTTCTGTCCCGGCACATGTGACTATTGTAGTGCTGCTCGCACTGGGCCCAGACAAGTTCAATTGCATTGTAATGACAATGGTATGGAGGAAGCCGCAGTACCTCATGCCCATGTTGATGAGCCATGTCATCAATCACATACCTGAAATATTTTTTTAACAAGTGATAACAATGTCAGAAAAGCTCTGTTAATGAAAGTTATTATATTAAGAAGCAACCTAATGGAAGCTTTACAATACATAATGTAATGTATGGCCATGAAGAAAAACATACCGCACTGGAGGAAAATTTGCTTTTGCGACACCCAGTAATTCACCTTTCCCTGCAGGCGCAACAAATGGAATGTTATGCTGCTTCAACCACGCGGCATGGTCGTCTTTCCTCCAGCTTCTGTTGGGAAATTTTTCAAACTGAAAGTATATAAAATAAACAATTCAGAAATTATTTCAAATTGCAATACTTTTATTGAGTATATCATAGCTGAACAAATAGTTTTCCTTGTTCAAATGCAACTATGGTAAATAATCCTGCATTTGTGCCGAACCACATACCTGGGTGCTGTGATACGATGCGTTGTCCATGATGATAATGCTGGGCTCCGGTAGGCTCTCCGATAGCTGCTTCATACATTTCTGGAAAGTTTCCCCATTCATTTTGCCGTGGTAGTCACCCTTCTTCTTCTCTGAAACAAACAGCATACCCGGCTTCCAGCACGAAACCATTAGGCCCTCCAGCATGAACAATAATGAACCGCTTACCTTGGTCCACACAGTGTCTCTTTACTGTGTGGACTGTTTCGTCCTGCCAGCTCTTCTTAGCAGTTCTTATGTATAACATAGTTGTGCATTTTGTTGTTGCTACACAAACAATATTATGATATTTAAATATGTAAGACACAGCAAACATTTAGCAAAAATCCACGTTTCATCAATGAATATGAAGTTTGCGCTATTTGCCTTTGCGTCCATGTATTTCTTCAATAAAATAGCCCGTTGGATGACGATGTATTCCTTCTCGAGCATGGACCGTCACCCATTCACAGTCGTTTACTCGAAGCCCATGTTATTCAGGGGATGGTAGTGTTTGGTTCTTCCACCGTAGAACTCAATCCCGCTGTCTCTTACCTTCTTCAGTAGCGTCGCCAAAATTATGTGATATCCTTGCGAGGTCAATTGTATAATTATCATGAAAATTATGTCATAAAGATAGCACATGCCTTCGTCGACAAATGTTTTCATATTACACGAAATATTAACGGCTGGCGATTTACAAATTACCAAGAAACTTACCTTCTGATCGGCAAAGATATTTTTTAACTAGGCTACTTAAAATACTAATACTATTTATATTACAATTTTCTAGTGGAATATGAAAATATAAGTCGACACAGTAAGAAAAATTTGATAATGTGAATGCATTGTCTCAGGCAAGAACATAAAATAATGGAATAATAATTAGTGGCGTTTAAATATTTGTATACTGTTTTGGTAATATCTGCTTGTCATACACCTACTCTCATCCACAGTAGCTCCCAACATATATTTATTACACACATTGCATACAAGACAATAATAAAATATTGGTGTTTTGTTTTTACCAATCTTATTTTCAGTATTCAAAATTTTTAACGGCATGTGTGAAGTTGTTAAGTTTAATAAGAATATTTTCGTGATTGAATTTGTAGCAGATCCTGCAAACGCTGTGTGTGGTTCAGTGCTTGTGGTTGCAGTTCTATTTGCTAATGTATTTGTAGGTGTTTTCCAATATCATGTTTCCGTGGTCTGGAGTTGGTAACAGAATTGGTTTACCATTGATGAAATGCTTTGTAAATGCAAAAGTGTCATTGTAAACGCCACAATCTGCTTGCAATCATTTTAACTGGTACCGCGTTGCAACTACACTCTGACACAATACAGTGCCGTTCTATCACATGTCAAAACAGTATACTTTTCAATGAGTTTGCATGAAAATTGAAAATTTTATACAGAACTACCAAAATAGATCTATTTGTTTGTCTCTGACCAACGCACATAGAAATTATTAGACATTATATTTTGTTATTTCCGTAAAAATTTGTAATTTCTTGCTAGGGTAGTACTAGCATAGCCTTCCTTTAGCATTGCTTATTTACTGCAATAAGAATTATTTATAAAATACCAAATAAAACCTATTGCCCCCAAACATCTATATGCTCCTACAACGAATATTTTGTAGTTAAATTATGAAGTGAGTCACAGTGTGTGTATTTGCATTTTCGGAACTTAACGTATTAATAGAGGAACTAAATTAGCGTCTGCAGTGTAAATATTATGAATGAAATACACATCAACAACAACAACACATTATTGATCTGTGTTGCCCATACCTTCACAATACATCCTATAAATGCTGCGCGAATGGCTGCAACAGTGAAGTCATCAACACTCTCAAAGGACTTTCCTTCTTGTGGCTTCGTCTTTCTCTTCTTATCAGGAGTGGCTACATCATCAATATCTCTATTCTAATACCTGAAATGTTTCACACTGCCGTGACAGTAAAAACGACTTTATTTGTATTTCACAATATATCAGACTACAGCACTTATTGTGGGACTGGTACAGTTAAGGCCGGGCTACAATTGCTGTAAGCATATCACTAACACAATACAGTGATATACATACGAGTTAAACGGCTTATTTTCAGTTATACTGGCTACAACTGTGCATAGCGATAAGCACTTGGTTTAACTTTCCTTGTTACTATAGTTGTGCGTCAATAAACAGTTGATCAGAAGCTACGACACTTATAATATGTTAGAAACTGAAAACTTATTTACAAATCAAGAAAGTGTGTATTTTGATTTCATTCCTCGGGAAAATATATTTTTTTCTTTATTTCTGGATAATCACAACCACGCTTTTGTAACGCTTTTAGGTAATGTTTATAGTAAAAATTTAAATGTAAATAATTTATCATTTAAAAATGTCTCAGATGAATTGAAAATATTTATTTTTGAAAAAACCTGCTACCAAATCCCTGTACAGACCTTAATTTCTTCGGTACAAATGTAGCAACATAAACAAACTAATATTATTATTGTCATATCGATTGTAGCCAGACCACTGTGCTTTTTTGTTTTGTATGTGCTTATCGCTATAACTGTGTATGTGTTCGTTATGTCAATTACAGCCCGGCCCTTATTCAAAGCTAGCTCATACAGCTACTTAAAAAATACTTAATATAACACAGACACTGCGTAATGTAATCTAATCTTTACAAAACATGCATTCGAAAGTAAACAGGAGCTCTGGGAGTCTGCGCTGTTGACTATGCCGTGTAATTTAAAGTTACATTAAATCTCAATAACTACAATATTTTTGCGGTCAAAGTAGCAGATATAATATACAATTATGCCTACTCAAGAAGGCATACTATCTTCATTAATATTTCTCAAAAGATAGCAAGTTGTCTTGTCAAACATCCATTTCGAAATTCAAACATGGAATTATTCTGTAACTGTTGACAATTAATTGTAAATAATTTCTAATTCTTATTACGGCAAGCAATACCAAATAAAACAAATACACTTGCATCTAGAAAGAATTTCGGGAACAAGCACAGCTATAGGTCTATAATTAACAAAACCAGCTTCAAGATTGAGTAGTTCATAGGATGTTGGAACACCTTTGGTGTAGCATCAAACTGTGGCGACTATGTTATGTTAACAATGGTAAAACTTAACACTGAAACTTGGGATGAATGACTATATGAACACAAGTTTGAGGTAAGGCCTACATTACAAAACAACACAGTGATATAAAAAGGTGTGATTTTAACGTATAATTATTGACAGAAACATTTTCACTTATTATCAAGACATTTAAAAGAAAGGTTAAACATATGGGCGTAGCTGCATATATTATTTGTGAAACTTAGAATTTAACATTTACTTCGCAAACTCACATAAATATATTAATGTCGCGTTTCTGATTTAGTTCATTTAACTTCATTACTGTCATTTAACTTTCCGTTTAAAATATCCCGTTTCCAACTGTCGATTCCTACGTGTTCTTTTTCAACGATTTACTTCAATAACGTACTGGAGATAAACGGGGAAAATACGTCGTAAAATATGTTTGGGAAAACACGTCGTAAAATATGTTTGGGAAAACACGTCGTAGAAACACATTTACACTTACCTCCAGACAGTTGCAGTTGAAATTTTCATCATTTCTGCAACTCGTTCGATGACCTTGCACGACTTCATCTCTCCTTGATGAATTAAAGAATAAATACTTTCGGCAAGATTTATAGTGTCTTCCTGACGCTCACTATTCGTACGTAGTTTGCTGGAACTCATGACTTTACACAAAATTACTACTACACAATTAAACGCTATACGATCTGTAGTAGAAAAATTATGATTACAGATAAACTGAAAAATAAATGAGAAATATTAACATACAACGAATTCCTGCTTCCAAATTTGTAGCTTGCCACTCAACCACTCCATACAAGCAAAGTCAAGCATTAAGCAACAAGCATGAAGGAACCACAACAACGGGCCCTTGTTTTTTGACGATTGCGCCGATCACGTGACACAACATAATTATGAACTTAAGTAAATACATTATCTTTACGCCAACAATAAATATAAAACTGTATAAAATAAACTTCAAACAACTTAAGTAGCCATAAATTTAAACATTACACTTGCAATAAAGCGTTATTTCTTAGAAATACTTTTCAAATTTCATTGCCAACATAACTAGGTGTGTTCATCACCAGCCTGTGCGGTAACACACATGGTTATACATACGCAGTTTTGGGCAGTGATTTAATTCAAAGGTTGATTTCTAGAGTGCTCACTTTAACGTGAACGGCCTTTACCTAGAAGGTAATGTGTGACTATGTGTAATGCGCGACACCAGACATTACTTCTCCATACACGTGCCCGCTTTTCGCCGCCGAGAAAGCAGAATTCTATCTGCCTTCTGGTGTTATATTTGTGGCACCGTGTTTCTGATGCGCCTACTTTTGGACTGTGACACATTTTGACGTCTGCGATTTTATGCATACCTTATTATTGTGTGCAATTTTGCAAGGAAAATAAAGACAGAAAGAGACTGTCCGCGATTGTCCCATAACAACCCCCCCCCCCCCCCCCGGCACAACCATCATGAAAGTTAAAGGAAAATACAATTTTTTTTAAGGCTTCCGCAGAATGTTCCAAAATAGATTTTATTGTCAAAAGTGGCCTGAGGTGATGTACTAGTCACACGACTTGCCTCTGCCTCCCATCAAGGTAAACTGAGTTCCATTCTCGGCGGCGTCACCTGGATGTTTGCAGGTGTGAAACGTGGAGGACGTTGCCGTTGGTCGGCAAGCTTTTCCTTAATATTTCCGCACTTCCCCCGACTGTGCATTCTACACGTGACCCCATCTTTACCTCAATTCACTCACACCGATGCTCAAGTAGTCTCTTTAAAAACGACCGAAATCTCTCTACTTGCCTTTCAACTCATTATTTACACAATCATTAAACTCCATGTTTTTACGCCAAAGTAGACCCAGTACCCTTTCTTTAGTCTTAACTCACTTTGTGGCCAGGAGTTTTATTTTAATTTTCTTCATTATATTTGCTGCTCTATATTATAAATGAAAATCATTTCCCTTTATTTTTATTTATGTGAATATTTTTCCTACCGTAAATTTCAGTTCGCAGTTTTATTATAATAATGTCGGAATATGTAAAGTGTATTTAGATGTTGTATTTTAGAATGGATGGTATACACAATTTATTACTTTTGTCATTTTAAGAAATCGCAATTATTTTACTATCGACATTTTTTTTTACTTTATCATATTTTTAAAATTCACTATGGTTTTTTTTGAAGAAATTAATTTTCACAAAAAAGCTTATGAGTTACACGTTTTTATCTACAGTCAAATCCGAATTAATTTTAAATATCTACAGCATGAAGCTGTTTATGTCACTTTTAATAGTTATTATTGCTGTAATGAAGGAACGTCATACATAGTCAATATAGCTCGATGTAATGGCAATACTTTTTTATGTGATAAGTCTATTCTTTACCTCTGTAAGTTTTCTGTATTTGAAATATATATAAAAATCGCAAAGTAAGAACTTTGAATGGGCAACGAATTGTACCACAAATATATTTAGTATATGCTCTGGTATAAAGAATCGTTTCTAGCTATAGCAAACGTTGTACAAAATTTTTCGGTAATGGTTTTATTTTACACGATAAATAATAATTTACCATTTAAAACTATTTTTATTCACCTTACATTGCAAAGCCGTAGGACAAAACAATGTTTAAAATGTACACAGTTAAAGCAGTTAAGGTATTTGCATTCGAAAAATCATTTGTTTAGAGCTTATTTATTTTAGATGTGTCTTTGTTTAAGTTACGTAACTGTATCTCTCAAGACCCTAATATTCCGACTGATGGCACATCCGATTTTGTAGATACGCTTCGCGGCCGCTATGATATTTTCGTTCCATTTATTTGTGCACCTGTTTAAAATTTAAAGCATGTATAGTTTAACTACAACTACACCTGGATTTACATGTAGCCGTATGTAGACAATTTTAAATACATTTTATACTTGCAGGAAAAGTCTTGATATAAACGTATTACAATTATATCTGCTACTGGGTTGAAGCCATGTCTGTTTTATAGCTCTCTGCATATCTTTACGCTTCTTTGTTGAAAGGATTATATTTTATTCTCTTGAAGATGGCATTGACAAGGTGTGCTGAAACGTTGGGTAAAGATTAAAAAAAGACTTTGCCTCCACCCAGAATCCGAGACAAATATTACTACAGCCACGAAAATCACCGATCATGATTAAACTTATTCCAATTATTCCATCGATTACCAAAATAATACAACGCTTAAGAGGCGAACGTTCGCGATGCTTCTCCAAAAGCTGGAAAACTTGACAGTGAGCTGTATTATCTTTGCAGCGCGATGTTAGAAAACCAGCCAGTGGCAGGAAGCAGCCAAGATGTTCCAAATATTTCACGATAGACTTTTATTATTCAAGTAAAATATAATTTCGAACACTAGCAGTGTAAAAAATAAATCCATTTCACAAAATGTTTACACAATGCTCTGTCAGTAAAGTTAACTAGCAGGAAAACGTAAACGAAGTAATATGTAGATTTCTGTTTTATTTAACCTCTTTAATTAAGTAGGCAAATACTAAACTTCATTTAGTTACATGCGAACGTTTTGCAATTGCTGATTCATTGTAGTTCTACAATTAAGAATCGATGCCGGAATCTGCTGCATTAAATTCTTTATAAAAATAAACACACCGTAGATTAATACGACCGAAACACTAGATTTCAGTAACGTTAAGGATTTTTGTCTCCGGTCCTCGTTTAGCCTTAAACGAAATCGAATTTACTTAACTTTACACATCCATCTAATATATGATTTCAAACAAAATAACATACAGGAAAATAAGAAGGTTACTCAATACTACGACAGCACGTTCCCTATAAGAAACGCAGATAACCAACTAGCTGTATTTTTCCCCCTGTTCGGCACAGAATTGAAAATAGAAAGTAATGCAGAATGGTGAGGGAAGGCGCTGCTGTGGGGCATGGGAGGGGAATGAATGATCATGAGAATCAGACAATGTGGAGAGATAGGGACGCAGATACGAGTATAAATAAAGAGGTTGTAATAGTGGCTATGGGGCGCTAGGAGTATGACAGGTGCTGTGGAATGGTAAGGGGGCAGAGGGACTGGTTTCAGGCTGATGGGCTGCAGTCACGCCAACTTGGGCCCACACGACTTGCGGCACGCTCCGGCCACGAGCAAGCTTTGTTTTCGTACGAGCTTCAGGAGGGGATCATTGCCGCCACAGGGAAACTCGAGCATTTTACGAGTGATAAACGTCGAGCAGCTACGCACGGAATACACTCGAGGCGTCGCGACTCTCTCATTACAACTCACTACCAAATAACTGGGGCAGAGGCCTATACTAGCACTTAGATTTTTAGCCACGCAGCACAATAATTTTATATTTGGACATACTAACGAACCAATCGCCCCCTCTTACAAAATTATCGTATATGCTAAACTAACATAGACGGAAAAGTAAAAACGGCAAAGGCATCCATTGCTTAAGCTGGATTCGAACTTGTTACCTAGCGCTCGGAAAACTTCACACGAAGTGACTGCACAGGAGCGCAGCCTTTACACAGTTCCTAATTTTCTTTCCCATTGACTAAGAAGTCGTTTAGACTAAAATCTACTAATTTCTATTAAACAGAGTTGGTGACTGCCGAGTCTGAGACATGGCGCTGTTTAGCGATTATCGTTCGTGATAAACACAGAAGTTTTGTATCTGTACAATGAGCTGGTGTGTGCGCTGTAAAAAATAATGGGAAAAATACCTGAAAAGTGTGAGGTAACGTTAGCTAACTTGTGGGGGAAACATAGTTTTCCTTACAGGGGTAGGTAAAATTACCGTACAATGGAGTAAAACTCACGTACATGGTAGTGGAAAATCCCATACATGGATGGGAAAATTACCTTACCACGCGTGCATCTTTTCAGCATTCTCTTGACAGCTGAGTTTGAAAAAGAAAAAGGGGGGACGGAAGAAACAATACTTTAATACGCTCATTTTCAATGATACTGAAACGCAGTCGTTTTGATGTAACGGATAGCGCATAGATCTATTGTGGTAGAGGAACATGGTTCGCGCCCATCCATCAGACAGTGTCGAGTATTTTACTATTGAGGTTTCGGTTAATATTCTTCAGAGGATGTAGGTAGTGAAATAATTAAAAGTACTTATAATACGGGGTATTTTTATATATAATAATATAATATGATATAATCAATTTTCCCTTACTTTTATGGGGTCCCCCTTCCTCTTTTTTTCAGGTAATTTTCCGTACGATTAGGGAATATAACTTTACTTGTTATGTAAATTTACTCTACATTTAAGAGGTAAGTTTACCTTACATGTAGAAGTAATTAGCTTCCCTTGCATGAAACGGAAATTTACCTTATTTTTTTTACAGTGTGGCCATACCTTGATTTGGTCTCGGGGATTTACCAGTCTGGCCTACCTTGCCACGTGAGAGGGACGGCCATACTTCTAGTAATAATAACAGTAAAAATAAGGAAACGTACTGGTAACAAAATATCCAGACATATTGTTAAATTGATTATTTAAGTTTCGGAATTTCCGTAAATTTCAAAAATATTTTGTGAATTTATATGATTTATCCATACAATGACTAATGATTGTTTATATATTTACAGTCTAAGGTAAATTATGAAAAAAAAAGTTTTTGTTATTTGGGAGATTATCAGAGTATAAATGGTTTTATGTTTTTATTTCTGCGCAGAATATGAAAATATTATTAGGTTATATTCCAACAGTATCTAAGACATAAAAAAATGCATGATTAAAGTGGTTCAGGCACTTATTTTCAAAATGATCATGAAATAAACCTTTTATATTCGTATGCTGCATCTACGAAACAATTTACCAAAATTTAACATAACTTTGTATCAATGTAGTATATATTGAAACTACCCAATTCGTGTACACAGAGACTCTTTTGTCTGCCGTTTTGCAGGACAGCGCCACATTATTAAATAAATATATAGTGTCATTCCTTGGGAATCCACCAATTCCTATCAATTTGACAAATAACTAATGGGCATACTACGGCAATCTATGCAAGTTATGGCTTGGACACTTATTTTTAGAAGGGTGGCCACATAAACATTTTACCTCAGTGTACGATACCTACAAATCCATGTAACGTATTTCAATCCAACTTTGTATTTTGGCAGTTTGTATTAAACCATCAAATTGTTATGAGATGCTGCAGAGACTGCAGGGAAACAGCCGAGGTGCAGTGTTGGCAGACACGAAATAAACAGTATGGCTCTCATGAGGTAAGCTAGGCCAGCAGGAGGATATATAAGGCGGGGGACCACGAGTTGGTCTGCACTCCCCCCCCCCCCCCCCTTTTCAGACAATCTTCAAACCAATACGTCGCGGGGTCGTGGGAGCCAGCGATCCGTGTGTCTGCAGGCGTGGCTGTGGCTGAGCCCTCGTGCGTCAGTTGAGCTGAATTACTGAAGTCTCAGTGATGAGTGAAACGCCTAGTTGATCGCGGGAAGAGGCTTAGGACAACGGAGGTCACAGTCTGTGTTAGAATGAATCACCCTGCTAGTAATACTCTAGAATCACGGTATTGGAACTCACAAAGCGAGTTGAATGTAAAGATAACGTAAAAATCCATGTCTTATAAATGAGGGAATAATATAAGTGTCTTATTTACTGAATGGCTATTATTGGTCTGAGTAAACGACCTCGTCATTAAAGTAATTCATTAGCGTACTACTTCATCGTACCACCATAGGTTTCAGGCGAAACCAAGGGACGTAACAAAATGTGTATACACAGAGACTTTTTCGTCACTCATTTCGTAAGATGGCACTGCTTAATAATACATTACTGTAGAGTAAGTCGGATATACATCAACCTATTATCACCAGAATTTGCATACTCGTATTGCTACATTAAGACATGTGTGCCACTTATTAATAAATTTAATTAAAATGTCAGTTATTAAACCATTTTAAAATTAGAAAACTATATATATATATATAATTAGAAGAATTTTATATGATAGCGCCACGTATGAAGATATATATTTTATGGCGTATCTAGCGCACTAATAAAATTCTTACTCCTAATTTTTTGGCCCACTATGTGAGCTATGGTAGACGATGAAAATATCATTACTTAAGTGGTTCGTTCACTTATTTTTAAAATCACCGACGTTGACACATTTCAAGTTACTATAGGCTTACTATATCTACCAAAACATTAGACTAATTACGACTGAGATTGATGGTCCGATGGCTATCTCTACAATGTAGTTGGTATCACAACGGCTGTACGTAGGAAATAATTATCGTTTCAAAGAAGGCATATGTTATGTATTTGTCCAAGATTATTGTTGAAAATATGTTATATATATATATACACTATGTGTTAGCTTATCAGTACAAAAAATAATAATATTTCTTCGCAAGAACAAACATACCCGACTTAAGGCACGTCCTGTATACATTTTTGACATACTATAGTGTGCTGTTATAGCTTAGGTTCGTAAGTTTCACGGCAGCGTAATTATGGCTTTTGTTATATATTTTGATGTATGTATATATATATCATCCTATTGGGTTTGGACTGTCAGTGTGAGGTTTGCTCCTTCCACCGCGCTTCTGGTACCGGAAGGAGTACTTCCTCTGGTCTGAGGGGACTGACCCTTCAGGAGAACTCGCCCATGAATTGGAGTCGTCAGCCAGAGTGTAACGTGACTTTCAGTGTCCACCGCACTCCTGGTGCCGGACGCTGGGATAGGGGACGGCCTTAACCTGGCAATCGCAGTATGTTGAAGTACGCCTAAGTAGGAACCAGCCGTTGCCTGCTCCACCTCCACGGGTCTTGTATTTGTGAATCTTTCCTCATGCCCGTCTCCCATTGGTGTGGTATTCGTAAAAGAGTTAAAAGGGCTGCTAATATTTTTACATACCACCAGGAACTTAGCCTCATTCCCACCGAACTCTAGAACCTCAGTCCCCAGGATTGTGTGTGTGTGTGTGTGTGTAAGTACGCATAAAAAATTATAACTAAAAATGCTGCTAACCGTACGCATAATTGCGTATAAAGGTACTCCATCAAGCGTGCTTAATTTAAAAAAATCCATATGTGACAATATTATAAAATTAAACACGAACATTCAGACTTCTGTTGCGGATACACTGAAATTATAATGCAAGGAAACAATTTTCAGTGGTTTAAAGAAAATAATAGCTAAATCTTAATTTTCAACATTTAAAATTCTAAATTTTATGTAGAAATACATTTATATGTATTAATGTGCATGCACCAACGTATTTCAAGAAGTTCTCATTTAGGTTCCAATACAATATACAATGTATAAATGTGGCGGCCGTTGGTGTAGTATTAAATAAGCTTCCTTGGTACGATTCAAAGAATTTGATCGCAGAAACGGCACAGTTATTTTATTCTCACACAGTCCATGTCTCTGCATTGAGGAATTTTGAAAGTATGAGCTAGTTTTATAGTTTTCTACGCTAGTCTTTTATTTTGTGTTTTAGAATGGCTCCAAAGATGTCACTGTACAAGTTGTAAAATTATCACCTACTCAATCTTAGAAAATTTTAATTTATTCTTGTAAAGAGTGGCTTGTGTGGTTTATTTCTGGTTAGTAAGAACTGAAAAATTCTAAAGGTGTGAGTTAAATAAATACGACACACTGTAAAAAGAATTGAGGTGAAATAGCCTTACATGAAAGGGAAACTGATTATCTCTACGCGTAAGGTAAAATTACGTCTTTAATGTAGAGGAAATTTATATAACAAGCAAAGTGCTACTCCCTAATCGTACGGAAAAAATACATCTGAGATTGAGGGAATATCCCATACAAGTAAGGGAAAATTCTATATTGTATAGTACAATTATGTTAAAAAATATCCCCGAATATTGGTACTGTTAATTGTTTTCACTGCCTATATTCGCTCACAAATAGTGACCGAACGCTCAACATTAAAATCCTTGACACTTGGTGGCCGGTGGGCACTAAGAATGGTCTTTTATCACGATAAGCCGAAGCGCTATCCGTTGCGCTACGACGACATGCTTTACTGAAAATTAGTGTGTTAAAGTTTGGATCTTCCACCCATTCCACCACTTAGCTGTTGACACAATTCTGAAGAGATAGGCACTCGTCGTAAGGTAATTTTTCCATCCATTTATGGGATTTTCCTCTACCATGTACGTGAATTTTACTCCAGAGTGCAGTAATTATTTTACGTATTTCTATCATTTTTTTGCAATTAAGTAGATATAAATAATGTGTATAAATAAATAGTGTGTCAATTTTTAACGGTATCTCAAAGTGAGCAAGCGTTGGGAGGACCAGAACTTGCAGTGGATTCGTGTGAAAAGCAGCAGTCTCGACTGTGAATAAAGCCGCCACAAATGCTACGTTTTTCACGGAAGGAAATGAAAATAAGGAACGTTGTGTCGCAAGGCAGTAAATTCTTAATACAATAATCGATGGGAGGCGTTTCCCACGGAACGGATGGTCTTTGTGCTGATTCACCGGTCGCGTGTCGTACGCAGTCCTCAGCGCCGCATACAATCCGACAATCTGCACGTCGCTTTGTTCGCCGCGCCGTCAACATCGCACAAAGCTCACGTCGCGGAAGCCCTCCCTCCCTCGCAAACCTTTGAAAATTTTAATATAAATATATAATATTTATTTTATATATAATAATTAATTAATAATTTATAAATCAATAAAATATATTTTATGATATAAATGATTTATTATCATATAAATATTAATAAATACAGATATCATAATAATTTTTTAATATTATATGTAAATATTTCATAATACAAACTTAATATAAGGAATGTTTGCTATGCGACGCTGCGCAGCGGAGTTAGTTTGTCCGCGTGTATACGATTGTGATTGTGCTGCGTGTGCGAGATGAGAGTAGTGAGGGTAGTTAGTGTGTCTCACAGTCACAGTTAATTACGCTGGTGTGTTTTATCGGGAAACCAAAGCCAAACTTGGTTCAAAGCGTGTTAATGTAATGCAATTGTGGAGGGAGCAGCATCGGGGCCGGAGCGCGCAGACGGGAAGGATTGTTTGGCCACCCGCCATGGGGCAGAAAGTAACGGGTGGTTGCCTACCCACCAAGGGCGGAGGGAGGAGTTGATTAGAGACGCGCTCCTGGCTGTCTACCTAGCAGGCGCCTCACATACTGCGGGGACAGGTAAACTTTGGACCGCTACTCCCTCAGACGCGACCTCGTTCGCTTCGCCGCTCGTCAAAGAGTCGTCGGTCGGATGGAGCCGTCGCTTACCTCTTTCAGGCTAAACACAACTACCACACGCACACATCTTCTTCTTGTTGCAAAAAAGTATATGTCTTCCTTCTGCGACAAGGACTACCGTGTCCGTCGCCATTTGGAGTGGATACGTTTTAATTTACCCTAAGTTTTTTAGGAGTAAAACTTCTCTTACATAATTTTTTAGGTTATCAAGATATTTAACATAGTGAACAAGCATATTCGCGAGATAGAGAATAAATACGTACTAATTATAGAACCCAATATTTTTGTAATATATGACATAAATTTTATGTTAAAACAGAGTAACTATTAAATTAAGTACTGTTCACTACCTCTTTTCAGTGGTCTCAATTTTATTTTTGTATTGTGTATGTTTCAAGGATATTAGCCACTTCTTACTTTACATTACAGAGCAATTGACTATATAATACATGTTATATAATAATTAATAATTGTTAATAAATGTCAATGATCTGTAAACACTGCAAATGGTCTTTAACAGAGTGTTCTATACATAGAAGATAAAAGTCACATGCTTGTTCTTTAAACTTATGTATCAAATGTATATCAATTGTTTAATGAAAATGCATATATTGTATATGAAAGAGAAATTATTTTGTTTAGCATATTGTTACAAAGTACGACATCTGGCCGTACTTGTAATTAAGGACTAGGGAGGTTTATGGCTACGATACATGATGGGTGCCTGAAGGAAAAGGCAGGGCTGACGTGTAGATTGACGGAAAACCATCTGAAATAAAGCCGGGTTATTAATGTTGCAACAGAACATTACAATTACAAAAAGCTACATGTTATGTATTATTGGCGGAGCACTTTGTATATCATTATGATAACCTAACGAGAGCCTGAAAGTAACTGGGCTTGTGCCACCTTGCGTTGAGTTCCGAGGCTGTTTTACATGATGCGGGGTTACGGCAAACGGAACAGCCAACTCCTGGGGTCCTCCATTCTGGTCAGCGTCACCACGGAGAAATACGCGCCTGCCACACTGTAATGCCAGATATTCGCGTCGTATGTTGCAATCCGCCCTGCTTCCTGGTTGGTAGTGGGGGTACTCGCTTACCAGCGTATGGCGAGGCACGCCCCGTTTGCAACAATCCCCTTCCTGATTTGTACTTAATTGAAAGGGAAGGCTCAGGCGACGATTTAAATGAAGGCATGTTCACGCCAACATAACAATATTCTATAAACATTTCTTAAAGCTAGGTAGGTAGTTAGATAGGTTATAAAATCTCGTTGACAGCGAGGTTAATATAAACGGAGGAATTATATCATAGAAAAAGTAACGGTGAAGCAATTAACTATAACTTGCATGAAGGAACAATTCTAACTTTCGTTCGGAGTGATTTTTGGGAACCATAATGTGTCTGAAACATCGATAGATTGCATGCTATATACTTTCTTCTTTTATCTGTCTACTTTCTGCTTAATTTTATATATGTTAAAATAAACTTGCAAATGCAAGTTCATATATTGAATTCTATCGGCTTATCGCTAAATTTAAGAGGAAAGATTTATAAATCTTTTAACATAATTTAACACTGTACCTTTATATCAAATTGTATTTATTTTTTCCTAATCCATGGTAATAATATATGTAGAAAATTCGTTTTATTGAACACAAGTTGTGGCCAAACTTTCTTTTTATTTTTTATGTATATGACAAATTAAATTGAAAGAGTAAAACTTTAATGCATTAATGACGTAAATAGATATAATTTGATTGGATAGTTACGTGATTTAATACGACTACTGCTTATAATTTACTGTCGACAAATCACATGGCTGATTACATAAAATGACAATTTGACACCGTATCATTTATCTTGTTTCCATAACGATTTTCTCATAGCATAAAAATTTACTGACAATTATACATAAATTAGTTACTGAAATGAAGTATAATAGCCTGAACACAATGTACGGAAGTACTTAAAATACACGAAACTCTACATAAAACACTTGTTGAAACAACGTGCGCTAGTCTGTAATTCAAAGCTTCACAGCTCTGACAGCTTCTTAATCTGAAGAACGACGGAATTCTCCGTTTCAACGTTACCGACCAGGCGCCAGTAAACCATAACATGAAACTACATATTGTTTTAAAGGATTAACTTCGTTAGATACCATCCACCATGTTAAGGGCCATTGCGTTTGCTTTTTTAATTAAGACATCCTCGTCAAACTACAGTGACAAATAGTTCGCTTTCGCACTGGCAAATTCACTCTTCGTTATGCCACATTCAACCCGTAGTAATGGCGAACCCAAGTAGCAAAAAACAAGCAGATAACAGTTGGCCAACTGTTGGCACAGGTGGTACATGTATGTCCACGTGACGGTAAGTGTTTTACTATGTGGTACACAATGAGACCACATGAACAATAATCGATGTATTTGCTTGGGAAGTATTTTTGACGTGGGCCATTAAATACAAAATTATTGACAGAATTTAATGTACAGCCCACAAGCAACTATCAGTGAATCACGCACTGGCATATTACAACAACGTGGAACACATGTGGCTGATGTATTCCAAAGAGTATGAAAATAAGATCACTTTTATATTTAAAACCCTCATGTGTTAAACAAGTACAATTTTGATAATTGGGCGTCATCATGTGGCCTATTATGAGCCATTTATCACAAAATAACTGATAGAGTTTCATAAGTGGCCCACAAGAAAACATCAGTGAAACACCAACAGGCATCTTAGCGTATGTAAATAATGTGTGGCTGATGCATGCCAAAGAGTATGATTATAATATCATGTTAGCGCTTAAAGCCCTCGCGGGGTAGAACGGTTCATTTCTGATAGATGAGCATCATCATGTCCGAAATTGTGGGCCATTTAACACAAAATAACTGACGGAATTTCATATACGGCGAACAAGTTGATGTCTGTGAAATACCCACAGGCATCTTAGAGTACATAGAGAATGTGTGGGTGATGTTTTCCAAAGAGTATATACTGCCATTTGTGGTATGCCAACTGATCCTTATTACTGAGGAAACATGATTACCTATCTTATGTTTCATTTATGGCATACCGACTATAAGCTGCTGTGCAGTAGCAAATAGTAAATGTCTGTTCAATTTATTTTTTTATTTCATGTATATATGAAGTAAAATTACGACGTGTCATTGCTAGTAAAAGTAAAAAATAATTTTTAGACCAGAAACCTGCAAAGCATAACATGCAAAAAAATTCATTACTATGAATTTTAAATTCTACCTGAAAGTAGTCCGAAACTAAAATACTAGTATTTTAAACAAAATACATAAATCCCTGTATTGACTCGTGATACTGATATTGTCTATAAAGTCAAAGCTAATAATGCATTATGCATGTGCAGTAAGTAACTAGATACTTTAAAAGGCGTGTACGAATACATGGTAGAGTAGTTGATAGCATGCTTAACTGTAGACAAAAATCTATGAGTTCGGTTCCAGGTTTCTCCAAAGAATTATACTAATTGTGAAATAAAACTGAAGATAACACATTAGATATAGTAAATACATCAATTTTATTTTGGTCAGACAAAATTGTTTTTTGGTTTTGAAAATGCATGGCATGCTGCGTGTATGTGAGCCACAGGTGGCCAATAGCTGGCCATAAGTGGTTTACCAATAGTTGGATAACGACATGTGGTGCACTTACGGCAGGCCAGAAGCAGAAAGCCGAAAGTGGCCCATTTGTGGTTAACTTACGGGAAACTCTGGTACGTGACCCACGCGTAAGCACATCTTACTACAGTCATCGTTCAACATGTGTGCTATATGCATTTGCGGGTGCATTCCGTTTATTGAATGGCTATAGATGCCTCATGTGGGTTGCTTGTTCGGAGTCAGATCTGCACACGTGGGCCAACTATATTTTACTATTTGGGAAGTAGAGTCAATTTTGGAGTAAAACCTCAGCGGCTATTACCAAGCCAGTTCTTGAAATAATACCTACATATACATATTGGGCAATTCACTAGTTGAAGATTTTTTCCATGGTCTTCACATGCCGGAATCTATTTCACATTTTGAGACACGCATATGGTTTCTGTTTTGAGCTGTGGCATGATTTATGCATTGAAATTATAACACAAATGAATAGATACCAAGGTGAAGTACTCTGCCTTAAATGTCGCAAAATAATTATTTTAATTTTCCCAGCTCATTTACATTCAACAACCAAGCATTCGCAATAAAACGAAATCATATGTATACAACAGTCAATGTCAGTACATAAGTATTTGTCTAAGTATGTATGTCATCTATACAACTGGGCAGCATTTTGCTGTGATGCCCTTCAGTGCTGAACTTAAATTACTGTGTACGCCAAAATTATCTCCGGCCTCCTAATGTACCCGATCCCCCCAATTCTCTAAAATGGGGAAGTGAATCTCAATTATACACGATTCAATGATCTGGACCATATTTTTGATAGAGCTCCTTCAGGTCCCACTTAAAATACAGTGTAGGCAAAAATGAACCCGAAAACCTCCCAACCCCCGAATGGGGGTCACATCTCAATTATCCACCGCTCATCGGATGGGGGTCAAATTGTCAGCGATCCGCTTTAATACACAACTTAAAATAATGTGTGTAGGTCAAAATGAGTTCCGGCCATAAAAAGTGGTCGTATATCTCCAGACACCCGATGGGCCCGACGTACCTGATACTGGGTCTCTTTGCCTATTGATATCTCTGCAACGCTGATTAGTTATTATAATTACATATCAGGCAAATATTCCTGACCATTAAGCCTAGTTAACATTTGAGCTGTGTTTGAGACAACGCTAAGAAACCTCACGGAATTTAAGTGATACAAACTTACGCAGATTAAGCGTTAAGTCGCCGCAAGTCCTTAAATATCTCCTGTGTTCTAAGCAGACAGACGCGGTAGCGATAAATATTATTCTGGTACTATAATAGAACGCTTCTTTACTACAGCATGACAGAAATGAAATAGCTTATAGAATGTTCGCCGTCAATTGAGCAATTTCGAAAGCCCTGCTTACGATTTACTTAAGGTACTTCCGGTTTTGTATCTTCCGCCCGCCGTACGTGAGTTAAACATTTGACATTGCACACAAATTTTTATTCATGTATCAATTAACTATAACAGTAGAATTTTAAGGTACATAAATGTGTTAATTATTCAATAGTTTTCACTGTCATACCCATAGTACTTAAATAAATCAAAGTAACTTATTTCAGTACCCACAATTTCTTTTTTATGAAATTTTGTTTCAACGCATTATTTTAACGTACATCTACGGGCAGAGAATATTTTCGGAGTTTCGTTTAAAACATATCCAGTTAATTGTTAATCACCTAGTAATGTCAGAGTTTATTTTACTCAGGTTAGGTTAAAAAAAACCAGATTCATTATAGGAGAGTTTGCAATAGAGTAATGTTCCTTTGCCAGGTATGCCCGTGGTTGAAACAATCTGCTTAAAGCTGACAGTAAATGGATATCGTTCTTGGTCCAAATTGTGATATATACTTGCCCCAATTAGGTTTTAGTTTTATATTGCAACGATTATGCTCACTCTCCAATACTAACTGGAGGAATTAAAGGAGAACATAGAATTGTCCCATAGAAATCAGAGCCGTCCAACCGCCATTCAGTGACGTCACCCGACGGCCTTCTTGAAGGACTTCATGACTGTCAAAACATTCCATTTTCCTTCCGAAATAATTACGTAAATTAATGATTTTACCCCCAAAAAAACTTTCCCCACTAAAATTTACAAAAAAAAAAGTTAAAAGTTAAAAAATAAAATTTTTCCAAATTTTATTTCTAAAGAAATCTTCACGTTAGCAAGGCAGTTTCGGAGCTTTTAGATGTACCTAATATCCAAAATGTCCTCAAAGCAGCAAGGCTGACTGTCAAGGTTTCGAGTCAATCCTAGCAGAACAGGAGGTTCAGCAGCCATCTTTAAATTATGGACACCGACATACATAGAAGTTTACTTTATGAATCCGACCGACATGTTTTTTTTTACTATAACGACTACCATGGTTGATTTCCATGTCCTTTTCACCCAATGACCATAAATACAAAAAGTTGAAAAATTTGCAAAAAATTAATTAAATTATTAGAAAACATTCCTTTATTGTCGACGAATATCCATCTGGCATTTCATTGACTACTACCAAGAAAACCTAAAAATAAAAGGAACCGTTAATAAATTTAAACAATTGTACAATTTTATAGAAATATCAGAATTATTAAAAATTTATGAAAAATCGAAACATTAAAAAACTAAAAATTAGGAAAACTTCAGAAATAATTAACATTTCGTTTTTTAAAGACTTACATGAAGGAAGTACAGGTTTCGATTCATGTAAAGATGTAAGATCACATCCACTCCAAGTATGGCAACCAATAAACGAATGAACGCCACCACTTTATTACATTGTCTACTTAGACAGTCCTCTCAACTACTCTCCTCCAACTAATAGTTGGCTTTACTTCCACCCACCCCAACCCCACGCTTTTCAGCCTCTACTCATTCACTATATCTCGTTCCTCACCACTACCACGAGACAGTACTAGTGATATAAGGATTAAATCACATTGTTCGCTCGTAATTAGCTGTTAGTCATATAACATCTCGATCTCGGCAGAAAAACAATGTGGCGAATATCGTACTAAGTCACTTTTGTATGTCTGATGCGAGGAGCGATATATTCCACTCTAATTGACGCTGTTTCTATGAGATTCGATTTGATAATTTACATTTATGCTTCAGTCCCGCAAAAATGTCGCTGTATGTTATTGGCCACAACATATTATTTGTAATTCTTGTACACACGTAACACATACAAACATACAATAATAAAATACTTATTAGTTTCTTCCCCCCATAATTATGTATAGTTCAATGTGGCATGTCAATGCATATATATATATATATGCATATAGGTGAAGGAACGAACATTTTTCCCCCGATTATGTGTAGTTCGTTTCCGGCTGAATATACTATAGGCGTACCTGAATTTTCTTCGAGTGCTCTCTATTTTTTTTACTTAAAAATGTAACGTAGAATTCTTCTGTGAGGATGATCTGTGCTTGTAAATAAAGCAGTATCATAAATGTTTCGTCATCGTACTGTTAGTTCTCGACGAGTTTTCTGAAGTTATTCAAGAATGCAATTTCGTACAATAGACGACTGTTCCGCGAAAACTTTCGTGAAATGTTTCGCAAATGGGAAACATTCCACTGGGAATTAAAAATGTCTCTATGTGTGAAATTCCAGTTCTATCCCGATCAGATGACGCAACATAATCGGTCGCTGTCATGCTCGCAAGCATGCGGTGTCGATTGTGCTTTCTCTAACGTCCAGTCATTTGACGCGAAACTTTGCTGGCCAATAACTTGTCCAAATAGCATCGGCAATGTTCCATATACACGATAAAAGCTGCAGAGATTTCAAATGGTAAATACCCAGCACGACTTACGAGGAATTTGATGAGTTTCCTTCACACACACACAATCTCACACACACAGTTATATACCGGGAGTTTCTTAATTAGACCGACAAACTTTGTGAGGTGATTCCTTTAGTAAAAATAAATAGAAAATATGAAGAACATATACAACCTAAACTGATTACTAACGGAGTAATAAGCTATTGAAAAGTGAGATTCGGAAATGTATTTTTGCAATATATCGGAAAAAAAATGAAATGAAATTACAATTATCCAACTATTAATCTATGTTAATGGGATCTTCAACTTAAAATCAAATTAACATGTACAGGAAATCACAGGGGGTAGCCACCCAATAATTCCTGGCAACTCTTTCACAGTTTGAAACTGCGAAAATTTGATCATGAATTATTGAGTAGCATGGCCTTAAGAATAAAAGTTTTCCTCTTGTCGCAACTGCCCAGGACCCACAGTTTGCGTGTAAACTGCACACAAAGATTCGTCTGCATTAATTAAGTGCATAGCGCTTAACCAATACTACCTACATTCGCGTAAAAAACATTGCGTGTCCACTGCACAGACGGCTGCCTATTTGTTTTTGGCCACAGTTCGTATGTAGTCCTTGTATTGTATGCCTGAATGGTCTTTTTGCAAATCGTAAATGAAGTAAAATGAAGTTACAATTGAATTTATAGGCTTCTGGGTTTGAGCCGCGTCGTGGATTTCTTCTCCAACATTTCAGAGGATAGTCGAAGAAAGAGGCCCTTTTTCATTCTGATTTCTGGAGGGTTGTGTCCTGATTGGGTAGATAAACGACTGCGATAACAGCAAATTATGGGTTATGAGACCGGTAAAGTGTTAAATGTGGCCGCCTTGACGAATTTTATTGTGTGGTGGGTGAAATTAAGCTCACATCAACTGGTAGCAGCAGGTAACTGGCGAGACATAGGGTGAGGTTAGAAAAACGTTGGTAGTGGTCATAACAGCCCGACGGTGTGAGGGCACGTCAGTGATGAACAAAGTGTCCTTTCAGTCCAACAATTCTGCTGTCGTGAATATTCGGGGGAAATGTTTAACAAACGAAACCTGGATATCATTCACGCTCACCTCACATGATTAATTCATTTATTAACCCACCAACGTGTTATTTGGTGATCATATGTTAGCATAGTATGCCACGCGACTTCTAATCAGCTCCGGTGAACTGTGCGTTGCCTCGGTATTTCGTGGCTGTGTACTTTATGCATTTATTCCTCGGTAATGGTTGGGAACAGGACAATGATGACTGAGGCCTTTTTAGCTTATTTTAACCTGTTATAGCGCAATAAACAAGCATCACATGTTCACAATTCCTGACGGTAACAACTTTGTATGCGACAAGCGGGTGACTATCACTTTTACCATCATTTGGATGACTAGGGGGGGGGGTGGTGTAGGAAATACAGGTTTACTTTTAGATTGATGTTCCCGGTCACATAACACAGTATTCGAAGAAATGTAATTTCATCTTACTTCAATTTACGATTTGCAGAAAGACCATTCAAACACACAATAGCAGGAATACATACAAACTGTCGCCTAAAACAAATAGGTAGTCATCTTTGAAGTGGAAACGCAGCGTTTTGTACGCAAATGTAATTAGCATTGCCTATTTGCTAGACAATGAATCGCTGCAGACGGAATATTTGTGTGCATTTTACACGTAAACGGTAAGCCCTGGGCAGTTGCGACAAGAGGACAACTTATGTTCCTAAAGCCATGTTTCTCAATAATATATCATCAAATGTTCGAAATTCCAGACTGAGAAAGAGTTGCCACGAAAAATATGTTGGCCACCCCTGTAATTTCCTGTATGGGGAAATGTATTAATGTGAATTTTCTCTTAAGTTAAATATTTCATTAACATTGAAAATGTGTCGAAGATTTGTAATTTCGTTTCACTTTGTTTCCGATATATTACGAAAATAGATTAATATCTCACTTTTCAAGGTATTATTACTCCCTCAATGTTCACTTTAGGTAGTACGTGTCCTATATATTTTTATCACTTATTCGTACATAAGGAATCACCTCACATAATTTGTCGATCTAATTAAGAGACACCCAGTGTGCGTATATATATATATATATATATATAGACACTCACACATGCCTCCGAGGTTGGTTGTTATTCAACCAGCAAATGTGTGGTCTCAGCAGAAGTCAGTCTCGGTTGGAGTAAGCCTCGGCTGATGTCACTCTCTCCAGGAATCAGGCGGCAAGTGTCATTACACAGGAAACAGTGTTAGCAGGAGTCAGTCAAAGTAGGTGTAAGTCTCGAGAGTCAGTTGGCATGTGTTTTTCTGTAGGATTCAGTCTGAAAGCATTAGTTTACAGATATCGGGTCTGCAGGAGTCATTATTAGTGTTTGACTTCTTTTAAATAAAGACACTGCAAGCCCCTGCCAATGCAAAATAGAGTACTCCAAGTGCAGCTTAATGCAAAGCATCAACAAACTACAAAAAATTAATTCAAAAATAGTGTTGATTTGTGCCAAGATCTTTAGGAAAATATGTGATTCCCAGCTACATTAGGAGGGTGATTGTTTGAATAAACCATCTCCTACAGTTGTTAGCTGCTATAAATGTTCTATAAAGTTCGTAAGTATAATGCTAGATTTTCATTGAAAAAAATAATATTTTGACATAACTACCTCTTGCTATTAGACTTAGTAATATATTTGCCTACAACGAGGGGACTTAAGGCTACACAAGTGCTAATCAGTGTGTGTACAATCGGCTCGAGCGAAATATACACTTGCTAAACTGGCATGTGAACTGGACGTACTTTAGAATAACTATATATTAGTGGTAGCTCTTAAGTCTAATGTCTCCAAGAAAATGACACTCATTGCAGAAAAAGAGAAAGGCAACGAAGATGATAAATCTAACAGTGTTGGGCTGAGTATAACTGTGATATTTTCGATGCCCTGACACATCCCCAAACCAGGATTCTTGTACCGGGCAACATGGAGACGATAGAAGACATGTAAATTGGCTAGATATTTCCCGAACAACCGAATGGACTTGTTGATAATGTTATTATTTATTTTTATAGATTTGCAAAAAGGATGAGATATGTCACACCTTAAGGAGACATCTTCAATAAGTAATTAGCTGAAGCACATAAGTTATAGCAAATGAGACCATTAAGTACTTCTCATGATCTGCAAGTATCTGAGACATTTAATTTTCGACTGTATTAAATCAGAATAACAATACATTTATGTACACAAAAGAGTGTGTATTTTTTTTTCCTAATGTAATATGCAAAATATTTTAATTCAGTACTCATCTGTAAAAGTTTGTGTTAGGTAATAAATTTTGCGAACAAGTGCAGCAGGAAGTTTATGACTGTGTAAGACTTATTATGTCTTCCTTGGGTCTTCCAAAGTCGATTGAGTTCTGCACGAGTACTTTTTGATGTCTGAGATCTGTTCGAAGTCTGATTTATTAGGTCTCTCAGTATGGTCTGTTCGTATGTCAGTTAACATCATAGGCTGGTATGGTCTGGTCGGTCTGATTGGCAGGTTAGCTCACGGGTCTATATGATTGGTAGATATCGTTTGTCGGTGTGGTCCGTTGGCCTTGTTGGTCACTTTTTTTTAGTAGGATGGTATGGGTGTTTGGTCCATCGTACTTGTTGTTCGGTTGTCCTAGTCGGCTGGTATAGGTGTTTAGTTTGTTCGACATTATCGGCTGGTATTGGCCCTTGGTCTTGAAAGTATATCAGTTTGGTTGGCTGTGTTGTATGCCTCGGTTTTCTTGTATGCTGGTACAATTAGTATAGTAACTGGTTTTGGCTTTTGGAATGTTCAGTTCTGTATGGTTAATTGGTCTTGTTGGTAGACTTGTCGGTTTTGATATCGATTCATGTGGATGGCTGGCCTTGATTTTTGGTAACCTATCTGTAGGCTACTATCATTGCATGTTTGTGATAAATTTAATATTGACCATTTTGTGTATGGTTTGCATTAAATATGTAGAAATATTTTCATTGGCCTGAATAGGTAATGATGTTCAAGGTTGGCTTATATGTAATAGTAAATGTTTTACAATGGGTTAAGCTAAATATGAAAACTCATATCGCCGAATGTTGTATATCAGCGTCTGAAGCATTATTAATGATCTAAATTTGAAGGCTCTATCACTAGTGATTCGAAAATAGTGGCCAACTACTCTTACAAAAGAGTATATAAATTAGTTTGCTATATTGAGGTGTTTCAGTTTCTGCTGGAATTTTACGTTCCGAGTCTCAATATCTTAAGCCTCATGGTTTCCGAATGGCATCATTAACAATGTAGGCAACCCGGTTGGAGAAAGTGATAGTACTTCCAAAGACGATGTCAGGAAGCATGTCACAGGTACACATTAAATGAACGCTTCATTTTCACATCTACACTCCAATAGCTCGCTGTTTCGAACAATTACTTGACATTTTTGGCAGATATTTTACTTTGTTATTAAACAATGTGTGTATTATTAAGAGCATGGCATATAGTACTCAACGAAATGTGATGGAAGGTTTTAACATACAAAATAACTTACACATTGAATGCTAACAAGAAGCATCGTGAAAGATGGAGCAATTATATGTCGCCCTTACGTCTGACAAATAACTGCGACGTGGCGCGACTTTGACCACGTTATTTATATGCAGTGGTCGAGGTGTGATGTGACTAACAGCCGATCACGGGCGAGAAGTATGATTATGTTAGTATGTTATTAGCACATTCTAGTGGTATTGCTAGAGGTTGAGATATAATTGGTAAATGGTGGGAGAAGGATGAGACGAGGAGGTGGGGTGTTATGTAAAGCCAATTATCATGTAGGCGAGTAGTTAACGACCATTTAAATAACCAATTATATAAAGTTGTAAGGGTCTAGTCTTCTGCTGGTCGCTATACTGGTATTGGGCGTGTTCGTCCATTTTCAAGTTATTCGAACACTGGACATCTTAAATGTTTGTATTAAAATAATCATTTTCTTTTATTTATTATTTTTTATTAATTTATACATGGTAATTATAAATTTTATTTTTTTAAGATTTTTATAAGAATTTTGGTGCTATGTTCTTGGAAAATCAAGGTGGAGGTTATGGTCAAAACAGTAAGTTTTCATAGATCTTTAAGGATTTTTTCGAATTTGAGCAACTTTGAGCATTATTTTTTCAAGGTCACTCGGGGTTAATGAGAAGGTCACGGAAATCCAACATGACGATGTTCGTCATTAATGTAAACAAACACGTTAGTCTGTGGCCAAGCCGATATCGAAAGGGTTGGGAGAGTGAATGCGATCTGTTTGTTTTGGAAGGGGCCGCGATGGCTGACTGATTAGCACGCTCGCCTCCCGCCAAGGTGAGCCGGCTTTAATCCCCTGTCGGGTCACCGGATTTTCGCAAGTGGAAATAGTGCTGGGCGATGCCTTTGGTAGGCGGGTTTTCTCGGGGATTTTCTGTTTCTCCCGCCCCTTAATTCCGGCGCCGCTCCATATTCACTTCAATAACACTCATTGACTCTCACTACCTCGCTGTTAGAGACGTCAAAATCTCTTCACTCACTCACTTTTTGTCTTGGAACTCATTTTTTGTCTATATAGTAAATATTGAGGTGTGTATTGTTTTATAGAATTTCTGGAGTCTTGTGACTACCACGAGGTAATGAGTTATGTTTGTTATGATTGAATATTAAATAGTGTGCTATCGCCCGTCATTTTTTTAATTTGTGAGTTTGCTCAAGTCAGTTCCTTCATGAAAACAAATATGTCGGTTGCAGACCACAGTGTAAATAATATGGCCACTGTCCGTCCTGGTTCGTTCATAGACTAAAGATAAGGTAGATCTATCTCGCTTGCTGCGCACAATTTCCGTTACCCAACACTTAACTGCTTTTCTGCCAACACGTCTAGCAAAAATGGCATAGTTTGGATTTTAGGTTAGAAAACTGATTTGTAAACAAATGGTTTGAGATGTATGTATTCTTCCTCTAACCAATTTGTAGTACAGTTAGGTTAAATTTAAATTCATAAGAAGAATTTTATTAAAATAATAGTGCTTGTTATTTAATAATTAAGATATAAACAAACACGTTCATCACTTTTGACCATGTGACTTTGACAGTTGTGTAAGATTGGGGTAGGTCAATGTTGGGTATATGCGCAGAAGACGAATAAGCGGTCTACCTCATCTTTAGTCTATGGGTCTGTTCGGATTAACTCAAAGCCTTGAGTCTGCCTTGCTGCTTCGAGGAATTTTTGTCTTTGACATCAAAAAGCCTCGAGCCCACCTTGCTGATTTGATAAATATTGCGGAAAATAAATAATTTTAGAGGTAGTATAATTTCAAATGATTATTTTTATTTTGTGGGTAAAAAAGACAATTATGGGATTAAATTAATGATTTAAGAAGTTATTTATGGTAAAAGGGATATTTTGAAGGCCGAGACGTCATCAAATATGGCTGCTGGGTGGTATCACAACATGGCGGTTGGGCGTCACTGGTTCCGGCGCTTGAAGCCCTTTTTCCCCAATTAGCACACGCACTCTTCTTGTTCGATTTTATCCTCTAATTTAAATAAAGTATTTTTTTGCGGAATTATGTTTTACCATACAATACAATAAAAAAAACTTGGGATACATTTCGATAAATATTCATTTTAGTCCATATAAAAAATTTGCTATTTTCCTTGATTCTAATACAATACAAAAATGGACACTTTTTTTGTAAAATGAAATTTATGTTATAAATTTAGTAATTATTCATTGTTAAACGTAAAAGAAATATATTCATAAATACATACTTCAAAATAATTCACTGCTTTTTAACTTCATATAAGCTACCATACACATAGGCATGCAGGTTTTATGTTACGTTTCGAGGAAAGTACTTAATGTTCTTCCAAGTCTTGATATTTTGCAGCAAGTGTGCTGTTTAAATTGATGATAAACTAATATGCTGATTTTTCTACACAGTTGAAAACGAAATTGTATATAAGTAGTATATATGCTGCTAAAAATATTGCTTTTCAACTTGACTCATATACAACGTGATGAGACGTGCAGCAATGTACATTTTATATATGTCAGAAGAATAAATATGAGTGAAAATTAAATTCTTAGGAGAGGAGTTTTCAAAATATCCTCGGTTCACCGTAAAGAGTTTAACACATTCAATGCAAACAAAAGGAAGAAAATCCGGTACATATGCAGCACCAATGCTGCATCACGGCGGAAATTTTTATTTGCCAAAGTGTCAACACTGAGCTTCCCAAATTAAGTAGAATAAACTTAAGTCGAACTAACCGTCTTAATTTTTATGCGTTATGGTTGCACGATATCTTTATTTATTGAGCGAGGAACTGCGGAGGAAACTTGGTGGTATTCGCCTTCAATGATGATTGAAAATTACTTGCGGAAAATCACGCCAGATACGGCCGACCGGGAATGAACCCACTCTCACCGGAGTGCAAGACACACATGATACTACATGATAAAATAAGTTCAGCCACCTTGAAATTCTCCAACTACATACGTGAGGATCTTAATAAGGAATTCTTAGAGGCCAGAAGCAGGGATTCAAACCAGTACCGCTGAGATGCTGTGGGACTCGTACAGTTGAGTAATGAGCGAATTACTCGTATGAAGGGTCGCGAGGTTGCAGCTCTCCTCCCACCAAGGCAAACCGGTTTCGATGCCTGGTTTTTACGTGTAGGAAACGTGGCGGTCGTTGCTTTTAGATGGTGAGTTTTCTTGTGGTGCTCCCGTTTTCCTCAACCCTGGCATTCCGTCATTGTTCGTCTTCACCATTTATGACCGACAATGGCACTCACGACTTCGCGGTTGAGAGCCGGAAAAAAATCCTGTCTACTCAGATGAACTACAAGTTTCAAATAAATAAAACAATTTTGAAAAATGTTTATGTGAGGGAAAGAACAATTTAAAAAATCATTTTTCGATGCATGTCTCGCCTTACTCGTAAACATCCTGTGAAACTAAATACCAAACAAGACATGTGGAAGTACAACTCTTCACTATTTTATATCAAGCTAAATAAGGAATCATTGCGTTAAAAATATGTGATATGGTGACAGCAAATTATCGTTCAGTTAATTACATATTTATAGTTATCGAATTAAACGCGGGGTTTTAATTAATGCTTCAATACAAGGGCAATTTCATGGGAACATACTCTTTAACTATATTTATACACTCCGAAATAGAGAAATGAGAGAACATGTGGTAAAGGAGGACAGTCAATATAAGGAAAGCAAAACACTGAGGGAAAAACCGCATACGAGAACCGCAAGAGTTAATTAACAAGAGCTGTGTGGGATATGTCAACAGAACCGCTGGTAATATTGGTCTAATAACCGCAGCGTAAAAGAAAAAATGATCGTTTGACTTATTAATTTTGCACAAACACTACTGATGAAGGATTTACGCGTAAAGGGCTATAATCGATTCCCGACTTCCCGACCTTTTACATAATAGTCGTCCATACAATAAGTTTGACATCTGTATATATGAGTCAACTTTCAACTTAAAAATGTGGCACTTACTGTAAAATTTACGACAGAAGAACTGCATTGTCATTCTTAAACTCGGCAAACAAATAAAAAACTCGTGCTATGTGTATTCAAGTAATGACCAAAAATAACCAGTACTCTACGAAACGTTCCGAATGCGGAATTTAATTAAATAACTATGTGTCCCGAATTCGGCAGAAGAGAGAGAGAGAGAGAGAGAGAGAGAGAGAGAGAGAGAGAGAGAGAGAGAGAGAGAGAGAGAGAGATGGATGGAGATAATTACCTATGTCATAATACGCTTTTCTCATTTTTTCGAAAGCAGCTAATGGTGTGTACTATTTACAGCTAAATATTATATAGACATTTCTAAAATTAACACAAACATTTTTGGTATCAGCCACTAAGTAAATTATAACTATCATATAAAAGTATGTGTTTAAATAAATAGATCCCTTTTTTAAATAATTTATGAGTTGAACAGATTTCACTACAGTTATAAAAAAATATGTTCAATAGTGTTAAAAAATGAAGTTAGGAAATACAAATTAAAGTACAAACGCTGAAGAACTTGAAGTGTAAAGCACTCAGTAAATAGATTATTGAATGGTTACATACGTTCTAACATGGAACCTATAGTAATGGCTGTTTATTCTCAAGGATTATTTTATATAATTGTTAATAATAATAAGAAACTAAAATTATTATCTTTACTGAATATAATAACCTTAACGAAGAAGTTTATCTAGCCGTTTTTGATGATTATTTCCAAATGGTAAACGTGTATTTAAATGAAAATACTAATTGAAGTTATTGTGGTCACTCGTTCATATGCATCTAAAGCGTTATGGCATGTCTAATTACCAGCATGTAAGAAAGAAGACAAAATAATAAATTTTTAAGAGTGACGTAAACATTTGTTATTAGGATAACAATTACAAGTGGCGTAAATAGCAGAATTATCTATATCAGGCACAGGCATCAGGTATCAGAGCATGAAGCCGTCCACCATTTTGGATAACGTCACAAGCGAACTTCGAGGTCGGTGACCTGGGGAAGTCATGTTATCAATAAAATCACCTATTTTACACCAAATACAATCCCAAAAATTATTCATTCTGCGAGACTGGGTTTACTAACCTGAAATATTTACAGGACACGTCATTTTGAAAATCAAGTTAGTGAATCTCTTGAACAAACCAAGTAGTCAGCACAATGAAGTGGTAATTGATAAATAAGTGCCTGAGATATGGCATTAAAACCCCATTCTCTCATGTTGCGATATCTTTATAAATGGGGTACAAATAACGGAATGTAATAGCACAGTCTAGGATTGTCATATATACAGCATGCATACAAAGTTAGATTTTTATTATTTGGGATGTATGGTATATTTGAAAAATATTTGCATTGCTAATATGTTGAAAATATATGACTAGCCCCTTACGACATAATTATTTAATTGGAGTAAAATACTAAACCTTTTTCCTTGAATTTGAAGAAATATAATATAATTTATTATTTCATGTGGCACTATCTTAAAAATTAAGGAAGAAAAGAGGAATATAAAACTGATGTAATAGATAATGTATGCATACCAATAAAATTTAAATCTATTACCTTTTTTTCATAGATAAGGTATAGAATACCAATCTTAGATTTTTACATTGCTACCATTTTGAAATAAGTGTCCCGCCCTCATAAAACATATCGGTTTACATGGAATACTGTAACACTACTTGGTTGCCAGATTTGGTAAAAATCGGTAGATTGTTTCTAGAAATATGGCATAATATGTTATAATATTTTGTGTGTGACTATCTCACAAAGTGGCGAACAAAACAATCTCTGTGTAGTCTCATACACTGTTGTAACAGATACTGCCTGCATACAAATTTAGGTGTAAATATATTGCTTGGTTTTATATATATACTTATATATAACCAACATATATATATATACAACAAATATATATGCGTATTTATTTTACTAATCTGTAAGGTTTATATGTGTGGCTACAATTTTTAAAGTAAGCGTCTGACTTATTTTAACATACCCATTATGGTCAGCTGTAGAACTACATGTTTGCCAAATTTCTTAGGAGTTCACTGATTGTTTCTAGAGATATTACATAAATCATGACCTATCTTACAAAATTGTGGATACGTAATTCTTGGTCTATTAAATTGGAACTTGCTAGCATTCTAAGTTAATTTGAAATTTATATTTGAATCGTTTGGTAGACATATCAGACTAAGCTGAAATGTTTACATGGTCAATGTTTTGAAAATAAGTAACTAACTTAGTAAAAACAAACATTTATATTGCCTGCTACAGTACTATCTCTACTTGTTTGCCAGCTCTGGTAGTAATTAAGCGTTTTTTGTCAATAAAAGACAATCGATCTCCATTTCTCATGCAATGGTATCTCACAAAATTGTGGACGATATAATGCCTTGTATTAGCATATTTGGTGTTTGTAATATATACATTCGGCATATAAAGATTGGTTAAATTTCTTTGTACAGAGGGGTAGGTGTAGCAAGTTAACTAAAATATTAATTAGATAGCAGTTTTAAAAGCCAGTTCCTTGTATATTAGAGTTGCATACATTTAAATGGCCTACTAGTCCAATTTGGTGGGATTCGGTTCAACACTTTCAAGATATGGTTCCAAAATGGTCGACGGAAAGCCATTTCTTTTATATAATTTCAATGTTTTCATGATTCTCTGTTAACGTACCAAATTAGTTAAAATGGGGGTTATCGTTGCCGAGATATGACACAGCCACCTAAATAGTAGAGTTGCCGATTTTTTAAAAATAAGCACAAAGGGTGATAGAAATCTGAAGAATTCGGATACATGTACTATGTGTCATAAGTGCACTGAGTTTGGTGAAATTCAGGTTCACGGGTACAATAGTTATAATAGGAGGAAATAAATCCAGGAAGATGTCCAGGTGATATTATTAGCATATATTTCTATAGAAAGTATGCTAAAAAGTACAAACTGATGTTTACTATCACGGAACACTAAACCCGTTAAGTGGAAATTTTAGAAATCTGCAGCAATATTGGTAAGGCTGCCGGAGTTGCCACTACCGTATGAAGTGCACTGTTTTGAAGTGAGATACTCCACGCTTACTGCTACTGAGGGCGTGGCTTGTTGGAGAAACCAATTTTCTGTACAAACTGAGGAACTAAAATATTTAATCTGGCTTAACGTTTGAAAGAAGGGACACACACACACACACACACACACACACACACATATATATATATATATATATATATATATATATATATATATATATATAGTTTGACGTGTCCTCAAATAATAACGCGTATTTTGCCAGTCTCCAAACATTGAGCATCTCCTGTAGCGATGTTGATCAACTATATATAACTATATATATATATATATATATATATATATATATATATATATATATATATAAATATAAATATATATATATATATATATATATATATATATATATATATATATATATATATATATATATATATATAGACACACACACTTTCTCTTTGCAGTTCAGTTCATTCAGATCACTAGCCGTTCTACTTGAGTGTGTGTAATTTAAATTTCATAGTAACTAAAGTGTGAATTTATATTTATATTATTAGGAATGATAAACATGTGTTTTACCGTATTCAACAAATTTTTGTTAAAAGGCTAAATTATATTTGTTTCGTTTATTGCCTTTAAATGCAGTTGCAAAGCAACAGTAATTTTGCAATGTTTATATTACAAGATTTGCTACAATAAGGGATAGTTGGCAGAATTTTGTGTGGCAACTACTACGAAAAAAGTTAAAAGAATAAAATAAAAGAAACTGCGAAATTAGCAAGCTGTTTTGGATATTACCTTGAAAAATTATTTAATTTGCTTTTACAAAAGAAGATACCAATAGTAAGAATTCTTTCGAGGTGAATTGTCAATAATTTTACGAAATTTTGTGAAACAAGTACTCATACGAAACTACGCTACTCGACAGATATGTATCATTTTTTTGCATCATCGTTCAGCTTTTCGCTAGCAGAATTTCTACGGTCAGGACCTGCGTAGAACCTGAGATTTTATATGGAGTCATACCGCTCAGAAACACACTCAAGTTAAATATATTTGCCTAAACGGTTATAGCGAAATACATTACATACTTGTTAGTGTCGTACGTGTAAGAATGAGGAAACTCCTCGAATTTATTTTCAGTTATAATATTTAAGATAATTATGTTCTTTTGATCTTCATTTAACCCAAAACATGATTTCACTAATTAATTTCGTCAGTAATTATATCCAGTGCAAAACCAATCTGCATAAATCCTATGGATGTTCATTTGAGACATTACAATGTGAATTCTGTTTCACTTTTTTTTTTAAAGTAAATTTTACTTTTTTCAGCTTGGCTCCAGATGTGAGTATTTATAGGGGATGAAATTCTTGTATTATTGTACGAAACGAAATGGTAATATATACCGGATGTAAAATAATTATTACATATGTTTCGGAGAGGGAGTATCCACCAAAACAAGAAAACAAATGTATAATAAACATGAGTCCTAAAACCCATACCTTAACAGCTATGAGCACTTGTTCACCATCGCTACTGTGACATCGCATATCTACGTAAGATGAGCTGGGATTATAAATTTCTATAATAAACAAGTAGGGGCTCAAGAAAATCCTCACTCAGTTGAAGAAGCAAGGCGATAGCATCGATTTTTAAATCTATCTGTGGGCAGGAATAAATCAACGATAGATTAATTATACCTTACTTATTACCAAACAGATCAAATGGTGTAATGTTTCATGTCACAGCAAATGCAGTTACCTATCTTGCTGGAGGATGTGCCATAATTTCAAAGGCTAGACAAGTGGTTCATGCATGATAGAGTACCAGCCCATTATAACCGAAATATCCAAGAACACCTAACAAAGGCATATAATGGGCGATGTATTGTACGAGGAGGTTCAGGAAGCTTACCTTCACGTTCCCCTGTTCTTAATCCCTTGGATATCTGATTGTGGGGGCACCTCAAAGCTTTGGTGTATGCAATATCCATCAATGATGTACAAGCACTACAGGAACACGTCTTCAATGCCTGCCAGCACATCCTAGATGAACAAGGAGTTTTTAAAAGATTGCGTGATTCCCTACGAAGTAGACTACAAGGGTACGTTACTATGAATGGATGTCACATTGATAGAGATATGCAAAATTCGCGTTATTATCTGTCATCAGGCCGTATTTCACAGTAATATATATATAATTGAGCTGGCATTGTTTATCCGTTGGCTGCTGCATAGATGTGAAGTCACTCCCGTTTTGACTGAACTACACGTGATTGGAGTACACAGTTGTGAAGTGTTCATTTATTGGCGCAGAGTTACCTAGGGCGTGTCAAACAAAGTTTGGTCCAATTACAAACATATTGCAAGGAACACGTTTTTTAAGTTTCACGTGTCCTCAAATAATCGAATTTTGCCAGTCTCCAAACATTGAGCATCTCCTGTAGCGATGTTGATCAAGAGCTCATAGCGCTTAAGGTAATGATTTTCAGACCCATGTTTATTAGATATTTTTTTCATGTTGTGATGCATATTGCCTCCTCGCAAAATACGAATTTTTTTTTTTTTTACACATTATATATTGGGTAAGCTTAACTCCTCATCCATTGACATTTTCATGCCAGGCAAGGCTAAAAATTTTTCATAATTCAGATACACAAATTTAGAAGAGCTTCTATACCTCTCAAAATTAAGGGTCTGGCAGTCTATAATTACTGTTTTATTTATCCAGGAATAATCTTTACACAGCTGAAACCACAGACACTAGTACATAAAAGTATTAATAAAAACTCACATTATATAAATTTTGGAGCGTCAAGTGGGGCCCGAGATTACGTTGGTAATCAAAGTAGATGTGAATGAGTCGAGATAACAGAACGCCTTATAACCTACGCCGTACTATACCTATTAACTACAAAAAGCTGGAATACTCTGTAGATTTAATGTCTGAAATTAAATAGTTAGTACAGTCCCTTGTCACTGGAATTTCAAACACAACACAATATGGAAACACCACGGTTCCCTTAACTCAGACAATAGACCAAAAGATATTCCCTGAACATCAGATACAAATACTGACAGTAACTCACAAACGTTAACGCAGCAAATCGCAAACTTCATTGAACAGCAGGCTGGAGAATCCAGACAAGAAGTTGAGAGATTAGAGTCCAGACTAGCTACCAGTACAGAATAGCAAGTCGAGAGAGAGCTATTAAGACAATTTACCATTACAGAACAGCAAACTAGTCATGCTAGAGAAACTAGACAATAGATGGTGGAACAAGCTCAAATGCTCCAGGATATATTATCTAACAGAATAATAAGCATCCTTTCAAAAGCAATTCAGTACCCAACTGTACCCACCTGAGTCAGATCATTGTGCCACAAATGCCACATTTGCGAGCGGAAACGAAGTCCACTGTCAACACACAACAGGATAGTGCTACAAATCGGTTATGATAGTAAATGGCCAACACGCGAGGTAAACTAGAGCTCGTAAAGGAACAATGCGCTATACAAGAAGCCGAGATTAAACAGAGACAAGTTGTACTCGAACAACAACCGACAAGCCCAATAAATGAAGACCAAGTAGGAGAGCGTGTGTCCGTGCAAATAGACTCATTCGATCGCTACATTTATCAGCGCTTTGACTAAGCGAAGACAGCACAAATGGGAAAAACAAAAACCGAGGCTAAAATAGCCAGGGTTCGTGAACAGATGACTGTCGTAGATAAGAAAAAAACCGGTTTGTTGCCTCCATTAGTGATTGAGAAATAGTGGCTGTACCGCGGGATAAGCCACACCAGGCTAGCAATATTATGTCACCGTCACTGAACTATCCTCCAATTGCCACCGCATTGGATAGTTCAAATGACCACGCACCCAACCATACGCCAGTAAGTGCTTTAATGCACCATCCTAGTAAGTTATGGGCTCAACAAATACCTGAATTTGAAGGTAGTATTGGCGAAAATCCAGAAGGTTTTTAAATAAAGTTTATAAAGTTTGCAAGCTGATTTGATTTATCGGATGGCGATATGATCAGGTATTTAAAACTGGGTCTAACATCTACGGCCTATTACTGGTGGGAAGTAATCCATTCATTACCACATCACCATATGCACTGAATTCAAAAACGATATTTCTTGAACATTTCTGAAATAGGAAAATTCAAAGAAATCTTAGGACGCAACTGCATGCCCAACGCTCCATGCCAGGGAAAGGAAAACAATTCGGAGCTCGTTTGTTGAAAATGTATGAGAGGTCCCGTCATTACGAGCCTCCGGTAACCGATTAAGAATTTATTGCCATGATTTTGAGGCAACTGCCATTTAAATATCAGTCTGATCGGACAGGAAGACATGAAAACAGCTAAGCCACATTCAGGGAGTATCTTCTGGCATTTGATAGCATAGAGCGACAGCAAAGGTATTCCCCACCTCTCTACCAAGGTTCACAGTCACGAGATTTCAGAGTTCCACAATGCTTTAACAGTAATAATACTCGAATAAATATATTAAGAATCGAGCCCCACTATCATAGCCAGCACGATTCTTGTGGAAATTTTCCAAATGCCTGCCATGGTAGAAAATATTACTTCAGGAGAGGTTTTCGCTGGGATGCACGGTATCGCGGTTCATGAAGTCAACGTGATAGTAGACCTAATGAAGAAGACCAAGGTTAGCACGACATGAGAGATGATATGCAGGCTGACGAGGCAGCATCTCCACTTAATAATGATGCAGAACCGCATGTTTCGGGCAAATATCTACTAGTAACACAACACAGAATGCACTTGGGAAAACGGACAATTTGTTGAAAATAAAAGATCGAGCTTCAGGATGAATATGACCGCCAACACTTACAAAATGCTCACAGTCACAAACTTAACGATTACATCGTACATCCACAGGGAGGTTATTCCGCAAACCAGAAATCTCTAGACGCTAGAACACCGCCTTGTTTGAGCACTACATGACAATGATAGCTGGACTAACCAAAGTGCAGCTATATCGGGAAGCTAAAGCTACCGGAAATTAAATTATTAGGGGTCGGTTAAAAAAGGGCCTGAACGCTGACCTATCGCAACTGATACACTACAGAGGAAAAGGCCGAGTTTTTAACTGAGGTGGTTGCGCAAAACGTTTTTCTAGGGGAAACGAACTGTCTTTTTTTTCCTTAAGAGTCAGTTGATGAAGTCGTACTCTCACAAGAATCTCTATACCCAGTGTTAAGATTAACTGTCTGTGGATTAGAAGTACCGAGTTTGTTGGATAGTGACCCAGAGATAAGTTGCGTTTCAGATAAGATTTACACAATTTTTCTGGCTACGGGATGTAAATTACCAAGGGCACCAGTGCCACGCTTACGAATTATAGGCGCAACGTCTTAAGATAGCCCTGTTGTAAGTCAGCAGGCATTATTGAGTATTGAGGGTTTAGGTATTATATAACGTTGTGATCAGGCCTTAAGTAGACATCCCTGCCTGAATACACCTTAAGACATTGAACCAGGACACGAGCCTGATTGCAACAACACATCGCGAAAAGCAAGTTTGCAGAAATTCCTTCCACCGGCAAGGAAACGCGACCAATATAGGCCAGCACAACATTGGGCACGGGGCCTTTCCTTATTCGGCCGTCGTCAAGGGAATATCGCTCAGAATGGGTGTGTCCGATCTCCGACAGCTACCTACCAGAACAGATTCTGAAATCATGTTTAAGGTGTGAATATTCCAGGTAGTTGATCATATTAGTGGCTGAGGTAACCGTTTCATATTAGGATAATTATATAAAAAATTAGATATAAGCTCTCCCGTTTAAGTAATAGAAACGGTATTTTGTTAATGTATTCTCAACCATACCATCTATTGTCATTCAGCTACACTGCTAACCACTTTCTTGTATGGAGTAAACAAAGTGGTACTTCAAAACACTGGCAGTAGCACTGGTCTGTTCCAACCTCTCGCTGCCTTGCAGATGCAGTTTCTCTACCATCCAACACAATTTCAGTAATGTCCCCAGCCACCCATGCTATTTTAAGTAGTACAGTAATAAATGTTTCAGTACTTTCCACTTTCAACGTTAATATTTCAGATTTTCAGTAACAGTATAGATAAGAAAATGTCTTAATTTATACTTTTATAACTTATTAGGTTTAAATTTTAATGATGTTTTACAGCCCAATTTCTGAACTTACAAGCAATGATTTAAAATCTAAATTACAAATAGTAGAATAGTTTGCAGAATTTCAGTATGAACCACGAATCCCAAGTAGCATAATCCCTAGTTGTGATGAAGTAACTCAGAAATAATAATGTAGTAATTTTTTAATTATATAAGTGACCTGTGTGCACGGCTTTTAGATTGTCGAATTAAATGCATTACTGTGACAGTAAGTAATAATCACATGACAATTGCCATTACATTAACTAGCAATTAAGGCTAATTTAATCAATTCCATATACGACATATTAATGTCGTAACATTTCACTATGCAGAGATATTACTAAAGGGTTTATTACACTCTAAACAGTTAACATGTCTTCAAGAAGGGTATCGTAATGAAATATGAATGCAACAGGATAGACTTAAAACATTCTTAGGCAAAGAGTGACCGCGTGGGATGTCACACAAGTTACACGACCTAATTCCGCATGTTAAGTGCCTTGCTCCTTTTGGTCTCTCGCTCTGTGGTGTTCAGGTCGTTACTCCCATATATCAGAACTTTCCCATGGCGCGACACTCAGCGGCTGCAAAATTGTGTACCGCTGCCCGGTTCGAAATGTTCACTCTTCAATCCAGATTTACTGCGCTTTGCTCTTCTAGATTTAAGTTCACAATATATTGTTTATGTTAATAAACATCCTACACTATTTCCATGCAGACACAGGGCAGAATGTATTCAATTTTGTTCACGCAGTTCTGAGATTCCTTTTCTTTATTTGATACGCAGACTGCTAAACGTAATGTGTAATGGTGGCTGGAGTAAAATGCTAAGGGAATTTTACGAAATGGGAATGATGATAATGCAGACCCACTTCTCTCCGCTTCTGCCCTTACTTCAGGGGATCAATCTCTTTCGTTTCACGTGAGATGCAGAACATTTCCTTGTTTCTGGGCGGCTTGGTGGCCCATTTCAGGGGGGATTTTTCCCCATTTGCTCTACTGGCATGAAGGAGCTTGAGGCAGTAGGGGTCTGGACATTTTGCTGTAGTCCTCACATGCGACACAGTAAAATCCTTGGTGGGGTTATACGAGTGCACCTCCAATTTTTGACCTCCTTGGAGTAAGCCATGAGAGCATATTTTCCCCAACTCCTGTATGAAAAATTTTGCTTGGAAGTTGTTTTTATTAAAATTTATTTTTAATTCCTTTCCTCTCTTTATATCTCTTTTACTGTCTTATAACTATTTTTTTCTTTATTAATATCTGCCATTAAATGTCGTTAATATATGTTATAGTTCATAATAATAAGTTAATAATTAAATGTCCAGAAGTGCGCACACAGTGTACTATAAATTAATTAATTTTCAGAGAATAAGAATTACTGTAAGCAAAAAGTTACTGTAGAACAGTCCATTTATAGATATTGCTTAAGAAATTAATTACATTTTCCTTCAATAGTAGAATAAAGATACTATCACCTGACATAAGACCTTTCTGAGATAAATTAATTTTAAGTAGTTTTCAGCAGTAAGCAATACCAGGTTTGAAACACCCAAAAATATAACACACCCAGAAATATAAAACACCCATATCTATAATTATTCTACAAATATAAATTAGTTCTCAAATGAATTAAAGTTTTACAACCTGCTTATTTATTTAATACAAGATTTCAACGAAGTGCGTAAACAAATTATGAATGCATTTTTGTTACTAAATGCCACTATAAGTCTCAGAACAGCAGTAACAACCGTGATGTCACACCGGAGCGGAAGTCCCACCACAGGGCGACCACAGGTAACATCAGGGCGGCCACACAAACACGTCAGCACAAGAAGTGACAACTCTCTGACATCACACACTCACATTCGACAATCCCACGGCGTTCACGTTACTACAGCATCAGCGCTCTCGCACACCCAGGAGCACTAGTAGTAACATTGTCTACATGTAACCAGCGACATATATTTTGTACACACAACGAGCACATACACTTGCAGGGCACACAAACACATTACAAAAACATAAATGTCATGTTTTATGTACCCGACATTCAAACTGCTATAGTTTTGCAATACGTAAATATGTTTTATATAATTTCCAGTAATTAACAGGAATCCTCCAAAAAAAAAAAGTTTCACATTATAATATATAATAAAGACGAATTTCCCATTTGAAATTTAACATTATAGTAAAGTAAATTAAACAAAGGTGATATTTCTCTTCTTGGAATTAGTTATGTCTTTGCTCCGTGATTCGGCCCCTTCCCCAAGTGTCAGCGGAGTGCATGATGCGCTTAACACAGACCAGAAAATATTAAAAGACTGTTTTATGGTTCCTGCGCATACGTAAATTTAAATAAAGACATCGTATTAGCTATTAAGCCCTAAGTAAACGGAATATTACAATTGAAATGTTGCGATATTTCTTCCCCGGTAGAGGGAGGGTGTAAAAATTAGCTGTATAAATGATCAAGCTGGGCCTGTCTCTGTGGTATTCAGCTCCCATCTGCATCATCCTGATACAAAGATAAGTATTTTATTGGTTATTTTGCGTACATATTTGGTTATAGGTTTAAAGAATGAAGAATTGTATATGCATTATTGCCAGATGGTGTATTTTCATGTAAATATATGATTTAAAATACGAAATATATAATGTGCTTTAAAAAACTAAGGGGCAGGTTAATATTTATTTTAAAAGAATTTATTATACTCTTGTGAGAAATATTTTCGACATGTTTTCGAATATGAAATTTGGGTCATTATAATTTGTATCAATACATTTATGCAGCTGAAATGAGGCCTAGTAAAAGAAAGAATTGCTTGTTAAATAAGAAAGTATATTTTCCCATATAAACATATTTCTCTATGATAATATAAAATGATCTTTCAGAGACATTTTTAAGGTTTTTAATAGGTGTATAAAATTTTTCCTTAGGCAATGTATCCCAGAGGTTCTCCTACGCCGCTGATTAATTAAACGAGGTACTTTTTCAATCTGTGAAAGAAAGATTTTTGAATACATATTTATCCTTCTGTCTGCCAACTACGAGATGGTTGGTGGCGAATGGACTGGGGACGGTCGGGGTGTTGGCACATCCACTCATGGTGTGCTGGTGATGATAATCTGGGGTCTCAGAGTCCCTGCGCATTCTGCTTAGTTGTAGCAATTTTGGTGTTTTTTGTGCACAGAAACTTTGCCAAGATTTTTACCCATTTGATGAAAGTAGATGGGAAGAAATATTGTAATGCATTCCAATCTGGAGAGTGTATGTTTGGTAGCATTCTGTCTAATACTGCTTTTAAATATGTCCACAGCCTGGATAAAGACTTTGCCGAATACCGTCTTGGCACAAATTTTGAAAGAGGCTGGGGTGGAGGTAGCGGATACTGATGGGATTGACGCTTTGCGTGTTAAAGATCGAGCCTACGTGCGGAAAGGGGACAATATCTGCGACCACGCAACAGGCGAGGGTGACTTCTGACCAATTGTACGAGCATTACGGTACTTGCCTTGTGAGTTGATTGCTCAGATACCGGAACTTAAATTTCTGTCTTTACTAGCAGCAGTAAAAGTTTTGTAGCATTTAATAACTGTTTAAATTTGAATTACTGCACTCGTCAAGTGTTGTACGAAGATACAGTATTTAAAATTACTGAGAAATTGCAATAATTTTTGTCAAGCTAAGCAAAAAAATTAGAACGTTGTCTTTTTAATATGGGGATTGCAATCCGGGGGGGGGGGGGGGGTATTAGAGTTGCCATGTTAAGTATATTATTTTACGCAGATAATTGTTTTCTCTGTTACCTCGATATAGTAAATAATTTAATTTTGTATCGAAACCCAGCCCATTAGTTCAGTTATTGGAATTATTGACGGAAGTGGTATGCAATGTTTGTGAAGGCGACCTGGGAAAGAAAATTGGAACATAGAGTGATAATAAGAAGGTAAAAGGTGACCATATACGAAAAGCGAGCAATATTTGAGATCGCACTGACCATGTTGTAGAATGTTATTTTAAGGATAAAATAACAGCGCAAAGTGGGGAAAAGGTTTCCCAAGTGACAGAAACTACAAAACTGCCTGTAGACACACCGGCTGGTACATCGCATTCTACGTTCTCATTAAAAGACGTGGAATTTTTTTTGCAAGCAAAAAAGGGCACACGCGTCGCGATTTTACTGTGCGTATTAAGTCCGTTGTATCAAAAATGGTTCGGGTTTCCACATGGAAATAATACTCGGTCTTTTGTTTACCCCAGTTGAGATTCGCAATAAAGTTAACGTTACGGCATTAGTGGATTCTTGGGCTTCGTACTCCTTAATATGTCAGACGTTTTGTAATACGTTTGTGAAAACTTTAAGAATTGAGTATGTCAAAATTACAAATGAAGAATCCATTGTATTTTCTCTTGTAAACGGTTGGATACATCAGTCACAGTGTGTCACTAGATTTGAAATAAAGGTTGAGGATTTTTAATGGAAAATAAATTTTAGAGTCTTGCCCGAATTGAGCCATGATATGATAATTTGTATCGATTTTTTATGTCAGACATGTGCATCGTTAAATATTAATAAGAAGGAGTTGGTGTTTGATTTTTGTCCACAGTTACCGTGCCTGTTGGCTAGAAAAATGTTTTCGTTATTATATAATGAAGTCAGATGATTCGACTGAGTCTGAAAATGAACAGCAGGAACAGTTAAAGAAAAGTATACGGATGTAGTAACTCAGCAGCTTGGGCATTATACACAGCGCCCGATTGTTTTGTGCCTCAAAGATGACTGGGTAATTTCTTCAGTGCCATATCGTGTCTCTCCACTTAAATTGGGCCCTTTTTAAACAGTTAATACAGGAAATGAAAGACCAGGATATAATCGAAGAGTCTATTAGTAGTTATTCTAGTCCAGCATTTTTACTCTCTAAGAGAATGCCAGTTCAATATCGTCGTATTACATGCATTTATAATAAAATATTTGTGGTTCAATATCCAACACCTACGATTGAATCAGTTTTCAAAATGTTGGTAAAGCTCAGTATTTTTTTATTTCTGATTTAAATTCGGCATTCCTTCAGTGCGAATTGCATCCAAGATCGCAGGAAATTTTTTCGTTGGTTACTCCATTGGGGCAGCAAGAGGAAAATACTGCCAATGAACGTAAATTGTGGCCCTAAACCAATATCACGTATTTTGTTTCAGGTACTGGGTAAATATAATCAAGAATTCTTATTCATGTATAATGATGACATTTGTGGTTTGTGTTTTTTAGAATTGATTTAAGGAACCTCTACATCTGGGACTTGTAATGAATGCATTTAGGGATGCTGGTTTAACTGGAAATACTGAAAAGGTGACAAGTGCACAAAGGCATGTAAAATATCTAGGAGTTGGGTTATCTATTGGAAAGCTATTAATGAACCCATAGAAAATTCCACCTGTGGTGAACTTTCTTACCCCAAAAAATTGGCGGGGCGTTCGACGATTTCTGGGCGTGGTAGGATTTTATTCTATTTTTATTGATGATTTTGCTACTATAGCGGAATACCTAAATGCCCTTAAATGGGAAGGAGTAGAGTTTGCATAAGGGAATGAACAGGAACGGTCTTTTAGACGTTTGGAAGAAAAAGTTCTATCGCCTCCAGTGTTAATGTCATCTGATTTTGAAAAACATTATATACTGCAAATTTAATGCTAGCTTAAAAGTATAAGAGGTAATATTAAGCCAGGGAATATACAGGAATTAAGCTCCAGTCACATACACCAGTCATTTGCTTACACCAGCGGAACATAAATATACCGTGTATGAGAAAAAAAGTGCTTTCTGTGATACGCGGAATGGGGAAATTTGCTGAGTATGTGGAATGTAGTGAATTTACCCTTCACACAGATAATCAGGCACTTCGTTGGATATTGAACACTAGAAAACCCGCAGGACATATTACACGATGGTTAGTCCGTCTCACCAAGTATAAATGTAGTGTCTAGCACATACGTGGAGTTGAAAATTGTGTAGCTGACTGTTCATCACGCATGTTTGACACAGATGAGTTTATTGTAGATAGTGATCCGTAGGTAATGATTGTGAAAAAAACAAACGCCAGCGGTTTCTGTTGCACAGGTTTTTCCACAAGCATATTTAAAGTTTCAAGAACAGCAAAAGTTATATCCTGAGTAACAGAAAGTAATTTCAAATATACCATCAGGTAATAGAACAATGTATGAAACCCGGAAAGGTTTAGTCGGTTATGTACATTCCAAAACCAAGAAATTTGACTTATTTGTACCCGCCTCTCTAAGACATTTCTTGTTCTAATATTATCATAACACCTATTTCGTAGGACACCTAGTACAGGATAACACGATTTCTCATATGAAGGAAACATTTTATTGGCCAGGACTGAGTCAAGGTGCTGGTAGTTGGGTACGTGATAGTAACGCATGCCAAAAAGCTTAGGCGAGAAATTCCTGGGAGGAAGAAATATATAATGCTACTGTAGCACAGTTCCTATAGGAAAGAGTATGATTCGATGTTGTTGGTCATTTGCCCATAACAAAGGCTGGATTTACTTCCATTCTCGTGGTTGTGTATAGTTTCAACTAAATTTGTGTTTCATTTCAATTACGAAGCATGAAATCCGGTGAAATATGTAAGATTTTTGGGCAAAGATCGTTTCCTGTGATTGGTTCACCTGTATATATGGTGACCGATAATGCTACTTACTTTGTTAGTGTTGAGATGAAAAACCTGATATTTTCATGGGTAACTAAGCTTGTGCAAACTGTTCTGATACTGTGTGACCAATATGTGGCATGAGCACCATACCTGCATTGCGTAGACACCGTGGCAGTATAGACAGAGTGGGGGCTGGCTTACAGAGCTACAAAAGGAGGCCAGGATATAAGGCAGGGGTCGCTGCTGTTCCTGCCACCTTCCGCACTAAGTCACCACTGGCGCAGGGCGTTGCCACGCTGACCAACTTCGAGGACCACAGATGGACAGGGGGCGAGGGGCGTTTACCAAAATCCAGCTTCCGAGAGGGACGATCTCCACGAGGGGAAGAGGGTGGCCTTCTCCACGGTGTGGGCCCGACGACATCTCACCGAAATGTTCCAGTGGTGAGTCGTTTTGGATAACTGGGACGATCCGAGAACAATTGCCTCCTGCGTTAATAAGAACATAACAGTAATTTGATTATGTCCGAACCCCTTCAAGGTGATAGTGTCAAAGATAGGTAAGTGTTATTTATCAGGACGCAATGTAAGTTTTGTAAGAAGTTAACGTTTTAAAAACAATTAGATTTTGAAATGGGATTATCTTATTGATAATGGGGTAAAATCCCTCAGTTATAGTCGATTGGTATAAAAGTAAATTAAATTGATTGAGACCTTGAATGCACCTAATTTTGATAGCTACATCCGTTTAATGCATGCAACTCAAAATGAATTACGTTTGTAAAATTAAGAAATACAAACAGTCCCCTTTAGTCATATCCGTAACAAAACGTCTGCATTTTAACCTAAGACATACCTTGTAGAAAGAGTAAATATAAATTTTAAGACTGCATTACGCACCTTCCAGAATGGTACTCATAGAGAGTGGAATGATATTTTATATCAGATATCCCTACGCTTTGATAATGTTCGGTATGATGCCACAAACCGAGCCCCATCAGAAATGTTTTTAGGGCGTTATATTGTTCATCCCTTATTTCAAACGTGAGAGCTTTGTTAATTTTGTTGGAATTCTGTGAACTACAAAGACTTAAACGAAATATGAAATGAATGTTCAAATAATTTCCATAAATATCACCAAAAACTGGCTAGGAGGAATAAGCAAGTTGTTGATTCATATAAGGTTGGAGATAAAGTACTTCTTGATGCTCATTATCTTAGATCTAAAGTACCAAAGTTTAGTGCTAAGTTAGCTCCCAAGTATAAAAGACCAATTATTATAAAGAGATTTTTGCCTCCAGTTATTGTGTTTCTATAAGATGTCCAGAACGCCCACAGGAGAAATACAGCCCATGTAACTCAATTAAAAAAAGTTGTGTGATGTCTATGTTTTTAGACGGAGTCGAATACATCATGCTCACTTCATTTGTGTTGTTATTTCATTTTAAATTAGGAATTAAGAGTGTTTTTAATATACCTACAAGGAAATGCTAAACCAGACAAAAGGAAGGAAAGGGGTTAGAAATAAATGGCAATGAATTGAATTTTGTCATGCAAGGCCTATTAAACTACAGGTTTATTGAATGAAAGTTCTTAGTGAATTTTATCATGCATGTCCTATTAAACTACAGGTTAATTGAATTAAAGTTTTTAGAGAATTTCGTAATGCTTGGCCTATTAAATTATAGTTTAAGTGAATGCAAGTTTGAACGCTTTTTGTAATGCAAAGCCTAATGCGAGTTTTACAGAATTTAATCATGAAAGGCCTATTAAAACATGTGTTTGGCATTGGTTCTATATGACCATTGAATTGTTTGTACTGAAAATTTAATGTATATTCTGTTATCCCTGGTGGATAATTTTTTGAAAAATTTAAAGGCTTTACCATTTTAAGGTGCCCTTTTTTACGATGTTTTCCAACATTAAAAATGGGCTTGTTAGTTTATATACACATTTCCATTTATGTATCTGAGTTCCAGTAAGGTGTAACGTGTATTATTATAGAATTTTTACTCAGAAATTGTAGTATTTTAAAGCAACTGTAGTTATAACAGAGAGTCTTTGAAGGTTGTGTGTCATCGTAATGTTTTCTCAGAATGATTGTAAATTAAAATTTTTTATACATTTCAAATTATGTTTGAATACCAAAGAAAAGTAAGAACAGAAACTGAATAAAATAATACCTCTTGCACACTTCATATTTTCTGAACTTAGTTAAGCAAATGATATTCCAAACCTACTTGTAAAACAATTTATTGTTGACTTGGGCCAGTAGTTTACTTATGCTTAAACCATTTTTAAGTATGTGGGAATTAGTCTTGCTGTTTCCTCGGGTTGAGGAAACAGCAGGTGCCTGAAGTGCAAGTGTTGCAAAAAGAGTGAAGTGAATAATTGTAGTATTTTAGCACACGGGCCTTCCGTTAAGACACTGGGCGTGCAAACATACACGAACTTACTTACGATGGGTGTGTAATGGGAATTTAACACGAATACACATGTCAACTGTTATACAACAAACTTAACAGCTACGACTCAAAACCCTGTAGTTACGAACACAGGTTACCGTACACCTAAGTGCCTACAAGTATACGTGGAATGTGCACTTTTGTAAAGTATTGACAGTCGAAGTGATGTATCCCCCCAATGAAGATGTTATTGGTTCAACGCCCAGTGGTTATAGTCAAAGGGTCACAAAGACAACATGGGTGGCTACGTATCGGAAACTTCAAATATCCCAGCTGACTTTGATAGTTAGAACATCAATGTTCACACGACTATGATCTTTTGTTTTCTTATTATTTGTTATGAATCTTAGTTACGGGCTTTACAAGTGATGTTTTTAATATTCACTGATTATTTTTTCCCACAGCCACAGGCTAAAATTATCATTATGACTAAGTAATATCGTTATATGAATATTAAGTATATGACGTAACATTACATTTGGAAATTAGAGCAAAATTTAGTGGCACTGTCTGTAACGTTTGAAAGAAGGGACGCATTTATTTTAATGCATTCTCTTTGCAGTTCAGTATTGATCACTAGCTGCTTTATTGTATAATTGCATAATTAAAAGTGTGAATATTTATTTATATTATTACGAATAATAAGGATGTGTTCTATAATATTTAAATGTTTTGTTAAAGAACTATGTTATAGTTTTTTCGCTCATTGTCTTTATATTCCGCAGGAACGTATGAGTAATTTTTAATTTTTTTAATTTTCAAACGTATGGTAGTACAAGGGAAAGTTGGCAGAACGTGTAGCAGTAACGAGGAAGAAAGACTTTTTTTTTTATAAGATAAAACATAGCATTTGCAAGGTGCTTCGAAAATTATCTTGAAAACATATTCCCGTTGCTTTTAAAAAAGAAGATACTAGGAGTAAAAGTTATTTCCAGGACGATTGTCATAAATTCTTTGGAATTGTGTGAAACATGTGCTCATACAGAATTACGCTCCTCGACAAATAAGTGTAATTTTTTGCACCATCATGCAGCTTTTCACAGGCAGAGTTACTACAATCTGTATTATTGTTCTATTTTATTTACCAGCCAAAAATATACCTGTCTAGAATCTGAAGTTTTTCATGGAGTCATAAGTGTCTACTGCTGAGAAATAGAATAAAGTTAAATTTATTTGCCTAAATGGTTAGAGCGAAATTCATTACAAACTTGCTATTATCGTTCTTTTAAGCACGAGGAAGGTCCTGGAATTTATTTTCAGTTATGATATATAATTTTATACGTAATTGCTATATTTTAATCTTGATATGACAGAAATAAGCGTTTGAAAAATTTATTTCTTCTGTACTTTTTTCCAATGTAAAGTCAAGATGCAACATTCCTATTCATGTTTATAAGAGACATTAGAAAGTTACATAGAACTAATATTAAAATTTCCCATTATAGAAATTTTGGTGTGTCAAGTGGCGCCCGAGGATGGTTAGGTAATCAACGTAAATGTCAAACAGATCACCCAATATCCTTTGCCACAGTACACCCATAAACTACAGAAACTTGGAATACTCTGTAGATGAAGTGGCAGATCTCAGCGAGTTGGTATAGTCAGTTGTCGCTGGAGTTTCAGATATGTCACAGTAGGGGGACACCACCGTTCCTTTAACTCAGATACTATACTAAAATGTTATTCTCTGCATAGGGCAAACTTTACTCTAACAGATTACAGCCTTGATTGAAAAGCAAGCTAGAGAATCCAGACAAGAAGTCAAGAGATTAGAGTCCAGGCTAGCTACCAGTATCTGCAGAACAAGTCAAGAGTTAGCAATCCAGACTATCTGCCATTAGAGAACACCAGAGTAGTGAGGCTAGAGAAACCAGATAACCAATGATGGAGCAATCTTGAACGTTCCAGCATACGTTTACATAACAAGCATACTTTTTAAAGCAATTCAGTACCCGACTGTACCCAGCTGTATGAGACCGTTGTACCACAAATGCCACATTTGCGAGCGGAAATCGAGGCCACTGTCAACACACAACCGGGTAATGCTACGGATCAGGTATGATTAGAAATAGCCAACACGCGAGGTGAACTGGAGTTTGTAAAGGAACAATGCGCTATACAAGAAGCCGAGTTCGAGTAGAGACAAGTTGTACTGGAACGACAACCGACAAACTCAATTACTACAGACCAAGTAGGATAGAGTGTGTCCGCGCAAATAGACTCGTTCGATCTCCACATTTGTCAGAGCTCTGACCAAGTGGAGAAGACAGCACAAATGCAAAAAACTGAAACGGAGGCTAAAATCGCCAAGGTTAGTGAACAGATGACAGCCACGCAGCTATCCCTCCACCAGTAAGTGCAAAAATGCACAATCCTAGTAAGTTATGGGCTGAACAAATATCTACATTTGATGGAAGGATGGGCGAAAATTCAGTACATTTTAAAATAAATTTTCAAGGGCATGAAAGCCGATTTAATGTATCGGATGGCGATATGCTCAAGTTTTAGTATCTGGGACACACATCAACGACCTATTATTGGTGCGAAGTAACCCATTACTTCATCACCGCATACACTGATTCCAAAACAAAATTTCTAGACCATTTCGGGTATAGGAAAATTCAAAGAAATCTTAGGGCGCAGCTGCATGCCCAACGCTTCATGCCAGGGAGAGGAAAACAACTCGGAGCTCATTTGTCGGAAATATATGAGAGGTACCGTCATTTAGGGCCTCCTGTAACCGATTAAGTTTTTATTGCCATGATATTAAGGAAACCGATATTTAAATATCAGTCTCATTGGACAGGATGACATGACCACAGCTTATCCACTTTCAGGGAGTATCTGCTGGCATTTGATAGCATAGAGCGACCGCAAAGGCATTCCCCACCTCTCCAACAAGGTTCACAGTCACGAGATTTTAGAGTTACACAACGCTATAATCATAATAATACTCGAATAAATATATTCAGAATCGAGCACCACCACGATTCTTGTGGAAATTTTCCACATGCCTACCATGGTAGAAAATACTACTTCAGGGGAGGTTTTCGCCGGGATGCACGGTATCGCGGTTCACGAAGTCAACGTGATAGTAGGCCTAATAAAGAATAACAAGATTACCACGACATGGGAGATGATATGGGAGCTGATGAGGCAGCATCTTCACGTATTAATGATGCAAAACTACATGCTTCGGGCAAAACAGCTACTAGTAACAGAACACACAATACACCTGAGAAAACGGACAGTTTGTCAAATTGGGAAATATCCGGGCAGAACAAACTCGAGCTTCAGGGTAAGTATGACCGCCAACACTTACAAAATGCTCAGAATCATAGCCGTAACGATTACGCCGTACATCTAGAGGGTGGTCATTTCGCGAATCAGGAACCTCTAGACCGTAGAACTCCGCCATTCATACAAGAACCACATGACAATAATAGCCGGACTAACCAAAGTGCAGCTACCTCTGGAACTGAAACGGAATCTAAATTAAACTATTAGTGTTCGGTGAAAGATATGCACCGACCACTGACCTATCGCAACGGAGCCAATTAAGAGGGTTCCTCTCAAGAAAATGCTGATATAAACGATAGCCAGGAAAAGGCAGAGTTTTCAACTGAGGTGGTTATGCAAACAGTAATACACGCGGAAACAGGGCGTATTTTTTTCTTAACGAGCCAGTCGAATAAGTTGTAAACTAACAAGTATATACATAGTAAATATTAACAGCCTGTGGAATAAAAGTACCGATTTAATTGAGTAGTGACCCAGAGATAAGCTGTGTTTCAGAGAATATTTACAAAAGTATTCTGGCTACGGAATATAAATTACCATGCGCACCAGTGCCACACTCACGAATTACAGGCATAACGTCTAAAGATAGCCCTGGAGTAAGCCGACAAGTGATATTGAGTATTTAGTGTTTAGGCAATGGTTAATCTGATTCAGCATTTGTGAATAAGGGGCTAAATAAACCTCTTATTTTAGGCGCAGTATACGTATCGCAGATTATTTTCATGCTTTATTTTGGAGTTTGGATGATTAGCGCTAGCGAACCTACAAGCCGTGTAGTAACTTTACTGGCAAGCTTAAAATTGACAGACAATTTTGTAAGCCTGTTATAAAGAGATTGTTAACAACGGTGTAGCAATATAACGGAAACGTCTGACATTGCCGTACATGAAGATATCTAAGAGGCTGTAGTTAGCTTTGATGATATCACTTTAAACCAAAAAAAATGTACTCCAGCAACTCTTGTTCAAGCACTAGCACACGTTTTCCGCGAGACCAGGCAGAAACATATTTTTCGAGGCCAACATGGAGGTTGTACCTACTAACCCATTTCACTAATGGATAAATACAATACCCGTTATGTATAATGAAGATGCAGAGAACTCTTTAAAACAAATGCTATCTTGGAATATTGTCGAACACATCTCAAGTCCATATACAAATCCCATGGTATGTGTACATAAGAAAGATGGTTCAGTTTGCCTTTGTAACGCGAGGAAGATGAATGAAATTACCGTGAAATCGAGGGAAAGTCCACAACTGACCGGTGAAATGGTAATATTATACGATACTGTATAGTGTATTACCACTATAGATTTAACCACGTCTATTGGCAAATACCACTTCAGGATAAATTTTTCCATACACATAATTTCTATTCCGTAGCCAACAGTATCCCTGTTCTATAGGTGTTGCACCTAACATTAGGGGAAGATTGTACAGATTTTGCAAGATCATGCGTAGAAGATATCCTGATTGTTTCGGCCACTTTTGAAGATCTCGAACATTTGAACACAGTACTAACTAAATTATTTGCCACAGGGATGACTGTTAAGCTCAGGAAATCAATGTTTTATAGGGAAGAAGTCCCATTACTAGGCCACATAATAAATCCAGAGGAAAATACGACAGCACTAGACAAACCGATAACCATGACACACTTTCCGACACCACGTAATGTCACGTTGTTAAGAGCTTTTCTAATGTGTACTGGTGTTTTATCGAAATTACTCAAAATAAGTTGCCAGCACCGCATTACCATTATTTGAACTAATATCGAAAGAAATGCAGTACGACTGGACTGAAACCAGACAAAATGTTTTTGATGGCGTGAAGAAAATTTTACACGATTATGTGATAAACCATCTGAAGCAGGGATCAGAATACCAGGTACCTATATAGTGACACCTCTGCTTACGCTCTGGGAGCAAGCTTGGTTAATGAAACGGGTTCAAGAAAACAGTAGCCAAGCGAGCAGAACTTAAGTAAGACCGAAAAAAATTATAGAGTTTCAGAAAAAGGAGATATTGGGAATGGTATAGATATTATAGAAATACTTGAACCTGTTACTCGGCGAAGAATTTATTTTGCAAACAGATCACCAAGCTTTACTGAGTTTAAAATTTGGGAAACTTTTTGGTAGCCGACTGACTAGATGGTCATTTTTGATTCAAGAGTTCGACGTTGTGTACCAGTATATTAAAGGACCCCACAATGTCGCAGCCATATATTGAGCTGTTTTCCACACAATGAACTCGGTCCAACAGAAACGAAACCTCGTTAGTTTGTCGTAGCACTGATTTAACAGGCTATAACTGCTACATTCAATTGGCAAGAAAATTTGAGAAATTTACTAGATGATCATAGGGCAGATAAATTTTGTAGTATGATTTCTATGATACTAGACTATGATATCACACCTTCCAGCCAAACACCTGCTACATTCTTTGATTTGTGTTACCAAAGCAGGAGTGTTGCTTTGCCAGGGAAGACAGAAAACTGAATTTGAAGTTATTGGGAATAAGTGACACCTTAGTGCCTGCAGATGAAACTAGTACTCGACCCAAATGTAATGATTGTGCATATTGGGGTAAGGAAGACGTATTTAGCTCTCAGGGGGCAATTTTAATATAAACAAATGCAGCAAGCGGTTACAAGCACAGAAATATCCTGTGATTTGTGCCAGAAATGCAAGCATCCACTGGAGAATTTAATAAGCGAGATGCAGCCCATTATACCTAACGCCCAGCTGGATATTATGCCCATAGATTTCTTCGGGAATCTGCCTCAGTCACATGCATGGGTGACATGTGAAATTAACATTATGGGTATATAAGCCAAGTATAGAAAACTCTGCACTATAGTTAAAGCCAACGAATACAAGGTAATAAATTAATAAAAGTCTCTCATAGAAGGGGTGGGCCAGTCCAACTGCATGTTGTCAGATAAAAGTACCCATTTCACCGGCAAAGTTTGGCATGTCGGCACAAGAAGACTGAGTATTTTGTTAACTACCATATCCGTCAGACACCCACAAAGTAATCCCGTCGAACCAAGACATTGGTTAACAAATTGTGTACACTCTGCCATGATGCCCACCAAAACTGGCAGGACAAGCTACCACATATTGAATTTGTGATTAACAATACTGTGCACGAATCCACGCAGCTAACAGCTTTAGAAATGATATCTAGTCTACCACTAGTAATATTTGACCTTAACAAACTACTAGAGCCTCTGGAGATATTTAGAGAGTTGAATGATAATGAAACTGAGTTGAAATAAGAAATATTCCATTACGTCAAAAACAATTGATTTCGGCAGCCGAACATCGAAACAAATATGAAAGGTTTCTAAAATGAAAGAACTGATTATTGGAGAGTTGGTTTTGGCACGAGCACTTACAGTAAGTAAAATGTGGGAAGGTATAACAAAGAAACTCCTACCATTGTATTTCGGCCCTCTGCATGTGCCTCGCATCATCCATAAAACTGGTTACGAACTGGAATGCATCAAGACCGGAATGATTAATAGTCGGTAAACATCAGTGATTTCAGAATTTATTTTTCACCAACTATGCCTTTTTAGCTTGACAACTGTAGCCAGCCGTAATTCTGAAGTTCAAATTGGGTGATTATATTTTGCAAACGTGGTTTACTATTCGTAATTGTTTCAGAAAAATGTTTGGGCTACCAGTGCAATAAAATTTAGCATAGGGAGCTATGATAACCATTATTGTTTTTCAGAAATATTATTCTTATTTTAATGAATATGTAATGTTAAATGTCACACGAATTTCATTTTATCCCAGACTTTGGTTAATTTAAGTCTAGTTCATAAGCATGTGATAGCATCTACTATAAAATCCAACTCGCATCTTATTTTGGAATTGTTTATTGAGAACCGGTTTTATTTGAACAACTGGCTCATACAGTAGTTTTCAAGCATGACATTGACGAAGCAGTGACGAATGTTATTGTGTTGTTGAAGCTACCGAATTAATACGATATTTCATCTAAGGAATTTTGATGACGATAATAGCGGGAAAAAGAAATCTGGTACAATGTATTTTAAATAGCAGCCTGAGCAGATTGTGGGGTAGAGAATCTGCGGTAATTTTCCCACAAAATTTCCTTTTTTCCTTAAAATTAGACTTAATTTCCTAAAAAATTTCCTTATTTTCCTTCAAAATTTCCCTTTTCTCTCTCAATATTTCTCTCTTTTCTTAAAACTTCCCCTTTTTCCCAGAGAAGGCGAGAGGTATCAGCGACCCACATGACTGGTATCAATGACTCAGTGGTCAGGAGCACACACTTCAGGACTGCTGCAATTTGCTAGGCGACTTGCTGTCTTCAGCTCGTTTCGGACGAGCTCGGTAAACATCGGCTCGACTCAGGGTGTGTTCGAAAGCCATCGACTCAGGATAGTCGAAAGCGTACGAAGGTGCTCTGCCATTACGCCCCTCTAATCCTTCAAGCATAGTTTTGTTGCTGTTAGCCATATTGGTTTATAGACATAGGCTATGTCAAATCGAGAATCTGTATTTATTATTAGATTAAAATTTTTTTAAATTCGTTATTATTTATTAAGTTTTTATGAAGTTATTTATTTTTGTAATATGTAAAAATTGTTGATCAGGTATTGTGGAAACACATAAGGACTCTCAACAACATTTTCCTGCCTCCACTATTGAAGTCTGAGTATTCACTGTCTCGACAGTTTTGTAAATATAATTATTCTACTCAGCTTTTGAAATGTATATTTAGGTACTAAGCTAAGCCGAACACACTAGAAGCTACCACATTCACGAGTGTGTTAAAATCTTTGGCATGAATCTGCATTTCTAGATGCTTAATTGTTTTTTAATTTAAATTTAATAACTGCCAGGCCCTAGAGAGTTCATGGTCGCTTTGGATTCAAGAGTTCGACAAATCCACCCAATGATTCACGAATCCACCCACCAATCAACCTAATCATTCTCCAATTTATCAACTAATCAACCCCATCACTCACCAATCAACCTACAAATCCACCCACTCATTCACCAATCCACTCACCAATTCTCTGTCATTCACCGATTCACCCAAGCATTCCCAATCCACTCACCAATCCACCCAATCATTCGTAATCCACTCACCAATCACACAGAAAATCACCCAATCAACAATCAACCCACTCAGTCATTCACAATCCACCCACTAATCCATCTATCAATTCGCCCTATCTTTTACAATATTTAAACCAATCTATAGGTTTGTTGTCTGCCTCTAGCTATACACAGTAAAAACTATTCACCTACTGTCTCCGAAAATTGTTCATTTGAACAGAATAAATTTTTTTGTATGCAGTCAACTATTCATGCATTTTTATACTTAAATATTCTATATACAGGACTTCACGTTTAAAATGGTGTGCTCATAGCATCACTTTAAAGTTGTGAGGTATAAAAGGATGCGAATCACAAATCAAGTACAGAAAACAAAAATTTTTAGATAGAGTTTATTATTGTTTTGCAATAAAAATTTCATAAGAAGCAGTTCATCTCATAATGTAATATAACCTCGATTCTAAAGCTCTCTAACGATCGAAACCACCTCTTTCATTTTCGAGTTATCCCCGCGTTTCTGAATATCAAGCAAATATCTAAGTTTCTCTACAAGTTTATTCGGATCATCGGGAAATAGGAAGTCAATATAATTGGCACCTTCTGCCATCTTCGTGTCACTTGTCGAAGGAAACTTGTTGGGGAAATGTGTGGGAACATCGAGGGAATCATCATCGTCTCCAACACTATCAGCATCATTATAGTCATCATCAATGCTGTCTTCATGATCGTATTCATTTCCTGTTTCATCATAAATACTAAATTTACTTTTCTTTGTAGCAACAGTTGTATGTTATTAAATATTTATAGCTGATTGACATTTATCTTGAAGATCGCCGACTTCACGCGAACGTCTTGCATGTGTACGTTCCGCACAAACCGAATGTATCATTGTGTCTTTAGCATTAACTGTTTTGCCATAAATGTATGCAGAAACAGTACCCATCGATGTAGCTGGAGGTATTGATGACTACACTTGCTGGCTCCAAGTAGACGAACTCTAGCAGATCTAACTATCTTCCTTCATTGTCACATCTTGAAAATATTACTTATGACCATTGACGTAAAGCTTCATCGTACAAAAAGGTCTCTTTGTACACGCCGTTCTCCCCAACGACTTTCCTTCGACAAGTGACGCGAAGAAGGCAGAAGATGTCAGTTGTACTGACTAGCTATTTCCTGACGATCCGAATAAACTTGCAGGTAAACTTATATATTTGCTTGGTCTTTAAATACGCGGGGATTATAAATACGCGGGGATTATTCGAAAATGAAAGAGGTGGATTAGATGGTTAAAGAATTTAAGATTATGGGTTATATTAGATGAGGTGATGCACTTTCTGCTTTAAAAATCGAAATTAAAACATAACAATAAATTATTATTATAAATTTTTGTTTTCTGTATTTGCTTTGTGTGTGGTATCATTTTATCCCTTACAACTTTAAAGTGGTTATATGAGCACTCGCTTTTAAACGTTAAAATCTGTATATACAATATTTAATTATAAAATTGCATGTATAGTTGACTGCATACAAAACTTTTAATTCCGTCTACATGAGCAAATTTGGAGACAGTTTGTGAATAGCTTTTTAATATGTTTATACAGAGAAAGGCGACAAACCCATGGATTGGTGTAAATGTGTGTATTGCGAATGATTGGTTGGATTGGTAAATTATTGTGTGGACTGGTAGATAGATTGGTGAATGATTGGGTTGATTGGTGACGATCGTTGTCTGAGAAGAGCACGAATGATTATTGTACTAGCTGCACTCGTACATACCAAGCACCTAGGGCCTGGCGGTATTGAAATTTAAATTAGTGCCAATTGAGCATAATGCTGATTCGTGCCATGATTTAAACATACTTGTGCATCTGTTTGCTACTAGTGTTTTGGGCTTCATTTAGTCACCGTAACGTACATTTGAAAAACTGAGTAGCATACTTTTACCTACAAAACTTTCGAGGCAGTGAATACTGAGACTTCAATAGAGGCGACAATAAATATCGCCGAGAGACTTTTTTCATGTTTCCGCAATACCTGATGTACAATTTATACACAATATAAAAGTCAATAATTTTAAATTAAAAGAAATATGAAATAATTTAAATTAAAAATAATATGTTTTAAATCGAAAAATAAATCCAGACTTTCGGTATGACATACGCTTTGTCTATAATACCAACTCGGCTACCAGCAACAAACTTATGCTGGAAGAATTAAAGGGTCGTAACTGCAGAAGTGTAAGGTAATATTCGCAAACTTGTGTGGGAAATATAGTTTCCCTTACGTGTAAGGTAAAATTACCGCTCTGTGGAGTACAATTCTCGTACATGGTAGTGAAAAATCCCATACATGGATGGGAAAACTATTACTTTTATGGAATTTCCCCCCACTTTTGTCAGGTAATTTTCCCATAAGATTAGGCAATAGTGCCTCACTTGTAATGTAAATTTATTTCATATTTGACAGGTAATTTTACCTTACATGTAGAGGTAATTAGATTTCCCTACATGTAAGGGAGTTTTACCTAAATTTTTTTTACAGTGATAGTGCTGGTCGCGCCCATGTACATACAATGGTATTAATCCGTTTGAAACACTGAAATTATAATACAAATACGCTTGTTCGCGCACAATGTATCGGCGCTACTGTACAACAAACTGATTTACCAATACGCATTTATGTACATAAGGAAATACATACGTATTGAACCGTTCTCAAGAGTGTTCCCACGTAAGGGGTGTACAAAATAAGAGGATCACATCATTCCATTGAACTATACATGTACACCTTTCAACACAACGTGACATGTTTGTAAATGAAACCGGCATGTTTTACTTCTCGTATGGAAAACGAGGCCCAAGATATCGGATAACATAATTGGTTGCTCATTTCTAACTAAAGTACGTTGAAATTGCAATGATGGTAGTGGGGATTCAATCTGCAACGTGTGCATAAGCTGTGCATATACGTGTCTATCAGACACACAGTACAGTGCAATGCTCAAATTTGTTGGTTGTTCCTATGTAATATAAAATCGGTGTTACTAATATACAGTTAGCAGGTGTAATAATATAGGGTAACGAAGAAAAACTCAACGTGCTCTTGCTGTACGGTGAGTATCAGAGAACCTCAGTAAGAAGGGTGAAAATGTTCACGGAACGATACGGATCGACGGCGTCCGTCACCTAATGCAATCGCCACCATACGCAGTGCTCTAGTATTAACAGGAAGCTGCAACCCACAAAGGCGTCAACGTAAAACGACTGCAACTAAATGAAGGACACGAAGTCGGTGTTCTGGCCACTGTAGCGCACAGCCCACATGTGAGTATACCGCAGATTACATGTGGTGCGGTACTAAGTAGTGCCAGCTTTAGCCGCATTTTACGCCGTCATACATTTCATCCATAACCCTTGTTACGGCATCAAAGCTGCACGAGCATGATTTTGACAGCCGCGTTGCATTCAGTCGCTTTGCACTTCAGTAGCTGCAGGACAATAGTTAATTCATTAGTGCTATATTGTTTACGGATGAAGCAACATTCACGAATCATGGACACGTGAATATACGAAACATGCACTTCTAGAGCGTCGAAAACCAACGCTGGCTGCGTCCGATTGACTAGCAATGAAAGTGGCTTGTGATTTTTGTATTGTAAAGGGCTTATAATTATACGGTTTTATACTTGAAAGCTTGGCAGGTGACGGCTTACAGACTAACTTATAACCTAACCTAAATTAATACACATGCCTTACCTGGGATTCGAACCCAGAGTCTCCCGCACCCCAGAGTGGTGGCACGCCAACCAACTGCGCCACGGGAGGCCGGAGAAAGTTTGGTATGTTATCGTGGGCGATCATGACATTGACCCGTATTTACTTCCAGGAACGTTAAACGGAGCAAAATACGCATAGTTTCTCCGCGACAGTCAACCAGGTCTGCTCGAGGACGTAGGACTAGACACCAGTCTCTCAGTGTGGTTCCAGCACGATGGTTGCCTTGTCCACTCCGTACCTGTGAGCAGACAGGAACTGAACGCCATATTTCCATATCGTAGATAAGGCACAGTGCTCTTGTGGCATGGCCAATTCGCTAACCCATCGTCGCGCTCTGAGATTTCTTTCTTTGGGGTGCAATGAAATACCGAGTTTATTACGCAGCCCCAACAACCATGGAAGATATGCAACAGCGTACTTCTGCGACGTGTCGCACAATGTTTGGGGAACCGCCTGCGGCATGTGCAACGCTCTCTTGTTGAAGGTCTCTACAAGTGCGTAGAGGCAAACAGTGGTCATTCTGAACATTTACTTCAGTTATCTGTGGAGATTTAGTGGTGATCCATTTCGAACGGTTAACATATCAATGTTTGTGCCAAGGGTAAAGGAATCGAGGTTGGTATGAGATGTGGCATGAACGGTACAATACGATGTGTGTTCTATTATGTACTTAAGTACTAACTGGGCAATCAGTTTGCTGTGCAGTACCGTCGATACAATGTGCACGAACAAGCGTATCTGTATTAGCATTTTAGTGTTTCACACAGAATAATACAATAGTAGGTACATCCGATTGTGGGCGCGTCCAGGGGTGCTAGTTCAAGATGGCTAACCTCGCGTTGTCGTGACTCACGCCTGCTGACTACTCGTTTCCGAACGAAATCCTCATTCTCAAACGTCTAAAACGACCGACTGTTTACATCACGCCTACCGCCTACCTGTCGTGGCCTGCTTGGCGGCCGACAAGGCTTGTCTCTTCACGCCTAGTGTTGAATGCTGGGAGATGGTTGGTTAGGATTGGGGTTGGGTCTAGTTCCCTTAAGCACTATATATAATTATTTTATTGAAAATCAGGCTAAGTATATTTCTGTTGACATAATTCGATTGTAGAAAGTAATTGTAAATTGAATAACAAAAGTTAGGCTGTTAACTATAATGTAAATAGGTTAGGTACAACAGATTAATTTTAATGTGTTACCATAGCATAGTGAAAAGAGTGGCTGTCAGAATGTCTGTAATAAAGACATGCAGTTAAATTAACAATGTAATGTTGATATATTTTTGTTTGTGTTGGTACAAATACCATAATTGATTCGTATAACATACATCGGTTAGGATAAAAACATAGAACTAACAAACGTAATTTACCCTCTTATTTGCAAAAATTTGCAACGAAAACAAGGTGAAGTTAGATTTTACACACGGAAATTGAATTATTTCGTGAACACATTTCTACAGACAAGCTGAATGCAGATTGGTTAAACATTATCAAAAATAGAGGTTAAAAATATCTTGTTAATTGAAAATGTAATATTGTACTATTAATATTTATTACCGACAAACAGAAATGTATTGAAATATTCAACATTCATTTGAAAAAATAAACTGTCATGAAAGGTTATGGAGATAAAGGAAATTTGTGATAGATGTACAAGAAAAAATTCAATAAATGGGCATCCTTTTATTTCGAAAGCCTCAACCTAGGTTATTGGATGGCATAACATGAATCCACGAATAATGCTTGTGAGGGGTAGTAATTTGGTGTACCATATGGAAAATGGAATTAGTAAATATGCATATAAATGTAAAAATATAGACGTATACTTACAATTTTCAGCAGTAAATGCGAACATTATCTAAATAATATTACGGGTTTTTCAGCGTGATGGACATAGTGATATGTAAAAGTTTAACTCAACGTTAAGACACTGAAATAAATACTATACCTCCATCGTCACCAACTGTACTATACCAGTCAGTGTTTCCGTTAAAAGGTATGCAGGTGGACATTTTTCAAAGGTTGACTTCAAAAGTGCTCAAATAACAGTTCTGTGGCGCTGCCTTGTTTTTTAAATAAAGAATGTATTCCTTAAGAATGTTTGAAAATGTGGTTAATATAGAAAACCACCAAAATTAACTACAGAAATAAAGGTAACAATGTATTCAGAATTCCGTTACAAATATTCAGCATTCATTTTAAACACAATATGGATAGCGTGGCACATTGTAGCTACCTGCCCAACTTTAGTTATTCTAATTTCAATTACTTTCTTCAATTAAATGATGTTAATAGAAATAGATTTAGCCCTTTTTTTATAAAACAATTATATATAGTTCTTATAGGAAGAAGGCCTAACCCCAATCACACAATGCTGAACGTGGGAGAGACAATACACAAGCGTCAGCTAGACATGGCCGTGTATATATCCGCTGAGTTTTCCGTCTTCACAAACAGTAAATCCAAACACGTGGTAAAACAAAGCTCTTCTGCCTTCTTGCACAACACGTCGCGTTGTCATAGTAACAACAACACGTGGCATCTCAGAGTTTCGTTTACCTTAGCCACGCGACCATCGGCCCTTTCCGATTGGCCAGTATCTGTAGCCTCGTCTGCGGGGTGCAGGGAAATCAATACTTTTCAGGCGCGTTCAATGATCCTGTGACAATGAGTCTGTCCGAAAATACGCCCAGACGACCCACAGGCGTGAGCACCACGCAATGATCACGCCTTCCGCCTTCTCATGGCGCAACTCTGAGAATAGCGCCCTAGAACTACGAATGTTCTTTATGGTTCTTTATAGGAGTCTGTTTTATTGGGGCTGTAGTAGCTGCAGGTCACACTTTCATGTGTGGTGCAGTGGTTACGCAGTCAGACATCAAACACACCATGTACACATCCAAGCATTGGCTAAAGGGTGAGGGCCATGTATATTGAGCCCCCCTCGCTTCGCTATACGTGACGGTAATCTCTCTTATTTTTCTTTATGACATACACACACTCTCTCAAACTCACCCCTTTTACAAACTTTTCAAACCTGATTTTTTTAAATCCCTCTTGCATATTAAATACATATTAAATACTAAGTACCCATCCACCTCATACCTCAACCACACCATGCACACGTCCAAACATTGTCTAAAGAGTGAAGGACAGGTATATCGTACCTCCCTCACTTCATGATACGTAATGGGTATTTTTTTTTGTTCGTACACACACTCCCTCTTACTCATCCCCCAACATACATACTGTTTAATAATGTATTTTTAAAACCCTCTTACATACTTAACACAATACTATCTAGCCTTCCCCCTCAGATAACAAACACACCACGTACACATCCAATCATTGGCAAAAAAGTGAGAGTCTACTGTGCCTCTCTCGCTTCAAAATATGTGATGGTAATCTTTCTTTTTTTCTGTAGCCCATACTTGCATTTTATGAAACTCGCCCTCACCCCGACATACTCAATTCGGAAAAATAATGAAAAATTTTTTTCTTATTTTAAATGTTATGTTAATACTAAGTAAATTCACTATAATTAGCCAAACCATACTCAAACACACATACTAAAGCATTAAAATCTCCATAATCCATTCCCGCTAAAACGCACACAAATCCATTAAAAAACATTCAATGATCAAAAGTCAGAAGCAAGTGATATTCTCACATTCCCTCCATTTTTGGAACGGTGGTAGCTCTCCTCTTTCCTTTATTTTGATCCACATATTTGTACACACAATCACACAAACCCACCCTTAATTATATAAGTATCTATATTATAGCTAAAAATGACAATTATTCAATTTAATCTAATATTACTATAGAAAAATGCATTATGAAAATATACAAAACGTAAACTCAAGCAACAGAATTGAACACCTGCATTACAATATAAATGTAATAATCTCCTGACAGAGACTATATTATAACTCCGCAAAATCGGAACTACAATAATGATGCAAAAGCCCTAAATGTCTTACATTGTGGCTACTACCCAATTACAATAGTGGTAAGTGATGGTAGCAACTGGCGTGGTGTGCGGAGGTTGGCCGGTACTCCCAGAGATCTCCCTCACACCCGGAACCCGGGCCCCGATGACCAGATCCGCAGTGAGCAGCGGTCCGCGCGGATGTTGACTGGTGGCTGAACCACTGTGGGATCCTGGAGTGTTTTGCGAACTCAGAAGTGGCGCGATCCGAGCCGAAGCGGTAGATGGTTCTATCAGCGGTGCCTGGAACGCGGATGTGGATCGGTAGTCTCACTCAAGGCAGAAATACTAGTAGAGAGGTCGGCGTACCATGGCAGTCGAAGTAAGAATGACGCGAAGTGGGTAGGTTGTGGTTTATATATACTTCCGACCCCCTCCCCTCTAACACCATCATGTATCGTATGTATGGAAAATCGGCTTAAATGCCTTTAAAATGTATTTCTAGCAATGAAATAACGTTTCTGAAACGTTTTCCTTTCTAATTTAATTAAATTTAAAACAAAAATTACTTTAATAACATGTTTAGTTGACAGACGAATGCGTTTTCCAAGTTTTACATTGGAAAGTACGTTGAAATAAGAAATTTGATGTAATATATATTTCAATATGAAATTTAATGTAATATCAATTAAAATATGTGTATTCGATCACTAACAAAAATTAAATGTATTTAAATTGATTACATGTTTATTGACGACTTCGTAAATGGGCCTTAGGATGTGTTTTCTGTTCTGAAATGTATCGTGAAATCTGTATTGGGGATTATCAATTGAAACGTTTATATTTAATTATCAAATTTTAAGTTTGTTTAGGTGTTTACGTAAATAGTCCGTGTGTATGCAATAGGACTTCATAACATCTCCCAGTTTTATGTTTGCATGCTTAGAAGGGCCACAGTTTACAAACAAACGTAAATTAACCTCCATGCTTTACCCTGGTTTTGAACCCAGAACCTCTGTGTGGTAAGCCGATATGCAACCAACTATGCCACAGAGGCCAGCAGCGTGAATGAACACATTTATGTTAATAATTATAGAATGCAAAGTTTATTGTAATATCAGTTGGTATATTTAATTATCAATTGTTAATTCAAATACATGTTTAAGTAAATATATTTTTATTTAACAACTCCGGAAGCATACAATAGGCGTGGATATTACGTGATGTGTGGCAGCGGCTGTGGGAGAGGGCGGTTTGTGAATGCGGTTGGGTAAGGAGTGTGGAATGTCACCGAACGCCATCATTAATCGTAATCACATTTGGCTCTAAACACTGTCGTCATAGACTGGAGCATGTCGGGAAGCGGATTATTGGTCTTGGCACACAACGAACAAACAACTATTTTTGGTATGTCTCGGCCTGGACAAATAATGGATTCAGCGACCACGCCCTCTATGTTGGCTGCAAGCTAGTAATGCTACTTCCGAAATTAAATCTACCTTGTATTGTTAATAAAAGCCAGGCATTTAGTATACAAACGCAAATGCATGTTTTCCTTTTAAACAAATAGATTTCTTTGAAACACAATGTATCAATATTGTTAGTAATGTACATCATTTCGGAATTAAGTCTGTTCATATGTAAGAAATAAGAAATAATAAAGGCATTGGTATAATTATAATAAAGTAACTTTCGAAAATGAATATCTGAAGTAGAATTGTATGTACCGGTTCATACATTACACATTGACAAACGAATACGCGACTTGACTGCTCACTTACTTGGCGGGTGGCCTCCAAATTTATCACGTGTTAAGGTTTTCTCGGAGATTTCCTGTTTTCCACTTTTATTCCATTACAATCCATACTTTCGCATTTTTATTACTGAATCATAGTTTGTTTGGTATGAGTAATCGTGTAAAGTATTTACAATCACCACTTGTTTAAGTAAGATATATTGTGTAATAGAAACCGTCCATTTACACTTTATATAATTCTTAATATATAACTCATAACTTTCTTGAATTTCCAACATAGTAATAAAAATAAAGATTTTCTCTCTTTTATTTTCAAACTAGTTGGTATTAAATGGAATTGATAAAGACAAAATGATACACATAACAGTTTATTTTTCAGACATATCTATTTATAAATTTTAACAAAATAAAAAGAGACATCCACAACATATATTGAATCTCTGATTAAGAACTGAACATCATTCACATGACAATATATAAATAAGAGATCAAAAGTTACACAAAATATATAAATAGGTTGTCTGGAAACTTACATACCAGATATTTTTAACAAATATATATAATATAGATTGTTTGCGAATTCGCTAAACACAGATTTCATATATTTTCTTAGGTTTGGGTCTATGACTTGTCCTTGAAGAGCAGTTTCAAGAGCAGTATGCTTTTTACATCCTGGCGTATTTTGTTCAGGATCAGTTTGAATACAGACATCTTTACAGTCCGGCGAATGTAGAACAACATATTCAACCTGATATGTGTATGTCTCAACGTCGTGTGAGTGGACTGCTTCAATACTTGCGGGGAGAGGCATATTTGCTGTCACTTTGTCACAGGACACTTTGTCATGTCAGCTCATTGAATCAATTCATGGCTTTTTTTTATTTCCCTGAAGTGTAAAACGCTGTCGCATGTCTCTGCAAACTCCCACATTTGACGATTAGACCAAAACAAGTAGGACACATTAGACATCCCTGATTTGACTGTGACTTAATAATTTCCTGTGTGAAAAACGACATGTTGATAGTATGCGATTTAATACTCGACTGAGAACAATACTTAATGAATAACATATAATATTTGACAACCTCTCTACAGTTTTAAGTTAAATAATGTCTGTGGGTTATGCTATAATTTTCCTTATTTCACAGATCGATGTCTACAGTGGTTTACATGATATTTTGAACTAATACATTAATTTAAACTAGATTAAAAATACACAGTTTATTACATTCTATCATATAACAGTGAAAATATGAACAATTAAAGTGAACACCTGAGTTACACATTTCCTTATAAATGATATGTGAATACGGCACTTCATACCATACGATGTTCAATACACGAGTACTTGCCATTCAGTGTAAACATAATTCTGAATTAGCTACTTCACAAGCATAAATATTGCACATAGACGGAAATGCTAAACTTCTTTGTTCGAAAATTTATTTGTGGATGTCCCTACCAGGGGATAGTGTTTCCCGAATGAGATCTGGTGATTTAATAGGCCATTACTCCGTTTACCCCTCCTCTTCTATCGCTTCGTTGAGGCTAGCTATCATCTGGTCTTCCAATGTGCATGGCAGCTCACTGTCGGGATGGCTATAGCTCACAGCACAATCGTTAAATGCGAGGCCTTCACCGAAGCTGGCTCCAAGAGCAGCATTGAAGGTGCAGCCCCAATGATCAATATTGTTGCACACTTGAGCTATCCTACTTGCAGGACTATCTAAATGTCTGTAGGCTTGAACACAATAACCACGATTGGCAGTTTATTACCATGTACCTTCTTTTATATATATTCTAGAATTAATACATCAATATCTCGCATGGGCTAGTTAAATATTCTTGCTTTGAAAAATGTTGCATTCCCTCATCCCACAGGGAGATATTAATTGTGGCTTACTTATGTGAGTAACATCCTTGTCACATTTTTCACTCCACACTGTAAGAATAGAACAGCAGTCTTTTTGCATTAAGTATTTAATTTTATAGTATGAAGTACGTTTTGTGATGTGTTTAACTTGATATTCACATGCTAGTTCGTTCACACTGCAAGGCAACTTACTATCAGGATGTAGATTATATAAAGCACAATAGTGTCCATAACAAACATCCAAAACTTCGAAGTATATGTCGGAGTACTAAAGGAGAAATGCCAAAGCTCTTCCCCGTTACACATTTGAATCTGTAATGGTGTATTATTTTCTCCTCGAAATCATACTCTCCTGTACCCCGGATTAATGCTTGCATACTTGACTGATGGGTTGAAATTCTCCATCATAACTGTAATTTTGGTATATGGTCCTTACTTTATATAAACATTGGTCACTTCACCAATTACTTGCCAGTGGTCCACCATTTAGTTGCAGGTGCTCGACCACCATCTTGAAGTTACCAATTTCCCAATGGCATATTCGTTAAATCAAATTTGCAGGCACAAGTTTTGCTTAGCCATACCTTACACTTTCACATTCCACAAGTTGATACTAGACATTGGTTTTTACCGTGGATTTGAGTGATATGTAATTTATTATTGCAAGTTTCTGTCCACATTGTAAGACTGTCGTAAAATTCACTCCTTAATTTATACTTTATTTATTTACATCTTGGATAATTTGTTATTTCTTCGCCTCGAAAATGGAACATTAGTTCGTTTGGAGAACATGGCAGCTCACTATTGGGTCACATGTAGAATACCGGATATTCCTCGTCACACAGGTCTCGTTCTTCATATATATATATATATATATATATATATATATTCTGCACTAGTTTTTGAGAATTCCATTGTTCTTCCCCATTACAGAGCTCGATTTCATATGTTTTATTTGCGGTAGACTTGACACACTTCATTTATCCACATATTAAGCTCTCATAAGACTTTGCTGCATTAAAATTCTCAATTTCAATTGCATAAGTTAACTGATGTATGAGTTGCAAGTGATCATGTATTTATACTCTTGTCATTACAGGATGTAATAAAATATTATTACTATTCTTATTAATACAGTCATACGTAGCAAGGAGGTTGTTACATATATTATTTTAACACTTCGATTTTACACTTCGAGCAAAACATTTGGTTCAAACAATGATTAATATTATAGCATTGAACTAGTGAATTAATATTTGGACATTTATTTTATCTTCTAATGTTTACAAATTCTGCACAAGTAAACATTTTCAATATTTCTTTTTGCATTTTTCCCAGTACATATGCAGGATAGTCTTCAAGGAGCACATCATTTACGTGCTTGAGTATGTCTTCGTATTCTAAAAGAACAGAATCCCATTTCAAACCATGTACTTTGTATGTTTGACGGCGATACTTCATTTGCATTTCAAAGCTTAAAACAAAGCACAGTGGAGATGGTTCAAAGCTTAAAACCTTAGTGTCATTAACTTTGTTCGAAAACGATATAGCAACTTCATTCAGAGTAAATGACTTATCATAATGGTTTTTAAATCATTGCACCTAACACATCATGTTTGGCTTAATCCTTTTTTAAACAAGTTTACGGATACATGCCAGAGTTGAAGAAAGTAATTTTGTTTTTGACATCCATTTAATGACACTATTTACATAATCTCTCTATGTGTTTACAATATCTCTGTTGTCGTCTCTAGATCAAGCCCAGAGTCTGACGTTGTTTCATGAGGAGGTTGGTTATTAACAAGTTTTTTTACTTGCTGCATTCTTGGCATTATGCAATCTCTTCTCAGATGGTGCGTTTCTGTGTCATTAAAGAACACGGGTGTGCCGTATGGACAATCTTCGCATGGGAGGCATGACACAATATCTTCGTCAGCCGTTAATTCCTCCAATTTTTTTGTTCCCTGTCGTGTATTGCAGAAACATTTTCTTCACAACTATCTTCATATTACGCAATAATGTTTAGCTGTCCTACAGCTAATGACGATTTCCCTCTACTCTTCAGAAATCATCATTCCTTTCTTTCCATAATTTTTCTTTTGCATGGAAAGTAATGAATGACGATTTTTTTAAGACAACAGAACGGTCTTTTAATAATTTTACAAATAGCATCCTTTGGAGCTAACGTTCGCAATAGCTTTATCCACACATTATGTAATGGTGTATTATTTCAGACAGCAAGATGACCGTGAACTAAATTCCAGTACAATTTATATTCAGCATACCCAGTGGTTAAGCAGGGTGGACACATCAGGACAGGTTAGAACAAACTCTCTTATGACACTTTCTTAAATCAAGTCCTTACTTGTAAGTATAAGGAAATACTATTCAGGAAAGGCTTATTTATACTATGTTTTCTCCAATATTTACTTGTTAATATATTCTTTTTTATTCACTTGTAATCCAGTAATTACACTTACACAATTTTATACCAGTTGGCTGAAGTAATCACCTACATGGCTTTCCTTATTTTTATTCAATAGTCCCAATATGTTGAGAGCGTAAGACAGTTTACTTTCCAGAGGTAGCAGCAGGTAGTTTTCTGTAGCGTGAACACAGACAGCTATGTCGTTGTCAAGATCCCGGCGGCCGTCAATACTCTGCTCGTTACCGCAGGCGAAGGATGGAACGTGCAGTTTGGGCGCCCACCCCACCTTATAATTCAACTGAATTATTTACTAGGCTCCCCAGACTGAGGTGTCCGTCGACACATCTGCACTCATTCTGAAGCTGTCCCTGGCATGTTATGTGCTTTTAAAATAAGCTTCAGCACAGTGTTCTCGCGTTACGGTTTGGTCATCATTTCAAGTAAAATCTTCTGAGAGCCGAACCGAGTATTGCAAACACTGGAGTATTATTATTTTTCATCATTTATCGTGACTAAACAACTACAGACTAAGTTGTATTCCGTACAGAGGAAATATGTTGACGTTGGTAATCCTTGAGTGCATAATATAATTTGTAGTATTTCTTGATCAGCACTCTGTTTATCATAACATCAGGCAACCACATAGTATCCGAAGTCATGTAAGATATTTACGTAGCGAAAATTCTACATCTCAGAAAAAAACAATTCTCATTCACTTAAGTCAAAAGCATTTCTAAATCAAAAATTAATGTTCGCATAAAGTTCCTTCGCATCGAAAATTGTAGATCGTTTCTTGTATACGTGCGTACAGTTGTTTTAAATGTTTTCTCTTATGATATAAACTGGCATCAACACACTAAAAAAGAATACTACCCAAGTACTATCACGATTGGCAAAACTTGCTATTTTCTAGCACACGCCTTCTGACTTAGGTGTTTTTGCTATGAAATTCATTTGTATGGTTACCTTGAGTAGTGAGAGAAAACACACTCCAAAAACAAATTTTCTATAGCATTCATTTGTAACAGTCATTCGTAAAGAGTCTTTCACTCGCTCTCGGCCCCTATTTATTGGAAGCCTTTGCAGACAGGTTTCTGGCCCCAGATACTGTTCAATAAATTGTCGCCGGGCCACCAGAGTCGAATTTACTCTAAAAACGTCGGGCTTACAGGAAGCTCTGCATAAGAATCCGGAGGTTGTCCATGAATACTTGAATTTATTCACATTGAAATCCAGCCTTCGGGCCCCTCTGACCGTAAATGTGTCGACCGGCCTGTCACCAAGAACCATCATAATTTCCCGTGATTCAAACTTAGCCTGGGAGGTAGATATCCCATTTATAAAATCCTGGCACAGGGCACGCCCGGGGTTTGCCAAGTCTGCAGAGCAAGCGGTACTAAGCACTTGAGACAACGTAGGGTAGTGGTTCCCTTGGGCTAGGAGAGGCTGTAAGAGACGCATCACTAGCCCGTTCTGGTTTCACGCATCGGCTTTCTCTCCGTTACTAGAGCTGACAATATCTGCGACACATCTTAGATCAGCCAACCTATTATTACCTCACCGGTCACCAGCTGAGCCCACAGAGGTTACCCTTGACAGCAGGAAGTGCACTGTGTACAGCCAGCCTGTCGGTCGTATTATGTACCAGCTAGCAGGTGGTCATAATAATTTGATTTGACTGTGTATATATTTGCAAGAGCAAAGTCTCTATGGAACACAATGGGAGAAGTCTTTGCGAAAACGAACTGGCCGCCTGGCTTTCATATCAAGGTGTAAAGTGGGTTGGTGATGAATATTGTTTTCAACCATAAATGTGGAAAATGCAAGAGGGTAGTGCGTAACTAAGTATTTATTGGGTGCGAATAGTGGTGCCATATTAAAAAAAGGATCCCGTGCTTCTCTACACCAAGGTATATCCTTAGCACACTTCATGACTTTATTACCAATAGCTGGATATTTATTAGCGACCATGAGGGGCGGAGAGCAAGTGAAACACCCAACATTAGCGCATGTGAACGTGAAGCGTTACTGCGATCACCGAGCTGTGACACTCCGCTGCACACTTATACCGTATAAGCCGTACGTGTTACCTCCACTGCATGAGGTTATGTATCTCCGGCTGTTGAAATATTGAGTATGTAACTTGGCGTGCATGCAACTATCTTGAGCGGGATCTAGGCGAGTGTAGTCAACAGTCTGTCTCTTTCTCTTCTTTATTCCTCTCTCCCATGTTTCCGGACAGTGAAAATAACTCTTTTAATGCAAATATATGCTGCGACATTGCCATGACTCGTTAGTCACTATTTTATCACTGAACCACCTCCAACAGCTGTAAGCCTCCTTAACGATTGTGGCCCCGTCATATGGATTTCTCTATTTATAGAAGGTCTCAGATATTTATATACGTGTTTATTAACATTCATATTTGCGTTCTGTCTGCGCATGTACTTTTATTGCTTTCACAATTATCATGGGGTTTTTTATGAGCCCATGACGGCCTCATGCATGTGACTTGCAACGAACTCTGTTTATGTATTGCCAAGTGAAGACTTCAATGAGAAAATTCTTCGTTGGGGCCACAAAATAATTCATTGGTATTCGCCTGTCAAAATTATTTTGTGGTGAACACAACATTTTTTAGTTGTTCACTTTTGTGGCAACTAAATTTCAGGGTCCGCGATGGCTGAACGGTTAGATTACTCACCTCTCATCAAAGCGAACCGGGTTCAAAGTACAGCAGGCACATGCCCGGATTTTCGAAAGTGGCAATTGTGCCGGACGATGCCGCTGGTTGGCTGATTTTCCCGAGAATATCTCTTTTACCTTGCCCTTGTATTCTAGCGTTGTTCTAATCGCATATGATTTCACCCCCATTGGCTCTCAAGACCTCGTTGTTAAGAGCCACCCAGATATGTCAACTCAACTCAAGTATAATTTTATTATAGCTAACAATTTTTGTGACCAACACAAAATAATTTGGCAGGGTATGTTTTTCACTGTGCCTTTTGAAATAGCTTATATACTATATTATACAAAAACGAGCCATAGGGATGAAATTATAATTTTTAGGATTTTTTTTTCGCATGAAATTCGTTTTCCATTTGCTTTCCTTAAAGTTGTGTTTTTGGTACAACATTCCAGAAAATTCTTAATTTGCCATTACTGTAACTCTGTAGGGAGTTTGCCGAGTTGGATGTTATTCGACTGCGGATTGTTTTCTAAATAAACTTGTATTCAATTAAAATAAGAAAGGAGGTAATAGTGTACAGTTGTGACTGGAAAACACCCATATAAATTTCAATTTAATAATAACCCGAATCTTGGGGATGACCATGTACATGTAATTCATCACGAAGAGTGATAGTAATTTGACTCTTTGTTACCAAAGTTTAGTTTTTGCGAGTGCATGTAACATACCGTAACACTCGTGGAATTACGAGATAGTACTTCGTTCTCTAATAGTTATATGTCTTTAACCAACGTAAACTATATTTTTCTTTAAAATAAAATGCTTATTAATGCGGACGACTGATGAGAGACAAATTACAAACAACATTAAACCTAATTTGGGCGCTAGAAGTGCCTAAACGCCCGCGACATTCTCGGGATTCCATCCCAGATCCCCTCCCCTCGTACCTTAAGCCGATAACATCACCTGTGTCGGTTACTAGCTTGTTTTCGTTCCAGAAAAAATGCCCCCTTCTCCTTTCAGGAATCGGTCAAGCATTACAGGAGTTAAATAATTGTAGAAAATTCTGTGTGGTCTCAGGTTATGTCAATTTCATCGCGACATTTTTATTCGACAAAATGGTTGTTAAGTATTAAGAGGATAGAGCAATGCTATTAAAACCGTAATCTTGTCTTCATGCCCGAACAGGTTTCACTATAAAATAATAGGTATAACTAATTTTTATGATTCAAACCATTGTTTTGATATTTTGAACTGAGAAATTAAATGTGAAATCATACAACTGAGACGCTTATTAAACAATATAATTTAACTCTAATGTTTTTATTACTTCTGAGCAATATAGTAAAGTCAACTTGTGACAGGAAACATCAGTAGGAGCTTGGAACCACCAGCCATCTCGGTTGTCGAGGGGGCCTAGGACGGCAATTTTGTGATGGCACATGACCACCATATCGGATCTTGGTGAGTTTGACCTTGACCCATGACTATGATATTTAACCCAAAATAAATTTTGAAATCGCAAAAAACTTTAATAAAAATTGTAAAAATCCAGGAACATATAACTTTACCCTCACTCTCACCCCACCAACACTAGCAAAAAAAAAAGCTTCCTTTCAAACAATCATATAATTCCAGAAAAATCGTAAAAGATCTTAGAAAATTCTAAAAAATCGAGGAACTTATAACGTTCATTTCACACCCATTTCATCACCCTTACCACACCTCCTCCGCACCCTCCTCTTCAATCCTTTAATTGTAAAAAATCGAGAACATTAGCAAAAATCAAAAACAAATTCCAAAAATTAAAGGCATGTTATACATACCGTTGAACTCAATCTCAGCCCCCTTCCCTTCTAGGTGTGTCAGTCAACATCACACTCAGCAGTTATAAAAAATTGAGAAAACATTTATTTAAATTGAAAGGCACTAATAAAAGTGTAGCAACATATAAAACAATACCTCAGACACCCGTCATGGTGGCTAATTATCTTGACTTTGACCCAAATGACCTTGTACTCCAAAAACAACAAGAAAATTTAAAATATCGAAATAAAGTAATAACATTGTAGGAACGTATTATATCACTGACTCAGAGACTAATGTTCGATATTGGTGACCTTGACGTTTCATTTAGAAAAAATGTACAAGCTCGTATAAAATCACAAAATTTCACTAACATATAATATTTCAGACTCTAACCCACATGTTGGACGTTAGTGACCTTGACCTTGACCCCAATGGTATAAATATCTTAGAACAGAGAAAAAATTTGAAAAATTGAAGAGAAATTTGTAAAAATCAATGACCATAACATGTTACTGACTCCAACCACCATGTTGAATATAGGACATTAACCTTGACTGCAATAACCCGTCCCGCAAATACAAAAAAATTTTGAGAAAATTTGAAATCCTGGATTATATAATGTTAACCTGACACTCGCCCTAACCATCGATTCCCATCACACGCCTAAACTTAATTAAAATAACCGATAAAATCTAAAATAAATACTTAAAATTCGAGTAACATATAACATTAGACCCCACTTATCTTGGTCGCCACTCCACTCGACCCCTCACCAACCCCCCTCCCAAAAATTAATCGTTGGTCTAACATAACCACAATTATCCCTCCGTCCATAAAAAACCAGAAAATCCCCATTTCCTACATTTACAAACACATGACCTCGGTGACAACGCATTCATTCTTTGTCTTGACCGGCCTGTTCAAGGAGCATTTGCTATAGGCATCAATGACTGACTCTAAAAGTCAGCTGATATTGCGTGCGGGAAGATAACCACGGAGTCAAGTTTTGGGCACAGGGACAATCTGTTATGAGCAAATGACAGACGGTCGTCATGATGCAATTAGATGGATGATGCATTGTAATGGCGACTAGCACATCGCCATCCTAGACCATATGGCAGAACGTGTGCACATCACTCATGTGTGGCGCCTATATAGCAACGACTTCATGAGCCCGCAGCCATCTTGGAAAAGCTTTGGGCATATAAGCAGCGGCAGCTGACCCGATCGACAATTCCGGGCCTTGCTAACAAGCATAATTCCCAGTCTGTTAAGGCGATGGTTGCAAGAAGTTTACCAGTCTCGTGGCTACCAGCTGCCACAGCCAGCATAATACCAGTAGAAGTCTACAAATACAACGGATCTGAAGGAGGGGAAATTTACCTGCTTCCAGATCCTCGTTCAGAGGAAGATGTCGACCTCTACATGTTCGATCCTAAATCGCGGTATGATTAAATATATGCAAGCCAACTCTGTGTATAATATGGCATTTGTTTTATATATAAGTGTGGTGAGATTAGTAGCTTTATATATTATGAAATGTGAAATGTGAATATTCATTTCTGGCTCAGGTGTAATATATTTTCACCACAATGAACCTTCCAGCTTTTAGTAAGCTTCCAATGTGAAGATGACGAACGAAACGTTAACCTTTGCAGTTCGCCCTGGCCGGAAAAAATACTAAAATCTGTAACGATATATGGCACGAAAGGATGGTAGTAAAGACAGGGGAGAGTGGATGCCGACATTACACACGCCCTGTGCATCACATTTGTATTCTGTGTACAGAGACGGATTGTTATGAAGTGCTAAATTCAAGCCATCAAATACCGTTACTCGCACGTGCGATACAAAAATGAAGCTGGTACTTGTTCTGTGATACGTATGTTATTGACTGAGCACTGGCTTGATTCAGACCACTCAAGTATGTGGTCCAACGACTCTGGCAAAGACACAGTGGACATGAAGGCGAAGATAATTGCAGGAAATGTAAATGTTTCGTTACTCTTGGTGAGACCATCTGAAAGTTCCAATAACTGCTTGCCTAGATCGTGAAACGATCTCTTGGCCTATTTCCAAGCTGAAGGAAGCATTGCCATTTTGTAACCAGTCCTATATATATCAGGCCCCACTACGTCGACGAACATCCAGTTCGTGGCAGACAGACAACATGGTTGGCTTCTATCCGGCAAGAACATATCATTACGTAAAACATTTACTAAGTCGTGTTGCCTATAGTTACTGATCCAGTAGCAATTTAATGGTGCATGAAGAGGAATGCGACGGTAATTGGCACTGAATCGGTCCTAGGAAATCCTACCCATCTCAGCCTTGGCAGCAGGTGATCGACTGTACCTCAAGCTATGACAAGTGTTGCGTATTTTACATGCATATAAGACTCCAAATCTCCGCGCTCGCCAGACGATGTAGAAGCGGCTGCAATATGTCAAGACAAGTCACTCCTACATGCATCAAACTGTACGTTATCAAAAACGGATTTGCATACCTCGAAGGCCGCCATTGCAGATCCATCTACTTTGAAGTTGGTAGACTCAACCACCACAATACAGCCACCTGCCATTTCGAATCAACGAGCAGCATCTCAGAAATCCGACACCAAACGCTCAGCTCCTCCCAGATGGGGAAACATCGATTAACATCCAAACCTGGCCTCAACATCGATGACGCGGTGAATTTGCTCTTTCCGGCGGCCACAGGCACGCTTCCGTTTGTGAGTGATTCAATTTCCAAAGCCGAACTTAATTGAATTTTAAAATCTGTTCTCGTTCAGTTAGTTTTTCTGTAAAGTTTATGCTGATACAGGACAAATGTAATATTCCGTGGTTTTAAACCAAAGCAAAATTTTTGTTTGTGTTATTTTTTCTTGTTAAGTAATGCATTGAACACTGAAGATAAAATAACTTCAAGTTACAAACGTTACATGATGGTTTTTTGTGCTTGTAAATAATATTATGGTTCATGCAAATAAATTAACATATAAAACATATTAAACTATTTTATTTAGTTCGATACCTATGTCACAAGTTGCAATGTACTGGTTTAAGTTTCCATGCAAAAACCCATAAGTGTTTAGATAAAACAGATGATAAAATTTAAAAAAAATATGAGTGATTTAAATAAAACAATATTAGAGAAACACATCTCATTCACTCAAATACATATGAAACTAAGACGAAATATAAAAATGCCAAAACAAAAATTTTAAAGTGCTGTGTACAAAAATGTATACCCATATATGTAAAAAACATGGGAATTTAACTTCATATAAGATATAAAAAAAAACAATATGTTGTTAATTGTGGCAAATACACTTATCTATATGAAACTAAGAATTGTTATCGAAATGACGATTAACAAATGCATAAGTTATTATTTGAAATTGCGAAGGAGTTATATTTTATCACAATCAACACAATACTGACACCTTACAATACTGACCCCTCACAGGAAGTCTGACCCCTCGCAAAACTGACCCCTCACAAAACTAACCCCTCACAAACTAGCCCCTCACAAGAGTAACACCTTATTGTGGAGTGTGCATCTTCAAAAATTTCTTCCAGACAAGTTCTTCGCTCAGCTTGAACTCATGGCCACACTTTAAGCAGACAACTGACTAATGCAAGACAGACTCCTTACAAGACTTTCTTCTCCTCCTCTGCAAAACGACCGCTAAGTGACCCCTTAATGACCCTAAAGACCCCTAAATGAAGTCTAAGTGACCCTAAGTTACACCGAACTGACCCTAAAATGACCTCCTAATTAACCCTATCGACTCCTAAATGAGATCTAAATGACTTGTATGTGACCCTTAATAACTTATAAGTGAGCTTAAAATGAACCCTAAATGACCCCTAATTGTGGTGCGTTCAGTGTTAAGTGCGATGCATGCGGCAATATGTATGGTGTATGATGCGGTGCTAATTGTGATGCATAAGATGATTTGTATGGTGCATGAGGTTTCAGTTGCAGTGCATTAGATGTCATGCCTAACCCCTCACAAGACTAACCCCTCATTGCGGAGCATGCTCCATAACCAGCTCCACATGCTCCACAATACCGATGTATGAAGAACTTTTATACTACACGAGGCCTCAAGGGCGAAGATGGAGGCAAATCCTACTTCTTCAGCCTTGCTGGAGATGGAGCTGGGTGCAGAGCATGCTCCGAAATGAAGGGTTAGTCTTGCGAGGGGTTAGGCATGTACCACATTTAGTACTGCAAATATCGCACCTAGCACCACACACACCGCACATAGGGGTCATTTAGGTGTAATTTGGGTCGGTTTGGTGTTTAGCTATGGGTCATTTAGGGGTCATTAGAGGTAATTTAGGAGTCATTAGTGGAGCAGGTGGTTACAGCTTTTTGATGCGTCGGTCTTGCATTAGTCAGTCGTCTGCTTTAAGTGTGACCATGAGTGCAAACTGAGCGGAGATCTTGTCTGCAAGAAACTGTTGAATATGCACACTTCGCAATGAGGCATCAGTCTTGTGAGGGACCAGTTTCGTAACGGGTCAGTCGTGTGTTGGCTGTGATAAAATGTAACTCCTTCATATTTTGAAATAATAACTTCCGAATTAACCATAATTTTGATAACAATTTTCAATGTTATATAGATAAGTGTGATTGATGCAATTAGCAACACATTAGTTTTAAAAAAGTCTTTCATATTAAGATAATTTCCTGTCTTTTACATGTCTGCATGCATTTTTGCATACGACGTATACTTGTATTTAGCTTTATTTTCTATATTTTTCTTCTTAGTTCCATGTGCATTGGAGTATATATTTATTTTGTGGTCATTATAACTACATGATATAACAAATATTCTAATTCAATGGTATGTATTTTTCGGAATTTTTTTATTCGAATCACCAATTACCTATAAAGTTATTTATCTGGTTTTTTTTTCTAAATACATATGCGTTCTTTAATGCAAACATATATCAGCACATTGTCATTTCTGACATCGACTTATAACCGCTTTTAAAATAGAATCACTTACATACAGAAGTATGCCAGTTGTTACTGGAAACAGTAAATTCAACACATCATCAATGTTGAGATCAGGATTGGATGTCCGTCAGTGTTTACCCACCTGGGAGGAGCTGGGTTCGGGTACAATCATGCGTTTGGAGCGGGGTCTCTGACAGGCTGCTAGTTGATTCGAGGTGACAGGTTGCTGTACTATGGTGGATGAGTCCAACAACTCCGACATAGATGGATCTGCGATGACGGCCTTCGAGTTATGCAGATCCGGTATTGATGAAGCACAGATTGGTGCATAAAGGGGTGATTTATCTTGACATACTGCAGCAACCTCAACGTCGTCAGGCACGCACGGAAAATTGATATCCTTGAGCATGTAAAAATCATAACTCATGCCATAGCATGAGGTACAATCAATAACCTTCTACCGAAGCTTGAATGAGTAGAGATTCCTAGTACCTATCCAGTGCCAATTACTGCCCCACAACTCTCCATACGACTTTGGGCTTGCTACTGGACATGTAATTATAGGCAATGCGACCATGTACAGGTTTTAAGTAATGATACCATCTCGCTGGATGGAAGCCAGTCATATTGTCTGTTTACCGCGAACCAGATGCTCGTCGACGTAGTGGGGCCTGATTTATATAGGGCTGGTTACAAAATTGCGACGATTCCTCTATATTGGAAATAGGTCACGTGGTCGTTTCGCGATCTCGACGAGCAGTAGCAGAAACCTTGAGACAGTCTTGCTAAAAGTAACAAAATATTTACGTTTGCTGCAGGTAATTTCGCCTTCCACCTCTACACTGTCTATATCGTCGTGTTGTATGACTCCTGGGTGAGGCACTCTTAGGAGTGTTTAGCTTGGGCGGAAGGTCCATGACATGAGAGGTGGTGTGGCAGTACCATTTTATAGTAGCCAAGCCAAGTTGCACCGCACACGACCTGTTCAGGGTGGATGAAGCATCTCTTATAGCCTCTCTCCACTCAAGGTGACCCAAGGCTTCCCATACCACTCCTGATTCCGCAAATTGGGCTACGCCACTCGTTTCCAGTGGGTTGCAATTTCCCTCGCGACTGGCCAGGGGTATCTGCCATGATGGTTGGACCGATAGATAGTACCAAGGCTCAACCACTTGGCGGGGTGTTGGACCACTTAGCACTCAGGCCGTTGGGACCCAAGGTCTGTACTTCAATGAAGCAGTACAAAGATTTTCAAAGGAGTGTGGCCGACGACCTCCCGAACTGGGAATAGGTCACGTAACACCTCGGTGGTCGAGGGAGCAATGGCTTCGTTGCAGTGATGAAATCATAGAGATAATATGAAATATGTGATACAAACTATAAAATTTCAGAGCAAGGGTTAGCATACCCAGTGAATCGTGACACCGGGTAGGGGTCCAGACTGCTCTCTTGTGCCCGGCCGCCGGGGTTGTGGCCTTTCTGGTTCATAGTAATTTCCTGCCACCAAGGATGTGGCTCCAGTAAGTGGAGTGTGACCGGCCTTTCATTGGGTGTAAGGCTATGCCCGGGGATGTCTTCTCAACCACCTTGTGCGGAAGGAATTTCCTCCTGCCACTCCATTCGGGGGGGAATGTCGGCCATGAATAACCCACAAGTGCCATGGAAATTAAGTGGTAGCATGGACAATCGGTTCATCCCACCATGAGGTTCTCTCTGGTGATCGATAATTGGGTTGCACTCATGCTGGCAGTGGTTAACTCCATATGCTGGAGGAGGTCTGAAGAGATTCCCACTCTCATTGACAGGCCGAGTTGTGAGCGGCAACCTGCTCTGGTTGTGTCCTGGAGAGGCACTAGGGGTATGGATACAACCCCGGCCAAACCACATGCTTGGTTTCTGAGTGCGAGAGTCTCAGAACATCCGTGGTAGAAGGGGCAGGGATGTGTGGGCATGCCATGCTTGGGCTTGGATCTGGACAATGGTCTCATTAATCCTGGTCTCTTTGTGGTGAAAGGACGTGATCCCTCTTCCCCACCTAGTGGAAGGCCGAAGCGCTGTATGGCTGTAAGGCTAAGAGCGCTGCGTAAAATACAAAATACATAACCGAGAGGTCCACTGTAACTGTGTATGACACATGAATGCTCTGAAATAATGTCAGTTCTATGGCAATTACATAGATATTACAGAACATGCACCTGTTTCATTTTCGTTCTGCACTGGGAGACACAATTATAGATCGCTTGAATTTAGCACTAAGTAATAATCCGTCTCTGTACACAGAGCACAAATGTGATGCAAAGGACGTGTCTATAATGTCAGCATCCACCCGCCTCTGTTTTTACTGCCATCATTTCCAGCCATATGCCATTATAGATGACAGTAATTTTGTTTGGCCAGGGTTAACTGCAAAGGTGAGTGCGTGGTTAACGTTATATGATCCTGGATTTTAATTTTCCCTTTTCCCGCCAATTTTTTATGTATTTGGGGGCGGGTGATTCGCTGTCAAGGTTAAGGTCCTCAATAATCAGCATAGTGGTTGGAGTCAGTAATGTGTCATGTTCGTTGATTTTTACACGTGTTTTCGATTCTTTTTTCTTAATTTTTGTGTTAAAGTCATTAGGGTCAACTTCAATGTCCCTAACATTTAATATGTGGCCGGAGTTAGTAGGTATAATAATATGTTAGTAGATTTCTATAAATATTCCAAATTTTTACAATTTTTTTGAAATTATTTTAAAATGTCTATGAGGTCAACGACAAGTTAACCAACATAAATTATGGGTGTATGAGTCAGCAATGTTATATGTTCCTACACTTTTATTACTTCCTTTCGATTTTTTCAGTTTTTTCTCGGTTTTTCGAGTTCAAGTTCACTGGGCTCAAGGTCAATGTAAACAGTAATCAGAACAGGTGCCTTAGTCAGTGGTGTAATATGTCATACAGTTTTATTAGTGCATTTCGATTATTACAATTATGTTCTCATTGTTATGACTGTGGAGTATGACGTTAGTGCAGTGACTTTTTGGCTTGGGGGGGGGGGGGCAGTGGGTCGACGAGTGTCAGTTTTAATATTATATTTTCCTCGATTTTCAGATTTTTTTATTTTTGATATTGTAATGGTATTTTTATGACTATAGGGCCATGTAGCTGGGAGTATGTAAGGTGAGGGTGGTGGGATTGGTGTAAAGGTCACATCATATGTTCCTCGATATTAAATTTTTTTAGTTTTTCTGCGATTTTTTTTTTTTGGTTCAAGGTCAAGATTATTGTCACCAAGATCCAATATGATGGTAGGGTGCCATCACAGTATTGTCGTCCAAGGCCGCTTCGACTAGCGAGATGGTTGGAAACTGGGGGTTCTGGATCAACATGTGCACGAATGGACTCAGCAATAAAAATAACCTAGAGAGGGGCGGGAGGGCGAGGATATAAATTGGAGTCTCTCCTTTTTGGAGGGGAGAACACAAAGTGGTGTTCCCCCCACGCCTCCCATCAAATACAACCCCTCCCCCGAGGTGTGCTGTTATTGGCTGTGTGCCATACTGTGGCATTCTCTTTCTTAATTGTCTTTAAATGCTTTTCTAGTAATTAATTTTTTGGCAAAGCCTCTTTCTATCATCTTTCCTTGTTTCTTTTCGGAACATAGTTTTGTTTCAGTCAATAAACAAAAGTTGCTCTAATGTGAAATCTATATTGTTTATTCTGATGAAAAGGTTGTGTTTTCTAATTTTTAAGCCTTTTAAATGCTGCAAGTGATGGTGAAGATGTTATGTATTCTATGTATTTGTATCGATCTCTAAAGTGCCTGCTTGGTATAGCTAATTTTCGTAAATATAGAGGGCAGCACTTAAATTAAATGTCTGACTTTAGTTAGAATTTTGGCTAAGCCGTTTAACTGCGTTTAAAGTAAGGTCTGTTAAATGAACCCAGACAACCATTTGTTAGACAATATTAACTTTTAAAGAAACATTATATTTTTTTGTATCTTTCCATGTACTTATATATTCCTGCATGGTCGTTCGATACGAATCGATAGTTCATGTCGTGACTGTTGGAACTCTTCCAGAAAGGTTGTAGCTGATAGAATTCACTGACTCTTACTTCTTCATTTTACACAAGCAATAATTAGTTCGTTAATTTCACCTTGCGTTAACTTTCAACATAATTTTAGTTAAATTTCTTTCTACAACCACCAATGGTGAGTGATTTTGTTGTAGTTTGTGTTCGTGTCCCCGATGAATGTTAGTGACTACAGCCAGGTTGTTTATATGATGTTTTTCATGTTTTGAAACGTTAGTGTGGTCGTCTCCGTGGGCGGCCATTTCCTGCGCCATGATTTCATCTTGATGACCCTGTTGGGTTGGGAGCCGAGTTGAGACCGTGCGCAGCGTGTTTAAATTTCTGGACCGCCGTTTGCAGTATTCGGTCTGAATACCTTTTGGTATTTTGTGCATGCATCCCCGCTAATTTCAACATGTAGTGGAACCCGATGTTTTTCGTTGTTTCTTTCGGAACTGTTCCAACATAATAACTACTCCTGTTAATTAGCATCAAAATTTAACAATGCAACTTAACATTTTTCTAAAAGCTGTTTGTGTACCTAAGTAAAACAAAAATATATACCACGTGACAAACTTTACAGTAATAGTGTTTAGGGCATTAACCCCTAAATTTTCTTTTTGTAAAATATATATGTAATTTAATATTAACGTTAAAGTTTCAAATGTAATTAAATAAGATAAGAAAATGGTATAGTAATTGAGTTTCTGAAATGCATAATACTCACTGTTATGAATTACATGTTTTATATATGCTGTTTCCTTCGGGCATTGCACTTGTGTTTGCATTCGAAATATTTTTTTTTTTTTGTTGTGGGTAATAAACCTATAAAGTGAAGTCCCGATTTTGTTTTTACTAATCAACTTAGAAGACAATATCGCCTCTTTTATGCAATAATGTTTTTGAGTTCAAATAGCCTCTTTTCGCCTTATTTATAATTGACTATTGTTTGCCAAAAGAAAAGTAAATTCAAAACATGTGAAAGTTGAATATTGACACCTATCTGCTGATTAAAGTGGACAAGGCCTGCAACAGTGTGCAAACGAGAAGAAAATAAGGTAATAGGGTATTATTTTGTGGGGACTGGGCTCTCTTTGAATGACATGTGATTGTTGTACTGAGAGGTCGCACTTGCAGCAGATTATTTTTCGTTTCATGTTGACCTCTGGGACTTCTTGGTGTTTGGAATGGAGCCTTTCAGTTGGGCCAATTTCTGTGACTTTGACTTAGCTGTTATTTTAGGGGACCCTGATCTCAGGCACTAGGAAGTTGGCTTACCTCTATCCCTCCCTCCCCCTTCGAGATTTCTGTGAATGGCTGTTTGTGTCAACCCTACTTGCCCCTCCTTTCCTGTAGATGTGCCGTGATTGGTCGGTTGGTTGTTGGAGCAAGAATGGCACAAGGGAAATTTGGAGAGAGTAGATGTTGACTGGTCGGAGGTCAACAAGCAATTCAGGTCTGATGGTTGATGAGGGGAAGGGGGAGTGTGCTGGAAGCAATATAAGGGTTGCTTCTTCAGTGTATGAATCAGGACTGAGCTCTGGGTAACGGGAGCAGCATAGGTGTTGCCTGTTTTAAGGTAGACGAGCAACTCAATTAAGAATTTTGCAATTAGAGAAAAGACCATTTCAAATTTGATATTTAACGAAATAAAAACGTAACCATTACAAATCCAGGAATAATAACGAATTTTATTTTGACCATTGCAAATCCCTCATTTGAATAACTGGAAAACGACTATTAAAAATTTAACATTTAAAGAATTTAAAGAATTATTTAAAAATCTATTGTTTGAAAAAAAATATTTTTGTCCATTACAAAATCAACAAATTACAGTTATAAAATAAAGCAATCATTAATTACTAGTAACTTAAAATTTCCGAATTTAATAAGAACCGTCAGCACCGAGACAATAATTAGTTAAATATTTGAAATCAATAAGTACCGAGAGAATAATAATTACCACTTGTACAAGCACCTGAAACCTAATGCACATCCGCTCCATATCACTCCTGCCGGCAGACTGAACTCAGATCATGTATAGCGTGTTCGGTGTCTGATGCGACACTGAACTCTGGAGGTCGGCAGCAGCTTAATTCTTGCCCGTTCGATGTATTGTGTGCGATGAGCTGTGGGGGTCAAAAGAACCATAGGTATTGCTTTCCCGAAGGTTGCCAAGCGACTACCGCTGGATATGCAATAACCATTAAAAATTGTGTTTGAAAACTAACAAATTGAATTTCGTGTGTTAAAAAACTAACAAATAACCAACTACAAATGTCTGTTACAATTTAAGTACTATGCAATGCGTATTAACTAAGTACTCATAATTAATAATTAGCAATTGTGCATTAAACAAGTAGAAACAATAAGTACTCAGGCATTAATTAAACAATAGTACAAATATTAAGAGTAATCACACACTAAGCATTCGTACAGAGGCCCTAAGCGCACATACACACCCTGGCACTCCCAACCGCAGACTGAACTCAGTTCGTGTATATCAATATGTATATCCCCAGCCCAACTGCCGCTCAGGGCCAATTGTCACCAGCAGCCTTGCTGCCCCCAACAGTCCAGTGGTTACAACACCTTATTTTGTTAAATGAAATTTGTGACTTTTCAGTAAAATTAATTTTATTCTATAATGATTCTGTTTCAGTAAAGATAATTATATTTTATAAAGTCATTTCAATCATGTTGTCCCACCCAGAAATTGGGAACTCTGGTTCATAAAACTGTTTATTTTCCACCTTGTGTAAGAAAAGTAGGCCCAATTTACCACTTGTAAAAATTGCATGTAAGTAGTCACGGTGAAGCAATGTTTGCCCCCATGCACAGCACAGGACAACTTATACAGTCACTAGATAGCCGTTTCTCAGCGTGCACCGATTGTAACACTGTCGATTGAACTCAGTTCGCGTTTAAATTTTTACTATAAATCCCCGCTGGCCAATAGCCCATGCACTGTCGCAGCTATCCTCCTACACCGCTTAACAGTCTGTTTCTCTCGACTGAATTCACGAATACGAATGGCTGGCTCTCAGCACGGCAAGGATTACAATACGACATGTGATAACTCTTCTGGTATTGTTACGTACAATCGTATACTTATACTATGTAAGTAAAGTATTACTTTGTGAATAAATACTGTTTAATTTGTTCATTCAAGGATCCAATCGATTGAAGTTAAGTATCATGTTAGCCATTCATTTTATTTTATATCGTAACATTTGAATAAAACCTGTTTCAAATGTGTATTCATGTTTCCTGCCAATTTTACTTAATTATTATTTTGTGGAAGTTAAATTTACATATCTTCTTAAAATATTTCAAACATAATTTAACTGTGTGAGTTAAAAAACTGTTAATTTTTTATGCCGTATTATATAAAGAAGGTTTCATATGTTCAATCATGTTTTCCAGCATTTAAGTTAAGTATAAAGTAATTTCACATATCATATTATATAGAAAGACTGTGTGATATGTTCCTTTCAGATTATACTTGTGTTCCACAATGACTTTATTTCGGAAGGGTTTGTCATCTGGCTAAAATAGCGAAAATTCAACTCAGATGTTGCAAAGTGCATTCCTGCAAATATTCTTATCGTGCGCCGAGCAAACTACATCAATGGTTGTAACTGTTCACACACATTTTACAATACGTTTAAAGCTATAATAAAAAATATATATTTATAATAAAAACCATGTGTTTGGGTGGGAAATGCATAATTACTATAGTAGTAATTATGCACTGAAAGTTACGCAGAATTCACTAATTTTTAAACTTCCCGGTACTTCGTTCTCCATCCGCCGCCTGAATACTGTAGCCCTAATGCAACAATTGTTGACCTACCAGGCCTTGTTCTTACTATACAAACCTATACTTAGATACATTTCTGCTCACTATTTCATTAGGTATTATTTTCCTTAACCTAAATTTCATGCTACCTATCTCGTAACAAATTTATTTAAAAAAATTATTTCATTAACAAAGGGTCTCTAATATGTTTCTTCGTGTTATTATTTATATATTAGGTGTAAACAAATGCATATTGTACTGGCTGTGGTGTAGCAATGTATAATGCGTATGCATACTCCAAACACTATGCAAGACAACAGCTATCTTCTCTACCCTGCTGAACTGCTAAACAGCGCTTGGAATTTGCCGGGCATTGCACCATTCACCGTCTTCTTCTCTCACACCCGGAGACACACGAGACATCAGCTCTAGCCCGTGCAATTCTTAATGGCACGCAAATCCATCTAATTATTTAATTACTTGTATACTTGTTGGTGTATATTTACTATATTAGCGACATACTTTATTGTCACACACTGTTAATAATATGTGTGGACTGTTCTTTGAAGTATAAAAAAAATAATTTTATGAAACCAATAATTAAAACCCATTCAAGATTGTCATATTGTTCAATTGCGTATACTCACGTAAGTATCCATTAAGTATTTAAATTTATTTTTGCCATTTTTCGGGAAATTTTCTTCTAAATATTGCGTCAATCAGATCCCTTCTTTTTATTAATTATTGCTTATGATCTTTTACACATTATAACTTAGTAAACAATTATATTTGCGTATTAAAAGTAAATTTTCTTATTGGTATGATTTTCATGTCCGCGATCACAACAGGGGGTGATATATAAATAGGTCGTTTTCGCCCGCTCATTACACCTTGCAGACCACCCCTACAGAAGGGAGAGCATGGGAGCGACCAGCCATCCGCTCGTATCGGCTGCGGGTATGGAAGTGTGCATGCAGTTCATGTTCCCGCCTCCAGAGAGCACCAACGGGCATCTTTCTTTCTCTCTCTATTTCTCCCTCGCACTGGCAAATATTCCGTTAAAGTCTCTTCCAAGGTAAACCGACCAGGAGTGTATGTAAACAAAAAATCTATCATTCACTCTAGCCAATCAGGTCTACATTATTCATTTAAAAAATGTTGGGAATTACTAGCTAACATAATTTCTCATTTATTTCCTTTGAGCAAACCTGTCTGTAGATATGACTTTCAAGCTACGAGTCAGGTTTTCAACACTCTTTATTATATTTTCCATCAAAGTGTTAGTCAAAAATAATGACGAGAAACGGAGAAACGGACATTGGCAAAAAATAAAAGTTATTTATTATCTCTTATATAAGTTTGAAAACAATCAGCTTCGCTTCATGCAGCACAACTGTCATTATCCAAATGTTATTAGTTTGAAAGTTGAACACTGAGGAAAACAAACGTGCACAATTCAGATCAAGAGGAAATAAAAACTGTAGTGAAGCCAGGCTGAATGTGCGTGTAAGAGACGTCATCTAATAGAAACTTACTTTTGAAGAGATTACAAAGATTTTTTTTCCATGAACCATTTTCTTATATGTTTTATTTCGTTAGTATTTCTGTTTGCTAGAAAGAAAATTTTAAATCACGTACTAAGATGCTATGATTTATTTTTTAACTTCTATCTTAAATAATAATTTCCATAACGACACGAATGTACACAAACACATACACACGCGCAATCACATAACTCCTCTGCACATACCAGCCAGTAACAAAACATCTAGTATCAGGCTTTACAAGCAAAACTAAATACTTGTCAACTATGTCAACATATCATACATTTCAAATAACCAATCATACATAAACAGTCACAATCATATTATGAGACCATTTCAACCTATAACACTAACACCACACTACCAGACCTAATTTTCAAAACATTCCAACCTTTCAATCCCGACAAGATAACATTACCTTTTAAGTTATTTGATTGTATATTTAAAAATAAATGCTTCTAGTAAATCGTATACCATTTCTATCACATCGCAGAACTTCGGAAATCAGTATTACTTGAATTAATTCATTCTATCTATTATTACCATCAGATTTTGCTAAAAGGTTTCTTATAAAAACACCGGTATTGTGGGACCTGCTTTTTCATTCTATGATCACAGTTTACAGAATTTATTTCAAGTATAGAAAATATCTTAATAACACGAATAAGTTTATGCGTTAAATAAGAAATTTAGTAGTATAAAAAATTATCTTCCTTCTGTCATACAATTTACATATATGTTGAATTAATCAAGGATAATGTTGATTGTTTAGAGAGACGACATAATTTTCCCAAAACAATCTTTCAGTCTAACTCCATCTTTCAGGGTCTCGAATTTTAACCTCTACCCACTTTACCATACCGGCATTCCTTGCAGCCATCACTCCAACCGAACGTACCAAATATCACATTTACCTTACCATCCAAACTCCACAGAGTTTCACAAGACAGACTAGACTAGAAGTGTACACAAAACTCCAACAACTGTCTTTGCATATACACTATTTCACATAATTTATTTTTAATATATTGATATAAAAAATAAAATAAACACTTTTTCAAACTCAAATCCTTCAATTTTTCTACATAATATAATTTAAAATGAAAAACTATGATCCAAACGAAACGCTTGACTCACTTAAATTGTGTTTTTCCCATACTTGACATAGTAAAGAGGACTTCTTTATTTCAAGAAATTCCATAATCTAAGAATGTTCATTAAGGTTTGCTCTTTTTAAGTGTTAGTTTGACCCTTCCACGATACCAAGATCTTAACCGCGTAACAAATATGTACACAGTTAAGCTATGTAAACAGCAAATAAAACCTGTTTTAGCTTCCACGATACCTAGATCTTAACCGCGTAACAAATATGTACACAGTTAAGCTATGTAAACAGCAAATTAAACCTGTTTTAGCTCCCAAGAAGCCTAACAGTTGTTTAAATAGATGTATTTAACTACTTCGAAAGCTGCCAAAGTTAAAACATACATATATATTTATTCACTATTTCAATCTAAACGAAGCTTATTACATTTATACTAACATATTCTTTAATTCAAATCCAGACGAGGTAAATACGCTTATAGGAATTACTATTTGAGAGGTTTTTTGTTTAAACCCAGTCATTTTGAACATAAAATATTAAATAATTGTGTAAAATTTATAGTATTTTTCTATCGTTAAGTAAAAGTCACTTTAATTTGATATAGTGTAACAACAGCCACGGTAACATTATAAAAGAATAGTGTAAAGAAGTAATTACGCTCATCAGAAGGGAATCCTTCCAAACGAAATGATCCATGTGTAATGGCAGACGTGATCAGGTCGGTGTTCACCATCTGTCACGCACAGTCACTAAACCACTTCTCTCCGCGCAAATAATTATGTAAAAGATTAACACGTTGACATTTGCTTACACATAACTACTTAAACAAAAAATATAATATTTTTCTAAAGTAAATTTGAATTATTTTTTTTTTATTCTGTTAATTTTTGTCCATCGTATTTCCCACTAACATTTAAGTTAAATTAAAATCAACTACAACATATAGTTATCGTGTCAAACACCATTAATATGATAAAAGTAAATAATTTCTTCTCTTCGCATATCAAACAACGTTTTCTATTAGAAGACAAAATCCTGCAAACATCCCATTGTCGTTAATTTTTATTTTTATTTTTTAGATGTACAAACAGTTTGCATTCCATCACCCAAAAAATTCACATCCTGCACTAACATCATCTCAAAACATCTCAAACTTGGTTTCCCCACAATAACATATATCACTCAAAGACAAATACCCGTTTTATTAAAGGATATGGATTGTTTTAAAATCAAATTCATTCACAGTTCTTCCTGTTTCCCAATTCCCTCCAAACGAATGTAGCGTTGCGTACACACAAACACACACCTAACAAACCATACTAGCAGATATTATCATGTATCGATTATTCCAAACAAAATATTATAACCTGTATTACCCCCGAAATACCTGATCATTACCTAAAATACATTCCATTATATCATATCAGTTATACTAAACACTTCTCTTCATATCCTCCAAGACAGCGGAGTAACCATATAATCTTTCATGTGATATGTTCTAGCGGATAATTCTGATAAACCATTTAATTAGGTATTAGCAAATTACACATTCAAATATTACTATCACCCATACATTATACCATAGTCGACGATCCAACCTAAACGAAATCTCATTCCAGTAGACTGTATCACCAAACCAGCATTGACTATGCTGTAAGAGAAAAAATCATTATAACAATCCAGTCGCAATTCACTTACAATAAAATATTACCAGCAAAACTAACATACCATACAGAAAGTTATATTATCAATCAAATCATCCTATCATAATCATCATCATACCATCATATTGCAATTTATTTCTCATATCATCATATAATCATATTATATAATCATTTCATCATATCATATCACTATCATCACAATCATAATTTCATCATATTATCATATCATCATAATCACCATCATCATTTAATCATATCATATCATAATCATTTCATCATATCATATCATGCCCAATTGTTCTACAATTTCAATTAGTTATAAGTTCAAACACCCTATTAAATTTCAAAGTGTTTGCTACTAGGAATGGATAACATATCAAATCTCATATTAAACGAGGTTTAATTTATTTATTTACTGAAAAAATACTTTCGTCAAAAAGTCTCGTATGTGTCTTCTAATTACCACTTAAATTTTGTCAAAGGATTCTATATTGATAGCTGTACCAATCATTGGTTACAATTATTTTGTATGTATGAAGACATTGACTACAACGATCAGAAAAAAGTTTATATTGTTTATGATAAAATGAATGACATCTTCAATTCACATGTAATTCAGATTATACTTAACTGTTTCTCCCGAGCAGTTGGAAAGAAAGAATAAAAACGATAGTCTTCCATACACATTATCTTTATTTCACACAATGGGCAAAGTTCGTACACTCAAATATATTCTCCATTCAAAAACTTTTGTGGAACAAGCCAAACATATTTATTACATCCTTAAAAATTTGTACAAAATCTACGTATTACCTACAAATATATACAGAAATCGTGAAAAACCATCACTGATGCGTTACATTGTGTTTACATTTTACTATATGTTTGACTAGTATAGGCACTCTTATAAATATTCGTCCACGCATCTTACAATGGTGTGCAACACTCTCAAGATTCTTTAAACAATTGCTCGTCATGTGATGATACATATTATTACATAAAGTGAATAACATAAAAAAATGGCACTGATTTCCAGAAACCATTAAGTTAACCACCCCACGCTCTTTCTCACATGTCAAAACATGTTTTTCGACTTGGATATGATCACTAAACAAAGATTGTAATTTTTCGCAAGAATATTCCTTTCTAAATATGTTTCCTAAATAAATAATATTTTTTGATATCTTCTAAATTTGCAGTGTGAAGTTTTTATTTTTACACAATTTTTACACTGGAAACGAGCTTGTGTACTCTCTTCCAAAGTATTTGGTGGTGATGAATTCGAAGCATTCAATTTTAAGGAAAATTTGCAATTGATCTTATGTTTTCTTAAGACATTATCTTTGTAAAACAAACATAAACATAGCCCACATCGGTAAACTTTCAAAGCAGGATTCTCGGAGAAGGCTCTCTTTTAATGTTGATGAACATTGCAATATGCGGAAAATTTTTGTCTACAGAAATGACATACATATTTAATTCCCGTTAATGCATTACCTTTACATACCTCTGAATACTTTGCTGATGTAGAATTTGCGTAAAAAATATATTCACAAGTTCCACAGCGATAACTTATGCACTCAGGATTCTTCACACAATTTCTTCTTTGATTTTGTCGCATACTGCGAAAATGTTTAAAGCTTCTATAGCAATACCGACACAGAATTCTATGTTATGGTTTACACAATGCTAGATTAAAATCACAAGAGCTCATAACATGTAGATCTCGTTTATCACTAATATCAAACAAACATTGATATTTCAAACATCGATGTAGATGGCTAATATATTTACTGTGACATTGTCGTACATGAGAACGTAACTTTCCCTCATCGAAGTACTCCTTTTCACAATAACAAAATGTTTTGTTCGCATGCAATTTTTGCTGTAAGGTTTCTTCTGAATAGCCCATATCTAACATATTCACCTTTAATATCCCAAACCGATTGAACTAACTACCTGAAGACCTGAAGCTTTTATACTTTTCAAACCCACGCTCATCTTACAAGAAACAAAAGCTTAAGGGGACTATGTAGTTTCGCGTCCAAGGTCAAGAAGCGAGGCAGCGATACGGGCGGCAGTAATACGCACGCTTAACGCCTCATCGCTCCTACGCGCAAGGCGTGCAGTGTTTCCGTCGTAACGCCCCAAGTAGTAAATAACAAGCAGATAACAGTTGGCCAACTGTTGACACAGGTTGTACATGTTTGCTCACATGACTGTAAGGGTTTTCTGGTACTTAATAAGACCACGTTAACAATAGTGACTGTATTTGCTTGAGACGTATTTTTGATGTGGGTCATTAAACACAAAGTGACTGACAGAATAATCGTATGGCCCACAATCAAACATCAAGGAAACACCCACAGGCATCTTAGAATATGTAAATAATGTGTGACTGATGTATGCGAAAGAGTATGATTATAAGATCATGTTTGTGCATAAAGCCCTTGCGTGGTCGAATGGTTCATTGCTGATAGTTGGGCATCAACGTATGGATTGTGGGTCATTTAACACTAAATGACTGACGGAATTTTATATATGGCGCGCAAGCAAATGTCTGTAAAACACTCACAGTCATCTTAGAGTATGTCGTGAACGTGGGGGTGATGTTTGCCAAAGAGTACATAATATAAGATCATGTTTGTACATAAAGCCCTCACGTAGCAGAACAATTCATTTTTGATTATTGGGCATCATCATGTGGGCCCCAAGTAGCAAACAACAAGCAGTTGCCAGTGGTAACAAAGTTCGCATTTATGACTGTCAGCATTTCTTTTATAGTTGAAAATCAGGTCATATAAACAAACATGACAATGCCTATTTTACAAACACTCGTAATGTGAGCTAATGCTCTAACGACGATTGTTAGATTTCAGCAGACGCCCCACAATCAGATGATAAAGGAAATGCTAACTGCAACTCACTGTTGGGAAAATATTAGCAGCCTGTTTATGGGCCATTTATGGCATGCCAACTGTTGTTTACTGCTGGGGACATAATAGCAGCATACTTACCGCCTTTTGTGGTATACCAACTGTTCCTTTTTACTGAAGAAACATGACCAGCAAGCTTATGTTCCATTTATGGCATACCGACTATATTTTGTTGTACAGTAGCAAATAGCATATGCGTATTCAATAATTTTTTTTTATTTCATGTATATGTGAAGTAAAATTATCACGTGGCATTGCCAGTAAAAGTAAAAAATAGCTTTAAACCAGAAACCTGCAAAGTATAACACGCAAAAAAGTGCATTAGTTTGCATAATAAATTCTACCTGAAAGTAGTCCGAGACTAAAATATTAGTATTTTAAACAAAACACATAAATCCCAATACGGTCTCTGATACTAACATTGTCTATATAGCAAAGCTAGTAATGCATTATAGGTGTGAGGTAAGTATTCATATTTACTTAAAAGGTCGCATATGAACACATAGCAGAGTAGTTGATAGCATACTTGGCTGTAGACGAAAGGTTTGTGAGTTCGATTACAGGTTGCTACAAAGAAGTTTACTAATTATGAAATAAAGCTGAAGATAACACATCGGTTAGATACAATTATTTTTTTGGTTTTGAAAATGCATAGCAAGCTGCGTCTATGTAAGCAACAAGTGGCCAACAGCTGGACTACAAGTGGCTTACCAACAGTTGGCTAGCTACATATGGTTTACTTATGGCAGGCCAGAAGCAGGAAGCCGGAAGTGACCCGCTTGTGGTTAACTTATGGGCAACTCTTGTTTTCCCAGACATCAGCAGACAGTTCATCAAGAAGTGGCCCGTTTGTGGTCGACTTATGGGCAACTCTGGTTTTGTCAGACATCAGCCGACAGTTCATCAATAAGTGGTCCGCTTGTGGTTGACTTATGGGCAACTCTTGGTTTGCCAGACATCAGCCGACAGTGCATCCAGTAGTGGCCCGCTTGTGGTTAACTTACGGGGAACTGTGGTTTTGCCAGATATCTGCTGACAGTTAAATTATCCGTATGTGGCACACGCGTAGACAAATAAAATCACAGTCATCATTCATCATGTGTGCCACATGCATCTACGGGTGCATTCTGCTTCTTGAATGCCTGTGGATGCCTTATGTGAGCTGCTTGTTCACAATCAGATCTGATCTTATGGTACAAGATTTTGCTATTTCGGGCTGTACTATGCGAATTAGATCCGTAAAATAGGAGTTTTATTACACGCGATGAAGGACCACAGATTAAACTACGTTATATATTTGTACTTTTCTGTTGCCGCTTAAGGAAACTGCATAGGCAAGTTTAAAAAATGCTTTATTTTACCATTTCCAAGAATTTTTTTCTCCAAGAATATACTTAACATGACAAAAGTGAAAAAATAAGGCCATAGATAATTGTTCTTTTTTTTTATCTTTTCTGAAATAAAGTCGTATTTCCAGAACTTTTATTTGCCGAAATACGCTTTTAAGCGCAAACAACGATTTAACAGAAAACGTTTCAGTACATAGGACTCTTAAATCAATTATTTTAGACAGCTCGACCAAACTGTCAATTTGTATTAGTGTGAAAAATTTAAGAACAAGATTTTATTTTGAAAAGCGCGAACCTTAACTTTTCATGATGTCGTAGAACCTTAAGTATTCTTACCATTTCTTTCAAAATCTATTGTTTAAAACAAACAAAACACATTTATTTTAAAAAATCGCAGAAAAAATGAAGGTCAAAGGCGAGACCTTCGCTGTATATGAGCACTCTGTGTAATCACAAACACATATTCACCACAGAATAAAACATGATATTTACAACTATTTATGTTCCTTTATTATTATATATACATATATAATAATGTATATTCCTATCTTATATATAATTATGTGTATTTCCCTCTTATATACATAATTACATATATTCATATCTTATTTGAAATATATATGTATTATGTATATCAATCTGTATATTCATGCCTTATTAATAATTATCTATATTCCTATGTTATATATAACATGGTTTATTCTTTGGTAGAAGCGTGTTTGTGTTTTCTCAAAATACTCCCATACTACAAAAAATCTCGCCTTTAATTTTCATTCGTTTCTGCAATAAAAAAATATGTTAGGTTATTTTAAACTGTGGTTTTACAGAAATGGCCGGAAAGGTTGAGGTTCTATTACATCATCCAATATTAAGGTTAGAGTATTTGAATATAAAATCTTGTTCTGAAATTTTTCACACTAATGCAAATTGTCCGTTTGGTCGAAATGTTTTAAGACGATGGAGTTAAGCTGTGGTTTCTTGAAAGGTCAGAATGGGTTTAATAGTTTAAAATGTTGTTGTATTTAAGTAAGATAAGTTCAGTGTGTTTGGGATATTAGAGGTGAATATGTCGGATATGCGCTCTCCGGAAGAAACCTCACAGAAAACGTTACATAGAAATCAAAAATGTTGTTATTTTTAAAAGGAGTACTTCGATGAGGCAAAGTTATGTTCTCATGAACGACAATGTTACAGCAAACCTATTCGCCATCTACATAGATGGTTGAAATGTCAATGTTTGTTTGATAGTAGTGATAAACTAGATCTAAATGTTATGAGCTGCTCTGCTATTACTCCAGTATTTGGTGAACCATCGCACGGAATCCAGTGTCAGTATTGCTATAAAAACTTTTAACATATTCGCAGTATCCATCGTCATTAAAGAAGTAGTTGTGTAAAGAAACCTGAGTGTATTAGGTATCGCTGTGCATATTTTGGATGCCCGTTTACGAGAAAATTCTGTGTTTGCAAGGCATTCAGCGGTATGTAAATGTAATGCATAAATTGGAATAAAACCTCTATGTAGTTTATGTGGACAAACATTTACCGCATCTCATTATGTTCATCGATACAAAAAGAGAGCCTGTGCCAAGAATCCTACTTTGAAAGTATACTGATGTGGAATCTGTTTACATAGTTTTAAGTAAGAGAATGCATTAAGGAAGCCTGATATTAATTGCAAAATTTCCTTAAAATCAAACGCTTCGAATTTATCACCACCAAGTAATTTCGTATAGTGTATATAAACTCGTTTCCAGTGTAAAACTTGCGAGAAGAAATTCACTTCACTTTTCAACCTGAGAAGACATCAACAAATATATATTATTTGGGAAAAAAATCTAATAAGAAATATTCTTGCGAAAAATTCTTGTCTGTGTTTAGTGATCATATCAAATCAGTGCCGTTTTTGTTTGAAATTATTCACTTCATCTAATAATATGTATCGTCACATGACAACAATTATTTAAAGCATGCTGAGTATGTTGCACACCATTGTATTTTATGTGGACAAATATTTACAAGAGAGTATATAACAGTCAAACATATGGTCAAATATAAACACAATGTAATGCAGCAGTGATGGTTTTTTATTATTCCTGAATATATTTGTAAGTAATATTTAAATCTTGTACAATGTTCTTTTAGAATGTAATAAATATATTTGGCCTGTTTACACAAACATTTTGTTGAAAAGATAATTAGTTTGATTGTATGAAGTTTTGACTAGTGTGTGAAAGAACGCTAACGTATATGGAAGACTATTGTTTTTATTCTTTCCCTCCTTGAATTAATATGCTCGGGAGAAAAGTTTAACTTTAATCTGAGTTAAAGGTGAATTTTAATGGGTTTCATTTGATCACCAATTATAATTTTTTTTTATGATGGTTGTAGTGAATGTCTTTATACACACAAAAAAATTGTAAACTATGATTTGTTTAGCTGTCGAGATAGAGTACTCCGACAAAATTTAAATGGTAATTAGAAGAGATATGCGAGAATTTTTTATGAAATTATTTTTTCAATAAATAAAGAAAGGAATACCTCTATTAAGTAATGTGAGATGTGATATGTTATCCATTCATAGTAGCAAACACTTTGACACTGGATTGGGTGCTTGAGCTCGTATGTGATTGAAAATTAAATATATTTCTGCATGATATGATCAAATGATGATGTGATAATGATGGCGATGATGATAATGGTATGCTGGATGATGTGATGATATGATGATAATGATATGATGCTGGTGATGATACGATGTGATGAAATTATGATGATTTTATGTTGGTTATTATGACAATGATATGATGAAATTATAAAATGATGGTGATAATAATGATCTGATGATATGATATGATGATTAAATTTTGTTACAATGATGTAATGATGATATGATGATTTAATGGTTTATATAACTTACTTGTATAGTATGATAGTTTTGCTGGTAATTTTTTATGGTAAATAATTGCGACTGGATGGTTATAGTTTTTTCTGTTAGAGTAATGCAGTGCTGGTTTGGTGATGTGGTCTATTGGAATGAGAGTTGGGTCATTGACTATGGTATACTGTATGGCTGATGTTACTATTCAAATGTGTGATTTGCTAGTACCTAATGAATTGTTTTATCAGAGTAATCTGCTGGAATATTTCATACGAAAGCTTATATAATTGCTCTGTTGTCTTGGAAGGTATGAAGGGAAGAGTTTGGTTTAACCGATATGATGTAAGGGAATTGATTTTAAGTAGGGATCACATATTTTACAGGTAATACAAGTTATAAAATTTCGATTGGAAAAATGGATTCATGATAACATGCGCTAGTATGGTTTGCTAGATGTGTGTGTTTGTGTGTGTAGGTGTGAAGCGTTGCAGTTCCTAAATATATCGTTTTATTACTACTTTCGTTTATTTGTAAAGAATGTTTCTAAGAATGGGCAAAATGTTTGCTATGAGAGTTCATACTGTATGTTGGGAAAGTTAAATGTTTGCAATTTGATAACTTGTTAAAGAGTTGGGTATGTGCGCAATGCTACCGCTTGGAGTGAATTGGAAATTAATGGGGGAAAAATAAAAAATTTTGAATGAATTTGGTTGAAAATAAAACCCATATCGTTCCAGTTATGGGTATTTGCCTTCGTGTGATATCCGTTATTATGAGGGAGAGTAAGTTTGAGAATGTTTCAAAATAATGTTAATGCGGGATCTGAATTTTTCGTGTGATAGAATACGTTCTGTTCATACTCTCACAAGCAACTTTACAAAATTAGGATGTTTACAGAATTTGGTTTTCGGACATAAAACCTTGCTAGTTATATGGAGATATCAAATTGTTTACTTTTATCATTACAATTGTGTTTATCATTTTACTATGTTTGTTTCGTAGTGGATTTTAATTAAATTGAAATGTTAGTATGAAATAAGATAGAAAAATTAATCAATAAAAAAAATGCATTTTAAAAATAAATATTAAAAAATGATTTTTTTAATGGTTTAATTAGGTATGTGTAAGAAGATTTGATTGTATTAATATTTTACATAAATATATGCGCCGTGAGATGGGGTGTAGTGTATGTGCTAGCACAAAAGATTTTCGAAACAGAAATGATGTGCAGCGTACAACCATATAGCTCTCTATCCTTGGCTTCTGAGATGCCCACACAAGGTAATGTGTGTTGAACGAGCGGGTGAAGGAAATTGTCCTGTTTCCTGCAGCATTCCTAGGGGAGATAGAGCTGACCTCGTCCCTTTGCGCCTTGCCACTTCACACACACTTTTCCTACTCATTCCTGCAGAACCTCCGAACTGAACGTGTCTTCCGTTACACTAGAAGTCTCTGCACCACGCAAGACTAGCAAAATGGAAACATTCCTTTGTAAGTATTCTCTTCTTGCAAGTATAATTCTTGTTTTTTAATTACTTACATATGATGTTACCGTGGCTGTTAATACACTTTATAATATTAATGTAATTTTAACTAATGATAGATGAAAATAATATTTTTATAAATAATTATTTAATATTTAATGTATAACATGGCTGGGTTTAAACAAACAAACCTATCAAATTGTAATCAGTAGAAGCATATTTACCTCTTCGGCATTTGAATCAAAGAATATGGTAGTATAATGGTAAGAAGTTTCATTCAGGTTAAAGTTATGAATATATCTGTTTGTATGTATAAACTTCGGCAGATTTCGAAGTAGTAAAATGCAGTTTCATGTAAACAACTCTTAGGCTTCTTGGAAGCTAAAACAGGTTTAATTTCTCTAATTACAAGGCTTTATTGTGTTAATACAGTAAAAAAGAGCAAACCTTAAATAACATTCTTCGATTGTGGAATTTCTTGAAATAAACATGTCCTCTATGCTATGTGAGTTATGGGAAAAACACAATTTGAGATAGTAGAGTGATTCATTATATCTTAATTTTATTTAAAATGATATTATGTAGAAAAATAGAAGTAGTTGAATTTGAAAGGCTTTTATTTATTTATTTTGATATATCATTATATTAAAAATAAAATATGTGAAATAGTGTATATGCAGAGACAGTTGATGGAGTTTTGTGTACACTTCTAGTCTAGTCTGTCTTGTGAGACTCTGTGGAGTTTGGATGGTAAGGTAAATGTGATATTTTATACGTTCGGTTGGAATGATGGCTGCAAGGAATGCCGGTATGGTAAAGTGGGTAGAGGTTGAAATTCGAGACCCTGAAAGATGGAGTTAGACTGAAAGATTGTTTTGGGAAAATTATGTCGTCTCTCTAAACAATCAACATTATCCTTGATTAATTCAACATATATGTAAATTGTATGACAGAAGGAAGATAATTTTTTATACTACTAAATTTCTTATTTAACGCATAAACTTATTCGTGTTATTAAGATATTTTCTATACTTGAAATAAATTCTGTAAACTGTGATCATAGAATGAAAAAGCAGGTCCCACAATACCGGTGTTTTTATAAGAAACCTTTTAGCAAAATCTGATGGTAATAATAGATAGAATGAATTAATTCAAGTAATACTGATTTCCGAAGTTCTGCGATGTGATAGAAATGGTATACGATTTACTAGAAGCATTTATTTTTAAATATACAATCAAATAACTTAAAAGGTAATGTTATCTTGTCGGGATTGAAAGGTTGGAATGTTTTGAAAATTAGGTCTGGTAGTGTGGTGTTAGTGTTATAGGTTGAAATGGTCTCATAATATGATTGTGACTGTTTATGTATGATTGGTTATTTGAAATGTATGATATGTTGACATAGTTGACAAGTATTTCGTTTTGCTTGTAAAGTTTGATACTAGATGTTTTGTTACTGGCTGTTATGTGCAGATGAGTTGTATGATTGTGTGTATGTGTTTGTGTACATTTGTCTCGGAATGAAATGGAACCAAATATTACAGATTTCATTTTTTTTTAATGTAGCATCTTAATACACAATTTAATATTTCCTTCTAGAAAATTGAAATACTAACGAAATAAAACGTGTCAGGAAATGCTTTATTGAAAAAAATCTTTGGGATTTCTCGAGAAGTGAGCTGGTATTAGAATCTTTCACAGCAATTAAGTTTGAAACAGATGACGTCTATTACATGCACATCTGGCTTGTCTTAACAAGAATTTTCGTTTTCACTTTATCTGAATCGCGCAGGTTGGTTTTGTACAGTGTTTGACTTTCAATCTTATAAGATTTATATAATGACAGATGAGTTGCATGCAGCGAAGCTGACTGTTTTCAAACTCATATTGAAAATATTTTTAATAACTTTCGTTTTACTTAAACGTTTGTCGCCTATAGTATTGCGTTTCAGGTCGTTACTTTTGACTTACATTTTGATGGAAAATATAAAAAAATTATTGAAAACCTGAATTGCAGATTGAATGCCACATCTATATACAAGTATAACGAATAAACGGTTATTATATTAGCTAGCACTTCCAAATTTTTTAAAAATAAATAATGTTAATGGCTAAGGATAATGATTATCTGTGCGTTTTCATATGCTCCCTGTATGTTTGCCAAGGTAGATTTTTAACGGAAACTTTGTGTGTGTAGGGGAAGGAGAGGGAGTGAAATAGATGGATGGTGGGGCTCCCTGCTGTCGAGAACACGAACTATACACATACTAATTACCGGCAGCTGAGGCGAGCGGTTGGCTGGTCGCTCACAAGCTCTCTATCCCGTATGTAGGGGAGGTAGGCCAGGTGTCATGAAAAGGCAAGAAGACCTTATTTCTATATCTCCCCTGGTGTGATCGCAGATATTAAAATCTTACTAATAACACAAATGTACTTTTTATACACAAATATAATTTTTTACTAAATTACAAAATGTGAAGGAATATAAGCAATTAAAAGAAAAGAGATCTGATGAACTCACAATTCAGCAAAAATATTCCCAAAAAATTAAACAAAAAAAAAAATTAAAATTTGTTAAAGAAATTTACACGATTATGTGCAATTAATCACTAAGATAGTTTTAAAGGAAGTTTTAATTATTGTTTTTACAAATTAAGTGTTTTTTAGAACTTTAAATAACAGTCCACGCGACTTGTAAAACTTGAGTGACAATAAAGTGTGTGTATATATATATACACAGTAAATATCAACTAATTAGTATACATGTAATTAAAAAGTGTGTTTATTTTGCGTGCCATTATGTCTTTTACTGGCTGGAGCTGATGTCTCATGTGTCTCGGGGCGTGAGAGAGGAAGAGGGTGAAGGGTGCAGTGCCAGGCAATCTCCGCCCGCGAATTATCAGTTCAGCAGGGTAGAAACGAGAACTGTTGAATTGGATTGTGTTTTGAGTATGCCTACACGTTATATATTGTTACACTATGACTAGCATAAAATACATAAGTCTACACCTTATATTTTAATGATAACACGAAGGAACATACTAGGCAAACTTTCTAATAAAAATTATTTTTTAAATATTAATGTGTTACGAGATGAGGTAGCATGAAATTAATGTTAAGGTAAATAGTCCTTAATGAAATAGTGAGAAAAATATAACTAAGTATAGGTTTGTTTAGGGCCATATTCGCCTACAGTATTCAGGCGGCGGATGGAGAACGAAGCAGCGGAGAGTTTAATAGTCGGTGTGATCTGCGTAGCTTTCAGTGCTTGAAGTAGTAGTAGTAAATATACATTTCCAACCCAAACTCATTTGTTTATTAATAATATATCTTTATTATTTAATTATAACTTCAAACGAGTTGTAAAATGTGTGTGAGTAGTCACAACCGTAGATGTAGTTCGCTCGGCGCACGCTTTGAATATTTGCAGGAATGCACTTCGCAACATCTGAGTTGAATTTTTCTTATTTCTGCCAGATCACAAACCCTTCCAAAATAAAGTCAAAGTGAAACACAAGCATTATCTGAAAGGAGCATATCAGACAGTCTTTATATATAATAAGACGAGGCGTGAAATTATCTTGTACTTAATTCAAAAATTGGGAAATGTGATTGAACATATTACGACTTAAAAATACAGTCTTGTGATTCAGACAGTTATTCTAGGTGTGAAATATGAAATGTAAATTTTACTTGCACAAAGTAATACTTCATTTACATTTATGGGGAACATGAATGAGCTTATGAAACACTATTCAATTATTACGATCTAAAATTAACTGCAGGGCTAACAAGATACTTAACTGAAATTGATGGGAAATAAGAATGTGCATATGAACCAGTCTTTATTCACAAAATAATTTTTTACTAATATAGAATAAGTATACGATTGTGCGTAACGTCAGGTGTGTTAACAGAGGTCGTGATGAAACCCTTGCTGGACTGAGAGCCAGCCAAGCGTATCTATGAATTCCGTCGAGCAAAGCGAATAGTTATGCTGGCTGTTGGTTAGTGTGGGTTTATAATAAAAAATTTTAAGCGAACTGAGTTCAGTTGGCAAATAAACAATCTCCAAGCGCTAAGAAACGTATATCTAGTGACGGTTTATGTTTCCCTGCGCTGAGCACGGGCGCTAAAAAAAACGCTATACCATGGCTAGTGAAACATATTTATTGAGTGTAATTTTAACAAGTGGGAATAGATTTTACTTACACAAGGTGGAAATAAACAGCGTTATGAATCAGAGTTTCCAAACACTTGGTGGAACAACATGATTGGACAGACTTCTTATAAAATATAATTAACTTTACTGAAACAGGCTTTTTATATAATAGAATTAACTTTAGTGAAACCGATTTTATATACAATAAAATTAACTTTACTGAACAAGATTTTTTATATAGTAAAACTAACTTTACTGAAAGTTCACGCACTTAATTCTTAACAGTAAGAGGTGTTGGGACCATTGGACTGTCGGTGGCAATTGAACTGTACGGGACAGCCCTGAGCTGCGGTTGTGCTGGGGGTATACCTATTGATATACACAAACTGAGATCAGAGTGAAGTCAGTAGGGCCAGAGTGCAGATGTGCACTTAGGTTCTCTGTAGCAGTACTTATTATGTAATTTCTCTTAATGCATGTGCAATTGTTTAATTATTAACTCAGCACTTACGGATTGTAATTGTTTAATGCACATTTGATAATTATTCATTACAAGTACCTAGTAACTACTAATTGCGCGGTACTTCAATTGTAACAGACATTTATAATAGTCATTTGCTAGATTTGTCATGGTCAAATTAATCTAGTTATTTTGCAAACACTAGATTTCTAATGGACATTGCACACCCAACCTCATTCGCTCGATGACTTTCTAACAGGCAATAAAACAATTCTGTTTCTGATACCCAGAGCTCAATCGTGCGCCAGACAAAAGCTAGGCAAGCCTAAGCTGCTCCCGACACTAAGAGGTCAGTCTCGCATCAGACATCGAATAGGCCATTCATGATCTGAGTTTAGTCTGCAGTCGTGAGTGATGTGGAGCATTCATGCAATTGAGGTCAAGGTATTTGTGTATATTGTAATTATTTTTCTCTTTGTACTTATTGATTTCAGTTGTTTAAATAATTATTGTCCCTGAGCTTAATGTTATTAAATTTGCAAATGTCCAGTACTTCTCAATAAGTCATTGCTGTATTTTGTATTGGTAATTCGTTAGATTTCTGATGTTCAAAATGAAATTTGTTATTTTTCGATCACTAGATTTGTAAAAAAAAATTTAATTCATTAAATGTTAGTTTTGTAAATGTCTTTTTGCAGTCATTCAATTGTTGGATTTGTAATGTTCGAAATGCAATTCGTTATTATTCCTGGATTTGTAACAGTTAATCATTTAATTTGTAAAATTTCAGATTCGTAATTATCATTTCTCTAATTACCACAATTCCGACCTCATCCGTTCGTCGCCCTCCGACCAATCAAATCTACTATCCGTAAATTTCCCTTATGCCATTCTTCCACCAACAACCGACCGACCAATCACAGCACACCTCCAGGAGTAGGAGGTGAAAGTAGGGTAACACCAAAAGCCAATCACTGAACACCTCAGTGAATAGTAGGGGTGGAGGGGGCATAGCGAATCACAGCACACCTCAGGGAAGAGGGTGTTGTGGGGAGGGAGGGAGAGTACAACTTTGTATTCTTCCCTTCAAAAAGGGGTGGCATCAATTAGTTTCCTCGACCTCCCACCTACTCACCAGGTTATTCTTATTCCACATAGGCCATTATTACACGCATTGATACGGAACCCCCAGCTCCCACTTATCTGTTGTCTCTGAGCTCCGAATCATTAATCCTGTCCCACAGTAACCTTACTATTCTACTCTTCTGCAACTATGGCTCTACTATGTTGTTGCTCTGTATGCAACATATATTACACCTCCGTAATACTGTCTTGAGGTAGGGTCTTCGCTAGGGGGCAGCGCTTTTAATTCCACGTTCGAATGTTAATGGACATATGTTGTTATACGCCCATATACTTGGAAATACATACACTACACTTATGCTAGATTCTTAATATGTTTGCATAACACTAAACCATGTAATTCACAGCACCTTACTCTTACATCAACTAAAGTGGCAGTGTAGCGAGATACATATTATTAAAATTTTATACTTTACAAATTAACGTTTAAAAGCGCCGGGCAAATTTACATTCGCAGATTCACTTCCGGTAAAACAAGTCTGGAATCGAATCTGCGTAATATCCCTCTATAATATTGTTTGGTGGATAGAAAACTGTATGCAGCAGCGAATACAAAATTAGCAATTATTTTTGTAATCAGAAATAACCAATTTAAATATCACTTCGGAATATTTACTTCTTTATTAACAACACTTAGGCAGGGAGGATTCCTGCAAAGCATTTGAGGAGATATAAGTTTTTCAGTGGAGTTACCAGTTTCTCACTCGAGAAGGAATTCAATTATTTTGCATAGCAAATAAATCTATTTATATTAGTATATACTATTAAAGTGTTATTTCACTAAAATCCTAGGATATGACAAAAATAAATATGTTCAGAATCAATAGATATAAAAAATATATTTAAATACGATATAATGAATTTAGTTATTATAAACTAAACAAGGCAAAACAAATATAAAGAGTAATTAAACAAATATAATTGAGCAAAACTGATATGCCTACACGTGTCAACACTCTTTTTCTTTTCAGAGTATTAAAAAAAAAAAAAAAAAAAAAACCAGCGCTAGCGGTAACGCATTGTATTTTTATCTCTGCCTCAGCATTACTTATATTACAATACTCTATACTTTGTACAGCGTATGAATGGCTGTATTCTGACTTATTTATTGGCCTCATTCTGTGCGTTGTTTATACTTAATATAACACCGAACAGCAAGTCACATCAGATAATTCGAATAACATATTCAAATGTAAGCTGAAATGTAAAAATTTTATTTGTTAGCGATGTTAGTTCTTAGGCAATTTTTTAAAGTTTATTTGGTATTTAAGTACGTTCCTACTTCATATCTGCCTTCTTATATGCTTAAATGAAAATGATATTAATTGTTTAATCTCCACATATTCCTTACACGGGATTAAATTAAAGCATAATAAAACTATGCGAAAAGTTCGTCTGCATATTATAAATTACTCATAGCCATAATATATTTCCATCTATTTAGATATAGTCCTGAGGAAGATGATATGCAAACAGGAACAAAAACCCATTATATATTCATAGAAAGACTGGTAATATTTTCATGTGTTGCTACGTAAAATGGTTGGTTATTATGTATAGCTGAAAAAAGGTTTGCCATATCCCGATGCATAATAAGAAAGCTGCAATTTCATTTTAAATAACATTGTTTTTCGGTTTTACCACGTTACATTTTTTCATTGATAAAAGAACATATTTTCTGTAACTATCACGAGCGCCGGCTAGCTATAGTAGAATTGAACGATTTCCTATACTTACAATAATTACAATGTTTATTTTCAAAACTGGGAATGCAAGTGTTCCTTTCTTTGACTTATGTATAAATAATTCACTTAAACTTGCATGCGGTTCAGCGATGTTAGCGTATTGTATTCTTGTGATTATGAATACATAAACATTTAAATTTGTCTATCTTTTATTTAATTTTGTGTTGTTTAATCACAGGTTGATATACTGAAAAGAAATAATTTAACCGGTGTGATAACAAACAGCCAATTAAATTTTATGTGTAATAACAATGCATAAATTTATATTATAACATAAAGATGAGACATAATTTTACATTTCGTGACTAATGACATTTTTTCAAAAATGTTCTTGAGGTAGCGTCGCCTACTTCTGTTCCTCTCATTGGAACATTTCTGTATTGCCCTGCAAATACAGTGTAGTGTGCCACATTCGATGATATATATGTCTGTACACTACATTTCATTGCGTTGAGTCCAGTATTACTAAATGTTGAAATTTTCACAGTCAGCAGCGAAGTTATTTAATTTTAAAATGTATTTTTTATAAACATCTCTAAATAAACGGATCGGTGTGTCCATAGTTTGGTTGAGTAAAGTACATGCAAACAAAACCGTATAAAACTCCTTTAATTAAAAAATATTTCTCGTAAAGCCAGCACATTTTACTAACAATCTCGTGACTTAACTGAAGCTTCCACAGCTACATATTATAATAATTTTCCATATGTATATATGAAGGTTCTTATCTTCTTTTTGAACTCTTAGTAGAGAGTTCAAAGCAGGGGATTTTAACATACGCAAAAATTGGCCTATAACTAAACATTCATAATAACAGTAAATTACAGCAAAGAAATATCACAAAATTCTAAATAACTACTTTAAGTAAATTCAGAATATGTTCCTGACACTTGTCGCTTTTGATAATAATTAATATAACATAAATGTGAAGTGTTGTTTTCCACTTACCTTCAACAGAAATATGCTGATCTTAGAATGCTACATGAAGTTGTTTCTGCAGCAGAGCCAGCACAATATGTATGGAGAACCTGCAAACATAAAAAGTCGTAAATAACATTATTTACATTTTATGTAGCATCCTTTTGAATTCTTATTATTAGTCACTCTTTTTTAGACTATTTCCATCACAATCTATGTGTGCGCACGTGAGATATTTACAGACTATGTTTAAACGTTATCGCATTTTAATCCATAGTTACAGTATTGTAAAACTTTCAGAGATTCTTAAACTTTCATAAATTGAAGTGCAGCAGAATAATATTTCTCTGAAGACATTACGATTGGGAATTTATTACGTTGTTTACTATCATTAATTAAATAAATAGGAAATGAGCAGAATATGACAAACGTACAGTGTTCCCATGCAATCCTACACTGTGCCCATTCTATAAAAATGAGATCTTAGGATCTAACACAGTCTTGTTGTTTACGTGGGACGTGTTATTATATATTTAAACTATTTACCCATAAATAATTACTTATGATATGTTTGAAAAATCACATATTTCCAAAGTTGATTGACAAGTTGACTTCTGCGAAGAAAATTATCAAAACTAATAAAGCTTGTTTCCCCTTTTCCACAAGAGTCATTCTATTCATTCATTCATTCACATAACACTAAATCGTATTTTGACGCTGAAAGTAGTAGAGAGTAAGTGATATATAACATCTGTATGGTAGGTAGACTTGTAGTTGTAACTCTCTCGTTAATGAGTCACCTAGTGAACGTTTTAGGAAAGTATTAAGAGACTTTTCCTTAATAAGTTTTAATGTGCGAATTTTTAAGTACGCAAAATTTGCTACGTTACAAAATACCAGAAACCATATTAAACTAATTCGAGTCTGTATTATATCTCATGTGAGACTTTAAAAGGGTAAATAATAAGTTAATATTAATGACAGTTACAAATGCGAAACAAAACTTAAAAATACTCATGAGTTGTGCTCTATGCAATGACAGCCATTGTTTACAATTTTATCTTAAAAATAAGCTACGGTGAAAACGAAATGTAGCCTCCTTACTCATTCTTGCCCAAAAAAAATATCGCATCTAATATATAAGTGTTTCGTGTGAAATTTTGGTTTTTTCTCACAGAAATATTTTTAAAATATCATTCAAACTTTCAAGTGTTTACCTTTCGTTGCAGCTTAAACGTGAAATTGTAATATATATTCACAAAATTAACGATGCTGAATAAAAAATTTATCAGAAAAAATATTTATAAATACCTTAGTACGACTTCTGAAAGTAGCTAATAGCTGTATAAAAAAATTATTACATTTGTAACCAAAGTATTATGCATAAATTGTTAGTCATCGAACTCCAAAGGACCCCCAAGGAGAGCCAAGCAAGCATGATCTAAAAGTGAATAATTTTTGGTGCAATTTAATTTCACCCTTTTGGTTCAAATACCTCACCCACATAACGCCTCTGAAAAACGCCTAGAGAAATTCAGACATGTCAACTGCTACTAGAGCAACTTACTTTTATCCGAGTTACAGTCCAGATTTAACAAAACCCATATTAAGGCTTTACGGGTAGAGATTTTAACGATTTTTTTGAGTAACCGTCCGTGCAGCAACTGTCCATACCTGCATAAGGAAAGTAGCCCATCAAATGGGTGTTGGCCGCTGCCTTGTCTGGAACGTATTAAAAGACAACGAACTTCATCCGTACCATAAGCAAAGAATGCAGGCATTTTCCCCTGGTCATTACCCGTTGCGAGTAGCATTTTGTCACTGTTTATTAGCAGAAACAGATCTACACCCTGCTTTACCTGGACGTGCACTGAGAAAATGATTTTGTTGGCTCAAACAAAATTTGTTTGTCGCAACCAAATTATTTGTTTTTGTAGGGGCAAAGATACATTTTGTTGCTCGAAACAAATTATTTTGTCGGTTGTATTTGTTTGCTCCAACCAAATGCCTTGTTTACTTCAACCAAATGCCTTGCTTGGTTCAACCAAATGCCTTACTTGCTCCAACCAAATGCCTTGCTTGCTCCAACCAAATGCTTTGCTTGCTCCAACCAAATGCCTTGTTGGCCTTACCAAATACACCTTAACTTGGGGTCACATTACAATTCTCACAGTGACATCAGCACTCGTGATTCTGTAGTTCATTGTCATTTTCCAATTTTTCTTTTATTTGACATCAGGGTGGCTAGCAGTATTCCTACAACAAATTCCCTGACATTTTCAGATATCCTGTTACTTTTCCTCTATACAAATACATGGAAAAAATTTAAATTACTTCCTAGGGGTAGGCGAAGCTTCGAAAATATGAAATACGAATTAAATATTCTTAATATTCAGCTTCGTATTCGAAACCAAATTTTATTTTTCCAACTTTGAAACAGAAAAGTACTTTTGGACAACTTGAATTATTTATTATTCTTGACCAATAAAGCAGAAGACATTGTGGGTGGTACAACATGAACGTTTTTATTCGACAAATGCCATACCCATGGTTAGTGAATCATGAAAACATTACCTCAACTCAACAGAATGCTTACAAATTAGTCCAAACTGCATTTTGGTGTAAAATAAATGTCGCTGTGTAATTTTTCTCACATGATAAAACAGAATTGTCGAAAAAAACTTTTTATTATGAAACATTTCATTATCTTGCCAATCTTCATTCGGCACTAATCGGGAATATATATGTTTATTTCCCTCATGTCCAACAGTCGCTTAATGCATTAGGATGTGATAAATAGGAGAGTAAATTGCAAGTTTTACAAAATTAACTGCTTTAAAATTGCACCCATTGCGATTCGCATAACAGTAATATAACTATAAAAACAGGAACTACGCTTCTCCTCACGCCATTTTGAGTGGCCTCATAATAACCATATAGTGAACAGTGTCCCGTTTACCAAATCATAGAACAAGTTTTCTCTATTTCATATCAGCAGGGTAAAATCTGACAGACAATGTGACCAACCTACACAACATACTATGTAAACAGTAAATGCTTTCGTTAGTGAAGTACTCTATCATCTGATTAATTGCTGCGGGATGCACGTTGTTAAGTTGGCGATTTTGATGATGGCTTTAGGAGAAAATAGTGCTCAGAATTACAAAGTTGTAATGTTTATTAATTATACTTACTTTTATATTTTAAATTAGGTTTTTTAAGCAATATTAACTTTTTTGGCTTTTAGTAAATGAACTTTAAATAAAAACATGTTTAGAAATTTTTACAGCACGTACGAACAGTAAACGTCTCCAGCCAATGGCTAGTAATGTTTATGTTTCCAGTTTCTAGCCCAGTGATCGCCGTTGTGGGTGTGCTTTTTTCTCATTGTGTTTATACGAGTATCTTGTTGGTGTTGTCGGAATATTTTATCGGTAGTTAATTATTTGTTAGTTAATTATTTTTTATTTGTCTTTCGTCAAACATATTTGCTTGTATGTACCATGGTAGTGCATTCTCATAAGTGAAATGTAATATTAATTGGAACGTGTTAAACGCTTCGTAAAAAATGAAGTGAAGTTAGCTTCAAATCCCAGATTCAATCTGTCGCTGCCAACATTACCGTAAAAAAACACTAGTGACTTTTCTACTCTCCAGGAAATGTGTCGAGCAAAAACTTCACATGTCCCATCATCTTAAAAATAATTATTGAATTGGTAATTATACCTGCTAGCCAATAAACACCAAACAAAAAAAACTGTATTTTCTTACCATAGTTCGAGTTGTTTTAACAACCTGCCAAGTTGCCCCAGCAAGCCTTGATTCCTATTAAATTCTGCCCCCCCCCCCCCCCCCCGGTTCGGCAACACCACTGCATACACAACAGAGGTCGTGGGAGGAGGTTGCCGTGAGGCTGCTACTTAGTATTGTCCCTTATATTTGCATTTTGAAAGAGCACATTCGCCATGAATCTGATAAAGTCTGTAGTACACTGAGTAGCTGTTATTACAATACTGTGTGAATTCTTCTCTTTCATGGGTAATTTAAGGCCCTAAACTTGCCTACCAGAATCGCCTATTTGTTCTGAGTCACGAGCTTATCGGCTCTTAAACAAAATCTGGATTGCAGTCGCCATGAATCTGATACATTTTGTGCCAGAATGGGTAAGTTTTCTTACAACAGTCTGTGCAAAATAATGCTACATTGGAATTATTTGATTTTAGAATGCCTTAAACTTGCTTCCCAGAGTCGCGCACTCGTTCCGAGCCTTAAGTTTATCGGATCTTCGAAAAAAAAATTATGCTTATTCGCCATGAATCTGATACACTCAGTATTACGTAGTTTTCGCTCCAATATGTGCCACTAGTAACTTTTTCGTAAGGTTGGATGTTACCAGATATGCATGGTGCGCCACAATTTGAAGCTGGGATTAGAAGGTAACTTCAACTCGGTTTCGTAAAATCGCTCGATTCCACCATTTTCCTCAACTGCCGTCCGCAATGAAACTACACAAATATAATTAATGTATCTTAGTTTAAGTTTGTTGATTTCAGAAAACAAGTGCAGTGTTGATATTACTTAATGATTCTGCAAATAAATAATTAATACTATTGACGAACAAACGCAATTTTAGTGAAGTAAATTTGCAAGGATTACCATAGAAAAACACGTGTTCAAGTGGTTGCGAATTTTACAAACAGTAAGTTAACGTATTTCGTAAATAATGCATTTGTTAACTGTTACTATGATTATTGAAATACACATGGCTTCAAAAGCTGCACTTTCAAAACCTACGCGGGTTCGCTCCCGGATTTTCGCATGTGGGAATCGTGCTGGACGATGCCGCTTGCGGCGGGTTTTCTTGGGATACTCCCGTTTCCCCCATCCTTGCATTCCAACGCCGCTATATTCTTGGGCTCACGTCATGTCCTGTCCGGAGATGACGGGTATCTACGGGTCCCAGCTGGAAAGTCTGTCACTCGGAGGGTGTTGCTTCGCCCTGAGTCCGCCCCCCATACGCATGTATTTATTATTAATTTCTATATCGTAACTTCGAGTGTAAGGATAAAGTCGGTTAAAGTGTGTATGTATGTATGTATGTATATATATATATATATTGCTGCTTCTGTATGAATAGGAACAATGACATATGTATCGAGCTTTGTTTTTTCATTGAAGTTAACATTTTCGAAGTTACTATAATTTTAATGTTATTTCCATACGAGTGAAATTTTCCACTGCTCCATCAAAACAATATGCATTAAACTAAAGCCCCCTCCCCCTTTTCTGTTTCTTGTTTTCCCTTGAAATAAAATTAACAGAACCCCAACAAAGTTTACTTGGCAATTACAAAAAAAAAACAGTTTGAATGTCATTCTGGCTATAATATCCTACATTAATTACTGGACGGAAGTAAGCAGACGTCAGTCTCTCAGTGCCTGCTGTCTGTAAACACGAAGAAAGAGGAAAATGCAAGTTTGCGTTTGACTCAAACATTTGTTTACAATCGTCTTTTTGTTCAGTGAAAAAATAGCTGTGGTAGAATGATATATTGTGGCCGCACTGCTTTTACATAAATGTCAAAATTTACCCCACTTACACGAAATGGAACAGTTATCATGCATTTTTGTAAAAGACAAAAATGAAGCTCAAACAAAATTTAAATATACTTGACACCACAACGTTAGCTCATGTAATTTAATAATATTTACGAACGCAAAATAATATAATCATATTAGTTTTTACCACAGTGTTTGAAAACAAAATATTAATAAAAGTTACAAAAAATAATTACTGGGGTGTAAAATACGAGAACTGAAATTAATTATTCTGGTATGTAAGTTCCACAAATTGCTGAAAAAAATTGTAGTTACTTCTTATGTATTATTATTTTGCATTAAGGTCAGGAAATATGCTGATGAGATAAAAAATTATTTTTAACACTAAAATATGAATGTTTACTTTTAAATATTCGTTAAGCCTGGATTAATTTTCATCTTCTTATTTAGATTAGTTTAGCTTGAAAGGCAATGCGTGTGCTTACATGGTAAAAAAACTATGACAATTTTTATGTATATCAGTGGAAATCATTTCTTTTTTATCAGTATTTTACCTAGCTTGTAAAATTGTATGTATTTATTAAATTTAAAAAAACAATAATTTTTGGATTGTGTACTTGTTATTAAACACCTTTGATGAGATATTCAATTAGTATTCGTGAATATTTTAGAAAATTTGCTTCGAATTTGCTTCGAAATGAAATTTCTAGCTTCGCCCACCCCTATTAATTTCACGTTACTTCCCCAAATATTACCCTCATTTTGATAAAACTAATACATACATTGTTTATGGATACTTTTCTGTGCAATACAAATATTTATAAAGAACTGTATAGGAAAAGTAAAAAGACGGCACTTGAAAAAAAATTACAGTGAAATAGTAGCTCAGTGCCAGAAACAGTCTCAAAAATACAATACATAATACAATGTAGCAACTCGCTGAGAACTGCTACAAGTGTTCAAATTATTATTTAAGATATTTCATTTGCAAAATCTTAAGCTGCTGCCTAAAACCACACTTTGCACTACGTCAATGGTTGCTGTATCAGAAATAAAAAATAATTATGTCAAGAATGTAAGCATAATAAGAAATTTGCGTACTAAAGTAACGAAAACTAAAGTAACGGAATTTGTCTCTAAGATTTAAAATTTTACTCCAGTGATAGAATAAACCAAGATTATGCATTATACAATTCATAAGCTGGTATGTAGTAGAAGTGCAAGTTATCGAAACTAATTTTTTATTAAATTTATAACCACTTTATGTATATTCCATACTTGCCAACTCTCATTATTTAGGGGTAAGGTTCACTATTTTTGGATATCGCTCACGCTTGCACGCATTTACATGAAATCCTGATGATTATTTGCGATTTCTTTCACTTGAATGGTTTTAGGTGCGCGTGAGTCGATAGATCGGCGATTAATCGCAGAGAGATCGATTTCAGCTTCACTCGGGCGAAGAGGTCAATTCTTCTCGTTGCGGTTGGCATTGTCTGTGTAATGGAATGTGCTTTTGTCATCGTCATTAGGGAACTAATTCAAACAAGTGCCGTGTTTTGAGATAGGTCAGCTTTTTGGCGTTTGAAGGTTTCGTACTTCAGTTGTCCGTTATTATTAATGTAATCATTTGCGCGAGATTGCTGAGGTTATGTTATGTTGTGAATTTTCTGTTGACTTACGATATCTGAACAGACAACTAGTAAGAAACACTACAAAACAATATTTAACCGGGCCTATTCAGAAGAGTGTCTGCAAAATCATCACTTCACGGAAAGGTAAAACTTTGCGTTTTGTGCTGCATGCCGTTGTGATTTTTGACTTGCGCATGCAGGCCGAAACATTGTGTCTAAGCATTAACAAAGTAAGATACATCTTCATAATGTAAAATGCATAGAATCCAACAAGAAACTGACTTTTATATGTTAAGCTGGTGATAGTCGCGTTACTCGCTATGAACGTTTGTTTACATCATTTATTGTGGAACACGCTTTGCCTTTTGAGTTGTGCTGACCATACCAGTCAATTGTTCAGGAAAATGTTTCCAGACAGCGATATCACGAAGTACAGCTGTGCAAGAATCAAAACTACTGTTATTGTGGGTAAAATGGATTATAAAATTCACGCATCCGCTATCCAAATTTTAAAATATGTGCTTTTTACAGTTTCTACGAATGGGAGCAATCAGGGTGTTGTGAAACTCTATCCGATAGCGGTTACCGTTCATAATCAAGAAAAATTATAAATTGAAAGCCGTTTGCTGTGTGTGCTTGTTTTGGAAGGTGATTCAAATGGCTTAAATATTGGCCACGTCCTTCTTCAGAACATAAAAAAAATGGAATTCCTTATTCTATTTGTTTTGCCCTAGGTGCCGATAATGCCTCTGTGATGGTACGACAAAAAAGTGGAGTGGCCAGTGATCTGAAACGAGAAATTCCCAATTTAGTTGTAATTGGATGTCCTTGTTGCATAGTAAATTTAGCGGCAGGAAATACTGCTGCTTTTCTTCCAGTGAATGTGGATGAGATGTTGGTGGATATTTTTTATTATTTAGAGAAAAGTGAGAAGCGGAAAGAGAAAGTAAAAGAGTTCCAACAACTGCACAATACAGATACAAAGAAGAAAATCATAAAACATGTATGCATGCGCTGGTTGTCATTGGGTAAGTAGGTTGATTTAACAATGGTTACCATTGACAAGTTTTTTTCATTGAAGAAAGTAAATGTGCACACACTAGCTAGAGAACTGGATTCCTACAGAGCTATCACATTCCCAATTTGAAATATACTAAGTCTGGCATCCAGAATTCTGAATCTGATGTCGGTGTACATGAAAATTGTCATGACGTAAAGACAAATGTTAAGCCTACATCATCAAAGAAGTGACAGTTAGAATTCGTTATCAGCAATGTGAAGAAATCAAAGCAAAGGATGTGAAAAAGCTCAACTCAGACGAGAAAAATACAAAGACACCTGTCAGGAAATGTGAAAAAGAATTTTTATCTAGAGAAGAAAGAATTTTCATGTTCCTGTCATGTGATCTGAACAAAACATTCTGTTTGTTTCATTAGAATGTTATTCCTGGGTTTGAAAAAACAAACATTCTTTTGCAATCTGATGAACCTCATATTCATGTTCTAAAGTCAGTGTTGCTCGATTTATTCAGAAATTTAATTTCTAGATTACTCATTGCCTCGACAGTTAAATCATTCTGTGTTTTAGAATTTGACTGCCACGACAAAAATAAGTCAGTTATCGGATATGGATTTGGTGGTTGGCAGTGCAGCTTGCAGATCGTTGGAAAAGCTCCATCATAAACTAAAAGTTGTTTTTTTTTCCTCTGACAGGAAACAGTATATATATATATATATATATATATATATATATATATATCAGCATGTGATTATATGTATTACTAATTTCCCTTGAAAAGTGATGTGTTGTCACATGCTGAATTGGCAGATATTAATTCAGTTAGTGCTGCTTCTTTTTCAAGTTTAAGGTTTTTTGTGGAAAAATTTCTCTGTATATTGTGTAATGATAAAGAACTGGATTTAGATTCAGAGATAGACGCACTGAAAGCACAGTTCAGATCATCAATGGCAGACGTAGTTTTAGAAAAGCTTATCAAACTGAAGTCTGCCCATCGTGGGTTATGCTATGAGCAAGAATTTGATTCAAATTTTTTTAAAAAGGCCAAATCGGCAACATTCATGCCAGTGCGTAACTAAAAGTTGAATGGAATTTTTTGGTAACCTGTAACTGATTGCATTAAACAACTTCTGTTTTTAACGTATAGGTCTAGGGTGAAGTAAAATTCTTGTGTATCTGCTACTGAACAGTTTTTCTGACAGTATAATATAGTTGCAACTTTTAAGAATGTGTCTGGTTATGTGCAACAGTGTTCGTGTGTGTGTGTGTGTGTGAAGTAAGGTCCTATATGAACAAAACTGAAGATCGTCTGTGATGTGACTATGAAGTGTGTTCACCTGTATCTACTTCGACTAAATATTGTGTTGGATTGTATTATGCATTTCGTTTTGCCAAAAATAGGATACCTATAATTAATATTACGTTAAACAAGAATATGGCTGTGACATAAAGATACCTTGTACAAAAATCACATAAATTAAATAAAATTTACACCACACGAGAATCGGGAATTGAAATAAATAAGCAAAATGAACTGGGAAGCGAAATGAAATGAAATAGCCGGAAAGTTGATAACCCACTAAAATGAACATCCAGAAAATTTAATCAATTGACCCTGGATAAAAAAAAATCCTTGCACAACCTAACGTAAATAATATTTTTTCAAACTAGTGACTTCATTTCTGGTATTGTGGTGGGTAAATATTGAAATGCATGCAGCAATTTGTACTAATATTAGCGAGTATTTTATGCTTTAGTTTATTCAATATGAAATATGTTATTACGAAGTTCCAAAATTATGGTTCCTTCAGGTTTGTATTAACGAGGTTCTACAGAAATTTTGAAGAACCACTGTGGCATACAAACGATGCACAGAAAAGTGAGAAATTGTTTTTTAATTCATAAGTAGGCCTATTGTGAGAGTCATTTATAAGATGGACTCATCTCATATGCGGGTAGTTTGAAATGGCTAGCAGGGAAAATAAGGATACCAGCTGCAGTGGCCTCCAATTAAAAATACATTTTTAGTAGTGGTTATGGATACTTTTCCTTAGCGGAGGAAAAATTATCACTTTCCTGAGTTATTTGGAAGATTTTTACAATGGTTGTTAATGATTAAACGAAATACTTATTAAATGCGCCATTGCTTATGTCGTCAAAGAAAATGAATTGTGAGACACAAAACAAAAACTGAAAAATGAGAGTTGCTGTAGTCAAGAGATAAATATAAAATATATATATATATATATATATATATATATATATATAACAAATCTCTTAATGAATTTGGTCAGATTAATAATAAAATATAAAACCGAAACCATAAAACTAAATTGCAGAATAAATAACTAAACGAAGAAACTTAAATACTTACCTAGGACAACCCAGATAGGACAGCGGAGTGCTCAGATTGCAGAAAAGTTCGCATTAAAGTGTCGTTCCAATAAATTAGTAATATTCTTAACTTAATATTATTTGACTATAGTCAATTCAAGGTTCCTTTCAACTTTTCTGAAGCCTGGCCACGTGCTTAACTTGTACTTCCAGGATATTCCTCCCTCCACCTAATGCAAACTAAGCTTCATTGAGTCTAGAAAATTGCACCAAATGAACAGTGCACCGCAATCGTGTGCGCTGAGTTTAGCAATAATTTGCGTAAGAACTATTTTTTACTAGGTATTATAAACTCACCTATTTTCTCCCTGTTTTAATTATATTCATTATAAATTTAATTTAATTTATAGATCAAATGTAAGTAAAATATCAATTTAACGAAAATAAGGTACTTTTATAGTAACGCAAGTATGAAACGATTGTGATAAATGGCATAGGAAATAACCAAACACGTTAATTATGGGGTACATTTTTAAAGGTTTGTTTCAAAGAGTGTGAATAAACCAATAACAGACTATAGTACTTTACTTGCACCTTTCATTACCTTACATGAAATTGCTTTTAATTTTTTAACGCTTCAGTATAGGCCTTATATAATATTACATGTAATAAATATTAGTACTTCCTTTTTTTACATTATTTGATTAATTTATAGACTTCATGAGCGATTGGCTCGTGTTGAGGAAACTGAATATTTTATTTCTTTTACAGCTGTGAACTGTGTTATGTCACTTGGCGATATTTCTTCAACTAAGGTTAATTTCGTAAGAATTGTTGAACATAGACTTATTGTGTTTCAAATATGGTCTATATTATATTTGCTGTTACACACTGCTTTTGGAGTGTTAAATTCTTAATCACAGAGTATGTACCATATGGTTCCATTGAGAACCATCGAGTAACTCAATCAAATAATAACTTTTAAATAATTGTGTAGGGGAAAGTAGGCTAATTTGTTATATAGCTAAATTCGTGTAAATGTTTTCATAATGGTAACAGGCACAAGTGGTTGAAAGTATATTCCAAGCATGGCTTTCAGACCCCTGTGAATCCAAAGTAAAATGGAAGTTTAGCAGTGTACCACTGTGATTAACCAAAAAAACTATTAACGCTGGAATCCTTTAGAATTCAAATGCTCAGCAATTTGGAACCAGTAAAATTCATTTAAACCAAGATGTTAAGAACAGGCTGAAAAAAGAAATTGCTGTGCCAAGTTGATTGAATGATCCTGTAGCAGTCACATGCAACTCGAGATTCCACAAAAAATAATTAGAATTATTAAATTTAAGTGATCACTGTGTATCTACAAATTACATAATTTTTTTATGTAGGCCTAAATTCGTATTGCATTAGCAATGCTCTACAGCGTAATGTCGCGAACTAAACCACACTTAACGAAATTTACAAAACCCGCAATGGATAATCAGTTTACTTACATGCAAACACTTATAATATATCAGCTAAACTCCAATGTTGCAAATGTTTATTCGTCGCCTCGTTAGCCATGCTCAATTATTATAACCTCCATCCTCCACCATGCTCACACGGCCCTCAAAAATACAAATGGCGAACGTTTACATTCAACAAAACGGAAAACGTATATCAAACAAATGGTTTTGTGTTGACAACCCAATATTAAGTCGCCTCAAATATATAATTTGTTCAAAATATACCACGCGTAAATAAACAGATCATTTTGTTGACGTATTGTAACTAATTGATTGTGCCAACGAAATATTTCGATAACATACTGAAACAACCAAATATTTGATTGGCACAAACAAAAATGTTTTAAATTAATTAATTGGTTTCGTGAAACAATTTCATTAATTTGGGGCTTGGTTGTGCCAGCTAGCAAAATATCTTTTGCATGAAACAAACTTCATGCAAACAAATATATTTGGTTTAGTTAAACAAACCGTTTTCTCTGTGTGTATTGTTTACCGACGAGGCATTTTTGCTCAAGAGGGTGTATTCAATGCCCACAATAACCATGTTTGAGCACATGACAATCAATATGCTACGTTCAAACACGAGGCTCAGGATCTTTTGAGGTCAATTTGTGGGTAGGCATACTCGGCGAAAATTTGATTGAGATTTAAGTCCATCCGCTTAGCCTAGACGGACCGAAGTACTCACATTTTTTGCATGGGATGTTACCGGAACTTTTAGATGTGCTATTGTCTGTGCCAAACACGATGTGCTTCCAACAGATGGTGCCACAACCCTCTTTGCCGCAGCACCACGAAACCACATCACTACAGTGTTTGGCCACAGGTGAATAGGTAGGGATTGTCCGGTGCCTTGGGCCCCTCATTCACCCGACTTAACTACACTTGTTTTTTTTCTGTGGGGTCACATTAAAGACCTGGTGTTTGAAACGCCAGTTGAGAGTGAGGAGGATCTAGTAATGCGGATCGTTGAGGCTGCACATAGTGTCCGAGAAGAGCCGGGTAGTTTCCAGAGAATACGCGACTCAATGTTGCGTCGATGTGAATTGTACCACCAAGTTAGAGGGAGACATTCCGAACATCTGCTCTGAGGTAAGTAATGTACGTTTGTCCGTTTTCATTAACTGCAGCTAAACTCTAAACACAATGCAGGCAGTGTGGCATGTTTACGCTCGAATATCCGGGTGGCTGAAAGCCGATCTGTAAGCACGTGCAGAGCCCAAACCAATCACCGCAGACCCACCGTTCCCATGTACGAAACACCCACCAACAGACGGACGGACACAAGGAAGACAGAGAGGATAGTCGCGCAGACAAAACCTCAGCAAATGCCGTGTAACGCCGAAATTAAACACCGCACACCTATAGTTCCTATGTTAACAATATTGGTTTTTGTGGCCTCTAATATGTACTTATCTCATTAAACATCTGTGAAGTTGCACCTAAAACCTCAGTACATCACAAATTTTGAAGGAACGAAAAATATATGTAAACGCCACAATACATGTCTGCTGCTATTATTAAATTGTTCAATGGGAATATTCCCGGTTGAGACACTTATGTTGATGTAATGTCCATGACCTTGTTGCATACTTGGGATTTAAAAGATGGATTACATCCGTATTTAAAAATTAACTTTTCACATTATTCAGAGACTCGGGGTTCCATATCCAGTAATTACAATGCACTGGTGCTCCAGACCCAACTTCAAAGAAAAGTACCGCTCTTAATACAACATACCTCATATATTTTGCTCATTCTTTTTTCGTAATTAACCTGTAGAATAAGTTTATTGGTTTAAATGAGGGTACTGCAAAAGCACAAACCGACTGGTTTTTAGAAGCAATCGAGTTGGATTCCAAGACGAGACGTTCGTTAAACCTCGTTAACCACACACATGAAATTGCTTTTACGAGACGAAAAATGATTTAGGTATGAGATTTTGCTAGCAAACTCTCGTTCAATAATATCAACCCGATGTATACGAAACGAGTTCACACACAGTTTTAACAGGAAATTTCTAGCAAAATTTTTCCTTCCGTTAGTGCAGTTAATGGCCTGTGAAAATGTAACTAGTAGGGTGTTAATATGAAAACTCCTTTACGCTTAGTTTTGTAATAACATCGGGGGTATTGATTTACATTAAAGAGAATAATTCAGCTATCACACCACAATATGCACTCTACTGTATTATTTTTAAAAATAATTACTGTTCTTGACAACAATATATATCACCAAATCCCTTTTCGCGCGGGATAAATAAGCAATATATTATCTCTCTCATTGAAATGTAGGATGTCAAAATGACCGCTATATATAGGCCGATACATTCGGATATTCCGTGCAACCTGCGTTAGAAAGACATGTCCTATTTTAAAGATATGCCGTGCACGCGAAACACTCCAACAAATTTTAGTACAGGGTAGGCATTTTTCACGAGTATTGGAAGTCACGGCATTATGGAGAAGCTGCACAAAAGTCAACAAAATATAAATCAAATTAATTGCGAATTATCTTAATTTTTGTGTGCAAGTAGGGTTAACTGTGATAAGAGTTCGCTAAGACAATTTCGGATTACCAATTTACGGTTTATAATACCCGTTATGCTATGGATGGGTGCGAATTTTTTTAAAATCTATATTGATGCTTAAAATTGAAGTCATATTTCTGCAGTCATTTCTGGAATGCTGCAAATAGGTAAATAAATATTAATATAATAAATAAATAAATTATGAATTTAAAAAAATTGCAAAATTATTAAACAAAGCACAACTCTTAAGTAGTAGGATTATGCCGAAGTTAGGACAGACAGTCTTTAGGCAGAAGCGCAAGTCTTACAGCCACCATCTTAGAATTTCCCATTTTTTCCTTCAAAATGGCTTGTTTTCCCTCAAAATCGCTGATTTTACACTCAAAAAATCAGACTTTTTCATTTAAAATTTATACATTTTTCCCTACATATTTGCCATACTTCCTTAAACAAAAGCCTTTCCCTAGAATATGCAGTAGCGAACATGGTTTTTTTTTTAAATTAGCTAATTCAGGTGATTTGTGGGGTCCTTTCATATTTACAAGCTATCATTGTCTTTATTTTCATGCCCTGCCATTCCATCATCTCTCTCTCTCTCTCTCTCTCTCTCTCTCTCTCTCTCTCATTACATTTATTTCTCTCTTAGTTTTCTCTCTCTATTCATCTCTTTCTCACTTGTATCACTCTCTTTGAATCTATTTCTCTCTTTTATCTCTCTCATTCAATCTATTACTCTCTTATTTCTCTTTCTTATTCCAGCTGTTTCTCTCTTGTCTCTCTCATTCGATCTCTTCTTCTCTTTCCTTTCTCTCTTGTCACTATCATGGTATACCGTTTGTCACCATCATTCGACCCCATCCTCTACGTAATTGCTTCATTGCCTACTAGAGTGCGCAAATTACCAGTGCATAGGCCTATATATATTTACGAATATAAAGATGTAATTTTCTGTACACAAGAAGGTATATATTTTTTTATTGTTAAGTACATTCCATGCAGGACTTTGTAAAAAATATTCAAAATTTTAAAACTTGATTTTAAAAACTAATTCAATCGATTTTTTTAATATTTACTTTATTCCATTTGTTTTTACTGTTCCACAAAATAAAATATTTAATATAAATTTAAGTCATCTAGCCTTCTAACCACGCACACACGCACCGGCAGGCACGCGAGTCAGATGCACAGGTTGAAAACATCCAAAGAGTGCTGGCTACAGTAAAACTGCGGGGAATAGGGGCCAAGCGTAATTGTCCCCCGAGGCAAGAGCATGCAAACAAATTGTGTTCGCATATCAGCATACTCTAATCAATCAGAAATCTAGGAATCAATTCATTTATAAATAATAATTATTTTATTAAAATGCATATTATTTATAATTTAAAAAAATGCCCAAATATTTGAAAAATACTTTTAAATATATCGGAAATAGATTTTTAATAAAAAATTGGTTTAAAAAATTTCAATCATGTAAGTTTCACATTTTGCCATGACAGCTGATAGTAATAAAGAAAAGAATAATGCCTCATGTAGTGAAGGTATTCTAACTCACACCCCCACAGAGAGAAGTCTAGTATGCTAACCACTGAACCACCAAAAGCTGATATCAAAAGAGAGTGCTTAAATGTTGTATTAATATGCCTTTCGTTCCTTTCTGAATATTATGTACCCAAGCCCACATAATTTTCTTTTTATATTAATTTAAATAATTATTTAGCATGTCTTGTCCTCGAAAGTGAGGACATAAACACATTTATAACGAGGTCAACATAATTTATGAACTATTATGACCAATTTCCGCAAATTAACTTCTCAACTGACATTTCTAGTTCCAGGTATATGTGTTTGTATGTATTTACATATGTGTGTAAAGGCCTTTTATAACCATAGCGATTAGCCCGTATATTTGATGCATAATTATATTTTTAATGAAAATTTTTATAATATTCTAATTGCCCTACGATAAAGTTTTAATGATAAATAATATATTAAATTTTAATGTTTTTAAATTTACTTAAATATAGTTATAAAAAGCACTAAAAAATGAGCCTGGCTACCTATATATATGTTGAAGTTGACTTTACCTCCTGCATTTGTTTCTAGTAACCCTATTACATATCATAGCCATAGTGGTATGTCATATAAAACTCGGTATTTATAATTGGATTTTAAAATTCCTTGAATATTTTTTTTTGTTGTACTGAAATTGTACATGAAGTACATAGGAAAAATGCAAAACGTTCTCTGAACTTCATTTCAGGTCTCCTCTCTTTAAGTTTAGTTATTATATGGTGTCGTTATCTGTTAATTATTCATTATCTCGATGGTTTGGTAGGAATAAAAGTACCCTACGAAACATTTATTAAATATATGTATATGTGACTGAAACAAGCGCCATCATATTCTCTATATCAGTGAAGTAGGCAGGATATAACAGTAGCGAGAAATTAAATAAATATTTTTATTCATATTATAAATATATGCATACATCAGACCAGAAAACAAACATAAAAAAAGAATTCTTAAATTTATTCACACCACACATATCGCATCTTTACAGCATCATGCCCATTGTTCATGTAGGGAATACAATTTGCTTATATACATCTCAAGGCAGTTTACAAAAGCAAGCCACCACCAGAACCGTTAGCCATATATTCTTCCTCTTCAGGACAAAGTTTTTCTTTCAAGGCATCTACAGCCCCTGGGTTACTATCAACATTGTAAAGTGCTCGATTCGCAGTCTTAAATGTTCAGCGACTGATGGCTTTATCCAAAGGCTGAGGCTTTTCGTTGGTGCATTGCAGCCAAACATTATACTTCAGGGGACCATCTTCAAATTCTTGCGTTAATTGATTTGTTATCCTTTGGTCAATGCGATCAAGGCATGTACATGTTTTTTTTGCAACAAAGTTATACCCAATCATATAATCTTTCAAAGTTCCCTTAAATGCTGATTGTTAACATATAATCCATTCGATGTGGTTTCGCCAACAGCTAGTAGAGGTCATTTCTTAGCTGCTGAAACTCGGCCTTTACAGTTCTTAATGCCATGTTTGAACAAATGCTTGCACTTGATGCATTGCTGCATATCACAGGAAGTTCTTTTTACACAAGCAGTTTTTTCTTTCTTCCTTACACTTTGGCTGTAGGCAAACAGTAACGAAACCTTGGCGAAGTCGTCTATGAGAGCATTGCTATAGGTGTCCCATCCGAAGAAATCGATGGTGCTGTCGGTGTCATGACTGAAGAAGTCGATGGCGATGCTGCTGCAGGTTCCCAATTTGAAGAAGTTGATAGCACTGTTCCAATCTCAGGTGTTGATGGACCAGCAACATTTGGCTCCATACTATATTCCAGTGGTTTACACGAGATGAGACGAAGTGTCTTCCACGATTGGCACTGTCAAACTATACTACCTAACTAGAACCCAGCGGCGTATATGCTCACAAGCAAGCACCTTGAAACGCAATATTCCACACACCATAACTCAAGTTTACAGAAACAATAGAGTTCAAATAGAGTTTAAACCACCCGAAACACACAAAACCTCCCTGCCATCCGCTCTACCAACCAACATCAGGCGAAATATACTCATATTTCATAGATATTTCTATAACTCAAGAATCCATCAACCATTCAGTTCACACTGACTTAAACAAAAATGTACTTGCTACTCATACTTTATGCTCTACTGGTCGACACCAGCCAAATGATTAATAGTTATTTTAACAACCATCAATTGTAACCCAATTCATAGCAGACTACATGAAACACCCATTTCCTATAACCAATTAAATATTTTATTCTACAACACCACCCAATACAACAGGAACAATATCCATCATAACTCAAGTGTACCAAAGAACTATACAGCCGAGGCCAGCCCATAAGCTAACAACCATTTCACACCACACAACACACTATAATGGAACCATACCTCGACTATTCGTCAACACAGACCATACAAAGCAAACATACAGTCCATACCAATGACACAATCAACTTCTCATATCTGCCATCCACCTTACCGACTGACATCAGTCAAAATACACTGACTACCCATACCTTGACTATAAATCAAGCCTCCTTTAAGATACAGGACTAGCCGACACACACCATTCTGTTCACAACATTCAATATACACCAACAATCACAAGACAGATATACTCGAAAAGCATATAACTCACAAACTATCCATATCAACCCAAGTGTACCAAGCAAATTTATAGTCCAGATCAACCCGCAACACAAAACTTCTTACAATTTGCCAAACTAACATAACTTAACGTAGTGAAGCTCAAAATTCCTAACCTAACACACCAAAGGCTAGAAAAAAAAACAAATAACCTTATTTACCATAGTCCAGTTAACAATTATACTTATCCTCAGCACACTTCAAACAAACTGCTGATATTAGCACCTCGAGTAACTATCACCTCACAATTACAAATGAACTGTCGAATCAAGCAGAATTAAATTTAAAACCCAATATAGCCAAAAAGTGTATCAGACACCATCACATCTACCCAAGCAACTCTACATTCAAAGCGAGCCCATCCTATATAATAAGTAGGCGATCTCTGTCTGTCTGTCTATCTGTCTGTCCGTCTTTAATACCGCGAAGTCCGTTCAAACTCAAGAGAAATTCTTCAAATTTTGCAGAGTGAATCCTCAGGGTAAAATACAGGTCAAATTCGAATTTCAGCAAGGTCAGATTATTTAATAATTGCCTTTTACCCTAAAAATTTATTTTTAAATTACATTTTGTATTAATGCATAGAGAATATTGCATAAAAATATAAGTATAATGGAACAAAATTTTTGTTTACTTTAAATGTTTAACTTCAATGTTGAGTTAATTAAGTGCGACCACAGTGGCTCATTGGATAGAGCTGTATGAAGTTTCGCCTTAGTGGCTCAGTGGATAGAGCAATTCCTAGTGTGGCATTAGTGGCTCAGTGGATAGAGAGATTTCAAGTGGGGCCGCAGTGGCTTAGTGGATAGAGCGATTCCAAGAGGGGCCTTAGAGGCTCAGTGGAGAGAACCATATTAAGTGGGGCCGCAGTGGCATAGTGGATAGAATTGTATCAAGTGGGGTCGCAGTGGCCAAGTGGATAGAGCGATTAATGGGGCCTTAAATTATGTTAATTGGGGCCACAGTGGCTAAGTGGATAGGAAAGTATTAAATGGGACCGCAGTCGCTTCAATGTTGAGTTAATTTCACATAATTTCATTATTATATATATATATCTATACACACATATATGCAATATTTCTTTCTGTCTTTGTATGATAACATATTTTTTAACATGGTAACTGTTCTGGCCCCGTGGCAATATAAAAAAAAGGTTACGGGCTGGGTCCCCTAGTATCACAATAATCCTTGCCATCTGTCAATGTAACATAATCGACTGATACCAGCCACTATGTTATGACATCACCCAACAACTATTTGGACCCAGAGAACCTTGACATTTGACTTTGACTCCAGTGACCTTTGACCTGTAACACCAAACCAATGTCTCACAAGTTTTATAAAATAATAAAATAGAAAATTACCTATAAAAAATTATTCAAATTTTTGTTTTCTCTTAATCCTTAGATTAATCAGGTGACATTTAGGAGTCAATAAGGAGTCATTAGATGCCATTCAGGAGCCAGCCTGCAACAGGAGGAGGGTGAGTCAATTGGAGCTTATTAGGTGTGATTATGGGCGGTGATGGTTGTGGTAGTGAATGCGGAGGTGGTGGAAATCAAACAAGTGGTTAAATTATTATTGGCTATGTATTGTAGCAATCGGTAAACTGTTTCCCGAGATATGAAATAAAAATGTTATTTAGTCGTGTGGCTCTATCTTACAAATTGGCGGACAAAAGTGACTCCGTGTAAACACATTTGAGGATTTTTATTTATACGCCCAGCAAACAAAGATAATTTGGAACTGAAGAAATGTTTTAGAAGATATAGCATACCATGCTAAATTAGCTATATTGTCGCCATTTGAAAATAATTACCTGACATAATTGAAACAGATTTGTACATATCAACTGCAGCGGTACTATTTGACTGCCAAATTTGGTAGGAATTTGTCAATTGTTTCGCGAAAAATACGCATAATCTTGATTGAATAATCTAGCGCTGGCTTACAAAATGGTGGGCAAATGGATTTTTTTATTATTTGATGCTTGTAGTTGATACAATCAGCGTACGAAATTTGGTTGAGATTGGTAAAATGGTGTGGTAGATATACCAAATAAACCTACAATATTTGCATGAACACCATTTTTTAAATATGTTCCTGATAAAGTCAGTTTGCTTATATTTATTTGGACTGTCATACTATTACTAGCTTGCCAGATTTGAAGAAAATTGGATTAGTAGTTTTTGAGATAAAACATAAAAGCTTTATTTTTTCATGTAGTGCTCTCTCCAAAATGACGGACGAAAGTGGTTGACATTTGGCTTATATGGTGCTTGTAATAGATACATTTAGCGTACAAAATTTGGTTCGAATAGTTCACACTGTATGGCAATAATACCTAATAATGCTTAAAATGTTTGTATGGCTGCCATATGAAAATGAGTGTCTACTTAATCGTAGTATCACTTACGCGCCAACGTGGTGAAAAGAGATTTAGTAGTTTTAGAGGTATAACGTAAAAGCTTAATTTTTTCATTTGTCGCTGTCTTCAAAAGTTACATACCAAAAACAGTATTCAGCTTTGAATTTAATGCCTACGAAATGCGCTATCAGCAAACGAATTTTTTTTATAATTGGTCAAATAGTTTACGAAATATGGCATATCGCCCTAAATTTTAAAACAGGTGCCGTTTCAAAGTAAGTGCCCGGCGTGGTAGAAAACTATGAAATTTAGGTTTCCTTGCTGAGTACTATAAATGTACCGAGTTTGGTGAAATTCAGTTCACTCTTTCAAAAATTGAAGCGTGATGGGGGGCAGAAGGCACACAAAAATACACACAGACACAGAAAAACACAGACACAAACACATATAAACGTACACACACACACAGATCAGAAAGTGATATCATAAGGCTTTCTTTCCTTCGGAAATTATGCAACTAAAATTTTTTTGCAATACCACTGGGAATAATGAAACGATCACCACCAAATTTGAAAAACAATTATAACTGTGGCAGGCTATGAAATTGGTGTGATTAAATAAGTCAGACACTTTTGTTTTTAATAAAAGCCAAATAAATATTTAAGCCAGATATACTATATACATGAAAACATTTTACAAAATTAAAATTAACTTTGTATGCTGACAGTATTTATTTCAATAATCATGTGTGTATATACCAAGCATATGTTGTTCGCGATTTTGTATCGTAGCACCAGTGAAATAATAATTTTTTTTCACATATTAAAAAAAATGTCATTACTCCTAGTAAAAATTACAATTAATATTACTGTTGTGCTATACCGTGTAAATTAATATGTTTTAAGTGGGTCAGGCACCTATTTTAAATTTGCCAGTTAAATAAATGTTTTGTTTAAGTATACTATATCTTCAAAACTAACGAACATTTTAAAACTTATTTTGTATGCTCACATTTCCCTGCCATTTTGTAAAATAGTACCATATTAACAAAATAATATTTTAATGTAATATCTCGTGAAACAATCAGGTGATTCCCACCAATTTAGGCAACAAGACCAAATTTCATAGTCCATCTTAATTTTTAAGTGTTAATGGGATTGTTGAATATTTTCACTATAAAACAATTAAGATTATTTTTAGTTAGTATGGCCACTCAACTTAATACGCCAGCATTATCTATGACAAACGTCTACTGTGCTAATGCATAACACTTTTCCCGCATTTATGTGGTGGTATCTTCAATATTAGAAAACAAAACGGAGATATATTTGCACTTTCTACATTTGTTAAAAAATACTGTTACATATTAAGTCGGTTGAAACTATTGGGATAAGTGACATGTTGACATAAAATTTTCATATGGATGTGATTTTGAAAATAGGCGACTTCTCAATGAGTCATTCCCTGTAAATTAGATAAACTTAAAAATCCCAACTTGTAACAGGGGTCTGGTAGTTACCAGTTTGTAGTTTCCCAAAATAGGACACGAGAACTAAATTTTTTATGTGGTGATATATTCCAAAATGGCAAACAAATTAGTAATTGTATTCTCTCATTTGATGCTTGCACGTGTATTGTCAGTACGAAATTAGGTTGAAATTGGTCACAATGTTTCGTAGATATATCATGCTACTTTAAAATGTTTATATGGACGATATTTTGAAATTAAGCGTTTGATCCTCTTAGATCGGAGTCTATCAGATTATATAGCTTACCTCAGTATAACTTGTTTGCAAAATATTGAAGTAAATGGTTGATTCTTTCCCAAGATATGACAAAACTTTACTTATTCAAGTGGCATTAGTTTAAAAAATGGCGGACAAAACCGTCTCTGCATAGACACCACCAGCATAATAAGTTCAGTTGAAATGTTTTGCGTGGTTTCACATATATAAAACTGTATTTTAAATTCTTTATATGCCTGCCATTTTGTAAAACAATAAACTGAATATCTAAAACTAATCAGTTTATATGACCTACCGTAGAATTACTAGAGTACCATATTTTGTTTAAACCGGTGAAATAGTTCCCGAGATATTTTTTTAATAACTTATTAGTTAAATTCGCACTCTCTTCCAAAATGGCAGATCAATAACTTTATAAGTTTACAAATTCACAGCTTACAGCATGCACTGCCAATGTACCCAATTTTGTTTAGATCTGGGGAATTTTGCCCGAGGTATATAATAAAAAACTTTATTTATTACATTTGCACTATTTTACAAAATGGCAGAATAATAACATTATAGGTTTTATAATTCAACGCTTGCATCATGCAATGTTAACTTACAAGATTTTGTTTAAATCTGTTGAACGGTTCTCGATATATAATGGGAAAGCTTAATTGATTAAATTTTAACTTCCTTCGAAAATAGCGCACAAATTACTTTATCGGTTTCTAAATTAAATACTTTCATCATGACCTTCCAAAGTATAAAATTTGGCTTAAATATCTGATTGGAAAACATAGTGGGCTAAAATGAAAAAAAAAAAAAATGCTGCCATTTTAAAAATAAGTACCCAGCGTTATAAAAACTTGTTAACTTCAGATGTCCTCCCTAAATACTATATGTGAACGTAGTTTGGTTAAATTCAGATGTCGGTTCTAAATTTTATTAAGGGTGGGACAAACATTCCAGGCAGTCATCCAGGTGAGTGAACTTTTTATTTAATAGTCAAATTATCTATGCCACTATAATTTAGTAAGTAGTAAAGGAAAATGTACATAAATTTCAATAATTTAAAATAAAAATTTTCTGTATAATTCTCAATGAAATTTACAATAGTATAAATTTTTTAACTATACGACTTTTCAAAATCGAACGAAGGATAAATTTTAATAACAGCAGAAAGGACTTCAATACTGATTGTCCTGTCTGAATCACTCATCTCAGGCAGACTCCAGGTTTCACTAAAAAAAACATCAATTATGCTTTTAGAATGTGAACACTATGACATGCGTGACAAATCTGATTCTGTACCACTCGTCAAGCAGGAATCCCGTAATACATTACTCATTTCAGTTTTCAAGTAAGTATAAGCATGTCTTTCTTGTTATCCTATGTAACTCGTGGGCAGATAATTTCCATTTATATTAAAGCTTCATACATATTTCCTCTTGTTTTCCTGTATATATAAAGTTTAATTGGAATATTGATTCAGAGATACATAATTCTGCATATGTTTGTAGTTGGTCAGTAACTCTTGTTGATATTCAAATGAAATTGTGCAAAGTTAAAACAAAATTTTGTAACATGACGTTTTTTTACCACTGAAGTAATACACGTTTGTTGATTTTCTTTACTGGTATTTTGATATTTATAACCCTGATTAATGCCAACTGTGATAATTTAAGAAGGGTGTTATATATATATATATATATATATATATATATATATATATATATATATATATATATATATATATATATAATATAATGTAATAATCATCTACATGATAAAACTAGACACTTATGTAGTTTACAATATATATCAAACAGTAACGTCAACAAAAAACTGTAGCTTGGGATACACACAGATAATAAGGCGTGTTTGTTATAAATGTTCTACTGTGTTACTTAACCTTGTGTATGTGTTTGTGGATCCTTTCGACTTCTTCCACACTGTCATGTGTTATATTTAAATAGTGCGCGTAGTTCCAAGTGTGTCTGGAGTTGAGAAACGTTATATTATAGTTTTAACATGTCCGGTTTTTAAGCTGGGCATATGTTTGGCTTTGTCTTTCCCAATGTAGTCACTAGATGACGGCGTCAACTGTATTTGAAATTGCCTTGGTAAGTGATTAGTTTACATCACAGTGGTAGTTCAAATAAGGGTAACGGTCATAGTATAATAAAGTGCAGTGTTACGTTCACGAGTATTTTTGACCAGCCATGAGGTTAGAAATAAGTTGAGTGATGATTTATTTGAAAACTGACAATTGCTTTTTTACTTACACTGTACATATGCAAAAATATAACTAATTTAGTAGAACATGGCGTTTTTTTCTGCATAACGTCGTTGATGTTCAAGCCATTTTCAGTTACGAGGTAAGTATTTTAGCGTTTTTGCTGACAATGTTTTTGATGGTGGTAGAGTGAGCAAGTGAAAATTTTTGGGCGGCTTCTAACAGCAATGTCTTTATAGCCGATGAGGGTGATTGAGGTGAGTATAGAACAGCCCCGGGATGAAAGAGCTGGGGAAACGGAAGATTCCCAAGTAAAACCACCGAACAGCGGCATTTTCCGGCACGATTCCCACATGCAGAAATCCGGGAGTGAACCGGCCGGATGTTGAACCCGTTTCGCCTTGGCGGGAGACGAGCAGGATAACTAGTCAGCCACGGCAGCCCCGATGGTAGAAGGTTTCTATATTCTATTTATTAGAGGGTTGCAACTGTTAGGATTTTGTACCACCTGCTACCTAGCTCCAGGTAAACTAATCCACGCTATATCTGCACCACTCTGCTTCCTGAAGCATGGGCGCCACGGAGCGCACCAATTTACCTGCTTCGTACGTTTTTTCCTGCTTTGAACTTATCTGGTGACTTTATATGAAGTAGGTAAAACCGTACGAATTTGGTAAATTGGCGTGCCCTCCTTCTGGAATCAGTGGCACAGATATTGTATGAATTCACTTTCCTGGAGCCATTTGCGGTAATTTTTAAATATATATTTAATGCTATTTGGTGGTATTCCTCGTGGCATTATTTCCTCCGATTTTTTTCACTACTATCACCCCACTATTTCCCAGCTCGTCATTGACCTCCACGAAACAGGCATTCACAGTATATAGGCCTAATAAGAATTTACTTATTATTTAATTATTTATAGTATTTTGTATTATATATATATATATAATTTTTTTTATTTTAGAAATTTCACAAACGCCGCTATTATTTACGATTACTAGTAATCTGAAATACCTATGTGTAAAAAAATTCTTGCAGTAAGGGTGAATACCAGGAGAACTGCATGGTAAACATGTTTAAAAAATTGAGTGGAGAATTATAGAATAGTAAATAAATTCACTGTATAAATAAACATTCAATTTTCATTTTTCAAGAAAAAAGGTTCTTATTACAACAAGAAAATTTGCAAGAACACGACTAAATGCATGAAATGGTATCCAGTATTTCGGAGAGAAAGAGTTAATCTCGAGTTACAGTACTCCAACCAAGAAGACACAATGATTGGATTACGACGTCCCAACCAAGCATAAAATCTTTACTACTATTTTGGCTGGTGTTCACAATTCCCTGACAATATACAGATTTCTTTTTATCATTTCTCGTGAAACAATTGACACATTCCTACCGATTTTGGCAATTAAGTAGTACTGCGGAATTTAATTCCTACAAACATGTTTCAAGTATATCAGGCAGTTATTTTAAAAATGGCATTCAAATAATTATTTTGCCATAGTAGGGCCTGTGCTTTATCTTTGAAAAAATTTAATCAATTCCAAATTTACTTTATATGCTAGGAGTATATATAAAACATTAAATGTGTCTACATGGAGCCTCTTTTTACGCCATTTTGTAAGATAGTGCTTCATGAATAAATTGAGCTTTTCAGTTATATATCGAAAATTACTCAACCAAGTTTCACCAAATTTGGCACGTTGTTACGATGCCTCGTCACGTGACTTGGGGCCTAGTGTTTTTATGACAAGATTGGCAACTGTTGGTTGCCGTGGCGCGACTGTAGAGTGCTTTTATTCTTAGTATTTTTTTATCGGGAGGCCAATTATTATTTTGCTATTGTATACACACTGTATTGAAATATTTAATATTTTTTGAATTTATTAATCTTATTTGCTTATTGTGTTTTTATTTTATGCTCGTGTATTTCAAATACTACTTCATTGTAACGTGCGCAGTTTAAACGATTGTTAGGGCGATCGCCACCAGGTGGGCTACGTGTCGCGTACCGTGGCGCTGTACTGGCGAGGACCTAGCTGCTGACGCCCGTTGCAAGGAACACGAGTAATGTGCGATGTTCCACGCATCACGCGACCGGTGCCAAACTTTGGCAGGCGATATGCGAATCAAGACGCTTTCGGGCTGGAATGTATTGCACGTATTGTAAAAGTATGAAGTTGCTAGCTTAGTGTAAAAACTGCACATTTATTATTATGGTTTAACTTAATGCTACGCCCTTGCCATCGCAGAAGTGTGCGGGTATTGTTGTAATGTTTTTTGAAAACTTGTTCCTGGATGCAATTGCTGGGAGTGATCGATAATTGTGTGCAGCAACGTATTTGTAGCATGCAATACTTTTAATCGTACGTGGCTGGTGTGTGCACAAATGCTACGATCGTCGGGGCGCATTCAATCCGCCGGAGATGTGGTCAGCTGACGAGCTGTGCGACCAAGTTGTCCTGGCTGCGCTGTGGCCTGGAACACGGCCCAAAAACCAGGATTTTCCTGGGGATGTGTATTTTCCCGTTCTGCTACGTCATTGCTGAATTACCAGGTATGAGAAAAGCGAAATTTGGGGGTCTCCAGTATTGTCTGGGCCGTATATTTTCTACAAGTTTTACGTCATCAAAGTGTTGTAAAAGTTTGCGATTCGGAGCACATCATGTCTGCGACCATCTTTTACTGTGACACGTAATATTAACTGTATTTAAAAGCCAGGAATATTTTATTAATTGTGTGGCCCGTAAACGTAATTTTTCAATATAGTTACCACTACAGTATTTCATTTAGAAGCGTAAATGCTTGATACGTATGGTACGGAGTGTGAAAGTAAGTGAAAATTGCAGACTTTAAAAAATTAATAAATAAAATAACTTGCAATTTTAACTGAAAATTAGTGTACGCTATCAGTTACTGTTTCCGTCCTCCTCCTGCGTATCTGACAGCTACAAATATTAATATTGAACATATTGCCTATTGTGTGAATAATGAGACTGCGCAATGTTTACACCGATACTCTAGTAATAAACTTAACAACGAGTTGGCTACCTGCTCTTCAGAGATTTTGTTTGGAGGTTTAGGGTACTTTTGTCAAAGTGAGGTAGCATTTGAGTTTCCAGAAACCTGTGCCGGGTAGAAGGCGGCTCAACATGAATAATACTATGGCAGGGAATGTAAATACAAATAAATAAACTTTATTAGACACTTGTTTTTAAATGGGGTCCATACAAATATGTTAGGATTATTTGGTATTCTATCTACCACACAGTTGGACCAATTGAAACCCAGTTGTGTACTCTCATAGTATCTAATACAGGCATCATATATGCCAAATTAAACCAATTTTGACCGCCACTTTGTAAGAAAGCACAACATGAATTAATAACGTTTTTGTATAATATTTAAGGAATAATATGACCGATTCCTAACAAATATCGGAAATAATAAGTACTGCTGTAGGCAATGTTAACTGGCAATTTTTAGATATGTCGGGCACTCATTTACAAAAATGGTATCAAATGACAATTTAGAATACTTGATAACCACCGAATTCTACTAAATGTGCAAACAAATAGCGCTATGGCAGGCCATGCAAATCTGTATACTTTGAGAGTGTCGGACAGATATACTTTCAGAATAGTGGCCAAATAAAAATTTAAGCTCACAATAATTTACCTACGAAATTACTAAATCAAATTTTAACTTAACTTTGTGTTCTCACGGTATAAATTATATCCGTCAAAATTGTCCATGCAAAGCCTAATTTCTCCAACATATTTAAAGATCGAACCACATGAAATAATACAATATTTATTTTGTATCTTGGAAACAATCAACCATTTTTTTTTTTCATATTTGGCGCAGACGTTGTACTCTGTAGACCATTTAAATTTATGTATTTTAAGTGTGTGTGTCTTATCTTATGAATGGCGATCATACAAACATGTTATCTTAGTGTGCTATATAAATTAAATTGTGTAACATATTTAAATAAAATTTTGTATACTATATCGATAACAATCACAGAATATGCTATTATATAAGAGTAGTTGGCATATGGGGAAACGGTAGCAGGGAATCGGGGAGTGGATCGATGGATCTGTCCTTGATCTAAATTTTTTCCCGTTTTCTTTCCAAAAATAGGCTTTTTTTCTAATTGCCTCAATACTAAGTATTAAGTGTAACCCGAAGGTAGGACGGGAGCTAATTGCGTCTCAGGGCGAACCCCTTACGCCTACAAGGAAGGGAAATCATGCAAGGCGACATGCATCGCGGCAGAGAGGGTTTGGGCAGCCATGGCAGAAATTGGGGGCATGACTACCTCCCTAAGTGTACTTATAGATAAACTGTAACTAAAGAGAGACTAGAAAAACCGGCACAGACACCGTAAAAACCCAACCGACAGGAAAGACTTTAAAAACTATTGCATGCATTAAATAGAAATGCTACGGGAGAAAGAAGGTTGGATATCATTCTTTATATTAGTAGAAATGAATAAACTAGTAGAGAAATGGGCACTGTTGTTGTCTGGGAATGGCAATGGTTTAACCAGAGTTCGCCCATTTTCACATAAAGTCGTATGTTTTAGTCCAAAAATGCCAAAAAAATTCGCTTTTTTCCCCTACAAATTTCCCTCTTTTCCTTAAAAATTTCCCATTTTTTCCTTAAAAATGCATCAATCCTCATTGTGTCCAACATAAATCCTCAATGTGGGCAAGTTACCCGAAACTCACCCACATATTCAATATAAATAAAATTATTTAAAAAATTATTTGTATAAACTTATATATACTTTTATAATAAAAAAATTTTAATCTATTTCTGTAATTAAAAAATCTAAAGGTTTAAGTATGAAGTGTTATGTATCACCAGACTCGTCTTTCCAGGCATATACGATCGCGATATCATTATAAAATTATTTGAATAATAATTTTTTAAATTTATACATATTTTTATTATTATAAAATTAAAGACGTAAGTATTAAGTGCTATGTATTACCGGGCTCGCCTTTTCAAGGCGCATATGATCATGATGTCATACCACCATTCTGTCTCGTTTTTTCATGCTCTTGTATTCTGTGCTGTCTCTCTCTTTCCATCTTGTCTCTCTTTCTTTCTGTCTTCCATCTCTTTCTCTCTTACATCTCCTTATCTCATGTCTTTATTTTTTCTCTCTTTCGTTTCTGTCATTTCCTCTTATCCCATATCTTTCTCTTTTTCCTTTTTGACCTTTCTCTCCATCTATCTTACTTCACTTCTTTCTCTATTTCTCTCATTCCACCTCTTTCTCTCATTCCATCTCTATTTCGCTTAACTCTCTATCAGTCCATAGGTTTTCTCGGAATCCTCACTTTATTATTGTTTCATTTCTCTCTTTCCTTTCTCTCTTGTCTCTCTCTTTCGTCCGAACCAGTTACTCAGATTTGTTGCATTAGTCATATTTGCTCCATTGATTACTTACACTTGTTCGACACCGCCTTCTACATAGTTCCTTCATCACCTGCTAGAGAGCGCGAATCGTCAGTGTGTATATTTATTTACTAATTTAAAGATGAAATTTTCAATACACGAGAAGGTACATAAAAATTATTGCAAAGTACATTCCTGTCAGGACTTTGTAAAGCATATTCAATTTTTAATCAATGATATTATAAAAAACAATATTTTGTTTTAATATTTTACTTTATTCAATTTGTTTATTACTGTCGTACGAAAATTAAGTCGACTAGTCTTGTAGCCACGCAAACGACGACAGGCCTGCGAGTCAGGCTTGCCTGTTCTGACATGCGCGAGCAGTAACGTCATCAACATGCGCATGCAGTGACGTAGAAAACCACCGCACGGAGAGAAGGGACAGAGTGTAAATGCCCTCGTCTAACCTGGGCAGATCGGCCTTGAACACAGTCATCTAGGAATCGATATATTTATAAATAATCATAATTGTTTAAATTTATTTCGTTTATCATTTCAAAATGCTGAAAAATAATGTTTCAAAATGTAGTAAAACGTATTTGAAATGCATTTTGTAATGAGCATTCGGTTTAAAAAACTTCAATTTTGTAAATTTCATATATTCTCATAACAGCTGGTAATATTAAATAAAAAAATATATATAATGCTCAGATGGGGGGTCTAACACCTGACCTTTGGATTAGAAGCCTGGTGTACTAACCACTGGACCACCGAGCTCATACCTAGACAAGAGCTTAAAAATTGATATATATACATATATATATGAAATGCGAAAGTAGAAGATGCGTTACCTCGTACAATTATAGAATTTTTTTTTAAATTTTTCGCTATGCGAATATCATTTGCGTTTAGATGGCTTTATAGTAATATATTTTATAGCAGTTTTGGTTAATGTAAAACCATGCGATGTACTGTATTATAACGTCCCGATATTTTCATTCAGAGTCTGTATTCTCGTAGCTCACATCTAATTATTTTCTATATATATATATATATATATATATATATATATATAATATTTATGTAGCAAATTGGGCTGTAAACAAGTGACGATGTACATACATTTAAGTAGGTAAATGTAATTTGCGAACTCTTAGGAGCCAGGCTTGTGAAATACAGTTTGCAAGTAACATTTATAGGTCCAGGAATGTATGTTAAAGCCCTATACATCCATAATAGCAAATAATAGTTTGCTGTTCTTAACGAGGTCTAACAGACTGGTTACGATACAGGATTAAAATAGGGAATAAAATTTTCAAATATCTTTGTTATTACAAATTTAATAAAAATATAATACTACAAAATCACTCTAAAAAAATTCATGTTAGTCTACATCCTTATACAAATCACAGTACTTCGCTAAACATGTAACTGGCTATTATAGTACCTATAAATTTCGTTGTTCTCATGCAGTGAGTTTGAAGACAAAGTCCTTGCAGCAACAGCTACACCGATTAGCCACTGAAAGTTCCGTAGATAATACACTAGCGGGTCCAGATGGTTCGGCTGTCGTCATGGCGAAAGGAGCAGGAACCAGGGAATAAGTTGTCTATCACGGCGATGATGAAAGTTGTAGCTACTAAGATATAAACTTCTCAGCACTTTTGGTCTCTTAATGATGTAATAATCATCAATGCATAGGCTTCTCACTTACCTAGGCTCCTTGAATATATACACTTTGTGATATCATGGACTGTAAATATTTTCATGTGTTCGTAATCTATACCAAAGACAAAGATATCAATTAATTGTCAATGTGTTGAGTGGACCGAATCTGCTCGTTCTCAGCTGTAGATGATTAACTGATTCGAGTGTTCATCCAGAGATTTTCAGGGTCATTTCTTTTTCCTCGCGACACACCTTCTTTATGCTGTTTTCAACACTCTTCGATGTAATGTACACTATAGATAGGCACATTAGATATCTTGAAAGCCTTTCTTGTGTGCCCATGTTTGTATGGCTCTGGTTTACTATAGATGCATTCCAGTAATATATTATATTTCACACCAACATATTTTTCCACCTCCTCTAGAAGTTTTTTATATTATTTTTTTCATATATGCCAGAAATTAACAAATGTTTTTCGTCGAGGCAATTAGATTCGGAGCGAAATAATATTTTAGACCTCTGAATGCAGATTGCTTCAGGAAAAATTCATTTGTATTCAGCTTCATCTCACAGGTTATTTTAGTAGGTTGCGATGACGTATTGATAGGTGTAGCGTCTGATTCACCAGTCGAAGCTGCATTAGGGCCAGGATGATCTGCTCGTTCAACATCGGTAGATGATACATGATTATCTCATTGTTTAAAATGTCTATTTAAACTGTCGATGCGTGCAAACAGTTTAGAGCACTTCTCACACCGTCATCCCATGCGGACGTTACTTCTTACACATGCATTATGTTCATACCTTCGTGCTTTATTGACGTTTGTGAATGCCTTGTCACAGTAGATGCATCGAAGTCTTGATGAAAGCAACGAACTACCGATAGCATTCACAGCCGAGGTTTTCTGCTTCGATGATTTTCCAGTGCTTTTCATGACAGTTACCACCTCAGTACAGCTCCGATACAATGTTGACAGATATCGCTTAGCAGGAAGTGAAGGTAGACCGGCACATGTTTCGAGATGTCTTTTCAAATAGTCACTTCGCCAACCAAACCGAGATTTACATTTTTTTCACATTTAAAAATAGTATGCCCTACATTCTGAATACAGTTGGCCTCATGTCTCCGAGCATTTTGGCTGAAGGAAAATATCTTATCACAGTAGCAGCAACAAAGCCTTGACGAAGTCGTCGATGACAACACTGCTGTAGGTGGCCTACCCGAAGAAGTCGGTGGTGCAGCCAATGCCATGCCTGAAGACGTCGATGTCGATGGTGCTGCCCCAGGTGTCCCATCTGAAGAAGTCGATAGCATTGCGCTAATCTCAGATGTTGATGGGCCAGCAACCTTCTGCTCCATATTAAAATCCAGTTGCTTACATGCTGAGATGAAGTGTCTTTCACGACTGCTACTATCAAACTAAGATTCCGAACTGAAACCTCGCTACTTATTTCTCGCGAGCAGGTAACTTAACATTCAATATTTCACCCACTGTAACTCAAGCATGCTTTGGAATTACATTGCTCACCGACACACACACACACTTATATATATATATATAATATATATATACTGTCCACACCATTCGACATACAATAACAATCGCAAGACAGATATTCTGGAAAACATATCACCCAACATACCATCCATGATAACCCAATCGTATTGGAGGAGGAGGAGGAGGAAGATGAAAAAGAGGAGGAGGCGGAGGGGGAAAAGAGGAGGGGGCGAAGGAGGAGGAGGAGGAGGAGTTACCATAAACAGGCTTCTTGATGACATTTATTTATTTATTTTATTAACAAATACACTTCTAATGCATTACACTTCCGATACGGAGGTTCGATATCCGCTACGGGATTCAGGTCCCAGCGAATACAAATCTTAGAAATTTCTATTTTTTTTAACACATACGCTTCTGATGCAATACACGTACGAGAGTTGTTCCATAGATGTGACATTGCCAACGTCCCTCGCCCAGCTAACATGATAACTCGCTAAAGATCAGCTGATGATGTGTAATGATGTTATCAGGTAATTATTTATTTATTTATTTATAGATATCAAATAAATACAAACTTCTCAATCACACATGTATACTCTTTGGAAAGAAAGCAAGCTGTTTCGCATATACACATATACACATAAACCCACACACATGAATAGACCCGTGCATACACACAGTCACTCACACCCATACACCCACGCACACACACACATGCATTCACACAATTATGCATACACACATACAAACTAACATCTCACTGTGTCCCCAACCTTCATCGATTACTAACAGTCGGGATTTCCTAAACAACTCAACCATTTATAACTTTTTACCAAGTTAATAATCAACTAACAAACATCCTCTCATCACAAAAGTAAAACTTCAAACGACAAAGGATATTACAAAATTTAGTATCGTAATTATTAATATTCTTTCATTAATTCATTACGCAATCACCAGCACACCACACAACTCACTCCAGTTCACCCAACACGACAGCCAGTCTTCAATGGGCCTCCATCAAAATAAATAGAATAGTTTTAAGCATTAATATTATTATCATTATTTCACTATGCAATCACCCGCCCATTACCTTACTCGCACATAAGATGTCCACCTAACGAGACACCAAGTCTTCAACTTACCTTAATAAAAGTAAAAAAATATATATAAAATTATTAATATTATTAAAATTATTTCATTATGCAATCGCCATCCCATTACACAATGACCAACAACGAAGCACATAATTAAACATGTCCACTCAATACCTATATGAAGAACTACGCAATCGCCTACTACACACATAAATCTACACATAAGTATCGGGTTCAATGTCTAGACAGAACACATAACATAATCATTGGAAATACAGGATTCGATTTCTAGGCAAGTCACTTAATAAGTTTAAAAATTCCGGCAAATGCAATGAAGTACGCAATCGCATGTGTAGACTCTTCGGAGAGAAAGTAACCACACAACATGTTAACGCTTCAGTAGCTGAAGAGAGAGACTATCACAGTAGTCCATAGTCATACATCACCACTGACCAGGCGTGGAGAGGAAAATACACCTACGCACACACTCAGACAGATGTACACTTTCATCTTAACCCTAGGTAACTAGCAGAGATATCAGAACATCATAGGAAGGAGAGCCGAGAGGATGAGAGCTTTAACGAACGGTGAGTAGATCGGTACGGAGATTGATACCCGAACAGAGTATTTGAGTAAGTTTTTAAGTAGAAATTATGTTTTTGGGCAAGTTTGGTTTTGGAATACCGGGCCGGACACTTTATACATATATATACATATATATATGTATATATATATATACATATATACATAAACATATATATATATATATATATATATATGAGACTTATATTTTAGTGACACACCACACAATGTGACTAACTACATATCATCAACATATGAAAACAAGTTCTCGTCTAAGACCACCATTACAATAAATATTCTCCCACTGGCTGTTTACCCGACAAACCACTACCAGTGTTCGATCATTTAATCACAGGCGCTCCACTACAGTAATTTTTTGTAAAAAATTTTCCATCACATCCGTTCAACCAATTACACACAAGCAATCCATCTCCTTCAATGTTTATCATTTGCTAACTATACATCAATGCTTCTCATTAGTTAATTACTTACTTAAACTCCACTTATTTACATACATTAGACTAACATATTGGATTCCAAGACGATTACAAATTTAAAAAATATTAATTAGATATATTAATAAATCACTCACATATATCTAATAAAACATTACGAACAACTTAATGAATATTTACTAGATACGTGTATATGAACCGACCACGTAGTCATTATGCAGTTATACAATTCATACCTACCTACAATACATAATGAAAAAGAGAATACGTCATCTCACCACAACACCCACCTCACGACTCGATCCTTTACGATAATATTAAACCATATTTGTTTATCACATACGTTCGAATACCACCAACATGGTTTCACAGTGGGCAATTACACTGTCTATGCATCACATTGGATGTTTTGTCGGTAAAACCCCATAACATGTGTTCGACCGATTTGTCGCACGAGCTCCACCACCACCTTGGATTGTATTAATGTATAAAAGGATGGAAACTTAATTACAAAAAATATCTACTTCAAGGTTGGAAACCTTCGACATCGCTCCACAGACAGCCTGTGACGTCAGATACCTACATCATCGCCTGGGAACTACTGCAAGTTAGACTCGAACCGACTACTCGACACACCCAACATACCATTCATGATTACCCGAAGAGGAGGAGGTTGACTAGGAGGAGAAGTAGGAGGAGGATGGTGAGGAGGGGGAGGAGGAGAAGTGGGAGGAAGTATAGCAAAGATGATAGCCTACGCTTATATCGAGACAGTTGAACATGCAATCATCAAGAGTAAAATAGTAACCGTATAAAAATATTGATTATTTATCGAGACTATTTACACACAAGTAGTATGTAGTCAGCGATTCATGAACCATACAGGTTAAGTAGATATTATTATAATCGCCTGTCAATTAAATTAACCAGGGTATCGATGTAACGATCATTCAAATGTAAGTACTATGTATGAACTGAGTTGGAACCAACTACCCATCGACCAATGAAACACAACGATCGAAAATGGAAGACAACCATAGGATATAGAACTGACGACTTGGTTCAAGTCCAGTTAAATATACCTATAAATAGTATTTTGATATTGATTAAATGTTATGATAAATTCCACTCTATGTACGCATCTTACTACACCTAAAACTAACTTCCGGCTAACATATGTTTGATATTATGCATAGTGGGTATACCTACCATGTTGTAGCGCACTACACAACAGTCTCTTAAACTACCTTTCTAAACCCAAAGCAATCGGTATAGAACTCACGTGTAGCGAACATCATCTCTCTACCAAACTATCACAGTTCGTCGACAAAAAAAGAACTACCTATCCATACCCACTCAGGCTATCGTCATCTCTGGAAGGGAGAATAACGATCTTGCGGAAAAAATGCAGGTGAGTGCTTAATCTGGGAGGCTACTAACACTCGTCTTCGTGTTTACGTTATAATAATATCTCACATATGTGTAATTAATGCATACTGTTAAGAAATACATTTTTTTTAAATTAATATTTTTTATAATTTGGGATCTCGAACTCAGAACCCTAAATCGTACTTAGCCTTTGGTGATCGCTTAAATCTTTACATCAGGCACACAAAAATACTGCGAAAAATTTCCCATATTTAATCTAAATATGTAAGAAAATTTATATGTTTATCATTTCAGGTCTTGAACCCATGCTCATATTACAGTCTTAACTGATGAATATGGTTTAAATAGAACCTACGCATAAACACGTAAACAAACAGAAATTTGAATACAAAGTTCATTTTTAAAAAATCGACAAACATGGCTTGATATTGGTAATGTAGACCGTTTATCTCACTATACGAACTCTATACTGCGTCCAAAATGTGTCTAACAGCTTACCTGAACTTCTAGGAAGCAAATGTTACCCAGTTTCATTTTGTGTTACCATTTACAAATAGATTGACTAAAGCAATACTGTTCATGAGATCATAAATTTCGCACATCGAGATACTCCGTCTCAAAATATCAACACCTCTGTTGCTAATTCATTGTTTGCTGTGAGCTTTCTTCTAAAGGACACGTATTAACTTATATACATTTCAGTCTCAAAAGTTGCATATACTACCTTAAATGTTAATGTTTCGCATATGGACGTACATGCTGTTCATGTAAAAATACCTAAAAATTCGCTTCTACCATTCATTACATGCACACACACACTTATCAAAAATACATATTATGACTTACATATACTCAAATATGTTCTCCATTCAACAAAAGTATTTACGCTTTACTCGAATTTTATACTTAATTTCCCGTTGTGTACAGTCAAGGCAATTAGATTCGCATACAAAACACAACAATTAACACACGTATAGGTCTTGTAGATGTTGCAAATGACAGTTACTAGCATTGTGTCGTCTGACGCTAGACCTTATCGTGAATGTCGTCTTGCAAATGTGCACTCGATTCCCTATGAACGACAGTCACTACCTTACACGTATTGGTATGTATATACAGGTTATCGCTACGGGTAAACACAGCATCGCAATTTGGGCACAGCAGAGTGGAGGTGTGTTAGTTAATCAGGCTTCAGGTGTAGATAGCCATGTCGGTGGAGAGCCTGTCACGATTGCATGAATGGTCAAAGGTTAAGTTACATGTTATTCAAATTTTCAAGGCCAAGGTCACGAGGTTACCTGTACTCTAAGACGTATACGTGAATGCATACATGTGTATTTAGAAAACTTTCATTAACTATTCCATCACGTGTGATTAGGTAACTGTTAGTGCGCTAATAATGACCAATCTAATTAACTATAAGTTCTTTAATTTGTAATACTTTGGGAACCCAATATGGTTGTCGAATGAAGGTTTTGGGCCTTTGGTAACAGTAGAAAAAACGTGAGTAATTGACTAATGAGAAGCAGTGATAATATAAATTGCTAATGAGAAAACAATGGATTGAACGAAATTGAGTACATGGATCGGATGCATGTAACTGGTTGAATGAAGATGAAAAAAAAATAGATTTAAACTCATTTGAGTATTCAGTCGAATGCAGATTAGAAACAAGTACCCTTGGGTATATGTCAGTGGCGTTAGTCGAGAGCGGTTTTTCTTATGGTAATGATGATGGGTAAATAGTCTCATTGTGCGAAAAAGATTAAGATTCATCAATGGAACTTGAATTCAGTATCGATCTGCCCACCTGTTGTTAGAGTTCCCATCCTGTTGGCTCTCCATCCTATGATGCTCTGATAGTTTTAATAGTTCTGCAGGGGATATGTGAAAGTGTGTGTGTGTGTTTGTGTATGTGTGTATGAATGGCTGTATGTGTGAGGATGGGTGTGTGGATTTGTGAGGATTTGAGTATGTGTATGTATGGGTGTGCCTGGGTGTGGTAAACAGTCTACCATATTGACTTATAGACACATCAAGTCAAATCATATTAACAATGAAATTATTTAAACATTAGAAAACAGCTTACTTTACAAAAAGGATAAACTCCAAGTAACCAATAAACTCCAAGAAAAAGTTAATGTTCACGAGAATGGAAAAAAATTCTAAATTGTATGACTGGTTAAACTGTAGAAATGAGGAATGTGTAGCAGATGTTAGGTGTTAGAAAATGGCAGAGTTCGAAGATTAGGAATGGAAAACAAAAAAAATTTCAAATACTCTGTCCAGGGTTCGATCTCTGTGCCAACCCACACACTGTTCATTAGAGCTCCCATCCTGTCGGTTCTCCGAGGTATGGAGGACGCGTACTGAGATTATTGGTAAGCCGGCAGGGTGCAGGGGTATAGACGAAAGTGTGTGTTTTGCCATTATATGATTAAGTGGTTTATCAGAGTAATTAGCTGCAATTATCCTGTATGTGTATGCTGATACACGTTGAAGCCGTACACACGATTGTTTTTCCTGTTAGGGTTCGTTGTGCTGTCATGAATAAAGCAGAAAATGTTCTCGCTTGAAAATATCCTATGGCCAACATATTCACAATAAGGATTCAGTCGTGAGATATCGTTCCTCGGGAGCGGATGTATATCTCTCTCTAGGTATAATGTGCATACGTCATAAGTGTATATAATGAAGGCTAGCATTATGCAAGTGTAATACAACCCACCCATAATAATATTTAAAAATTATGAAACAAACGAAAAGGTATACGACAGCTGAAGTCTGGCTGTCTAGCTGAGAGGACATATTATTTGGTGACTGTTTAGTTAATTATACATGTGTGGATGTGCATACCTTGCAAATATTCATTGCATGTTTATGCACTTATTGACATGCACAATTATTTCATATACAAAACTACGTCATTACCCGATTATACCATACAACTGCATTCCACCTCAACCATTCTCGACCATCAACAGTTGACATCAACCATGTAACACGTAACTTGAGCAGTAGGCACTGTTCAGGTAATACGATAGCCAGCGAGAGTATTCCCCATAATTGTTTTTAAATATTAAGTGAGTCGCGTGGGAATCGATCTCGGTAATCCAAAAACAGAATTTCATTAACTCTTCTAAGCAGGACTACATGGCAAAAATACATTTTTGTTAACTTCAAAATAATAATAAATTATAAAAAATGTCCTGATCAAGAATCGAGCTCGGTAATAAAAATTACATTATATTAATTGATTAAAGCAAGAAATAAAAAGCAAAAATAAATTTCCGTTAAATTTTAAATAAAATAATATTACATGCCCTGACTAAGAATTGGACCCAATTACGAAATTAGCATTACATTAAGTATCCCTAGCAGCTAACCATCTCACAAATAAAATTTTGTGATACTCAAATAAAATTAGCATTTCATACCCTGAACAAGTATCACACCCAAATCCAAAATAAACATTACATTGGGTATCCCTAGCACCTAACGAACTCACAAATAACATTAAGTTAAATTCTTAAATATAATATTACGTACCCTGAGCAAGAATCGCAATCAAATCTGAAATTAACATTGCGTTAAGTGCCCCTAGCAATTGTCCAAATCACAAATAAAATTTTGTTAAATTCGAAAATAAAATAATAATAAGTGGGTATGTGTTGAGTATTTACTTGGTAAGTATGCAATTTGTAAGTATATACTTAGTATGTATTTATTTGGTAATTACAAAGATGGTAAGTTTCAACTTGGCAAATATGTAGTTGGTTAGTGTGCACTTGGTGAGTTTATGCCTAACTATGCTTATAAAGAGACATAAGGCATATTTGGCGCTATCACATTATTTACATTGGGGTTGATGTGTATGTTATGAATTTGATCACTACAGCTTCAACGGTTCGGAAATCGTGGCAATGTATATAAATGGGCTTAATGCTTTATTGAGCTTACCAGAAAGGGATTAAGGGTAAATTGACCATTCCATCGTGGTAGCTATCAGGTACGTTGCATATGTTATAAATTTAATGAGTGTAGCTTTAATGGTTCGAAAATTATGACTTGGTTAATACAAGGGCTTTGTGCATAATTGAGTTTACCAGAAAAGTCTTAGGGCAAAATTTATCTTAATATCGTGGTGGATATCGGGTGCCATTTCTATGCCATTAATTTGATGAGTATAGCTTCAATGGTTCGGAAATTATAACTATGTTTATAAAAGGGCTTAATGCATAATTGAGTTTACCAGAAAGGGCTTAAGGCTTAAATGACTTTACTATTGTGGTGTATATCAGGCACGATTCCTATGTTATGAATATGATGACAAAAGTTTCAAAGGTTCGGAAATCATGACTATGTTTATAAAATTGTTTAACTAATAATTGGCCTTAACCGAAATGGCTTAAGGCCTAAATTATGGATGGTCTGCCTCAACCAACGCCCAATCACAGCATGAGATGAAGGGCGTAAGGGGAGTGGTTTGCCTGCGGTCTGTAGCCTCGCTTCCGAGACCTTCTCGCACGCTACACAACTTCACCCGTCCCCCATCCCTATGTCATTCTAGAAGACAGTTACGGACCGTCCCTCCCCCCTACTTCTTTTAAATAAAGTAAAAAAATTGTTTTCACTATTAAATAGGCAGATGAGTACAAATAAATGTCAACAGTAATGCTAAACATAGCGAACAATATATCTTATGCATTTTCAAATTTTCAATCTTTATCGACTTTTTTCAGAGGAACAAAATACATAATCAACTGTACTCTCTACGATGAGCAGATTACGAGTCTATTATTGTAGCAAAGAAGGGAAATACTACAATTTCCAAATTTGGAAAAATTGGTTTATTGTGTACAAAACTGGAATCGCGGACAGTAAACCTACCATAACTCATAATGTCATTGTCAAGGTCAGAGCTTCGTTACAATCAGAGACTAGGATAATACACGTGCTGAGTTACCAACAGGATGAATTTCACTTTCTGATGCATACTTGCCGCATTTGTTCACTGGCTGCTGCCGTATAAAGAAGCCGTTATGCCCGGCTGGATTAATCTTGCCGCTCCTCATTACGATGTCAATATGTTTTTGGTGAACTCATTTCCCTTCAGTAAAAATTCATATTTACAAACAGGCAAATATAATCGTGAAAAGTACTGATCTCTAAAATGACTTATACTAAAAGGTGCTGCAGAGTTAGGATACGCAGACAGCGCAGTCAGAAAGTGTTTCTGATAACCGGCGCTGACCTGCGCGAGAAATGTGACCCGTGTGTAGATATGAGTGAGCATAGTGAAGTTAGGCATCGGCGTGCAACTGCGGCTCGTCTGAGTCAGGCGTTTTACAGGAATGATAAGTTCATTCGAGTTTCAGAAAGTGGCGAGGTCAGCACGAGATTTCCACTGTGTTTACAGTCGCATGTTTTGTATTTGTGGTGATATATTTGTGTGTTCAAGGGAGTTTACGTTTGTTTAGCGATTTACAGGAAAGGATACTGAAACTCTAATATACAAAGTGTTTCTTAAACTGGAAGTTCGGCACAACAGACTGCAAGTGTATTCCGATCGGGTTGTGATGGATCGTTGCAGACAGGGGTGTAACCAGGATATTACTTGCTGTTGGAAAAAAAAAAGGGGGGGGGGGGATAAAAATTTCTGTATTTCACTAATTAAAGGGAAATATGTGGAAAAATTAGTTGAAAAATGATTTATAACCAATTGACTTAAAATGCTGAGACTGAACTGTAAATGCTTTAATCCTTCTTCATAATCAAGGGAAATTAATTTAGTGCATTTCAAACAATTATAAAATTTTAAGTTTTAAAGCTGTATATTTCAAAATGATATAAACAGAGATAACATGCAGAGACGCAGCTATAAAAATGCTATAAAAATGTTTAATTTTTAAGTTGGATTACAAGTGTTTTATATTTGAAAAATATATATATATTAATTAATTTGTTTTATAATAATATAATATATTGTTTGGCAAAAAAACTATATTCTACCAATGGGCTCGATATAAAACAATACCACCACAAAATGATATAAAACTCCTTTGTGTTCAAGAAAGACCGCATACGTCTTCTATTTCATTTTAAATAAAGTTTTTCAATCAACAGACTAACATACTGAGATAAAAATATTGAATTATATAAACCTAATTCATGTTTAAGGGTGTTCTTATATTTGAAAAAATAAAATTTTTAATATTATATTTGATTAGTTTCAAAAAATTATTTACAATTAACGAGGTAATAAATGGAAATGTAAACAACCTATTATGTAGTTTTAAAAAGTTATAATTTTACATGTTTATAGTCCAATAAGCTGTTTACAATCATCTCGAATAATATACAGAGATGGAAGAATCAGTAAATGTTACAAAGTGCCTTCATGCTTAAGGGAAGTTATCAAAGTAATATATTTGAATAAATAATTATAATTTCACATAGTTTTAGCTTAACAAATTATTTACAACTAATGGGCTAACACACAGAGATAGAACAAAACAATGTTCATTAATCTCCTCCTACTTTATGATAGCAGTGTATTGAAAATACCTCAGAACTGCAAACTCTCTATACATTATATAAATGAACAAAGAGAAAATCGAATTGAACATGAAAAGTTATAAATAGAAAAATTGGATACACTTATTTACAATGTCAATTATTTAAATTAAAAAGTATATAGTTCTAAGACTTCTAAGTCTGAAGTTTTTATGGACCACTCATTACAGGAGGAAGTCCTATCTGCGTGGTTTTTTTCCCCTAAACATGAATGACTTTCTCAGGGTCTATATTCACTTCTCTGTGAACAGAGAAAAGCGCCAAGCCGTTGAGCCTATTTTGAGAAGTTGAGTTCCTGAGATAGTTTTTGAGTCGACGAAAGGTTGAGAATGACCTTTCAGCAGTAGCAGTAGTTATAGGCAAAGTTGCATATATTTTTAGAATGGAATGAATAGCGCGGAAAATAATGTCTTCACAGTCATTTAGTGCAGAAATGAAAGCACTTGGATGTGTGCAGCGCGTATTGTTAATCCAAGTAATTTTCAACATTTGAAATTCACCAGCAAACTTTGCAGGGACCGGAATATCATCAGGCCATTGTTTCGACAGGATTCCACAACACGATTCTATTTCTGTATCTCTAAGTTTGATACATTCATCAGGAAGTAAAAACTCCGCTTCTCCAGAGTATTTTTGTGAGTCAGGAAACTGGCTGTTATTTCTTGAATAAAGAAGTCCAAGAACGGCACGAACATACTAAGCCTGTAGTATTATTCAGGATCATTTCTGTTATAAATTTGTAATATTCTATATTTGAATATTTTATTTTCGTTTCTTGTGTAGAGGGCGGGGTGATATATCCCGAAATCCCCTCCCCCTTGGCTAACCTACGTATTGCTGGAAAGATATTTAAAATGAAATGGGCTTTCCCGGGAAGGAGATCAATTATAAATAATATAAAACTAATAAGTGTAAAAATTTAAGTTCAATAAAATAAGAAACATTTGTGCATGATTTTGTGACAAAAGATTATGTAACGTAAAACATGTATTTCGCGTAAAAAGTGGTATTAAGTATAGAGTACTAAATATAAACATACACAACTCTCTATTTTTACAAACGAACACTGCTTTTGATATTATTTCCCTTTCAATCATACTTAAGGAAAACTTTAACAGTAGAGAGAAAAAACGTCTCTCACTGTTTAGGCATCAATCGTATATCTCCCTGGTCTTTCCAAGTTACTGATTCACTCTGTACAGTTATATAACTTAAATTCCTTTCAAACCCATCTTTGTTTATTAAAGTGTCGTGCAATGGACAAACACATATCACGATATCGTCAGCTACGTCAACCTTCGTCTCGATGGATTTAGAAAGAATACGCCATTTCGAATATAAAATCCCAAACGAATATTCCACAGTATTTCTAGCCCGAGATAAACGCTTGTTAAAATTGAGTCCACCGATAGTTGTGGTTTGACGGTTTTATGGTTTCATTAGTTATGGAAGCTAAGAATAGGCCGTATCTGCTAAAGTACCGTATTGAGTTTTCACATTGCTATGAGGTGGTAAGTCGGGTTTTGGAAAAATGATACGGTTTTTATTATGGATCGAAACATCTGAAGTCACAAATGTACTCCCATCACTTTATTTTCCAAAACCTCTCACGTCTGCACTAATGAACCTATAATTTGCGTCCACAAGTCCTTGAAACATGACAGAGAAAAACATTTTGTAGTTTAGAAATATTGACCCTAAATCTGTAGGACAAATCACACGAATATGTTTGCCGTCTTAGCATCCAACAACACGAGGAAAATTCCAATTTTTTTCAAAGAGAGCAGCATTGTTTTTCAATGATTTTGTAGTTGGCATTGGTAAGTGCAAAGGTTGTAGCTTTTCCCAAAGTATAAGATCAGTTTCTTTGATGATCCGTCCGACAGTATCATTTCCCATCCGGAAGCTGAACGCCATAGTGTGGAATGACATTCCAGTGGAGAGGTATCTGAAAAAAAATTCACAATTGTATAGATAAGAAACAAAATATATCGCTGTTGTAATATTAATATTTAAATTTCACAAAAAGGATATTGCACACATGTAAACGATTTATCCTCTCTTTTTAGAAGAAGTGCTTCGCAAGAAGTGGAAGTATATAATAAATATATTCTGTGTTGAAATTGAGAAGGTCAAGCCATCACATTCAAGTGATCTTAGAGACGTTTCGTACGAACCAAAATGGCCTTTATAAAGTACTTGCTGTTTCTGAAGGACGTTGTCAAGCCTCGAGTGTCATATCAAGTAACTTGTCATAAAAAAAACTTGTTTACCTACTGAACCAAATAATGCAGTGGCTGATTACGTCCAGGATCTTAGTGAGGCTGTTGGTAGGAACGAGAACAATGCTGAAGATGGAACTGTGAAAGGACGCCTAAATTAAGCCTTAGGTGGCGACACCAGCGGTCCACAAAAACCATAACAGAAGGGGAGGAGGATTCAAGAAAACTCTCAACACAATGAAACTATTATTTAAATGGAGAGTAAAGAAGGTTCAGATTTTGGAAAATGCTATATAAATTCGCCAAACAGAAAATTATGACTTTGTTTTTTCGTAGCCTTTTTACCTTACGCCAACAAGATACCCGATGATGAGAAATTTTGCTTCCGGAGCAGAGTTCAAGTTCTTGTTCACGAATTCGCTTTCTCTTCAGGTCCTTCACGTCAGTTCCGTTTCCATTTACATCACTTACAAGAACCCAAACATCTTGCACCTCGAATTCTATAACTACAGACTATGCTGTAACGCGTCTCTTTCCCATGACTTTGGACATGTATCCCAACATTGAGTACTTTTCCTCGGGCAGTTGCAACGTTCAAGAGTTCTCTAGCAATTCTCCTAACAACTATTGACTTTTATCTTTGCACGACACCCTATGTGTTAATCAGACAACTACTTTGGCAATTATTGTGTAATGCTCTGATTTAAATTAGATACATTTCTCTATTGAAAAGAAACTTTTCCCATTGGTTTTCATTCGCCAGTACTTCATAGAAACAAACGTTTCAATGTTTTGTCTTGTGGAAAATATATTTAAATATTAAATTATGAACTTCAAATTAGTTTTTAGTATAGCTACTTTAAAGAGGGTGACACTTATACACAAAATCATAGCAAAATAAATCAGGAATTATTAAATATCTTACCTCAAGGTTACCACAAAACGTGCTTCTGGAAGAACCATGTGTTTATGGAAGTTAAACCAATTCTTCAGCAATCGAAGTTCAATTTTGTCTAAAATATAATACAAGGTTTCTTTTGTCATTCAAAAATATTCCATGAACAGTTTTTTGTCTGATTTCAAATTAGGGAATAGGTGATCATATTCACCATATGTATAGTTCTTACCTGATTAATTTCATGAACACCACGTTTCTGCAGCTTTAACTTTAAACAAACATTTTATTTCGCATAAAGCAAACTCACTGTGCCATCACTACTCAAATCCATGACTGCTAAGGCCGAGTATTCGGCGCTTGTAATCTGCCTCCACCGTGAACACTTACCTGCGCCGAGTTGAATTTGACAACCTGCTTCTACTGTGCACGTACCCTTATTGTTATCTCCTTTTTATAAGATAAAGGAAATAGGAAAATTCCATCTGACACTAGTACACACATTTCAAAAACTCGCATAGCTACGTATTAAACTGTATTTACTGTAACGTTACACGGAATTAAATTTCTAATTTTACAGTGTTTATAAAAATGTTTAACACACTTGGCTCTCTGAGTATCACGTTCATTTCTAATCAAGTATTTGGTATATTTTCATTAATTAAATTTTTGGTTTCCTGTTATTTTCGAAAAAATGTTAAATAGGAAGGGTGACAAAATCTGGAATTTGAAATAATGGAGAAATAAAATAAGAAACTGTTATAACGACCTACCTTCTTCTCCGTTTGGTAGTTTTCCTAGATTTTGTCATATTTGCATGTTTACATTTGCTGTTCATAATAATTATCTTGGACAAACACGTGAATTAAGTTCAGTTATTTTTTCACATCTACGAACAGCAAGGCAGAGTCGGATTCGCTCCCTCGCACAATGTGAAAAACGTATAGATGTTAAAAGGGAGTGATGGATAGTGTATTGTTTTGCTATAAGGTATACAACTTACTTAGAAATTGGAACCAGGTTATATATTACGTGTTACCATTACTACGTGTTACCATTCCTATTCAATATTCAAACATTTTCTGATTATTATTGCGCATGAAAAAAATGTTAAACAAGTGAATAATATATCACTTTTCCAATATCAGACAGACTAATCTATAACTTATTCATTATCACTTTGTATTTAATTAGCAGCAGTTAATTGCATACATTTTAACTGCTGAATCCGGCATAGAATCAAGAAAATTAGATAAGTGTTTAGGGATTTTGTTATTAGTGCCATAGTTACATTAACCAACATTAAAACTACATACCTTCTTGTGCACGTTATAGAATATTTGGTTATTCATAATGAAATAACGGATTTTTTAAAGGGAGAGAATTAACTTTAATAATCAGCAATTTTAAATTAGTTTTTTTTTCAAAGCGTTTGATAATGCATGCATAGATATGACGAATTGTAGGAAATATAAGCCTGATTTAAATCAATTTATGGGTGAATAATAAGTGGGTAGTAACATAAACCACTACAACCCAGATTCGGAGATACCATGAAATAATCAAAAAAGGATGTTATTTGTAAGTGTATATTGAATTTTATGACGTATTAATAGCGTGTTCATTTAAGGCAGGCAAATCACTCTGCATGAATTCGTTGTTTCAACTCACTTTGCTTCTGACAGTTTGCAAATAACTACTTTTAATTAAACTTCTCATTGCTACTATATGTCTATATACTGTCTGTCTAATCGCGTTAGGTCAAATACCTAACTATGTAGTCTACCTAATTTTTCATAACGAATTGTCTGTCAAGGTTTCTTCCTGTAGTTCAGGATAAGTGTGTGCACCTGTCAAAGAATGCGTGAACATAATTCTAAGCTCAAAATAACGTTAATGTCCACCTTAAGTAGTGTAGCTCGGAACGGAGGTTGGTCCCCTGCTGGTCGGCTCTGCAGTCTGATCTCGTTGCCGCAGGGAATGGCGTCGTTATTCACCGTACAAGAGCCTGAGTGTTCCGCAGCACTCGGGGAAAGGAGCACTTACCGGTGGCCGAGATCCAACCCCAACTCCCGCCAACCAGCAACCAGTCTGCTCTACATCGAGACAAAGATTTACTTTAATCTGAAGATAAACTTGCGGCTTTCGCACGCGTTCACTCTTTTCATACCATTTAGTATAACTTTTTCAGTGTATTTCTTGTTTGACAGAGGTAACTTAATCGATTATTGAGTGGTAAATGTTTTAGCAGGCAGTTGGAACGTATAACCCACATGCCGGCGGCGAACTTCACACTCATCCCACAACTCTAAACATCAATCCCCCCTCCGTACCAACCCACCTTCTAATGCTATAAAAAATCACAAAAAATTGAGAAAAAAATACCATAAATCGTAACTCCAGCATGTTTCTCGTGGCATTATTACCATCAGACACCAGCCAAATATCACACCGCCCATCAACAAATCGCCATACCAACAAACCATCCATTATAAACCAAGTATACCAAGCAACTATACATCTGAGGCCATCCCATAACCTAAATCCCATTCTACTTGTTCTACCAATCAACACTGCTTATATCTACCAACAATACTACCCACTTCAAATCTAGCATACTTCAACCATTCGCACACACAAACCATACAAAGCAAACGTACAGTCCATACTTGGGACAAAATTAACTTACCATACTATCCACAATGCTGACTGACCCTTGGCTCAAAATGAGTAAAAAATGACTCCAAAATGACTCATATTAATTCCAAAATTCCTCAACACCACCACCACTGTGGTGCTGTGGTGCTAACTTCGGTGCTGCGGTGCCAACTGCGGAGGTGATTTTGGAGCTCATTATGGAGGCGGAGCTGTTTGCGGAGCTTATTGTGGAGACGGAGCGGATTGCGAGCTCATTGCGGAGGCGGAACTCATTGCGGAGCCGATAATAGAGACGGTGTTGATTGCGGAGCTGATTGTGGAGGCGGAGCTGATTGTGGAGCTCATTGCAGAGGTGGAGCTGCTTGCGGAGCGGATTGCAGAGGCGGGAGTGATTTCAGAGCTGATTATACTGCTTGGAAACTGATTATTGCTGACCTGATTGGGGAGGTGATATAGCAGTTTTGATTTCGGTGCTGATTACGGTGAGTGCAGTGCTGTTTGCGGTGCTAAGTGCAGTGTGTATATGTCGTAACTTAAAATAAATTCTCTCTATAAAAAAAAAAAAATATATATATATATATATAGTCCTACCTGCAAAAAGCTGAAAGGCTTAAAATTTTATTAAATAATCTCGTTTAAAAAAAACTATATATCCATGTCCCTCGGTATACTTAATAGCTTCCTGGATAAATTTAATTTACAATTTGAAATAAAAGTGCCCAGCAGTAAGACAGGCCACCATCATGCTTCCCAATTGATCGTCGTCACACGGAAAGAACTCTTCGTTCGGACAGCCCTGTCATGCCGACATGCATTATTTGAAGATAGACTAAAACGCAATCGCAGAATCGACACTGGCGACAACCAGTTAGCGATGATGCAGGTTCACGGCTCCATGATCGTCGAGGTCAAGAAGGTAGGCCCCAGTATTCAAAAATGTATTTTCGCAGAATGGGAGCATTCGGAGAAAACCCACATAATCGTTTACCCCAGATGAAAATTTGCGTCTACTTACATAAAAATATGTTATTTATATATGCTTGTAGGCATATGTATATATAATTATAGAAATGAGAGGAATACAATTTTATATAAAATATTTTTAAAAAACATAATTATGTATAAGATCAATTAAAACAATTACACATCTTTATTAATATATACATAATTATGTATAACATATATTGAAAATAATTTTAAGTTTACATACTTAAGTTTACATATTTGTATACCTATACAGAATTATATATAAGATATAAATTGTAAATAGATATATATTTCTATACATTTACGTACATAAATATTATATAAATTAAATTAAAATATTTATTTATTTATATACATATAATTACATACTTATATGTACATATATATAAAAAAATTTAATTGTATGAAAATGTTTTTGAAACTCCCTTGTCAATCAAACATTATGCGCACACACGACTGCTCATTAATTTTTGTACATTAATTTAGAACTATTTTTTTACTCCCCAATATGAATATTTTCCAGTCCCCTTTTTCATACCCTACTGATTGCCGACAAATGAAATCCAAGTAAGAAAATAATGCGCATAAAGGCGTCAGGCGTCAGGCGTGTCTGTAGAGTCCATTACCGCTGCAAGAAGAGGATGGGTTGTTGTTTAGTAACGACAGCATTCGATTACAAATAGGCGAGAGCTTAAGAGAACCGCACTCCGCTATCTATTACCTTTCGAAAACTCGTAGATTTTCTTAATAGTACCAGTACAAGTACGGTAGTATAGAGCGATTTTAGTGCCAGCATTGTCACGTAGTTTCCTTTCCACCAACGGCGAGCGTTTGGGAGATAGCCCCTACACTGATTCCCCTACTTCCCCTCAATCGGAGCTGGGCAAAGATTATTTTATAATTTGAACTATGCCCTACGAGTGACTGGAGTTATATTCTTTCGGTAACCAAACAACAAACAATAACTTCATGGGTTTAGTTTTGTACACGATTACCTCGCATATTACGTACCCAAGTGTCTATACGGAAATGCGCATCCCTTCTTGTCTCTATACGATAGACGAGACGCAAACCCGGTCCTAACGCACTTCAAGACTGTAAGAAGATGAAGTAGCCTACGATTACAACGTAGATGGTACGGTATTTCATGTCTGTAACTTCATATTTGTAACTATATGTTTCAGTTTTGGTTTGGCGTTTCACGATCAAGCAAAGGGAAGTTAAATACGCCGGAGCATCCACTGTTACAGTAAGCTTCGAACTACTCTAAAACCTACCATGTGCTCATAAACTTTGTCGTGGCAGACACTACGTGCCATAACTAGACCAAACTTCTCGCCAAACAAGCGTAAAGGACTTTACGCGATAAAATATTTAAACAGTATGCGTCTAGTAGGCTACTCAGGAGTAGGCAGTAAACTGCCAAATCACCACTGAAGAAAAAACTATTTTATTGTCTATGTTTGACCTGCAGGAAAGTGCTTTAAAGTTGGTTTGTTATCAAACTGTAGCGACTGCGCCAACAATGAAGATGAAGTAGATGTGGGAGAATAAGTGTATCTTCTTTCGTATGAGGTACAACTAAAATTGCAATTGCTATAATGTGAGATTAGTTTGCTACCTTTGGTTGTAACGATGTACAATAAAAACCACCCCACTTTACAACGAACTAGCAGCCCAGAATCGCTTCACTCAGGTTTTATGACATTATTAAAAAATATACCTATATATTTGCGATTACCCATGACTACTTGTGACTACTTGCGACTACCCGTGACTACTTTTGATTTCCTGACTACCTGCAACTACCTGCGACTACCCGTGACTACTTGCGACTACCAGTGATAACATGCGACCACCTGTGACTACTTGCGAATTTATAATATTGAGAAAATATTAAGATACACTGAGCTTGTGCAGCCCCACTTCAAATTATTCTACCCACTGAGCCTCTGTGGCCCCATTTGATTAATTTCTATCCACTGAGCAACTACGGCCCTACTTTAGAGTGCTCCTGACACTGAGCTACTGGGTCCCCACTTGGGATTGCTCTACCTACTGGGCCATTGCGGCTCCATTTGGCATTACTCTACCCAGTGGGCATCTGTGGCCACACTAGATATATGTCTCTCTTTATCTGGAAGAATGTAGCTTTCTAATAAAGACAGAGTTGTATGATTCGGCCGTGTAGTTTCCGAGATTACCTGAGACATATAAACAACTAAGTAAATAAACGAATTCACATTACCTCTTTATAATATTTGTATGGATACCATTATGGTAGGTACTTTAATATTTCTCTGTTACTCGGTAAATACAAGATGTGGAGAGCAATATATCAGACTTCGGAATATTATTGCTGCTTATATTTTGAAGTAAGCGGAAAGAAATCTATTAAGTACGCTCCGATTTTATTCAGTGCGATGAGAAATTTTCTATATGCTTCTTCTTGCTGCTAACTGTTTAATATTATCAATGTGCAAACCCCTTTATACATATAAATATAATGTTTTCCAGCAGAACTTTGTACCCAACTGTACGACATGCAGACTCGTCAAAAATTAACACAGAATCTACGAAAACTCTGAGAAAGTACGAATTATGTTGCTCCCACAGAAGAATACTTACATTTTGTAACACTGTAAAATAAGTCGCTACGTTTACTTACTTAAAGAATTGTTTTCAAATAATTGCATTATTTAGTCTCTCTTTCAAATCAATACCGAAGGGTATTTTTATCCTGGATGCTTTAGAAAGCGTATCAAAAAAATGAACCGTAAAACAAAACTAGTATATGTAATAAATACTATGATTAGTTAACGGGTTTGTAATTATTTTTATAATTTATTTCATATACATCCATTTATGCTACGAAAGTTGTCATTGTTATGACAGAGAAAAAATATAAAAAATTATTAAAAGTATTTGTAAACATTGTTACTATTTCCTTACTACTTACAATCAGAGTCGTTAAACGATGGTCTTGCCCAAATAATACTTTTTTTCCATAGTATGCTTTTAAAAGCATACTAAGTGGATAAAAAAGCAATATTATTAAAATAAACTGATTTTAAAAAACTTTTGAAAAATTAACTTCTGGCAAAAAAATCGGCAGTGCTTCAAACTATATGGAGATTGCTTTCTATGGTAAAATAGTTTTTTTTTTATTTCTGACAGAGTGCTTAATACAATTTAATGAGTTGTGCATGATGAAGGTATAGTAGGGCGCAGTCAAACCATTATACTTATGCCTTAACAGTGTTTGAAACCCAAAAATTTATTATTATATAATTGTAGCAAATATTGACCAAACTGTATGAATTCTATGCGATACAATTTTCCTGGAATAGACCAATTTTACACTTTAGAGTTTTCTAATAATTGGATGACAAGTCCAAACATGTCGTTTTGCTGCAGCCAGAGTAACAAATACTGATTAAGTTTAACAAATTAAAAACATTGATAACGCTAATTATTGCCGTGGCTACTGCTTCACATACGTGCAATAACCAAATAACAGTTCACACGTTTAAAAAAGGTCAAACATATACAAAAATTATTTTACATTGCTCTTTATTTTAAGTGTATGGCCTATTATTTGGTAATTACATGTATGTCACGAGCTAGCCTTCTATATTAGATTGCATTGTAAATTTTTTTCACTTGTACTAACATTTGGGATTTGATATCGAGTTATTCAAATATATATATAAAATTATATTTAGGAAAATGATATCATAAACCATTTTAAACTCATCTTTGTGTGAAGTCACCGAGAACAGAGCGCTGCAAACTGCAAAGAATAAAATACTTTATACTGCGATTTTGTACAACTTTCAAAAGTCGTTCCCAATGACTTATATTTCTCAAGTCATTATCTTGTAAGTTCCTCTCCCGGCTTGCTCTTTTGTCGTCACCTTCACATGTTTTTCTTCCAGGACTACTTTTTCTATTGTGAACTGAATCCCCGTAGTTTCTACTAAATTATATTGTTACAATTTTCTTACAATTTTTATGGCATTATAGGGTCAACGCTCGCTTGTATGATTTCATCCTAGAAATTTGCATACAGGCAGTCTGGGAGAGCAAAATGATTTTTCGAGCACGAATATCAATACATAGGCCTTTGCCAAATATGGAAGTGGTAATTTTTAATGTTTGATATTATTACAGCATCTTACAGTTTAGAAGGCCGAACTAAGGAAATGTTTACTATACAAGTTAGCTTGAAGTGTATTTTTAATCAACGGCATCGTTATGAAGGACCGATATAAAATTTAAAAAATATTAATGTTCCATTCTCGTTGTTCGAAACAGCTGACGTGACGCGGATTCAGTACTTTTGTTACATCGCCACCGCAAGTCCTAGTTGAACCACCGACGACTCGGTGACCGAACTTGGCCGGTTATTGAAATAACGAACGTAACTCGCACTCCTTTAGGTCTGCCATTGTTGTAAACGAGGTGGAGCAGCGGTTACCCAACACGCTTCCCTGCGAGCCACAGTGTTGGTGTTCAGCTGTCATTATCTTCCATCTCCCACGCCAGTCGACATTCGAGTGTCGATCGTTGAATGAAGGCCGTGTCGTGTTTGTTTCCCCTACCGGCGTCCTTCGCCAGTCCCCTCCCCAATCCAACTAACCTCCCCTCATCACCATCCTTCCGGGACTCACGCTACCCCACACTCTCCACTCGATCGAGCCAGTCGCATGGTGGCGTGTTCGCGTCGCCTGCGCAAGGCGAGTAAGGCGCCGGTTAACCTGAATAATTGAGTGCCGAGAGGAGAGCGCTCTGGCGCCACTTCACGGCAGCACACATCTTTCTAAAACACAACAATGTCCAATTACACACTTTGTTTATTAGGCAGTGCTGAGTGGATGATTGACTGACTGTTTCAGTGGCTCAGGTCAATCACGCCACTTTTCTGAAGGTAAGATATTCTGGAAAACTGCGCAGACAGCTAGCTGCACTGGTTGCTATATTAGAAGACACACGGAATCTTCCATTTTTATTTGAGGCCAAGCTGCTATTTAAATACGAACACATTAAGTTTTCTTTCTTGTGTCACACTTTGTTAGAAACGCCCGAACGTTTTTGAACTCATAATGAACATGCTAGAAAACAAATGTCGAATCCGATGCTACGTGGACAAATAGCTAAGGCTTAAATACATCAAGAACTGAGGAGACTAGCTTATTACAAAATGAGCCGCGTAAATACTGGGTTCATAGCCATCAGAATTATAGCTTGCATAACTTTCTTCTATTAATTTCCTGATTCTGTAAACCGCACAGTTTTTGTATTCAAAAGTGTGTGTCAAAAGTGGAACAAAATATAGTAGAAAAAACAGAGCGAAATTTCTGAATTTCAGACACAAATATAACCAAATTATATTTTCCTTGTAAGATTGTCTTTAGATGACAAATTGCTTTATCACATTCGCCTAATTTGCTTATCTGCACAGAAATGCAAGCTGCAATAGTGCATAAATCGAAGTGAGTGGCATGACGGATGCCAGAACACGGTGTTTTTTACAGACGAATCAAGCTTTCTTTCAGGATGAAATGTTGTCTGCATATACCTATGTTCTAATTTTTCTGTTGAGATGGATCAAGGAGAATGTGTTCGCACCAGACCAAAGACAATTATACTAAGGGAAATGTTTGTGCTAGCTAACAAAATATTAGTTTTTTAAGGGGATTACGATTTTATATGCATACAACGTAGACCATAATTCACATGCCAACCTTGTAAGAAGAAGGCTAAAAAGGTAGATATTTATATAAGAAATCCTTGGTGAGAAACCTTCCCTTCTGCCACAAGAGTGAGTAGAGTTAGAGGGTCAGGTAGGCAGCAAGCGTCGTTCAATATGTAATTGACGCCTGCATGGAAGTGACCTTGGGCAATACCAAGTCAGTATGTGGGTGCAGCTGGTTGGGCAAGAATGGCAGTCTTTACCGCGATCAGAGCTACCAGGACATGCACTTTGTGCACGGTGGCAGTTCACAAGTAGTGGAGACATTGTACCGCCTGCGACACTCATCCCTCCCGTGCCATATATAATATATATATATATATATATATATATATATATAATATATATATATATATATATATATAGCTACATCGAAGATTGTGACAGACGGACTCAGGGCCACACTTGCAAGCTTGGGGATTGCCAGACGTTGGTCAATCCACTGGCCGGCAAGACCTTTACTCTACTAGATTTTTTTTATGGGGACAAGTGAAATCTGTGATGTACGAAATGTCAAGTGATTTGAGGAAAATATTTCATGACACATGTCATTGTAGCATGTGATTCTGTGCGCGTCACACCTGATATTTTTGAACAGGTTCAGGCAAACGTGGCTCGTAGTTGCAATTTGTGCATTCAGGTGGCTTGGTGCTATTTGAGAAAACGTTAGTGAATATTTTCCTCGGATGTTGATTACTAGTTATTACGTAGACAGGTTTCCTGCCTTTTGTCTGCTTGTGTGCATCCCTTATTTGCCACGCAAACCACTAAATGCCACAATTACGTGTCTGTATTACACTAAAATACACTTATTGCGTACATGCCCTTTAACTTGGCGGAGACCGGAAATTTTACGAGCTGGATTACTTCCGTTACTTTTAAGCCTCCCCTTAGCCCTGTGAGTTTGGCACATTAATTCTGGTTCATGGTGTATAGGTACATTGTCAAAGTTACAAGAACAAGAGAGCATAAAGCTTCGACAGGAGTCGGGGTATCACATACATTATACAGTATTCGGGAGATAAAAGTTGTCCAAGTGCCAATTGATTAACCTTGGAAGTGGTCTCGGAGAGAGATACTTACTGCCGGCATCCTTTAACCTGGGAAACAGATCATCCTTCCTCACCATCCCACCTGGCGGATATGTTGTGGTTGGCTGACGGTTAATCCCACCCCTTCTGAGGTGTACTCTGATAGGCCGTAGCTTGTGGGGGTGACGTTTTTATGGACAAAGTACCCAAACAAGAATTGTTGTACTCTGAAATTTTTTTCAGGAAGTCTGGTGGGATGGGAGCGGGATAAGGGGATTTAGGGCAAGTCCTGGGGTCGAGACCCATAGAAGGTAATATGGTGTAATTACACATAATGGTGTAATGAGTAATTACATAATAAACAATTATGTCTACCACGAGTAGATGCCAAGACTAATTACATACACTGAGAGAGTAATTACACTCAAGTACACGTGCTCACCTATCGATTGCCGAAACTCAATCGAAAAGCAAAGTTGAGGAGAAGTGAGGTGCTCATTGGTTTTAGACCCATAGAGGTTAATTAGATGTAATTAGAGGTTAATTGTCTTTATATTTCTTTGGTCGGCAAGTCTTATCGCCACTGATATCACTGACTTCTATAACACAGCGCCACGTGCACTTATTCGGCTTACCACTTTTAAGTTTGTTTTGTATTTCATATTTTGTAACATACTTACCCGTTGTTTGTGGTTGAAATACAGTATGGCATCAAAATCATTTATGTCTGAATAAACATGGTACTTTAAAACAGAGAAACTTAACCAATACTATATCTAAATACAATAATTCTTACATGATAGTGGAAGGTTTATCACAATGTATTGTTTATTATTTGCTGGTTTCCAACAAAATGCATTTAACTCACACGATATCGTCAGATAAGGAAAGGAAAATAAAAACAGGGTACCCCTTATACTACTTAAAATTAACACACTGGTCACAATTTGTGACTAAATTCAGGTAACAAAAAGGTTACTTCAATATATCACTCCTCTGCTCACAAGGCAGGGTAAAATATGTTCAACTTTATTAAAACCTGCACGTAGGCCTAAAATATGATATTATTGAATATTTGCCCGCAGGCCTAAGCAAAATATTGAACCACGATAGCAGCAAAACATACAATAAAAATACTCCACTGGGAGGAGAACTAGAAATGCTATTTAAATCAGTAAGAGTGAATGTGAATGGTACAACTAATAAAATATAAAAGTATTCAAATTCTAAGCTTAAAGATATAATAATAACGTGTGTGTTTTGCTGCTGTCTTCCCTCCCTTTTTTTTTTTTTTTTTTTTTTTTTAAGAGAGGAAGTCACATTGGCAAGTAACTTGATAATTAATCGTAGGGCCTTAGTATAAAATGACATAGTGTCTGCCATAGCAACTGATCATCTGAGCCACAACAGTTAGAAATGAAACTGATACTGATATGTGTTGATAACGTAATAGCCATGTAGGCCTAAGTGTCAAGCACTAAACAAGATAAATTATGCCTAGTATAAGGGCATTTAATAATTCAAAGTCAATATCATGCTTGGAGTGTAATAAGCAGGTAGATATGAGATTATTTTCATAATACAGAATTGATTGAATTATTACATTTATGCCGTAGCATATAAAAGATTATACACAAGGTATGTAAAGCGTTGAGCTGAGTATTAAGTATATGCATATAGGCGACAGTAAAAATATCAAACTGTTGAAGTGACTGACAAGTCCTTTAGGATTATGTGCAATGTCCTTATGCATGTATGATTACTCACAACAAATATAATGGAAGCCACCTGTGGCCCAATCAAAGTATTGTTAAAATAATACATCCAGCCCTCTGGAGGAACTAATCTTGGTAACACAACGCTCAAATAAGGAGTGAGATTTGACTAAATGTAGTGCACATTATTTAAGTACTGCTCTGAAGCATGAAGAGTATGTCAAAACCTGAGGTTCATGAGTTGTACACAGGAAATTGTAATACTGGAAGCCTACTGGCTGAAACCTGACATGCCCTAGGCCTATAATTGTAACATAAATATCCACAAACCTATCTGAGACCACTGAATTTGAAATATGTAGCAGCAAAACTTTGCTGAGAGGCCTCTAATAGCAGTACATAATTAATATCAATAAAGGAAGACCCAACGTGTGGCGTGCAATACTCGTTAAACTTATGTTGTGTAGGAGCACCCAGAAGCAGGAGCTTGTATCTGAAATGTCACCAGATTATGAACTAATTTTCCGAGAATAGGGGCAATAACGTAGAGTGTGTTAACTGCATTGAGGCTGGTATGCAAGTGGAGAGCTGCACTAAATTTAGAAAAAAATATATATAAATATATAAAGTACGGGGATTCCGTATGGAGAAGGCGAAATACTGACTTAATAACATGATTCGATACTGGCTGTGAAGTGATACGTAGTATGAAACAGTAATTAAAGGGAAATACATTTAACCATGATTGTAGAAAATCATATACAGATGAGTATACATAAAAGGGGAAAACAGGGAATTTAATGGAATAACTCAAATTATGTGCAAGGGACAAAATACAAAATTATTAAACTGGGATATAGGGTAGTAGTTAAATTACCTTACATATACGTTGATGTGAAATTGGTGGGGTGGGGGGATGCCTCACCTATGTTAAAGACGAATTTAAGGCATTGCAAGCAATAGTACGCTTTAAAAAAAGGGGGGGGGAGTATAGTTGATGTTTAAAATTAATTTTCTAATATAACCTATGGCCGTATGGATGAAATTTAACTAGTGCTGCATAATAACAGGTAGCTTTAACAATACACATAATAATAATCTTGTGAGGTCACCAGATGTGCTGAATTCGGGATGTAGTGGAGAAGCGCAACTAGGGCACGGACCCGCGATTGCAACGTGGTGTTTATACTTGCAGCCTCCGCCTGGTTGGGTGCGCCGTGGCGTGAGGGAGGGTATATGTAAGAATGTGAAGGGTCTGCTGAACCTGAACAACTGGGTCGCCGCAGCGGCCGTGCTGGTTGCGTGCTACACAATTTACGGCGTTGAATATTTGACGGTGTTACACTATCCAAAACGTAAAGTCCTAAGTTATGATGGGAACAATATACTCTAAATTTACTTATACACTACCCGCCATCATACAAGCTTGAATATGCTTGATAACAAATATATATTTTTACATCTGTACCTGCAGCAATTCTAACATCCATAAAACTTATGTTAGTGAAGTATTAAAATATATTCAAATGGCACAACTCCGTGCTCTATAGCACTTTGCTGCTTAATTTACATAAATTCACACAGGGACACCTATATTAGAAATGAAAAGTCTGCAAGTTATGGATTTGCTGTAAAACAATGTAAAAATTCCTTAAAATTATTATCTATGTTGACTGATACTGTTAATATATTTAAATTAAAACTTCATGAACAACTGAACATTTCCCTTATAATTTACTATCCCCAGATGGCGAGGCTATGCTACTGTTCTACTGAAATACATTTAAATCAATTTAAATCAACATTCACTTGGAAATAATACCGACGTACGACGTTTTGTGAGTTTCAATTATGCTAACATAATTACCGTCGATACTAGGAATAGCAATACTTGTGTGAATAACATACGTAATGTTATTATTGTATTTCTAATGACCTTGGTAGATATCGTAAACTTAATTAAATTTATAAGCTAATTTTATAACTTAAAGCACCTTAAATATATAACACAATGTGCATTTGAGTGTCTTTGCACTCGTCGGAGGCCCTGTTGCGATATGACAGTTTGGGTGACCTTTTCCGTGGCAATTCCCCCTTCGCCACGTGACATGACTGCACTGCTCGAGCGCAATCGTGCAGTTTCCTTTTCCCCTTTTTCTTTTTCTGCGTTACCATTCCTTCCGTTCGGAGACGTGCGGTGGCCATTGCTATATGTTTCATAGTGTGTCTACACAGTAAATTTAGCGCCGCGCACTTTGTGTACATAAATCTAAATTAATGCTATAAGAGTAAGAATCATAGGATCTCTCCGAAAAACACACTCAAAACAAGCGGAGAGAACCTAGCAATTACGGGAATGGAGTTCCCACATGCACCAAAAAGCCAATAGATGCATTAATGAGAGCAAAAGCAGCGCTATGCGGGGCAGGGAGGACGTGATGGTGCTGTGCTAGGAAGGACTTCTACACGAAGCGCTTTGCGCGCGGGTGGCAAAACTAACATATCGCATTCGCTATCGCTTACAGCGCGAGAGTAGGACAGCTGATAGAGTGGGTGGGCGGGGAAGTCTGTAAGAGACGGGCACGGAGATTTTCTCGTACTAGTTCTCACGTTTGCTTCTACAAAAATGACGTATAAAATATTCAATTAGTTTTACTCGCTTGGCGTGCAGAGAGGGTAAAGACATGCGCTTCCTCCAGTGTAACAACTCCCTTCCCTCCTGGATACTATATAGCTCTAAACTCTATATCCTTCCTTACTTTGGCTTTCAATTCTCATCTCAACTTAAGCGATGGTAAGGGGTGTCGGGGGGTTTATCTTACTGGTAGCTGAATGATAGATGGAATTATAAAAAACATATATTTAATAAAACAACAAATACGTAAACACAAGTGACCACAGTTACAAAGGGATAACAATTACTTAATACTCGCAATACGCTCACTTAGTCTTGAACAGCAAGCTACGTTACACTACTCAAACAACATGGTAAGTTCTGATATTCAACCACGCAGCGAATCACGGTCCTTGCCAATGATAATTAATACAAAAGGGTATTGGGGTCGATGTTGTGATACAAGCATTGGTACCACTACGTGATTTACGCTCACTCTTATCTTCTTCTCAGTTGGCCTCGGAACCACTCTGCCCAGGGATAGGTAGATGCTCCCGTCGTCAGCCTCAATCACACACTACTCTCGTCGAAGTATTGCAGTCACATGTGAGGGGGGGGGGAATCGCCGGCCTCCAGGCCTTTTATAGAGCCGGGCGAAGTGGGGCATGTTTGTAAAACAATCATATCCGCCCATAAGCTATAGTGCACTCTACCTAAGGTGGTGCAGCGCCACCATATTACCCTACAATAGGTACTAAATGGCCTTTCCGAGTATTTTGTGATTAGAGTTTCTTGTTTCTGTTCGCCCACAGATGCTGCAGTTTGAATTTCGACAGGTAGTTTCAAAACATTTTGTATAGGGCGGGGATATATATATATATAAAGGTTCTTTGTGTGTATAATTTTTAATTTACAACCAAACCACATTACTCCGTGTAATGCCACCTGCGATGACACTATAAAATATGTTGAAATACTTAGAGTAAACTTGATGTGTGCATTGATGAGTAAACTGACGAAACGTTTAAAATCGCAGTGTGCGTGCCGCACTAGCTGAGGCCCGCCATCAGTGGGGATGAGGTATCAAACCGGCAAAGCTTCGTGCTCAGCACGTCGCACTACCAGAGACCAGGACCGCGCTACCAGCTGGGGAGACGTTTCCACCCGCAAAGGAACCCGCGAAGCTCCATTTATCTACAATTAATGCTCACTTCCCATGGGAATAAAAAAAATGTATTGTATTCTACAAAATGTGAACAACGACACAGCTGTGAAAACTGCCACATTTTATATTCCTACATGTATTACGTGACATTAGCATATTGCAAATGTAAGACGTTACTTACAGTAGACATTATAAACAAAATAACTTTCATCCAGAAAGACATCATCATTTACTTTGCACCACATGAAATAAAATACGTATACAAATATCTGCCACAATAAATGCAGGAAGATCCTGATATTATTTCATAAATGTGCTATAAGAACTGTCCCTTGAGAATACCTGCAATGCCCAACGATATATTCGCGCACCATCCCCACACAAGAAGAGAATATTTGGTGAGTAAAATAAAGGAAATAATTCACCTCACACTATCTAATAAAGTGCCTGACAGTGTGTTCGTCGCCTCAGAAACACGAACAGAATTGCTGAAGGTACTGTAGTAAATTCGCGTATTGAGTATATTGGCTATGGATGAAAATGTGTAGCTTAGGGTTGCTAAAGCACCACGAATGGGCACCACTGTAAAGAATTCGGAAACTTGAGTGGAAGTTAAGTGTATTCGAGAGATAACTTAGAGAAAATGTGTAGTGAGATGTGTGTGACAAAACTGAGATAATTTATTCTCTATGTGTGGGAACTTTTGCGCAACCTTGTGAAATGTCAACACCTTGTAACGCTTACCAACACAACTTACACTCCTCTGGTGTAGTGGTCGACTCAGGAACACTGCAAGGTACATTTACTTACACTGGCATTCAAAATACATAGAATCTTCAGTATTATTTAGAAGTACTTCATTAGAATTTCACCTTTATAAAAGAAAATGAAACTTGCGTGGTTCAACATTACAAATAAAAGAAAACAAAATACTATTAATGGTCTTTAATTCAAAGCAGAAAAAGATAAATAAAAATAAGCATAAAACTTTTTAACTGCGTGGAAAAATAAAATCAGTTAAGTAAAAATTCTGAATATATTGAAATGTTACCACCATTCAAACTAAAGATTACTTTATCAGAAAATAAAATAAAATTAGATGTCTTCAAAGTTGCATTCCAATAATTAAATGAAACGTAAATCAATTAAACTGTTCCCAAATATAATTTTCAGTAGTCTCAGTGACTCTTAACAATGTTTTATATCGTAAGCTTCAATAATATATTACGTTACAAGCTCAGGCCACTTTCTCAGATATTTAACTCAGGTTCGTGATTTCGTCATAACTAGAAAATTTTCAGTATTCTCCAAACATAATGAACCCCAAATCAAAATAATAAAATAGTTCTTCCCCTTAATTAAATTCAAATTAACGTGAAGTCAGAATGTTTGCTCTGGTAAAATAACTCTGTCGGGTAGAGTAGGACTACTGGGGATGATTTAAAAAATGACATAATGACCTAATGACCTAAATACTGCAACTATTTCATAAACTGTGTTAAAAATAAAAAATAAATTCTGAGACTTGAAAAACCCAGAAAAATAATTAAGTAACGTACTTAAATTAAGTTGCGAAATGTTCAGAATAATGTACTTACCATAGAGTAACATAAATTAAGATACAAGAATTCAAGATAATGGTGTATCCTGATTCATATTACACATACAAAATTATGAAATAAAAATGTAAAATTGCAGAAGGGTACAAATTGAAAAAAAAAATGCTTAGCTATATGAAAAATATACAGGCATCATATGGTACAAAACAGTATACGTGTTAATCTGCATACTTGTTTCGGGACATGTAAATGAGAGTACATGGATATGATACAGAATTATCAAAACAGTTATATTTGCAGACACTAAGTGTGTTTGAAAAAATTAGTTGTGTACAAAATCACTATAAGATGCTTAAAAAAAGTTCTGTTGTTTCCAATGGTTTGAAAATTCCTATGACGTATCACATTCATCTATTGCCAAAGAAGAGTTTATTTCATCCTCAGATAACAACAAATCTACAAAGCTGTTGAAATTTAAAACACCATAGAAGTGGTCTAATCTTTCACCAAATTTACAAAACATGTAGTGCTTACAGACATACAAAGTACATGAAATTTAATGCGAAGTTCGCATCATACCTTATGAAGAGATATACCAATATGTAAATGCAGCACTTGTTCCAGAATACCCACTATGCATATTAGGTAAACCACAAAAGAAAACTGTAAAATCTTTATGTAACAGAGATACTCAAACACTTAATATGCATGTAGTAACCTTAATGCATTAGTAAAACAGTATTCTGTTCAAAACCATTGTTTTGTTCTGAATGCAAAATCAAAGATTTACATAAATTCATATAAAATTACCTTTCATGTGTATAAAGCAAGTTTAATAACATAACAAGTATGCCATATGATTAAAAATTCCCCTCTATATACATAACTACGTCTGAGGAAATTGTGGTGTATATATTGCCTATCTGTTCAATCACATTATAAAAAGTTTAAGGTTAAATCCTGTTCTTATCTTATATTCTATAAAGATGTAACTGAAAAATACTATACTTCACAAATATAGTTTGGTACGAATACACTGTGTTTGGCAAACATCATAATGCTGTGTGTATGTCATAAAGAGCAAATGTATGTGTAAAATTATATTACATGTATATATTGTAGCATATTACTTAATTACAAAAATAATACATAATTAATAATGGTTTTATTAAATAAAGTTTCGCTCAGTATATTTCCTTAATTTCCTTTTATAAATGACTTGAAAATATATATGCAACCACAGAGAACCTCTAACACACAAAATCCAATTAGCAGGTATAAATAATATTCAAAGCTCTCTTCTATATGACAACACCCAATTTTAAATTTGATGAATATAAACACGAAGTAACATCTCGTACCCTCACAAAGAACTACTTGTAAAAATATGTTTCGCATGAGATAATTCTGCAGAAGTATAATGAAACAATTGTGGAAAAACCGACTTTATATATATATATATAATATATATATATATATATATATATATATATATATATATATATATATATATATATATATCATAATTACTTTTTTTTAAAATAACTGTAGAGAAACATTTTTTGAATAAATTTTGAATAAATAAAACCACTTACATTAAAAAGCTGTAAAGTTAAAATTAAAAACACTTTAAAGTTTTATAAACCGTTTACAAAAAGAAAATGTTTAAATTTAAAAGAAAATCATAATTGTATCTATTGTATCTAAAATAACTGCCATCCAGCCATTATGCGAATAAACATGCGCATCATAATATGTTCTCGTGGCAGTCGCAAAGAGAAACAAACCCTTCGTTTGCTAGTCAGAGGTGGAGTGGGTTGTAGGGTCGATATAGGAATATACAATACGGCAACGGTGATTGAATGGGCAAGGGGAAGTTGAACCACATCCAGAGGCCTCCTGAAATAAAGACTAACAGCCCTAACTACAGGAGTACTCCACTCTCCTCTGCGATGGTGATGCGATGCGTCCATTCACGTTACGGGTGGGGGGGGGGGGGGGGAGGTGTGTATTGACGATAACGTCGAGTCACCATCATCATATCACATACTTACATGTTCAATTGTTTGTGTTATGGATGTTCTTGTGCATTCACTAGCCTTGGTGAATCCCAAGAAGTCACACAATTCCATCATTAGTGGTTGCGACGTCCTACGTCGCCTCTATCTCACTGAGAATAGGTGTCTTCCCAAGACAAGAACCCTCGCATATGAATCTGAGTCATGGGAAGCAGCAATTCCCCCCCCCCCCCCCCCCAATTAAGGGAACAACCCGGGAGGCAGGCAGCAGGTGATCGTCAGCTTCTGGAGAGCTGTTAGATGGCCTGACATCAATCGGAATGGGAGCCCGCACCAACAAATCCATAAGCCACTCTGATGAAAACGCGAATTCCGGCCCATGTCTCCACATTCTGACCTCAACTTAAATCCAATGGCTCCTCTGGCAATGGGGACACCAACCAATTCAATATGTAGAAGTCGGAATCATCCCAATCAATGTTTAAAGTGAGCATATATAAACCTTCAAACACATCCGAGTCACTTGAAGACAAGGTTAAAAATCCTTACAAGCACTATATACAAATATAAAAGACAGTGGTAGGAACATTGGTTTACTTTTTTTTATAACTTTTCAAGCTATCTGTGTTTAGAAGCGACTCTGTTTCAACCCTGTTCGGCAACATATTTCTTTACCTCAGACCACTACCCTTAGAACAGCAGCACAAAATTCTAAGGCTTTCCCAATCATAATGATATAGGACCGACTCTACCCGCTCAGAAAGTAGGTTGGATGCCGCAGATTGGCATCAGAGCGGCCTATTTCAAGGATTCCAAATTCTTATTATATTGGTTACTTATCCACAAATCATTAGCTTTTGTAAATCCCTTCCATCTAACCAATAATCTACTTTTTCCCATTTAATAATTTTTTTTCAATTAAAAACTAATGTGGCGAAAATTATTGCAAATCATGAGCATAAAAAACTGCATCTAATTGGCTCACCAATATATGCTTCGATGTAATAGACTCAAAGATACAAATGTTTCAAAACAAGATTAAATATTTTCCCACTCACCAGCTGTGCACCATTTCTGGGGTAGCAGCATTGTGTTCCAAGTTTTTTATATTATATTATGAAGTTGTTGGCTCACCAACTCCCCTTGAGATGCTGTCATTTTCAGGCACTATTCACTACTTCTGGCTTATCTCGTTTTTTGACATTTGGGGAATCACCAGCTGCATTTTTGAAACCACTGCCAGCATGAATCCATTCTTAATCTGACTTCTGGACTCAGGGGTAATCAGGCAGTCAAATTTATCTCCATGGAGAGTATGATTATCAGCTCACAAGCCCCATTGGAGCCATAGCTCAACCCTCTGCTAAGGGAACCTCTAGAGTGACAGGGTAAGCCCATGCTACTCCTTCCTTTTCTTCATGAGTTATCTACTTCGGTGGCTGATACCCCAACCCTAACGTGGTCCCTTTCCATTTTCTTGAATTTATTCACATGAAATTCAGCCTTTGGGCCCTATGACTGGCCTACCTCCAAACACAACCATCATGAGTGCCCATGATTGGATCTTACAAAGGGAGGCAGATACCAATTTTGGTAAACCAGGCATAGGTAACACCCAGGAGTTTCCCACTTCTGCTTGACTTGTTCTTCTTAGTCCAACGGCAGTACTAATCATGAAGGCAGTGTTTTCCCTTAAGCGAGGAGAGGCTATAGATATACCTAACCAGCCCTTTCTGGTTTCCTATATTAGCTTTATGAGCATGATCTCTGTTACTTGAGCGTGCAATAGCTCCGACACTTCTTAGAACAGCTGCATCTATTTGCTACTTCACAGGCACAAGTAAGAATGCAAGAGCATCCAGAGGGAGCATGATTTCCCTTTATGGCAGCAAGTCTTCCACCAAGCCTTAAGCATCCCAATGAACTCTACCAGGTGCAGGTCCGAACTAGAGATAGCCTTTCTATAGTCAATCATATTTAAACTAGGCCTTAGCAAATGTGTGTCATGGGTGTAAGCCTGAACGTCTTACTTTACGGTTTTCTGTAAAGAAATATTTCATCTTGTGTTCTGAAGTTAAATTTGGGCGGGTTTTTAGCGCTGCTGATGTTCCCTGGTAAAAGCGCCTCAGTTTCCCTGCGCCACTTGACTTTTCTTTTGCAGAGTTTGCTGAATTTTTGACTTTATGTTTTTGGGCTCACACAAATGAATTGTTTTGAGAAACTGATAACGTTAAAATTTAATGTTGAAAATGATAAACAGACGCTTCAGTGGTTTTCAGTATTGGGTTTCCTTTTTGCATAATTTGCTTTGGTGCTAATCTCCATAAAGGCTGCCGGTTGGACCCAAACACTTAGTAAAGCCAGGCTCATCTAACTCCTGAAGGAGTCAGGCGAGGAGGTGCTGGAGTCAGAGGGTATCGCAGATATGTGAGGTAAAGTGCGTGCCTTAGTACGATCCGGTGATGAAGGGGACAAGGCTACAGCTACTGTGGGTAGCTGTATAATGTGTTACCTGCAATGCAGTATATGCGATTAAGCGTACCTTTACTGCTCATAATAAGATTTCTGCTATAAAATTATCGTAAAGCAGAAATACTTTTGTTAAATGAAGAATATGTTTGAATGTGTGTAAGTAATAATATGCATTTTTGATAAGTGTGTGAAATAAAGACAAAGTGTATGGAAAACTATTGTTTGTATTAATTTTATCATCAACAACACAGTGCAGGTGCAAAAATAATATATGTGACTTAGGCTGTTTCTGTATTGTCAGTATACACGGATTAGTACGTACATTTGCGTACTAGCAGTAATGCGTACTTTTCGTGTACTTTTTTATACTATACGGACAGTTCATCGCCTCTTTGTTAGACTGGTGGAAATTCTGGCAGAAATATCAAAAACTATTTCATAACATCAAAATGTGGGGAACCTCTATGGTACAACCTCTATGGTTATAGAAGACAGTAAGACACACATAACGATATAAACAGTTATTGATTTTTGTGTCATGGTTTAGTAGCTTGAAATTGTTCGAGTTTAAGCGCGAAACATTGAATTAGCCGGCAATGAGGAATTAATACGAGAATTCGTGGGCGCGTATTATTTACAGGAGGGAAATGAAAGATGGTGCAGAAATATTGCTGCACCTCCATATCCTGAGGTTATATTTAACTGTTAAGCTTCTCTTGATTTCACAAGTATTCATTTCACACCATTAGCCTTAGGATATTGATTTATCACGTCAGTAGAACAATATTGTAAACCAATCAGGGCTGTTATTATGAGATTTGTTGCATTTATTTATTGTATGTAAAGGGGCATTACACAGAAACTGACATTCTTTTCTCGTTCCTCGATACGTACCTTACCAAGTTTGAAATATATATACTGATAAAAGAAAGCGAGATACAATTCATTGGGGTTTGTAATAACTGGGAAATGCGGATTGCAACTGTAATATTATTTGTAAGCAAACACCTGGGAAATATGCTGCTGACGTCCATACAACGCTCAGGAATTTATTCATAATTGGAACAACATTTATTAAACTGACAATTATTTACACATACAACAGAACGACATTTTGTAAATACGTATTAACTTTTAAAACATGCGAGCTTTATACACACAGAACGTATATGTTAATTTTCACACCAGAAATACTACACTATGGTGACTGTCGTAAGTACGCAAGTATGACCAGCAAGTATAAAATTGTCAATACTTGCCAAATATATATCCGTTGTTTACTCTACTAGGATTTCGAACAGGGCTAGTATGTACATTGTAATGTCACTTCCGGAGACAAGTACACAAGAACACTATCTACAGAAAAGTAATTGTGCACCTGTTAAGATAGGTAATTCAGTATGTCAGTTGATTTGTGTTTCACGGCCTTCGGCGTAGGACCGCTGGTGTTTGTCTGTGGTAGTATGAATACAGAGGCCTATTGTAACATTCTGGATAGTGAAATGCTCCCAATATTGTGGCGTTTTTACGGAATGGACCTGTGTTACTTCCAGGATGACAATGGCAGGTGCAATGTTTCAAGGGCTACTATGCAATGGTACGCCGGCAACAATGTTCGCCGATTGGACTGGCCCGCTCAGAGCCCCGAACTCAACACTATAGAGCATATTTGGGACGAATTGGATCGCTGGGTGAGAGATCGTCAGGCGCGGCCAAAATAAATTGCTCAATTCAAGGAATGGTTGCAAGAGAAATGGCGTTGAATCCCCGTGGCTGTCCTGCAAACGCTTGTAGAGAGCATTCCAGATAGGGTGGGTGCTGTTATAGCCTTAGGAGATTCTAACCGGGTAGCAACCACCGAGCAAACATTGTTGACAGGTGTAGAATTACTTTTTGGTAGATAATATAGCAGGGTATATTTTCTCCGAGGACAAACGGGATAGGGATGAGGATCAGGATCTGACCTTGGATGATGCCACGCCAAGGTCAAGCGGCTGCCATAATGGATTACGGACTTCCTGCTCTATAATTCCGGTCATGTGTCCACCATATTGGATTCCTCCATGTTGCTAGCCAGTACGCCGCCATATTTGTACCCAGTATGCCACCATCTTGTACCAAGATATTGGTTACCAAATTTTTTTTTCATGCTCTTGCATTCCGAGGGTTTTCTCCATGTGCTCCTGATTTTTTATATTTGCATTCTTTTTATTTTTTCTTTTCTCTTTCTTCTTTTCCTTCTCACTTATTCTTTCATTTAAGTTCCATTCTCTCTTCTTCTTTCCTTTCTCCCTCATTCTATCTTCTCTATTCTTCTTTGCTTTCATCAGCTGTTACTGGAGGCAGCCATCTTGGTTTTTCGTATGTCATTCGTTTCCCTCCATCAGTTCTGACTTATGCCACTAGGGCCGCCACCATATTGGTTCTGGCATTGGTTACTAGGAGCGCTGGTGTCGTTCTCATTCGATTAGTCGATGTCTTATCTGTCGAATGCGCTCCACTGCCATATTGGTTCTGAAACTAGCCACTAGGGGCCAGTTAGATGGCTTATTTAGAACTCAAAATACCATCTGGAATAGTGCGGGATCAAACTGCAGGACCCTGGGTCCCCAGACTTACGCCTTAGACCACTCGGCTATCGCGACAGGCAGTGGGAGAATAGTTTATAAGTAGTATATAGTTTGGAGCCGAGTAAATAATATCTTGGCTGTGATTAAAGTCATTCAATTAAATTTTTTACTATAAAATTTATAATGTGTTTCATTAACATAGCAATATTTTTTAAATTTATATACAAATAAAACATTTTAAAGTATATATACATTATAATATAATTTTTATTCCTTAAATAATTTTTTTGAAGTATCTTAAATTTATTATTTAATCATCATAAATTTATTTTAAGAATTTTTAATCAATAATTATAGTTACAAAATTTGTCATTATTAATTTTTAATTATTTTGTTTTAACTTACATATATATTATTAAGATTCAACTTAAATACTCACATAAAAATAATTTCTTTTACCGTATTTTTTTCATATTCATTTTTATTATTTTTGTTTAACTTACATATATTTTATTTAATATTTTACCTACATAATTTTATTTTGAATATTTTAAAAGTATTTTTTATTAAACTTTAAAGTGTATCGAGTGAGGAGTCTACTGATCCGTATTTGTCAGGCAGATAAAAATATGGCATCACAATATACGATTGCATGACTATGAGAAGAGCTATATTAGATTTTTATAATCATATAAAAAACTGTTGTAGTGTATATATATATGCGAAGTGGTGTTTTATATTATGAACGTTGATTAATCACACTTCTTCGATATTTATTTACAAATAACGTATTTTTTTTTATATTCCAGACTTAAGTATGTAGGTACTCGTATATGATATAATGCTAGTAAATTGTTTCCAACACACCATCCTATATACTGTTCAGCATCCTTTCAACCTAACCTAACATAACTGAAACCAATTATCTTGTAAGAAATATATATATATATATATATATATATATATATATATATAATATTTTTATTTCTCTCGACATTCAACTGTCACACTCTAGTCATCGCCAGAGCCCTCTTCACCTCCCCTCATTCTAGTCTTACTTAAGAAACAAATCGAACTGTTCTGAATACCAAAACAGATATAGTAACTTTCACTATGCCATTAGCTTGCCTCATTCATGCTATTAACAATACACCTCCATATCCACCACCGTACCTCTGACTTACTGACCCATAATAACCGTCAACTATATTGACTACCATTTCAGCACATCAAACATTGCCAGTTACGCATATAAACAAGCCATACCAGCTGCCGAACCAATAAAATTTTCCATCCATGTTATCATAAGATCAATAATATTAATTTAACCATTAACGATATACATATCGTCTAAATTCCGATCAAACCATCCGGCTCATACTAACTGAATTGAAAATTTTTTCAGAGAAGCATATACACATAATACCATGAATTTAAATAAAACTTTTAATCTTATATATTTAATAGATAGATCACCACATTTTTTGCAGAATATCTGCTCTACTTATCATCACCAGAATAAATTTACTCATGCCTTAAATTAGAAGTCAAGTACACCACAGCCCACACTGGCCTTACTCGTATAAGTACCTGTAAATATTTTACATTTTCAAAATACTGTTTATAATTTTCTTAGAAATAAATCACATCATATTTTTGGCAAAGAAATTTCTTAGGTAATGTACAACAAATCAGAAAAATGCATATAAAAATGAAAAAAAATACGTTGTACACTTGGTTTTGTATTTTGCAAGATACTGTTCCTCAGTGAGTCCTGATTTCCGTGGATAATCGGTATAATGCTTAAAGTACTGTTTGCAGTCATGAACTTTATACCTAGCCGAAGTAATCTGATAGTTAAAAAGTCGTTAAAAGTAACAATAATAGGGAATATCATTTATATGGTCCTTCACCATCAGAAGATCGATATGTTCAGGTTTCTTATTCTTAATCGCACGTGTTCGCATCACTTTTCCCTTGGCATTCAGCGAGTACACATTAACAGACACACCAGGGTTGTTGTTCTCAAAGACACATATTTGATGTAGAGGAGTCGGAAAAATCCAGTCCATTTTAATCAAACTTTTTCTTCCAACCCAGCATACCTCTTGTTCACACGCTGAGGATGTGATGACTTAATATATCTAGCCAACACTGACCACTTGAAACATTGACTGTCATAGTTGTGGGAATTAATTACGGCACCTATGTGTTTGATAAAGTCCGAAAGGTCAACATACATTGATAGCTGTGTAGGTACTTCCTCTATATTACTTGTATGAAGCCCCTTGCACCTCTTCATTTGACCCCATAGACCATCCATCTGTGAAGTCGTCACACCACACTTCGAACACATGTACCTTATTTGGGTGGGGCTTTTTGTACAGCCATGCCTCTCATGTCTTCTTGCACCGTAGCTGTAGGCAAATATCTTGTCACAGAAGCAACAACGAAGCTTTGACGAAGTCGTCGATGACAGCACTAGTGCAGCCGTAGTGATGATTGAAGAGTAAGAAGTCGATGGCACTGTTGGTACCACTCCCGAAGAAGTCGATGGCAACACTACTGTAGGCAGTCCATCCGAAGAACTTAATGCCACCTCATGTAGTCTAGGCTCTGAGTCGATCGTATATTCACTCCAATTTACAGGGCTGAGACCAAGTGGAGACGAAGGCTCTGCAGGAGACCAATCTTCTACCTCTGGTTTGCTTTCCTTCTTCGGCAGCAGGAGAATAGAGACGTCCTCGTCTATGTTTATGTTATACATATTTTCATCACTCGATGAGTCGTAGAGTTCAGTTACCCAGTTGTCAGACATCTTGAGCGAACTGTTGCTAGATTTAAACTGTGGTCCAGTGTTTATATGCCTCTCTTATATCGATTTCAAAAACTACCAAAGTCCAATACCATGTTTCAACTCAACATTTGATCTGAGGGCCAGCTGACATTGTAAATGTCAAGAGCAAGTCTGTACCTGCACGGTTACTGGAGTCTGTACGTGCTTCCTGGCAGCTTTCGCACCTGGACGGTGTCAGCTACCCTTAGTTAGCACATAGCATTTCTGCTCCCACTTGGTGTCTAGTAACTGGAGTCTGTACGTGATTCATGGCCGTTTGCACAATCTACACAGTGTCGGATGACCATGTGCGTGGGAATAGCTGTGTTAGCAGGTCTGTAACTGCACGGTGTCAGGTAAATAAAGAGAACGAGTCAGCAAGCTTCATGAGCACATATAAGCCTTCGACTGCACAGAGCTAACTATCTCTAAACCAATATGGGATATAAGGACAGGCAAGAATAATATGAACGCAAAATATAGTAAAAAACACACTTTAATTTTTAAAAAATCATGTTAATATCACCACTTTAAATAAAAAAATTGCTTAGCCCTACTTCAGAATGTCTTTCTCGTCGACCACGTTTATCGAGCCGGATGTATATCGGCTGTGAGCCTCTTCCTCCTTCGATTCTCTAGAGTCAGTTTGTAACTATTCGCGAGTAGATATTTCGCGCGAACATCTTCCATGGCTTGCTGCAGCTCAGTCATCAGTTCGGTTCGGTTTATGATCATTCATAGAATGGAATAAACACACAACTAGACAGGTGTGTATATATATATATATATATATATATATATATATATATATATATATATATATATATATATATATATATTCACTCTCGAGTTAAGGAAAGTAAATCTTCGATCCTTTCAAGTCGGTCAATGCATGCATCCAACAACTTCTTGCTATGCCTCGCAACATCGGTTTTGGCAGCCAGTTTTGACGTTTACATACTTTGAAGAGTCTTCAATTCATCCTGTCTTTGCGCATTCGACACATTGATCAGCTCTATTATCTGTGTCTCCATGCCCCTTATGTGCCGGTCGATAGCCACCATATCTTCCACCACTTAATGTTTCACGATCTCGATTTTTTGCCCAATAAGCGACTGAACCCTGTGAACATCGGAGAGGTCAGCTATGATTAGAACATTTTCATCATCATCATCATCATAATAATCATCATCATATTCATCGGAGCGTATACCATGTCCGAACTTGAAAATTTTATTGTGGCTCATGGTCAGTGTCTTTCAATAAACTGATCAAAGCCACACCTGTACCTGCCATTATATAGAGGCCAGTCTTTAACGATCACTAGAAGTCCATATTTCTCTTTCCAGCACAACGTACACATATAATTAAACTCTGCAAACGTCATGTCCGTATTGACGTGGTCGTCGTACGCATGCCACAAGTTCATATCATTCATGCGAAACAGTTCCAACACATTGGTTTTATCGCGAAGCAGTTGTTTGGCTATGCACGAATAAGTCTGTCCGAAGTACATACAGTCAACATATGCGTGTCGTCCCATGCTAAAGTACTTTTTAATACGAGTTTGTTTTTCGCAGGCAATGTCATCAAACACAAATGTCGAGTTTATCAGCGCTTTGGAAGGCGACATGATGGCTTCGTTATTATTGCATGGTAAATAACCCAAGCCTTCCACAGCCTGCAGTTATAGTGCCAATCGTTGATATTTCAGTTGCTGGAGTGATTTGGAATAAAGGTACACATTCTCGATCAGAAGACCTTTCGGTCTTCCAGCAGGCTCAGTAGAACACGTGTCTTGCCGCAACCCTATGGTTCTGCGATTATGCATCACACAGTACTCGGAAATAGGCTTCCATGTCGTGATTCGTAGGAGATAGCTATATCTTCAGCACGAATGAGTTTGGTTAAAGTAACATTTTGCTTGATAATCTGTATGTTACCACTACAATCGTGTATAGATGGTGATGACTGCAGTGCCTGCAGTGCTCGGTGCGGTGCCTGCAGTACTGAATGTGGTGCTAAATGCTGTGGCTTCGGTGATTAATGCAGTTTCAAAGAGCAAGTGCTACATGTTTTAGAAAGTCTCTTACAAATATCACTTCGAGTAAACAGTTTCTGGCAGAATTGGCATTCAAAAGTCACACTCTAACTTTTTATTCTGCAGGTCCTTATTTCATGTCGATGCACACTGGGCAGAGCTGTAAATAGTTTACCGCAGTAGCAACAAAGCAAATACATTATTAGCTATTTATGTCCGTACTGTTCCAAGTCTAAAATTATACTGAAACCAAAAAGTATGAAAGGTTTGTATTTATCAGTTTCAAGTCAGTCTTATTTAATTCGTCGTAAGGTAAACACGTACCAATCAGGCCTTGGTATCATCGATACGCTGATCAACAGTTTACAATTCGAGCTATACGTTCCTGGATACAGGTTCTGTGGGCTAAGAATCAAGCTAGCCGAAAGGTTTGCACGTGGCGATACGGGCATCAACACGCTGGACCAGGCATGCAAGTGGTACGATAGTGCTTATTCCCAGCACAAGGATCTGCAAATCAGGCACCAGGCAGACAAGATACTTGCACAGAAGGAAGACGAGATAAGAAAATCACCAGATACTGGACTTGGAAAAAAAAATTACTGCGTGGGGTGTTTCCAACGCAATATAAACCCAAGATGAAGATAGGAGCAAAGAAAGCAAGCGAAAGTTCCAAGAGGAGAGGGAAGTAAAGGAAGGGAGGATTACTTCCTGTCTTGATAACTGCAATCGGCACCCTGGGTGGTATTGTCGGAGCCGTAACGAATATCGTTAGTGCGTGATACGAGTCTCGAACGAAAGTAAGCAATTGGAGGATGACAGTCGCCACAACCGTAAACTGGAAGCTATCGCCATAGGTAAAATCAACTGCAGAGGACTGTACGACGGCCCTACCGAGGAGGAGGAGGTGTGAGAAATAAAAACGGTCGCAGTAGGAGAAGGCGTTAATGAAATCTCTACCGAAACGGCCGCTCACGAACATGGATTTGGAACTATTTGCACGGAAATCGAAGATAGCTAATTTTAGAGGAGTGTTCATGCGAAATACTTGACCTGGTGAACCAAGATGTAATGAGTGTGTCATAATTAATCTAGGCATGGCAGCTGAGACTGGCATGCACTGGGTAGCATATACAAAAAAGTGCACAAATACAAACTGTTATGACAGTTTTGGGAATTTGCATCCTTCACCTGAACTGCGACTGTACCTGAAAAATTGTAAACTAACCTACAGTTACGAAACAAGGCAGCTGCCTAACACATTGAACTGTATTCATTTGTGTCTTTGCTTTCTAGCGCAGTGGAATAAAAAGAAATTGAAGGCGAATATTAATTCGTTAATCATTTACATAAAAGGTGTTTCACCTCTATTCTTTAGTCAGTATGTCGGTGTCCAACATTCTAAGTGGTAAGATATTCCGAGCTGAGGGCAACGTTTTACCCTCCCTTGGAGCTGAAAGGCGAGTGGGTCGTCGGACTTACGCATATTCAGACTTACAACTCGATATCCAACATAGAAGAAAATGTGCATTTGGCATTCCGGTACGTAGCGGCAGGTGATGCGAAGGAAATAAGTATTCTCACAGGTGCATATGAACTGAAGGACATCGCTTATAGAATCAAGAAATCCATGCCAACAGATGTACCTTTCGAACTATGCGGTAACCCAAACACACTGAAGTCAGAAATATTTTGCAGTGCAGATATCGACTTAACGAAACTGGATACCATCGGACCAATGCTGGGGTTTGAGATGTGAATCTACAAAGCTAGTAAAATGCCCGAACCGTCGTGGCCGGTGAACATATTTCCAGTGAACGTGATACTCATAAACTGAAATTTGGCGAGCGGCTGCTATGCTAATGGTAAAACCAGCAATACACTGCACGAGTTCGCGCCGATGGCTCCACCAGGTTATAAACAGGTCAAAGTTCCGAAAACCATAATTTATGTTCCAGTGATAGGGAAGAGCGCACGCGAAGTAGTCGTATCAATCGTCGACCAGGAAAATAAACATATAAACTTCAGTAATGAAGAAATCACTTTGCATTTGCACTTGAATCGATGGAATTGAGTTTTTTTTGGCATACAATGCATAAAGTTAAGCGCAGCACCAAACTAGAGGCCAGAAGAGCTCGAGACACCGACATGCTAACACGTGCCAACGAACAGTTTCTACATAGTCTAGGGTTGAAAGTGAACAGACATGGAAGACGACAACGCACTGAAAATGACCAAGGGGACATAATTCGACAACAGTATCGACAAGTTTGAGCTGCATTGCTACCAGCCATATTTGACTGGTCCCTATGTCCTTGGCCCTTAGGTTCGAATCCCGATACAGCATCAAGATATCTACACCCCACCTTCGCAGTCATTCTTGCACATCCGAGGTACGTTCACAAAAGAGGACAGGACCCACCTCACCCCAACAGTGTTAGTTCGCAACAGTATACTTGACCTTATAGAACAAGTAATGTATGAAATGAACGGTGTTACTATTGACGAAATGCAGGATGTGGGCATGACCACCAAAATAAAAACACTACCTTTCGCTCAGGCCTAACAATTATGAAATGATAAAAACGGCAGGATGGGGAATGGAAGACAGCTACAAAGTTCCCATCTTCACAGAAGACAAGTTCGAGGTGAGTGTGCCATTATCGACAATATTTGGTTTCGCCGAGGATTAAAGCAATATAATATTAGGAGCCAAGCAAGAACTGGTGATAATGCTAGCCACCTCACATCTCGATGCAGTGTTGAGAGCTGGAGAAAATCCACAGCCCATCACTTTAACCCTGACCAACTTGGACTGGTTCATTCCCTATGTGACTCCGAGCACCCTATTGCACGTGAAGCTAATGAAATCAGTTAAGAAATAAAAAATCGTCGACATAACATTCAGGAGTTGGAGTTTGGTTACATGTCCGATCCTGTCATCTGCCACCAGGAACCACTGGGTTGTAAATACTTCTTCAATCATGGAAAAATCACATTATGTCACACTGGTATTTTAAAGGAACAATCAACACAACATTTCAGCAGACAAGTCGACCTTCAGCCCCTGCAAAGTCCAGAACATAAAGATATTTTTGAATAGTGAAAGCTATCCATACGTTGACATATTATCTTTATACTCAGTTTGAAGCCTCCTAATATGGACGCGAATCCTACCCTGTCCTGAGCCCATAAAGATTCCGTGGAACGGTGCAATTGCTGGTCTTCGACATGTTCAAACAAAATGAGCGAGTTCAAAATGGTGTGGTGGATTGTCGCATAGAAATTATTTCCAAAGAAAATGTGCCTGCAAACACTGCTGCCTACAGTTTGATTTTGCACGACAGAGTAGTGAGCTACGACTGCTGTTCGGGACTGGTGAACATGGTGAGCTAAGCATATATACACAGGACTATCACTGCTTCTCACCTCATATTGTATGAAGATAACCTGTAATCTGCGAGGCTTTCAGAGCCAGAGCAGCTACGTATTCAAGGAAATCGCGGTGAACTACGACAACGATGGCAAAACATGCACTTGCTCCTTCTGCCCCCCCCCCCCCTTATTCGTGGAAAATCTTGGACGGGAAAGTAAGAAGACAAACCACTGGCTGACCAAGTACCACAATGGACTGCTGGAGTGCGCGACTTGCTGATGCTGTATCCACGAGGACTGGTCTATGTGGCAGGGCCCGATCAGAAGATATGGCTGAGGTACTTGTGCAAAAACGAAGTTGAAATTATCGACATGCAGCGCGATTATGGCTGCCCTTCCCTGCGCAAGCTGGCAAAACCTTACGACGACCAGCACCGACACATCTGTGACAGGTCAGAACCTGTCTAGACACATGTGTGGAGAAACTCACAACTGTTGCACAAATGGTGTGCTTCGTCCTTGGATCGTGAATCGACAAGTTACAACTAGACACAAAGTCACCCTAAATGTACAAGAATATTAGTTTTTGGTGTGTTGGCACCCCTGTTAATCGTCATATATAAGTGCGAACAATCGGTGCACTTATTTATCCGTCACCTAGAGGTCTGATCGTCACCACGAGTCCATTCTGTCCTACAAGCAGTTTTACAAATGACAAACCTGACTACGGAACTAGAAGAACTAATTTTTTTTTAAATTAGAAATGTGTTTTTATTGAGTTTAAATTAAATAAATAGTATATGAAAATGTATTTTAGTGTTCAATTTTTTTTCTTGTATAATTTCTTGACAATATAATTAATTTCATTTTCTTGTAAATTATTTCTTTATAGTAAGAAATAATTTTAATAATATTAATATTTTATATCTAAGTGAATAAGCAATCGTGTGTTCTGGGGTTGCTTCCCTGGATTTTCGAGCAGTACGAAGTAGCAGGTTTATCTTGGTGATGTCCTAGCTTTTAAAATGTATTCTGGAATAAATTATTTATGTTCTTCGAATTACTATTATATATGCATTAATTACCCTATCATGGTATAGTGACACACACACATAAAGATACTTATTCGCTTACACACTGTGACCACTGACAGCAAAATTGATTTACCTGTAAGGTGAAATGTAGGGACAATACACCCATGCATTGTGTTGTGGTTGTAATTTAATTATTTGTTTTCAGAAAATGAACTTATTACTCAATGACTCAAAGATAACTTGTAAACTAGCTCCTCCACCACCATTTTCAAAGTACTGTGTCAGATGATGGTTGCTAGTGTAGAAGAAAAATAGTACTCATTTTCGTATAATTGCATGTTTTGTTTAATTATTTATGGCCGAAAAACAGGCTTTTTTTGCCTACATTATGGATCTTAATTCAACTGTTCAATTACATCTGCATGTCACCGCAAGGGTGATATGCCCCTAGTGAGTTCACTGCGGGAACTTGTGTCACTGTCGATTGTCACATGGTTGTGGGTTAATCAGTGGGGGTGTATGTATGTCTGTGGAAATACCTATGTTAAAAAATATTATTATAATCATAATTATTTTTAATACAATTATTTCAAAAATAATAATTAAAAAAAATAAATTTTTATATATCATGACCATTGTTGACTTATTACTTAGGAATTAAAACATAGTTTTGTATGGATTTTTTCCAGTAGTACAGACGAACTTCTGATATAACCATATTTGAGCCCAAATCCCTAACTTAATATTATTCAGAGAGAACAGCATGGGAGTGCTAGCCAGAAATACAGAAAATGATTTGTACGGATTTAAAGTGCTCTGCGTTTTTTTCATATAATCTTTCTAAGGAACAAAACTGCTCGTAGGCATTGTATTTGAACCTCAACTGTTCAGTAGGAAAATGTAATTTATTCAAGTCAGACGTTTTCAGTATTCTCTTGCGAGCATACAATACAGACGATACTGCAGGTGCATGCAAGAGGTTAAACTAAATATGACAACCAGTATGATGTGGTCATACTATTGTACACATCCTATAACAAGGGTGGTGGTTCGCGACGACTGGAAGCAATTTTGGGCAAGGGGAAACATTTCCGGGCAGCATCTTACATCTCAATACTCCGATATACTAGAATGCTGTGCATTACGTAGCATCTTTCCTATATATCATGATTTATGACGTAAAATCGAAGTAAACTTTGTTACTTTCATTTTATTCCCATATACGGGAAACATATTACCCCGTTAACACAGTTGTGTTCACGTAAAGCCCTCTGCCATGTCCTCAAAGCAGTCAGTATTTTTTGTCGTTATAGACGTTTGATAGATGTAGTTTTTTCAATAGAACTACCGAAAATTTTTTTTTATTAATGTGATTATTTTTCTGAAAAAATTAAGTCGGTTAAGAAGCGCTGATAATAAAAAAAACACACACTTAATAGCTTCATTCCGTGGCGATTTTAGCTTCAAGATGTCTTGATTGGCTGAAATAATTAGTTGTGATAACTTAAAATGTTACAGTATTATTTATACATAATTACTTGTCTCATTTTCAATTTCTTACCCTGCCTTGTTTTAGTATGAGTGAGTTACTAAGTTTGTTCGGAAGCTATGTAATTCCAGATCTGTTTTTTTTTTTTTTTTTTGTTTTTCATAAATACTACTCGGTAAGAAAAAAACGAAGTCACGTAGATAATCATAATTGAAATAGATTGCTTGGGTGTATTTGTCACATATTGTACGCTAATTGTACTTCTGACCAAGTTCATGCTGCTTATGAAATTATACAGTATTCCAATTTCTGTAAAAATGTTTTTGGTAAACTTCCAAAACTGTAATTGAAGTTTTTAACCTATACACTGTATGAAAATAGTATCACACATCAAGCTGAGTAATGTTTAGCATTGCTTTCTATACAAAGTTGGGAACATCCCTACACATTCTGACTGTTTCCTGCTTGGGATCTACTTGCATAGACGTTGTGCATTCGTCCGCCTTATGTCTGCAATGGACCTCATACGTTTACGAATTATAAGCTGGTGAGGTTTTTTTCTCGTCTCCCTGCCTTTGCATTCCAGTGCTGCTCAATTCTCATCTCATTTCACACTCATCGCCTCTCAAGACCTCGAACCTCTACATATTATTATTCTAATTATTAATGATTTTCCTTTTACCCAAATATGCAAATCATTACAGAGTGAGTCTGAGTGGATTCTGGAGGCTCCTCAAATTTTTTGAAATTACATTGTAATCTTAAAAAATACTTTCAATTTTTTTATTATGCAGGGAAGTTTCGGTCGTATAGTATTGCACTCTCTATTTATTATTCTACACGTAAAATCTTACTCGTTCGCTAATATTATGTGGACATTCGCAGTTACTTCCAGGCTATTCCGCCGCCTCCAGCAAACAAAGCTTAAACAAGTTTAGACAATTACTCCAAAGGGAGATATCTAACCACTGTAGTGTACGTATTCTTATAGAATAACTGTAAGCATATGATATTATAAACTATTACGCAAATACAGCATTGTTTTAAAATCTGTTTATTCCATTCTAAGCTTTTTTTTGTCAGGAGGGCGGGGGGCAGTGTGCGTGATGACGTAATTCCTGAATATAGCAATGATGTCACGCTCTGCTGTCACGTATGTTATGTCTTTCCGCGCACTGATAGCGCGTCAGGGAAGCCCTGTAGTGAAATTTCACACATTTACCTCCCTGCTGGCACGCTCGCGTTGCGTGCCAGCTGTGTCAGCAAAAGGAGACATCTCCGGGTCGTCCCACACATGGCGGCCGGGGCCTCGCTCATGAGGTAACTGCCGAAGCACGCCACGGCGTCTAACAATTCTTCATGCCGTGGTGCGTCTTTCTGCTGCATGCATCACCACGGCGCCTGAGTTCTCACGGCTTGACGACGCCCTGCTTGGAACTTTTAATCCCTCGTCTCACTTACCTTCCTCGCGCCTGTACGTAATAACTTCTTAAAAAATATGTTTTTAGGCAAAATTAAATTAGTTTGATAATAATCGAGAAAGAATTCTTATTCCTTTCCAGTATAACCTAACTAATACTTTATTAATAAATCGCTGGAATAAAATTCAGAATAATTGTACGGTGTATGAAACAGTTTGTTAGACAAATATTTGACAATATTTAGAGACCCCAGTTCGAAAATCGACATGTACATTGGATTGTTTTTTAAACGAAATTTTGTACGTGATTTTCTGTCTAAGCTCTTAAACGTACCTGATATATACATTTAAGCAATATCTATCAGCTAGGAGTATCATAGGGCCTTCTGTTCGCAGCCCTACACCATAGAAATATAAATTTTTTCTATCGGACTTAGAAAAAAATACGGTAATTTTTTCGCAGTATTCATGAGTGTCTGGTATAAGGAATTAAGCAGTCACCAAAGGCTAGGAACTGTATAACTCCCAGAGTTCGAGGCCGGAAAAATATTTAACAAATGTTAATTTTTTTATCGAACTTAGGCAAATATCGTCACTTTTTCCCATTGTTTGCTGAATATTATGGGAACTTATAATAAAGGCGAAACGACGGTGTTAACTATGGGATATGGGGATCAGCGTAATATAAGTGCTTCGCTATTCGATTAATGACGTGTGTTTTCGAAGCTTATTAGCGAGGTTCGTGTGCGAACTTATGTTTGATTGCGTACACTCGTTATAAATGCCTAAGCAATATCTACCGGTTAGGCATGGCGTAGGGATCTGTGTTCGATGCCCTGAAACTATTTAAGAAATAATTTTTTCTCAGTTGGACTTAAAATTTCGTAATTTCTGCTCAGTGTTTAAGAGACCGCTTTTTAGGAATATGTAATAAACGGGAAAGATAAGTGTAAGGCACCAGATATAGGAATCATGGTAAGATAAGAGGTTCACAGTTCGACTAGCGACCTGAATTTTGGAAACATTTTTTAAAATGTTTATAGATAAAATTTTTTCAAATTGTTATATTCATAGTTTGGTACATATGAGGTGTGGTGGTCAGCATTTATATTGGTATGGATAATTGGTATAACCAGGTGGTTTGTTTTATGGCTGGTATGATTTTTGGCTGGTGTCTGATGGTAGACAGACATGTTGGAGTTAACATTTACGGAATTTTTTTCTAAATATTTTTGTGATTTTTCTTTGTTGTGTAGTATTGTCAGTTGGGTAGCTAAGGGTTAGCGGTTGATGTTTAGGGTACTGGGATGAGTGTGAGGTTAATGTGATATGTTCATAGATTAAAAAAAAATTAAATTTTGTATATAAATAAAAAATATAAAACTCGTTACATCTCGTCATCAGTCGAGATGTAACGAGTGTATCACGTTAACTTAGCGAGGGACGATGGCGAAGTCACATCTACAGAACAGCTCTCGTAAGTGTATTGCATCAGAAGTGAATGTGTTAAAATAAAATAGAAATTTCCAAATTTTGTATTCTCTAGGACTTGAAATCCGTTGCGGAAATCGAACCTCCGTGTCCGAATTGTAGTGCTCTAGAGGTGTATTCGTAAATTTCAAAAATTGAATCAATTTACAGAGGTGATGCATGTCGGAGGGACATTATTCAGAAGCCCGAAAATATAAAACATTATTAATTCACTTTCAGAAGGCTTTGAAAATATCGGACGGCGTTTTATCCGAGCGATGGGAGAATTTAATATACAGCATGCTAATACCTTAATATCAGGGGAAGCTAAGATCGATTCGAAATCATTCTCTCTACTTACACAAACAAGTTGAATTGCGAATATGAAGGGCTGCTTTGACCTCAACGACTATGGTGCCACAACTCGCATTATCGCTAACTGGTTGTTTCCAGTGCCGATTCTGCGATCGGGTTATCACCTATGTTCAAAATGCCTTTCAGATTCAGAGAACGCCCTGTAGGAAAAGTCCTTATATTAAAATCATTTAACATTTTTATTTTGTAAACCAGCAAACCAAAGTTTATATTTATTTTTGTTTTTCTATGACATACTGATATTAATTATGAGATAAGAAGCTATGATATAAATATGTTAATTTCTAGATATTATTGTTAATTTACATCTATGTATAGTTATTTTATTTTACTTTAAAACATAATTATTTCTTTTATTTATTATTTCGTGAGAGACTTAACGTTTTAATTTTATTTTCGTTTCGTTTTACCGGAAGTAATTTCTCTCCAATAAGATCAGGTTTTTAGGAAGTTGCCGGAAGTCGTTGCTTCTGGGGAGGTCCTTTGAAGGGTCCGAACTCATTTATGGTTATTTATTAGACAGCAAAACTTTACCGTGCAGGTACAGAGTAGCTCTTGACATTTACAAAGTCAACTGGTCATTAGATAAAATTAAGGGGGCGTGGTTACGTGCAGGGAACAGACTTGCTCTTGACATTTACAAGGTCAGCTGCTCCTCGGTTAAAAATGCAGGGGTTTTGTGAGTTTAAAATTAGTAATAGTTTGTTCAAGTTGTCTGTACTATGGGGCTGAGATCTACATCACTTCCTGTTTGAGGTAGAAGTATATTTTGTCTGGTGTTGGTTAGTAGAGCAGAGACTCTACAAAAAGAATGCGGTTATCTATCTATTCAATATATGTGAATAAATATGTTATATTAATACATAGTAATGTGTAACTGCTTCACCGAAACACTTATTTATTCAGCTTAAAACAAATTAATGCGAGTGCATGCCGCAGGAGGGCTATAGCACTCGTTCTAAAATGGTCACCGATAGCTGCTTACTAATCATCGTTGCCAGTGAATAAGTTTTTTTATCTGAAAATATAGTTCGCTCAGCTTGAACTCATAAAGCTGACTACTGTCAGACCGGCCACTACCGAGACTGATTATTTGACCCTTGACTCTTGAATCTTTGACTTCAAAATGACTCCAAATGACTCCAAAGTGACTCCAAAATGACTCCGAATAACTCCAAAATAACTCCAAAATAAATCCTAATGACTCCAAAAATACTCAAAATGACTCGCTCCAAAAATATATTTAAAAAATATATATACTTAAAAATTATTCCAAGTTTTAACGTACATGACTATATGTGCTGGTGGTTAGATTATGTGACTGTTGAGAGAAATAAATTATATTCAGAATCCTAACATGTGGTAAAATAAGTGTGACAATGTTAAAATATTTCGTGTTCTATAAAACATGAAAATACATTCTAAGTTATTACGTATATGACTAAATGTGCTAGTGGTTACATTAAGTGGATTTTGAGAGAAATAAAATATATTAAATGTCCTGACATGGGGAGGAACGTATACAAGTATGACTTGGCTGTAGAGTTAGTTTCTTGTATGGCTGATTTGTATGGTCTTATCACATGATCGGTTATTTTGCCAGTCTGAAAAAAGTATAGCTTGGATGGTGTGGGGAGAATGTTTTAATTGGGTGATTAGTTTTTTTTTGCATGGGTGGAATGGTTTGATGGGATGTTTAGTTTGTTAAATTGGTGAGGAGGGGTGGGGGAGCCGTATGCTCATCTGGTGTGGTTTGTTAGTATGAGCGGGATGGTTTGATGCGAATTTAGACAATATTGATGTCGTAGATGGTTAAATTAATATGATTGATGTTATGATAGCATGGATGGAATATTTTATTGGTTCGGCGGCTAGAATGGCTTGTTTATATGTTGTGTAACTGGCAAAGTTAGATTGTCTGAAATGTAGTCGATATAGTTGACTGTTATTATGGATCAGTAAGTCTGAGGTACGGTGGTGGATATGGAGGTGTATTGTTAATAGCATGAATGAGGCAAGCTAATGGTATAGTGAAAGGTACTATATCTGTTTTGGTATTCTGTTCAATTCGATATGGCTATAAAATAATGCTGTTAGGAGGGGGTGATGAGGGGTATGGCGATGACTAGAGAAGGACGTTTGAATTTTGAGAGCAATAAAAAATATATATTCAGAGTTCTTACAAGATGATTGGTTTAACTTATTTTATGTAATATGAAGTAATGTAAGGTTATCTTAGGTAAAGCGAAGTGGATACTGAACAGTATGATTATAGGAGTAGGAAATACGTGTTTTTCTAAGTTCAACATAGAAGTCCCTACATACTTAAGTCTGAAATATAAAAAAAATTATCACATGTAAATAAAAATCAAAAAGCGCGAATAATCAACGTCCATAATATACAACACTTGGCATATATCTAATAGAACAATTTTTTTGCTCTTTTCAAAAACCCAGTATGGCGTTTGTCATAGTCACGTAATCATATATTCTGATGACATATTCTTATCTGCTTGAGAATACGAATCTGTAGACTCCTCACTCGATACACATTAAAGCTTAATAAAAATACTTAAAAAATGCTTAAAAAATAAAAGTATTTGTTAAATCTTAAATAACATATACGTAAGTTAAACCAAAATAAGAAAATCAATTAAAAAATTATAAAATAATAAAATTAATACTTAAAAACTTAAATAAATAAATCTAAATAAAATATATAACTTAAAACAAAATAAAAAATTAATGTAATATAAATTAGTGAACAAAATGCTTAAAATAAATGCAAGATACTTAAAAAATAACACAAAAAATAAAAATTATATAGTAAAAATATATGCTTAAAAATGATTGGTTTTTATATAAACTCAAAAAAAGTATTTAAATGTAAATGAAATACATTAAATATTATATAATAAGAAATAAACATGTAATGTCATTAATCACAAGCGAAATATTATTTATTTGGCTCCAAGATATGTATTTGTTATATAATCTTGTTTTAGTGTATGTCGCGATAGCCGAGTGGTCGAAGGTCAAAGGTCCGGCAGTTCGATCCCGCACTATCCGAGATGGTATTTTGAGTTCTTAATTAAGCAGCGTCCCTAGTGGTCAATTCCAGAACCAATATGTTCGACTAATCGAACACCAATGCTCCTAGCGATCAATGCCAGAACAAAAATGGCGGCGCCCCTAGTCGCCAAAGCCAGAACTAATGGGGGATGACAAACGAAAAAGCCACGTTGACTGCATTAAGTAACAGAAGAAGTGAGAATGAGAGAGACAGAGAAAATTGAAGAGAAATGAAATAATAAGGAAGAAGGAGATATTAAAAAGAATGAATTCAAAGATAAAAAAGTGGGAGCACTCAGAGAAAATCCTTGGAATGCAAGAGCATGAAAATTGAAATACTGATTACCAATATGGCGGCATACTGGCCACAAATATGGTGGTCCAATATGGCGGTGTACTGGCTAGCAACATGGCATAATCCAAGGTGGCAGACACAAGACAGGAATGACAGAGCAGGAAGTCAGAAATACAATTATACTATACTACTGAAGATACATATACATACTGAAGATGAAGTAGAAGTCTACATGGTGATTATAATATGGTTTATCTGAGTAATTAGTACTTTTGTTGTCATGTATGGTATGAAAGAAATGGCTTGTTATAACTAATATAGTCTAATGGAATGGATTGTAGATATTGAGTGTTGCTATGTTCTATTCGGGTATTTGACGTATTTCAAGCTAGAATGTTTGTCTGACAGAATATGTAGAAATAGATTTTTGGATTGTTATTTAATTTTTTTCCAAGCAATGAGTATGGTATGAAATCCAATATTATGTGTAAACATTTCTTCGATGGACAATATTCGTGATGAATGGATCGAGGCTTAATATATATTGACTGTATAATATGTTAATTTTGCTGGTAATGAGTATTTGCATATGGATGGAATGGTGTGAGTGGTGTGTGTCTGAATTTGGAATATTTGATTGGGTAAATGGTATGTTCTGACAGTATGGTATGGTAGTATGTTATGGTGTGTCTAAATGAGTGGTGTGGCATTATACCGTCTACAGGTATTGATAGAAAGTGTGTTTTTTTTTTCTGCTGGAACATTTGAATGGGCGGTTTGGTGTTGTGGTCTATTGAAGTGAAATATCGTTAAGGTAGTGTCGTTGACTATAGTAAAATGAATGGGTGTTTGTATTATTTGAATGTGTGTGTGTTTTGCTATTACATGATGGAATATTTTATCAGATAAATTCACTGGACTATTTCATTGGAATGCTTGTATGATTGGTTCGTGGTCTTGGATGTTATGAACGGAAGTTTTTGGTATAACCGATATGATGTAATGGGATGGATTTCAGGTACTGTAGAGTTCGGGTAGTTTAAAATATTACAAGTTAGAATATTTTTTCTGGAAAAAAAAAAACGTTTAAATGAATTTTTGGTCTATTTTTTAACAGTTACTATGATATCACTTCAAAATACTATGAGATACTTTAAATAATTTTCGATGGGCACATGGAGGTTTTGGTTATATACAGTAGTTTAAAATTACATTAATTTATGATTGGGCATTGGGTAAAAGCTGGTCGACAAATTTAATTAATAATAGTAGTGTGATATTAGTGAGGTGTCAGTTTATGTAAATGAAGAATTAACATATCAGGCCATGTAAAAAAAAAAAAAAAAACTGTTGTATATAACAGGAAGATTAATTAATCCATCAAACAATTGCGATATATCATGAATTTTAAAATTAAGAGATATAAGTAATTGATTTATAGGGGTTGAGATGGAGCTAACATAACTGTTTCTTATAGGTGATGCTCTCCCGTAAATATGTTACCCTCGTATAGTAGTAACACGTTTGCGAGGAGAGTTCAAAATGTTTTTTTTATAGGACAGATGGAATGGAATTCTGGTAGGTGTTCTTTAGTAAATGGGATATCTTGGATATGTATAGGTAAGGGCTGGTAGAGTGTTCGAACCTACGTCATTCCGAATATGTGTATGAATAAACTATTCACTTTCGCGTGATATATGAATAAGGTATATATGTTGTTCATTTCTTGTATATAATATAAAAATGGAGATAATTATTTTTTAAAGTTTTGCATAAATATTTGTTAATATGTAATGCATTATAACCTTTAACATTTGTTGAATAACCCATGACTGGATATTATATATTATATAGTCTTCCCTTGCATGTTACTACGTTCACGATAGGTATAAATGTTTGATTTGTTTAGGTAAACCAGACTGATAACAAGTAATGAAGGTTTAGGTATTAACTTCATTCTGTTTGTGTGTGTGTGAAAAGTATAGTAAGAGTGGGAATTTTTCTATTTAATGTAGAAATCATGGTTAGCATGAGTCTTTGACAAAACGATCAGAGGGAATCATTCGTCTCCTGAAACGTTTGTGTAGGGTTGTGTGTGATGGACGAGATCTCTTTATGTTTTACATGTATTGCGATAGCTTAGTAGATATGTGCTGTAGCGAACTTAACGTTGCTATTCGCAAGGGTTGAATGGATATTCTCGCAGGCTGTCATTTAGGTGGATGTGATCTGGTCGGGTGGTGGGGAACAAACGTCTTGTTGCCGACATGCACCTCCTCTAGCGGCAATGTTAGAACTAGTCTTGCCCTCCCCTTCCCCTCACTTTCATCTCCTTCACGAGTTGGTCGGCCGTACTCGCGTCTACCGTTCGAGACATCTAAATTCCAAGAGGTTTGATGCCCCCAGTTACCGAGCAGATGCAGACTTGCCATTACTGTTCTTCATTTTGACAAGGTCAGCTGTCCCTTGGTAAAAATGAAGAGGCCAATGGCGTGGTGGGTTTATATCTAGCAATGATCCAGTTAAGATGTCTGACAACTGTGGAAGAGGATATGTATAACCTAGACATCGATGAGGATGTCTTTGCTCTCATGCCGCCGACGAAAGAGTGGTATTTAAAACCTATGTGCGTGTATGTAACAGCGTTCCTACAAAGGGTGACTAACTATCAAATATTTTAATTCCTGGCATGGGTTACAATGTGTGTGAGTAAGTTAAAAACATTCCGTGTCTTACACAAGAGTGCGGAGAGCATACGACAAAAAAGTGAACAGCGACGGTGACTAAATGTAATTTTTACTTAGGCTGGTGGTTAGGTTATGTGGATGTCAAGGGAAGTAAACTATATAAAAAGTTCTTACAAGATCATTAGATTAGATTAACTTAGGTAAGGTGAAGTGGTTTTTTCTTTTCCTGAACTCTTATGTATGTTTATTGGATGGTTTTGTTGGAAAAAATTATAAGTCATAACATAGGGGTAGGAAATATTTCACTTTAAACATAGGGTACAAAGTCCTTACATGTAATTACTTATGTCTTATATAATAAAATGTATTTTATGTAAATAAAATCATAACTCTGGAACATTACGAACATCAACGTTCATAATATATAATACTTGCTATATATTTATTAAAATGGCTGGCAATAAGCTTATCAAAATCCCATACGGTGCTGGTCATAATCACATAATCAAATATTTTTTCTGACTACATATTCTTATCTGTCTGAAAAATCCAAATCTGTAGACACGTCACTCGATACACAAGTTAGTAACAGTTCAAAAAACTAAAAAAATTCTTAAAATAAAAATTGAAATAGTTAAAAGTTTATATTAGTTAAATATAAATAATACATGTATGATAAAATAATATCATAAAAAGTAAAAATAAATAAAAACATTATACTTATAAAAATTATTTCGCGTGAATAAGAATAAATACTTAAAATGTAAAAAAAAATGAAATTTAAAATTTATATGCTTGTAAATATAATATTTCAAAATTACATAAGAAAATATATAATGTCTTTAATAAGAGATAAGACGTTATTTATTCTTCTCCAAGCTATATACTTCTTATTAACTATTGACCCAGTGCATGTCGCGATAGCCGAGTATACTAAGGCATAAGTCTGCCACCCAAGGTCCGGCAGTTCGATCCCGCGCCCATTCCAGAAGGTATTTGGCCCCTAGTGGCCAATGCCAGAACGAAAAAAATGTGGCATCGAACAAATCCCAGAGACAAATTAAGAAAAAGTAGCCGCCTCCATGTAAATGTAAACAAAGTTGCCATTGACCGGAGGTGAGTAATCAGTGTAGCAACAGCTGTAAAGAAATGACAAACGACTATAAGCAAGATGGTGGCCTCGACTGACGGATCAGTTAAACAGCATGTAAAAAAGGCCTACAAAACACGATTAAAATGGCCATTGAATCAAGTATCAAGTGAAATAACAACTAATAAAACAAATACAAAATACTGTTCTGAAACTTGTAACACTGGTTCTCTGCAACTACTATCGGCTCCTCCGCCGCCTCCTCCACCTCCACAAGTATGCGTAGGTTATCACAGATGGCGTGTTGGGTGAATGTTTTCCAGAATATCTGTTTTGTTATTGTAGGTGTATGTTGAATGGTGTGGACAGTAATGTTAAGGCATGCTTTAGTTAAAAGTATTTGGTATGGGTGATTGTTGCAGTCTGACTGGCGTCAGTCAGCATGGTGTTTGGAATGAGAATAATTTGATTGCGTCACTGGTATTGGCTGTATATTTGTTTTGTATGATCTGTGTGGACGAATGGTCGAGGTATGCTAGTGTTGTAGTGGTATGGTGCCTGCATGCGAGTGTATATAAGCAGCTGGGTCCCAGTTGGAAGATTAGTTAAACAGTGGCAGTGTTGAAAGACAATTAGTCTGAGCTCAGGTAAGCAACTAGAATGTAATATGGAGGCAGAGGTTGCTGGTTCATCAACACTTGAGGTTAGCACAGTGCTATCGACTTCTTCAGATGGGACACCTGCGGCAGCAACATCGACGTCGACTTCTTCAGGCATGGCATCGGCTGCACCATCGACTTCTTCGGGTGAGCTACCTACAGCAGTGTTGTCATCGACGACTTCGTCAAGGCTTCGTTGTTGTTACCTTGACAAGATATTTGCCTACATCCACAACGCTCGGAAACATGAGGTCAACTGTGTTCGGAATGTAGAGGGTGCTACTTTAAAAATTTTTAAATGCCAATCGCAGTTCGTTTGGCGAATTGACAACCTGAAAAGACATCTCGAAACCTGTACTGGTCTACCTTCATTTCCTTCTAAGCTTTATATGTCAATATTGCATCGGAGATGTACTAATGCAGAAACTGAAGCGACAAGCACTGCAGAATCATCGAAGCAGAAATTTCGGATATGAATGCTATCTGCAGGTCGTTGCTTTCAAGGTGTCCATGCAGCTACTGCGACATGACTACCGCAAACATCAACGAAGCACGAACGCAGGAAATGATTGCACATGTAAGGAGTAATTCCCGCATGGGATATTGGTGTGGGAAATTCTCTGAATTGTTGGCACGCATGGACAGTTTAAAAAGACATTTTAAACAATGCCAAAGTGATGTATAATCTACCACTGTTGAACGAGCAACTCGTTCTTACTCTTTGCAGTTTACAGAAAAATCTGGGCTAAGTGTAGCTTCGACTGGTGCATGCAATGTTACACATACCAATTCGTTATCGTAACCTACGAAAATATCCTGTGAGATGAAGCCCAAAGCAAGTGGATTTTTCCTGGAGAAATCTTCTTAAAGATTATTTTACTCCGACTCTGACAGCCTGGACGAAACATATTTGTTAATTTCTGGCATATATAAAACAAATATAAAATCCACCTTACAGAGGAGGTCGAAAAATATAGTAGTGTGAAATATAGTATATGATTGGAATGCATCTATAGTTAACCAGAATCATACAATGATGAAAACGCAAAAAAGGCATTCAAGACGACTAATTTGCCTTGCATGACATCGAAGAGAGTGTCGAAAACAGCATAAAAAAGGTGTGTCACGAGGAAAAAGAAATGGCACTGAAAAACTCCGGCTGAACACTCGAATCAGTAAAGAACGAGCAGATTCAGTCCACTCAACACATTGGCCAATAATTGATATATTTGCCTTTGGTATAGATTATGAACACAAGAAGATATTCACAGTTCATGATATCAGAAAGTGTATGTATGCAAGGAGCCTACGTAAGTGAGAAACCTAGGTATTGATTATGGTTACGTCTTTAAGGGGCCTACAGTGCTCAGAATTTTATATCTGGGTTTCTGCAAATTTCATCATTGACGTGATAGAGAACTTTTTTCCTGGTTCATGCTCCTTTCGACATAACGATAGCCGAACCATCTGGACCCACTAATGTATCATCTATCAGCAGAACTTACAGTTGATAATCTGTGTCGCTTTTGCTGCAAGGACTTTGTGTTCAAGCTTACTGCATGACGACACGAAGTTTATAATGTAAGAATATTCGGTTTCATGTTTAACCAATAATTGGGATTTGACGAACTTGAATATATTTCCAAAGAATATTTTGTAGTTACATGTTTTATAAAATTTGAAATATAATAATACTTGAATATTTTTTATTTCTTATTTTAATCCTGTATCGCAACCAGTCTGTTATGAACAGATATTGTAAAGAACTGCAAAATATTATTTTAAGCTAATTACTATGGCCATAAATTGCGCAATAAATAAATTCCTGGGGTTAGAAATGGTGCTTGCAAACTAAACATTTCACTAAAATGTCTGCCTCCTAAGAGGTCGCAAATTATATTTGCCTATCTAAATGTATGTACAAATTCGCTTGCTTACAGCCCAACTTCCTTTTCTACACAATTTTTTAAAACAAATATAAAACATTGTTATGTGGGCATACTATGATTTAATATTCAGACCCTGACTGAAAAGTAACCAAATGATTACTATACAGTATATCGCTTGAATGTTAATAAACAAAAAAAATGTTCTAAAATATAGTGTTTTTAAGCCATGTGTAAAAAAAACAGAAAAAAAAACATAACATTAAAAATATTGTTGAAATTATATGACGGAATTCGTTTATTTCGTATGGATTTCTAGTATACAAAGTTAGGACACGACTCCTTGTCATGGGTTCAGTGGATGAGTGGTTAACGAGTTCAAATACTGTCCGAAAATGAGAAATTTCTCTTTTTTCAAATAATACCATGTGTCATGGGAAAGTTTGAAATTTACTAAATTTAAGTTCTTTAAACGGAATTTGAATTTGAAGTACATTTCAGTGTGTTTTTCAAATGTTTTTTTTCGTCATTTTTTTAAAGTGATGAATAAAATAAATTAAAATGATTCGAATCATTTATACGTGTATCTCTTCATAGAAATCTGATTTGCAAGGCCGACCACCCAAGTGCCTCGTGGTCATTTACACTCGGCCCCTTCCCCGTCCCCCTTCCCCATCCGCGGGGCGACTAGTGTTGATCTCACTGCACTCGTAGCCTGCACAACTGTTGACGCGTGCGTGCATGAATGTGTGCGTGGTTACAAGGCTAGACGACTTAATTTATGGAGCTATGGAGCAAATGTGACTAATCAAACAAGTGTGAGTAATTGGTGGAGCAAATGAGAGAGACAAGAGAGACAGGAAAGAGAATGAAACAACAAAAATGGGAGGACTCCGAGAAAACCTATGGACTGATATAGAGACAAGAGGGAGAGGGAGATAAAGACAAGAGAGGAAGATAAATGGAATAAGAAAGGCAAGAGAGAGAGAGAGAGAGAAAAAAAAACAGAACGATAGAGTATGAAAAATCGTGACAGAATGGTGGTATGACATAACGGTCGTATGCACCTTGAAAAGAAGAGTATGATGATATATAACACAAAATAGTTATACCTTTACATTTATTAATTAAGAAAATATGTTAAATTTTTTAAATTACTTACAAACGTTTATAAATATTTTTATTATAAAATATATTTAAACGTCATAAATAATTATTAAATTAATTTTGTTTTTATTGACTCCTCATTATGTGACTGAGTTTCCGGTATCTTAGCCACGGGGAAGATTACGTCAGCCACAATGAATTTGTGCTTTTTTGGGAAAAAACGGGAAATTTTTAGGAAAAACTGGAAATTTTAGGAACATATGGTAAATTTTTAGGGGAAAATGGGAAATTGTTATGGAAACAGGGAACATTTAGGTCATTTTTGGGCTAAAACGTTCGACTTTGTGTAAAAAACCTGGGGGAAAATGGCCAAGCCACCCGTCTGGCGTGCCAGAAACTCTAGGCTCCTAGAGCCTCAACGCCTATGCCTGATGCCTTTGTCCTCAAGTCTACCAAACATTTCTACTCACCGCAAAAATAAAACAAGCATGCGTTAAACATACCGTAAAAATACCACGAACATAAGTAGGACTTCAAAAACATTCAAAAGTTCAAACTTGAAGCCCATTTATTTGTATGTTAAATAAGGTCCATTAAAACTTTTTATTTTAAACATAATTTAAAATTTTTGAGTAAAGTTTGCAGGCTTTCGCGGATATTGCATGATTAATCTTGGCCTTGAGGTTTGGTCGTGTTGAAATGGAACAGTACTTCATTACTTACAATTCGATGTGGATGAATCCCAAATACCGAAATTAATTTATAACATGTAATTACTTTTTTATATCGCATCTTCTTATCGTACATTCGTATGGCAAATATTGCAAAGAGACTATTAAGTGAGCCTTCAAAGACTTCTCAAATTAGTTTTTTTTTTTAATTTGGAAATCACTTCCCTAGTTACTTCGGGTTTTCCAATAAATATACTCCGCGAAAAAAAAATTGGAGTGACAAGATTTCTAGCATATGTTTTGTTGTCGTACAGCTCTCTGAGAGGAATAAATACTAGTTTTCCGACAGTTTAGACATTTATTTAATGGTAATGATAAACATTATACTGTGCTGTTGCACACATGGGTGCTCTAAGCTTATATCACATATAGTGTTCTAAGCTCAAGTGCATTAAGACAAATGAACAAACAAAACACCATTTCAATATCATGTGGCCTCCTTGTGCCTGCATTACTGCCTCACACCTTCGGGCATGTTTCTGATCAGTCTACGGATCTCTGCTTGCAGGATTTTTTTTCTTCACATTTTTCAAGAAGACCGTCTGTAAGTAGTTGAAGAGTATGAGGGGCAATGTGACTGTACCTGACTCGTTTCTCCAGTTTACCCCAAAACTTCTCAATGGGATTGAGATCTGGATTCACAGTATGCCAGGTCATTGCGATAATCTGGAGATCCTGTAGGACGGTAGTGGTGACTGCTGCTGTTTATGTCCTCGCATTGTCTTGTTGCACCACAAATTGGGGACCCATTCCAAAATCAGTGGTCATGACGCGCTCAAGGACACTATCCGCAATATACCGGGCAGCAAGCAGTAAGTCGTTGTCTGATTACCACAATGTCCTTTCGGCCATCGGATGTGATGCCACCCCACACTACCTAACCCCGCGCCAAATCTGTTTCCAGGGCAGCTGCTTCTGTGTTGCGCCCACCACGGTGCCGGAACACATGCACACGACCGTCACACTGTGTTAGACGGGATCGAGATTCATCAGTGAACAGCACATTGCGCCAGTGACGAAGCTGCCAGTTCCTGTGTTTCTGAGAAAATCGTAGCCAATCTCTCTGTAACGCAGCGCTAATCACGGAACCTTAGCGGGCTTTCATGCTCTTAATCCTGCTTCTTGTAGCCTATTCAGTATGGTTTGTTTACTGACATTTGCACCGGTTGCCACACTCAGAGGTTTAATGTAGTCCCGAGCAGTAGCATTGTAACGCCTAAGGCATATTTCACTACATAATGGTCTTCCCTGGCCGAGGTTTTACGTTTTCCACCCTGGCTTGGCCTCCTTGTGTGCATTCCCGTTCGAATGAAGAGTAGCTTCTACCAACAACAGATTACGTCACATTAAGCTCTGCATATATTGAATGAGTCTTCCAACCAACCTGCAGCAAAGTGACTGCTCTAACAGTTTTCAACTCCGTCAAGTATCGCATGTTGACTGAATAAATATACACAAAGGAAAACACATCACGTATAGGCACTAGGTGTCATTGTACAGCAACGTGATACGTTGATCACCTACTCTACTTTTTGAGATCTGTATACACGCTTCATTATGGTGCAGACCCCAGGACGTTAAACGTTGATTTGATGAATGATTTCCCTTCGTGAATCATGCCCGAACCATATTACATATAGCTTGTTTCTCTTAAACAGTAACCGGTTAAATATTACCTGTGAACAAAGTCTTATCTCTTTAACTTTATTGACCAGTGGATTGTCAATTCTATTAATTATTGATCATCCTCAAATCGTTACTGCTTTTCACAAGTTCAGCAGAGAAATTAGTAAGAAAGTAGTTACTTCATTGCCTCAGCCGGTACGTACCACTCTCAGGTTTTTTGTGTTTGAAAATCACATGTGCAATATAAGTATTTATTTTATTTATTTTTCGATTCGTTTTCAAAATAATTTATGGCTGCATTGAAAGACAGCAACTCCTTTTGATATCTGCTGCCACGTGTTAACTATCCTTATTTATATGTATATATATGTGTGTATGTAAGTATAGTATATATAAACATTATAACATATAATCATAATAACATGGATTGTAAAGAATTTTTGTTGTTTTCCTGGCGTCCATAGTAGTTTTCCTACAATAGTTAAGGACACAAACACGCAATGTGATCGTTTAGAATCCCATTACGTATTTATGCCCTAAACATATATAGGAAAACTGCCATGAAAGACAGGAAAAAAAAATCTTCACAATCCATATACAATGGTATGGTATATTTGCGAACAATTTAAAAGCGTTTCATGTCTTCACACAAACAGGCTTGAAATATTTCACATTTTTAAAATCGTGTAAAAGAACAGCAAAGATTTTGAACGAAATGGGCTTTCTTGACAATTGTGTTGGTGCACTCGTCACCAGAAGCTATTTTCTTTTCATGCCACAAGACTTTGCAAAGAATGGCTTACGTGATACTAGGTACTGAATGAAATGAGTGCCGAACAACACGATCACAAATCTGATGCTGGAAACCAGATTCAGGCGAAAGTTGGGTTCGAGCCTTCAATGATTTGATGTCAGCGATGGAACCGATTTGAACAGCCCTTTTTCATCTGCGGTACTTGCTGTGATTGGCTACTGGATTCTGCCGTTGGTTTGTTGTGTGCAACGTGTCGTCGCTAAGGGGTCGCCTCATTAACATTTTTTACCTCTGTGAGAAAGAGAGAGGCTGCGTTCACCGATTCGATCGCCAATCAGTCAGCGGGGAGATGCGGGCTTCGCCGAAGGCATGTGGGCTATGGGGGGACAAAAAATCTCGCCGTTTAATGGTTGGTGTGATCGCGTTATCTCTGCACTCTGTAGCACATCATTCCCTCAACTCACTCTCTTTCTTTCCGCGGTTATCCTTTCACGGTCGGCGGCGCAACCATTTTATAATACCGCGGTCGACTGGTTCCGCCCCTGTTTCGACTGGACGAATTCGTGCGAGAGGAAATAAATTATACCCTTCCTCCCATACTCAAATGTTCTGTTAGACACGCCGAAGTGCAGCTAATTGGGGTGTGTGTTTTCATGTACACCCATCCAGAGCATTGGCCTTGTTTGAAGCCTATTACGAGGGACTCGACTGCACCAGTATAACGAACTAGCGAATATTGTCTCTATGGAGAAATACGAACAGCACAGAATCAATATTGCAAGGTGTCTCCACTTCACAGAGAGCTTGTTCGTTAGTAGACGAAAGCAGTACATGGTAAGCCATTGGCGTATTCTGTAGAATTATTATAAGAAATGACGTAAGTTAATTTAGTGAGAATGTAATATTTAGCTGTCTTTCACTCAATACATCTGCTAATTAACTTCATTTCTTCATTATATGACATTTCGAAATATTATTACTATCGAATATAATTATAGCAACACAAATGGTCAAACGGATATCAGTTCCTATATTAAATAAGTTAGTTTTTGGTGTAAAATATTGTCACACCTTATTAATTTAGCAGCTGTGAAGGGGAATTCCAACAAAATTAAACACATTAACGTTTTGCAGTTAACACTGATACACAACACATGTTCCTTAAACATGTATTTTCAATCCTTTAAAAAATCTTATTTACTCACTTAGCAACTATCACAAAATAATTTCTTCAGTCATTACTTGTTTTGATATTTATAGAATGAAACTATAGAGCCGGAAATAATATTAATTAATTGTATGTTATTCTTTGAGTAATTATTCAGTATGATGAGTTCTTCACTCTTTCGTAATAAACCATGTGCGGCTATATACAAGATATTGCAAAAATTGTATGTCAATACTTCCCGGAATCATTCGTCACATCTGGAGGATAAAACAATGTTTTATGAACATAGGTCCGCAAATGCTTCGTTTCTTCACTATAGCTCATAATACATAACTTACAGTGTATGGCCTGCCAGCTGGATCATGTTAGTGTAGAATGTCATTGCAGCTGTAATTGGCAGCCCCATATCTGCCCCGAGAAGCCCTGATTTTAAGCCACTAGACTTTTATTTGCCAGAACATTTAAAGGCACTTGTGTATGCCACCTTAGTGACCGATGTTGGCACCCTCCGTAACCGTATTGTGGCGGGTTTCAAAACAATCAGGAATTTTTCAACGATACATTGACATATCCGGGTGTCCATGCAAAAGCGGGTTGATGAATGTGTTCGTGCTTTTGGAGGCATTTTTAACATTTCCTTTTACCACGACGATAAATTTTCACAAAGTGTAACTGATTCCTCTGCAGTTCCTACTGTTTTAGGTGTAGTGTCGTTATGTAAGGTGTCGTGTATCATGCAAACAAACGCTGCAATGGCAATCCACAGTAACATGATCCAGCCTGCGGTCCATAGACTGTACGTTATGTATTACAGTCTGTTGTAAAGAAACCATTCTTTTGAGAACCTATGCTCACACATATCAAATTTTTTTATCCTCCAGATATTCGGAATGATCTCCCGAAGTATTGGCATGCCATTTTGCGACAATCTGTATAACTTAAACACCCAACAGAAAATAAAATCTGATGAATATGTCTCGACATTTTATTCATCCGTTCTACTGTTTTCATACTCACTAAATTCTCTCTTCACTCCGTCTATTCTTTCAGGTATGTTTCAATCCTCAAATATTGTTCATTACATGTTCATTCAATACGCATTTCCTCTACGAATTATTATCATTATTATACAAAGGTTTATTTTGTTTCCCTTTATGGTTTTACTTACTGTAAATATGGCAACATGTGGTTTCAGGTGTATATAATCCTCAGATAAATATTAAACTATTAACTTTTTCTTTAGAGAAGCTACGTAATTTACGGAATCTCGTTTCATTTTAAAACAAGCTGCAATTCCAAATGTTTCCCGGGTAAAATTTGGTCTTTTATTACTATAGAATGAAGGATTTCCAGGAAATAGTAATACCTTACTGAATATAACACAACCTTCAAGCCATAGTAACAGAAAGAGGCATATGTATATATATATATATATATATATATATATATATAATATATATATATATATATATATATACATATATTCTCAACACTGGGCGGTGTTTTTAAAACTAACCATTACTAAATTTGGGTTCCGTTTATAACAGACTACAAAACCTGATTGACTCTAATGCAAAATTTTATATTAGTACTTTGTTAAGTAATGAGTATTTTACGAAAGTACACTTTTTAAATACCTAGAAGCGGTCTCGTACGCATAAAACTACAATTTTATTTAAGCATGGTAAAGCGCACCGAAATTTGTCCTAATTAAATTGGAAGCACTATATCAGAACTAAAATGGTAATAGTGGTAGTCAACGTTTCATTGATTCTGTGAGTAAGTGAGTTATATATGAATAAATAATACAGTTCACAAAAAGCACTTGGCACTTTTATAATCTCATAACGACGAAAAATATCAAAGAGTATATTGGGCTGGGAAAGAAATAAGAACAGTTCATATCGTACATCTACTTAAAGGGTAGCCCTAAAGATATGAATTTAGTGCCTGGAAGTGATGAAAGTTGTGAATGAGAGAAACAAGAACACATTGTTGGGGTATCGAGTTAAAATTTGAGACAAAGCCATTCCTGACCAGCACAGTATTTTAAGATGGGTACTAAAAGGTATCCCTACCAAATATGGTCCAGATCTGTCAAACGGTGCAGAATTGTATTGGTAACAAACGTATATATTTACCTAAATATAAATTGTATTATAAATTGCAATCATTGTCTTCGTTATGTCTTTACGTGTCGTTAGATCACATTGCAAACTGCAGTCCTATAAAATCCAAAGTATTTTAATACTAATTGAAATAAGACAAGACGAAAAATTCACAGGTTGTCACAAAATTGCATTTCTCTTACTTTTACTATAGAAAAGATTGCTCCGCAAAAAAAACTGTTGTAATTAATGTAGGCAGTATAAGATGGGATGTACTGAATAGGAGCCCTTGAAATTGTCGGTTGTCTCTGAGAGATAACAGGAAGGAAAATAATTTCGCTAACAGCTGAGAAGTATGATAGAGCAGCTGCAATAGTCATTACTTACTTGCACAATGCCGCTCGCCCAGCTGAGTCCGCAAACTGCCGGAAACCAACATTGTCGTACGTTAGATTTTACGGATCACGATTACGCAAAAATGCTGAAGATGGAATTCTAACAATTTGAGAACCTACTAGGTGGTAAGACATTTCAGAATCAATACTTAGGTTGAATTCTGACCAGACAGTGCCAATTGCTGTGGCGAAACAAGCACGGCACAATGGCTCATTGTATACCGATCATTTTCACAGCAGGAACGAAAGTTCAATTGCGTAGAGGTTGTCTTATGGTAGGAATATTTACGGCGTATTGCACTAAGCTCTTTAAAACTAAAAAAAAAAAAAGTATCAACTTTAGGAAAAGTTTATTTTGTCCTTGGCACTGCAATTTTGAGATGTGCAATTCAAAGCTGCAAAGCAGCATTGTCTTTAGTTCAGAAACATTTGTGGTAGTACTTGCAGTGTGTTATGCAAGCGAGGAACTGCAATGAAAAGTAATAGGCAATCGGGTAGTGACTGTATTGAGGACATGGCCGTGGGTTTGACATGAATGACGTCTGTCTTAACGGGCCATATTTCTTTTGGAATATTGGAATTTAGTGAAATTAAAGAAATTTATACTCAAATTTTATAGAATAAATCGACAGATATCGATGAGAGATGCCCTTCGTTTCGTACTGAAATCAGCGCACTAGCAATATTTGTAGTCGTGGAATATAATTAAGCTCTCCCCTATCCACACATGGCTAATGTTCGGCGCACATTTATATCTGTTTACATGCTAGTCATATACCAGATGGAAAGGGACCAAATTTATTGCCATTAAGTGATAAGTAACAAAGTTAATCTGTCGGAATGTTCTTTGCAAACTTTACATCTCCACCTGTCACATGTGAGCGTCCGCTTCTAAAGACGTATTTACTTCAAAAGTAGGACGGATATTCTTACATATTAAAGAGTTAAACAATATATTATCACTAATATCATGCCTGCTGGCGTACTAACGGTCGTGTTTCTACTTGCTCAGATTTAAGCACAAGATAAAACAAATAATTATGCACGCTGTACAATATGCTTTAGTGATGAATTCCAATGGAGACCTCTGTCACCTACTTGCCGAGCCACGACTTCCAGCCGTCTGTCAGTATTAGAGACCACCTTCCCTCCCTGTATCATTACAGAGAATATGAGTTCACACAGGCGAAATGACATGATGTTTCCTTTGTTGTTGGGAGTTCCCATTCTCTGATTTGTAGTGCGAGGCTCCGGGGACGGGCATGGTGCACTCACTTGTTAGTGTGCTGCGAAAGATTCCCTTTTGTTTGGGCTGCCAGCTGGAAAGTAAGCTAACACACACTGGGTGTTGCGACACGTTGTTGCCCAGTGAAACCATTTTGCTGGTGAGTGCGGTTTAATTTTGCAGTATAAGCCGCTGTTTTACTTATGTATCCTTAATTACTCTGAGTTACCATCGTAACTGTGTTACTGTTGAACTAACATAATTACACTTTGTTACCGTTGTTACTGTATTACAGTTTACCTAATATAATTGATGCGTGTTACTTTCATTACAGTGTTACTGTTGACATAACATACTTACTCTGTGCTATCTTCGCTACTGTATTAATGTTGACCTAAGATAATTATTATATGTTACTTCGTTACTCTGTTACTGTTAAAATAGCATAGTAACTCTGTGCCATCGTCGTTACTGTGTTACTGTAGACCTAACTTAAGGGGGAAGTATCCTTGCTGTCTTGGATTTACGAATTTTCCTCATTAACTTAATTTTCGGAGTCAATATTTGAAAACCAAGCTAGTCATGACATTGGGAACATTTGACCCTTATTTATAACTCCCACTTACTTTTCTGACATGATTAGTGTCACATCTGTAACCATATTAAAACATTATCAAATTATTTAATAATTTGAGTCCCACATGGGAAAATACAGGTATATTTGAAACCCTAGAAATTAGAAATGTTCGTTAAGTAGTCGTCAATGTCATGCCTAGCTTTGATTTTTTTATTTCTGGTCATACATTTTCATTGAGAAGATTTGTAAGAAAATTCTAAAATGGAGTGGATACCACCCCCTTAATTAATCTGTATTACTGTAGTTACTGTATTACTGTTCACCTAATATAATTACTCTGTGTAACTATCGTAACTGTGTTACTGTTGACCTAATATAAATGCTCTATGTTACCATCGTTACTGTGTTATTGTTGACCTAACATAATTATAATGTGCTACCATCTTCACAGTGTTACTTTTGACCTAACATAATTACTTTGTGTTACCATCATTACAGTGTTACTGTTGACCTAACATTATTACTCTGTGCAACCTTCGTTACTGTATTACTGTTGACCTAATATCATTACTCTGTGTTGCCGTAGTTTCTGTGTTACTGTAGACCTAACATTATTACTCTGTGTTACAGTCATTACTGTGATACTGTTGACCTAACATAATCCATCGGTTTATCATTTGCTCTACATATTTCTGAATAACAAGCATATGGTTTTTGTTCGCTGCTAAAAAGAGCAGCAGCTGAGGCGTATGCCTCAATTATATAGTTGTCGATGTGATATTTTGCTTTAATATCTACTACAGACAGAGAATTGATTGTAATTAGTGATTCTCCAAAACCACATTGACCTGCTTTACTTTCATTTGTGTCCGGTTTTAAACCTTTCTCAAAAGCACTTTTAAACTATGAAGCATTTCTCACAAATAACCTATTGAAACTGTGGAAACGCTTGTATTTCCCTTACATGCATATTTTATTTTCATTCCTATATATATTTACTCCAGTAGTCAAACTTTCCTTTAGCTTCCTCCGTTACTTCTTTTGTGTACCAATAAAATAGTAAAGAAGATAAAACGCAACGATGCCCGCTCCTAAAATAATTCAGTTGTATGTAAAGTTTCTGAAATATGTTTTGACGATTGGTGAGATAAAAAATGTCGCTGCCAGTCAAAATTTAAGGGAAACAAGGAGGTCTATAGACTCATTAAAGAGAACAGTAATAGCAGGTACATGTCTAGGATGTTCTGTGCATCTTCTCAAAGAGGGTATAGAAACGTTTTCCTCCATGTTATGGGCAAAATAGTTTTCGTTTCCGGAATTACGAAGGTATAATGTTATTACGTCGATTCGTGCAACGAAGACATAGCATGAAAATTTGTAAATATGTTTCTTCCTTAAAAAATAATTGAGTGCCTCTGATGTCCAGAGTATGTTCGAGTTCAGATTTTGCTATTTGCACTTGTTTTACCACGATGGCAAAATGGACTGTATTCGAAAATTACTTAGGATGCGAAATTAAAACACCGATAGAAAGTGAAGCTGCCCGACTGACCCTACTCACCACCATGATGCTTTACGAACAACTGAATGCCTCCTTTCGGTAGTCCAGGATTGCCAACTCTGTAATCCAGTGCTGGATGCATGTCTGCCAACTTCGAAAACCACCAGAGGTGGCAGAGCGGGAAACTAAAAACTTCAATGTGTCCAGTTCACAGACACAGTCACTAATACACGAAAAATGAAGCATTCACATATTTATAGGTCCAAACATTCAGCTGACCTTCAAATGTTCCTTTTCAGCAATTAAATGGCAATGGGCAAAGTTTAACCACAGGATCCTTGAGTTGTCCAGTGGACGTTCGCACAGTTGCCACTTTCGTCACACCATATTTTCCTGGGTGGAGATCTCCAGGACTCGTGCCAAACGCCACAGTAGGAGCGGGAGACTTTTTTCCTTGAGTAGCACGAGTTGATTGGCAGCAAGCTCTGGTCGTTTTTCATGTCACTTCTGCCGCTATTGAAGATTATGCAGGTAATCGTGGTGCCAGCGACACCAAATATACTGTTGCAGCTTCCCTACAAGCTGCCATCGGTGCAGGCGATAGAGAGGGGTTCCCATGAGGCCAGGTACAGGCAGAGTGACCAAGGGCTCAAGGGTCAGAAAATGACCAGGTGTGAGGGCACTGAGATTGAGAGGATCACAACTCAAAGACCTCAATGGCCTGGAATTCAACATAGCTTTCACCTGAACTAACACAGTTTACACGTCTTTGAATGTCAAGACCTACTCCCCAATAACCTAGTGGAGAGGGGACTTAAAGGATTTAACTCCAGCTTCCCAAAGGCCTCCAAAGTGAGGAGCAGCATGGGGGGTTAAAATACCAAATCACACCAAGCTGTGACAATGTGTTCTTTACCATCTGTTGGTGAGAGGAAGATGAAACCAGCTGCCTGAGTTCCTGCAAATGATTATGAGCCTGAACAAAATTGGTGCCACAGTCAGGGTAAATGTCGGAAGGCGTACCTTGTAGAGCAAGAAAACCTTTATAAGCTCCCAGGAACACCTCTGTGGACATATCAGAGGCCAATTCAACATGAACTCTCTTGGTGGCACAACACACGAAAATGCAGAGATACACTTTGAGTATTGCTGCTCTGCATACTCGAGCAGGACAGATCAAGAACGGGCCATCATAATAAACTCCTTCCCTTGCAAAAGGTTTGATTTGATGTAGCCTCGTGGTTGGAAGATCTCCCATATGAGGTTGACTAGAGACAGCCTCTGTCTGAAACAGCGGAGACAATACTGTAAACAGCAGGTGATAAAATATTTGTGTGACAAGATTCAGAACTGTTTTTGCAGAATGCCCCAAAGAGTCTGCACCCCAGGATGATTGTTGTAATCATAATAATGGCTTACGAGTAGGTTAATCAGGGTGCTTATACTCAAAAGGAACTTCAGATTGAGAAAGTCTAACGTCCACCCTGATCACACCATTGTCGTCAATAAATGGCACTAATTTCCTAATTTGATGTGCAGGCCGTCAGTAACTCTTAAGAGCAACAATATTATTACTGAATTCCTTAAGCTGAGCTCGCAGAAGCCAAAACTTGATATCCTGATCCAATTCAGTTGGGTTAAGGCATCCACTCCGACATGTGGCATGCAAACTGCGATAATTATGTACAAATCGTGTAAGGAAACTTGGGACTCACAAGGACCCACTGAACTGGGCCACTTTGTTATTCAGATACTGGTGCTGGGTTAGTGTGTTTAGTGTCACAATTCTGTGTTCAAGTAATGCAGGGTTCACATCAACTGCAACAACCCTTTATGTATACTGAGACCATTACTCCAAGAGGTCTCTGAACCATGATGGGCCTGTCCACCACAAATGACGATTCAGCAGCTTAGCTGGAAAAGGCCCACATGAAGAAGAATCTGCAGGTTTGTCTTCGGAGCGTAAATTGTTCCAGCAGGATGGTTGGGTAAGTTCTTGGTGTCCACTCACCATGTTGGCCATAAACATTTTTAACTGGTGTGGAGACAAGTTAATCCATTTCAGGACAACTTGGGAATCAGTCCATGCACTGATGGAGGAAAACAAATTTAATCTTTAAATGCCACACTTACATGAATGAGCAGGTGTCCCAACAAGAGTGCACCACACAGCTCCAAATGCGACAACGATTGCCCCTTGAAAGGTTCTACCTTGGAATTTCCCACTAACAGTTGAGTGTCGATTTTATCACGAGGGTTCACAATACCCAAGTAAACCACTGCTGCGTAACCAATCTCAGAACTGTCTGAGAACCCATGGATTTCATAAACACAGCCTTCTGAACCCTTGAAACACCGAGGATTGTGATTGATGACAGGTGAGGGAGGTCTCGATTAAAGAGCCTTCAGCGTGCTGCAAGGTCAAATGGGAGAGTAGCGTCCCAATCTATAGTCTTCAACCATAAAGAATGCATAAGATGTTTCGCAAACAAAATGAGAGCGCTCAGCATCCAAAAGGGTCAAAGATACGTGCTATGGTAGACAAAATGTTGCGCTTTGTGGCATGAATTGGGCTGCTTTGAATTTTTTAATGTAAAGGTGTCTGATACTGGGTTCCACTACATCACTAACAACTTGACAACAACCTGACTATCCGTATCCAGCCTGAAAGATTGTGGCATCTCAACATAATCCATGAGAAGCCAGTCAAGTTGGGAATAGTGATTACTCATGAACTTTCGCAGCTTGAATCCGCCCTTAGCAAGACAAGAAATTAGCTCCCTTTGTAATGCCAGTGCTGACATAACTGAATGAGAACTTGTGACAATGTCATCAACGTAATTGCCTAAAAATAAAATCATGGACGCGTTAGGGAAATTTGCTGATTCATCATTAGCTAACTGCTGCAGTGTGTGAATACATAGGAAAGGTGCATAAGATACTCCAAAGGTGACTGTTCTCAGACCAAAATCCTCGACTGGATCAGTGTCACAAAACCGCCATACAATGTGTTGATAATCCTGATGATCAGGGTGAACCTCAATTTGTCGATACATATGATAGATATCAGCAGTAAACACAACAGTATGCAATTGGAAGTTCGACGAAATATCCACAATATCTCACTGCAATGTGAGACCTGTAAGGAAGATGTCATTCCCTTCGAATCCTTGACTGATGCATAGAACACCACACGATGCTTTGTGGTGGAACTCTCGGGCTTGATAACACAGTGGTGGGGGAAATAGTTGACTGAGGATGACTGAACCTGAACTGGAGGAAAACTCTCTATTTGCCCGGAATTGAGGGAATCCGTCATGAATCCGGTGTACGCACCCTTTAATTCACTGTTCCGCTTGAAACGTCTTTCCAGACCACTCAGGCGATTAACAGCTTGGGGCCGGCTGACACCAATGTCAGGTTGGGAAGTACGAAACGGCAAAAACACACTATAACGACCGTCGTCATTTCGAGATATAGTATAAAATGTTTTGTCTTCGTCCAAAACATTTCCAATATATAACATTATGAATTTCATACGCAATGAATTAATATGGTATTTATTGCGGCATTTTTAACTGAAGTGTGGTTCTAGGGGGGTTGTTGCATGTAGACTAGTAGTATGAGAATGCTCCTTCTTGCACAATGAGGACAGGGTTACGATATGTGCACAGCACATGTTGGAAGTATGATCGATACGAGATTTTTTTAACTTCATGTTGACACTCTTGGAATGTCTTCTTAATCATACATGTCAAATAAACGGTAACATTTTAAGAAAAAAATATATTCGTAATTATTTTTAATACGGCTAATTTATTTGTCGGCTAAGTTGTGTAGAGGGTAGGTAGGGGGTTCGACATATAGCTTGTATGCTGATTGTTGAGTAAAGACTGGTGGAAGGGTGCAGACAAAATAAAAAATGAAAAAAAGTGGTTGCATGGAAGCTTGCCGAATAAACCGGCAATAAAAATTGGCAAGTGTCATTCGTATGTTAGTCTTCATTCCAGGAGCTTAGTCGCTGATCGCTCCACTCACTGACGAACCCCTGACCTCTGCGTGTAAGTCTTTAAATGTTTTTTTGGAGATTATTTAAAAAGTTGTATATTTTTCATTTAATTTTGTGATTTTTTTGGGTTTGAGGTTATTTAAGTTAATGGGCATGGGGTCAAGGTCACCCATATATAATATGGTGTCCAGGTGACGTTGCAATATGGTGTCTAGCGGTCTATTAGCTCCTATCCCAGATCCCATTTCGGGAGAAGTAATTTTCTCTACTGCCAGTGTACATGCAATAACCACCTAAGTAATACTTTATTAAAAAATACTGGAATTGATTACTGCACAAATACATGAATTACGAAACATAGTTTTGGCTGTTAGACAAATTTTGGGCACAGAATAAAGATATTATAGTGAGATGTATTATCCACATTTATAACACAAAGTAGTTTTCGATAATTTTAAATCAATTGTTCTATGTGGTTTTCTGTCTTTTTAGTGCTTACAATCATCTAATACATATATTTGAGCAATATTTAAAGGTAAGGTTCGGTGTAGGGTTCTGAGTTCGAATCCCAAATCAATAAAAATTATGCTAATTATTTTCTGACTAAGAAAAAATAGCACGCAATATTTCCAAGAGTTCGGAAAATTTATTGGATACTTTTCAATTGCTTAACAACGGTATGGAGTGTTGCTGGAGGAGTAAAAAGTAATGGCGTAAAAAACTGTAACAGACAATTTTATAAATTTAATTTAGTTTTTATATTAAACATTCATCAAAAAATCACATTTTTCAAATGATTGCATGCGATTTGTTCTTCAATCACTCTTCTCATATCGGCGTGCAATGTTGCAGAACTCTTCCTGCAATATCTACACTGAGGTACGTTTTGAGGCATGTTTTTTTAGTTATGTTTTGAGGTATGTTTTATGATATATGTTTTGAGGTGTGTTTTGTAATATATGTTTTAAGACACGTTTTTGAGGTAAAAGTTGACAGGTTTCTTTTTTAAGGTACTATTTCTGAAGTTTCCTGTACATGTTTCTTTTTATGGTTTCATTTTAAGGTTTATTTTTTAGTTTTATTGAGGCTTAATATTAGAGGTTTCTTTTTGATGCATTTTTTTTGTGTTTTAATGCTAAAATTCTATTTTTTAAGTATTAAATTCAGGAATTATTTTATTTATGTATTTTTTGGGGGTTTAAATTTAAGGCTATATTTACTTAAACTTCGCTATTGACGTTTCTTATCTTTAGGTTTTTATTGAGGTATTATTTTGAGGAAAGTTTTTGGCGTATGAATTAGAATTATATTTTTGAGGTATGATTTTTAGGTACATCTGACATTTGTATGGTTATTTGACCTGGGTATTTGGAACATTTGGTGTGCCAGGCTAGTTTGCTAGTTTGGAAATATTTATCGAATTACTAGACAAAATATTTTGAAATTGATTCAAATCATGATGGGAACGTTGGCAGACTGATGGAAAGTTTGCGAAGTAGATCGAAAGACTGATCGAAAGATTAGACGAGTTATAGAAAGAAATGTTGGAAGACGAATGAAAATATTGTAAGATTGATGAAAAGATTACTGGAAAGATTGATGGAAAGACTGCGAGACAGATTTAAAGATCGAACAAAACATGGAAAGATTGATGAAATTATTGCGAGACGGACTGTTGGCTTGGAGGAAATATTGACGGAAATAATGCGAGATTTTTATGAATGATTGGACGAAAGATACTGTAGATAGAAAGGTTGAAAAATTTAAGGTATCATTGGAAAATTGATGGAAAGCTTGGAAGAATTATGGAAGGAATGAAAACTGATAGAAATTTTGTGAGATTCTACAAATTATTGATGGAAATTTTGTGGAATTGAGCAAAATATTGGTTGAAAAATTGCGAGATTGATAGAAATATTAATGGATAATTTCTGAGATTGAACAATACATTGATGGAAAGATTACTAGAATAATCGAAATACTTATTGAAATATTGGAAGATTGATGAAAATATTGCAAAATACAACATATTGGCCAAAATATTGGTAATGAAAATACTGCGAGATCGATCGAAATACTGCAAGATTGAGCAAAAAATTGCGTGATTAATCAAAAGATTGGATGAATTATTGATGGAAAATTTCAAGAATGACCGAGAGAGATCAAAATATTGGACGAAATGCGGTTTGATGGTCAAGAAAAGCAAGGAAGATTAGACTTACTATCAAACGAGCTGCCTTCTTACACTCCAAGTCTCTTCTCCCTAGTACTATTGGTATTTAAATCATAGCCACCTCTAGCTATAAAGGGTTAATAAATGTTGATCCATATCATCATTATAACTTATTTAGCAGATGTTCGCTAATTATATGATTGGGGTTAGTTTGGTCGAATATACATAGAATGTTTTTAAAAAATCCGAGATATATATATATATATATATATATATATTATATATATATATACTTATGGTTACATAACTGTCAAGGTAATAAATAATTTGCAAATTCTGACATCGTGTAAAAATTGGACTTGAAGATAGGAGACCGAACGTAGTACAATTGAAAGACTTCTGCAGGGTTTTGCCATATTCTATGTAAAATTTCGTTGCAATTTGAAAAATGTATTTTTTTTAATTAAAGGAAAAAGATACAGATTTTTAATTTGACTTACCCTATACTTATAAAAACAACATTCCCATCAGCTCCCAGATACAAACATATATGTTTGAAGGGTTATTCGTCGTAACTGTCGATCACCTTCGAGTATGTTCGACAATCCCGAGCCGATACCTTCCGATCACACCTGATCGAACGGAAGACTGCCGAGGAGTTCCGAGTCGAGCCGAAGACATTTGAGCAGTTCCGAGTCGACCCGAAGTCTGCCAGTCACAGCCACACAGCCCTTATTTCATTTAAATATGACCCTGGTTTTCCCTTGGAGTTCTCCTTTTTTATTTTAAATTTCTAAACAATGGAGTCAGTGTACAATGACATGACACGGACGACCTTAAATGAGAGTACGTAACATATTTAGTGTTTTTATGGTCATTTAGTCTGCTTTTACTTGAATTATCACAACTAAAACAACTTGATAATACCTCATACTCTAACTGATTCATCGTCAAATTAAATCTTACGGATAGGTTACTGTTCTTAGTTTCTGGTTTATGTTCTCTAAGAGGCTTTCAAAACACGTCAATTTTGACATACAATTTTACTTAACCACTACCAATTATGTACGTGACAAGTGACACCGGTAATTGTAAGCAACATAAATATTCTTATCTACACAAAATATTTTTAACTCATCAGTACTCAGTACATACAAGTTTATTAAGACGTTAACACATTGAAGTTCTTTTCTTTATTAACTATCAGAATTACTGAATACATTCTTATAGGTATTTCTGTTGATATCTATGCAGTTGTAAGCAGAAATTTCCTTCAATAAATTCGTTTAAAAATCGTCCCGTTAACTGTAGACTAGCCACACATATATCTTTCAGTGTCGGTAATGACGTGGAGATATGCTATATGCGAAGCTCATACGTTGGCCGGGTTGCCTGCACTAATTATTGTTGGAGCGAACTGCGTAACATGCAAGTCACGTGCGTATTGTTGTGAAGGCCGCGTCAGCATAGCTGTCACGTGCTCGTCCCACTAATGTGGCGCGGCAGCGAGCCGTGCTCTAATCCCCCCTCCAGCTTTGCGCCACTGTCAACAAGGGCCCTGATATGATGATACAAGCCTGGCTCCTCGCAGTGCAGCCACTACAGGGACTATAATAAATCCTAGATGTATTATCTGGGATACTGCTACGTCGTAAGTGACAACTAGAAGGAGGATTACAATCAGTATCCTGCCGTGCAATCAACACCTTACATATATCTACAATCTATGTGTCATCGCTTGGCAGGGTGCACGTGCATAGCAAAGTTAATGTAGTAACGAATTCTATTTTGAAACTGAAATATCTACAAGTTATTCTAGCCTTAAATGCTCCAAATCTCTTGGAAAACATTCAAATGAGTGACTATTTATGCTTCCTAATTATTACTGTATATTAATACTGCATTTTGGTAAAAAAAACGACTGGTCGGGTAAATATTACCTCATAACTGATTGGTTTATATGAAAAAAAAAAAAACATTTACTTATCACTGTTGAACTAGAAAATATCGATTGTTTTACGCAATATTTATTTTAATTAACAGAATCATTAATTTATGCCCCTTATCTCTCTCACCTATAACACTTATTTAAGAACGATCAATAGCCAGCCAAAATGTTTCCAGCAACGTGTACCATAAAAATCGGGGAAATGTCGAATTACGGTAATGAGCTTCTGGAGCATAACACCACGTCTTCCGATTGGTTCGCCAACAAAGATGGGAAGGGCCTTTATAAAGTAGCTAATAAAACAAGTGATTTATGACATTAATTATAGTACGCCCTTAATGTTGTCGATATTCCCAGTGTCTCGTAGAGCAGAGATTTGAGTTTATAAATGACCTAGAAATTGTTTCCCGAAATATAAATTTCTAATCATCCAAATATGTATATCTGCTTAAAATAATGAAGGAACGTAAACATGTGTAATTTTGTGGAATAAAATTATTTAATAATTATTATTTTTAAGATTTTGTGTCTTACACCCTTATTAAAGAGTTAGTGTTGTGTAACATTTTCGACATTAATTAAGAAATTTTTATTGACAAATGTAAAATCTAGGGTAACAAATTCTATCAAAAATAGTGGAGCTACATCCGAGTTGATAGCACACACATATGAATATTATTTCAACAACATATCGTATGTTTTATAAAAGGAAATGGCTGTTAACTCCATGCACAGACGACGTCCTAGATTAAGGGTTGTATATGATTTTAATGTAGTAAAAGTTATGAAATTTATAACTTGCGTTATAGTTTCGCATGACATATTAACTAGACACAGTCTGCATATTACAGTGTATTAAATTTCTTCTTTATACCAAATTTGGAGACAGAGTTGATTTCAATGCTATCTACGATTTACGCCAGACTATAGTTATTCCAAATGTAGAGTTTATTGTGCTGAACGTATGTTAAGCCCTACGTTTTGAAAATAACAGCCTGAGCAACTCATATGTAAAAAATAATTTTTAATTTTATTTTATATAATTCTTTGTACTCCAATTCGGGTATGAACCAGTTACGTAGTTCTCAAATAAATATGACATTCATTATAAATAAATAAATTTATTTATTTATTCATAAGTATTTCAGATTGTACTATCTCCCAAAATTACGGATCTATATGTATATTAAAAAGTGATTTTAATTCTCTCATTTGTTAAAAAAAATTATCCCAATAATTTAAAACGGTTATTATACTATGCCAGCATACCGTATGTTTTAAAAGGGTTTATACGGAAGTAACAACAAATAACTGATTGATATGCCAAATATTGATATTACTTAATAGATATTAAATAGCTCATATGGATGGATTCAGTTCTCCCTGATATGATATACAAAAAATTATTTTTATGTTATTTTTCCAAATGGTGGAGAAAATATGTTTATTTAATCTGTATGATTCTTTCATTGGATGACACTAGCACTCCACTTTATTTAAAGTTTGTCCTTTAGTTTATGCATACGATTTATCATATAAAACTATTTCATGGCCATGGTTTGTAAACTTATAGTTTCTATGGTAGAAATATGTAAAAATTGGGTGTCTTTGTGAGTTTTTACAAGGGCATAAATTGTTGTATAATTATATGCAACTTTTGAAACTTGTTTAAGGGTATAATCACAAGCATACGTATACTCGGATAGCATGTAAGCTTGCGGCGTCGCTGAGAAAACTTATATCATGAGTGGTTTATTCTTGATTCAAGCCTAATTTCTCACGTCTGGCCATACTCGCTAATTGCAAGCTTGCAAATTACATGGATTAAATTGCAACTTGCTACGACAAGTTTGCAGCGAGAGTAGCTTATCGAGTTTACTACAAGCTTGACACGTGTAGACTAGTGAGCATTATTTAAAGTTAATTGGAGCTTGCTGGTTTGCACAATAAGCTTACAGGCTTGCCACAATAAACTTGATTCAGTATTGAATCAATATGATTATTATCAGGGTAATGTGGTAACGTGGAGAAAATTATTTTGGTTGTGATGTTGGCTAGCTAAAGAAATGAACTGATCTGTGTACTTGCCCTGCTCATGATTAGAGAGTTTAGTGTTGAAGGTGGATTATAATCTGAAATTCGAGTGACATACACCGAACGTTTTAAGTGATTTATAAATATTTGAACTTACCGGTAGTTAGCAAACTACTAAACATGATAAACTGGCAATAAGTAAAATACACAAATAATCATAAATACTAGCTAAAACGCAAGGAAATTAATACAAATCGGCAGAGAACTATAAATGTGTTTACTTGTAGGTAGGAAATGCATTTCAGTTGCCAGAAAATAAAATTTCGATAGTTGGAATATAGTAAATAGAAATATTACTATACTAGTACAACTGTAAAAAATATTACTTGTTGAGCATTTGCATTCGACACTTCCCTGCTATATATGAAAATCTATATTCCAGATGACGGCTGTGGCAAAATTATTCAATATAAATATAATAACGTCCCTTTTTGTAAAATGACTCAGCTATTAAGACCGTAAATAATCAAACTTTATTTTTGGAACAAGTATGGTATAACCACGAGATCTCTTGTGCATACATTTCGAACTCATGGCATGAAAAAAAAAATACATACACGGAGCTTGGTCATGCCAGATATTAAGAACGGGATTAAATTTTAAACATTATGTTTCAAATACTCATACGGGAAACTAGACCTCTATACTTTCAAATATAAAACAAGCCTGTCAACATTTTGCCAGCAAAATTATTCTCCTTAAGAAGAACATTTCTGCCATGAACGTGTTGTCCAAGTGGAACAGTGAATAATGTTAGAGCATTCTTCATTCAGTACGATTTTAAATGTATGTAAAATGAGATAAATGTTTTACTGAGCGCAGTATAGTTTGTAATAAAATAGAGGCAGTAATCATTTTAACACCCTCTACAAGCCCATTTTCTATCTACTAAGTGAGCAGAGAAATTTCGTACGTGACGACAGACAAAATGAAGCAGAAATGATCATTCCTTTGTAAGACAGCCAAGGCGTAGTGGTAAGGGTTATGTCTCCTCGACGCTGCGTCGCGCCGCAGTGCACATAGTTTGTCCGCGTGTGAGTCTTGCGACGAGGACTCTCGTGCAACAGGGTAAGACGCAGGAGAGTCTGCTGCTCCAGGATTGTCATGGATGACAGCAGACACTGGATAGTGTCTCCTTGATCCCTCGCCATGGGCTGCTGGAGAACACTCTAGGGGATCTGGGGACGTGAAGGCCCGAGAACCTATAGACAGTCCGTAATAGGTTAGGCACCGCTCGCGAAGTATGTTCTGTACTCAAAAGTGGCATTCCTTATGTCACTGGCAGTTGGCGCACAGTTAATACCAACAAAGGGAATTATCTTTCTCGCGCTAGAGGTAAAGTTTAATAGCAATTTTTTAATACATTTTCTGCACTTAAACTTAAGCAATATTATTTGGGTACAGTATACCCTACAAACGGTAAACCGTCGATATTTTCGTTTTGTGATAGCAACATATGCAATAATATAACTTCTGATCTAAAGGGACCTTTTATAATATGCATGCGTAGGAATACTAGACAAACTATGTTGAACATAACTACAGTAGGCAAACAATATTGTAAGTTTGTGGTATTTTCCATGTTTCTCGTAATTTGTGTTTACTGCTTACTTCAAAAAGAGAAAGAAAAGTAACATTGTGTCTCTAAGTGTGAATACAGTAAAGGTGTTACATTCTATTTTCTGACAAGTGTACATAAAAATCTTATGCGCACACAACTGCCGGAGAAAAATGGAAATTACTACCAACGAGCTATGGCAGCAGAACGTAAATACACTGCCAAGGCACAAAAAGGCGACAGCGTCAACCAGAGAACAGGAATTGGGAAAAATTGGCTTCACGCATTTGTCAATCCCCTGTATTATAGTTATTTTATGTGAAGTTATAGTACAGTTGGCTTACAAAAAAGTTGGATCTTCTTTTTCGTTGAAACATTGTAACATTTATCTAACGAACAATTGAAAACATAATGATTATACGAACAAAAATTTTTCATTCCGAATTTTTTCGGGATTTATCTCTTTGTCATAGACTTCAAGTTTTTAGAAAAGAATATTCTGTAGCCTTTATTATTCGCACAAGTTTAGCTTTAATCACTGCCTCTCAATAAATAAACTTGCGCAAAGAACTTTATTTAAACAAGCAGCGAAATCCTTTTAATTTAGTGAAAAAAAAGTATTTCCGGCGTAAAAATGTATCGTGTAGAATTTGAGTAGACTAGGGCAGCAAGTATGGAAATACGTGATTGCAATATATAATATATTTACAATGTCACAAATTTTTGTTCCTGGAAATACAAAAGAAATGACAATATTCTAGAAAATAAAACTTTACAATACATTCGAAAGTAAAGTAGTCTTTTCATATTTGTTTACACTCTAAAGGTCGATGTACACATACTATATAACATTTATACCCAATTTATTACAGAACGTCAACGTTGTTCAGTGATTAATTTTAAGAATTTGGTTATACGTAATCGTGCAACGTTCGAGAGACGAGAAGAGCCAAATATGTGATCAAGCCACACCAATGGTTCACTTGTTTACCATCGTTATTCTGAATTTTGACATGATGGTGTTTTACGCTCCACAAATTATACGCTTACCCATATTGTTCACAATTTTTAACTTGACCTTTTATAGAAATGATTCTTTCTATTAGAAGCATGATATTTAATATTTGCTTCAGAACGTGCTTAAGCTAAAGCCATTTTTTGGAACATTTTGGTACATGATTTGGTTATAAATTTAATGTATATTGCTTTTGAGTATCCCTCTATCCATTCCTGTTGTTTGAAGTGTACGTGAGTTAGTCTTCGAGAAACTTTCCTTTCTTTCTTGAGCGATAAATTTAGAACAGAAAAAAACAATGAAGATTGCTGTACCAAAAATTAGTCAGAAAGTTTTTCATTTGTTGCCAGTCGTGATATTTATAGTCATTCTTTTTCTCGGAAACTCCAAACGTCATTTTTCCGCTCGCGTTGCGCTACATTGGTTAGCTCTGTATTGTTCTCAAATTTCCAGCGTTTTCTAATTGTTTCACCTCATAAACCTCCAAAATGCTGTATGACACACCTGAGTAATAAAAATATTCCTTACATAGCTTATCTGGGCATCTTTTAGGCTCACACTTTGGTTTGATGCTACGCTCTGACTTCAGCCAGTTTATAAATTCATACGAGTTAGTACTTGAAAAAACGTATTTTATTTGTTTATTTATTATGGTTATTCCGATACTCCAAGCAACTCTAAGTTTGGCAGCTTTTACGATTTCACTAAATGGAAATGATTTAAATAAGCAATTAAAGTCGGGCACACTAAATTATTGGCAGTTAGCTCAATTCTGGAATGTGGTCTTAAATTTTGAAAGTTATATTTTCTATCCAAAAGTTTTCACACGTCTCGGTGTAATGGTAAAAATGTAATGAAATGAGTGTGCATAAAATTTCATAGATCAGCATTGACCTACTTTATTTTGAAATAGCACACTGGCATTTACAATAAACAACAATGACTATTTATTCGCAGATAATTCAACATCACTGAAAAACATATCTTTCTTACGCAGCCATGCCTAAAGAAAAAGTTATGGATACGGGAAGTTGAAGAGATTAAATAAGCATAGATTTAAGAGCGCATTGTAAAGTAAACAAGGCATTCTAGGAGAATAGTAAATATTATTTTACTTATCGAACACACTCTGCACGTATTCCTTCTTTAAATTTATAGAGATTTTGCTAGGTTTGAGAACTTTTCTACCTTTTGTATTCACACGATGATAAACCCAATCTCCAGCATACTTTCCGAAGGAAAGAAAGGGACAAGAGAAGACTTTCCTGCCTGTGTGTTTATGTGTATATGTGTGAATGTGTGTATGTATGTCTCTGGGTGCAGTACGCTTATATAATCTATTACATGCATTATATAGGCCAAAATACAACTACTTTTGTCCACCATTTTGTAAAATAACACAAAATAAATTTATAAAAATTTGGTGTAATAAATCAGGAAACAATTAACACATTGCTACCAAATTTAGCAAACAAGAAGTACTGCGGCAGATGATATGTACAAAATACTTTTCAAGAACGTCAGACACATATTTTCATAATGGTTACCATATAGTTATTTTACTTTTGTATGTTATATCGTTGAAACCATGTAATGGATTCCAATAGTATGCAGACTGAATACATTAACGCCATCAAATGTGTGTACGCTAATCAGTTTGGTACTTCATTTTGTCATATAGTGCTACATTACAAATTTAAATTACCCGATTTATAAAAAAAAAAAAACAGATATGTACAATATTTGGCAAATAAGTAGCACTATGGTATACCATGTAAACTAATAAACTTTAAGAGGGTCAGACAAACATATTTTCAAAATGGCGGTCATATAATATGTTAAGCTGTGAATTTTTTATCTAAGAAACTTCATAGTAAATTGTCTATACAAAGCCTTATTTCTCCGCTATTTTGCAAGGTAAAATCACATGAAATAACACTAATCTTATTTCGTATCTCGGGAAACAAACAACCAATTTCTTTAAAATTGGGAGAAGTTGTATTGTGGTAGGCCATTTTAATTTCTATATATTACTTGTGTGAGTCTCTTATTTTAGCTTATTCTGCTATATATATATGAATCTATGTAATAGATTTAATTTTTTACTTTGTTTATAATATCTATGGCAATCGTCGAACGTGCTAAAACACTTGTCCTCCATTTATGAGGATCGTTACATGAAAAATTGAGGTTTTATATAATATCTCGAGGATTAATCAACCGAGTCATGCAAAAATGAAAAAAGATATTGTTATGGTAGAGTAGGCCTATGTAAATTAACATATTTTAAGTGCGGTAGGCATGTTTTAATGGCGTTTATATAAATAATTAATATTAATTTGTTATTTTTGTCAAAAGGTTTCAACAAAATTCAACAATTTGTTTTACGCTAACGTTATTAATTAGAAATATTTTTTTTTATGCTGATATCCTACTTGGCCAATTTTTGTGCAAAATAGTGTCAAGTAAGTAAATGGAAAATCTTGCCCTAGTTCCGGGACAATTATACTATTGTCTACCAATTTTTGCAAAACTACAGAAATCTATACAAAGTTAGAATGGTTTAAAAAGGGCCAGAGAGATTTTCGAAATGGCGGCCGTATCAATTTTTAGTTATGTTTGACATACCTATTTAAAAATTTTACCAAATTCTCCGAAAACTTTTATGGTGATAGTATCTACCAGAAACAACTTATACAGAAACACCTTTCAGGCAGTTATCATAAGATATCCTCGCTAAAAATATGTAAATTCTTATGCCATATCTCGGAGCCAAATTAACCGATTTCCACCAAATTTTTTCCCACAAATGTCGTAACGGTACGCCATGTAAATATGTGTTTTTTTTTGTGACTCAGATATTTTTGAAATGATGGCCATGTAAATATTTTCGGTTATTAAATCCTATCATTCAAAACATTAGATTAATTACATCCGAAGTTGATGCTCTGAATCCTACTTCCATGATGAAATTGATTGCACGCTAGCTTAATTTTAGGACTTTTTCTGAATTAGAATCCCGGGTACATCACTCGTGTGTTTTAATTGTCATGGCTTTGTTTCAAATGTTTCTGGTTTCGTCTCTAATGATATTTCTGTCAATGAAACGTCAACACCTATCTATCATAAGCTTTTAAGAATTTCACTAACATTTATTTGCATTCATGTAGAAGAAAGTAGCCTTATTAGTTATCAGTAAATTTTTGTTATGTTTAAATTTCATTTTCCATATATATATAATTAAATATATTATGGAGTAGCTTCTATTTCATTTGTGTCCGTATATTGTTAAAATAAGAGTTTAAAATGGAAAATATTAGATAACATTTTCTTTGTCTCTATTCTGAATCTAAATATAGTATTTATGTTACAACATAAAGGTTTAATTTAATTACAATGATATCAACCCTTGACCAAAACAAACTACAGATACAACTATGATTCCTCAAAAGAACATAACTTTATAAGGAATGTTAATATTTATATCATAATTTCCTGTAGTGAAATACCATTCTCGATGTGAAAATATTCTCACCGAATATTTACTGAACGTGCATGTGGGCGAGTTTTGAACAGATGCAGCTGACTAATGGTGTGAATTTTTTCAACAATTACAGCAGTGATATCAAAGCTGTTAGAAAAGTGCACATTATCTCTCCAGAAGCAATCCACGTTTGTTTAGCGATCGGTATTTTGTTGGAATGTGTTTCTATATGTGTGCTGGATCACTCGGGATAGTAAAATGCTGGTCCTACGTAATATGCCAATGAATGTTTGCTACCACGAAAATGATATCAGATTATAAAACGCCCGTCAGTCAACGAAGCCCTTAAATCAGAAAATCACAGAACAGTGTTTGTTTTTTAATTAAACTCGTTTGTTGATAGTCAGTAACAAGTTGGTAAATAAACTGTTGGTGTTTGGTATACTTTTTGGTATGCATTGTGGAAGTAACATTTATTTCAAAATATATAAAAAACATTTTGATGTTCAAAAATGTCCCTTAATTGTATTTTATAAACTACGAATGTTTTTCAAGACCTGAGATCCTTTATCTTTGAAATATGTTTTGTAGTTTATATATTATATAAAAGTTGGGAACACAATGGTTGGCAATTCGTACTTGATGTCCAGTTGGGCCAACATTACACCAACAAAGGAAATTACGGTATCTCTGTTTGACGGTGTTTCTTTGTGATTTCCCGTTTCCGCTGTTCTTGCGTTTCGGTGCTGCTCCATTTTCCACTAGCTTCGCCATTATTGGCTCTAAAAACCTTCATGTAAAGAACAGCCGCCCAAAAGTCTTAACACAACTACACAATGACTTATTAATTTTTTTTTGTCCGGCATGTGTTGGTTCCTTGTTGGAAAACAATATTGTACAACCATCGTAATGCCACTGACATAAGAAAATTGTTCTAATCATAAAAATATTAATTTTCACAGTCTATGAAGTCTTTCCGAAAGTAGATCACCTACAAACTCTTTATTGTTGTTCATGCGTAGAGACAATATTGAAAACATGAAATTATTGTCGATGGAGGGTTTTTTGCATGGTGAACACTGCATTACATATAGTTTGTCGACATAGCCTATTTTTAATATGTTCTGAATAAAAAACTGCATTTAACATACATTATATGCTTGATTTGGGGTGCTGTTTTACGCCATTGACTCTTTAGAAATATAAAATAGAATAGTTTGTTGTGTGTTGATTATTAGCTGGAAATTATACTGGTAGCTTATTGGTATTTTTTTTCATTTCGCCAATGCCTCCAACTGTTGAGAAGCAAATCTAGTCTCTTATTTTGTGTCTGTGTTTGGGGAGGATGGTGGAAGGGGGGGGGGGCGGAAGCGTTATTTTGCCTTCTGCAGGTGCCTCTGTATTCACCCGTTCATATGTTTGTATTTGTTCAGGTAATGCTGGAAATATATTGTAATTGAATATAAATAATTAGCATGTGATTTGGAATAAAACTATGAATTTCATATTAATGTATCATTATTACCAGGTAATGTTCAATATTGTATATAGGAGTGATTTGAAATAAAATATGTTTAAATGCATGTATATGCACGAAATTCTTTACACAAAAATGAAAATGCATAATTAAAAGCATAAATTACTTCTTATAAATATAAATTAATACATATTTTTTACTATGTGAGGCAACTAACGTCGAAGTAATGCATGAGTTTGGAAAGAATATAAAATGTAATTAAGTTTTATATTTTAACGTTTGTACATGGTTCGCATTTAGATATGTAGGCCCATGATGAGTTCTATGTTACGATAGAATGAAAACGGACATACAGTAACACACACGAGTTTCTATTACTATTTCATGAATATGTACGAGAGAAATATCCTGTGAAATGCCTAGTAATTTTATCAATTGTGTGCTTTTGCTCAACCAATGACTTAAAAAAAAATATGCCGCATTATCAATGCGCGTAAGTAATAACTTTAACTATATCAGTTATTTTGCATGGGCTTATAGTTGATAACATTTTATGAGTAGTAATATGTGATGTATTAATGTTTAGACCTATTGTACACAACTGTGTACATAAGACACACGAAATCTTTTTGGCAGGTACTGTACACTGTGATTCTCAGTGCCTCATTATCATCCCTGTGAGGAACTGGTTCGTAAACAGTGGTATTTTTCTAGATCATGAATGGTTCACTATACTATAGCCGAACACAAACACTACAGCCCAATGTTTGTGAAAACGAAACAAGTGTTGTGTTGTCTTAAGTACAGCATACATGAAAGAATTTCTTATTTGGTACAGCCGACATCGAAAATTAAAGTGGCCTGTAAGAGATAGTGATAAAAGACCATAAAGTGAACATAAATGTTGGCATATATTTCACATTACGTGTTTGCCTATGTAGAATTACAGTGTAGTGCAGCATATAGCATATCAGACACGTAAATTAAAGGTCGTAGGTTCGCACCCAGAACACAAATAGAATGGAAATGCAAATAAAAAAGCTTTGGTAGGTGTAGCAACAGTGGCGTGTAGTGAACTGTTGCAAGACAAGCTGATGCTTGCTCACTACTGTACATTCTAGGTTCACACAGCAGGAGCCAGTAAGCACAGGGCAACCTAGTGAAACTGAATGCATTCAGACAACTCACAAACGAGCAGCAAGGGACTCATTACACGCGTCATGTGGCGTCAGCTGTCGAGCTACGTTTCGGTAATGGGAGTGCAAACTAGCAAGAAACAGAGTACAGCACAGAGCTAACGCCAGCTTACCTTGAATCAATTCACAAAACGCCAATGGGTATCAGTATTATTAACTTTTTAAAATTGGTTAATATTTATGTTAAACATTAGTCTAGCCTATGTTGCAGGATGTCAGTAAGCCTTTATTTGGTAACTCGCTGGACATTGGATGATGTCCAACTAATATATAGACCAACAAAAAATTGCTGATGGGGTCCATGTACTAGAGAGTTCTAAATAAATAGCATATTATCTAGTGGTACAAGATATCGTAATTATGTGATGTTTAGTTCTTGCCGAACTTTGATATATTTCCAGGCATCTGCGGAATGATAAAAATCCAATGAAAACCGAGGTGTTTTATCTTGGTCAACATAAAACTTCAAGGATAAATCTGGAAGCACTGCTGAGATATTTTAGTTACTTTTTAACGCCGTTCGCTTATGTGAACGACTGGGTATTTATGACACTCCGGTAGCGAGTTATGATTTAGGTTAGAAATTAAGTTTTATACGTCCGGCCTTCTCGTAACACAAGCGAACCATCCTAGCGAGCAGTGTCAATAAAGGCGGAATTTAAATTCCTAAATGTATCTGAACGGTGTATGTTTTATTGTCTATATATTCAATTGAATACACAAAATGATGACATCTATCAGCTATTAAAAGCAAAAAAAAATTTCGAATAAAATTGGATGAATTATTTTTTTAAATAATAACATGGAAACCGTAAAGTCAGTATGTAAATACGAAAAAATTATTTTTTAAATTCATTACACTTGATTATGGATAACTTAATTTTTATAAATAGAAAATAAAAACCTCTCTTTTATTATGCCCTCTTAGAATACTTCGTAAGTATGTATGTTTTACAGTTGTTATAAAGTTGCCAATAATATAATTTTGTTAATCTTAAGACTAGCGTTTTGATATATTTACAGATTTTCTGGATCATATAAATAATTTTTTTTAAATTCAAACTACTACACTGAATATTACCAGCATTAAAAATCAATGTCAAAAAACCTGACGCCATCAAAATATATAAAATATTCTAAATTCAGTCGTTGCTGTTATGAGTGGGGAAGTGGCGCACTGATAGAAAAAGGCCTTACAGGCCTCACAGTTGGTAACATTGTACCCATTCTGTTGCCACTTCAGAATAAATAAAGTACATTTAACGGATTATGAAACATTGTGGCGGTATATGGTGGAAATAGCACAAAAAGATCAAAGCAACAAAAGTTACAACTACTATATATCGAAATTTCAACATATCCGAAATTAACTAATGTGGTTTGTCCTTATGGGCTTAATTTGAATAATTGAACGTATTGCAGGTCTAACTTTCAGAAAAAGAGAAGATGTAGATCGTGAGAAACATTGGGCTACAAGGATGTAATATTACAAGTTTGAATAAAACACCGTATTTTGCACTTTGTGACATTTACGATTTCTGAAGTGCGGGACTATTTACTATCATATTCACTGCTATATAGACAATATTGTTTTCTTTTTATAATTGATAGTTTAAAGTTTAACACCTTAAGTATGATAGTGTTACATTATTTAATTATTCAGTGCATCATATCAAGTATTTATTTATCTTCCCCAGGTGATACCAAGATTTTTTTAAAATTAACATTGAAACTAACAATGTTTGAAATATGCAAGAAATCTTACGCTCTTTGTTTACTATAAATATAAGATAGTTTATTCTTTGGTCAGGGATGGTATAAAGAAAGAGAAGAATTTTGGTAACTAACTACTTTCATAGTTTATTTCCATTTGTATTAATTACTCCTACACTACCAAAGATATTCATTTGATTTTCCATTACCATCTATCTCTAAAAGATGGGCGCGAACGTTCGCTCGTTAATTTCCTTGTCCGGCGAGTTATACAATACACTACACTATTGTAACTATACTTAAGCAAATAAGTCATATGAAATATATGCTACCATTTCCGTTCGAATTTATGACCACGATGTGGCAAGCAAAGTGATTTTTACGTAATCGCTTGATATGTTTACCATATACATAAACCAACATTTAAAAGTTAAAATTCTGCTTTTGTTGGTTTACGTTTGTTTGCTTACGGAATACTTCGTCTAAGCAAAAGTCAGTCATTGGCAAACATACCTTGCTATTTAAAAGCATTTCGTCGTTTCAATTATTAACACTTTAATATCAGTTGAGGACATTAATTTTCCTCAACACACGACGTAAACCTGTAAGTGGTTTACGCTGAGCTAAAATGCAAGCCTGTCCATAGGAATAACCAACCATATTAATTTTCTTAAGAGCAATATATTAGTTATTTAGTCTATAAAGCCTACACCCGCAATAACCATAAATTCCAAACGAGTGTGCCATTTTACCTTTAAAAACGAAGAAAGGAAGACAGCATTACATTAATTTGGCTTCACATTGATCCTGCTTCTAGGTAAAAAGTTATCCATTGGTGTCTTAGGAACTAAACGAAGGTAAACTTACATTTGAACTCGGAACATCGAGGCAATAATCTCCCTTAACGAGTTCGGACAGACGTAGGGCCTATAGAGACTAAATGGATGCTCTTAAATGATTCAGTGTCTCAGGTTGTGGCATTGTAGATCTACACTGAAAGAAAATCGAACAAAATATTTGTTTGTATAAGATAAAATATATATGCAGTTGCCCTAACAAAATATATTGCTGAGTAAACATGATTGGAAAATTAACAAATTCATTTTTGTTCGTCTAACAAAATAAGTGTTTGAATAAACAAAATCTCTGTGTTTGTCAAAAAAAATTAGACTGCCTACTAAATATTTGGTTAAATCAACTGTATATATTTGTTTGGCCACTCGTTTGACTGCCTTCGTTCAAAAGTACAGCTCGAGAGTTTATTTGTATTTATTTTGACAATTAGGATAGTAACCGTGTTTGTTAGTGCATCCATTGATGCTTAACAATCGTATAAACACACTAATAAAACAATGCAACTAGATACTGACAAGTAATGCTACAAAACTTTAAATATGTGTTTACAGGCGTTGCCCAATATTTGCAGTATTTCCATTTTAAAGCTTTCCGGTGTCATCACTTCTCACATTACCTGAGATTACTAAGGCGTAGCGCTCGGATGCAGGTGATCTGGGTTCGAAATCTGGACGAACTTGTAGAACTTTTTTATATCGGCCCAAACTGTTTAATATACGTTTATAGTACATCCACGCTATCTTCGGCTTTTTGGAATAGAACCTTTGAAAAATCACCCTAGACGTAACATGTCAACCTGTTGTGTTAATTCACTTGTATTCCAAAATTATATATCCCTGTATTAACGTTAAAGTACTGGGTTCTTGAATAGATTAATAATCTACTTAGTATCTTCGATAACCTGTAATATTGATTTCGTATTAAATACGAATTAACAACAGTGAGAGAAGCGACGTGTTGGCAACGGCCGGTAAGAAATGGTTCACAGTTATCATAATTATATCAATGATAATATAAGCTTAAGTATATCTCCACGTAAAAATATTTCGTGCTTGGGCATTAAATTAGCATCATGTGTATATAAAACAGATTTGCAAGGTGTAAGAGCTAAATAAAGTTACAAACTGAATCGCTTTTGTACTTTGAATTTTAATTTGAGTGTTTTCAGCGTACGTGGTTAAAACTGTTCACGTACAGTTTCCATTTTGCAAAGTTACACGAAGCGCACACAACAGCTATCGTCTACTGCGACTGTTTTACATGAAGCTTATTTCACTGGTTTTCACTAATTTGGCAAACTTTACTCTAGTTTTTGTTTAGCATGTAAGAGAACTGCCAACATAACAGTGCTTATTTATGTTCTTCGGCAATACGAATCGAATCAGTGTGTTACCGAGGGGCTCGTACACCTCGTTACGATAACGAGATTTCTCGGTTCTCCACAGAGTACATAACGAGGATTTTCGATAACTTACCGACATTTGTAGGTAAAAAGAAGTTACAGAATCGCTCTTCAATGACGTGAACGATTTTTCTCCTTAACAGACTTTATCGATCGTTATATGACAGCTAACGGGTTACGGAGACAGTCGCGTTGCAGGCGGGCTCTCGTTGAAAATACATTAAATCCGTGTGTGAAAGTTTCACGTCACACTTTCGCAACTATTATTATCAAGCACACGTGTGGATCTCTTAAGTTACGCGAGGAAACGATGGACGTAAAAACATCGGCGGAACATAAACTCTTCATGGATTTTCCAACGAAGTCTTTCAAAATGATTCGGCCATGTTTACACTTCAAGATTTAATGTCGTCCCTTCAACTCCCTATTTAGCCGCAACTGAAACTTATTCACGCTTTCGAAGTGTCTTTGCGTCAATGTTCAAAAATCGATTTACATTCAGTATTTATAGTGTCTATATCAACAATGGATAACTGTTCATCAAAGTCTAGTGATAATAACTGTTGATTTTGCCTTATTTATCTCATTAAGTAGTACCTGTTCTTAGGGTGTATTGTATATATACACAGTTCCTACTTTACTATTTTTCTTATTAATAATCAGAAACGTAATAAAAAATGAATAAACTATAAAAAAATATATATTTTTCAACAATCAAAATTGAATATCAAGCAAAAAATTAATAGTGGTAATTTATTACCTTCTGAAATATTTTCATTTACTTATCTAGTAATATTAAAATTAAAAATCATAATTGAAAATTAATTGTGGCTGAGTTAATATTCTTCGTGCGTAATAACACTCGAGGGGGAAAAAAGTTATGTTGTTTCGATAACGCATTTAGGTTTTTTGCTTCGTTTCTTCTGTCGTCGGCTAAACATAATCTAATGGAAAATAAGGAGAGTCGTTCGATTACTCCCAAATCCCTAAGCGAAAAGGAAAATCCAGAAGATAACAACGAAGACCTATGACGGAGAACTTCAAGATTCATACTCGAAACAACGTTTTATGTGTAAATAATCATATATATTTACATAATGAATAAGTGTCCGTCACAAATAAGTGAGATATTGTTTGGAAAAAGTTAGTTTTGAAGTAATGTAACGCATGTCGGCCGTGGACGCTTCTACCCACCCAGCAGAGAGGTGCGCCAGGTTGCAGTTGGCAATAGATTAGGGGCAACATGTGGCCCTGTCTGTGACTGGCTTAAGTTTCTCACCAGTGCGAATAATGTTTGTAAAAAGAGAGCACTGGTGTCGAAATATGTAGTATGGACGGCACTGGAGTACTGGTTACTGGGGAGGGGATGACCGGGGTGGGGAGCTCGGGCATGATAAATACGGGTGCACGGACGGCGATCGGGGAGAATATCGCTGGCCTGAGAGCCGGGCTCATTAAGCGGAAGGGTCCGCTTATGAGTGAGAGGGTCGTCTGACCATGAGGCTGCGCGTTGACATGCTAAGTATTGCAGCGAGATCGGACTTAGATATTGTTACTATCGTCGAGAGAAGATATTGGAGAACTCTGGAAATTTCTTAAGCGATTATGTTCGGATTTAAGCTGTTGGAGCCTCATAGTCGGAACTTATACATTTTCTGAAGAGTTAGTTTCGGACTTAGATTGTGAGAGCTCAGAATTTGGACTTAAAAATTTTCCGATGTGCTAGTGTACGGAATTCGACTGTGAGAGCTCAGAGTTCGGACTTATAAAATTTTTTAAGGAGCTAGTGTTCGGACTTCAGACAGTGAGAGCTCAAGATTTGGAATTAAAAATTTTTCCGAAGAGCTAGTGTTTTGAACTTTGGCTAATTGGACGCAGTGTTTGGACTTGAAAATATATTTTCTTTTTCTCTTATGATCTTAAACTCTGAACTTTGCTTGTGAAAAGGAAAAAAAAACTTGAACTTAACCATATTTTGCTAATGTGGGGCTACGATATTTGTTTCTCTACTAAAGAACTTAGGCTGTGGTGATGCGCGAAAAGGTAACGATGTTTGGGAATGTGTTGCGGAAGAAAGACTGTGAACAATGTGTCCCTGTGAGGTATGACATTGTGTTTTTCCCTTCGTGAAGAGATGGAGAAGACAGGCTATGGGAGCTCTGTATTTATGAACTGGGGGAATTAGAGAATTTTGATGTGAGCTGGAACTTAGCTGTGTAATGCGTTTTGTGGCATTGCTGCCCCGTCATTTTCATTTGTGATATATTAATTTTTGGGAGACGTTGATCAGTGAGTTTTGGACAATGCGGAAGAAGGCGACGAGATTTGGGACTGTGTGGACTTACTTATTTACATTTGAGAAAAGGTGTGGGGTGCGGTATGTGAGGAGTGTACGTTTGAATGTGGAATACTTAGGGTGGCGGATGGGTAGCCCTAGTGGTAGGGAGAATATCCCTGGCCTACTCCTCCACAGATTGTGTGATTTGTTTGGTGTGGAATGCTTGGGTGGAGGAGAGGACGCCCACAGTGGTACCGAGAATATCCCTGGCCTGTTCCTCCACTAAAAAATGTGTTGGAGTTGTTTTGATGGTGTGTGCATGTGATGGTAGTGAGGGGGTGCAGCCTATACTTCATTATCGGTGGGGAGCATATCCTCAGGCCCCCTCTCTATCTGAAAGAAGCGACTGTGTGGAAATACTTGGTGAATGTTCAAATGGGAAGGTGGTGAGTGAGAGCATTTTATTTTCTTCCCACAGTCTGTTTAAGAAAGTAATTTGGGGAGACATGTGTGACTCCCTGGAAGATTAAAAGTTATAACCAACAGACCATTACTCCAGCGGGCGTTTCTTTACAAAAATAAAGATCATAAAATTTAAAAGGTGGACTTTTAATTAAAGCTTTTGCGATTCGCTATGAGAGGTGAAAAGGAAAATAAATAACCTAAGGTGTTTTTATATGTACATTTTAAAAGTATCTAGGCCGGTCCTAGGAATCAAATTATATCTTTAGATGTATTTAGGAAAAATATGGAGTGTAATGTTAAATGAGTTTTTTACTGTTTTTTTAAGTTGTTCTAATTGGAAAATATATATTTGAGAACATAAGAAAACTGGAAGTAGTGATCCTGAAGTTTAGAAAGAAAAATCGTAAAGTAATTATTTATTTGTGTAATTTTGAGTGGGGTATTGGAACTGTAAATTTCTATAAAAATGGGTGTAGTGTGAAGCTGTGCAACGAGAAGTTAGTAAAAGGTATATTGGAGATTGTTTTTTGAAGTTCAAATGAAAGTATTGATGAGGAGAGAAAAATTTCCCAGGAGTTAATATTGTTATAAACATTTATCTGTGTGGAGAAATTGATACTGTATACATTTCTGAGAATAATTGCTAAAAGCAAACTTTTTCTGTAAAAGTAATTAAAAATTGAAAATATCGATGTGATGGTAATGTTTTAATTTACGCAGAGGTGAATCCCCTTTTCCCAAATTCAATCTGTTTTGGGCAAGGTGCATTGCATACCAGTTTAACAAGATATCTACGCTGCTGATATTGTTTTGACGATGATGCCAAATGAACCCTTCCTGTACCCTATGTCTCCTTTGTGTAAGTTAGGAAGGAGTGTTGGGTAAGAGGTTTTGCTCCAAGAGCTGAGGCCAATGGCGCACAACGTGAAGATATGCAACTACACTATTCACAATACAAATATGCAAAGTGAAAACGCATGTGGAATAAGTGTGAATCCTTAACTGATAAAAGCAAATAATAGTGCAAAAAGTCACTAAATAAAACACAATAAAATAAAACGGATTATCCTCTCCTAAGGTATGTCACTGCAGGAAGGTGACAATGATAGTGCTGTGTTCATGTCATAAGATAGGATGTGTATTTACCCAATATCTCAGTTTAAACTTTTTCATACAAACTTATATCAAAACTTCAAGAATTTTCAAACGGTCAATTCAACAATTTATCTTATGTGATGTTCCGTGATCTCTTCCAGTTAGCGTAAAACAATTCTCCGGAGATAAACACCGACTTTATAACGACGTTGGGCCTATTAACCCACATTGTAGTGTGGCACCATGCGACGTGACGTAAAATCGTGTAGGGGTAACAATACTTCCCACGCAAAATTATCTTATCTGGCATTACACTTCTTCACAGGAATATCCATAATCAATCATTAAACTACGACGTCACAAAGTATTACACATAAAAGTGTACTTAGGCTGTGAACAATCAATAAGCCGCTTCATGCTATAACTTCGTTAGGACCTCTTAAGCAATTGTAGAGAGCTTACATTTTGCTAAAAGTTGTACTTCTTCATCACGCCAATAAATTATATAAATGCTCAAAGACTCAATCTTATTTTTCCGGGGTCTTAAACGGTTTCAGTTGAGTAATGTTGAAACGACCAATCTGCTGCCGTTCAATCGTGGCAAAATAATAGCTGTTTTCCTTAATTAGTTCCAATAGCTTGTAGGGCCCATTAAACAATAAAAATAATTTTCGGGTAACATTATCCATAACAGAACTTAGATGACTTGTTTACTTTAATACCAAATCCCCGCCCTTGATCATATTAACATTGGAAAATTTCTGCTGCCTCCTATGTGACTCAGTGTAACAATATAGTCGCCTATTGACCAATTCTAACTAAACTTCTTGTGATACTGGTGGAACATTCCCTTCAACTTGTGTCGTCCTTGGGATCAGTTTTAGTAAAAGTTTGCTAGCTACAGACTCCGACTTAAATCCTTAAACTTAACTTAGAACGAGATTTGCGAGAAAAACATTTTCCCTATTTTCGGCATGTGGGAATGATCAACCACACCTCGCTAGTTACCGTTCCTGGGTCAAATACGTGCTTTGTACTTCGACACTGCCTAACGGGATTACTGCACTCAGATCGCATAAGGTGAAGATTAATTTTGGTGCTGTGTTCTTCGCCGCTCCAGACGTTCTCTCCTTCTCTTCTGTTTCTTTCTTTTCCTATCTTGTTTTTCCTTCGCCCCTTCAGGTGGGCTCTTCTTCCCTTCTCTTTCCGTCTTTTCGCTTCTGTTGACAAATGAACAGTCTGGTTCCTTTTGCATTTACGTTTAACGTTTGTGAGCCTTCTGATTTTTCACCAGGATCTGCAGCTAAGTAATACATCTGCAAGTTTGTTTTCTGAACTCTCTCGCATACTTATATTGTAAGTGTCTGCAATTATAGTTGTTGCAGTGACTTTTGTTTGTATTATGTGAGTCACTTGGCATCATGTCACATATTTCCAGACTGCAGGTATACAATTTATATGTGTGAGTGTTGTGCCATTCTTCACCTCATCCAAGTTAAGTTGTGAGGGTGCTTTGGCAATTGTGGCTTTAATATAGTCAATTGTGATTTGTGTGGAACTGTGTTCAATTTCTGCTTCAAGAAAATTTTCCTTCTGTGCCTGAGGAACCCGTGTGTTAAAAATGGGGGTCTGTGACTGTTCTCGTAGCCTACAATTCCCCGCTATCTCTTTTAAGATATCTGACATGGCCTTAGAAAATATTTCAATAATAGAGTCCATGGTGGTAGTGTACCAATCAAAAATCTCATCAATTTGTTTCGTCATAGAATTAGAGTTACCCTTGACTGTATTCAAAGTAGTCTGATCAGCTGGAGCATAAGATGCATGATTGTGTGTATAGTTCTTTGCCCCTCCAGGTGTTGAACTCCTACGAACATCACTTGTGTGCTGAGGTGATTCAATTTTAATTGGTGTTTCACTGTAACTGTCTTCACCTTGAGACATGCAATCTGTTTTTGCGACGGTCTCTGTCGAGGTGCTGAAATGTAGTCACCACCCTAATGGTGATTACTACGTAGTTGTTTTAAAAGGGAACAGCTGCAGGTTCATTGTTTTCAAAGGTAGGACTTTCATATTTCTTCAGCTGCTGTGCCCTATTCTCATACTCTTTGTTGCATTTGTCTTGTTCCCTCAACATTTTTCACTGTCCCTTTTTTCATAAACTTGAAGACTGTACTGGTTGAATAGGGGTCACAGAATTATGGTTTAAAGTTTTCCTCAGCATTTGCATTTTCATCTCATAATCTTTGTTCTCTCTCGCTTGCATTCTGTTTTCATCGTGTCGCCTTCTTAGGTCAATATATTCCGCTGTTGTTTGTTTGATTGATTCCAGGAGCTGTGTTCCTGTAGGCTCAGGTGAGAGTGTGTGTTGTACTGGGTTAGATGTGATAATGTAATAGTAAATAGTACTTACTTTTACTAACTTAATAAATTTATTATTCGTGTACTTAGAACGGCGTTCTTTTTTACGCTCCAACGTTACGGCGCCAAAAATGATGTGTAAATAATTGATTTCGTTTCTGTTAATAATGATTATGGCCCCACGGTTGGTCGCCAAAATTTTTTAGTGGTGGTGATATACTACTTGGTAATTAAGACACGTATATTGAGGGAAAGTGATTTACATTCGGAATAGTGAAGAGTTAGATGTGGTTTCATTATTTCCATCTCATTGAACATGGACATAACACTTTTCTCTCTTACCACTGGTGAAGCTGTATCTCAGCAACCTTGGCGAATTCAGCGTGACGTAAACACACCTAGGCGTTTGCATTCAAAACACCAACGAAATAAAATAAATAGCTGTAGATGCAAAAGTTAATTTTGATCAATGAGTATCTATGTTTTCCTTCTCTAATTTGGCTATGATAGAATTAAAAAGTGTGTGCTGACTGATATGTATACTTTAATTTAGTGTGTAGGAAAACACACTATAAAATGTTTACTGCAAGTAGTAATCTGATTGCTAGCGTAAACAACATCCTTAAAATAAATATTAAATAAAATTAATAAAATACAAAATAATTATGCTTAGTTCTTCTTAAGTTCTGCAAACGGTTAAATTAATATAGTTAAGGGATGGCTCGCCTCACGTAACTGAATTACTAAAATTTTAGAGCTCCGATAAACAACGGTAATTGAAGGCTTCTCTTTCTTCAAAAATTAATTAGATCTCAATTTTTTTCGTATTGCATCGCCTCACCACTGATTCTCACACAAATCAAAACATTTAAAATTCTCAGTGTTCTGAATGAATTTGCTCCCACACTACCCCTAATTTAAGAGCGGCGGACCAGTGGTTTGCCATTCCTAACATTAAGTTCATATTTGCAAAATCTCTTAAAACTCATTTATAGTAGACTTCACACTTCGGTGTACCAGATTTACAAACCGGTTAAACAGCATGGGCGCCTCAGGTTTGAATAAATGGTTGGCGTCACGTGATAGTAGAGCCGGGTTCACACCTACATCATGGCGCCTTGCGCTATGTTGCACCGCGTCCTCCGTAAGCTGGAATAACTCCAAATTATAATCTATTATTTGAATTACTAAGACCTCTCCTTTCATAACCGGGTCCATTCACCTATACTGTAACTTATGAACTACTGGAACCAATCTGAAATACTAAATTTACGATGGCGCTGGAGATTTTCCATATAAAATCCCAGCGAAATTAAGTAGGCCTTCTAATTGAATGTCCCTCCCAGAAGTCAACGACTTCTTGTAACCAAGCCTAACGTTTTCCCAAAATTGAGAACTTACCTCCAGTGTAATAGAAATAAATAATATCAAAATGTTAAAGACAATTTTTAAAAAATGTGAAAAATATTTAACTAAACTTTAAAAATTAAAAAATTTACATTGTAAATTATAAACTTTATATAAATTTAGTATTTAAGGTGTTTAAATTAATACATACAATGTCGCAGGGTCTTAGTTAAACACAGCATAAAACATAATAAAATAAAATGGATGGATGGTTCACAAAATAATTATTAAGCGACTTTAACTCGACTGAAAATTAAATTTACTTAAGGTGCTAAAATTACTATTTATTGAAAATGTAAATAAACAAAATATAATAGTGCCCAATACAAATATGACAAATATTAATAGATAAAATATTAAATTGACTACAACAAACAGCTATAATATTGTAGCATATCACTAATATCACATTTCGCTGATATCGCAATGAGCGATACATAGCTCTACACTGTTAGGCCATATCGGCGTTGTGATATTTCAGAAACATTTTTATGGGGATCGATATTTCGCGGGCATATCGCACCGCCCTACCTATTGTATTACAAACATGCCCGGCTCTCGCGTGAATGCCGGCGAGACAGTGCTCCACACGACATGGCATGCACCAGGGATCACTATCTGTCACACGCGTGCCACACACACACGTGGACGATACAGACAACAGGCAGTGGTGTGCCCTCGCATGCCGCACGTAAACTAAAAAAGAAAGTAGAGAATAGAAAAAATAAAGGCGTGCGCGCGACCGGGTTGGGGAGTGTCACGCGAGGTGCATGTCCTCTCCTGCCACATGATGACGATGATGTCCACCACAGTGGATGAAGCCACGTGCGCATCTCTTCACTGTGCTACGTACTGCGCAAACTACAACTCGCCGTGGCTATTTTTGTGTATACAGGCACAGAAATATAAAATTTTACCCAGAATATACGACTGAGTTCGCAATTAACGTTGTATACTACAATAAGAGTGGCTTATAAGGAAATTATTGGTACAGTTCGCGCACTGGAAACTAAATAACGTCAACGTGAAATTAATTGCACAAGACCAGAGGAGGCGATCTTAGATTATAAAATAAAAAGCATATATATTAAATATTATTATTAATGTGCGTAAGTATAAAAACACCCACATAGAATAGTGTTGAATCATTTTATTCTTCTAGCACTAAATAAATGCTTTCATCCCACCCCTGACACAAGGGTTAGTGTGTTACATGAGTTTGGATGTTGGAAAGTGCGTAGGGTTTAAGAGTCTAAAAATACCAAGTTTTTAATTAAATTTCCCCTCTTTATTTACATATCGATACCTTAGTAAAATAGTGTTATAACTGTATAAATAAATCTTTCTCAGGGGTGGCAGTGTTGTGTTAACAAAATGCCTTACTTATACGCATTGTCATATATGATATATTATCCCACACAAAAGGAAAACGTCAGTATTTCAGTTGTGAAACATTTAGAAGTAACAGATATTTCTATACTACGAATTGTTTGGTAAGTGATTAAAAATATAAATTTATGGAGTTGTAATATTCTTGTACTTTGGTATCGAATTATAACAAAAGACATTTCAGCTTTTCCCTGCACAATTTACTGCTATGCACTCAGTTAATATCATCTGTGAAACCAACAAACTACAACAGGGAGATAAAATTAATCAACTAAATTAATCATTTGAAGTCTTAGAAATATTCATAAAGGATACAGAGTAATTATGTAAAACAGTCCACTCACTTGCGCCAATGTCCCAGTCCCTGGTGTTCTCTCACCTGCGCTCTGACAAGCGTGTTAACCACAAACATCACGACTCGTCCTCGGGAATGAAGATGTCTCTGCGCACTCGCCTCGACGCCTAAGTCAGCGCCGCTTCTCGCTGTTCCTCGCTGGAATACTCAATATCTACCACCGCTGTCAATACTCGCGCAACAACTCCCATCTGCGAGGGGTGCCTACGCATGACCCAGGTGGCGTAGTTCAGTATCCATAGTTTTATTGACCGGAGGAGGTAATCCCTGACTTCGTGGAAGGTGCCCGCCTCCGCCTGGCGCGACAACTCAATCACAGTCAAGCCATATCTTCCCTCACTAGAGACATTATCCACGCAGGCTGAAGACTGGCGAAAGGCCGCAGAGAACGTAGGGAAGGATGGACCACCAGATCGCGACATTGCTTTCATTACAGATGGATTTAAAATATTCAAACTAAGAAGCTGCACCGGAAACCGCTATGATTAGGTAGGTGCGGGAGTTTACTTCAGCGGTTATTACACGATACCTGCTGCCGTACTCGGTTCTTCTACAAGCTTCTGCAAGACCTGGAGCACGAACCGATATACCAGCCGCTATATTAGCATCCATGGAAAATTCATATTACACTACAGCAGTTCGCGTACTAGCATTTGACACCATCAGTGGGAGCGTGCCGTGTGGTTCGTAGTGAATAAAAATCCCACAGTAGATTTTCTACAAGTCAGTAACTTGCATTGTCCTATAAAAAACAGGCTGGCACATCTTAATACTGCTATATTATAGTTGGTCTTTTAATACATTCATTACTTACTGGTGAAGATTCATTCATTTCCTTAAAATTGATGTGAAGTCACGAGAGTACGAGTGTTATTATTCATTTTGACGAAAATGATTAACCTTGTGCGAAATGTAGCTTTGTCTTTACGTATCAAGTAATTTTTCCATATGTAATATTTTTATGACAAAAAAATTTTTGACGATTTTCGAACTCACACCCAAATTCAAAGTTTTCTCCCAGCGCCGCGCCGCCACTTGACCATTGTACTAACAGTTCTCACAACACTTCAGATCATTAAATACAGATTATATAGATGTCCTTTGAAAATAATATTTTCTAAATGTGGGAATGTTTTAAGTATTTAGACGGTTTTTAACCGTAATTAGAAGTTGTTATCGCCGATATTATTCGCCTTTCTCGAGTTTTAAATTTATTTCAGAGTTTCCACCTCACGAATGTATAATAAAGGTGGAGGCATCGATTTTGGCTTTGAAACTACGACGTGATTGGCCAGCTACGAAAGCCGGTGTGGAACCTGCCACAAAAAATAGGACGGGTCCTATTACCAAACTTGTTACGAAATCTGGCCGTATAAGGCAGGAATGGCCATGTCGGGTCCCATGCTAGCCGGTATAACGGCTACTATGGCACACCTTACAGAAGCTTTTACGTAATCTCTGGTATCGTGAAATATCGCCTTTAGGCGAAAGAAGGGATCGAGAGAATGGCTGTTTGTAAAATAATGCTTGAAGTGGAATTACAAAGCTATCTATAGGTCAAAAATAGGCCTCACTGACGTTGGTGGCCGTGTATTCACGGCATTGCTTATATTAATACACCCAGTTTTTGAAGAAACTCGGCTAAAAACGCACTTTCTAACTACCACATTTCTGATAGCGAGTTTAACTGAACGTCTCCTGTGTAATCAGCGTTTTACAGAAATTCACTCTTCTTACGTCCAAACTAATTAATATGAGTTCTTCAAAAAATTCGTAACGGATTTTATAAGACCCTTGAAAGAGGCCGTAGAAGTAAAAGGATTGGATTCCAATTGCGGACAAGAAATAGAAGTGTGTGCATATATATAGAAGTGTGTACATATATATATATATATATATAAGGTAGAATTACTGCACTCTGGAGTAAAATTCACTTACATGGCAGTGGAAAATCCCGTACATGGATGGGAAAATTACACTGGACTGCTTGTAAGACTTATATACATTATCGCGAGGATAACGCTAGGCAACAAAAATACTTTTAAGGTAGAAAATCTGTAAAATACAGTTACCAAATTGTTACAGCTTGAGAGTTTGTGAAAAAAAAATGAATATGATAATTTGTAATATTCTGTGGGAAACGTATAGTTTGTTGTTTCTTGGTTCAAATTCCAATATAGCCCTTTATATTTACCCAAATAACTTTTTTGTCAAGGGAGTCATTAAAAGTCATGTAAAAGGATTGACTCCAATGCATTAATAAGGCCACTAAAGAAATTACATACAACCTTTTCTTTGCACCGCACAAAATTAAATGAATAATATGTTACACAAAATAATTATTACAACCAGTTCCAGCTGTAACTAATTTGTCTAGCTGCTCTCAGAATAGCTGGAATGTTCAAGCTTATAATAAGTAATATTTTGGGTAAAACTTGTATAGTTATTTCAATTAAAATTATTGCAGGTAACTTATATTAATGCTAACACATGGTGAATTATATTATTAAGCTAATAATAACTATTCTGAACAGCATTGTCGCCGTAGTGCAATGTATAGCGCACCGGCCTCTGAGGTAGAGGACCGCGGTTCGCGTCCACTCTTCTCACTGGCAAATGTCGAGGATTGTGGTTTTGGTTACTGTTCGTCTGATGATATAGGGAATACCTAAACAAACGGTATTTCTACTGCCGAGCTGTTTAAAAAAATAACATCATTTTACAATATAGATAATATTGTCTTATATTTTTGGCATTTTCCTACAATTTTGTAAGGTGCTATTCAGGAATAGTACTTTACTTGTTATGTAAATTTATTCTACATTTAAGAGTTAATTTTGCCTTTTATGTAGACCTATGTGTAATCGGCTTCCCTTACATGTAAGGGAATTTAAGCTCAATATCCTTTACAATGAGCCAGTACGTTAACTTTATATGTAAAATAGAGATAGTTGTCGATTATCCTATAAGAATAATGTGGCTCCATTAAATTTTTTTTTCACCAAACAAATAAAAAGCTGACATTTATGACAACATACTACAATAGTGTCAATACGAGTATTATATATATATATATATATATATATATTGAATTTTGTAATTTAATTATCTGATTTATTTTATAAATACTAAAGCTTATTTCACATTAAAGGTTTTAGGCAGTGTTATTTATTTCTTCTCAGTTTTGTTTACAAAACCACACAAGTAAACTCGTCCATTACTGAAATAAATTGCGTAAACAAAGGACAAACATTATTGTACACTTTGATTTCATGTTATTTCTTATTGTATGATACAAAAAATTATGTTGCAGCAAAATTGAATGGTTTATACAATGCCCCAGATTCGGAATAATTTATTCTGAGCCTGGACTTAACCGCGCAGAAGTAATATCACCACGTGGATAATGGAAAACAATACAAATAATTTTCACGGGATAACGAATTCAAAATAATTAAGTGTTATCCGTGTTTGAGACGAACTCATACCTTCCAAGACAGATTCGAAGAGCATCCTGAACATATAACATAAAGTATATAACGAGAGTTTCTATCCTCGTAAGCACGAAACCACTTCAATCTCGAAACTTTCATTCGCCATCCTTCAAAGATTTTCATATTCATCAAGTTGTCAACTGATATTGTAAGTTGACTGCAGCCTGACGCCTGTCTAATGTCTCCGAGGCATCTAGCGACAAAGCAGAAAACGAAATAAAAATTTGGGAGTGCGGTCCTTTAATAAACAATACAGTTGTATATCAAAGTTGTCTGTAGGTACAAAATAGGCCTCACTGACTTTGGTGACTGTGTAATAAGCAGAATGAGGTCCTAGCACGCCATTCAGAGTTTGTTTCTATGTAGGTTCAAAGTCAGAACTTAGACCAGTGGTAAACGCAATGGAAGTTGTCTAATGCCGTTGAGATTTCTCAAGGTAATCCCGTATTATCCAACAGTTTATCTTTTCATGTCTCGCAACAGGAAGATCGGAAGTATATGGACACCGCCCAACATACTATTAGGCACGTCAGTTTAAGCCCGTCCTTGAGTGAACCTACACACATAATGTCATTATTATTTTCAGTTGCCTGTTCCGTTTGGCAAACATATGGTTGGTTCAGACTTGCTACTTCACTCCTCATTTACGGAGAAATATTTAATTTTGCGGTTACAATATATACTACTTATTTTGTGCTATTGTATGTGTGCACAATAATTGATACAGAAGTAGGGGTACGTTGCATATTGTATTATTGTGTTGTCTGGATTACAACCACAATGGTTAAGATCATTATCACTCACTCGCTAATGTAGACTTAAAGCTTTAGATCGCGGCAAGAAAATGCCAAAATTTTCTACATGGGGTCCAATAAATAATTTTAATTAGTAATTAATTGTGCAAAATTTTTTAATGTCTAGTAATTTTTTTTATTTGTATTTTTATCTCTTGTATTTACATATTTTTGCATACCATCCAATTAATGTCCTTGTCTGTCGGATGGTAAGGAGACAATAAAAATATGTAATATATTACTAGCTATAAGTGGTGTCTTAAGGCCAGTATTCCAGAATGTTTTGTACGGGCATTGGCACAGCTGATGTTTTGTCGAAGCCTTATAAGCACTATGTAATGTTATAATGCCAGCTTAGTTCTTAGTTACGCCATGGTAGTTGACCTTGTCTTAGGCTACGATTTCGGCGATTTATCTCTGTCTCAATTGAAACCTACGCTTGCGCAGATCTCTCGTATTTTAGCCAGAGCCTGAAGCATAACAAACGTCCATAAACAATACTACGCGTCCAGATATTTAAAGGTTGCAATGAAATTATTTATAAAACATTAAGAAACCACCACAGTTCAGTTGTTTTGCAAATAAATTTTTCGTCGGCATGAATACTGTGTAATACGTACATGGTATATCAAATAAACACTGCTGTGTCGCTTTAATTTGTTTATAGCCTCACACGGGGCAGTGAATAACAGGTACATACCTGAAACCCTTTCAGGGCATAAAGTAAATACCTTATGAAATACGTTCCGTGGATTGGGAACTGGGAAAGGCATTCCAGTCACTAGAGATGATAGAACATATGAGTAGTAGGGTATTGAATTATACAGGACAAACGGGATCGAGGACTGACGCAGTGGTACCGGCGGCCATTTTAGAATTACCCGTTTTCCCCCCTTTCCCTCAAAATCGGTCATTTTTTCTTTAAAACAATCATTATTGCACTCTTCTCTTAAAATTTATTTTCCTCCCTTTTCATAATTTACAATTTTCTCCCAGAAAAAAAAACATTTGCAGAATTGCAATAGCGAGCAATTATTTTTTTGAAAATACAAGCCATTTTTATAATTCGGGGAGGCTCTCTTCACACTTGTAGCTATCATTCCGTGTTATTGTTTTCATGCTTTATCATTCCGTATCTACTATGCATGCTTTGTCATTTCAGCTTCTCTCGCTTTCTCATTTCATCTCTTTCCTTTCTCATTTGTCTCACTCATTCTATCTCTTTCTTTTATCGCCTTCTTCGCCCGCCGTATACGTAGTTTCTTCATCGTTGTAGGGTCGCTGGTGTCGCTCTCGCTCGGCCTCCACGTTTGTTCTAGAGTTGACCGCTAGGGGAGCTGCTATTCAGAACTCAAAATATGGTCTGGAGGAGGGCGGGATCGAACTGCCGAACGTCGGGTCAGCATGCAGACGCCTTAGACCACAAATTTGCCGTTTTTATTGTAGTTGCCGTTGTTGTTGTTGCTGACAAGACTAAGTAGACCGACTTGTTGACAAATTCCCAGTGCGACAAGCAAACTGAAAATCTGCGGCGTCGGAGGCACATGGGCACGAACTCACGACTCTCCGACTACAAGTTGGCCACCCTACCCCCGAGTTATAGGGCAAGGCGTGGCCACTTGACTATCCGGATATATTCTAGAAAAAGGTGAAAAAGAAGTAATAATTCCATTAAACAAAACAAAAATATAAAATACAACAACTTCGGCTTGCCACTTCAGGAGGTATTGATCCACCTCACAAAACCTGTAACCCAAAAATATTATATGTGGTAAAAACTGAAATAAATCTTAATTCCTCTAAATTTTGTTGATTTCCCTAGAAAGAACCTCCGAACCCTGCTAGCTGCTAGAGTGCACGAATCGCCAGTGTGTGTATTCATTTACGAATTTAAAGATGTAATTTTCCATATACGAGAAGGCATATAAAAACTTTGACTTCTTCCGATCTGAATAATTTTTCACGAAATCAAACTTGCGGTACGCCACACCCCCTGCAATCACAAATTTAACTGTTAATGCGATACTACATTCCAGGTAGGACATTGTAAAAATATTCGAATTTTAATAGCTTATTTTTTAAAATATCAATTCTATAGTTTTTTTTTTTCCTTTATTGAATCCGTTTTTTTAGTTGTACGGAAAAAAATTTATTCAATTTTTGAAACAAAAATTACGCCTTCTAGCCTTAAAACCATGCACGCACTCACCGACAGAAGCACGGAACAGGCTCACCTGTCATAAGAGGCGAAGTGTGCAGACGTACATAGGGCACAGCAGGGGAAAGAGGGCCCCAGTGTAAATGACTCTGTGACAAGTGTGCCCGAACTGATAGTAATCGCACTCTAGCAACTGTACAGTCTTGTCAAATCTATGAGACACCTACGAAATCGATGCATCAAAAATAATTAGAACTATTTAATTTAAATTTTGTATATTTATTACTTGAAAAATTCCCAGATCTTTAAAAATACAGTAAAATATATCGGAGATGTACTTTTAATGCATAATCGGTTAAAAATTTATAATTTCTTTTTTAATTTCACACTTTCTCGTGAGAGTTGGTAACATTTAAGAAAAGATAAATATTCATAGAGTGATGGGAATTCGATCCCACAAATACTCAAGAGGAATCGCGCACGCTGACCATTTTTTTTTATATAAATAGATTTATTATCACACACGATATACAGAGGCGTTTACCCTTAACCTATTTAGTATATACAGTACACATTCAACCCACAATATAAACAATAACAAAATACTCAATATAATATCTATACAATTCTTACATAGGGGCACAAAACGATATGAACATTTGATGAACTGGTTTAACTGACAAAGTCGATGAACACATAAAAAATTATTTAACGTGAGGAGCAGTGCACAACGTACACCCCGACATGTGACACTGACTTATACCACTACCACCTATCGACGATTACTACTGGAACATTAAATTGTACACTTGTAAGGACCGAGGGGTGGGCAGCGCACGTCGTACACCCAACCTCGATAATATACACGCACTTCCTGTAGGCGTGAACGTCAGAATGAAAACAAGAAATTGCCGTACCACTGACGCAATGTGCCACGCCGCTCCATGTTTCACCTATCTTGGCGAAGAAGCTGGATAAAGTCTTGGAATGTCACCGGTGTCGAATGGTCCACCAAAAAACCGATCGCATGAAGTATATACCAGGCCGCAGCTCTTCGTCTAACTGAGGGGACGGTGAAGAAATCGCAATGAAGCATGTGCGTGTCGCTGACATCTCCACGTTCGTGGCGAATTATTTTTCGTACTCGTACGAGACACCACTGCCAGATGCGAGCTGCATAAACACAGGAAATTACCTTATGAAGGGCCGTGTCGGTGTTGCCACACAGCGGGCATGCAGGGTCAGCTGTCAGAAGAATGCTGTATTTACTCTGCTGAGTTGTCACGATATTATTGTAGAAGGCGAATGCTGCAGCTCGAAGATCCGAGGAAAGGTTACGATCGGCAAGTATTTTCCATGGGCGCCTCCAGCGGATGGTTGGGGTGCGATTCACAACAGATGGTATGACAGCCGACGTTTTGTAATCCCGAATGTACAAATATCTCGCTGATGCGACTTTCCCTTCCGGTAAGTGTTCTACTAGAGTTGCCAGTGCTTCCTTTGCCTGACGGTATTGAAGTGGCATGCGCCTAACTTCAGACCACATCATTTTCTGTAATGCTGCGTAAGTGTCCTCTGGGCGCAAAATTGTTGCAATTGCTGAAGACTGATATAAAGCCTCACACTTCAAAACGTGATTAATTAGACTCAGGCCTACGTCTTGCAAGGAAAGATAAAGTTGCGGTCTAGATAATTTAAATATATACGATTTCCACAACATGCGGCCAACAATCTGTAGTATTTATGCACTTTGTTGACGTGGTAGTGGGAATATATGTGACACATACCATAGCTTCGCAAGTAAAAATACATTTATTAAAGTAACCCTCTGTATAATATTTGTACGACGATAACTCATTTCTATTTGACGAGCACGAAGTTTATTTATCGTCATGCTTCAATTATAATGCAGCATAAGAGTGGCGTCTGCGTGGAAGTATATGCCCAATATTTTCACAGTTTCGGCCCTCCGAAAGGGAAAAACGTCGTCAAATGGCTCGCTGGTCGCGCTGAGCTCCAGTACGGCAGTTTTGTTAGCATTCGCCTCGCAGATTAGAGACACTGCGAATAAGCTCCAGGCATCCTGCCATCTCTGTAATTTCCCGCTCTGAACAAACGACACTTTTGATGTCATCAGCATAGGCATCTAATTTAAAGGACAGGTTCGCTACAAGGAATCCTTGCAAGCGGGCACTGAGCATTCTGCACAGAGGTTCGATGGCGATAGTAAATAAAATGATGGATAGCGGGCATCATTGTCGAACTGAACTCTCGATCTTAATTGGTGGGGTACGGAATCCGTTAACCAACAGCCGTGACCAAATTCCGGTACACATCATCCGCACCCACTGTACTGCATTGACTGGAAAATCTAAATGATGAACATGAACAAAACATTTTGGTATTTTAACTAAGAATGATAGAATCATACATAAATAAAAAATTAAATAATAATAATCAAAATTAAAAATTAAAGAAAAATTTAAACTTCCTGGTTCTATTCGAATTAATATTCTTATTTATAATCCAATTATTCCTGATCAAATCCCTAAAATGAAATATAAGGTGCCAGTATCTTTATGATTAGTTGAAAAGAATCATCATTTCATGACATGAAGTAAAAATTTATGATCGACTCTATCGAATGCCTTATCCATATCAGTACTCAAGATGGCCATTTCACTGTGTTGTATTGACGAAAGTAATTGAATGTCCCATAGGGCAAGCACGCCTTGTAAAATGGAACGTCCTGGAACAGTACATGTCTGGCCGGGACCAATAATATCTGACAATTCTTTGGTTAATCTGGTCGCACAAAACCGAGCAATTATTTTATAATCGGCACATAAAAGTGCAATTGGCCTATAATCCGCGGGTTTAAGTGGACGGGATATTTTGGGTATAAGAACAATTATCCCTTCTTTATGAGACTTGCATAACTCCCCTCTTTCAAGAACGTCACGAACAACTTCACAGAAGTCGGTACTAATAATATCCCAATAAGTTTTGTAAAATTTGTAAGGAATACCGTCAGTACAAGGAGATTTTTTTGATAATTGCTGTATTATTGTATTAACTTCCGGATCTAAACATGGAGCCTCCATGCCCGTCTTGCTGTCACAGCTAACTCTGTTTTCACAACCCTGCAAAACCGATGGAAGCATAGTATCGTCCGTGTCTTGTTTCGAGTATACATTTGCAAAGTAACTGCAAAGCGTTTGCATTATTTCCGGCCGGTCCCGAACAATAGCGCCATCACTGTCAGTAAGCTGGTTGATACCCTTGAGTCGTATCCATTGCACTACTTATCCACCGAAAGTGAGGCATTCTTTAAAATGGTACAATAGCCATAATATGATGAGACTGCCATTCCCTCGTACAATTATATTAATATATTAAGTATTTTGTAGAGTTTCTTTTTAATGAATGCACATATGGCGCATGGCCATATTAGTTAGAGAGCTATTTTCAGTTTAAAATTATCGTATTCACTATTTTTTTTAAAGCAAATGTTGCATTAAAAACATTTTGTTACTTTCAGTATCCTGTCTGCCTATTATCACATTGATTGTTTTATATTACAGCGGTGCTGCGCTCTCATGTTTAGTCCGAGCCATCGCCACCGTCGCCAGCGCGCTAGGACTTTCTCCATGGCCAGCTGGTTCACCCACCCTTCTCCTTTCCAATCCTCGTACGTTACTAATTTTTATTGGACGAGACCATGTGACTACAGAAGGGTAGGAGTACTGACCCATTGAGTAAAAATTTACGCTAGAGTGGCCATGGGATAGGAACAAGTCTGACCAGTTTTATGAGTTAGTCCCGCTATTGATCCAGAGGAGCGCTAGTGTTCTCGACGAGTCATCCGCGCGCTGTTGCCAATTCCAAAGCCGGTAAAAGTATGTCATAACCCTGGCTTCAGCTCACCCACGTGTTCGTCCAAATTCTGCTATAGGCGAGCCTGTCACACGCGAGTTACCAGCATTCGTTGCAGTTGTGAATACACAACTCATGATTTACTAGTGGCGGCCATGGCATGTGTTTCGTTTATGTAGTAGAATTATGTGTTTGCAGAAATATGCAGTGATATCAACTACTGTTTGGTTTTATTTACCTCTGCGAAAATATAATAGTCTTATATTAATGTTGGTCATTGGTTTTAATTATAATCTATTATTTTACTACAGTTTACGTGTTCATGATAAAAAACGACAACTGTCAGCTGTTAGCACTTACAATTATAAATGTCATATTAATAATGAATTATATAATATATCATTGCAAACGTTTCATCACGTTCTTATGCGAAAGGAAATGGACAGGAAATAATAGTTCAATAATGGAGAAATATATGTTAGACGCACGACGGTCTACAATTGAACACAATGTTTACAGTTTAGGGTTGTGACCTACTACATAGGTGACTGTTCGCAAAAATTATCATTACGTTCAATATGTCGATTCGAGTGTCATTAAGGCTGTGTCAGAACATAGGACTGCTCTTATGTATATAAGCATACTCCACTCGGCTGGATACGTAATACATTCCGATAGACATACTTATTTGCATCCTTTACAGCAATTAGTTAGCTGATAAGATTCTGAACAAGCATTTTAACGGAAAACACATACTGAATATGTGCAGGAACGTAAGCGCATGGTTTTAGAATAATAAATCTATTAGGAGCTGTAGCTGGAAAGCGCATGACAATGAAAGTGTTCCTACTGACCAATCAAAGACATTTTAAAAGAAAGGTATGAATATATATATATTTGAGTCAGTAAACGCAGTTAATGATAATGTATCATTAAAACTGGAAACAAATATAAATAAATTTCTTTTTAACACTAATATTGGTACTTATAAAAATTAAATCTCGTATATTGACACAACGTTTTCACTCATGCATACCATTCCTTGTATAATATTGGCAGTGTTATAATGTCTCTGCATATTAACTATGCATTAAATGTCACGCTCGGTTTATAACAAATCACGACGAAAACTGGTTTTATTTATGCCGGCTCTTCTAGATAATTTAAGGTTAGAGAGTATACATTGTTAAGAACGTTTCTAAGTGGCGTTTCTCAAGAGGTAAAACCTCCATTCCACTCTTTAAAAAATAAATATTATGATTAACAAACTGCATACAAATCGATTTTCAAAATAGAAGCTTATGGGCTGGAAGGATGCGAGACGTTCACACATTTGTTTCGCCGTGTACGTGCGTACATTTCCCGAAAATGTAAAACATTTACTTTCGTAGACGAATGCGAACGCTGTATGAGCATGGATCTCATTAAGCAGAAAACATTTTGCACACTGCGGGAAAAGGACATTAATGATAGTATTTATGGCTCAACTGTAACAGATATTTGATTTAAAGCGAAAATACAACTTTCGTGTCTGTAAGATTCACATTAACAATAATGATATGCATAAGTGGATACTGTCTGAAATGTTGGCAGTTGTGTGTTTATAATTACAAAATTGTTACACAGCACACCATTTATATTGTACACTGAAACCTCGGACACATAACAATGCGAGAACGTTGACACTGCAGTGTTTATAATTAATGTCAACACTAACTAACGCATGAGAACCAGACATAACAAACACAGTCGTAATATTCTACTTCAGAATACGTACATTACAAAATATAACTATCACTGCACTAAACATCGGTTGAATGCAATGACTGAGTGCCAATCATAGTCAAGCTAAGGCCATGTCATTTCGTTGTTTTCAACCTAGACGTCGTCGACAGTCACTTGTTTAGCACTCGCGGCAACACATTCATACATTAACAGTGAAAATAGGTTTTATATAAATTAAATGCTTAAAATAGACGTAATATTTCTACGATCGTTACTGGAATGCTGCGAATATGTTAATAGATAAGACAATAATATAATATCCAATAGCGACTTAAAATAAAACATATGTTGCGAAATATATAAACAAAGCACAACACTTACTTGTTTTTTAAAACATGTCAGGTGTTTTTCATGAAGTTATTTGTTAAAAACAAATGTTTTAGTACGCATTTCCGCATATGTTTTGAATGTCAAAACCAAAATGGCGCTGATTTTGTCATTTTGTATTTTTGCTAACAGCCGCTATAGACGAGATACGAAACAAAAATTTACCAAATACGTCACAATGTTTGTATAAAATATTGAGTCACATAATCATTTTGTCAACACAATCTGCCATTTCGGACACGGCCTACGTTTATAATACAAAACCTAATGCATTCATAATTACGCAGTAGGTGGTTCTCTGTCATACAGAAACACGTCTTCTGTATTTGAAGTTTTCCATTAACGTTTTAATTCTTAATTCCAGTGAATTTAAACAGGCAGCAAGTCTGTCATATGTTTACTTTTGTTCCTAACAACACCTCGTAAGAAACAACCATATTAAAGCAGATCATACTTCAAACCCAAATTTGCTATTAGAGAAGGTTATTATTTGTGGACAAATACAAACGTCAAATGTGCACATATACGCCTTTGTCATATTTCTTATACTTAAATTACTGTAAATAACAGTTTCCCGCCAACAACACCGACTGCTATGTACTGATTGGTCGTATCCTGAACATTTTTTCTAAAGATATAAAATACAACTATTTATTTAAATGCTCAAGGAAATCCCACCAACGCACACAGGCCGATAAGGTTCCACTGGGAACCAAAGCGTAAGAGAACACACATTCGTTTCTACTGCACACATCTTAACGCATAATATAATGCTTAAATATTGCTATTGTCAATCCAGCTTTATTTCAGACTTCATAGCTTACGCTGCATTACGGTGTGCAGGTGTGTATAAACGCAGTCGAGTCAATACATTACTATGTTTATAGTGTACAGTTGTTACCAAGAATAACAGAAAAGTTATTAAATATCTTTACTGTGTCAATAGATTTTCGTGTATTCTAGAAAGTTTGTCGTCTCCTATCCTACAAATGGAATAAGACAACAATTTACGAACACTATTTAAAAATTGGAGTGATTTGTGTGTTAAATTTTGTAGCATATTTACATAATTATAATTTACTTTTCTTAAATAGTTTTATTCTGTGTGCCCCATATTTTGTTGAATGAATAAATACTTTTTTCGTAAACGACCACTAATTTTGTTTGCACGATTATACTATAATAAAGTAATATATTTTATAACATGTACGATCATCTTAACAAGGAGTGTTAATTCATACAGCAAATGTAGATTAGATTGGTTTATCGTGGGTAAATTCTTCTTTTTACTAGCATTCCCCTACCACTTAAAAATGTTTATTGTAATTCATTAGCATAATACTAGGTGTTTCTAGTGTATCATATTTGAAGAACAGTTTTTCTTCCTATATTTAAAAATGATTTAAGAAGTTTCTGGTGCCTTAATTATGCGCGACAGACGTGAGTCGTTTAAGCCGTACTTACATGATGCCCAATTTCTGCTACTTTCCGTTATACTCATGGGCACAGACGGTATACAAATTTCTATAGAAGAAGGGAAGAAAGAATGTACTCGTTCTTACCCACACGTTATCTAAAATGCTAATAGAAACTTGTTAATTGTAGGCAAAACCACTCGCAGGGGGCAGGGGTACAAATCCAACCAAATTTTATATGTAGGTGCTTTGTGGTGCATCCAAAAGTTACGACGATAATTTATTCTTTTCCACGAAGACTGCATTGGTTTAGATTTTAACGTACGAGTACAATTAATGTATAAAAAATGATATGAGTAACGTCACTGCTTATGTATGGAAAACAAGGTACGATATTAACATGTATGTACGATGTACATTTATGCCACTCATTAAAACATTGGGATATTATTTAAACATTGGCGTAGCTAGGAATTAACTCTTTGATGTAAAAGGGGTGGGGGCTATGGAGTTAGAGAGATTTCTTATGTATATTTCTAAATAAAATGCAAAACCAGTATTATTACAAATTTATTATAATGATTGGCTTCATGTACAGATATGAAACCACACAATGCTATAAATATTCTTCGTGTTCAAGGCAGATCACATATTCCTTTTATTAACATAACATATTATAATACTTCTCATGTTGTTTTCAAATTTTATTTTCTTGGGGGGGGGGGAGAATATGTCCCATTATATGACCCCCCCCCTCCCGGCTACGCCCTTGTTTTTTAATGTCTATCTTTAATGAGCATAATAATCAATCTTGTGCTCTCCGTAATTAAACACACATTTACAGTTATACGACTATAAGAAGACATAACTGTTTCAATATTAATCTTAAGGCTTTCATGTGTGCCTTTCAACATTACTCACGCTATCCAGATAAAATTTTCTACTCTAGAAAACAATCGATGTTATTAGCAAACAATTACTGCTCGTCGACTGGACCTACTGTGCTAGTTGTTGCGTATTATTACTTTTAGACAAAGATATTCTGGAAATAAACATTCTCTAACAGTAAACTACGTTATATACACCCATAATAAGTCACATAAAAAACTCGACACCCGTTGGAGATTCGAAGTCTAAAACGTGCAATTACGTGAACTAGACCTGAGCACTAACTCGCTGAGCTGCACAAATCACTTACAGTGCGTACGTGTGATTTGATATTATAAAGAACATAAATCTACAGTTTTCGTGTATTTTATCAAATGGTGTTTATTCTTTTATTGTGACCGTATGAGTAATATGCAACGTTTCCCGTTACTTATCCGTATATTATGTTTCTTTTTGTTCATTCATATGTTTAACAGAACTTGTAATATTTTCGTAAACGTTTTTATACGACGTGAGAAAGGAACTTGGGTGTCCGCCATCTTGTATGTCCCAGCGTGTGGGTATAGCAGACAATCAGAACACTTTCTCCTGTTGTGGCGTTGGGACTGGGGGGAGACAGAGATGGAGTATGAGAGAGAGAGAGAGGGGGTAGATGTCAATGTGGCAACGTCGCCAACATTCCCCACGTTCAAGCCACGAAAATGGACTAGCGCGACGTGGTGTTCATCCCTCGAACTACAGCTGGAGTAGTCAGAAAATTTAACCCGGGGAAGTCCACTCTAGGTATAACTTTACTCAATGACTGACCTTCCTCAGGATTATTCTCCTAACGACCACCTCGCTGACTCTATCTGCAATAGTCTACGAGGGCAATAGAGTCCGTCAGAATAGACACAACGTAATATTAAAATTGTATTGTCCACTTTAAGTTGATAGTTTTACTACAAAAGTTTTTATGATACTTAGGGTTAGGTTGTGAGCCTCCACGGGAGTGAGTAGAAGTGGTGACTTTTGGACAGTTTGTGCATCGAAATAGGCCTAGATTTGAGAGTACTTAGTAGTTATAGTGGCTGTGCTTAATTTTGGTGGTAAGCGGCCTTAAATGGTAGAAATTGGTAATTTATATTTTTGGCTGCATATTCAAAATTTAATTGGTAGTAACGTGTTCAATTTTGCATTTTCGCGATATGAAGGCAGACGTGTAGTACATACTGTTTCGTAGCCGCTGCCCGGCTCGTGATTGCTTTTGTGTTTGCGAACTGTCCACGCTTAGCCAGTTCAGCAGAAATCATTTAGATGTTTTCCCTTTTTTTTAAATATTTAATTGTCAGGTACGCGGCGCTTTAAAGGACCCAACACATTCATAGCGGTGCCATCGTGTAAGTTAAGCTTGTTGGTAACATTGACTGTATCAATTTTATCATGTTTTATTTTATGTTTATGTTATTAATGTTTTGCAATTAGTGTGTGCTCCATTGCAAGTGAACGTATGCTACGTGCGTTAAATTTGGTTTGTTTTAGAAACGAGTGGTAAATGTGCGAGGAATTTATGAAATTCATAAGAGAGTGGAAAAATTTTGAAAATTGTTGTCACCCTATAGTGAATTCTATGAAAGTCCATTCTATCTTGTTGATGAGGTTGTTTAAATAGTATTTTAAAACATAATGCAAGACGGAGAATTTATTTAACATGATTTTAGTCAGAAAAAAGAAACACGTAGCTTGTTAACAGCACTTAACGACATAGTTTAATGCGGCGCTTTGGCACGCAAAATCGTACTTGTTGCCGTGTAGAAAAGGCAGCCTGGTGAAGTATCAGGTGGCAACTTATTGAAGTAAATTTCAAAGAATATAGTCGGAATGTTTATTGACTAGATCACTTTCAATGAACTAGTGGTGTGTCAAAAAAAATGCTTTGAGCGAAGGTTTTGTTAAAGGGGTATATATATATATATATATATATATATATATATATATATATATATATATATATATATACACACACACACACACCTGCTGGTAAATGCATATATATTGTAGTATCCAGGTAAGTAGATGTCTGTTGCGGATACAAGTGAAATGCACTAAATTATATGAAGTTAATACAAATTAAAGAATAAATCTAGCAAATCTCTCACTTTCTGGAGAATATTTCCAATTGTACCTCAAAACAGAGAAATTTTAGTGTCTAAATGAAACATATTTAATAATTTATCAGGTCCCTTAAGCAATCTTTTTTATCCTAATCTGCCAGCTAAATCATCGTATTTGGATAAAATATCAGCACCAAATTATTTTCTTCTTTTTAATAATATTTTTCTTTATAAATCAAAGATGGAATCTTTTCTCAACAAGTTAAACATTTCATTTCAATTCACTAAACAACAATAAAAACAAAAAAACCAATGGTTTACAGCTACGGATTTTGATATTTATGAATCCAATTTAGGTAAAAAAAAATTAATTTTGCTACAGATGGTAAATTTAAAATTTCATCACCAGAGCGCTATGCCAAGATATAAGATAAAAATTCTTCTGAGCTAATAAATGAGAAGGAAGTTTTTGTGTCATACAGAGGCTTAAAAGAAATGAAAAATGGAAAATTTATCCGTGACCTAGAGTTCTCTTAAGAATATTGATCACATGTTTGGGATATTTTTTCTTTTACTTTTTTATTTAGCTTTCAGATTTAGTGTAAATTTGGCCTATTTTTACCAGAAAAGGATCCTGCTCAAATAGCGAACAATGGATTTAATAACATAAGTGTGCTTGTTTAGATTGCTTATTCGGATCAAATTAACTTGATTTTGAGGATAAAATTGAAGAGATAGATGATGTCCCCAGAAGATTTTGAAAAAGGTTGCTTGAAAGTGATAAATATGCTTGATTTTTAGCCTAAATATTGCGCTGCGCTTGGCTCCCCAATATACTTCTAATGAATGTATAAAAAAAAAAGCATTTTAAACATCACTAAATTTTCTATTCTTTTCGTATTTCATGTAGTCGGCAATTGCGGCCACTGAATTAAAGGTTTTGAAAAAAATTTGTTTAAGCATTAGTTCAATTTTTTGTCCTTTTTGATATAAATAGTTTCTTTATAAATAAAATTCGAATATGCCCGTGCTACCGTGCAGTATGACAAACATTTTTAAAGATGGTCGTGATTCAGGACTGCCTTCCTATAAATTAGATAATGCATCTGACAAACTAATGAATTAGTTCACAAATTTCATCGAAAGCTACAAAGTTTACAATTATTGCTCTTCGAAAAAATTGACGACAAATATGTACTTCGAGAAATAGGTGACGACTTTGAGAATATAGAAGAAGTTTCAAAAAGTAAGTAGAGCATCGAATGTAAATATAAAAATTTTATTTGTGTTAATTTTATTCATCAATATGTCTGGTTTGTATCAACATTTTAGCAGTTGGTTGGCTGTTTTTATTTTTTCATTATCTTAATAAGTTTCTTGTCTTATAAATTAAAATGGAATCGCTACTCTCTTGTGAAATGGAAAATAATACAATATGTAACATTGCAAAAGTGTGGTGAAGTTTTAAACATTGAATGTTTTCCACAACATAAACATACAAAAGTAAAACACATTAAGACCTGTAAAAAATGCATCAATGTATATTCTAGAAGTCGTTACGAGGTAAATAAAGAGAAACTACAATGCGAATGTGGTAAATATGTTTGCAAGGCAAATATTGAAAAGCATAAATATACTAAATTACATTAAATTTTACAAGGCGTTCATTCAATCAAGACATGCTCTGTGTGCAATCTAAAAAAACCCATCGATTATTTTGTCTCTCATAAAGACACAGAAGATAAGAATTTAAAACCTGCAAAAAATGTTATACAGAATATGCCAAATGCCATTATGAGTTAAAAAAAAGAGGAAGTACAATGCGAATGTGGAAAATATGTGTATAATCATTCTCTAATAAATCATAAAAATAGCAAATCATGCAATGCAGCAATATATAATCTAAATGAAAATCATCATTCGCTTACTTCAAAAAATGTTATTATATTTTACTGTATATAAATGACGACGAACGATGCAATAAATGTGTTGAATGAAAAGAGTATGTTGCAGTTAAGTAATAAAGATAAAAAAAGTGTATTAACTGAAAAAAATATTTTTTAATTAGAAATATTATTACACAGTGCAATGTTATCATAGCAGTATAAAAGCTAATTGAAAAAAACTACAGTTTATTTTAATGATTTAAAAGTAACAGAATTAAGAGCTGACGCTAAAAGTTTGAAAATACAAAATCTATACAATTTACGTAAATATTAATTAATTACATCTATTAAAAACAAAGAAACAAAAATAATATTGTAAATTTACCTTCTGCAAAAGGTGGAATAAAATGTAGAAAAGCAAAAAAAAAATAAATTTCAAAGATACTTTACCCTTTTCTACTAATGTAAACGTTTACAACAGAAATAGAAAAACCAATAAAACTTGCATAGTCGAAAAACGTTTTAAATGTAGGTTATCGACATACAACATTGAAAACAACTTTAATTTAGTGTCGTTCAGGAATTTTTTAACTTCAGTAAAACAAAAGGTTTTAAAAATAATACGCGATCAACTTATAAAATTTAAAGTGGTGAAATGTAACATTAAACTTGCTGCCCGTTTTCGAAGTCGGAATACTGATGAAATACCACTATTTAACGTTATTCAACCACACACATTAAAAATATTGAACGAAGTAGACATTAAAAAGATTCACAAAAAAAAAAATACTAGCACAAATAGAAAACATTGAAAAAATTAATTCAGATTGGGATTTATATAACATAGTTGGATTTCAATTAGCAAAAAACAAGTATAGTCCATTGAATGGAGCATCTTATATTGAACTACGAGATTCAATTAGGAATAAAAACATGCATCAATCTGAAAATGAAGATCAGAAATGCTTTCATTGGGTAGTAAAATCTGCATTGATTCCAGCAGAAAAAGATTCACAAAGAATATCAAAAAGTATCCAAATGTAGCTGTTGATATTGACAAAGAATTAGATAAATATGAATATCCTATTAGATTTGACGATATACCAAAAATATAAAATAAAATTGGTGTCTCTGTAAATGTATACTCTTTTGATGACAAATCTACAGTATATCCATTACGGGATTAAAAACACAAAAAGGAAATACATATAGATTTACTTTTTTCCAAAAATGATACCAACTTGCATTACTGTTGGATAAAAGATTTATCTAAACTGCTTGCAGCACAAAAAATAAACACAAAAGTAAAACTTATACATGAGATATGTGTCTGCAATTTGTTTACTCCCAAGAAAGATTTAGTAAACATGCATAAGACTGTTCTAAAAACGTAGCACCGAAAATTCAATTACCTTCAAAAGGCAAACAAATCAAATTTAAAACTACAAACACTCTACGAAAGTTCTTTTTGCAATATATGCAGCTTTCGAATCAATTCTAAAGAAAATTTCAACAACTAAGCCAAACCCAAGATACATAAAAAAAAAATTAAGTTGATTCAGAAATATCCAGTTTAAACAGAAGATGATAGCCATAATGGCTTTTATAAGGATATACTCAAAGAAAGATATAAACTTACAAATGCAGACATAAAAACAATTGATTTAATTTTGAATGACGAATTATACACAATGAAACATCAGTTACACGAAGTTTCTTATTTTTTATATTATATTGTATTGTATCTAGCTATTGAGATTATGAAACTCCAGGTGTGTATGGAGGTCCATTTGCACATCAGCATTTTATAGAAGCAATTCAAAAAGAAGTAGAAGAGATCGGGCAAATTTATTAACAAATAGAAGTGATGTATCCACTAACAAAAGAAGAAAAACAACATACAATAAATCTAGAGAATGTACTGAATGCGATTGCGAATATACAAATCACAATAAAAAAAAGTACGCCACCACGATCATGTAACTGGAAAATTTACTAACCCAACATGCCACAATTGTAATCTTCAATTAAAATTGCCCACTTTTCTTCCAATTTATTTCCACAATTTAGCTGGTTATGATGCTCACTTATTTATTAAATAACTAGGTCATGATGGAAAAAAGGTAGATTTACTTGCGAATAACGAAGAAGAATTTATTACTTTTGGCACAAAAAAAAAAACAGAAAATTTAAAAATATGGTTGATTGACACACATAAATTGATGGCAAGTAGTTTACATAAATAACCATCTAATTTAACCAATGATCAAATGAAGCATATGAAAAAACATTTTCCACAAGATAAAGTAGAGTTGGTTATACGGATAGTTTTAAAAAATTTTACGAAACTCAACTTCCGCCACAAAGCAAATATTACAATAAATTAAATGAATCTGACGGCGATTATCAGCACACAAAAACATATGGAATCAATTTAAAATTCAATATCTAGGAGCATATCATAATTTATATTTAAAAATGATGTACTACTGTTGACAGATATATTAAAAAAATTTACAGACACATGTTTAAATGCATAAGGTCTAGACACTCTGTGGTGTTTTACAGCACCAGGTTTATCTTGGGACGCGATATTAAAAATGACTTAACAACCACTAGATTAGTTACACGATTATGATATGATTTTAATGGTACAAAAGGTGGAATATCTCAATGTTGAGAGCCAATAACAGATATTTAGAAGATTTTAATCATAATCAAGAGTGCAACTATTCATCATATCTCGATGCAAATAATTTATATGGTTGGGCAATATCACAATATATACCATATGGAGGCTTCGAATGGATTGATCAGATAGCATGTAATTTAGATATTTTTTCAAAAACATATATTAAATTTGAAGGATGATTCACAACATGGATACATATAAAAAAAATTGATTTAGAGTATTCGCAAGAACAACATAATTTACACAAAGATCATCCATTTTGTCCAGAAAATAAGGCAGTTCCAGGAACAAATAAATCGAAACTTTTAACAACTTTACACAAAATAGAAAGGATGCAATACACTATTGTAATTTGAAACAGTGTCTAAAGAATGGATTAAAGCTTAATGAGTCTGATTGGATTAAAAAAAAAAGTGTATAGGTTTGAATACACTGATTAGAACTAATGTTGAAAATGATTTTGAAAAAGATTTTTATAACTGAAAATAATTCTGTGTTTGGTAAAACAATGGAAAATATAAGAAACAGAGTAGATATAAGGCTGGTTTCAAATGAAAAAGTATGCGAAAAATTAGTAGCAAAGCCAAATTCAAAAGAAATACTTTATTTAATGAGAATCTTGCAACTATTCATATGAACAAGTCGAATGTAAAATTTAACAAGCCTATATATGTGGGTATTTCAATTTTAGACACAACAAAACTAATTCCATTATAAAATGATGAAATACAAATATGGAGACGAAATTGAAATGTGAGTTCAAGATACCAATTCGTACTTTTACAACAAAAAAACAGAGGATTTTAACAAAGATATGAAGTCTATGTTAGATAAATTTACTACAAGTGATTATCCAAATGACAATATCTACAGCATGCCAAAAATAAATAAAGTTTTAGGCAAAATGAAATATGAATGTAATGGTAATATAATTAAATAATTTGTTGTCTTAAGAGCAAAAATGTATGCATATGAGTTAAGGAAAAAGAAAACAAAAGAGCAAAAGGTATGAAAAGAATATGTAGTCAATAGTATAATTACATTTGACGATTATATGAAATGTGTGTTTGATGATAAAATACAATATAGAATAACGAATTTCATAATGAGTGAGAAACACAAAATATATACAGTCAAAGTTAATAAAATCTCATAAAGTCGTTGTGATAACAAGAGAGATATACTAGAAAATAAAATCGATACACAGCCATATGGATATCGAAATTTATAATTTTATTTTATGTAACTCTTAAGGGGATCTATACCATATGACCTTTACATTTCTATATAAATTTCTATGTTTTTCTTTAAAATTTATTGTTATTCCAGACTGTCCAACCTTTGGTGCTCTGATTTTTGAGGAGTTCTCAGAATTATTCCACAGTGTGAAACCATTCCCACTATGGTTTCAGGCCCGGACTGGCCTGCAGAATTCCAGACATGCGAAGATTTACACGGCTGAGATAATACACATTTTTATTACGGTACTAAAATAAAGGTTTCTAATGAATAATTAAACTTCTTTATCTCCAAAACAATGTCAATATCAGAACCATCAAAATTAATCAGTTTACTATTTTCGTCTCTAATTTATAAGACAATGTAATTAAAATTTTCATTGTTAATTCTATAAAAAATGGGATATGGTGGATCATAGCTAATACAATCTTCAAAACCAAACATAATTTTTGGTGGAAAACTAGCAATTATATCAGTTTCTAAATTATTAGACACGTCATACTTTATGAACATGCCATATGTCCAATTACAGTGAATATTTATAATTTAATATGGATTACAATGATATAATTTAGTACCAATGACACTTTTGTCCATTTCAACAGTCATATTTCTTTCAAAACCAAGCATATCACATAATCTATCGTCAAATTTAATATCAAACTTAGATTTAATTGTAATTCAATTTTTTCCTGTCTGTTGTTAGTTCAATGTTATTTGTTGAAAATGGTTCAATAGAATTTATAAATTCTTTTAATGTTTCAACATCGTTTTGGCCCCTAAGAATAGTTATAACTTCGTTTTGATCAACCACAGATTTCAATTTTTAAATAGTCATTATAGCATTTTTGTTTGTATTTGGAGTCAAAATCTTGTATGGAAAATATCCAATGCAATCGATTTATCTTTATGAATTATATCATAATGAAGTCTCTTCTTTAATATAGAACTGTTCATCGTTAACTAAAATACTTTATTCTCCATTTATTACAAAATTATGTTATTAAATGAAAAAGTCGATTGGAGTGCTGGTGTCTTAATTTCCGAACAAAATACAAAAAATAAAAAGAATGGCGAATTTTCGCCTGATAGTATGAGAGCCAGTATCATCAGACCCAGTAATTGTGGCAAGATGAATTTGATGATTAATTTTATTTATAAGGTAGAATGTTTTAATTTTAATACCTTGTATGTTTGTCCAAAAAGTTAAAATCAACCAAAATATATTCAGTTACAGAATTACTTTTATGTCAAATCCAGCATGATTAATAAAAAAATTGCAATACTTTTTTTTAATAACAATAGGGAAATGATTCTCTTAGACCAATATAAAAATGGGTCTCTAGTTTTATTTGACAAAGTTAATTTTAGAAAACCAGGATGTCAGCCACGAATATTTTTCTATGGGAAGATGTAAAAATGTTGAGTATTTTATTTGACACAAACATATTTGAAAGTACCAAAGTTACTTGTGAGAGTCAATATTATCTTCTATGTATATTCAGACAAGATGACACAAATTAAACACACATCTATAGCAATTAGGTTGGTAGAAATACGTATTAAGAAAAATTTAAAGATATCAGTGCAAAATTTAGAGATGAAGACTATGGTTTTATCACAAAATATTTGAGCAGAAAACTAACAATGGTAAGTACAAAAACCAAATTGAAAATTTAATAACAGCAAAATTTGCCTAGTGTATGTGTATCTTCGCTCACTCCACAAAAATTCAACATTCATAATAATCGCAAAAGGATTACAAGCTATTTATTGCCCCACCAGGAGCCTGTTTATTTTTTGAGTTTATTGGTAAGCTAATACCTCACCAGTGATCCAATTTTTCGGGCCTGTATTAGCACCATCAAAACCCTCTTGGCGAAACAGCTCTCTTCACCACCTGTCGGTCATTATTTTTTAGTGGAGAAGTGAGTGGTTTTATATTTATTTATTTCTTATGGTACCCTTTCTCACATAGTGAGGTGCCATTCACTATATGAGAACACTCTAGCTTATGTGTCTGTCATATTACAAGTGTAGTATGGAGAGCATTTTCTGCTGGAAGTTTAAGGGCACAATTTTTATGTGCATCGATACTTATACATTGCTGTATGAGCAAGCGCAATGAAATGGTTTTTTCGCTCATTTTTTGAATGATTTAGTGATAATCTAATAATGCTACTATGGGTGTCTCATATTCACACTATTAAATTATCCTCTCCGACCAGGGTTTCGACACCATAACCTTTGAGTTTGAAATCAGGCGCCTTCCTGCTGAGCCATGGCGACAAGACATGCAAGGTGATAATTAAAAGTCCTCATGCATCGAGTTGGAAGCCTATTATCAAGAGTTATCCAAGTGTTCGCCACACTGCACCTCACCGAGAGTTCTCTGCAGTATGAGTAGATAACAACGCTATTGATAAGCTCCTTCCTGTCACTACAAGAGCTCACTGTGTTCGGGAGTGCAGAGTATGATAAACTTTTTCCTATTGTGGTGAGAGTGTGTTGAAGTACTTCTTGAGAAAGTTGATAATGAAAACACCCACTTCAAAAGCTTTGAAGCTTCTGCAGACGAAACAGTTAAATCTTACATATACATACATATACACTTTTTTTATTTCCAGAGAGAGAATTTTCTCTCCCTAGAATATCATATAAAAAGTTTAGAATGTTATCAAATTGATTAGCCTTCTTAAAATATATTAAGGAATTTTTTTTTATAAATGAAGGTTTATGTAATTATTCTTGCTATCACAAATATAAATTTTACACTGTACATAAAAGGGAATCGGACAGAATGTGTTATCAACTTTTTAAATAAATATGGATGTCTAAATGATGACACAAATTCGCTTTCAAAAATTGATACTGAAAAGTTCTAAAGTTCTTTAAGAGTGTTTCAAGAATATTATAATACTTCCTCAATTGATGGTAAACTCAATAAAGAAACATTTTGTTTAATCAACAAGCCAAGATGTGGTGTTAATGATGAAATATTCACTAGTTATAAAGCATCCAACCAATAAAAAAAAATGGCATTTTGCACTTGCAAATAATTCAATTACAAAGTTAGCAAAATAGGTTTTTACAATTTGGCAAAAGCATACAAATTTGAAATTTGTTTATGTTGGAAATTCTCCAGATATACTTACTTCATACAAAGGATGTCAACATAAATATCAGAGATTACATGGATTTTGTCCTCATACATCATTTCCACAAAGTAGTGCACTAGTACATGCATTTTTCCCAAATCGGCAAAATAGTCTCGTTGAAATTCATATCAACAGGCAGGAATATTGGTATAACGATGGAAAAAACTCATAAGAATTAAGTGAATTTACTGACTGTTTTGATTCACAAAATCAGCCTTGCATTAGATTTACTACATACAAGTGATAAATATGCAATAATGTATACGATTCTTAACAATGATTTGTTTGATCCACAACTAGATGACATCCCAGGCATTCAAAACTTTTATGGACCACCAGAACAAAATAATTTTAATTACAATGAACCAATTGATTTATGGAAAGATGGACATGTAAAAACATTTTAAAATATTGATAATAAACTTATTATTTTATACAATATATAAGTTTGGACAAAAAGTTTGAATAAAAACTAAATAATAAATAAACCATATTTCATAGCAGATTGGTTTAAGATTTTACGAAATAGACGAATGTAGTTTCCAGATAAAGGATACTGGTCTAATTAGCAAGAAATTTTCTCATTTGCCAGATATAATAGACTCGGTTTATAGATATACAATTGGTTTACTATATTTATTTACCAACGAAACGCTCATAGAATATAACGAATTTACAAAGAAATGGACTAGAATTGGTAAAAATAGAATTTCCATGTTCGGTACAAAATGTGAATCTTATGACGAAATCATAAATAAAATGCAAAAAATCGTTAGTGACTTCGAAAAATTAACTCCCAAAGAACTATACAATTAGATTGAGAAAGTCCAATGGGGTAAAATGTTGCCCCCTTAAGTTGTGAGCGATTTTTCCATCGCTTTAAATATCCAACCTAATATAATATTTATCAATGAATCTAGAAAATTCGTTAATTTTATATAACAATCTATAAATGGAAAGAAGTTTAATTTTGGCGTGGGACCTGAATTAGTGCTAGTTAAGAATATAAAAAATATTACTAAATTTGTTAATGAAAATGGTTCATAATCCAAAATTTTATATAACACTCTGTAAAAGAAAAATGTTGAATATTTGTGTCGGCCCAGAGTAAGGCATGAATGCACGGAATTAAAATAATTACAAAAATAAATATATAAAAAAATTTAAAAAACCTTTAAAAAAAATTGTGTAATATTTCACAAAATTTTAATTCTTGTATATTTATTATTCTTCAATTCTCTTGCAATATTAAATTAATTAAATCTTGTGTTTGAATACTTTTCCTTCCAATAATGCACGAATATCATTGAATTTTATAACCCTTTGCAATTTGTTTTAATTCCGAAACTTTCTTATTTTCTATATCTGTAAATGGCTCTTCTAATATTGTTTATAATTTATAATTACTTCTATTAGTTCCTCTCTTCGTTAGCTATAGTATTTTTTGTCTATAACACCTTAGCTTAATTTCGAGGTTGTTTAACATTTAGAGATTCTATATCCGAATCATTCATATATAATAATAATCTCTTGGATTCTGGGTGAATATTTCGTTCTTTATCCATGCACTCCATTAAATAATTTTTTTTTGTAAGAATAACCTATATTGTTTAATTCTTTGCTATTTCTCTTAATTATAAATAATAATTTTAAAGAAGTCCTTTATTCATTATTTCGTAAGTTTTATAGTTTTTAGAGAAATTATCAAATCTCTCTTATAACTATCTTATCTCGCTTAAACTGTTTCCCATTTTTTAATTTTTTATTTCTATTAAAAATTGAATTTTTGCGAAGGGAGCGAATAGTTGGGGTCCAACATTTAGATAAAATTTAATTTTTGCAGGGCAGACGAATAGTTGGTGTTAGTTGGAAACAAAATATGTGCTATATTTATCAGTGAATTTGGTACATATTATATAAATTTATATTCTTAAATTTTTCATTTCTTTAATAAAAAGAATATATATTAAAAACATATTTCCCTACATACAACATGACCGAATTACTAGAGAAACCACTAGAGAACTTAAAAGCTGAGGAGAATTATTATACGGAATTGGCTACATTATTTAATTGAAACAACTAAATTTTTAAAAATAAAAATATGAAGACTGTATTAGATGAAATAAATGAACCTAATTTTTGTGTTTAAAATGTTGCTCAAATTTCAGAACATCGAAATATAAAAAGCTCTCTTTATAACAAAAGCATCTCCAAAATATATAAAATTTCTCTCAGAAATATGTGGTAACAAAACGGATACCACATCTCTTATAATGAAGGTAAAGCCATTGTTATATCGCAGCCTGGTTTATATGAACTTATTTTTCGCTCACGCTGTAAAGCCTCTCAAGCTTTTAAAACATGGATATTTGTGAAGACATTAATCCTTCAAGAAGAAAACATCGTGAATATAAGATTCAAAAAGATGTAATGCAACTATATAAAGGCCAAATAGAGAAAAAAAAAAAAACAAGATTAAAGCTGACCAACCTTATGATTTGAAATATATAAATAAAATTAAATATGAACATATAGAAAATTTAAGAGAATCAGTTCTTATAGCTTTCGATGTAATACATCACAGAAATGAGAAAATCATACTAATGTCTCTTCATGATGTGCCACAAACACAAAATCAAAATTTCGATTCAACATTCGTTCTTTTGAGATTATTTTATGATGTTTGTGAATTTGATTCATATGTCATTAGAACTCAAAGTAAATATGTTCAAAAACAACTGTATAGAATTGTAGATAGACATCCAAATTGCGAAGAATTATTGAGATATCATTATATTCCAAATTCTATCAATTTATACCAAAGATTGAAAGAAATATTTAAAAGTCACGTTGAGTGTTTTCGTTGCTGTTCTAATATTGCCGGAAATAAATAACCTCAACAAAAATTGTTAATGATATTAATAATCATTATCGCATTGAGTACCATTAATGAATTAGGTCCATTTTCATTAATTATTTTTCTTTTAATTTTTAATTTTCTTATTTAAAAATAATATATCTAAAACATATTTCCCTACTTAAAAGATTGCCGAATCACTAGACAAACAACTAGAGAACTTAAACCTAGAAGTTAACAATGGAAATACTACATTATTTGATTTAAATAATTTCATTATCAAAAATAAATATTCAATGTCGTGTTGGATTATAATAGTCAACCATGGTTTGAAACTGAAAACATTTGCGATGTTTTAGAATATACTAAGACAAATAAAGCCATTATAGACAATGTTATAAAAACCATAAAAATGTTTATAAAAACAAAGAAAAATGAAGATACTGGAAATGAAGAGGAAACATTTAGTAAATATAATAGTGGTGCTACAGTTTATATCAATAAAAAAGAATGAATAAAACCATTGATAAAATCTAAAATAGCCAATAAATCAATAGTAAAACCAATTTCTAAGTGGCTTAATTTAATCATAAACGTTTTTAAAGGGAAAAAGAAACAAAATATATCTCCCACATTATTTAATGTTTTAAACATTCTAAATATAAACAACAATATGCCACAGACAATTATGAAATATAATAATAATTTCTTGATCTAAAATTATATTTTGAGTGTGACGAATTTAACCATAAGATAGAAATATTGGCTATGAAACAGAAAGACAAATGTATATAGAGACTCAATTAAATTGCAAATTTATAAGATTTAATCCTAATGAAATAGATTTGGATATAACCGGTGTGGTTAATCGTATTGTCGTGCATTTAAAGAAAATATAGATTTACATATATTTATAGGCTCTATTGAATTAAGAGGTAATGAAAAATGTTCAAAAAATATTCTAATTCACAAAACATCTGTTTTATTCATCCAAGAGTTATACGAGTTATACCCAACCATTTAACATAAATTTTATCGCCTTTTATTTTTAAGACTTTTTGAACCCAATATTCATTTGGATAGTCGGTTTTCATAATTTCGTATTCACAAAAAATGCTTTTTATTTCTTCTCCATTGGACTCTTTCAGTTTTTAAATTGGCACATCATTATTATAACCTCAAAAATGGTAAATAATTCAGATGTCCAATTAGCAGTAAAACCCTTTTCAAAATATTGGTTACTCTCAATCACGCGGACGATATATCCGACTTTGTATTTCAGTTTAGTAATCATATTCGGAAAATCTTGAAGTCTTAAATTTTAATTTTTTTTCATTAAATTTAATTGGCTTTATACCAATGGTTCTGTGTTTGGTATTATTATATGATGTCACTTAATAATTTAATATATTTACCCATTTGTAATTGCAATTCAAAGCAAATTTCTTATACATTTTTATCTTTATTGTACGATTATATATCACTACACAACTAGCTTTAAGTACACTGCATGTATAATATTGATTGATGTTATATATTTGCATATGTTCATTAAATATTTTATTATAAAATTTGGACCCATTATCTCTTTGAATACTACACGGTTTTTTTTCCAACAACATATATTCTAAGGCATTTGCTAAATTCTTGGCTGCTTTATCTTTAATTGGTATTGCAAATGCAAATTTTGAAAAAGAAAACATCGATAATGGTCATAATATAATTGTAACCATTGTTTTTTATGTGATATGCCTTTTAAATACTAGTATCCATCTCAACAAGATCAATTTGCCATAAATGATCATTCCCAAACGAAATTACTTATCTTCTTTTCAATTTTTTGTACAGGTTTATATAGTTAATTGATTATACCTTCTCATACTGTCGGATTTTTTTTTTAAGAGTGTTGATTTGTTATAATTGCATATTGAGCATAAGCACTTCTGAATTAAATTCCCATTTTTTGTATTTCCATTTGTATATTATTATTTCTGGTGATTTTCTTGCACTCCAAACACCAAGTGTTCTCCATTTAATAGTAAAAAAAATATGTAAAGTTTATCTCCATATTTTACGAATACTCCTATTGTACTCATCATGCCATCGCCATATTCAGATATTTTATTATTTTTTATTTAAAAAAAGTTAATAATAGCGCCTCTTTTAACGTCAAAAGGCTTACTGTAATCTATTAATTTTAGCTCCCATAGTAACTGCCAGAGTATCATTAGGTAAATTGGGATTAACTGTAATTATTTTATAAACAGTACAATGCATCAAGAAAGCAAAGTAAATTCGATTATTATCAGACAAAAATGTTGTTAGTTTTATTCAACTTCGCATGTAAATAAAATACACAAGATTGTTGTTCCTTACATTTTTTTAATTAATTGTTTTAAAGTTCGTAGTTTAAATTCTAATTCTTTTTCGGAGTCATCTTTGCTTTCTTCAACTTTTGTGTTGGCAAGTGTACCGCAATAATTGAAAACTAATTTGTTTAAATTTTGTAATTTATTAGCTTTTTCTTTATCGAAATATCTTATACTATGTGCATAATCTCCATCAATACGTTCAGCCAGACTAGTAATACTACGATGTCGAAAAGAAACATAATTTTTTGTATAAGTAAAAATGTTACTTAATTGATATTGTAAAGCAGAAACAATAGTATTGTATTTTGAATATACATTGGTTTTTTAATAAATAGTCTGACAAAAAAGTTTTATATTTCGAATATACATAATTTTTTAATGTCTGTGTCGTATTATGTATTCTTTTTACACAATCAGCAATGCTGTTACTGAATTGTAAATTTATTTATTCTTTTAAAGCATAATTAGAAACAATAGTTTTATATTTCGAATCGACATCCCTTTTTAATGCATAATTTGCTTTATGTATATCGAAATATATTTTATTGATCGTGTCTTTATTATTTATAGGATCATCCATACTAACAATTATACGTCCTAGAAAAGAATCATAAGGTTTTATATATTCAAAACAGTTGGGTAGTTCCCTTTGTAAAGAAGAAACACTAGAATTGCATTGTGAATCTACACATGATTTTAAAGCATAGGCATTAGTGTCAAACATTTTATTTAAAAATTTTATCCATGTTTTTCCGAATATATCCGTAATTTAATATCATAGAAATTATATCATTTAACTTATGCTATCTCGAAAAACATGTAATACAATTAAACACAGATGTTTAAAAATAACTGAATAAAAATTCTCAATTATATCATCATTGTAATAAATATTTCTGTTTTTAAAGTAATTAGATAAATTAATAGGGATATTGCCTCCATATGAGTCGAAATAGTAAACAGTATTGTTTTTTTAAAAAGCAAACCCAATGAGTGTCAGGATTTGTTTAAATGTCGAAATTAACCACAGCACATTAATTTTGGGCATATTTTTTGGTAAATAAACTATCACATAAATATTTCGGAAATTTTTAATGTTGAGTATTTTAAAAATTTTACAATATTGATATAAGATAGTGGGTAAACATTAAAATTATTTAGTCTTCCCCTCTTTTTTGCAACTACGCCACTTTTTGCTTTATTTTCCATTGCTAAAGCTCCCCCGGCTAAAGCAACAAGTGTATCTAAAGCTGCAAATAAAATTGGTAACAATCCTCCGTGATGTAAATCATTTCCTGTTTTTTCTTTTAATATTTTTCTGAGTTTCGGAAGTGCCAAAGCTAACAAGAAACTTTTACCTTCATTAATTTTTTATTTTTTCTCAAGTTGATCTTTTGTTAAAAATGTATCTATACCCAAATCTCTTAATTGATGAATGGGTATATTGACAGTTAAACTTTTCATCTTTTTTATAAGTAAAAAATGTATATAATTAATTTTATATATTTTAATACCCCGTCCTAATTTACTTTTTGAATACATAGTTGAGGCGATAACAGCAAAAGTAATTTTTTCCACCAATTGGAGTGTTTCTAAATAACAAATTTCTTTTGCTTCTTTTTGTGAGCTTCATGTCTAGATTCTAAATCTTTATGATCTCTATATGTAATATCGTGATATTTGCACACTTCATCTTGTTTATTTATTCCTGTGTCACCTCTTTCCAATATTTAATTTAATTTTGTAAATGGACCACATTAATTATAACCAGACAAATGCACTTAGGGCAAATTTAAATTGTTTAATGCCTAATTTTTAATGCCCTTGCCATGGTGTTCTGAATTCCAAAAATAGCGTGGAATTAAATTTAAAACTCTTTTAAGAAATACGTTCTTTTCGCAAATTGTTGTAATTTTATGCCTTCTTCAGATCTAGGAGTTCTTGGAGAAATCTTTTTTTTTTGGCGTGTTTGGTGCTGATCTTGATGGTCTTATATAATTATTATAAATTGGTTAAATTATGTTTATGTGTTTTCAACCTCCACTCAAAGCTACATTTTACTGAGGATTGATTTCACGGAATAGGGCATTGATTGTTTTGAAAATTTCTGCGTAGTTATTATAATCCTTATGATCAAATATAACCCCAAGAGTTCCGGTAAATTTTCTGTTAACAAATTACAAAGTCTTGGTGTTAATTTATATTCTTTATCCTTAACAAATTGTGTATCATTATTTATCGTTACTTGTTTATCACCAATATAAAAATCTTGCCAAACTCCAAGAAAAAAACAAATTGTAGTTTAACAACATAAATTCTTTTAGAAATTTCTGTTCCGAAATTTATAGTAGACGCAGGATGTGCCAAATTTTTACAATGCTAAAATGCCCATTTGATCTTCTTCATTAGAAGATTTCGAGAATAATTCTCTTCCAAATGATGTTTCTTTTGGTGTTGGTGGATGATCAAAATTTTTTGCTTCAACAGGAACTAGTGTTGTTATTAAATTTTGGTTTTCTTCACTAATTTGTTTAAATTTTTAATCAATATTTCCTAATTCGCAGTTAATGGCAGCTCTTTCTTCTTATTTTTATCACATTCCATTTCATGTTGATTTTTATAATTTTTGTATCTCTCGATGATTATTTTAACTCGAGAAATGCTCTACGAATCTTTAATTTTATATATGTAAATTTATATAACTGCTTATTTGTTAATGAAACAAAAAATGCAGATGGTCCGGTTCAGAAAAGCAATCCTGATCCGGGTAAAACTGAAATCAAAAAATTTAAATTTATGTGGCCAATTGTTGTATACGAATTTAACACAGCAAATTAAATTAAAAAAATACAAAAAAACCTAACAATTCCTATTAGCTTCGATTATTGGTAATTTTTAGAAAAAGAAGTCCCTGCTAAAACAACTGTTTTCGACTTTTATATAAAAGATCAGTTTATTAATTTACAATTTGATATGTCCGATTTTGTAATTGTTTGGTTTTTAATTAACATAAAAAATCGTGCTGAACCGTAAGTCTACGGTTCTATGTTTGACCATTGTAATGTGAAAAATATTTATTTTAAAAATGGTAGAAATGAAATTTTTCCAAAAGAAAATTGTAATCTATATATTGAAAGTGGTCTTTGTCATATAATGTTCCTTGCCTATAATAATTTTAGAAATTCAAAAACAAAATTATATTCTATAAGTAGAAATAATTAACTTTATTATAACCCAACTGTATACATCGAAGATTATCAATTATTATCATTTTTTGGGTGAAGACCATTGTATGTTATTGATTGATCATAGAGAAAACTGTAGTTAAATAAAAAATATAAAATTTAGTGTAGATTTTAATAAAGAAGTAGTAGCAGGTACCATTTCTAATGTTGTTCTTATTAGTCAACGGAATTTAACTTATGATTATTTCAAAGACAAAATGACTGAAGCTGCATAAGTTTTTAAAATTAATAAATGCAGGATGTAAACGATTTTACAGAAACAACAAATTGTTTCTGCAGTTTAATAGAAATTTTTAATTGTATTGATAAATTTTTTAAGCGAATAAAGAAAATTTTTGTTAAACCTGGATGATGTTGGGTTAAAGCGTCCCCATTTGAGGAATGGTTCTAAGTTAATTTTTTGAAAAGATTCGAATATGTTTTATTGGATTTCTTTTTTATAAATTCTGTTGCGGATTCAAGCGCAACGCACAAAATTAGATCAAATTCACGCAAATTAAAGTCAAAATCTAGCAAATCTCTCATTTCCTGGGAATCCTTCTAATTGCAGCTCAAAATAGAGAAAATTTAAGGTCAAAAACAAACAAATTTTTACCAACTTATCAAGTCCCTTAAGCAGGCTTTTTTAGTCTAATCTGCGAGCTAAATCATTTCATTTCCATAAAATTGCTGCACCAAATTTTTCCTTCTTCTTAATAAATTTTTTCTTTTATAAATTAAAGATGGAATCTCTACTAAACAAGTTAAACAATACGTTTGAATTCACTAAACTACAATATCTAGAAAAAATTAATTCTTTTCTGCTAAAGATTTTGAAATTTGTGAATACAATTTTGGTAAAAAAATTAATTGTATTCTAGATGGTAAGTTTAAAATTTCATTGCCAAAGCGCTATGCCAAGATATTAGATAAAAATGATTTGAAACTAATAAATGAGAAGGAAGTTTTTGTGTCACATAGACGCTTAAAATAAATTAAAAATGGTAAGTTTATCCATGACCTCGAGTTCTCTTAAGAATATTGATCACAGTTTTTGTGATATTATTTATGACCTATTGATTTGGCTTGCTGATTTTGAGTAAATTTAACCTGTTTGGACCCGAAAATGATCCTGCTCAAATAGTGAACAATGAATTTTATAAAATAATGTGTGCCGAATTTAGGTTGCAGATTTTGATCTAATTAGCTTGATTTTGAACACAAAATTGAAGAGATAGATGATGTCCTCAGAAGATTTTGAACTAGATTGCTTGAAAGTGAGAAATTTTCTTGATTTTTAGCCTAGATATTGCGATGTACTTGGTTCCACACTAGACTTCTACTCAGGTGGGATAATAAAATTGTATTATTCCGCCACATAATTTTTATGGGCACTGTGCGTCGTGTAAATGTGGCGTGTTTTGTGGTGGCATTATTCTATAATGATTATAGCGCCAAATAAGTGTGCTCTCATGATTTACCTAGTAACTGATCAGTATTAATAGCGTGTAAGTTCATTTTACCTTTTTCAGAATTAAATGAAATATGTCTATAAAATTATATTTCTTAACTGTAATGAGTGCTAATCAATTTAATTACTTGTGTATACTATGGGTGTGAAAGCAAATAAATAGCCAATTTTGAAAGGGTTGTTTGTTATTGTATGTCAATGTGCTGATATTCAGTACAATATATTATTTTAAAATAATTATGTAGTAGACCACATTTTTTGCAAGTCGGTTCGTTAGCATGCGAAAATATATAGGCATTTAGGTAGGCAAATATAATTTCTGAACTCTTTGAGGGCAGGCAAATGAAATTCAGTTTGCAAGTATAGTTTAAAGCTCCAGGAATGTATGTTTAAGTCCTTTATAAGCATAGTGATTCGCCTATGTATAAGCTTCATAGAGATGTTTTTACGAAAAATGTTTATAACCGACTGATTACAATACAGGTTTGATAAGAAAAAATATATTACAATTTTTGTGTTTAAAATTAATTAAATTATATCACTACAAAAACATCCAAAAATGAACACAATTATTTGTATATCTGCTAATATTTACGTTGCCCTCCACATTTGTTTCCATACCACTTTTTAAAGATATGGTGTACAGTAAATCAAATAAAATATCTTTATATTTTTTTATATTTTAACATTTATAATATATATATTTTTTTAAGTTTACTTAAATTCTATACAGAGTATAGCAGAACCAAATAAAAAGTTATCTGAAATTGATTTCCAGCCTCCTCTGTTCAAGTCTAATTGTTTCATGAGGTCAGGATCTGCTAGTAATGATTCGTTATTTCGATGGTTTTGTAGGCAAAGCTATCCTGCTCGGATTTTATTAAATGCATTATATGTAACTAAATCAAGCACCATCATATTCTGTATATCAGAGGAAGAAGGCAGGATGCAAAAAAAAAAAAAAACGAGAAATGAAATAAATTTATATTGAAAATATATAGATATTTACATTCTTTAGGCTACAAACTTGAAAACACGCCCTTAAATTTTCCACACAATTCACGTAGTGTATTGACAGTAGCATACTTACATTTCACATATTTAATAAAATCTGCCTTTATGCAGCTCAAAAGTCAGTTATAGCTAGCACCCAACCAGAACCGTTTGTATATATATTTTTTCTTCTTCACGACATATTTTCACGACTGCTACTGTCAAACTAAGCTTCCTTACTGCAACCTGGCTCCCTATAAACCCGCATACAGGTACCATAACAGCCACTGTAACTCATGAATGCCATTTGCTCTACTAAAATCAGACGAAATATACACATCGTTGATACCTCTCACTATAACTGAAGCATACCTCAAACATTCAGTCCACAATGACCTTACAAAACTTGACTTACTGCTCATACTTTCTGCTGAACTGGTCGAAACCGCCAATAATATACTAGTCACAATACCACAATACCAACCAACTATATATTATAACGAAGTCATACCAGACCACCCAACACCCCATCTCCTATAACCAAAGGAAAATTTTGTCATAATAATTTACCACACCACCGAATACACCAAGCACAATATCTATCATATATCAAGTTAACCGAACAGCTATACAGCTAAGGCCAGCCTGTAGACTAACACCTTATATTTGTTCTACCAACCAACACCACGTATGACTACCAACCATACCACACTCTATAACTCAGTCATACCTCAACCATTCATCCACACAGACCATACAAAGTAAACATACAACCCATACCAGTGATACACTCAATTTCTTCTCATACCATCCAACATGCCGACTGACACCGTACAAAATACACTGACCACCCAAACAAAACACTTAAGCGCATGCATGCCTTAGCATTAGAGGACTCAGCGACATACACATACTGTCCACGCCATAAAAATACAACCACAATCGCAAGGCCGATATAATGGAAAACATCACCCAACATACCAACCATACCATCCATGTTAACCAAAGTATACCCAGAAAACTTGCAATTCAGACCAAACCGCAACATAAAAATCCTTACCATCCTTCAGACTAACATAACTTAACCTATTAAAGCCGAAAAAAATATAGCAAAACTATAGCTTCCAAATACCAGAAAAAAATCTGATATAACCTAACATAACCTATTCTACCATAGTCCAGATAAAAACTATACATATCCTGAGCACATATATGTCCACATGTCTAGCGTTACTTCAGCCACGTAAGAAAATTTGATGTATCCGGACATTTTAAGCACACTTCAAACAGATTGCGGCCAATCAACACGTTAAGTACAATTCACCTTACACTTAGAAATGAACCATCCGATCAAGCTGAATTATATTTATAATCCAATATAGCCAAATAGAAAGTCAGACACTGACGCTTCTATCCAAGCAACCATACATTCAAGACCAGTCCATATCACAATAATCCTTACCATTTGTCAGCGTAACGAAACCGACTGATACCACCTACCATGTTATGATGTCACCCATCCATTATGTTTGACCATGGCGATCTTGACCTTTGACCTTTTCCCAATGACCTTTGACCACGAACTCCCAAAAATTCTAAGCGTTTTATAAATTTCCAAAAAAAAATAAAATAAAAAACCTAAAGGTCTCGTTTTCCATTAATCCTTCGATCAATCATGGGTCTTTTATGAGTCATTAGGAGTCTTTAGGAGTCATTTAGTGGATCGATAGTGGATCATGTGGAACATGTGGAGCGATTGAGGAGTGATTGTGGAACAATTGTGGTGCATTTTGTACTTATTGTTGAGAATGTGATGCTGATTGTGATGCATGTGGTGCTGATCGTGGTGCAATTGGTGCTGATTGTGGTGCATATTGTGCTGATTGTGTTTCATGTGGTGTTAATTGTGAAGCACGTGGTGATGATTGTGGTGTTATTATAGTGCATTTGGTGCTGGTTGTAGTGAATGTGGTGCTGATTGTGGTGCAAATGGTGCTGATTGTGGTGCATGAGGTGTTGATTGTGGTGGATGTTTTAATGATTTTAGTGTGTGGGGTGCTGATTTTGGTATGTGTTGTTCTGATTGTGTTGCTGATTGGATGAGTGTGGTGCTGGTTGTTGTGCATGTGGTGCTAATTGTGGTGCCTGTGGTGTTGATAATGCTGTGTGTGGTGCGTACTTGTTTGTAGATTGGTAAGGATTGTTGAGAATGGGTGAGGGTTGGTGATGATAGGTGAGGATTGGTGAGGATGGTTGAGAATTGGTGAGGATTGTTGAGGATTGATGGAAAACATATCATTAATTATTTTTAATTTATTTGGAATTTAATAATGGTCTTTAGAATTGTTTGGAGTTCTAGGTCAAAGGTCATCAGGTCAAGTTCAGAGGTCAATGTCACTTGGGTCCAACAAGGCAGTCGGGTGACAACATAACATGGTAGCTGGTATCTGTCGATTATTTTATGTTGACAGATGGTAAGGATTATTGTGATATGGATTGGCCTAGAATGTATGATTGCTTGGGTAGAAGTGATGGTGTCTGATATTATATTGTGCTATATAATTCTGCACGATCCGACTGTTCATTTGTAAGTGTTATATAAATGTTACTCTGTATGTTGATTGGCCGCAGTCTGTTTGAAGTGTGCTTACAATGTCTGGAAAAGACAAATTTTCTTAATCAGCTCAAGTAATGCTAGACACGTGGGACATATGTGTGCTTAGAATAAGCATAGATTTGATCTGGTCTATGGTAGGTTAGGATAGGATACATTATATCTGACTTTATTCTCGTGTTTGGCAGGTTAATGTACATTAGGTTTTTTGGGCTGTAGTAGGTTATGTGAGGTTAATTTAACAGTTGAAAGAATGTTTGTGTTGCGGGTTGGTCTGAACTATAAATTTGCTTGGTACACTTGGGTTAACATTGATAGTATGGTTCTTATGTTGGGTGATATGTTTTCCAGTATACCTGTCTTGTAATTTTTGGTGCATTTCGAGTGTTGTGGATAATATGTGTCTGTAGAATACTCCTGCAATGCTAAGGAATACTTGAGTTAAAAAGTTTCGTATGAGTTGTCAGTGTATGTTGACTGGTGTTAGTCATGTTGAATGGTTTTGAGATGAATTTGATTGTGTCACTGGTATGGGCTGAATTTCACTGGTATGGGCTGAATGTCACTGGTATGTGCTGTATGGTTTGATGATTGTGTCTCTAGTATGGGTTGGTATGGCCTGTAACTTGTATGGGCTGCTCTGCATGGCGTGTGTGGACGAATATGTGAGGTATGCTAGAGTCATAGCGGGTGGTGTGTTTGGTAAAGACTATTCACGATAAGGTGAGCACTTTTGAAATCGACCCCAGGAAGAAGCCACTGAACCTACCTGCATATATTTTAACAGGCGCGCTTGGTAACATGCGCCCAGTAAAGTTGGTAACGATGAAGAGAAAGTAGTGCCATATCTCAACATCGAATAAAAAGTATTAATAACCAATTTATGATCAAATTAAATTATTTCTTCAGCTTACTGTTTCTTTAATGCATATAAGTGTAAAAAGTAGCAGATTTACAAAATATTTTACTTTTATATTGATTTTAGTTTCACTTGACCGACGTATGAGTAAAGTGAGGAAGTCCATAGCAATGTTAATTTTAGGTAACGTGGAATAATACACAACATGCATACAAATAGATCTTAAGCAGGGCTTTCAAAAGTGCTCATTTTACCGTGGAAAGCTTATAGAAGAAGTAGAATGGGTGTTATGTTATGAGCTGGCCTCAGCTGTACACTTGCTTGGAACACTTGAGATATGATGGATATTGTGCTTTATGTACTGGGTGGTGTTGTTAAGTAGAGCGACAGAATTTTTCTTTCGTTATAGGAGATGGGGTGTTGGGTGGTCTATTATGATTATGGTTATAATGGATGGTTGTTTGATGTGGTGGCATAGTGACTAATACATATTTGGTTGGTGTCGACCAGTAGAGCAGAAAGTATGAACAGTTAGAAAATTTTTATAAGGTCTGTGTGGACTGAATGGTCGATTTTGATGAAATTTTTTGTGTGTGTTCAAGTGGATTCCAGAATGGTTTAGATTCACAATTCGGTCCACTACAAAATGTTTTTTAATAAAATTTTTTTTATAAGTTATTGTTGATCTTGAAATGTTTTACATTGTATCCGGCAGACAGCGCTGCGATCGCGGTGTCGAATATCCAAAAATATTTCATTTTACTTCCAGTTTGTCCCGATAGTGGCGCTGCGAACAGATTCAGGAGAATTTCGTAACTTTGTGTTGTTATTGTGTTAAAATAAATCGCGTGCTAGTTGAAATATTACATTCAGATGTAATTAGTGTGTGAAGGGTTTTGAAGTGTAGATAAAAACTATACATTGTGCAAATTCGGTGCGGTATTGAAGTGAGTATTTTTATAAATTCCTATTAAATTTACACATGCGTTGATTAACAATCATCATAAACTACAAATTTATTTGTGTAGTTAATTGATTTCATAACAAATTTTAAATATTGGTTTTATTTTAAATTGTTACTTATCGGAAACTGTTTATCGGAAATTGTGGTAACTGTACATGTGATGACGTCAGGTATTGTAATAACTTTTTTTATAAAAATTTTCATCAAAACGGTCCAGATTGTTACAACTTATTAAAAAAAGTTTGAAATTTTCGGATTTAAGACATATGTACAGGACAACGTCTGTCGGGTCCGCTAGTGTGTGTGTCTATATATATATATATATATATATATATATATATATATATATATATATATATATATATATATAATCTTTAACTTCTAGCTCGTGTTGTATCTTTCCTACTTCCCCTGATATTGAGAATATGATGGTACTTGGTCTAGTCACGTGTACATACAGTTAAAAATCGAAGTAGGATACTTATGCCTACAATACCATCGATTTAATGAATAATTAATTAATGCCAACATAATGTAATAATTAAACTGCAAGAGTGTAGACTTTAAGTATACTTGGTAGAACTTTTATGTGTTGTTCCGATGTACATTGTATTGAATTTCAATACGACCTAAAAAAAAAATTGAAATAAAATTATTTTTAAAGTCGAATGTTAAATACAGATTTTTATTTGACATACCTTACAACTATGAAAAGTTATATAATTACCAGGAACAAATGCAAGGGGCAATGTAAATATAAGCATGCATATCGGTTCTTTTTTGAGTTTTTTACAGATATATAGTTTAATAAATTCTAAAAACGAAAACGTAATATTTTTTAAATTATTAAACCTGTATTGTGATCAGACTGTTATAAACGGTTTTCGTTAAAAACAACATTTTGAAGGAATTACATTGAGTAATTACTATGGATATAAAGGGCTTAATCATACATTCCTGGATCTAGAAATAATACTTGCAAAATAATCTAACCAGCCTGCGTCCTAAGAGCTCGCAAATTATATTTGCCTACCTAATAGCCTCTATGTATTCGCATAGTAACGAGTCGAATTGCGGAAAAATGTGGCCTGCTACACGATTATTTAAAAATTATACATAAAACGATCAATGTGAGCCTAGCCACATATATATCTCAAAGTAATAAGATGTTTTTAATACAACATTTGCATTAAAAAAGTTCTCAAAATGTTTATACGATGATTTTAAACTGAAAGAAGGTATCCAAGAAATGTGGCCATGATACATATATGCATTGCTTAAAAAGAAATACAAAAAATTTTAATATGTTTATATAATTGTATGAGGGAAAGACAGCCTTTTAGTTTGGTGGCTATTGTACCATCTTAAAGAATACCTTATTTTCGTTCAAATAGTTGTCCGTTGGTCAGCATTCCTGACTCCTTTTCGAGAGGTCGTGGGTTGAAATCCCCATCTCTCCATGTGAATAATTCCCCTTTTTTTAAAATGTTACTAGCTGTCATGGAAAAGTGTAAAATTATATAATAAAAAAATTTAAACCATTTTGCATTAAAAATACTTTATCGATATATATGACTGTGTTTTGTGAAGATTTGGACATTTTCATATTATAAATTTAAAAATCTAATACAATGGTACTAAATATTTATAAATGCATCGTCCCTAGATGTCTGATTGATTTACAAGGCTACACAGCAGCTGACATGCGATCACGTTGTTGATTGTGGTGCTGATTGGGAATATGGTGATGGTTGTGGTGATGAATGGGATTGTAGTGCTGATTGTAGTGGTGAAAGGGATTGTGGTGTTGATTCTGGAGCTGTTTGCGATTTTGGTACTGATAGTGGAGCTGAATGTGGTGCTTATCCGGATTGTGGTACTGATTGTGGAGCATGTGGAGAAAACCTCACATGTACGATCAAGGTCATTGGAGAAAACCTCACATGTACGATCAAGGTCATTGGCTCCTGCTCCCACAGTGCCCTAAAGACGTCGTTTGTCCCATGCGCCTGGTATGATAGGTGCGTCTGTCATTTGTGCCGTTAGGTTCATACGTGCGTGGTTACAAGGCTAGATAGCTTGATTTTTAATTAAATTATATTTTTCCGTACTACAGTAAAAATAAATAGAAAAACGTAAATATTAAAAATGTTTCGATTGAATTGATTTAATAAAATCAATTATTAAAATTCGAATACGTCTCATAAAGTCCTGCCCAGAATGTAATTTACAGCAATTTTTATATACATTCTCCTGTACGGAAAATGACATCAGTAGCAGGAAAAGGAGAGAGCTGTAACAGGATACATGATCAGGATCTGAAATCTGGCCGCCATCTTGGATTCCGGACTTAATGTTCTACCATTCCAGTTACACGTCCGCCATATTGTATTCCGCAATATTGCTACCCAGTACGCCGCCATCCTTGCAGCCAGTATGCCGACATCTTGAACCACCATCATTGTAGCCAGTATGCAGCAATCTTGTTACTCAAGTTCGTCCGACTGCCATCTTGGAATCCAGCATGTCAATTTTTCATGCAGTTGCATTCCGAGGGTTTTCTCCAAGTGCTCCCACTTTTTTCTCTTTTGCATTCTTTATTTCTTCCTTTACTTTCTCTCCCATTCATTAATTTGTTTTCATCAACTGTTACTGGAGGCCGCCATCTATGTTACTGGAAGCCACCATCTTTATTTACATTTGATTCTCACATTATTTCTGACATTGGCCACTAGGAGTGCAGCCATATTGGTACTGGAATTGGCGCCGCTAGGGACGTTGCTTTTTTAGAACTCAAAATACCATCTGGAATAGTGTGGGTTCGAAATGCCGATCTTGGATCACCAGACTTACGCTTTAGACCACTCGGTTTCGCCACTTGCACTGGCACAAGTTTATACCTAGTATATAGCTTGGGGATAAATAAATATTTTCTTTCCTCTCGTCAAAGATATGACATTTTTAATTCCTATGTGAATAAATTTTTTTTTTTTATTTTAAGTATTTTTTATATTAATTTTTATGATGTTTTTATTTAATTTTTAAAATAATTTTTTTAGTATTTATTTTTACAATGTTATTTTAATTTAATTATTTCATTCAATTTTAAGTATTTATTTTAAGTATATAATTGTTCATTTAAACATAATTTTTTTCTATCCCAGACTTAAGTATTTTATTTACATGTAGAGGCTAATTTCTCACCTTTACTCGACATCCACCTAACCTAATCACCACACTCCAGTCATTATCTTGAAATGTGTACCTAAGAAAATGAAACACAGCAAATTTTTTTTACACAAAATTTGTTCCACACATAATAAAATATACATAATGAGCAAAATAAACATAATTTTTATTGATCTGCTTCAAGTCGGACTACTTCGTGTCTAGTGGAAGGCAGCAGATTAACGGTCCAAGACAAGTCACACTATTTGTGCAGCTGCTGTGCGTTCCTCCACGCACATGCCCAGTCATGACGACAGGTCATGTCGTGGACGTGTCGGTGAAGGTAGTCGTAAAGTCTCATCAGTTTGTGCAGCGAAGGATAACAATACCCGCAGTGCACATCTTACCATCGTAGTCATAGTACACAGTGATCCCCTTGAGTACGTATCCGCTCTGGCTCTGGAAGCCTAGCACATTACAGTGCATCTTGCTGCTGTCTATGCTTGAAGTCGGCTAAAAAGTTCTAGAGTGTGAGCAGTTATATTTATATATTCTCAGCTGTGCTCATTAGAGTATTTGGACTGTCTTGTCTCGGAAATTGTACAATACAAGCCGATCGTAAAGTAACAGGCAGAATGCGTACATGTTGGTAGAAATATTTCCATGTGTAGTGAATTCGATCCTGCAGTCGATTACATTGGAGCTAATAGGCTCATCCTGTTTACTCACATCAAATACTATGAACGGGGCCAATCTCTTGAATGTATCAGGTCTCAATATCGTAGATTGGGTGTGTCCATAATACGATGGCTGGAATTGAGCGTACATCTGATATGCCAGCAGGTACTGTCCATTTCAAACGTCCATGTTCAAATCCACATATGGGTAGCTTTCACTATTCAAATATATTTCCTCATTTTCTATTTGACATGTGTCGAACAGCGAACGGCTCACTCTCACATTGTGCTGTCTTCTAGTCTGAAACCCAATGATGATGTACCTCGGTTTTTCAGAAGCAAAGCTAGACTTTACCATCCAATTTATGCACTGCCTTGCTGGCAATCCGGGGTATATTTCGAGACTCCACGACCTGAAAGTCACACCGATGTTGTTACCATCTTCTACATTCTTCACAATTTTTACGCATTCTGCAGTGCTCAACTGCACATGAGGCAGCATCAAGTCGATAGACTGTTATTTCAGTTCCACTGCCTCTAAGTTTCCTCCCATATCCACGATGGTGCCCATATGCATATTGGCTAGGAGCAGCACCAGTTCCTGCTTCGAATTGAAGATAATTCGATCGTAGTCTTCGGCAAATCACAATAGCATGGAGAGTGGAATGCATACTTTGAACTTGCCTATAGGGTATATAGGAGCACTGTAGCTACCCCAGCCTACCATATTGACTGCAGAGAGCTCAGTAGGTGTGAGCGAAAGGTAATTTTTGATAATTAAATTTATGCCCACAGCTCGCGACTGGTCCACCTTAACGCTGTTGAGCAACTACGTGATGCGATAGATCAGGTGAATAATTCCATTGCTGGTTAAATTCGTCGTTGGCGGGTTGGACCCATCTTCTTTCGTTAGAGTCCCTCTGATTCTCAGGAAAGACTGGCAAGGAAGAGTGCAGAAATCCTGGTGTTGGACCGCTATCCGAACTTCTGATGGTAGTAGGTATGGCCCGGTCAGGAAAGGCTGATATGCATGAAGTTCCACCTTCGTTATGCTGTCTTCGAAAATGGCTGGCTCTTCGATGTTTAGGAAATCTTCCATGACGATCGACCTCACAACCGAGACTGCGAAGTAAAATCTCTTTAACACATGTTAACACCTTGGTGACCTGTGACGTACTAATTGCTGGTTTGATGTAATGCTTTGTTTTAAAGACTGATCGGTGTAAATCTTATTCCCATCTTCTCAGATGCAGGCATATGGTGATCTCTTTGTTTCGAAAGTTCACCAACTCTCCATGCTGGTTGAGGACTCTCACTGCCACCTCGTGGGCTCTCTTCACGACGACAGGAACATAAATGATGCTTTGTGGTGCCATGATCAGTTTATAACCTGGAGGAACCATCGGCGAAAAAACACGCAGTGTATTGCTCGGCATGCCATAAAGGTAAATGGCAGTTTATTGGTATCACTTTGACTGGTAAGATGTTTACAGGTTGAAACGAAACGTGTGTTTTTCCAGCTTTGTAAATGTGTGGCTCGAACCCCAGCATTGGTCTGACGGAATCCGGCCATAAAGTTGATATCTTTGTTTCATCTGATGATGCTTTTCAGAGTATTGGAATTGCCACTTAGTTCGAATTTTGTGCCAGGAGACAGCGAATCTTCGATGTACCTTGCAATGTCGTCTTATTTGTAAGAACCTATGGGCCGGGACACCTCATGGAAGACATTAGCACTTTTGACGAGATACATCTTGCAGTATTTTTCATCAATGTTCGGTATCGCATTATAGGTTTGAAAATCTACCAAACATATGCACCATTCCCCCTCTAGGTTGAGTGAAGGAAATGTACAGCCCATAGCTCGTAGCTATGGCACGTCAAGGTAAGCATTATCGACATAATTAATAGTTTCCTCACTGTGTAAAACCATTTTATACAATTACTTGTATGAGCGAACCAGGAAGTGAAGACATATATGCCCACAGTTCCACGTGTTTGGTATCTGCCCCATCTCGTAATTTTAAGTCGGTTTTTTGTAACTTTTCAGGTACAGTCGCAGTTTGCGTGGAGGACACAAAATACCCAAAACTGTCATAATAGTCTGCATGATTACCCTTTTTCACATATGCTACCCAGTAAGTGCCAGAGCCGGCTGTCGTGTCCAGATTAATTATGGCACACACATTACATTTTGATTTAGGGGGTAAAGCATCTGTCATAAACACACCTCTAAAATTAGGTGACTTCAATTTGTGTGCAAACAGTTCCAAATCCATGTTCGTGAGCGGCCATTTCGGTAGATATTTCATTATTGCTTCCTCCTGCTGCATCACTTTTGTACACTTCCACCTCCTACTGGGTATGGCCTTAAGAAGAGACCTTGGCCTTTTTTTTATCCATAGCAATAGCTTCCACGTTTGCATTATGTCTTTGGTCAACTGGCAGCTGCTTCCATTCATTCCATTCTGTGTTGATGGCTCAGATGATATTTCTCATGGCTCCGATTAGACCCCTAGGACTTTAAGTGCAGACAAAAGCAATGGAAAGAATCCGCTGGTAGGTATTTTCTTGTACTTGCGTGCTTTTCTTCGCTTATTAACAACTTTTCGTTTCACTTGTGCCTACCGCTTGCTCTTCGCTCCCATGCACATCTTCACTTTAGACTTCATTACTTTGGAAACTCACCACACTGCTATTTTTTTTTCTGAGTCCAGTGTCTGATGATTTTCTTATGTTGTCCACCTTCTTTGCAAATATATTTTCTGCCTGGTGTCTAGCTTGCAGATCCTTGTGCTGGGAATGGGCGATGTCGTGTTTCTTGCACACCTCGTCCAGCGCATTAAAGCCTGTATAGCAACATAACAGCCTTTTGGCTAGCTTGGTTCTCTTTTCACAGAACTTGTATCTAGGAATGTGCAGCTTGAATGGTAGACTGTTGATCGGCGTATCGACGATCCCGTTTCCGGCTGTTGTGTTACCTCGTCGAGACATCACAGTGAACTGAGCGAGAAATGTATAAATTCACTTATTTTATACATTTATATTTCTGTATCATTCTAGACTTGGAACAGTACAGACATAAAATTCCAATGGTCTTACTGCTTTGTCGCTTCTGTGATAAAGCATTTACACAGTTTTGCGGAATTTAAGACGACATGAAATAACGACCTGCAGAATGAAATTTTGAGTATGGCTTTTAAGTGCAAATTATGCCAGGGGCAGTTTTATCGGAGTGATGCTTTAACGAGACATTCTAAAATTTGCAGCACTGATTCCGTACAATCTCCAGTTGCTCCCCTTGTTCCACCTGCTCCACTTGCTTCACCTGCTCCAACTGCTCCACTTGCACCACCTGCTCCACCTGCTCTAATTTTTTCCACCTGCTCCACTTGCTCCAGAAGGTTGTTGTGGTAACATATGTATCATCAAGTAAAATTTTACTTTACCTATACACATTAATGCTGAGTATGAAGCTATCTCCCATAAGTCGCAACATGGAAGTATATTTCCGAATACTGTGTGCTGCATCATCGCAGGATCATTGGGTTGTGGCAAGATATGCATCCTACTGAGCCTGCTGGAAGAATAAGTGGTCTCTGGTTCGAGAACAAGTACCTATATTACAAAAAGCTCCAGTAACCAAAATAAAAACGACTGGCACGAGTACTGTAAGCTGTGGATGGTGAGGGTTATTTCCTCTACAGTGATAATGAAGCCATTGTGCTGCCGAGTGAAGCACTGGCAAACTCTGGTCTTTGATAACATCACCTCCGAGAAGCAAACTCGAATTCATGAGTACTTTAGCATGGGACGACCTGCATTTGTGCATTGAGTGTACCTTGGACAGACTTATTCGTACATACACAAACATATACTTCGCGATAGTGCTAATGTGTTGGTGCTGTTTCGCATGGGCGATATGAACCTGCAGCATGTGTACGACGACCACGTCAATGTGGACATGACGTTTGCAGAATACAAAGTTATGTGTTCCTTGTATTGGAAAGACAAGTATGGATTTTTTTATGGTAAAGACTGGCATCTATATAATGGCACATACCGATGCAGATTCGTACAGTTCATCGTCGACCATCGAAAATGAGTTACAGCATATCGAAATTCAGGCCGAGTAGCCTCAAGTTGCAGCTTGGCCAAGACGAAGATAGGAGTTGTATTGTACCACGAAACTATGGAACTCGTTATGCTTGTAGAAGGATAATTCTAAATGCTGGCGAACCCGAGCTCACTGAAGATGCCGCTACTAAATATTTCGTCCTCGAAACTGGTAATGGCCTCATCTCGGAATTACGCAGTATGTTGGTCGAACATACCACATTATTTCGCACTTATTTGTTTCAGGTTAGTTCGAAATTGGATCGTGTAAAGACCGAGATCGTCCGCGATATGGTGGCGATGGACGAGCATATAACGAGTGTTCAAAGGCAAATTACCAACAGATTGAATGTGACATCTGCACAAAATGAAGAGACAATAAAAGTGATTTAAGATTCCACAGAGCATGCATTTGCTACCTCGATTTCCCACCTCACCACGAAAATGGATATTCAAAATTACTGCAGGAATATATTGGATGTCTGCGGCGAACATCTGGGCAATATTGGAAGTATTTTGGCAGAGACTCACGACTAATCCTATAAAGGAGGGCAACAGTGAGAATCTTTATTTAGTACGATGTCGGATATTACCAGCGAACTGCATCGGGTGATTCAGTCTATTCGCTCCAAGTATTTTCTCGCCAAGAGAGCCAAAATTTCATGCGATCATTTAAATGAGACATTTTTAAGCCCATTATTCATTCTCTCGATATACTCAGGGAGAGATATGGAGCACCTGTAACCATGAAGTCTGAAGTCGATGATACTGCTAAGCTTATGAAGAAGAAAAAACATGATAAAGTACAATCTGATGAGGAAGATGGATCAGATGTAGATTTCCTGCACAGAAGAAAGTACAGAAGAAAGCCCTGAAAATATAATGCTCTAGCTCGACGGTACCTACGATTGTACACATCTCGTAATAATTCTACAAGGTACTGTATATACAGGTCAAATAATAAATTGTACCTTGGTGCTGATGAAATTGAGTTTCTAATAGGTGGGAGCATTCAAGTTGGCAATTACACGACACGTGGAACACCCAGGCTAAATGAACTTATATTTCACAAGGAGCCCCGGAGTTTAACAGAATCTGTCCTGCTGGAATACAAGACTTGCTCGTTCTCGTGGATGCACTTTACCAAGATAATGATTCCGAGACAGGTGCTTATAAGGACAAATATCACCAAAAAATTGACATTCTCGCAGACCTCTTCAGCAGCCTAGCACTGAAAAGCGGTGAAGGTCTGAAGGAAATAGACGATGGCAAGAACATTGATTATGTGTTTTGGGACGATCCAAACAAACTCTTTGATAGACTCTGGTTACTGCTTGCTTCGCAAAGTGTTGGAAATTACTCACACACCAATGATGTAGTTTCAATCATAGAAGAATTTAAGGAGGCAGGCTATATACGATTAATCCATTGAGTATCGCTAATGTACCCTATGTGGCTGCCAGGCACAACTACCGCCATCGCAAGGTCAATATTTTTGGATGAATGATCTGCTTCAAGGCGACCTCGTCGAGATGATCCCATATGCTCAAGTCCACAAAGGATACAAATACATGTAGACAGTCATTGATGCCTATAGCAAATTCGCTGGGGCCAGGCCGGTCAAGTCAAACAATGCACATGATGTCGCCGAGGCCATCCAAGATGTGTTGAGCAAAGGATGCATCCCAGCCAATTTGAAAACCGACCAGGGCAAGGAATTTTACAAGGCAAAGTTCAAGGCCCCGATGAAGAAACATAACATAAATCATTATTCCACATACAGTAATCTTAAAACTTCATTTGTCCAGAGGCTCAACGGGACTCTGAAGGGAAAGATGTGGAAACATTTTGCAGAAAATGGTAGCTACAAGTGGCTTGAGCTACTGCCGAAACTCGTTCGCAAGTATAAATTTACAATTCACTCGACCACACGCATGAAGCCCGAAGATGTCGAGGAAGACTCCCGGGTTCAGACTGTGCATGCTATTCCGAAGAGTAAGGACCCACACAAGCCTAAGCCAAAATCGGTGACCTGTAGCGCATCTCCAAACAGAAAGGTGTCTTCGAAAAAGGGTTCACAGCGAATTGGAGTTCCGAACTGTTTCGTGTGCGATGTATAAGTAACTATGCTCCGAGGACCTACTATCCCATAGATCTGAATATACCCATCCTTGGTTGTTTTACCATCGAGGAGATCCAGCTGACGAAGTTTCCAGACGTGTTTTTGGTGGAAATGTGCTGAAATGACGTAATGGAAGGGCCTGTGTCAAGTGGTGGGGTTTCCCTGCCTGCTACAATTCCTGGGTCGCCGAAGCAGACATCGAGCTGTGAACACTGAGGATTAAAAAAATAATTGTTTTTTGCTAATTAGGAATATTTTATTATGTGTAGAATAAATTATGTGTAAAAAATTTGTTGTGTTTTATTTTCTTAAGCACACCTTTTATGATGTAGACTAGATTGTGATGGTTAGGTTTAGTGTATATCGAGTAAAAATGAGAAATTAGCCCCTATATGTAAAAAAATACTTATGTCTGGGATATTCAAAATATATTATATGTAAATGAAATTTTTTAAAATTAAATAAATACTTAAAATTTAATGAAAAAAATTAAATTAATATATATATATAAATACTTAAAAAATATATTAAATAATTTAATTGAAAATAATATAATACACATAAATACTTTTAAAAAATACCTACAATTAAAAAAAAAAATCACATAAGAAATAAAAATGTTATGTTTTTGATAAGAGGCAAGATAATATATAATAATTTCCAAGCAATATAATATGTATAAACTCTTGTCCCAGCACATGACACGATATCCGAGTGGCTTAAGGCGTAAGTCTGGAGACCCAAGGTCTTGTACTTTGATCCCGCACTATTCCCGATGGTATTTTGAGTTCTAAATAAAAGCAACTCCCCTAGTGGCCAATTCCAGTACCAATATGGTGGTGCTCCTTTAAGTCAATCTCAGAACTAATGTCGGAAAGAAATGAAAAAAAAAAATGGTGGCCTCCAGTAACAGCTAATGTAATCAAATGAAATAATGGGAGAGAAAGTAAAAAAAGAGAGAAAGTGAAAGAAAGAATGCAAAAGGGAGAAAATGTTGGAGCACATGGAAGAAACCCTCGGAATGCAAGAGCATGAAGAAATTACATACTGGTTACTAAGATGACAGTCGAATGAAGTTAGTAATGAGATGGTGGCATACTGGCTACAATGATGGTGGTCCAATATGTCGGCATACTGGCTATAAAGATGGCGGCGTACTGGCCAGAAACATGGCGGAATCCTATATGAAGGACGCATGACCAGAGTAATAGAGCCGGCAGTCCGGAATCCAATATGGAGGCCAGACTCCCGATCCTGACCATGTATCCTGATCCAGTTCTCTCCTTTACCTAATAATAACATATTTATTTTCGTAAATTAATATACACACTGACGAGTTGCTCACTCTATCAGGGGTCCCGCGAGTAGGCGAGTGGGGGTTTCTATGCCAACAGTGCTTTCTCCTGTAGGAAAATTCATAAAAATCCGACCTATTGAGACATATTTATTTACGTTTTTACAAATTCTTAATATTTTTTTTGGGTTGCAGTTCTTTTTTTTTGTGAGGGAAGAACAATACATCCCGAATTAGCAGGCTGAATTTATTTAATTTTTATGTACCATTTTTTTCCCCCTTTACACCTCATATAACATAAATTTCTTTTAATCCCTTATGCCAGTACTTGTCCATATAGCCGAGTGGTCTAAGGTGTCTGCATGTCGTCCCAAGGTCTGGCAGTTCGAACTCGCCCTCTTTCAAAACAATATTTTGAGCTCCAAAAAAATCAGCACCTTTAGCAACAAAATCTAGAACCAACATGGTAGTCAAACGAAGGTGAGAGACAAACTCCAAAATTAATGACACACACCAGTGCCCATAGTAGCCATCTCCTTAAACAAATATGGCATCCGAACGAGACTGGCACAAGCGCCCCTAACAGGCGATGAAAGAACTATGCAGAGGGCATGCGAAGAAAGCGACAAGAGAGAAAGAGATGGAATGAGAGAGGCCAGATGGCATGAGAAAGTGTTTGGAATTAAACGAGCAAAAAAGCACTCGGAGAAAACCTGGATGTTGGACGGGGACCCAGGTTGATAGCTCTCAGGCCTCTCCACACTTGGACTGCAAGAGCATGAAGTGGACACATTTAGTAGGAATAAATTAGAAAATAAAAGAAATTGTGAGGTACCAGAAAAAACCACTGCATGCAGAATGATAGAGCATGATTTCAAATCATGGAATGATAGAGCATGAAGAGCTATATCAAAATTGCAGCATAGTTTTTACCACAATAGCGGAATCAAATATGGTGGTTGCATGACTCGAATGACAGAGCAGGAAGTATGGCGCCATGCACCTCGCGCCTTCTGCCGTAGTCCTTGTGCACACTTCGGCTATACCTATCTACAGATTTTATTAAATATGTGTTTCCGTACTCTGGGCATATACACTTGATTATGAAGTTTTGGTAGTTTCCAGTGAAATGAATGTGATTTTATATGATCACAATCCCCAGTATTTCCTTACTTTATAATTGATAAAATCAACACATTGTTAAATTCATTACAATAGTTTGATATGAATGTAAGGAATAGTTCTAAATTCAAGAAAAACAACCTTTTATTTTTTACCCGTAAATTCGGCTTTTATGTAGATTGGTGTTTTTGCAGGTTTTGTATGCCTACATAACTATTATTTATGTTTTTTTATATCAGTGGGGTGTAACATTCTCACATTATTTGACGAGTATTTCCGAAATGCTCCTACTCAAAAAAGGAAGGAATGAATAGTAGCAGTGCATTGTTCAAGCCACTTTAAATGCAAAATTTCTAAAATATTTGTGTCTTAAATGAACACCTAATTTTTCAAAATCTTAAAACAATTTACCAAATAACCAACAACTTGTTAAATTTCTTATCAGAAATGTTATTTTATCTCGTAAAATTAGCGGCTGTCAGAATTTTTTTACAATATAATCGTTGAATTCAAATCAGATAATTTTGTTGTTATAATGTTAAGTGATTCTTGTGATAAACATGTTGCTTATGTATATGTGATGTAGACCATCATTGAACTTGTAGAAGCGACAGCCGGATAACAATAACCAGTTCAACAGTCGGATGGAGTGTGTCATAATCTGAGAGCTCCTCCATACAGAGCAAAGCTGCAAATGCAATTGCACCAGAGAATAGTGCCTTATGTTTATGTGTTCGGTTGCAGGGTTAGTTACTTAGAGCCATTTTCTATGCACTTAGAGTCCTGCTCTTTGGCGAGTTCTCGCTCGAGCTGAGTGCTCGTGGGCCGACAAGACCTCCTGATGCAGCGAGGCCTGTGTCGAGATGGATGCTGCGGTTGCACAATGTAAATGTAAGGTGGCGCCAACCACTTAGTTACTACCACGAGAGGAGTAAACATTCTCGAGCACCATACCACTACTAACACACACATATATACTATGTAGGGTAGAGTGGGGCAAATCTGATCATAATTAGAAAACTGGCAACACTGCAAGCAGCGAGCAGGATGAAGACTTTGTCATCCCATCAGTCGCGACTTAGGAGTCTCGGTGTTCAGTATGTGAACAGTTTTCGCCGGTTAGTTACCAAGGTTAGTTACAAAATTATATTTTATCTATAAATAAACGTTTATGTTTCAAAACAAGGCCTCGCAGTCAAAGATATTGATATTTTTCTAGTATCTTGGTTTTGTCTTGTAGCTTACTCATTGAAATATGATATCCATGTATTTGTTCCGATGAAAAGTAGTTTCCACTTAACAATTAGGCCTTCAGAGCTGGAAATCAACAAAGCGAGGTAATTCCGATCAAGACATTGGGGCTATTCCGATCATAATGAAAAACACATTTCTGTGCACAACAGAAGATGGAATGGGCCGTAGTTACCTCCAAATCTTAATAGCTGTTACTTGTGATTGTTTCATAACGACATAAACTCAGCTGATATAGAAAAGGGTACCCTTTGTGTTTCAAGATCAGTCCAGGTGATAAACATTACGTTAGTGTCTCCTAACTGTAGCCCTTCGGGCAGTGGTGATGTTTATCTGTTTGAAGGGGCGCATTCCTAGCAACTAATGGTTTCACTGCTGCTAATAATATTGTGTCAGGTCGCACCCTATATCGTTGAAGAACAGATGGCTGGCTGGTCGCTCTCAGTATAGGCCTAACTGATTACCAGTAATATTTTCTATTAGGTAGTTACAAGAACAAAAATATATCACCCATTCATAAAATAAGACAAGAAGCATAAAATAATACAACAAAAATTTGAGTATTAGTCAGCATACTTTTAAAATACTCAACAAACCTAAAGGGCCTATTCTGTAGAGTTTTGAACTCTTGTCAATGTGTGTTTGGAATTACAATAACAATATCCAAATACGGTCTTTGGGAGCTATCTTGGCAGAAGATCTATCACGATGCACATCCATTTATATTTATTAATTTTTCAGTTTTTATTTGTACATTAAGTCCCTTCTGGAATATAAGGCAAAGGTACTAGGAATCCATGATACCCAATTGATTAGGTTGGACATATAATCTCATGCAATGCTTACCTATTTTTTCATATATTTTACACGAGCCTTACTTGTAATGAAGTAATTATGGTTTGCAAGTAAACATAAAACGGGGTCTTCATGAACTTCAGATCGTAAGAAACTACAAACGAAAAAACAGTACCCTTCAGTGGTTCGAGGAATCGATGTCGGAGGCTATAAGTAGCATCGTCTAGTGGGACACAATTATCAGAGCAGCTGCTAACTTACATCAGAAACTGTTTACCACACTTAAAAATAGGATCCAACACGTGAAACTAGATCATTCATTTGGAGCCAATGGGAAATTATATAAACATTGAGTAGGTCATCCATCTGTACTCAATGCTGAGCAAGAAGAAGAACTGTGTGAGAGACTGCCTAACTTGTCAAAGAGAGAGGCTTTAGTTTCCATTCAGGTAAGAAACGCAGCATACATGTACATGGAAGTGAAACGTCTCGAAGTTCCCTGGTAAAATTCCGAAAAATTAGCAGTTAAAAATTGGCTTGGTGGACTCATGGGCAGACATCCTCAACTATCTTTGAGAAAATCGGAACGTTTATCAAAAATGTGGGTAGCTGCAATGAACGAAAAAGACTTTGGCAGTGTTTATGAGCACTATGAAAATTTAACAGCTGAACTAATATTCAGTGAGAAGTTTGAGAGAATTTTCAGTGCGGACATGTCAGGGTTTCCTTTGAACAACAAACTATCGAAAATAATTTGGGAGAAAGACCAAAGAGACATCATCAAAGTGACTAGTGTAGAACATGGTTAAAATGTGTAAGTAGTGGACTGTTCCAGTGCTAGTGGGGTATATATACATACCACCGTTCGTGATTTCCAAGGGTGTGCGGTATCAGGAATTATACTGTGCGAATTTGCCATCCTGCTCTGTAGCAGCAATGTCTGAATCTGTTTCCATAAATGAAGTCTTGCTCAAAGGTTAAAACATTTTCAGGAACACCGACTCCCAGGGAAGTGCCTACTTATTTTGGATGGGCATGCATCGCATTGTTCACTTAAATGTCTGAACTTCTGTACAGCCAATGAAATGGAACTTCTCTGTTTGCTACCCCTTATTACACATCCTCCATCCCTAATATCCAATATTGTTAAAACAATTAAAGACTTTCTACCACCAAGAAGCAACTGCATTTAATCACAAGAAACCTGACACAATTAATTACCAAGTCTGACTTCGGAAATATTTTCACAGCATAATGGATCAAGGCTGCATCCCATGGGAATGCTACCAAAGGGTTTCAGTGCAATGGCCTCTACCCATTTAACCCTAAAGTTATCTCAGTGGATAAATTTCTACCGTCTGCAGCTTTATAAGCTAACTATTCTTCAATCCCAATACTCCTACTATTCCCACTGCAGGTCCATCTTCTGATGTTTCTCGTGAGTGTTCTCCAGACCATGCTAAATGTAAGTCATTTTACCATCATTCCACATCTAAAAACACAGTTGATCGCTGCATTTCTCAAGCTTTACCTACCATGTTTGTACCAACTTCTACCTCAAAGTCTCCCAACAAGCAGACAGATTCGTTATTTAATGACATCATTCCAACTCCACAAAAATCATCCAGAAATCCAAACACCCCGAAGCAAACAAGAAAGAAACAGACACTCGACACCTTACATAGGAAGGAAACATCAAGGAAACTGCAGAAAAAGGTAAAATTGCGACAGAGAAAAAGAAACAGGTGGATGGCGCAGTGAAAAATTGTAGACTGTTTGTCGAAAAATAAATCTGATCAAGCAAAGAATAAACTCCCTAAATGAAAGATTAGAATGATGCACCGTGTGGTTTTTGCAAAGGAAGATGTAGCCAGTCTGCCAACAGAGGGGATTTGATCAAGTGCCAGAAATGTGGAAGCTTGTATCACGAAATCTGTGTTGGTGCCAAAGAACGAAAGCATTTCATATGTGGTAGATGTCTGTGATCATAATTGCCTCACCATAATCGGATCTACCCCACCAAATTTTGTGTATCCTCTTATTTGATTTTTCACTAGAATTTTGTTTGTGAATGTTAAACATTTTATTTATATGCTAATTAATTGGTGGTTTGCAAATACACGTGTTGAAGTTTATGTTCACGTATTTTTATTAACTAATTCTTATTCCCACTTATTTTATTTACAACACTGTTTGAATTGACCGGAATTGCCCCACTGTACCCTAAGAAACGAACATGTTATAAGTTGTTTCTGATTGTTACAAGCTACTGATTGTAAAGTGGGCTTTTTTGAAAGTCCTCTTATTTAGAATAATGCAAAATAAATATGATTAGTTTTAGCCCTAGACATATACTTCCGAGTGCGCTGTAAATTATATATATATATACATATATATATATATATATATATATATATATATATATATATATATATATATATATATATATATATATATATATAACACTGTGATAATTATTTACATCGCAATATTGATTTTAATATGTGGTTAAAGAATATGAAATGGCTGAAAGATAAAAATAACTAGGGCCTCAAAAGTGCTCACTTTACCATGAACAACCAACAGCTGAAAACTTTAAAAAGAAAAATTTGCAAAATATCCCTGCTCCTACTTGCATACATTACGACAGACGCGCTTAGTGACATAATCCCATTTGAGATGGTAGGGAGGTGGGAAAATATATAGCTCCTTTCATTTATATCATGTCGAAAGTATGTTTTGTTTTCAATGTTATGTATTGGATTGTATACTCGTAACCTTAATTTTGTTCGGTTTGTGCACTTGAATTTGAATAACTAAGTTACTTATGTTGCTAACAATTTTACGGTTTCAAATGATCAGCGTACGAACAAATCGATCGGCCCATTGTAATTTTAATTTCACATATGTCGGAGTATACAAAATGGTTAGCAAGTAGATCCTGAGCAGAGATTTCTCAATTGACCATGAACAGCCAATTACATTAGTTCCTACTTATCACGGCATATTTCCTGGCCGGGCACCGAAGTCTACTCCCTTTCGCTGTAGCGCCGCATCGTCGTGCGACATTAACTGTTGCTAGTCACCAAAACATGCATTGTATGCACGAAATATTGTTCAACGTAATATTTCATAATAACAATTTACCTTTCATATATTTTGTATAATGGAAGGCCATATCACTATTTAGTGTTTTAGGGACTTACAAATAATAAAAACTTTATATCTCAACGAAACGAGTTCATTCTCATTGAAATATTATTTCAAAAAAATTAAAAAAATCTGTTATTAAATTTTTTAAATATAAAAAACATATAAAACAATGTTTGCATATATTATTTAATCTTAGCCGTCTATGATTTGTAATTAATATAAATGTTACTAAATGTGCCTTAAAAAGAGCGAAGCCGTTACCATTTTAGGGGAAGTTGGGGTAAAGTAGCTACTCTAAGGGAAATTGAATTTTCTCCAAACCATACTTATTGATAGAAGTTTGCCGCATTTACATTTTGGATCTACATATTATAAGGCATCACACCATATATTTATAATAAGGCATAAGATCATATATGGGATATATGCATATTTCTGAAGGCATATATAGTGGCCACTTTTCACTACCTAATGAGTTAATGTGGCCAGTGCCTGGACACTTTCCCCGTAAAGGCTATTAGTATAGAACAAATATGTGGGATTAGAGTGTTCCTTTTACAATTGATTAATCTCAATGAAATAATAGTACAAATGAAAAACGCAACTAAAATTAGTATTTCAACAAATTCTAGTCATAAAAACTCAAGAATGAAAAGTATTATTTATTATTAATGGCATAATAATAGAAATGAAAAACTCAACCAGGATTAGGATTTCAGTACAGTTCAGTCATAACAATATGACTCATGGAAACTCTTTTAAGTAATTTACAAAATTCACACTTGAACTCATCGTCCTCCTCTTCACAACCAGCACACTGTTCATGAGTCCAACGTTTACAGCTCCAACATCTACTTCACCATTCATTATCTTTAGATCTTGAAAATGCTTCGTTGTAATAAAAATATTCTGTGTCGTTATCTTCATCATCGGAAACGTCTTCTCCGTCTTCTTCTTCAGAAGATTTCTTTTTAGGAGAAACCCTCTTAGTTTTTGGGTCTATTTTAATATTCTTAATTTTATTTCGTGGTTCCTTAAATTTCTTAAAAATTCCTTTTTTTTCGTTAAAAATTCTTCTTTCATTCTCCTTTCTTCAGCCAACTCAGCTTTATTCGGTTTGAAGTAATTGTGGCAGTTTTTCCGTTTTTAAAAAAGATTAGTTTGTCTTCGTTTCAAATTCTGTGCCTTAGGAAAATGTTTTACAGTATATTCTTTGGGCTTATGTGGAACCCTCCAGTTGGTTCCTGAGAGGGACTTTCTTCAGTGGTCGGACACTGAGGCGAATCTGCGCTTGAAGATGGCTTATCAGTTGAATGCTGAGAGAGACTGTCTTCAGTGGTCGGACGCTGAGAAGAACCTTCTCCTGAAGAAGGCTTAGCACTTAGAATCTGAATGAAGCCCGCATCTGAAGAGAACTCATGAGTTGGGTGCTGAAAGGGGCCGGCATTTGAAAAAGGCGCAGCATTTTTTCCCAAATCCAAATGAATATCAGTCACCTCAGCAAAAGCGTAATCTTCATCAGTAAACACGTTAGGGTCTAGAGGAAAAATTCCACACATTCGAAATCCGTTGATTGCTGTTATTGGAACGGCTGCACGAAGAAACGCCTCACCCAAGAGTGGACTTATTTGAAAATGTGTAAGAGTTCTTCCTGGGTTGTTGCGGAAAAACTTTTCACGTGCTTGTGTGTAGAAGGTTTTAAAAGGTGCCATTAATGCCACATCCAAAGGTTGTAGCTTGTGTCTACAGTGTGGGGGCAAGCACACAACAGTTGTATGGTTTTCCTTGGCCTTATCAATGAAATTTATGTTCTTAGTATGGGTAGAGTGGGCATCTAAGATAAGTACAACTGAATCTTGAGCGGTTGGTTTTGCATGTTTTAAAAAGTGTTTAAACGACTCCATAAAAATGACACTCTGCGTCCACCTTAGAAATATCTCCCTAGGTATAAAAGGTCAACCTATTTTTGTTAAATAAACGTTATGCTACAAATATATAGCTAACTAAGTGGTTAATATTAAAGTATTACCTTTTTAAAAAAATTTTTTTTAACATCATTTCTTGTAAAACTTAGTACTTATTTCGTAGGCAATACGAATTGAAAACATTGGGACAACATTGTTTTGGCAATGGCTTGTAAGTAAGAAGAAGTTTACAGCTAAATTAATAACCTAGTTCTAAGGTATGCTTTTTTAATTAATTGTTGCCTATTAAAATATAAAAAATTTTAAGGTATCACTGATGGATACATATTTACTTGTTACAATTAATACTATTAGTTCAACATAAGGTGCGTATGCACTAATGACATGGTAATTTTTTCCGTCTGAGGAAGAAACTCTAATATTTGGAGCGGAGTTTGTCACCTTCTCTCTCTCTCTCTCTCTCTCTCTCCTCTCTCTCTCTCTCTCTCTCTCTCTCTCCTCTCACTCTCTCTCTCTCTCTCTCTCTCTCTCTCTCTCTCTCCTCTCTCTCTCTCGGGAAGTTAGGCATCGCTAGTAGAAGCAGGAAAATCACAACATGTGTTTTCAAATTCATCATAGTTTATTATTATTACAGAATAAACCATACATTTTGAATTTGTAATTTACAACTAAACGAGCTGTTAATGTATGAAAACTTATTATAAATCAGGGTTGTCCGCCTAATGTGGACACTGCCAAAATTTCCGGAACGATTGCCAATCACAAAATGCAGATTTCGCTAAATGAAATTACGTATGGGAGCAAGTAATTTGCCGCAAAGTGACTATTCGTAACATGTGTATGGAAAAAAGTTATTTAAACACATATGATTTTTCCCCTGGAAACATACGTTTATTTCAACTGCATTTGAAAGTAGAAACTACGTGCAAAGAGAAATTCAGTGTTATATCATATGTAATTAGAAATAACATAGAAACTCCGAAAAATAATGTGTAAATATGATTAAGTTAAGCAGGCCGGTAGCATGGGGCAGCGGACCTGTACGCACAGCTGTAAACAAGCAACACATGCCGTGACTCATCCTGACGGGACCGCTGTCTAATAGGAACACAACACCAGTCCCCATTATCTGTTATAGTAAGTGGTATTGCAGTGTGTGGCTGTATGTACGCAATTAAGTTTACGAATGAGGAAGAACTGAACGCTCTACCTCTTTACCGTGAGTGTGGCAGAAATGCCAAGCAAGCAGTCCTAACGTATGATGAAAGGTATCCCAATCGGAGGTCCGTATTACGGTAAACGATGCGAAGAATTTGCACATGTGTTTTGTTACGAGGTAATTGGAATTCCACAAAATGAGCGCGACAAAAGATTGTTACGGGCGAGACGCAACAACATGATGTGTTGGCACGTGCGAGGCAAACCCCCGCCTGGGTACGCGAGAACTTTCCAGGTTCGTAGGAATAAGTAAAACAAGTGAGTTTTAGATACTGCGTCAACATAAATCCTATCCATATCACGTGGCTCTTCATCAGGCATTACATGGAGGTGATTTTCAGCAGCGTGTTCGCTTTCGTAGGTTTGGTTTAATGCCTGTAAGCGATGAGAGCAATTGTCGGAAGGACATTGTATTTACCGACGAAGCCACATTCACAAACCATGGACGCGTAAATTTACGAAATATGCGCTACTGGACGATGGAGAATCCGCTTTGGGTCCGGCACGTGGAGCACCAGCGACAGTGGAAAGTAATAGTGTGGGGTGGAGTCATAAGCCCTATTCCTCAGAGAGACATTACCGGCACTTCTGGAAGTAATACCGGCTAACATACGTCGTGATATGTGGTTTCAGCATGATGGTTGTCCTGCGCATTTTGCTTTGTTTATGAGTCAAGTGTTAAATTAAACGTTTCCAAATACGGGGTTAGGGCATGGTGGTGTGGTAAGATGACCAGTGACCAGTTCGCTCCCTCCCCCAAACTCACATCACTCAATTTTTTTCCTGTGGGGAACACTGAAAGATATGGTGTACAACAGGGTCCCTACGACGCCAGAAGTCACGCAGGAAGGCAATGTGGCAGCTTGCAGAGACATTAAAGCAGAAACACTTCTGGCCGCTCGTCGCTCGCTACATGTGCGTTTACAGATATGTATTGTTGTAGATGGTAAGACATTGAGCATATGCTATGAAAATACCTGGTGTGAAACTGTCAGGCTGAGTCACGGGGCGGGTTGGTTGCTTACAGCTGTGAGTAAAGGTCCACAGACCCTTGCTACCGGCCTACTTAACTTAAACATATTTGCACTTTATTTTATGGCGTTTATGCGTCATTTTCCACTGAATATACTATAACACTGAATTCCTCTTTGTGCGTACTTTAAGATGCCATTGAAATAAATAAAATATGTTTGGAGGGGAAAGAATCATATGTTGTTAAATTATTCCTGTCCATACACACGTGTTACGAATAGTCACTCTGCGGCAAATTACTTGCCCCTGTATTCAATTTCATTTTTCGAAAACAGCACTTCGTGATCTGCACACCATTTCGGAAATTTCGGAGGTTTCCACATTAGGCGGTCCATCCTGTGTATTAAGATGTGCTGGCAGGATGGTTACAAATCCGAAGTGGGTAGAAGTGGTTACTGCTGATGACCACAGATCAAGTTGATGTTGCATGGCGTGTTGTTTGTGGTGAGTGAAGTGTATTTTTCTTCCTGCAAAATGTAATTATAATTACAACATCAAGTTTATACACATTGTGTTTCTAAACCTACCTAAGTAAATAACGACGTTGTGATAAATTTGTGTTACCACAGTAGTAGTAAATATACTATAACATGTGTCATGGCAGTTGTGTGTGAATGGCCATTGATGTGTACGCTGGGCCAGTGTGTATGATTTGCAAATACCTACTGTATGTGTAAAAATTAGAATTTTTACTGTGAACTTATTTGTTACGAAATTAGTTATTTGAATATTACTTCTGATTATTTTTCACAACTTTGCCCTAGACTGCTTTTGAAACAAAATTATGCAACGTGCTTACGTTTCTTGTTCGAATGTTTGCCACAATCCCAACAAATTACTGACACCAGTCAGAATATTTTAAATAAATAATGACAATCCTAGTAAAAACTAATTACATATACAAATAAATATCACCAGACGAAATGTTGCGGTTGGCCTATTTTTGTGCATGTTCACCACTTTTTTTTCTCCCTACTACATAAATAAAATAAGAGACACGAGTTGCGTGCTAGAATATTTACTGTCTTTTTTGTTGGAATAGTTATTCCTCCGTTGAAATATTTATTCAAATTGAAGCCGTGGTTTTAACGAATTAACCCAATACATATTAATAATAGTTGTAACAGGGTTAAACACAGTAACGGTAAATTATTAACGTATATTAAGCACTATGAGGTATACAAATTATGTCAACAATGTAAAATTATAACGATTATGTGCTATTTTACATATAGCTAATATGTGAACAATGTAAAGTAATAACAGTAAGAATTATCGCCAATACTGATATTGTTAAATTGTCATAAAGCTGAACCAATTAGAGTATTGTTGAAGGCCTAACATGTGAACGTTAGTACGAAATGTTTTTTGATATACGATTGAATTCTTTGAAGAGCTGAAAACAATAAACAAAGTGTTTAACATTAAAAACGTAGAAGTCACATGACAGTGTTTATATTCACATGTAGTGGGAGGAAACAAAATTTGTAGCAATAGCAGAGCTTTAGAAGCGTATGAAATTATTGTGGGTGGCCAAAAACTTTGTATGCTGACAGTACATATTGCAACAACAACAGAGCCTCTTTTGTACGTCAATTTGTAAGATAATGCCACATAAAAAAATTAGGATTTTAGTTCTACACCGGGAACGATATGATGATTCCTACAAAATTTGGCAACGAATTATTACTACGGTATGCCATAAAATGTATGTTTAACGTTGACCCAGTCACTTATTTTCAAAATGGCAGAGGTTTAAATTTACTGTAGTGTAATAAATCTGCGAAGCCAAGTAACAAATTTCACCTTCATTCGGTATTCTGGCTTTATTTATTACGACATTTTTATGTGACTCTATAGAACCTCTTTTAGCCATTTCGTAACATAGCGTCACAGGACAAATTAATTTCTATCATATCTCCTGAAACAATCAACCGATCTCAACAAGACCATAGGGTCTTATCTTAGCCGCATAAATTAAGTCAATATTATTATTAATTTTAAAGTACAATATATACATATATTTTCCCGTGGATAGTCACATGTTATTAAAATTACAGTCGAAAAATATTATAGGATCCAAACAATTTCATACAAATTCTACGACGAATATCAATAATATTTGTCCCACTTTTACGAGAGAATCAGCACATGGGAAAATAAGGCTTTCATGCTATATCTCGGGAATTCATGGTATGGGGTGCATGGGGATACTATCACATTTTGATCCATATTGACTCCTAACATAAGGGTGAGATGCACTTTGGCTTCTTCCACCCATTCCGCCACCCTGCGAAATTAAAGTCGCTATTTGTGGAGGTCTTACCTGCATGGTGTTGTTACGTGCCCGGTTTCACCCTCTCCTTTTTGCCTTTCACCATATTCATTTTTCCATTCACCCTGTGACCTACTTCAATTCATGACATTTTCTGCACGACCCCCTGGAGTTGATTTATTGCTTTCGTCCATCTGTCCTCTTCCCACCATTCTGGATCTATACCAATCAACTCTTCTTGCAATGCACATGCACTTCCTGATGCACTTTTCCACTTACCCTCCCTACCAACTACTGTGAGTGTCTGGAGATATGAGCATAGATTTTGGCCGGGCGTCATGGGGTCGGTGGCGCCAGAATGGAGTTGCAGCGGCCAGTGCTTGGTTAGGAAGAGTAGTTATTATTTATTTGGGCATTTGTACAATGAGAGTAAGTACAGGTGTTGTATCGTCGGGAGCTTGATGAAGATTGGAAGGGATAAGCAGTTTAAGCAGCTGGATGACATGTGAATAGGATGGAGGGGGTAGTTAGGTCTTGTCTTGTCATGAGCTGGATGCAGATGGAGGGAAATCCCTGTAGGAGCTGTTTGATGGAGTGGTGAGGAGAGGGTGCAGTTAAATTGGATTGAGATAATTGAATCACCCATTGAATAAATAATTTATTTATTTATTATAATATTCAATCGTGCATTTTTATATGCATTTTATATTTATTCACACACTTGCGTTCTTAGCGAGAAACTATGTATTCAGATGCATATCCAGTAATAAGTAATTTAGTGGAGCACTTGCCCTATTTAATCATTATGCGAAATTATTAATTTATTCTTGCAAGTGAAATAATAACAGAATTATTTATAATTCATAAGCACACACATAATTAATTTTTTGCAGGTGCCAATATTTACATTAATATAACCTTAGATATTAAGCAGTGCCGATGTATTGCGTTTCCTCTAAGACGCGGGGCGCAAGCATGCAAGACGCGAAAAAATCTTGATGGGTCGGAATGCGTTTAATGGAGACAATAGTAACTTTCTCCTCGTTTTGCGCCTCCAGGGAATGCGCGAGATGCCTGCCGACCACGGCCATCGGTCCACACTTACTCTCTCTCTCTCTTTCTCTCCCTCTCTAGCCGATGGCTTTTCAAAAGCACACGCATATCTAGTAAAAATAAGTTTATGTTAAAAAATATCTGGAATTCCTTCCCTACCAAAATTCTTTCTAATATTATCACTTTATTTCAGCTATGCGTTTCATTATACGACTCGTGTGTTCTACATTTTCATATATTACTTGTAATATCCTGTAAGAACACTCGAAAATAAGCGGCGCAAATGTCCTGCAGTGAAAATCTGAACACTTAACACCCATTTTGGAAGTCGTTAATATGCCACTCGGAAAATTCTATTTTAAAAAATTTTGTAACTTATTGTTTTGAAACCCGACAGTCTCTTCTCACTCAAAACAACAGTATTTTAAGTTGTTATTACTTGAATGTATTTGGGTATCGAGGTGAAACACATTGAATGACACTTTGAGGTATTGTATTGCACAAGTGGCACACAATTCAAATTCGTCATATACTACTAAAACAACTTTTACAGTACACGAACTAATTACATATTAATGTAAATAAATTTTGTAGACAGTAACACATTACTAATGAATGAAATGGATAAACGTTTATGGCGAATAATGTTCAGGAAATCACACAAATCAAAGTCTAAGTAACACACAATTCCTAAATAAGACTTTTTAAAAATCACCCCATATATGACATTTGGATTTATTGCAAGGAAATCCTATATCAGAAAAGTTGTGTATCTACTTTGTTCGGTTAATATGAATGTACATTTCTTTTGGATCGATAGGTAATACTTTTATATAGTATATTATTTCTACATGCCTCATGACATTATTTACTTCATATTCAATATGGACTAAAATAAACTGTACATTGCTTATAGTTCTGAAAAATTGTTCTTATGTAAAATATTATAAGGTTATAATATTCAGTTTATTTGTAAAGTTACTTTTTGACAGTAGAAGTTAAATTTCCAGGACTGCAAATTCGGAAACTCAGAAAGTAGAAGGCAGAACTTAAGAATGGGTTAAGAAAAGTTGGAATAGTGACGAATGTCCTGTACTTGACGATGTAGGCTCTCATAATGAAAAACAATTTATCGTGGTATGAAGTGAGTGTTCTTGTATTCATATATCCATTATTATATTATACACTAAACTGTAAGATGGAGATGCCTTGGATGCTTTGAGTTTAAACACATTTAACTTAAGAGCAAAAAACAATGTCACCATTTTTTTCCCTTCTAATTTATAAAAATGCCCGAGAAGAAAATAACTCATTGCTGAATACACATATGCACTCATAGCCTCTCGCTAAGTATGTAAGTGAGTAATAAAATAATATAATTACAAGTATTCAACCAGCCACATGATGTAATATGATGTACGCATCTTTCATATCGCCCAGAGTCGTTCTAGATCCGATGAAACACTTATATAGTAAATAAATAATATATTAACTCCAATAATTTAAAACGCGAAGCGATATGTACAGAATGTGTCAAAGTGAGGGCATACCATGCATGTGAAGTGTTCTAGACAGTTCCACAAATAATACCGACAGTTTTCGAATTCAATTGAATTGAATTTAAAAATTGTCGATACTATTTGTGTAACCGTCGAGAAAACTTCGCATGCATGACAGGCCTACTCACTGTGACACATTCTGTATATATATATATATATATATATATTATATATATATATATATATATATATATATACACATATAAAATTACTGCCAATATGGCCACTGAGCGGCGGAGTTATTTGTAGTAGGCCATATATATTATTGAAAATCTGCTTAGTTGAGTTTGGAGTGTCGTGAGAGTCGAATGTGTAATTGGACTTGGTAATCGAGACATGTACTAAGTAATTGCTTATTCGGAAATTAATGTGTGCGATTAAATAATCAATGCCATATCTACTCTCTCGGTATATTCAATTGTTTATTGCGATATGTAGTCTGTCTACAGATGAAAGTAATCGATTAAGATATCAATGCATTTTTCATTCTTGTATACTCAAGGACATTTATTTCCCAGTGCACATGCAAAGGCATATAATAGGTAATTGCAGTATTAAAATAATATTATTTAATTAGTATAATTATGTGTTCATTGCACGAATAAATATACAATGTACACAATAATACATCATTCAATATTGTAATTGAATAAACAAATTATTTATTCAACGCGCGATTCAATATTCTCAATCCTAAGCATCTGCATACTCACGTCACCACTCCCTCACCCAACTGCTACATGCATTTCCCCTCCAGACTGCCTCCAGCTCCAAACGAGACAAGTACTAACTACCCTCTCCAACCTCTTCACTTGTCATCTAGTGGCTACAAATGTAATTCCCTTCCATCTGCCTCCAGCTCCCGAAGAGAGAACACATGTACTTACTCTTATTGCGAAAATTCACAAATAAAATACAGGTAATCTTACTAACCAAGCAACGGTCACTGCAACTACAGTTTGGTGGCCACCGACCCCATGACGCCAAGCCAAAACACTCCTCTCAAATCTCCGGACAGTCACAGGGGTGTTAGAGGGAGGGGAGGTTGAAAATTCCACCTGGATGTGCATCCAGAATTATATCCAGACGTGCATGTTCATCGCCAACTCAGTTGAGTGGTATAGCTCTACGAGGGCGGGAGGAGGCCGAAGGGACGAAAGCAATAAATCAACTACAGGGGGTTGGGCGGAACAATTGTATCAATGAAAGTAGGTCACTAGGTGGAGAACGGAGGGAGAAGGCGAAACCGGGCACACAACAACTCCCTGGGAGGTAGCCATCGACAAACAGCTACTCCAAGTCCCCGAGCAGGGGGACTGTTTATGTATGAAGTCGATAATTGTACAAATAAGCTAATAAACCCATGCACACCCGGATAATAATCAACCGATTCTCAGCAAGTTTTGCATTTGTAGTGCTACATAGAATCATGCAAACTTACATGATTTAAGTGACTCGTGTACTTTGTTTGAAAATGATTGAATCTAAATATTTCAATTTGGTAAACCCTGCCTTCCAAAATTTTAGCCTGATTAAAAATGAAATTGATGCTCTTAATATTAATCCTACGTATGCATGGTAGTCGGTTGCATGCTAGCTTACAATATGAGGGATTCTTGTTTAGAGTCCTGGTTAAGGCACGTGGGTCTATGTTACAGTCTTACTGGTATAGCATATGTTTCTGGTTCCATCTATAGTGCTATCTCTTCAAAAAAACACCAAGGCCTCCTTGCAATATTCGCTTTTAAGACATTCATCAAATTAATTTCCATTTCTGTAGAAGAAAATACACTCTTATTAGGAATTATGGCAATTGTTTGTTATAACATATATATATATATAAAATTTAACTATATGCTTCCTCCTTAAGAATAATATATATTTTGTTTAACATAAACTTAATATGACCATTCATTAGAACAGGTGCTTTAGATAATAATCAAACACAATCTTTGTTGGTATAGAAGCAATACAACTATATGTTGCAAAGTAGGGTTTATGCTCAGCAGAATAATTATACACTGACATGACAAAAGTCATGAGATACATAGGGTCCCCTTTAGCTCGAAAAAGTGCAATAACTCAACGTGACATAGACTCCACAAGTGGACAGAAGACTTCTCTGGAGAGATGTTAAGCCATGCTGTTTGAATACATTTCCAAAGTTCTCTGGTATTTCTATGTGCAGGATCTTGGGTGTGCATGGCTCTCTCCACCGCATTCCATAAATGCTCAATTTGGTTAATGTCGGGGAACCTGATGGCCTCTCCATTCGCTGGAACTCTCCAGAATGCCCTTCGAACGAGTCCTGGACATCCGCAGTCCGATGAAACAGCACATTATAATGTCGAACCATTCCATTATTGCCAGAAAAACTGAAGTCCATGAACGGCTGCAAATGGTCACCAATGAGTGTTTTGTAGCTGTTACTATTGAGTTTTGTTGGTACATGGACAATTTCAGCCAACCAATGGCAACATTACCAACACTATTACAGAACCACCACAAGCCTGCACGGTGCCTTGTTGAGAACTGGGATCCATGGCCTCATTGGATTTATATCATAACCGAACCCTGCCATCAGCCCGAAAACAATCTGTACTGTGACTCATCGGACCAGTTCCCATGTTTCCAATCCTCAAGTGTCCAATTAGCAACCTCTCGAGCTCAAGTGAAGCATTGTATCCGGTGTCACGCTGCTGTTAATAGGAGCACTCTGGTGGGTCTTCCGCTTTCGTATCCCATGGAAGCTAATGCACGTTGCACATATCTACTAGATACACGTCTGTTACCACCTGCATTGAATGTGTCTGTGATTTAAGCAAATGTTCTTGCTCTGTTAGCACATACGATTCTACCCAACCTCAACCGGTCACGACCATCAAGTAACTTTGGACGGCCCCTGCGTTGTCGACGGCGGATCGTAATGCCTTGATTTTGATATTCCCTGTACACATATAACCCCGAGGATCGGGGAATATTGAAGGTGTCCACAACTTCTCAAATTGAATGTCGCATCCTTCTGGCACCCACAATAACGCGTCGTTAGAACACTGATAACTCATGTCGCCTTGCCATGAGCATGTAAACAACAGTCAACCGAATGACAGAACCAACTGTTCACAACTGAGAATGGTTTAGGCCTTACGATTTCGTTCTGCAGCGGTGGCACCAGGAGCCATTCAGTTACATATTTCTATACCATGACTTTTGTAATGACAGTTAAGTATTATTGTAACAGTTAATACCCGTTATTCATAAAAATTCACCAGGAGATAAAAAAGTTTCCAGATAATGTATTGATGTTACAAGTTAAGAAACATATTAATGACACAAAGGCTTCTCTTCAAAACACAATTTTCCGAGTTTGAAATAAGAATACCCAGGAACATGATTTTTTTCATGTGTAAATTGGTTCAATTTAATATTTAACACGTTCTATATAAACCTACTTATACCTAAGGAGAAGCATTAAATATCATAAAAGATGACATATATAGATGACATATATAGATGTATATATATATATATATATATATATATATATATATATTATATATATATATATATATATATATATATATATATATATATATATATGAAACTCTAATAACATTATTAGTGAAATATACTAAGTGTTATATTAATTGGAATGCAACAATTTAAATGGAAAAAAAAACGTTATAAAAAATATAACTACTTCATTTCTATGCGAAGTTAGTGTAAATATATGACGGCATTTTAACTACAAAATTTAAAGAATACTCTTTTTAATTCTTTAAAGTAAAACAAAATTGTATACACGTACTTTTCTGAGCACATACTTGAACCATTATATTAAATTAAGTCTGTATATCAATTTTAATTTTATATTACATTTCACAAAATTTTACACTTTAAATTGTATATGGTAATGGTTTTGAGCCGGTTTCTTAATCAAGGTTGTCAGAAAATATTTATAACAAAAACTTGCGTGTTAAATTAGATCTTTATTTGTAGTCCTATTTTTAACGTTCTTCGCATTCAACTAGCAGATATACTGGCGATAGTCCTGGATATTAGTGAGAGGTCATTTTCAGTCGTATGTACGTGAAAAGAAGTCACTGTCTTTAACAATTTCGTAACTGCTTACTGTTTACGCCTCGTGTTTTAAATTCAAACATCCATTCAAATCATAATCACAGATTGGAATCTTGTAATAGCATAAATTGCACTGGTGCTTAAATCGCTCTATTGCAAGTTTTTCAGAAAATGAATAACTAGAACTGATATGGAGTTAGATTTAGTTACTTCCCAGTGTAACCGATGTGCGCACATAATATAGACCCCGCCAATTTGTACAGACGAGTGTGGCAACCGAAAGAATATATTTGTGTTTTGTGTAATGCGTTTCGTACTAAATATCGCAGTTCTTTCAGACAATACACAGGTATATTTGTACTATTCATATATACGAATTAGAATCGTTACAAACATACCTATATATTTAAATTGCAACTTCTTTTCTGCCATATTTCGTTTGGGGTTAGAATTGCTGTTTGTTGTTATTTGTTCAAGTTGCCTATATCGCACCACTTAAGTATGCTGTAAATCGTATCTGGTGCGATTTAGGACACCATTAAATATTAATATTATTAATATTCTTTTATTAAATTTTTTTCTTCATATTTTGGAATGTCTAAGTGCGAATACGGAAATTGGAGGCCAGGAGACTGCAAGGACGGCAAACTAAGTTTAAATGAATATGCTGGACAGTGCAATGTGCCAAAACATACAAATGGAAGACATGTCAGGGGAGAAGTTAAAAGAGGTGTATCCTATGTGATCGGACCCAACAAGTAAATGGTGGATAAATTGACCTTCCACCTGACGTTGAGAAAGAATTAGATCAACACGCTTTAAAAATAGAATAACATATATTTGGTATAAATAAAACGGATGTCAGGAAACTTGCTTTCCAAATTTATGAACATTAAAACTTGAATCACCGATATTGTAAGAATAAAGAAATGGCGGGTCTAAAGTGACTATTAGTAAATGAAAAGGCGTCCATATCTGAGCTTGCGATAGCTTAAAAGCACATCAACGGCACGGGTAAAGAGATTCAATAAAGAGAATGATTTTTTTTTTCAATCTACGAGTATTAGGGAAGGTAGTAGACGAAAACAAAATAAAAATTATGCATTGAAAATTTTCAATCTTGAAGAATCTGTATATTATACTGTCCAATAATGGACGTTGAAGGTACGTAGGGAAAGCACCAGATTGGTGCTGAATCTGGGGATGAAAGATGGGTGGACGCTACTATTGTATGCTACACAAAAGCCTCGGGAATATTTTTAAAACTCGAGATTATTTTCAAACGACAGCGAAACAGTTCACTGCTGCAAGTTGGTGCTCCTCCTGGAAGTCACGTTGAAGATTCGGAGTGTCGTTACATTAATACAGAACTATTCATGAAGTGGCTGGAACAATTTATAAAACATTTCAAAACTGCTCTTGAGAACAAAGTTGTACTTGTGATGTATGGACATAGTACACATTCTAAAAATCTTCAAGCGGAAGAATTGGCTAGGAAGTGTTGAGTTATCATGATGCAGCTACCTTGACATGCTACCCACCACCTGCAATCATAATTATTGGTCAGTTCAAGCCATCTGAAACCTATTATCAACAAGCTTTCCTGGGCAATGCATCATCCAATACTCTCCAGTTCACGTGTCTACCCCCGATGTCCCAACAACAGCAAGTGTGAGTGCAACAGTTAACATGCCTCCTTTTGATGTCACAACAGCATCAATCGTGAACTCTCCATTTCGCACGAGAGTGTCAATGGAAACTGTATCTCTGTACCAACACAGAGCCCTTCAGCCACATAACCCCGAAGGAAATGTGCAATCCAAAAATCTGTAGTCCTTACTGGGAGCCCACATATAAATGTACGTGTGGCCAGCAGAGCAAAACATAAGAAAGCGCAGAAAAGACAGGGAGAGATAATGAAGTTCAGAAAATATAAGAAGACAGTTCTAAATTTATGAGTTGAGGTTGGAATAATCAATATTAATGACTGACTCTGCATGCTATGTGAAGAAACTGTAGTGCAATGTGCGAAGTGTTCAAAATGGGTACACGAGTCATGTGCTGGATATGGTCATGAATGTACATGTACATATATGATTTATTTGCAAGACAAAATTTCCAACATTTTGAGTATTTGTTATTTACCTAATTGTATTAATTTGTTTGAATTTTAATTACTGTGGTATTTCCTATTGCTTAAATGGAGTAATCGGTACTAAATTAAACGAGAGTACGATAAGATTTAAGATCCTCCAAGGTGTGATCCAGCAAACGGTTTTTGAGAAATAACATATATTTATTATTTGGTAGAGGACTACTATTTGGAGCTTGCGGCCAGTGTTCGGGAGTTGGGACATTTCTAGGTTTATTCTGTGAGTGCAGTTCGCTGAGGTTACCAAAACGGCGTGATTGTGAAAAGGCAGGCGTCGCCTTACCCGGGGTAACGGCCTACCTTTCGTAATAGTTCCGCGTTCTGAAGGCCAGCGAACTGCACTTTTGTTTCAGGGGGAGGGAGGGGAATTGTCCACTCGCGAACACATACGGGCCTTTTACGGCGTAAGTAGTCTTGGCGGAAGGGAGCGGGGGGCTGTGCCCACCCGTGGAAGTTTTACGGTGTTGTAGTGCAGTAGACGGGGTGAGTTATTATCAGTAAGTCAGTGAGTGTTAGTATGTTAACCAGTGCGCCAAGGTCGCAGCCGTTGCAATGTGATTGCTCACCGTGGTAAAGGCTAGGTCGTTGAGGTGGGTGGAAAGGGTTTTTCTAGTGTAGGAGAAGGAGGAAATAACCCATGTAGCATGCCACAGTCGGCCGACAGTGCTTTTACTGCTAGCACTGCTGGATTACGGGTGGCACTGAATACATATGGGTTTACACTAATGTCCCTGTTATGGCTGAATGCTTGCAACAGGACTCTTGGCATGGTATTTATGGCCCACTGATAAACTGTTGATGTAAATGAAACAGATGACTGAGAGTAGATCACCCATTAATGACCCATAAATGGCTTACCAACTGTATTCCAGTAATTGTCGCACATAATGTATATATATATATTGCGGGTAAAAGTATAGGTAATCATATATAGGCCATTTGATGGCTGTGAAGTGGTTAATCAATGAACCATTGCTGGTGCAGTTTTTCTTACTATGGGAATTTTTATTGCTCCCACTTTTCGCGGATAGATTCCTCAATTTACACATATAAAGGCATATGTATATACGTGTATAATATAGTTATAAATTATTTGTAAATATATAGTGATGTTGCAAAATCCCATAAAACAGTGACTGGTATTTGATTATTTGACATATGAGAAGTTAATGAAAGCTAAATATCAACCTTTAGAAAATAAATATTGAAGGGCTTTTGTTGTTTCACATCACTAAAATATTCATAGCAGGTGAGTGCATTTCAAAAAACATGAATAGAATCCAGGTAACATACATACCGCGAAAGTTTTTATAAAGGGCAAGTTTTTGGTTCAGTATCGTGAATCATGTTGGAAGATTTCTCTAATCGACAGTATTTTTTTATCTGCATCTTATTAAAAATTATGTGTCCGCATGGTAAATTTTAAGGTTATGGAATAACTGGTTTAATTTGTATTATATTGTGGAATAATGGTTGGCATGCTTGGCTGTCAATACAAGGGTTGTAGCTTCAGGCCCACTCTCCTCCTCTGGTAATCATTAATTTTCATGTCGTATAATGTGTTTAATAGTGAAGAAATGGAAATTAAAATCAACGAAAAGTTGATATGATGGTCAAAATACTTATTTTTAAGAGATGTATTTATACTTATGGTGAAAGCATGGCAAGCCCTCAGTAGGCCATCTGATGGCTGTGAAACTGTACATCGATGGGCAATTGCTGTTGCAAGCATATGCGGCATATTTGGCCCATTTGTGTTCACCACACCTGGGCCGTGCAGAGTATGGCTAGTTAATAGTGCCACATTAGGACCAGCAATGGTGCTGGGTGCATGCCATATGTTGTCCAACTGTTTGCCGGCTTGGCATCCAACTGTAAACCATCAATGTGCAATATGTTGTTTTGGTACACGGACAGTCATTAGCCTGTTGGAGTCTGCGCTGGAAATGTCGCTTGGGTATTCCTTTTATTACTTAATTAATTGTAGTCTCGCCTGCCTTGAAATTTAAAAAAATTAAGATATTATAGCTTTGAAAAAGGTTTGGGGGGGGGGGGCGGTGCCACAGAAATGGAACGAAACTGGAATGGAATGAAAACTTAATAGAATTTATAATGAGAAAGCCATCCTTATATGATTTGAGCCAATGAACTACTGAAGTGAAAACATATATTTGATTTTAATATATTGCTTTGCTATGTAATTTGTCAGTAAATTTCGATATTTGATTTGTATTTGATTTACTTTTTATTTTAATATAATTGAGTTCAATATGACAACCAATTTTCATTTAATTAATCTTCAGGTCACTTGTGAACATTATTTTTCTTTCAATAGTATAGTACATGTTTAGCCTCTGGAAAGCCAAATTGAGTGAGTGCCCAGGAAATTGTTAGTAAAACTCTCTTTAGCGGAATTCTACTGATATTTAGTAACAACCAGGTTTAATCCCCAGGGTCTCGGAAACTGGGAGGGTAGAAGAGAACTTTGAAAACCATCCGAGCCAACCAGTTACTACTCCTGTTTGTCTCCCAGTCTTTACAGTATGTTTGACATTCAGTTATTGTAGTGTTGTCTATTGCTTCAATAAAGTAATAAGCACTTTATTAATGAGAGTGTGACTTAAGATCCCAGTGTGATTTCAGATCCGTTAAGGTGCAATAGAGGAAACTGGTTCCTAAATCGCATTTATTGTAGCCTAATTGCTTTATATAAATAAAAACCATTCAACACAAAAGGGATTTTTTAAACGATTGCAGTGTTTTCCCATATTTACTAGAGTAACCAAAAATTCACAGATTTTAGAATAGGTGTAAAGATAAACAATAAAATAACATTTCTTAGGGGATGCGATTTATACTTCTTGCCATTTATTTTCATTGTATTGTACCGCACTTTAAATCTCATCCTAAGCAGAAATTTAAAATTGGTGTCTTCGGCACACTGTAAATGAATTGTGTTATTATTACCGAGAGTTTTTTTTTGTAATCTTACTAATGTTTGTAACATTACAAACATTACTCTCGTAAAATTACTCATTTGGAACTACAAGAGCTGTGTTTGTAAGAGATGTCGATAAATGTTTGTGCTATACTTACCCGTACCCACAAGCTCGATTTTAGGTTTTTAAGTTTGTGAGAGCCTCAAGATTAAAGCCAAGGGCATAAAAGATAGCGGTAGTAGTGAAAAATTACGTTTTCCCTAGTTTTTTAAATGTTTTTGAGAAATTTAGATATTATTCTCGATTTTTCTGGTTGAATGTCATGCATCATCAAGGCCAAGGTTACAGATATCCAAGAAAGTAGTCGGGAAATATAGTGCAAATAAACATGGCCGCTGTCTCTTCTGGCCCACTGTGCTTAACTCGTAGCTTTAAGGTCACCTTGTTGATTTGCGGATTTTTCAATGTTTATCGAGTATACCGTTTATTTATTGAAAGAGCCTCATGTCTACATTGCTCATTTTTATACCAAACAGGTAGCTTCATAGAACTACATGACTATTTTAATTGATTACGAGTAAACAAAACGTGAAATTTTTATTGATATAAAGTTTAATTTTGAGCAACTACTTGGCCGTCACCTGGAGGTTGTTGACCCGCTGCTCACTCCTCCTTCATGATCCACTGCCTCGAATATAAATTTAAATCTACTGACGTGTAGTAGTAGAAAGTTACACTATAACCAGAGAGATACTTCTGTATGTCGACCCTGCACTGAATTTGCCGCACTGAACAAGAACTATTCGTAGCCGTTTGAATGAAGCTTACCTAAAGGTACAGTGTCCACTTCGCAATTTGCCTTTGAACACTAGGCGTCGTGCTGCATGCCGAAAAATGATGCCAAGAATGTCAACATTGGACAGAGGAATGGCGACGAATTTTATTCTCCGATGAGTCCCATAGCAGAGTTTGGCACAGCACTGTAAAACACAATGATCTGGCCATGATCCGTGAACCCTATAGATTTCGGTCACTAGGTGCTATGGTATGAGGCGCCGTCAGTTATGACTCCCGGTCACGTTTTGTGTTTGTTGAATGAACGAAGACAGCATATCGATATTTTAGTTTATACGCACCATACCCAACACAGCCAGATAATGCTAGTTCCCATTCATCCCGCTTAACCCAACAAGCTATATAAGATCTGGCCTAACATTCCTTGGCCTGCTAATTCTCAATATTTGTACCTTATTTAACACATATGTGATATGGTGGGGCGACGTTTTCCCACCGTCAACCAAATGTCCAAACATTGTCTGAACTACATGTGTATTGCTGGGAAGCATATTGGTATGTGCCTCATAACACTATCCGTCACCTGGAATACCTCTTCGCATCGCTGTCTGTATATCCGCGAGAGGAGGCTTTACTCCATATTGAACGCGCTCTTTGTTGATGCTCGAGAACGCGTCCTCTGTGAGTGAAAGAGTAATTACTACTCATTTTTTCTATATTCTATCAGCCGGTGTTGTTTTAATAACTTTTCTCTTAAGGAGCGAAGGCGTCGCGATTTCCATGTTCAGCAATATTCATGTAGTTAGGGACACGGACTTTCACTCTAATGTCAATTTAGAAAGAGTTTAATTAACCGGGACCCGGCTAGTATCCAACATTGTTCAAGGGCTCTCTCAATTGCTACAGCGCCTTCGCACCTTTCGTCTGTCCTTGTTATTTGCTTATCTTTAAATTACGAAAGTATTTTATTCTCTCTTTAGTGTTTCGTTAAATCCTCGTTCAATTTAAAGTTGTTCGGATAAACACAATTTTTCTGTACATAAAACGCTGGACAAAATCTATATTTTATACATTACTGTCAAGTAATAGTACACAAAACCTTAAATACATGTCAGAGTAATTGCATTTAGTGCTATCCATAAAATGGGCATTGTATGGAAAAAGGGAGATTGTTAAAATTCATGACAGTCCACGTCATAGAGAACGCAAATATTTTGACGTTTATTTTCCCTTCTGAGCAACACAGTGTCTCCATAACATAAAAAAGCTTCTTTACTCTAAAGAAAATTTAATGATGTCATTAGCGATGTTCTCAAAGGAGCTGCTGCTAAGAAACATTCCGTTTATTTTAACACGTAAAGTTAAAAAGGAAACACTTAGAGCACGCCGGATATGTGAACAGTTCTTGCAGAAGAGGTGAAAAGTATGTAGTTTGTTGAAGTTGGTAGTTACTGATGTAAACGCCGCGATTTATACCATAAAAATTGGCCTTTCTTGTGTGCGTAAGGAATGTCAAAATGGAAATTGAGTTCGTTTTTTATATTTAAGGACGAAAATAATTTCTTGCACTTTTAAGCCTTTTGAACCCCACGATAAAGAAATGCTAAATATTTGACTCCCAAGCGGGCACCAGTGAGAAAGGAGACTGCCCATGTAATTGCAAGATCATTTTTTTTTAACAACAGTGATGAGAATTAAATTTCTCTGAAAGCTTTCCTTTCAAATCTTTATTAAAACAGCGATCAGTCTCTACAAAGTACGTGAGTTGTCTTATTTATAAACAAGTGAACAAGTAAAACAGGATAAATTTTCGGATTAGACAAAAAACAGACGGAGATTTATAATTGTTAGGTTAGTTGAGGTAAAGTGTGAAAGACTGCACAAAGAATTGTCTAGGATAGTTCGAAAACACTCAAAATCTAGAACATTTAATAAGACCTTTCGTATTCATTCAAAATTGTTTTTTCTAAAACTGAAATAACTCTTCACTTGATTATTTTGCTAAGAATATGCATATGCAATTATGATAAAATTTCCCAGTCCTGCAATTTGTCTTCGCACAAGTGAAATAGCTGGCTTCCCAGTTTTTAAACTTTCGGATGTAGGAAGTGAAATACATAGATCAGCTTCTGTTCAAGAAAAGTCATTTCTCCCTTTCGCCTCAACAGTGAATGAATTCTTAACACCCTCTTTGTTGAGTGTGGAATTGAATTTTTTGCTTCAGGGTTGCGAATCCACTAAAATTGCAACTGTATAGCCTATGGTATTCTTCCCAGTTCTTACATAAATTGTCCAGAGAAACTACAAGATGCGCTAGTATTCTTAAAAGTACATAATGAGAAAATACGCTTGAAATGGTTTTGAAATCTCCTGGTATACATACATTGGGTTCACCTAGATATATAACGTATCATGTATAATAAAAAATAATACTATTTATTGCGCCTTTTAAAGTAATATGTTATACAGATAGTCCCAGTAGGATGTGACAGTTTTCGAACATATTTAGCAAGATAGTAGGGTATATGAATAGCGGAAATAATTCCGTAATAGGGAGCATTTTACATACAGGTGTAAATTTTTAATAAGGACAGAATATAAAAAGCCTCCATAAGTCGAAGATATTAAAGTATTCTGGGCACAAAATCATCTATGCGTTTCTCCACTAAATTACAGATCATTCATCTCACTTCAAAAACTACGCGTTCCTTTAGCTGCTGGACACTACGGTGTTCGGTAGCGTAGAATTTCGACTCCAATCCCACCCCCCCCCCCCATTTTTTCCCAAAAATTGCGTGGGACCTCGCTGCCCGTAGATCATGTTTCCGAACCGTGACATTTAATTCCCTGGGTAATCTTCACGCACTATTGCCATTGACTCTAGAGCCTGTGTGTGTGTGTGGTTACGCCGTCCTGCGGAAACCAGAGTTTAGGATTTTTGTCTGCGTTAGGAAAATCTCCAGAAGTGATAGAATATGTTGGCACGGGCTGCTGTTACTGCCACAGTTTTGTTATTCTCTCCAAAATATTATCTCCACGGAAGGTGATATCCCGCACCAAACTATCGTCTGAACGCTAAAGGATACGGTGCCTCACCGACCATATCGCCATGATGACTATGAGACACTAAACTTCTAAACTGTTAAAATTGCTGCTTTACACAATGCACTTGTTAAGCACGAGGATTTGTCTTGCACAAATGGCGCACAATTGAAATACTTCATATCCTTCTAGCTCAACCTGTACAGTACAGGAACCAATTAAATATAAATGTTACAATTTGGTAGATAATTAAATATCACTAATGAAATAAATGGATAAACTCTTATGGCGAATAATGTTCCAAAAATAACATAAATCAACATTCATACATAAATTGTATAGTCTTTTCTGAGTAACACTACACTTCCTGAATAAAACATTTTGAAAATTATCCCATGTATGACATATTTGGTTTTTTTGCAAGGATATTCTATATTCCAAAAGTTACGAATCTATTGTATTCGGTTAGTATGAACGTATTTTCTGTTGGGATGATATGTAACCTTTTCTTATAATATATTTTGTCTATGCGCCTCATAACAATATTATCTTCAAATATAATATTGACTAAAATCAAATGTACATTGCTAATTGTCCTGAAAAATAGTTGTAATGTAAAATACAAAAATATTCACTATATTTGTTAAGTTATTATGTTACAGTCATAGTTAAATTTTCAGCACTGCAGTGTAAGAAACTCAGAAAATGGAAAGTAGAACCTAAGTATGGCTTCAGAAAAGTTCGAAGAAGTGACGAATGTCCTGTACTTGACGAAGTAGGTTTACAGATTGAAAAACAATTTGTCATGGTAAGGTGTAAATTCACATCAATATCAAGAGTTTTCAGCGAATGTAATTACTTGTTCAACAACTAAAACTTCACAGAAAGGTATTTTGTTGTTGTTTCAAACATCCTGATAATCCAATGAATTATACGTTCTTGGATAAAATATCTATCACAAGCAATATGCAATTAACGTTGTACAAATAATACTCCACTTATTTCTATTTGCATACATTTGACAGTCTATAATAAGCAATATATTATATGTATAATCGTTCTTCAAAGTTATTGGAAGTTTTTAAATAAATTCTTACAAAATTAACCAATGAAAATTTTATCCAGATTTAACACATGTAGGTACTACTTGTTTGGAATTATTTATAGTTGTGTGAGTGAACCCATTGTTGAACACGTTCCCAATTTGAAATATTGGCTTTAAAAAATGGAGAAATGCATGCCATCTGTCGGAATCCCTTCAAACTAATGCTACAATAACTTACGAAGCTGCCGCGAGAGCACCAGTCACCTCCTGTCAACACGAGACGTGTAGTGAGCGGTATCATTTTTGAAGAAAGTCGAGTTTTTAAGAAAGATTTTTATTTTGTTTGACACGAGACAATTTTGAAACTATTATAAACGGGGTTTTTGCTAATTTAAGAAGTTTTTTGGTGGAGGGTTTGAAAAATATTTTAATATACAAGCAATGAAGTTAACAACTGTTTACTATTTACTAGGCTTCAAATAGGCGTGTAATGTCCCATGTGAAATAGAGCAATGTGTCTAATCCTGAGTATTCCAAATTGGGATACAAAACAGCCAAAGGTGTTATCAAGGAAAGGGAAGAAGCAGGTAGGCAGCCTTACATCAGCAGAGAGAGGAAGTATGGTCACTGTAGTTACTTGCATGAGTGCTTGTGGAATTTGCGTAATCCGATGCTTATATTTCCCCGAAAAAATATGAAAAATGAACTATACAAGATGGTGCTCCACCTGGTTCCACGTGTAAAACTCATACTTCGGGGTTGGATACAAATGGACTTATTTACTAAGTTGTTTCGTCCTTTTGTATTATTTGTAAAACCAACAGTGGACGATCCCGTAATTCTTATTCAAGATGGACACTACTGGCATATAAACAATCTTTAATCTAATTGTCGCTGCACGAGATTCCTATGTAACACTAGTGTGCCTGCAACCACACAGCTCCCATAAGCTACAGCCATTGGACATTTCGTTTATGCACCGCTCAAGACTTATTTTAATGAAGAGATAACGACATGGCTACATGACCAAAGTAACCCTGTACACCCAAACACACACTAAAAACTATCCGATCTCTTTGAGAAAGCTTATGCATGCGCAGATATGTTAGAAACCGCAATGAATGGTTTTAGGAAAACTGGAATATTCCATTTGAACAAAGGAGACTTCCAAGATCATGATTTTGTTGATGATGTCCTGACTGCACATAACACTTGGATGGACACAGATGCAGTTTTGCCATGAACATTGCAAAACACCAACAGTCTATCATCACCGTGCACTAGCAGGCATACAGCCAGCGATATAAATATAACTATAACAGAGCCGAGCTTTGAAGATCTGAGTCATCTGCCAACAGTGCGAAGAGATTTCCCCAATAATCGAGGAAGAAAGAGAAGTTCGGCCAAGGCGCTCACATCTATACCGAACAAAGACGAGTTACTTCAAGCAAAGATAAATCAAGCAGCATCTGCTGCTTTACATTCAGTGAAGAGTTCACTTGCATGTAGTAAGTCCAGACATAGGCCTAATATTGGCAAGATTAGAAGCATAAGGTCAAGGTCACCTACTAGTCATACTGATGAAACCGCTGATGATTCAAACTCTTCAAGCGAATATGAAGACGAAGTTCATGAGGAATGCCAGAGATGTGGCTAGCTATGTTGCTTAGCACGAATGAAATGGGAGAGTTGGTAAAGTATCAAAAGTGTAGTAAGTTGGCCCACGACAAATGTGCGTGTTTCCTGGTGTCCAGCGTATTAGCTTAAAATGCATTTAGGTATGCCTAATATAAAATCGCAGAACTAATAAAATTATTATGAGGACATTTATTTTATATATAATATTTTTAATCTAGTTACATGGTTATGTTAATTGCCTTTGAATATTAAAATATGTTAAGAGTACTGAGTATTCAATTAGTATGTCATAGTTAAGATATATCTATAATAATACGATGTTTCTTGCGTTATGTAAACAATAATAACTGTATTTTATATTTCATTTTAGGAACATCTATGATTCCATGTTAAGCACACATGGAACTTAATGTGAAATACTAGTAACTATTAACATAATTACTCTTGACTTTAACTGGTATGAACATTTTGTGTGTTCACATTTTTCAGGTGCGCAAAATATGTAAGTATGGCGGTGAAACATTTTTATATTAATATTTACAAATAATATGAGTTTGGCACTTTAGGACAAAAAGTTTTCCATAATGGGGCCCTTTACCGTAAACAATGAATTTTGTAATGATTATGCAATATGTTTGCTTAAATTCGTTTACAAAGTTTAACTAACAACTAAAATTAATTAAAGTGTGCCTAACATTATATAAAAATTTCTTACAAAACGAGAAACGGACCACAGAAAACGACAGTACATAAAAGTTTGATATTTTACCCGGGTTTACGTTTTTAAATAAAAAACCGAGGCCTATAGTTTTAAAAATAACTTTATTTAAATAAAGATATATTTTGAGACGTTTTGTGACATGTTGCACGGTACTACCAATAAGAGCCTTTTTTTTTCTTCTGAGCACCGAAAGTTATCTAATGTGGATAGATTACATTTTACTTCTTAAATTCTCAGTTTTGCTACTCTTAGTCAGTACCTGTATTTGTAGTCTGTAATGTGTATGGAAATATTTTTAATACACAGATAAGCATTATACTTAAATAATGCTGCTTTAAATTCCATAAAATTGAATGAAAATACATTTAGACGATTCACTTCTAAAATTTAATTGGCTTAGAGCTATATTATTATTAGTAGTTTATTTGTATAATGTTGTTTGTACATGTGACCAGCCGCAATATTCCATAGTTCATACACTTCAGACTGCAGAGAATATGTTTGCATACATTTAGCGTTTCATATCAAGAAATCCGAATGTGCTAATTTTGCCGATTCCTAAGTTTTGATATCTATTTCACTCAATTTTCTCCGTAGAAAGCAGACTGATGCCGGCATATTTTATAATGTTCAAAATCACATATAAGAATATGCTATTTACAAAATTTAAATTTTGCGGCCGGTATTAAAATGATACAGGCACAATTCATTTACAGAAATTGCTTCAGTTTTTCAGGAAATATTAGAACTTTTCTTACAAATAAATCGTAAACATGAAATCGTCATACATTTTTAGAAAAGAATGTCAACTGCATTCTTTTAGCCGACAAAGTGGGCAAAAGCGCAGTGAGCGTAAGAGTACACATTAGTGAGAATAAGTGTACGCATTAGCAGTAGTCTCATGCAAACGGTCCAAAGACTCAAAGCGGAATAACACAAATGTCGATATGTATCGTGAACCTTCTCCGAACAGTATCATGAAATCTAGCTACTTATTTCCTGAAGACCCCTATGATTTGGTTAATAGAGTGTGGTTATTGGTTCCACTGCAAAGAAGAGGATATCTTTTGTAAGTGAAGAAATAAATTTAAATATCGATGAACTCAGAGTTAGAGAGATTATTGAATGACACATTGTGTATGTGTATATGAACTGGTTAAAAAATATGATTAAATGGTTGTAATAGAAACAAAACTAACTTGTTTTTATCTGTTTAATTCCTATAGCCTAAGAATGTTTCTACTGGTATGTAATTATAAATGGTTAGTAGACTGTAAATATCTGCGATGAACATTAATGAATTATGGGTATGTTCAACTAATTTTAGAGATATATTTCAATTTTAGCTGTGGAGATACAGGGGTTTTAACTGTACGCATATATGTATTTGGTCTATCTGAATGACATAGTACATGCATTCACTTTCTGGTGAAGAACAAACAGAGAGATCATGTGTATTTTTAATGCTAGTTTATAAATTATATACTTTGTTATTAAGTGAAATAAAGATCCATTTGTGTAATGAAACAACTTTCTTTTAGTGTGAGCAGTATATAATCTGTTTGGTAATTGTGAATTCACATTTTATATGCTTTTTAAAATAATGTATTTGGTTATATATTTGAAATTGGTGAATTATCTAAATTAAAATATATGTAAATGTAGAGTCACTTCGATTTTCTTTAGATGTTTATGTTAGTGCAAGTGAAAAACAAACACTATATTTATATAATGGGTTGTCTACTATTTCGTGTTGTTTTTGGTAAGAGGCTAGTGGTTTGATTGCTGGTCCAGTAAAAAGTTAGATAGTATGATTCCTGTATTATGTTAGTCATAGTGGTTTTCATAGTGATAATTGGGTTTGAGAGTATTTTAATTTCATTTCATAGTTAAGTAATTCGCCTGGATGCGAGATGCATATGTGTGTTGCGGGTTACATTTTATGAAACTAGTAGAAAATATTTCTGAGAAGGGTATATATGTTCAGTTTACATTTTGATAACATGTTGAATAACCAATATGTAAATTATATTAAATAAATATTCTTTAATATCGCTATGCGAGATTCTAAATGGTTAACTATATTTGCTCCGGTGAGGAAACATTAGGTTTTGTAGCTAGTAAACATTCTGACTATCGCCTGGAGTGATTTCGGGAACATCAAATAAATCTGAATTATCTGATTTGAACCCTCATCATTGCGATTACAATAATAAATATTGTATTTGCCTTCGCATGGTAGAAGACAAAGGTATAAACATTGCTTATTTCTTATATGTAAGATATATATGGAAATAATTTGTTAAAGATTTTTGGATAAATATGTTTTATGGTTGCATGGTAGTTCTTACAAAATATTAAATTATCCAGAGGATGGTTTACGAATATGTTATTTTCTTTCCTCGGGTAATACTAAGTTCTCGAAAAGTATAAATGATTCGTGTGCTTAGGAAAACTGGACTTTTAGCAATTAATGAATATTGGTAATGCGGAGAGATGCTGTGTGCGTGTTTACATATAATAATTAGAAATCACTAATTTTAGGTATTTTTGCATGAATATCATGTAGCCCCAATTCGAAACAATAGCATTTTTGGTATTATAAATACCATATAAACTGGTATGTACATAAGTTGACATGTGTTCTTTAGAAGAAACATCAGAGTAAACAATGTATTCCCAACAAACGTGTTCATATTACCAGGAGTATCTTGATGTTTCATGAACAATATCGAAGCACTACTCCTATTCGCCCTCTACATAGTTGTTTGAAATGATAGTGTTTGGTAGGCATTGAGGTATATAATTGTGATTATTTATGTAATATTAAAAATAATATTTAAAGAATGAAATAAATATGAATGGGGAGATAATATTTATTCTTTACAGACTGGTTTCACCGACTGCGTACACACTTTGTGTGATTTTCGACTAAACGTTCTTGCAAGGGTAATGATCAGTGTCAGTCATTCGCCTGTTGAGATATTTGCGTGAGGTGGTGTGTCTTGGATGGGTGGTATAGAAAAGAAAGTATTTTTAAAAATTCTTTATATTATCAAGGCCATGTTGTGGATTGTTGTTTGCACAAGTGGTTCGCCACAAGCGGCTTGGTAATGCTCTCCTTTACAGGTAGGTTAGCTGTCCTCGCCCCTCACATTCGAGAGATCATCTCTACAGTGTGGTATAAATGTTATCCTTCCGGGAAGATTACTAGAGACGTGCGCAGTCTATCTCGTTTCTTTAAACTACTCTACATAATAACCTGGATGTTATTAAAATTATATGAAATTAAAGTAAACCCATCTTCATTGGGATTTGAAGCATGGTTTGTGTTACTCTAAATGTAAATACCTTTGTTAGGGTTGAAATGATAAATATCTCTGCATGTATGTTTGAACTTTGTCGGGTTTCGAAGCAATACATCATCCATTTTAAAACGAAGTGTCGATAGGGATGAAGCATAGTTTGAAATCTTAGGTAGTTTCGATGGAATATCTGATTGGTAGATGTATGGGAAATCATGTTAACATCAAAAATTATTTTCTTTTAATGTACACCCGTAATGTGATATTTGTTTTTGAAGCATATCTTATGGAAGGTGTATTTTAAAATATTTTAAAGATTTTATCAATTTTTAAATGTTATTTTTATAAGTTAAAATTTATTTTGAACAGAGATTTTTATAACTTTATACTTTAATGACATTTATTTTTAAGATTATTATATCATAAAAGCGAAGACCATGTTTGTGTAGCACACACCTGTATCTTTTCCGGATTGTGGTGAATGTTGTTCTCGCATTGAGAAATGAAGACAGACTGGCATGGGGAGGTTGGGTTGCGATATGTCTTTTTTTTTATTCGACTACTTGTGGTGGCTTGTTATAAGTGCGATGATCGCAGCACGAGGGTTGGAGACATAGTGAGATAGGTAATAGAAAGCCATACTGTTTAAGTGATTTTCTGTAGTGCATTTGATAATTGCAACACGATAGTCGTATAAGTTGTACATAATGTAAAGACATTGATCTGTAAGAAGTAAGGATATCTTCGGGTAGGATGTGTAGTTGAGGTGAAATTATACTTAAAGTTTGTTTATTACATGAATAGTTATTATTTATGTGAATAATATCAAAGTATCTTTAATGGGATAAGAAGCAAGGAGTAAATTCTCAGTTCTACAGTTGTCTTCCAACCTCGTTCGTTGTGTTTGATCGGCTGATGGGTTATTAGTTTCAGTTCATTACGCCCAAATTACTTGTACCAGGGACATTCATTATGCCATTATTCTCGATAATTTTATTTACATGATATTAATAGAAAATTTAATTATACTGTATATTTCTTGAAGAATTGTGTAAATACTATTATTAAGCAGCTATATAAATCCCTTTTTCAGGATGCAGCCTCTTTAAGCCCGATGAGCTGCACTTTACAATTTAGTGTCACATAGGTTGTTTCTAATTCCTTCCAGGCTAATCAATCTTGTGCAATGTTTTTCCAGTTCACACCTACTACTCTTCGAATGTCTCTGTCCCAGCAATCTGGAAGTCTTCCTCTGGATCTTTTCAGGTATCTTGGTATCCAATACATCACCACCGTTTTCCATCTGTCATCACTTCTTGTGTGTAAATACTATCTCTAATAAATTATTATTTTTTTGCGACTACATATATTTTACTCTTAATAGGTGATAAAGCAAGTCTTCAAGTCTCTAGAAGTAAGTCTACACCGCATCCCATTGATTAATAACAGCAATAAAATTTGTTTTGATTTCACAAAACATTGTTTAGGTGTTTTATCGATCATAAGTTTAGTCTATACAGATAACAATTAATTACATCATTCTTCAGAAGTGTGCTAGAAATTGTCAGCTATTCACAACACAGTTTTCCTACAATAAATATAAAATAAATAGGTCTCGGACATGTTAGGACTGGCTATGACTTGCAAAAATTTGGTAGGTGTGATGTCATTGCGCATCTGACGGAATTTAGTTACATCGCCTCGGGGTAAAAGGCATTGGTATATGCAATCTCAGGTCATTCAAGAATTGACAATCTTTGGAATAGGACGTGGTTACACAAGTGCGCACAGAGTTGGAGTTCATGCAACATTTAGTTGATGCAAGTGCGCGAGTATTCATTGGTGCTTATGCATGTATGTATGTAGTAATTTGGTGAAGAGTCAACATGTGTTCTTGGTATGTAATTAACCTCGACGGGGACTCGAAGTAGAGACTACTTCCTATCGGACCGAGGTATGACACCTTAACCCTAGACCTCCTCATCCATGGTTAATCAGTTTGCGAATAAGAACAGATGTTTTCTATTTGCCCTGCGGGCGACCGTGAGGAGAAGGGGGGGGGGGGTCAAACCGAGGTCCGATGTCTTTTACCTATACCCTTGTACCCTTACTTAGTTGATATGCGAGTTAAACTATATTTTTTGTTTTTATCCTGAAGGGGACACAAACAAGATCCGGTAATATAATCTTATAGCCCCTTACCCTGGTTGAAATCCAATGTGGATTGTGTCACAGACTAGTTGCGAACCGCTGTGGATCGCTTCCAAACATTTAGTTAACTTAGTCCAAGATAACTGCCGAAGTAACACCCTTTGATATATAAGATTTACTTCAGTTGAGTGTTAGCTATCTTGGTGAGATAACGTGGTTATGTAATGAGTTCTGATTGTATAATGAATAATTGCACTATGCATAATTTAAATGTATGCAAGTAAACAATTATATAATGTAGTTATGTAATATAATTACTTGTAAACAAGCCTTATACACGTGCATTTCCTATGCAACTGACTTTTTTCCTTCCCTGTCTCTGAAAAGATCTTAGTATCAATATAAAAAAAAATTGAGAGTCGTCTGTCCGGGATTCGAGTACAGCACTTATCCACTTACCAGCTCCCCAGACCACAATGTCTGCCAAAACAACTCCTCCCATCTCTGGCAGTCTCACTGCAGGCGTTGGAAGAGTGGGGAATTGGTGACAGTACATGTGCAGCTACATTTCTCCCTAAACTCCTCAGTTACGAACCAGTTGCTGATGGACGTACACCTCAGATACGGTCCAGCAATCGACGAGACAACATTTACAAGACAGCACATTGGATTGCATAGGTAAATGCAACTGCATCCTTCATCCACTCCTCCACAGTTGTGATCCAAAACCCAACAAATCAAGACTTGTGATTACACTGAAACGAAATTTCCCAAAATTGCCTTGTCGAGGAATCGAACCTGGTTCTTCCAAAAATGTAAAAATAAATTAAAAGCCCCATCTGTAAATAGAGCTCAAAATCAAATATTTCCTAATTCCCCACCCTCCCAATCCCCAGGAATCGCCCATAAATATCCGAAATTGTCCTGTCCGGGAATCGAACCCGGTATTCCCGAAAATAATAATACAAAATTGACCTAACCGATGATGCAAAAACAAAAGTTCACAAAATTTCCTTACCTGGGAATCGAACTCCAAATGGAAGCAAAAATTTAATACCCTCACCAGTAATCGAAACTGGTAATGAAAAACGAAAAATTCTTTATTACAAAATAATATTAAATGCCTGTCTGGGAATTGAAAGCGGTATTTAAAAATAAAAATTCCAAAAATCGTGCTGTCTACGAATTGAACTCAGAAGCAAAAAATTTTTAATACAAAAATATAAAATATATTAAGTGCCCTGTCCAGGAAACAAACCTTGTTTTCCCAAAATTGCCCTAACAGATTATCCAAAAACAAACTTTCACAAAACTGCTCTCACTGGGGTTCTAACTCAAAAATAAGAATTCCTGTGTCTAAAATCGAAAATAATATAAATGCCTTTTCCAGGAATCGAAACCCGGTATTCTCAAAAATTCCCAAAACAAAAAAAAAAATTAAAATATAAAGTATTCTGTCCAGGAATCGTACCTGATTGTCCAAAAATTCGCAAATCCAAAAATGTAAAAAGATTAAGTTACCTGTTCGAGAATCGAACCAGGTATTCCCCGAAATAGCCGTTACCGATTAACCAAAAACTAAATTTACATAATTGCCCTCACCGGGAGCGAACTGAAAAAAATAATTCCTAAGTCTGAAAACGAGAAACATATATAAATACCTCTTCTGGGAATCGAACATGGTAACTTCAAACATTACCAAACCAAAAATAAAAACATTTTAGTGCCTAGCACGCGAATCGAACCCCGCACCGGAAATGCCCCAAACACCAATCAAACTAAAAAATTTCAAAAATTTTACTCACTGGGAATCGAACCGGAAGTTCATTGCCCCAGAACTGTATGTGCGAAACTTCGTATGCAAAAAAATTGCAACTGGAAGTGCATGTGCAAAAAATGCACTTTTCTGGAAAGTAGGCCACTCTTGAGAAAAAAGCCTTTTACATGTATAAAAAAAATGCACTTTCACCGGAAATGCATCACAGAAAATAAGTCACTGAGACATGCCGATATGTTATTCTTATGTGTGTGCATTAATCGCGAGACAAATAACGGAAATTTAGTTGTTAAATAAATTTGTATAGTTACATTTACTATTTAGTGGTACATTAATCACTATATGTGAGCATTTTGATACTTTTATTTAACATAAATTGAAATTTCCGGCAATGTACAAGTTTAACGGAATGTACAGATGAAATAATCCGATTTATTTCATGTGCTTATATTCTGGAAGTTATTAATTTTGTCTCCTCACTGTGCGAACACGTTACATAATGTTTGTACGGTACGTCTACTTTTATGGGCAGTTTTCTTTAATTTTCCATTATGGCGTAACCTAACTTTATAATCCGTTTGTCTCGCATTCAGGAAAAAAAGGATATCTTATGCCCTTCGTAACATATTTGACCAGACTTATTGCACAACAAAAACAATTCCGTTATTTTTGTGAGTAGCTAGCAACAGGCAGTAGGCAACACGCATAGGACCGCGCAAGGTGTAAATAAAAACTTAAATCAATAACACAAATAAGAAACCACTATAAAATATTTTCATATGTTAAAAAAAATTACTTAAAATAAGGTAACAGACTAACATTTGTTGGCGTTTTTAAAAGATTTTTTCCACATGTGTATTATGCCCCCGACATCAAAAAGAACTTATTGTTTTTGTTATAAATACATTTAAAAAAACCGTCTGGGTTGCAATTTATTTTTGTCTTGTTGCACTTACTAATTCTAACAATTCCACACGTTATGTTCGGTAATATAACTTTTTGGCCGTTTTATACACAACGGCACGAAACTTCTACAGGAATTGTGCGTCTCAACATATATGGCAATAATCGATAAATTTATGTATAATTTCAAGCTAACAACCCTGAAATGTTTTCACATGAGTGCAAAGAGAACTTACTAATGCCAAAAACCCCACCTCGCTAGTCCAACTTGTAAGAAACATAAATAGCTGTAAATTTTGGAGAGTCTGTACCTCATTTTCCTTACAGTAAAAATCAACGAAAAAAAAATTGTTGAATAAATTTATTGTGCCCCCAGATAGTTTTTCTCTTTCGATTAGAGTATACGCTGCGGATATTGCCCACTAAGCGAGGAATAATGTCCTGAAAATCTTGCAAGAATAACCGCAAACATTCAGTAGTACTAACAACAGAAAACAACAGGTTCTCCAGCATCCTGTATGGCTATTCAATCGGGATTCCTGTCTCAACACCAACCAACCTCCAAACCACACAGTAGTGGGGCCAGGGGCATCCTGGATATTTATTGACCCTGTGAGATTGATGTTGACCTTCACCAACTTACCTACTTTATTAACATACATTTTTGAAATTCAACCTAATGTAGAATATTCGACCTACTTTCGAAAATTTGACCTACTTTCGAAAATTTTACATACTTTCAAAAGTCAGACCTACCATGACATGGCCCAGATTTCACACATCCGGAGCAATGCACTTTTGGTTAGAATCCCAGGCATGGCAATTATTTTAACTTTAGAAAATTTTGAAAGTTGCACTTGGAAAGACTTCGTTCGATTCCCGAGCGGGATACGTAATTATTTTGAAAGGATTTTCGGAAATTCCAGGAAATTGCGCAACCACAAGATAGAACTTCGAGAGCTGCTCCATCGATGTGACCTCGCCGACATTCAGAGCTCGACTGACGTGATGCAGGTCGGTTGATGACGTGCAAGTACACCGATATGTCGTTGCCGGTATGTCTTTATGTATGTATGCTTAAACATTCCACGAATGTGGTGTCTTATATAACCGAAGACTGTAATAATTTAATTTGTAGACTACCGACTTCGATGCTCGTACAAGTTATACAATATTATTTTTTACTTGCTTTCCTGCTAAGGGTAATTTATATAATGCATTTATTGGCATATACATGCTTGGTGAACTATGGTTCCATTCCCAGGCGGAGTATGTGTGACATTTTGGTGGAAATACAGGGTTCGATTCCAGGACCGAGCATGTGTGAAGTAATTGAAGAATCTTGAAGACAGAGTGGCATAGGTCTTCACCCTTCGGTGTATTGCAGACGGATGAGCTGTGAGAGGAGTATGGGGAGCAGCATATATGTATTGAATCTGGTGCAAGAGTGCATAAGTTTTATTTTTACGGGAAGAGTGTGTTAAATATCGTTGGTGTATTGAGGTCAGTGACTGGGTGAGGGGAGAGCGGAAGGTATGTCGGGATCATGCTCACGACCATTAATTTGGGATGTCGGTAAGGGACTGTGTGAGGGGGGTGGAGGGTATGTCGGGAGTGGACATACGTCCATCCAGCTCGCTGTTTGGTGTAATACTGAGATTTACATATGTGTAGTGGCTATCGGCAAAGGTTCGGAAATGCATAATTCGAAAATTGTAATTAATAACTGTTTGAAAATAATGAAGTATATGTAATTACACTAGAACTGAATATATTACACGACATAAAGTCATTACCAAATACGCAACCAATGAAATAAATATATATTTAAAGACGACACACTTTAAATGCAAAGATACATGAATACAATTTTCCTTAATTTACACATCACATGCAACAAATACTGATTGAATCACACACGACAGACCTACGCATAAATGTAATTTACTATCCCATACTAAATATCATAAATTTATTCTAAAGACTTACCACGAATTATTCCTACAACACACAGACAACCACTCGTAACGAATGAAGCAAACTTCACACCCAACAAAGTAAAAATGTAATTAAATAATAATCAAGCACAAAGTAAGTTTAGAACACCCCCCCCCCCCTTCCAAGAACAAAGGATATAAACGTCAAATGCAACTAATACTGATTGAATTACAAATACGAATATCCTACGATGCACAGTGTAGGAGACACGACGAAATAACAGTTAAACACGACCAATTAAAAACACCCATCTACTTCCAATAATTCACAAGCAAGAAACGATTTACCCCAATTGCACGAAACACCTTATCACAAGCAATGTTTCAAATATGCACACCAAATAAAATAAAATATCAACCACGCACAAATTTGGTGTACCACTCTGTATAGCGCTTTTCCTTAGAAAAATTATTTTTTTTAAACAACATCACAATTTACTCAATTGTGACATGCAACACAAGAAAAATTATGTAACCACAATTACACTTAACATATAATCGTACTCAACCATACGTTCGAAATATAAATTAGTCATTCACAATGTCAGTTTATTAACATAACAATATAAACGTTTGTTAAAAACAACAACCCATATCAACACATGTAATGTGCATTCACGCATCCCACGTTAACTTCACTATCACATTGTGTGGCGTCCAGCCACGCCCATCCTCAGCGACTCGTTCCAGCCCGCTACACGGTTACACACAGCGCACGCATTTTCCGGTAATCGATGCTTACGAACCTAGTTAAATATATGGCGCCATGCAAGTATTACTGTGTTTCCTATCGTAGTGTATTTTAAGAATTAAAGCACAGTAGGACAGAGATGTCAGCTCCGCCCAGACTGCCCAACGGACAGCGTCCAGCCAGGACGAGCGCTCAGGAATAACTAAAAAATATTCCGTTAGAAGAGCGCTCATGAGCATTGTCCCACCCTCACTCACCTTGTCTCACTTCCTTATCAACACATAGGCTACGATCACCTATGGCGACGCCCAGCACGGGTCATTGCTCTCCATGGTTGAAAAACAAATTTATTTACGGAGGTCCGTTTTAGGCCTAACCAAATACAGAAACCCATACTCACTCCAAACGCCAGTAACCGCGTATGTCTGGATAAGGCCTTCAACTATTACTCCGACGAAAGTGTAAGCGCACAGGGAAATGCTGGCTCCAAATACTGCGCGTGCTGCGGGCTACCTACAAACACGTTTTGTTTTCTGAATACACATGCATAGAATACAACAAGTTTCAGAATACAATGTTTTAACGATTTACACAAACTGAATTAACTGATTTACTCAATAAGTGAGGGTACAGAGAATATTACATTTCTATTTTTAAATTTCAAATCAAATTACATATGCTTGATATAAGAAATTGAATACATTTTACATGTGTTTTTAAGACATAAGATGACCTGTCTGTATATAAAACATTGTTTATACTTTTACGATTCTTCGTAAGCAGAATTCTCTACTGTGTTAAATGTTTACAAATCTGCTTGAATGCTTGTGAAGGTGATATCATCGCAAACTGTCCTCGCAGCGAAAGAGTATTGCTTATGGATATGGAAATGCACTTGGCGGAGATGATACGGGATTTGTTGTGAGCACACTCGTTATGGTGTGTAATTGAACATTTATGTGTTAAGTCACACCAAAAAATTTATTCATTTCACTTATAACATATAAATTTAAAAATGTTTTCTTGTTCGTTATGTTGGAACACTTGTTTTTAAAATATATCTTAAAAAAGATTCCCCAAAATAAATTTCGTGTTCTCCATGGTAACCACAATTAGTCATTCATTTTAAATATTATTCAGTGAAATTTAAAATGTGTATATGTTTAACTCTGTATGCCAGCTAATGCAAATTTAATTTCTCTGTTGTATCACATATAATCCCTTCATATTACCACAAGATTAACTAAACGTTTTGAATACCATAATGACATTGTGATTTAAAATTAAACACTATTAAAGTTATGATCCTTGGCTGGTAAAGTAATACATTAGACTCAATTTTTTCTGTAAACTTTCATTCACTATTTTCTCTAAAATATATATTTTATAAAATTCCAGAATTACACTGTGTTTAGAGGTAAAGTAAATAAAACAAATATTCAGATTTAAATGCATTTTAAAATGTCCCATTTTTACAACAACCGCAATATTTACGCATGTATTACACAATCTTCTTAAGTTATTTATTTACATATACAAAATAAAGGAATCAACCATCATTATGTAACTGGAACACTCAGTTCTGTATTCAACTGAATTTACATTCACGCATTACACTTTGCGTGTTTGATAAAATATAATTGGTTTGGCAGAGAATTGTTGCTCCGGCACATGGAGGACGATGCTGAGGACATATAGTTGGTATTGTAGAGAGACGAAACCGAGGCTCTCACAAGTGTGAGATAATGTTGAAATCACAGCGGAGTTTAGATGTTGAAGCATTCCTTCCATGGTTGTTGGACTATCAGATTCCATTTCTGTTGTTGGGAGGCACTAGCTGGCACTTGATTGAATCACTCGTTGCACGTGATGCGGCAGGAAGTTTGACTAGCTTGCAGACAGATGACATTGAGACAGTTAACTAGCTCGCTGGTCATGTCGTGTCAGTTAACTAGCTCGCTTGAGTGAGAGGCGGGGGGTAAGTAAGGGGTGGAGGGACAAATTATTTTGTTTGCAATTTTATAGTGTCACCAAGGTAAAGTCGACATGCCAGCCGATTGAATTAAGTATTTATTGTCTAAACCCGATAACACCACTTTGGTCACGCGTTCGGTGTAGACTTCATGACCACGCGAACAGAACTGATATTGGGACCCCAGCACCTTGGTACTACGATCTAGGAAATCGCCATATTCCCCGTAATGGAGCGATAACCACACTTTAGGGTTTAGCCCTTCGCCTTTTGTATAAACTGATCATTCACAACAATGCTGGCTTAAAGTTTGTGCATAAACCAACAAAGTGTGTGATTATGCGGCCGGCATATCCATCCTTCATTATTCCAGTTATGTGTTTGTTCTAGCATGAGAATTCTTGTTGATTATCGAGCGCATGTTTTGACGTATAAACCATGCTTTTAAATCAGGGGTAATGACTTTATATACATTGTTACAAGTAATAAAATATATCAAACTATCGGTAATACAGTACAAAAAGTGCAAGGCTGCAGAAGAAATTTCTTACGCATATACTGACAGTGGAACTTATAAGATTAATTTTGAAATGTCTGCAGTGGCAACACCACTGTACAAAAGCTTGTTAAATATATATATATCATGTCGTACCACGACATGACTCTCATATCCCTTTCCCAGCGGACATTTTGCAAAGTTATTCTATATACGGAATTATTCATCAACTCAAAAAACTATTGCTCAAATTCGTCCACAGTCTGGGCACGTTTGACAATATTAAATTCGATGTACCGAGCTATCCATGCCTTCTCCTCAAAGCACAAAACGCGATGAACAGAGTCAAGCTTGGCGTTATACATCAAATACTGCCTTAGTGTTTCAATGTGTATAACATTATTTTTCCGTGGTACTAGTGTCAAAAATAGTTTTTCATGCTATACTTTCGGAGATGTACCAGTTACTGGAGCCAGAGACAGATCTGCTAGCGCATCATGGCATTCGTCCAGAAATGACAAATCCACTTCTGCAAAAAATCAAATGTAACCCTCATTTACCGTGTTCGCGAAATCTCACAATGAAAACACTTCAGACTCAACCCACTCAAAATTGGTAAAAGGAAGCTTGCATTTCATTGTGTAACTGTATAGACAGTTTACGTCAAAAAAACAAATGTATTTTGATAACACACTGGGGTCGTACACTTCACCCATGTAAACATTGTTAGCTTTGGCGTGCCATCTGGAAACCTGAGTAATGCTGCCCCTAACCCCATGTTCAACAGTTCTTGTCACGCACCTATCTTTGAAAATAAGGTATGACGTACATGGCTGTGTCAAGACCGTAATTAGCCAACTGTATGGTCCTGAAATTCCGAAACCATCTGCCAGCAAACAAGTGTCCACATATAAATATTGAATGGCATACTGCAACAAGTTTATGCAGTTGAAGGCATCCCAAGCAGCTTGGACATGAGTGTAACTTTCATCGCTAATTACTTCGTCTTTCATTACATTACGAAACTCGTTTTTTTGGTATGAGTGACGTACACATCAGGCTGTCTATCGACTTAACTAAGTCATAAGAAAACCTCCCTTCCTTTTTGCCAATTCAAATTGGGTACTGTCTAGAATCACTGAGTGCGTGATACTCAATTGCGAATGTTTCAAATTAGCTGCCAAAGTCTCCAGAAATGTGCTCATGAACCGGAATGTGTTAAAGAAACGCAATTGCAAGTATTTACCTTTTCCTTTCAAGTGAATCCCATAGGGAATATGTTGGTGAGAGATTTTAATTCCACGAACTGAAAGATCATCTGGGTTTTCGATTACCATGGTTCTGTTGGGTTGTGTGAAGCATCTCGGAGCCAAAGGCGTTATGAAAAAGTAAGCATTATAATTTTGCAGGTTGAAAAATACAGCAACAAGTTGTTTATTGAGCATTCTGAAGTTTAAATTTCATTGATTATGAGTACTTATCACAATAGTGAATGGTTTAAACATTCTCGGGAATTAAAAACCGGTGGTTTTTTTAACAAACAGGCGCTGTTTCATAATACAACGCTTTTCTTTCAGATAGTCTACAGCTTACTTGTGCGACGAATATAAACAAATAAATGGTTTTTATCATAGGAATAATAAGAAAAAAATTTTGAAGCAGATAGCAGGTGATGGGCACCTAGTAATGGAATAACAATCTCATTTTTATTGCAACGGTTAAAGGGCACACTTAATTTTTTTTACGTATGCTGTGACACGCATATAACACTTAATAAACATTATACACTATCAATGTAAAGCCACGAAGATTAATGCTAGTTGTCAACTTATCAATCGCGATCTGTTAGCGCGCCTGCGGGGGAGGATGAACCTCAAGTGATGACGTCACAGCAGTACGCGCAGGCATTCTATATAGTCAGTGTTGGCCTATCTGTGAATAAAAGTTGAATAGAAGTCTGAGCGACATCAGTTTGGGGATTTGATGTGTCAGATATAACCAGAGAGCGTTAAATTAAAAAGAATATAATAAAATATTAGGAGAACAATACACATTTAGAAGGTGGCAATACTAAGATGCATCAAAAGAAAGTGGATATTATGCTCGAATTTTCTCTAGTAAGGGAGTTTATTTTAACGAAGATGGTTCTTTTAGCAGATATATGAACATGGGGGCATTTGAATTAGTAGTTGCGATTTTGTAATAGTAAAGTCAAGGAATTTTATATGGTCGTTAAAGAAATAAACGCTTCAGATATAACTGAAATAAAACTATTGTTTATGCCAGTGTGCTTTGTAACATAACTTCTAGTAAAATTACTTATGATAACAAATACTCTGCAGTCTGATATTATTAATTGTGAAATATTTCCGTGGCTCACGTGTACAATCAAAAAATTATTTTAAGAACTGGAATCTAAAAATAATGCGCTTTAAAGTATATAAGCTAATACATTTTTAACTAATGACAGCTATTGATGCATTTTATGTTCGCATAACAACATATTATCAGATGTTTTAAAATATATTTCATAGTATTACCATATTGATCCATTTCTTTCATAACACCGAAAATTATCTAATGTGACCATGTTAAATTTGACATCTTAAATTTCCAGTTTCTGCTGCTCTTAGTCAGTGACTATTTGCAGTTTGTAAAATAAAGGAAATTATTTGAAATACAGAGATCAGCATTATATATAAAAACCGCTGCTCTAAATCGCTTAACATTTTAGGAAAATATATTTTAGATGTGCCTCTTCAAAAATTTAATTGTCTTAGGCCTGTATTATTAGTCGCTTATTTATATTTGCTGAACTTTTTATAATCTGAGCAACGTGTTATGCTGATATATTTGAAACATTACTATCGCCGACGATAATTACACTTATGATTTTGAACGCAATAATATAACATGATGTTAATACCTTTTATAGATTGCTAATGATTTTTCTTTGGTCAATGGTAGGTATATATTAACCAATACCAATTAAAACGTAATTTGTGAACAATATTCCTGTGACCTGTCCTGAGGATGAATCAGGTCACACAAGAAGGGGGATAAGAGTAATTAAATGGAATAGAGCACTCAAAACATAATATACTACTTTTATTCACTCAAAGTAATAATACAACATTTGACATAACTAGCACTCACCGTTACTTCTCAGTTATCAAGTAATCGGCAATATGATATCTTACATTACGACTAGGATTATGATAATTATAGTGCTCGTTGACTCAGAGGGAGTCTGAAGGGTTCCACGAAAATCCCTAACGCGTCACCACCTAAGGCGCCCTACTGGAATTATAATTACCTTGGTTATTCTCGTCGTCACCAACGTGCAAACCTCCTAGACGGAGGCATCGGCTGGAGTCGAAGTGGGACCACTTGCCTAGTGGTCCTCTCCGGGAGTCGTCCTGCAATCGTCTGGATTCAAGATCGCCGCAAGCCGCCGTCGCCCCAGACTTATGTAGGGGCCGCGCCCGGCCTCGTATCTTCCCTGCCGCGGGTGTTTTCTAATTAGCTCTCCGAGGTCACCATCCTGCGCTCCTGCGCATGGTCTGCCAGCCCTAGCTACTGGTGACCACGCCATGGCTCCCTGTTTTCACGATATTCATACGTTCCCCCATGAAAGTAAATAACCATCTGAAGAGTGGGAAGTGAGGCCGGGCCAGAGAAGAGGAGTTGGGCGGCTCAGCGGTGGAGGGTAGGCCCAGATGTCGTCAATAGAGGGTTGCGAGTTACCACTGGAGGAGGTCTCTGTTGTGCGCGGCAGACGGCAGGGTATTAAATTAACATTGTCGATCGCGCACTTATTTGAGTGGTTCACTAGGGCGCTCTCAGTCGCGAGGTTAGTAATAACGTTTACACTTTAACAAATGAAAGAACACTTTTAAAATCTGGATTATTTTATAGTATGGAAACTGTAATGGTTAATTTGAATATATTGTTTGGTAGTGAGTAAAATAAAATTATATCTTATACCTTAAATGAGCGAGTAAAGAATATTAAACATTTATTTTATGTACACTGTGCATTGAACCTCACTTAACTTGTGAGTAATAATGTTTCTTTTACACATAATTGAAAGATTTACATATTTCTATATTTGAAACTACAAAACGTAATTTACTGAAGAATATTATGTAGTTATCCTTCGATTATGCAGTTACTTGTACGTAACGACGTACGATTATGTATGTATATATATACACATACATATGGTAATAAACTTTACTTCTAAGATTATGTAAGTACAGAATTTATGTATCTATACTCTCTTTGGTTATCTAATAGTATATTATAGGTATACAGACATTTGAACTTTAACAGTGAAAATATTACGTCTTTATACATTTCTTTGAACTCTGATCATGTTTTGAAACGTAGTTATTTGCAATAGATATTTACAGCAATGTTAACAGCTTCAGTGCTAGGCTACGTTACTAATTTCAAGTGGTGTGCGCCGGCACAATAATGTTAAGTCACTATGATTTCGTGTAATCATGGAGTTGGAATGAAGGTGCGGTCGACTCCGTAAAATATATCTAAGATACCCCATAATTTACAAAAGTAAAATTCTTCGGCGCCGACCACGGAAGGAATTTGGGAAATTAGACTTTACGTACACGTTTTTATGATTTACACTCCACCATAGCACTTGTTGAAAACGAAACTAATGACTTTAAGTTCGTGAAACAGGAAATACACTGTGATGAAAACATTAAAATTTGATACATATAGTGTTCAAATAATTTGTCAGTCTTAGCTCTCAACATGTGCATGGAAGAAAATATTTTCTTATTGTAACAATTATTGACCACGCTAGGTTTGCGGTTAAGCGAACTTAAAATTTGATTTACAAATATTCACAGGTCTGACATGTCTTAAACTTATTTAATTTCAATCTAATATGACGTTTTCGTTGGGCGGTGATTGCCGCCTGTAATGTTCTCTAGCTGTTAATATTGGAATGAAACTGCAGCTGTCCTGACTGCTGAAGTAGGTACTCTATTTTCCATACTGCTATTCCTATTATGCAACACTTGTGCGAAAGCTAAAAGAGCAAGCTGTCGGCACAGCGCTCGTGTTGGTTGCTTGCTTACACTGTGTAACAGGTGAAAAATTTACTTACAGACCTGACGTGCTGGCTGGGGAACGTGGCTGCTTTTATCTTATATTATTAATGTGCATAAATGCCTTGTCACTCTATAAACATGAGCTATAATATGCTGCTGTAGGAAATTACTGCTAACTTTCATACCTTTATTAGCAATAACTTAGACAGCTTTTCCTAGCAAAATGGATATCTTAATTAAATTATAATAAAGTAATTCTATTGCTACCAATAACGCCACAATAAGTGAAGAGCTGGTGTAGTTGAAGTGCTCCTGTGACATAATAGAAAATACATAGTTAGACATTAAATTTTGCTCTCCTGACACATACTGTACCATTGGCAAGTTTTCGTGTACAATTTTCCACTCTGTGTTAAGGGTGACATTGATTGAATAGAAGGATATGCCTTTAGCCAAGGATAATTGAGTCGCCTCAAAATGTCTACCTTTTAGCCAATGAATTGGTATGATAGTGCAGGCGACTGCAGTTACAGGGATTTTAATATCGCTTACATGCGTGGCTTTAATTATCGTTACCTTGTTTATGGTGACTTTACAACCACATAGCACTTGCAATTTAATAGAGCCAATATCTGATCTGGGAATTGTCTGGCTAAGAGTTTTGTTTATGCATCTTAATGCTAGGTTGCCAGAGGGATATGTAATTTCGAAATAATGAGACTTCACAGCCGTAACCTGTACTTGACCGTTAGCAACACGTGTAAATTTGCAAAAAGTGTAAAATTTCTCAAGGTTTTGCAATTTAATTGCTTCTTTAAGGGAAGCTGGATTCTCTAGAGTGTTTTGATATAAGATACATACCCTGAAGCTGGTTCTGTTCAGCAGTCACATCCCTGGTAAGGTGAGTAAACATATCTATAGCTACTATATCTTTTGGCAAGTCAATTGTACAAGATCCATTTTTGTAGAGGTAAGGCGTTTGTACAGCCCTGAAAAATTGCCATGTAAACTGAGTACTTTGAAGTGGTACTTGAAGTTTTTTCATTATCTGAGTTGGCGAAAATGAACATTTTGTTATAGAAACAGAATAATAAATATATGTTTTACGAACAGGGGTACTGAGTTTAAGATTCATCTGATTATCTTTTGATTCAAACTTGACTAATTCTCTCGTTAAAAGTGACCTTAACACAGCTTGTAGCAGTAAAATGTTGTTCTTACATACCTGGATCTATGTGTTCAAGCTTATCTCATTTATTAAATTATTAATTAATCTTAAAATTATTCCTAATGTCATCTGACTTTGTACGTTTGAAAATTCAATTTCTTTTCTTTGAGAATTAAAATTTTATGATAGTGATTGAATTTGCTTTGAAATAGTATTGATTTTTACGTCGACCTGGTCTTTAATTTCCGTTACACTCTTAGTGGTGAGAATGGGATCATTAATTGAGTCTTTTACAGTATCCTCTATTTCTCTCATTCGTACTGCTACCATTTGTTCATTATATAATAAGGCTTTGAAGTGTCGCGTGGTCAATATGTCACAAAACTATGTTGCAACTAATCCAAGGAAGGTCAGGGAACGTTTATTTATCTGGAGAAGGGTTATTTCCGAAAGGAACTGGTTTACAATGTTTACAGGCATGGTTTTAAAATATCTTTGAGCTACTCGACGTTCCTGCAGACTATCGAGTTGCGAGTAGAACAGGCGATGTGGAACCATTCGTGGATGTTAGCCGGTGTCCGCGGTTCCTGCAGAGGCAGCGTAAATAGTAGTGACATGGTTTCTTCGTATTGAATCTTCGGCGTCAGCTTGGCGAAGAAGGCGCCGTGGTCTGTATTGTACAGCGGTTCCGACTGCGCTGGCGCTTCGAAACCCAAGATAAGTAGCAGGACACAGTGGATGGCCTGTTACATCTCGGAACTGAAATACCCTTGGCTCAGAAGTCCTCCATGCAACATAAAGAGGGGGGTTAAAAACTAACATTAGCGATTTTTAAATTCCTTGTGTTTACTGTCTCTTTTTTGTTTACCCCTCTCCTATGTATTTCCATGGAGATCGTGGAGGGACCCAGTATATCGACAATTTTATAAGGCCCTTGGTATTTAAAAGAGAACGCCTTATGTCTCGCGTGTGTGTTAACCTAAACTTATTGGCCTATTTGTTGCTCATGAAGTCGATGTTTGGTATCAAATATTCTTTTTTTTATTGCTGTTGAGAGGCAATCAAATTGACACGCGCTTCCTCCCGTATCTCTTTGAGACTTTCACACCAATCGTTCGTGCGGGGGGAATATAAATGGGTAATGACATGGGAGGGCTGGATTTCTTCGACCCCATGTAGAAGAAAGAAAGGGGTGAATATTGTGCTGCGGTTAATTGTCGTATTGTAATTAAATAATATGTACGAGACGTATTCGTCCCAGTGAGTAGGATCGTCGCTGGCACAAGAAGTTAAATGTTGAGATAAAACCTTATTAACTTGCTCCGTCAAACATTGCAAGCTTGATTATACGCCGTGGTCTGGAGTTTTTTTACTTGTAGTTTTCGTAGTAGTTCTGCCATCATTTCATTATTGAACGACGTTCCTCTGTCCGTTAGGATGGATTTCGGGTAAACAAATTCAAAACAATGCCCTTAACAAAATTAGCACAGGTTAACACGTCAATGGTTAGGAATGGGCGGGCTACTGCAAAACGGGTGGCCAACTCTGTCATGATTAGTACATATTTATTTCCGCATGCAGATGTCTGTATCGGGCCTTTGGCATCTATACTCCATGACTCGAGAAGAGGTGTAGGCGGTATAAATGTCATTTGACCTATAGGTTTTTGGTTAGGCGCTTTGATGTGTTGGCATGTGGGACATTTCTTTATATTCTCTTTCACATCCTTATTTATTGTGTCCCAATAAGAAGACTGACCAAAATGCCCCCCTTCCTAAGAGTGTATCGTGGTGGGCTGTGATTGTCTGAGGAACATAGTATTTAGGTACTAGTAACAGTTTGCGTTCTCCCGCGGGTAAACGTTGTTGCATAAAAATTTCTGCGTTCCTGGAAATAGCGTATCTTCTAGCGAGTCACCGATATTTCGGTGTAGCGTTGTCTGGGTCTATTAACACTACTTTCAGTTGCTGAATATGGGGGTCATTGGCGTATTCAGCTAAAAATGCCGACGTGAGTTGGTGAGTGGGAGGTACTAGGAATAGGTGTGACTCGTCATCGACTTAACACATTCCTTTTCGTGGAAGTAAACCGGAAGGTTAGAAACTTTCTTATTTTGATCATATGTTATTAGTATATAACATTTTAGTCTAGGATAAAGGCATGTGGTACTGATTTTATTTGTATGATTTTGCATAGTAACGGTCGTACTGACATTATATATTGTGGTTACCATTTTAGATATTGCCTGTAGAGGCAAATATTCCTCGTCAGTGATTAATTTAGCCACTCGCACCTTGTCTGTGCTGTGGACGTCGTGTTTAATTGTTTATTTGATCTTATTCCATTTATAAGTTATATATTTAGATATTGTGTTTCTGCTTTGTGTAACTTTATTCGGGTCTTGTAATATGGTTTCAGCTAAGGCTGTGTAAAATGAGGTACATTGTAAGAACTCACATTTGACCTTATATGTTACAGTGTTAACTGTGATGGTTGTAGTGTCAACTACACCTAATGTTGGTATGCGGCTCATCGCATCTTCAACCGTATTTAATTTACCTTTTACAATTTTAGCTTAAAAGTCATATTTCGTTGATGCAATGGCCATTTTCTGGATTCTTGCATCATGTTCAGCCATGAATTTGAGATATCGTAAGCTCGCATGACCCGTTTCTTTAATGAACTTGCGGCTTTAAAGATACTGTTTTAAAAAAATTACAAAATACTTAATGGCTGATAGCTCTTGCTCCATTGCTGACAATTTTTTTTTTTTCAAGTTGTGACAACTTTTTTGATGCGAAAGCAATGATTGTGTGCCCTTTGGTAGTGGGGTGTTCTTGAAACAATACTGCGCCTAGGGCTGTTTGTGATGCGTCGAATGCAAGTATGGTTCAGCGTGTATTATCAAATTTTAGCAAAAAGAGGTGGGTTAGTCAGTATTGTTTTAAGCTTTTGAATTGCAAGTTGTTAATTTTCCCCATTTAAATTGTACTGTCGCTTTCGTTAATTCCGTTAAAGGTCCAGCCAATTGGACGTACTTAAGTATATATCGCCTTAGATACGACGTAACGCGAAGAAATTTTCGAAGCTGTTTAAAATTCTTAGGCAGTACCATCTGTTGTGTTGTAGCAATTTTTTCTGGATCGGTTTGAATGACTTTGGCTATTACGCAGTGGCCTAAAATTTTTATTTCGTGTTGCGCAAAATTGCATTTCTTACTGTTAATTTTGACATTGAATTTTCTCAATTTGTCTCTGACCTATCGTATGTTTTCTAAATGCTCTGTGAACATATTTCAGATAATGAATATATCATCGATATATGCCCCCGTGGTATTCCGTCGTAATGGAATTCAGTGGTAGTGGTACACGGCTAGACTAGGATTGCTGTCTACCACTGATTACAACATTTTGGAAGTTACTAGGACTTGTAGCGAGGCCCATACACATATGGGCGTTCTTGTACAAACCGAGTCCACACTAAATGCTAGTTTATATATATCTACCTTGCGTACTGGTAGTGCGTAAAATCGGCTTAACATTTCAATGGATGTAATCTATTTGGAATTTTGTAGGGTGGTAATTATATCTTCTGTCCTATGTATGAGATATTGTACCTTTGTTAAGTGTTGATTGAGTTATCTAAAATCGGCGAGGAACCGGATACCTCCTTGACGTTTGGGGATGACTAAGCACGGTACTGCATAAACTGATTCCGTTGGGGTTATAATTCGAGAGTCGAACATTTGTTGTATTTGAAGTAAAACGTCTTCTAATTGTTTAGGATTTATCCTATACAGATGGGTGTGTATTGACTTATCTGTATTTAAGTCAAGTTTTATTACAAATGCTTTAGTTTCCGTGAGTTCATGAATCGAACCGATGAAACGGTGGCTGTATTATTCTAACACTTGTTTCATAGACTTTATTTGATGAGGTAGCATTTAAGGATTAATATTCCCCAGTGATCTGTCAGTTACATTATCATCTGTAGTAGTTATTTTATTAATGTGATACTCTGTGCAATTGCTATGGTTATAGGCAATTGAAGTTTTTTAATTATGAGAATTTCAAATATTTTATCATTGTTTGTGGCAAAAACAAACATGATATCTTTTGTTAAAACTAGGAAAAAGTCATAATGTTTATTAAAGTGGACTCCAAGAATTATATAATTTTAAACTATCAATTAATAATAATTCTTTATAAGATATGTGACCATGAATATTTATGTTGACTTTATTCTTAAATTGAGGTGCATCAAAATACTCAGTAGCACCTACTAGTGAAAATATTTCCTTAACTGGCTGTCGCTGGTCTTTACTTACTAACGTAGTCACCATGCAGGATTGAGAGCATCCTGTGTCTAGTAAGGCGTTATATATTTTCCCAGCAAGTCTCACAAGGACGTGCAGTGCTGATGTTTTCACATAACCCGTGCATTACTCGTCCTTGGTGACCGACGTAGGTTGTTTGCTTAATGAATCTCAGATTACGCTGACGCCTTTCATCACCGACACCTAGTTCGGTGTGGTTGTTGACAGTATTGTGTTTTCCCGGGCACGGTAAGTTAACTCTTGTTTCGCCAATCCGGAAACTTCGTTTGAATTTGCGAAACCGTACTACGATGTATGTTATTTACCCGATTTTGAGAATTTCTGGGAAATTCGTTGTTGCCTATTTGTGTTCTGTTAGAAAAATGGGGGGAGGGTTTAAAATACATTTTCTGTTGTGGTACAAAGTCTTTTCTTTGTAGCAAAAGGCTGATAATTTTGTGGATGATTATAGTTGAGGTATTTGTGCTGCGATTGAGATTTTGAGGTTATAGTTGCGTCTTTGGTTTTGTATCGCGAGATTCGTAATTTATCCGCAGTGAGTCTGTGTCAGATGTGTTTTGGTGCCCTAACATTGCCTGATTGTACCTAAATAGACCCAGTTCCGCTCTTTGAATATTAGTTGTCATGTCTTCAATAGTGTCGTTTTTGAGGCCAACGATCTTCTCTGCTATAGAGGTTAGCAGTGGGCGCCATACAATACCTATGAAGTCTGTATCGCTGACGTTTGGGTTGTACCTAGATCTGTAAAACATAAGTGTTTCTATTGTGCTTCTGAGCGCTCTCATTAAATTTCTGTTTGGTGATGTACCAAAGCTGTTTTAAATACTCTTTTGTCGCTGGTGTGGAGAATGTTGTTTTGAGCTTGTTTACTATACCTTGCCATGTTATTTCGCCCACATGTGTTTGTTGGTAATTGTCTAATGTATGTTTTGCTGACCCCTTTACATAATATTTTCACCTTTTTTTTATTTTTCGTCTTCATTCTAATTGTTGTGTTCAGCTGCATGAATGTTCTGTTCAAAAATTCTGTCCATTTTTCATTGACTTCCCCTGAAAATGTGGGTTTGGTTATCGGGTGTTGGACATTTATATTTAATGGTGGAGAGTTTGTCATGTTGGTAGTTTGTGGTGTGTCTTCTAGTGGTAATGCTAATTGCGAATTTTCGTAGATATTTTCTGAATTTTAAGTGTTAATAAGAACTGGTGTAAGTTTATGTGATGTATGTTGTCCAATGTTTTGGTGAGGGTAGGGTGGTGTTGCGAGTAAAAGGCAGCTGTTAGAAAGTTTTGTAATGAGGCTATGTGTGATGCGTGTGGAATGCGTATTAAACCAATCAATCAATTCAGGATTTTACTGTAATAGTTTCTCTGCAGAATCAATAAAGCATTGACATTTGTCGACTGTGTTTGTGTTGCACGCTAATACACTATCGACCAAAAAGTAATTGAGCACCCGTGCAGATAAGTAATTCAATACGTCAATTGACTTGTGTGGCCGCCATACGCTGCAGGCCGGAGTAGAACCAGTTGACAAGGAGATGGCATGAGGTACAGAGCTATTGGCAAGGGCGTGATGTGGGCTGCCATATCAGTGGGCTGTCTAGCCGGGCGATTGCACGGAAGGTAAACAGGACAAAATCAACGGTCGTATTCGCCCTGCATAAGTGGAAGATCGATAGGCATTGTGCCAATGCTGCACGTTGTGGGCGACCTCCAATCTCGACCGACAGAAATTGCAGAAACTTGAAATGTGAAGTTGTCATAAATAGGGCACAACCCATGGCTACCATCTGATAGAAGTTTCATGCAGGAACAGGAGTATCGGTTTTCGTTGGAAAATTTCGTGCAGACCCACCGACTTGAATATTTCGGAAGAGAAGCTGCACATAAGCCCCGTATTATGTAAAGCTATAAAGCTCGGCGACTCAGGTGGTGTTTGGACCATCGAAACTGCACACCGGAGCAGTGGAAATCGGTTTTGTGGAGTGATGAGTCGAGGTTTACATTATTCCGGTTCGATGGAGGTGTATGGGTGTGGCGTCTACCCGGTGAACGGCATCTGCTGCAGTGTATATTAACAACTAGGAAATTCGGTGGTGGTGGTGGTGGTGGAGTAATAGTGTGAAGCTGTTTCACAGCCTTCAACGTAGGACAGCTGGTGTTTGTCAGTGGTAGCATGAAGACAGAGGCATATTGTGACATACTGGATAATGAAATGCTCCCAATATTGTGGCATTTTAACGGAATGGACCAGTGTTACTTCCAGGATGACAATGCCAGGTGCCATGTTCCAGGGGCTACTATGTCGTGGTAAGCCGACAACAATGTTCGCCTATTGGACTGGCCCACCCAGAGCCCTGACCTCAACCCTATAGAGCCTCTTTGGGACGAATTGGATCGCCAGGTGAGGGCTCGTCAGGTGAGGCCAATATCCCTTGCTCAACTCATGGAATGGTTGCAAGAGGAATGGCGACGAATCCCCATAGATATCCTGCAAATATTCATAGAGAGCATACCAGACAGGGTGGCTGCTGTTATAGCAGCAAGAGGTGGCCCTACGAGATTCTAACGGGCTGACAACTACCGAGAAAACATTGTGGACAGGGTCCCCAATTACTTTTTGGTCAATAATGTAGTTACTTTTATGTTCCTGACAAATCAATAGTTGCGTGTTTTATTATGTTCCTAGCCGTATTTAAAAACGAAGAGGTATGTTTATCCGTCATAAATCCTGTTGTGTTGTCTGTCACCGAAACTGGTGGTTTTAATTACTAGCATGCACACGCATAAGCTGGCTTTAGAGACTAGTATTTCCATACTGCGCAAGCACTCGTGGAAATTTTTATTTTGCAACGATCAAAACAGTCCGAAATGTGGCCATGATTTAACATGCATTACTTTTTAACCAAGCAGAAGCTCACACACACTCTTACTACACAAGAATGGGCGCCTTGTTCTGATGAGGAAAGTGCAAAGCGGCTATTTGTGCCCGTGCGCGCTGGCGTGGATGTAATTCACTGACTAGCGTAACTCCTCGTGGCTTTGAATGACTGGGACAAGTTTACAATGTTACTTCTGTTTACTATCGTTGTAGCCAGGTTACACAATGCACTGGCCTTAATTTTCTGACAGGGTGTGAAACCCTGGGTAGTGGGGGTTATGAGGCGTTTCCGTATGCTGATTTTAATCGGAATAGGAATGCAATGAAGTGAAATGTGAGGAATGAAACTCCGTTTCCTCCACGCTTGCTGTCACTGGAATTTAATTATTATAACCTGCACAATTTTGGAATGGAATGCAACCTTGTTGTTCGGTGGAAGTGGTACACGGCTAGACTAGGATTGCAGTCTACCAGTGATTACTTTAATTTACTTTTTAGCTGTGAGTTCACTTAAGGGGGAGGTTGGAAGCTCCTGCTGCTTCCACCATTTGCTGTGACCTGTCCTAAAGATGAATCAGGTCACGCAAGAAGGGGTTTAATAGTAACTAGATGGAATATAGCACTCAATACATAAAATATTACTTTTATTCACTCACAGCGTTACTTTTCAGTTATCAAGTAATCGGTAATATAATTTCTTACTTTACGAATAGGATTAATATAAATATAGCCAACGTGCAGACCTCCTCGACAGTGGCTGTGGCTGGAGTCGAAGTCGGACCACAGGCCTGGTGGTCCTCTTCGGGAGTCGTCCTTCAGTCGTCTGGATTCAATATGGCCGCGAGCCACCATCGCCCCAGGCTTATATAGGGTCGCGCCCGACCTCAACATCACCCGGGCCGGGAGATTGGGGGGGTGGGGGGGGAGCGTTTCTAAACAGCCGGGCTGGTTCCCCGAGGTCACACCATCCTGCACTTCTGCGCTTCGTCTGCCAGCCCTGGCTACTTGTCTTGCGACTACACCAATATGATCATCACATAGAAATGTTTTAAAACTGGATTAACTATTTTATTCCAGAAATAACAATTTGGTATTTTGCAGTTTTTTGGTATTAGCAATGCGAGTCTCAGGTATATTCCGCCATATATTATTGAAGCAATATTATTTTACTGTTAGGAGAGATGCAAAATGAAAATAAGCTTCATAAATTACCGTCTTATCGAATATTCAATAAAATGACGTGGTTCCTCTAAGATATCGATCACATCAATAAAGTGGACAAAATTATAAATGTAACTAAAATAACCGGCAATAAATATTTCAAAATCTAAATACACTAATTTTTATTTGGTTATAAGTTCAAAGACCACTAAATACAGTCTCAATCGGATGGATATGTCCTTGTCGTGGGCTTCTATTCTCAACATTATGTTATTTACTGTGGGTACTAAAGTAGGTAGTACGGTTTGACGCCAATCAAAGAAATCAAGACTGAGCAGCTCAATGTTTTATAAGTAAGTGTTCAATTTACAAATCATATGAAGTTTAATTTATTTTGTTCCATACTGCAGTAAAAGCCATAGTTTATTAGTATCAGTCTCCTCAACACCAAGTTGGTTTAATTTGCGGTTATTTCGCTTCACTCGTATACGTTAAGCTTAAGCTTCGACCGGTAGCCTGGGTGTTGAATATTTAATGAAAATATCACCACTCTCTGATTCTGGTGTATTTTTTCTGTTAGCTAGGAAAAAATAAATTCCCAAATGAATAATTCCTGTAGACAATGCAAAATATGTGTTTTGTTTATCGAATAAGCTTTATAACCTTCAATGTTTATTAATCATTGGAATGTACCTGATGCACATTATAGTACAATGACACTTTCGAGCATGCTCCTCCAGGACCCTGTCAGAAAATTTTCAAGATAAAGAGTGTTTTAGCCATTTTTTGCTAAATGCAAACACATTCTTAAATAAGTTTTCGGTCCACACTTCTCAACATAGTAGCATTCAGATGGACACGTGTTTGGATTAGCATTTTCATTAAATACTACAATACATAGTACAGGTCACGGTTTGGGAAGGTCCAAGTCTAAAAAACGATACACATATCTTTAACAGGCAATGGAGTGCCTTTCTTCTAAAATCAGTTTGAGATATCAACAAAAATCAGCTACAAGTAGTTATCGACGTTATATATAAAGCCTTATATCATGGTTAAAAAAAATAGTTTTAATTGGGTGGAGAGCAAGAGGAGATATGACGCGACTACGGTTCTCGAGTTCTTGAATATTTTTAATAACGGAAGTAGATGAGGCAAGTTGTACGACGTCCGTAGTGCGTTGATAAACATTTAATATAACACCCGAGAGCACTTTAAAAACATTTTGAACGGAGGTCTTGAAGAGTATGGGTGAAAGAGGGTGCCCAGGAGGGGCGGATGGAGAAGCGGAGCGGAGAGCGTCAGCTTGTCTCGACAGCAAATAATGGAAAATGTAGAGCAAAGGCGCCTGGCGGGGTCCCATGCTAGTAGCAGTGCTACAGTCTTCGTGTTGCGCGCAACTTTCCTTCCAAGTTTGTTTCCTTGTTGGCCGTGCGAAGGACAGCGCAACACGGCCCACATGATAGCGTGCCAGCGCTGACGAAGAAAAATCACCGCGGGACGCACTCCACGGAGGGCAACTTGTTATTGTCCGCGGCAATTTCCCCGTCGCTATAAAATTTCTTCTATATAACTTTGAAGAATCAGCTTAACTCGGCAGCTTCGCAGATTGATGCTTTTACTTGCTGTCGTGGAAACCGAGTCAAGTAATGATATTTATTTTGCTGTCGTTAAAAATCTCAGTTCATCTCTGTTATATTCTTTAAAACAATATAGAGTTCCGAAGGTGATGTAGCATTCTCCTGTTAATAACAGAAAATGGCAATCTGCCGGTTGTACCCGGCTTCTGAAAGGGATGAGAGGAAACCAATGCTAATAGTAGCCGATTGTCCACTGATACGTCGTTCCGTAGCTCTAAATGTGTGAGGTGAGAGAAGAGTTTAGATATAGCAGCGGATCGAAGACGGAGGAAGAAAACGGAAGTACGCCGAGAAAAGTGCCTATTGTACGCCGGCATCCTCCATACCACCCAAATAAGAATTCTCGTCCTGAAATTTTCCCTCCCGTTCACTAGCCTCAGAAATTGCACTGGATAACTTACAGTTGAATGACTTATGACTTTTACACCGAGCTCAGTTATAGTCGACAATTAGTAATTATTTTTTGAAATTTTTCATTCAGCTGTCAATACTTGTGGAAATGTACAACACACGAAGTGAAGGAATTTAACGAAAGTAGGGGGCTCAGTGCGGTAGTGAACAAAATTTATTTAAAAATGGCGGCGATGCAGTTGTACTTTCCCCTCCCCTACACTCTGGTGCACTAGTAACATGCAGGTTCATGTGTATGATCAAATGAAATTTTGATTTAAATGAATCTGCATGTAAAATTTAATGACAATTGCAGTTGCATGTGAACTTCCTCCACCCCCTCCCTCCAACAATTTGTGAGTGTCCACATAATCGAGGGAGAGTTTTGCCAGCCATAGTGGGTTCGATGGCCGCCAGGCTGGAGTTAGAGCGACCGGTGCTTGGTTTGATGCTTGTTGAGGGTATTTATATATATTATATTTATGCATTTGTGCAATGAGCAATGAGAGTAAGTACATGTGTTGTCCGGTCCGGAGTTGGAAGCAGACTGAGGATGGATGGGGTGGTGAGGCCTTGTCTGATCGGGAACTGAAGGCAGATGGAGGGGAAATGCATTTAGGAGGTGGGTGAGGTAGGGGGATGCAATTGTGTAGAATGTGTTAATAGATCATTGAATCATGAATCGAATATACATTTCAATTATTTAAATTATATAATAAGAATATTGAAAAATGTTGTTACGTGCAATTGAATGTGCAGAGAGAGAGAGAGAGAGAGAGAGAGAGAGAGAGAGAGAGAGAGAGAGGGGGGGGGGTACACCCTCGTGTATCCAACAATGAATAATGCATTGATTATTTAATGTAAGACTGGCATGTGCAGAGAGAATACACAACAATTACACAAATATAAGATGTATTTGCACATCCATTCCCTAGCACAGGTCGAGCTCGACTGATGACTTATACTCCCAGCACCATATTGGCAAGAGCTAAGGTTTCAGCATTATTCCTTTCACAGAGCATACGATATTAAAACGGCAGCCATAATATAATGTGTTTAATATATAAAAGGTGCAAATTTATTTTGAAAATGTTCAGTTTATGTTTCGAAGTTGTAGAGTTCAGATCGTGGAGCTGCGGAATTAGTGTGACGAAGTCAACCTATCTCGCATAATTAGAATTATATAAGTATTGGGTGTACAACGAGTGTGTGCAGTCAGTGTTACACACTCTGTGGTTAATTGGATCATTTGATGACTGCATTTTTCAAGAAGTGGATATCTGCGTGCATAGCTGAGGCCTGCCTTTTCCGGGGAAGTGGCGAGCGATGACAGGAGAAAGTACGTGCGGCTGGCAGTAGGACAACAACTCAGGTGGGGTTCCTCTCCCCAATATCTGCAGCCTTTCTCTTCACGCCAAGGGAATACCGATCTGACTCTCGCAAGCTGTGCCTTTGCACCTCTCGATAACTTCAAAACTGCACATTGCAAGGTAATATTGATATGAATCATGGGTATTACTGTTCCAATTGCGTTCTTGAGAGCACAAGTGTTTTTAATGCTATTTCAGCATTTAGAAGATCAAAATCTCTACTTATTTTAGACATTCGGACAGAGTTAGCAGTTCTGCCTAAAGAATCTTTAATATTATATGTTCTACACAAAATTAAATATACGTCCTTTCCTTTCCTAATATATATGAGTGGGGGGAGGTGATGCTGACATTGTTCGCTATTTGCCCTGTATGGACAGTCAACCTCGCACACCTGCATTTAAAACTGATGATAAACAACAACACATGACCTGGGATTGCATGCTTAGTAAAATTTGCCGGATAATTGAAGCAGCTAGAGGATTTGGTGTGATTGCAACTGATTTAGGGATTGACGAGGTGGATTCTCAGGCTTCAACAGTTACAGTGAAACGTAAAAAACATTTGCTAGTGCAAAAAGTGAGTATGTTTTACTTGGAGAAACAATATAAGTTTCCATTGAGGGTTTCCATGATAATTATAACAAGTCATTTATATTTTAATAGTTTCAATGTGTTATTCTTGCGGTAGCAAAAAATAAATAAAAATCTTATGTTTTAGTCCTCCCTATGAGTGGAGTGCATTATCTTCACATTTGAAGTCTATGTATAGACATCAGACATAAGAGCATCATAACCTTAAATGGATTTTGGGTCTATTGCTTAATCTGACAGATCCAGCAAATAGATAATTTAACTGTCCGAGACATTTTCATCTATATGCTAGGCAACTCTCAAAAGGAAATAATGAAATCCTTAACTAAATCTGAGATCATTAATATCGGGAAGAACTTTGACATTCCGAACTTCATGTCATTAGTTGAAGAGTTTAATGTAAATGACAAGCTCGAACACTTTATTTTACTGCCATTGTAAAAGCGAATCATTAACAGCTTTTATTTATATTAATCCAACCTACGTCTTTAGTTGTAATCTAACAAAAGCATATTCATTTGTGATGTATAAATTCACTTGTGTTGTCTCATAAGAAAAAGCTGTTATGTTGTTTGTACGAGCAAAAATGATAGGTTATTAAAAAAACTCATGTATAAAATTTCATGTAAAACAATGTTTGATTGTAAGTTGAAAAATGTAAATACAATATTTTGAAATATAGCAAAATCACTGTATTGTAAGTGAAACTATGTAAATAAAACATGTTAAATATACGAAATACACTGTATTGTACAAACAATTATGTAAAAATAAACATGTGATATTTATCATTGTAAAAAAATGTAATTAAGATAAGATTTACATAAATATATTGGTTTTTCAGGAAATAATAACTCACCTTGAAAACACAACGAATATTATATTTATTAAAACAAAATAAGAAATTTACACACAATACCATACAAGTGCTTTCATACACATTTTAAAAATCAAAATATGTTATTCTTTCATTTAAGACAGTCTTGCAGGTCTATGCACTAATAAAAAAAAAACCTAAATGACTAACATATGAATACCTGCAATTGGACGTGTTACATTTTCTATATTATAATAACTCATTTAATAAATATAAAAAATATTAACTACAAAATTAATTGAAAAAAACTAACTTATTATAAAACTTCTAATTGTATGTGATACTTATAAAAGAACTAATTAAGGTTGAATTTGAAATTCACTGTAAAATATTTAACCAAAAATTAATTTATAATTATTTGCATATAAGGATTGATAGGAAACACATTTGAATACAAAGTTAGGTAAACTATCAATGTTTTGCTTAAAATTCTACCCTGTTTTCAGATTCACGAATAAATTGCCGCATCGTGTTTCTTTCTCTCTGACACTGATACCTTAAACAACGTCTCTGCTTCGGAGGTCGGTAAGGTACCACATCCCTGACCTCCGGTGGACTATACAAAATATCTGACACGTCAAATTTCAATTACTTAACTAATTCATATCGCACAGGAGAATAATTAGTTTCCTCCATATTGGCGGAGGCGACTGCTTCAGGGGGTGGCTGCAATGAGGGTTGAGCAACGGGAACACATAAATACTTCGAATTCTCTGGGCTGACGAAAGTGTTACGAGGCGGCGGGCTGACGCTGACGTCTGCTTCAGGGAGGCAACAGCGAGTAGGTATGTCCCACACCCCTCTGTTGATAATGCTGGAGCCGCCTGCAGCGGGTCCCGAGGACGCAGATATCGTTGTTCCTCTGTTGATGTCCCTCATACCTGAATGTCCAGATTTGGAACCCCTTGAGGTGACAGTCTTTTTAGCTCGACGCACGCTGAGATCGAGTGCTTCCTCTTGAACACAACATTCTCCCGCTCGCTGATCCGAAACTTCGCACTATTCAACCTACGATGGTGTCCCATTACACGTAACGTATTCCCACTGAAGAATTTGCTCCTTAATTGCTTTAGTTGAAATATTGTTAAAAATCACTTCCAAATAAATCCCTTCTTTCCCCACACTTTCTATTACTTGCGAGATTTTTATAAACTAACTTACTACCATTAACATGAGTTGTAAATAGCAAATTGATAACTGCAAACATCTCTATTTTTATGAGTGTATTTCGAAAACACTTTACCTGACGGAAAAGGGGGGACCCAGATAAAATATCCCTTTTGAAAAACTTTCCAGAATGAATACGGGAAGACCTTTTTACGTCTCGACAATCGTGAACGGAAATGTAAGTATTTTGTAATGAAGATGTGCAGTTGTCGCCAACTATACTTTATTTATATTGATACAAATTATTTCCGAACTGCAGTAACGTAGTTTTTACAAGAGGGAAACACAATAATCAGTCAAAAATTGGTATTGGTCCTTCGCATTTAGTAATGTCCCGCTGACCATTGCCACAAGCTTTTAAGTAGGGAAAACAGGGGAGTTCCAAATAAAACTGTTTGCGTCATCAATAGATATTCCTTAAAATTCATAACAATATAGTTACTTCAAACTTTTGATACTCTTGCTTCCTTCCCAAATGGCTAGAGTTCAAGGAAACCCCTTTCATTGAACCATACCCATATGCATTTTTCTTTTTATATAAAGTAATTTAAACCAAGAGTAGTAAATTTCCTTGTTGGATAATTAATCCTCTTGGGAACATGCAATTCTTGTGCAAGCTTACTGATCTTCATTTATAATAAATACAACCATCCTTGATTAAGTCCTGTATAATTTAAAAAAAAATTGTCCGTATGTGAATTATTCTTGACCTGTTTTGAAGCTAAAAGTGATTTTTAACGTGTAACTAATTCATTTGCGTTGTCCCAAAATATATGGGAAATATTATCGCCATCTTCATCTTTAAAAATCCATACACCAACGAACTCCCTCAATAAATGTTATTTTGGTGATCTTCATAAATACTGCTTAAGCGAAAATAGGCGTTTGTTTGTTTTACAAGCTGTCTATATTTCTCAAGGTCAGAGCCAGACAGAATATCCATTTGGGATTTATTAAAATAATTATTCAACCATTCCTTGGCTTGCATCAATTACATTTTTGCTTGACTACAGGATTGTTCAAATAGGTAAAACAATGTTAATTCAAGTGAATTTACTACCACCAAGCCAAACATACATACAATTCTCTTTTCAGGTACATTAATATTCATTTGACAATATTAAAAGGACACAACAAATGGCGCTAACTTTCATTTAACCAAACTGCATGAACAACAAAATATTAAAAACCCTTTAAAAAATCTTTATAACGTAGCCTTCAAATTCAAATTGATACAAATAACTACAATTATAATACCTTTCGATACATCATAAAAGGAAATGTGCCAACAATGCACGGTTAACACACCTAGAATTTCTATATAATTAAAATTACAATTAAATGGTAAATCACAGGAATGCAATGGTGCTAAAGACAATAACATGAAAAGTAACTTGAAAGGTTGAATTATTTATATCAGTAATCAAGATGGTTTAAACAATCAAAATATAATTAACGTGGTGTTATGACATCAATAACAAACCATTCTCGGTTATTAAATATCATTTCAAGGCAAAAATTTTAATACCAACGTGTCCAGAGACAAGTTAAATTAAAATCACCATTAAATGGCACAATATTTAAAACACATTAATGCCTTCAAATATTATTCCGGCATTTTTTTAAACATATTATTTTTAAATCGCTTATGCAAGTGAACTCTATGCACTCAGTGTCACATTGGGGGAAATTACACTGGATTAACGGGCGACACCAAGTCATCATTGATCCCTTTTGTCAGATGGGCTGGCGTGCTACTAACGCATTAAAATATATATTAATAAACATTATGACAATTCAAGCAAAAAATCAAATAATGGCACATTATTGAAAATAATTTACCCTCTCTACACGTGATGGACAACAGTCGGACGTAACGAAACTGACTGGGCATAGAGTAAAGTAAACTGGGGCGGCACCATTACAGAGTAGCATGAATACAGACAAATTTCTACACATAATATATTAAATCGAAAATGAATTTCTACCATGCAGCCAAAACACAATTATAAATACTGTATTAAACTGCACACCCACATTTAACCTTACCACTGTTCCTATGTAGCATATTCTTAACTACCAAAGTAACAGCCCAGAACAGTAACATAAACATATAGCCCGCAACTCACCTAACTCAGTCCCCACTCGTCGGCTTACAAAATTGCATTATAATTGAAATCCAAAACTTTACAGACTTCAAGGCCGACTGTATTTTCATGCTGGAAAGCGCTGTACACATGGAGTCAAATATAATCAGAGCTCATGGCAGCTTAACATAACAACGACGATGGGCGATGTACACAGGTGACAAGTAGATGTTCCTCCGACATAGGCCGATCAGCAAGTACGAAATGGGCCCGTTACAATAAATGTGTTCAACGTCGAGAAGGAGGGGGATTTTAGAGCGAAATGGTGGTAGAAGGGAGGAGGAAATCCGAAAAACCAGAGAGTATACAATAGCGGCGCTTCGCGCAGCAGTCGTTTAAATAATTAGTGCACAACAGTGCTGCTGCACCATGCAACCTTCAGCCTAAAGTTCCTCATACCAAAAGTTCAATTATTCAAAAGTACCCTGGCAGCCACTACAGATATCTTCAGCAATACACAGTTAAACATCACGCATTCGAAGATACAGAAGAAACGTTGAAGGTAGGAGACTTCAGTACAATTTCAGAATTAAGAAGTATACACACGGGCAACAATCACAATATATTTGTCTCTTGCTAGATACTATGACGAAGAGGTCCACCCTGGGATGGTCATTCAGTGGGCTATCAGGAAAACCTAGCGCCAGATTACGGCTACTTCACGAGTGCTCTTCGAGTGAAGAATGGCGGGAATGCAGCAGGAGGGGGGAAGTACCGCAAAGGGGAGCCGGTCGCGCAACACCACCAGCCAGAACACAGGAATCCTCTCATCTCAGGAAGCGATGGGCTGCAGTCTCGTCCAGCTCGGGGGGATGAAAGTTAAAACCAAAAATAGGGGAGAATTAGGGGTGTTCAAACAACAAACTCAAAAGAAGGGAAAAGGGACAATAACATAAAGGTATACATATTAACAATTAAACAAAAAAGGATTACAACACACTATAGTAGGCCAATTCAACTAGGTCTAGGAGTATAACACCTCAGTAAGCACACGGGTGCCTTCCTAAACAATTCGCCAGACGAAGCGGAAACCAAATGTACTGTTTTCAAGCCTAATTTTTTGTGGATTTGAAATGGACCCACAATTTTTGGAATTATTTTACTCTAAATGTCACTTCCCATATCAGTGAGATGATATCTTAGGAGTAGTAGGAAAAAGGGTTTTGACGCACAAGGGTGTAGGAGTAGGAGCTAGGAGCCGGCTACCGCCATGTTGTAACGTCATCCGTCCGCCATACTAAAGAACATTAAAAAAAATATAAAAAAATTCCTTAAAAAAACTCCAAAAATATTTGGATAAATTCGAAAATATTTATTTTCTAAAATTATTAAACACTATTAAAAGTTATTAAAAATTATTTAAATCATCTTTAGAAAATTCCAAACTTTTCCAGAACAGCTGACAGGGATCAGCGACCCAGATGACCGTGGGGGCAGGTAACCGGGATCAGGAGAATTGGCAATGGCCTTTGCTTTTTGACCCTAAAATGGAAAAAAATTAAATAATTCAAAACATTAAAAATAAATAAAACTAAATGAAAAATCACAAAAACGGAATAAAAATGTGTAATAAAAATAAATAAAATCTTATTAAAAGTGTATTATTTAATTTCATAATTTCGAAGGTCACCCCAGAACCACCATAATTCATTTTCGTTTCATCCCTAGCGGACGACTGTCTCGCTAACCCCCACTCCCCTCATAAATATACATTTTTTCTCTTGATTTTTTGGTTCGTCATTTGTTTATACATTACTGGTGGCTACCATCTTGGTAGGCAACCGCCATCTTGAAGGACATCACCCATCTGCCATATTAGATGCAGACTAGCTCAACCCAGACCCCACGACCTTGATTGACCTTGAAAACCAAAACCAGAGAAAATCTACATAAAAACCAACAAGCGTGATCTATTACATACTACCAACGCCATATTAGGTGCAGACTACCTCAATATTGAAACCATGACCTTGAATTACCATGAAAAAAAAAATCGAGAAAACTCCATAAAAGTTAGCAACCATAATACAGTACAGACTACTACGGCCATATTGGATGCAGACTACCTTTACCATGACTCTAAAACTCTGAATGACCTTGCAAACAATAGCTCGAGAATAAAAGTTGTAAAAGTTAGTATGCCGGAGGCCAAGCCAGCTGTCGGTCCTTATATTTATAGGCATAAAAACCTGTAAGATTCCACCCTTTAAAAAATTGTTTCCAATCGGTGGTATACATACAAGCATGATGCGTGATTTTGACTTCATGTATACTTTATTAAATATATATTTGCCATAAAAACATTTATGCTGCATAATTATAAAAATAATTGTTTTTATTATTTATATATAAATATACATATAGGAAAATAGTACATTTAACAATACATTTTTTATTATATTTATCCCTTCTGAAAAATTTCAATATTTTTCAAAATATACATGTCCCAATACATGCAACTTTGTTGTAGGTTACATATACATCTCGCTATTCACACACGTGTTGTCCTTGTGTGACAATATAGTGACACTTACTACACCGACACACTGTGCAGGACAGGCTATATAAGTAACTACACTTTTGAGGACATGTACCTTAGTCACAAGAGACCTACTTGCAGCAAACCAGATGCCAAGGTACTGATGAAAAATGAATTTCACCTTTACAGGTTTTTGCATGTCTAAGTAAATTGTCGCTACGGCTGAACTGCGTACCACACTTGTCACACAAATATGAAAGGTGAAATGGAATTTAACACAATTACAGCGCTCATGTCATCGTACATTGCGGTCAGCAGTAAACGTCTTATCACAAAAGTGACCCTGATGACGATGTAGTGACTCAGACAGAGACTCAGGCAGGTCTATTGGAAATGTACGTGTTGGAGCTAAAGAATTAGATAATATCAGCAATGGTGAGCCTAAAAGTTCGATATCTCCAATGAAGATTTCGTTGATATAACTGCTGAAGAATTCGTTGGTACTGTACAATCTGTACGTCATAGTGCATGCTGGTAGTGATGTAGGTGTTACAGCTGAAGAAGTCGATGGCAACATACCGATATGAAACGATGGTACTGCACTAGTGGAAGTAGATGTTGCTAGTGACTAGCCATTACAGCTCAAGTAGTTGATGGCGAGAAACCAATGGTGGACAATATCCACTCATTTTTAACAAAACGAGCCATGGATGAGTTGAGGTATTGGTCAGCCTAGATTGTCCACCTTTCACGACAGCCGCTGTCAAACTGCACCCTTCAGATGACCTCCCTACCGCTTATATACTAATATGCAATCCCTATGACGCCATATAGACTTTGAACGAATCGTATTGCACCATTACTACATTGTGCAAACATCGATCAGATAATCATCGGCCAGTCAATCACCAAGTTATCACGTGATTTAAGCTGACCTATCACATGAGGTGTAGCAGGTGGAACAGCTCCAGATTGATTGAAAGATTCTTATTGGGATTGGGATTGAGGCAGTGGTGTTGGTGGCGGTAGTATAGTGGTGGTGGTGTTTCTTTGACCAAGAATACACGCAGGTATTATCATATATATAATATGACTATACACAACTATGTATTTATATCAGATAGGATTATAAATACTATTGTATAATAATATAAATATATAATTATAAAAAATATGTTAATCTATAATTATGTTTATATATATAACTTTGTGCACATATATATGTAAATATAAAGTTACTTTCAATTTAATATATATTTTAAGGTATAGGTATATAAGTATGCACATATAAAATTATTTTCAATTTAATTTGTGTGTATAGATATATAATTATGATAATATAATATAATTTTCAATTTAATTTAGATAGAATTATGTACATATGACTATGTCAATTAAAAACTATTTTTATTTAATTTATATATCAGCAAGTACGACCTTATTGGTGTAGGTATATAAATAAGTATATAAACAATTTTTTCAATTTACATTATTCCAAATTATTTACATATAACTTTGGAAACAAAATTAATTTTAATGTCAGTATATAAATATGTACATATAATATAGGGAATATACAATTAATTAAATCTCAATATATATGAAGGATATATAAATACGGTCACATAAAATTATTTTTAATGTCTATATATTAGTAGGTATATATCAATATGGGTATATATAATTAATTCAAATTTATATAATTACATGTATACATATCTCTGGAAGCATACTTAAATAATATAGTGTTATGATAGTAACTGCATAAATTCTTGTTCGAACCACGACTGCTACCGCCACCATCATCACCTCCACCGCCACCACCACCACCGCCACTGCTGCATTCCTAATACCAATCCCAATCCCAGTCTTTCTATCAATCTTTAGCTGTTCCACATGCTACATACCACGTGATTAACCAGCTGCAATCACGCGACAACTCGGTGATTGGCTGGTCGATGATTTGTTGGTCGCACAATGTATTAATTGTACAATGCGATTGGTTCAAAGTCAATATGACGTCATAGGGTTTCCATATACGTATATAAGCGGCAGAAAGGTCAGCTGAGAGGCATAGTTTGACAGTGGCGCTCGTTGAAGATGGATCATCATAACTAGCTAATATGTCAGCTCATCCATGGCTAGTTGTGTTAAAAGTGAGGGGATATTGCCCACCAATGGTTTCTCGCCATCGACTTCTTAAGATGAGATGGCTACATTACTAGCAGCATCTACTTCCACCAGTGCAGTATCATAGTTTCATATTGGTATGGTGTCATCTGTGGAGGTATTTATGGGGCAAGACATTTGGCAGGGATTAACCTACCAAAAGCATTCTTCCCTCAACAACACCACAAGAAAGGAAACGCCCGAGGGCCAGGTTGCGGTGAGTTTGTGCATAATTAAATGTTAGTAAAGAATTTCTAAAGGTCTAACCCAAAATTCAGTATCTTACAAAAATATTCCACTGAAAGAACAATAATAAACACTTGATATGTGTCAGTAAAGACATAAGTTTTATGCAATGAGGTGCTATGTATTGCTACCATATTCATGAAAAAGAACACAAAATCATATCAGGTGACAATCATTACTTTTTTTTCACTCAGTGTTCTTATAAATTGAAAAGAAGTAATCATAGACACCTTAAAGAACAACAATGGCTATAACAGTAATATAAATCTTTATTTTTATTTTGTGAGTATTTGAGTATCTCCTTTTGTTTCAATTTTTATATAGTTAATGCAAATATGCATTTTATAGATGTTATATTCTTTTTTTATTAATTTCATAATACTACTACTACGGAATTCCATTTTACTTTTAAGTAACCAATTTAATTCATGGTTAATAGCCATTTTGGCCGAGAAAAACAACACACAAGCTACATTGCTCCTTTTTCTTTCAAAACACACTTAGTGAATATATCGGTACTTCTCTCTGCAGTCATTAAAAAATATTTAATATATTTAAATCGTTTTCAAGTTCAAACAGATTTTCCGAGGTCAGTTCAATACGATGGTTAGTAGCACAGCATGCGAATGCGAAATAAAATTAAAATTAATTTTCGCCTGGTGATGCACGAGTAGCAGATGAGGAACATATCTCCGATCGGGAAAGTTTCTGAATACAGAAAACTAAATCCTGGTGAAAGGGTGGCGAGGAAAATTCTCCGAGTACGCCAACGCCTCAAATCCGAAGCCAAAAATCAGGTCGTCTTCAAAGGCCGATGAGGTTGAACCGGTTTCGAAGTAAAAGTGATGTTCTCACATCTGTATTGGTGGATTACAATTTGCAGAAGAAAGTAAGATGTCACATTCAGTACAGGTTGATGAAGAAGAAGGTAGTGATGTACCGGATGTAATCACAGAATATGATCGATTCGAGAGGACGAGCACCAACATTAATCGAGTTACATTTCGCTACTTTTAAAACTTGGTTTACAAATATTAAATTAATTGTTAAACAAAATTATAAAGTTAAAGGAATTAGTTATAAAAAATTGTCAAAAAAGTCACATTATACGAAATATTAACATTACAAAGATTAAATACTCATGATTTTTTATACTTGTCAATCTTTGACATACTGGTTGGCATAGTTAAAAAATGTATTTTATCAACAAAACGGGATTTTCTATCGCAGATAAATATTATATTAGCAAACAAAATATAATCAAAGTCTTTAAAATGCTAAGAATATTGGTGACAGTTAATACACCATTCACTTATTTATCCGATGACATAATTTACCAAAATATTAAGAAGTTGTTTTACGTAAGATGGAAAAAAAATCCAAAATAATTAATTGCTTTTCTAAACGAAACTGAAATATGCACATGAGGCAGAACAATAAATCAAAATATAATTATATAAATTATAATCGTTAACGAATTAAGCCACAGTAACTAGTAATTAACAAGTACGTAACCAATATTTGACAGAAAATGGGATTACTGGAACTGAATTTCGCTGTTTGACAGATTCCTGAAAGTGGAATCCGATTCACCGACTCTCCCAAACACAACAAATGAGCAAATGAGGAGGCATGGGCCACTAAGGCGGTACTTACTCCCTACCGAAAAGGTTGCCAAGGGGAAGCAGTAACTAAAGCATACATTGGCAGAACACCACACACACTAGGTCAAAAAAATACTTAAGTAAAACCTAAAGAAACAATTAAATATTATATGTGGCAGAAGAAGTAGCTATGGGATAACCTGACACACCCATGTGGCACAACTTGTTGTGGATCAATAGGTGAGGGGCTATTTTTAGTGCAAAATTTGGATTTCTACCAAAATACGGTAACAATTAAGCAGAGAGTTACTGAGATATAGGAGACGGCAATTGTGGTGAAATTTAAATTAGAGGTAGGCTGTGGAGGACGAGGACATAGGATACTTATATCATGCAGAGCAGCACCTTTAGGGTTTGAAGCTAGGACGTTATCTAAGTCTTTAATAAGGGAGTTATTCATGGTAAGATTATGCAATATTAGAACACTGACATGTGAAAGTTTGGTTATCAGTTTAGGTACATGAATAACTGGCCAGATATAAGTTATAGTGAAGGGCTGAATTAACTGAACCAAAACTTCTGAAAAAAGGGGCTTATAATGTCCCAATGAGATGCATTATTGTTCAGGTCAGAACCTGAAAGGGATAAGGTAAATAGTGCAGAAGTCTCAGTGGTAGATCTACAGAGGAAAGTAACGTCAATAGTGGTGTTTGTGGCAAACTCCCAATACACACCAGTCTTGCGTAAAAAGGGGAGCTTTAAGTTATTTACTGACTTGTCACAAAATTCAAAATAATTTCTGCTGGTAAAAAGATTAAACTCACTATTTTCAACATGACTATCAAAAAAAGGGAAATCAGCTGGACAAAGGGTAATGCCATGATATATGCAGTTATTGAGAGCAACATGGTTAACTGATGTAAAATTTTTACGATCGGGTCTAACAATCAAATACCCATATACATGAAAAAAACAAAACGTTTTGGAAAAAAGAAGGGAACTGGTATTACATGATACCTTTCAAAGAGACTGTCTTTGTTTGCCACAGAGACATTAATTACAACATTCAGTGAAGAGTTGTAGATAAAGGCTTGAACATTACTTAGACAATAGAACATGTACAGATTCACATGTACTACAGGGGCTATCATATACAGAGGTAAATTGAGTAACTGCTGGATGGGCCTTAAAATATTTAGAAAATCATTGGCGCTTAACAAGGTGGTGCTGAATTTACCATGAACGTTAGTTTCAATTGCATGTCTGAGATCAAAGATTTCTAAACGGGCATTTGTAAGAGCTTCACTAACTCAAATTAGCATGCCATTTAAATCAATGCGGTAACTGAAAAGAATATTACCGTCAAGGGTATCAAAGGAATAAAAAGGAAAGATTGCGATACAAAGGATTGTAATGATCCGAGTGGAGTTGAGAGTTTGCTAATTTAAATAGTATTATTAATAACACTGTCCTATATATTATTTATCACAATTGTTTGGTTGGTCACGGTTATTCAAAATATCATCCTGAGAGTATTTTAAGGAGTTTAATCTGAGTTCAAGCAGAGCTACGTTATCACTGTCAACAGTGCCAAAAACTGTTTTTAGGATAGTACCACCAAAGTCAAAGAATACACGATTTACATGAGAAGGCAGTAATGCAGTCAAAGTTGTTACCTCAGCCTGAAATGCACTAAAACTATTTTTCAGTTGCACAATGTTTAGGTCAAAATTAAGTTCAAAAGAGGAGTTATCTCCAGGCTTTTTGCTTTTTGTTGACTCACAGAAATTATAGAGTATATGATATCTTGAAGATCACTGCATTCACTGTCTAATGTCATCAGATCAAAATTTAACACTACTGAGTAAGAGCTATCCGAAAAAATAACTTCGTCCTCGCGATGAGAAAAAACTCCCGATCCCAGGGGTGAGATGCTGACCGATGCAAAAACCGCACTTGCCACAGCCAGAACTGTGACGGAGAGGAGATGCATGATACTTCAACGGGGAAACAATACTAAAACATATAACATTGTACACTCATAGGGAATGTAAACAAAATAAAAAGATTCCCAAACAAATAATTAGTTATTTCAATAGCCGAAGAAAACTTAGATTCACATCACCAAAGATTTCACAGAGAACTGGAAAGTTGAAAGAAATTGTTACTGTTGCCCATAAAGTTCAATACCAAATCCAATTTATTATCGGAGAAGAAGAAATCCCACAAAACTAACTCAAAATACACATGTGACTTAAAAATACATTATTATATTAAATCCCCCCAAAAAAATCAACAAATAAATAACCTAACTCAGAATCCATAAAATGATTATTTAATGTAGTACCTTCATATTAACTCAACGTAGTACCTCAAAAATTACTTAAATTTGTGTTCTTAAGTTGACTTAAATTAATATTCTCAATTAGGCTTAATTTAGTTCCTAGGATTTTTCTTGCATTTATACAGCATGCAAAGAGAAATACCCTCAAAAAGGACTCGAACTAGTGGTTTATCAGACCACAGTCAAAATAAAGTGAAGGCTAAGAAGAATTTAAGTTTGTGCAAGGTTAGGACACAGACAAAGTTTTTCCCTATGGGAAAGGGGGATACCTTCAAGATTTTTTTTCTTCGCTGGCTAGCCACACAAACAAAAATAAATACAAAATTACCTAATACAGCTGTGGTATGCAGCTCCTATACTTGTAGAGAACCCAAGAAATCTTATTAAGACACCAGGGGTTGAAACTTCTATAAATGAGAGACATGAGCTCTCGTTACGAATTTACCTGAACTAGGGTTAGCAAGTCTGGCAGTGACTGGTGTCAGATAACGCTGAATCAGATATGGACAAGTCCAATTGAATGAACACTTAGCCATTTTCTTGTTAACTGCCGTGCTGATAGGGTGAGCTTTGCAGAGGACCAAGGCATCAACACGAAATGGATTGTCAATCCGATTTTTGTTATATATATCACTACTCTTGAAGTGGGCTCGTTTGAGGTTCTTGAAGGCTGTTGCCCATGCTTGGGCTCATTCGGTAACAAATCGTACAAATGCCACAAATTAGACAGAGGTTTACTAGGCAAATAAGTGAATACAAGGTTAATGGAAACCTTGGCAAAATCAAAAGCAATTTGCAACCAATTTAAATGTTTGTCCCAATTTGAATGCTCTGTCGCATGGAAGGCCATGAGGGACGAAACGGAGGTTTCGGTTGAAATGCTCCGCATGCAAATAGGTGGGTTATAAGAGACAAGGTGATGTGGCGAATACCAAAAGATAAACACATATCATGAAAAATTCTGGAAGTGAAATGTGAGCGATTTTCTGATACAGTTATTTTGTGTAAACAAAAGTTCTGAAATACTCTAGTTTGCAAAGCACGAACGGTTGGCGCAGCATCAGTTTTTCAAATAGTGATGAGCCTCACAAATTTGGAAAATTCATCAACACAACTTGCCTAACTTGCTTCTGAGAAAAGGTCCAAAAATATCAATAAGAAACTTTGGCGTAGGTTTCTCGGCAACTTCAGAAGAAAGAAGACCTAAATGAATTATCTGAGCAGGTTTGCTTAAAGCACACAATTTATACGTTTTAACACGTTCAGTGGTTTCACCATCCATGCCCTTACAAATGAAATATCATCCGATAGCGTGAATAGTTTTACGCATGCCCAGATGAGCACTAAGGGGCGATGAATGAAAATAGTAAAAAAACATGAATATGAGATGGGCAGGCAACACAACATGTTTCCTACTATCACGAGACTTGCAACACAAATATCTTTTGAGAAAAATATGGCTTTTTTTTCTATACCTGAGTTCAATTTTTTATGATTTCGTTTAGGTCCTGATCCTTTTCTTGATGCTCTTTAATATCCATGAAAGCCAAAGGGAAGTCAACTATAAGGTTACAATTTGGAAGATAAGTGGTCTCATTACTAGAATTTGTACCATCAAAAATGCGGGAAAGAGCATCAGCCACTATTATCTGGGATTCTCTAATGTGTTGTACACGGAATTTTAAAGAAGATATTCTGATGACCCAAATACCAATTTTGCCAAGTTGCCGTGGGTGACCTAAAAGCCACAACAATGCCTAATTATCCATTTCCAGTGGGAATTCGATATGTTCTAAGTACTTCTTAAATTTGTCACTGCTTAAAACAACCACTAAACATTCAATCTCATAAATCGATTACTTTCTTACCTGGGACGTGAGAGTGCGTGATGCGAAGGAAATTGGCTGCCTAACACTATCCAACTCTGGACATAGGACTGCTCCCACTGCCAAACCAGAAGCATTCGTTTGCAAAATTAATTCTTTGGAAAAAATTGGCTTTCGAAGAATAGGAAGAGTAATGATATAATTTTTTAGAGTATCAAAGTCCTTTTGTTTTTCCTCTCCTTATAAAAAAGGTATAGTCTTGGTGTAAACGATTAGGAGGCTCAGTCTTTTCAGCTAGGTTTGGTATGAATTTTCCGAAAAACTGGATCATGCCGATAAATCGGGCAATGCCCTTTACATCCCGAGGCGGTGGGAATTCGGTAATGCATCTAGTCTGCTCAGGATCGATGGAGACACCTTTAGAAAAAATGGTATGGTTTAAAAAGTAAATCTCCTGCACAGCAAATTTAACCTTACTAGGATTGACTATCAGACCTACCTGTTGTAAACGGCACAAAAATTCTTTCAAGTGCACCAAAGTTGCTCAAAAGCCTAGGAGTATATCACCAGATCATACAAATAATTGTACACGTACCTGAATTTAACATCATTAAAAATTTAGTCTAACAATCTTTTAAGGACTTGGGCATTTATGGCCAAACCGAAAGTTACGCTCGTAAATTTGTAGAGATTACAGGGAACACAGAAACTAGTAATTGGTTTGGACTGTATGGAGAACAGAATTTGGTAGAAGACCAAATTAAGATCAATGACGTTATACAATTTTGCTTTCCCAAACCAATTAAAGGCCGAATAAATGTCCAGGAGTGGGACAGACTCCCTTACAATTTTCTCATTAATTTTGTGGTAAAACCACCAGGTGTTTGTTGTTAGGCTAAGGAACCAAAACGCAGGAGTAGCATATTGGGAAGTGGATGGTTCAATCTCACCATTGTCTAGTAAATATTGGACCTGATTTCTCAAAATTTCCTTTTTTGGGGGAGCTAGCTTATAAGAGTGGCTGTTGACATATTCCTTGTCTACCAGTTTAATTTCGTACTCCAACAAGTCAGTTAGACCTAACTGCGAAATGAGAACTTCAGGGTATATCGTTACAAAATTTTTGAATAGCGACTTGATGATGAGGCTGTAAATGCGAAAAGGGGCGCACAGCTACCTCAGATTCAATTCGAATTTCAGAAGAAAGGGGTTGCTTTTGGTTGCAATGAATGAAAACAAATTTTTCTGCAGGGGCAAATTAAATAATATCTGCTGCGCCTGAATGTTTGAAACCAGTCCTCAAAATGTCATGAGATCGACCCCTAAAATAAGAGGAAGTCCTAATTCCTCAGAAACTAAACACTTGTACATCCATGTAAAGTGACCAATTTTCAATTTAATGGTGGCATCACACAAAATAGGCAATGCCTCACTAGAAGCAGTATAACACTGGATATCACATGGCTCAACAGTCTACACCAATTCTAATTATTTCAATTCCCCGATGAGTTCACCTGAAATAATAGTACGAGCAGATCACAAATCTACTAGGGCATGTACTAAAAGAGGCCCAACATTTAGTTCAACATGAGGGGTGGCAACTTTCTGTACCCCTACAACAGTTGGGAAATTTTAGTTTCACTTATGTCACAAGGGCCGAAAAGCCGTTGGAAACCATGACCGAAGTTGATAGCTTGAATAATGTTAGCATTAAACTGAGAGTTGGCAAGGTTGCCTCTTTGGCGGGAAGGAACGCTCGCTTTTAGCCCCTGCGAGGATGGTTTTTTACAACTAACACAGGACATCTCGCAATAAGGTGACCAGTTTCTTTACAATAAAAGAATGCACGTGCATCGCTACCCGAAACATTATCCTGGCCTTTACTGTCATGCGAAATACCACTAACTTGCTTGGTATCAAAAATATTTACATCACGATTATGCGTTTTGCCCCTCTGGTCTGGGAAGTGGCCTGACTTACCAGTATACCTACTATTGGAGGAGAAGCTCTCACACTTTTGGTCGAAACGAATGTTTTGAGAATGGATGCAGACTCGGTCCAGTTCTGTTAATGAATTTGATTTGCCCAAAAATATTAGGCAAGTACGCTCTTGAGGCCCTAAGCCTTCCAAAATTGTTTTCGCAATGCAATTTTCAGATAGCCACAGATGCAAAATGGTAGCAGCCTTTTTATACTGCTCACATAGGATGACAACGATTCATATAATTCTTGAACCTGTTGAACATCCTGAACTATAGTTGGGTGAATAACCTGGATGGGATGAAATAGTGCAAGATGTCAGCATGATACTGGTCGAAAGTTAAATGCTGGGATATGGCATGTCTGGTCCTCTCACTTAGAGGCCCCAGGGCGAAAGGGTATATGATTTCTAGCAACTGTGTTTCTGGTACAGTCTTACTTTGATGTAACCTCACAATATGTTTTAGAAACTCTACAAATTCAGGAACTTAAGTCCATCGGTAGCTGGAAAGTCACGCAACATGCGCTCAAGTAGGTCGGTAATTTTGGCAAAAGGTGGGGGCACCAAAGGTTAGGAGGGTGGTACAACTGCTGTTCACATAAGGGGTGAGGTGGCCAATGTGGAATGGGCAAGTGTGAGTCGAAGGGAAGTGGGGATGTAAGCGGAAAATAAGGGGTAGGGTAACTGTGAAGTGACGAGTGATGCGGACGGGAGAATAACCATGCTAGTGTGAGCTGGTGTGGAATATGAAATGGTTGTGGTGGGAGTACTTTGGCTTAAGTTTCCTAGCTGTTCACCAACAGTGGCAACTTCAATATTTTGGAGGACCTTCTAGGACTCAATAGTTTCCATGTTAAAAAGGACCTCAAATAAACTTTGTGCCTGCGTAATGCTATTCCTTAGATAGTGGGTTTACATTTCAGAAAGTTGTTCAGGGCGCGAAGTTAGAAAATTGTTTGCCCTATTTTTCAAATGGGTACTCATGTTATTGAGATGCACATACTTATTTATACTGGAGTCATACTCTATATTTTCAAACATTTCCTTTAGGGAAACTATTTGGGCCGCACAAGTTCTAAACTAGCTTTCAACATTAATGGCCGCCAGAAACTCCATGTCCGCTGGGGCCTCAAAATAGAGCGCCGCTCGTAAGTTACTTCTACAAGCATTACAGTAAGCTCGGAGGGTAAAATTCCTCAGATGTCACACTCTTAAGTGCAATCATCACACAACAAAAAGTCTGGGATGATTGTAGTCATTTCAAAGGGACTAAATAATTACTACTAAAGAACAACACCAACATACAAATTATCCCTGAGTAAAAAACTTCAAAAACACAACTAATATAACATCTCAAAGGGAAAATATTACATAAGCTATACAATGTGCATGTGTCAATGTTTGCCTGCCACCCATGTAAAAACCAAGGGACACACAAAAAGAGAAAATACCATGCATAAAGCATGCAGAAATTTTGCACGCACACCCACACAACCACCAGCGTCTGCTACCAAACTTCTTGTGGCGGTATTTATGGGCAAGATATTTGGCAGAGATTAACATACCAAATGCATTCTCCCCTCAACAACACGACAAGAAAGAAAACGCCCAAGGGCCAGGTTAGCAAAGAATAGTTTAAGGCATAATCCAAAATTCAATCTTGCAAAAATATTCCACTCAAAGAACAATAATAAACAATTCGTATGTATCAGTTAAGACTTAAGTTTTATGCAATGATATGCTAGGTATAACTACCACATTCGTGAAAAAGACCACAAGCTTATATCAGGTGACAATCATTACTTTAATTTTTACAAAAAATTTCTTATAAATTGCAAAGAAATCATAGAATTTTCAAGAACAACCATGGCTATAAAAGTAATATTAAAATATATTTTTATTTTCTGAGTTTTTGAGTATCTGCTTTTGTTTCGACTCTTATTTATTGATTGCAAATATGCATTTTAAAAATTTTATTTAATTTTTTTATTACTTTCATTACACTACTACTACGGGATCCCGTGTTACACAACCGAATACATTTATCGTTAATGGCCATTTTGGCCGAGAAAAACAACACACACCCTACATTGCTCCTTTTACTTTCAACACACAGTTAGTGAATATATCGGTACTTTATCTCTGGAATCGTTTAATCAAAATTAAATATATTTTAAACATTTTCATGTTCAAACAAATTTTAGGAGGTCAGTTTAAAACGATGGTTAGTAGCATGGCATGCTCATGCCAAAGAAAATGAAAATAATTTTGGCCTGGTGATGCACGAGTAGCAGATCAGGAACACATCTCCGATCGGGAAATTTCCCGAAACAGGAAAATATATTATGGAGAATGGGCGGCGAGGAAAATCCTCCAAGTACGACCATGCCTCAACTCCGAAGCCAAAAATCTGGTCGTCATCTTAGGCCCATGAGGTTGAACCGGTTTCACGGTAAAAGTGATCTTCTCACATCAGGATTGGCGGATTCCAATTTGCAGTAGAAAATTAGATTTCACGGAGTAAGATCGATTCGAGAGGACGAGTACCAACTTTAATCGAGTTACATTTCGCTACTTCTAAAATTTGGTTTACAAAAATTACATTTAAGGAAAAACTAAACTATAAAGGTAACGGAATTAGTTATTAATTTACAAATACACCACGTCATAATAAATAATATTACTACTTATACTTGTCAATCTTTAACGTACATGTTGACATAGTTTAAAAATGTATTTTATCAACAAAACGGGAATTTCAATTTCAGATTAATATTATATCAGCAAACAATATATTATTAAAGTCTTTAAAATGCAAATAATATTGATTAAATTTAATACACCATTCACATATTTATCCGATAATATTGTTGACATAAATATAATGAAGTTGCTACATATAAAATTCAAAAATAGGATTCCAAAATAATTAATTGTTTTCCTGAACGAAACTGAAATATGCACACAATCAGAACATTAAAACAAAATACAATTAAATAAATAAAATCGTTAATGAACTAAGCCACAGTAACTGGTAATGAACAAGTACTTTATACTTAACCAATATTTGACAGAAAATGGGATTACTAGAACTGAATTTCGCTGTTTCCTCGTTTCCTAAAAGCCGAATCCGAGTCACAGCCTCACAAATACACAATAAATGAGCAAATGAGGAGGCATGGGCCACCAAGGCGGTACGTATTGACTTCTTCAGGTATGACACCTACATCAATACCAGCAGCACTATAATGTATAGCTGCTACAGTACCGACGATTTCTGCAACTGTTGCATATACAAAATCTTCAGTGGAGATATTGAACTTTTTGGCTGAAGTATCGAGAACACCATTGCTGACATTACCTGTTTCTTTAGCTCCAGCACTTACATCTCCAACAGGCTGCCCGAGTCTTTGTCTGAGGCGCTACGTCATCATAAGTGTCACTTGTGATAAGACTTTTCTGTCGACCTCGGTGTACAAAGACATGAGCGCTATAATTTACATATTTACATAGACATGTAAATACCTGTAAAGGCGAAGTGCGTTTCTCATCAGTACCTTGTTACCTGGGTTGTTGCTACAAGCAGATTTATTGTGACTTCGGTACATGTCCTCAAAAGTGTAGTTATCTTCATAGCCTGTTCTGCACAGAGTGTCTGTGTAATAAACGTCACGACATTGTCGCATGAGGACAACACGAGTGTGGAAAGCGAGATGAATAAAAGAATGTAACCTAAAACACAGTTGCATATATTGCGATGTATAGATATTGAAGAATATTGTAATTTTTTTAGAATGGATGAGGGACAGTAATAAATTAACCGATTAAAAAATGTTTGTGAAAATAAAGCGTATTTTATTTCATGTTTAACAAATTTGTTAAAATAATATTATAATTATAAAATGTACACATATAAAATAAATGTAATTAAAAGGTACTGTAAAACGTAATATTGTATAATATGTATATTTATATGCAATTAAGTTTAAAAAAATACCTTTAAAAAATATTGCAACTTAAAATTTTTATAACAAATATTTATTTAACAAAGTATGCATGAAGTCAAAGTCTTCTATCATGTTTCTAGGTTTACCACCGATTGGAAAAATTTGAAGAGGGTGGAAAATTACAGGTTTTTATGCCTATAAATATAAAGACCGACAGCTGGCTTGGCCTCCAACTTGCTAATGTTTACGAATTTAATCTCGAGGTTTTGATTTATAGGCCGTTCAGGGCCATGGAGTCAAGCTAAATGTAGTCTGCATCAAATTTATTGGTAGTAGCCCCTACTGTATTATGCTTGCTGACTTTTATGGATTTATTTCGATATTTGGTTCTCAAGATAATTCAAGGTCATTGAGTCAAGGTTGAGGAATTCTGTATCTTACATTGTGGTGGCTGTCTGTAATATATTATGCTTGTTGACTTTAATGTATTGTTTCTAGAATTTTTGTTTTCAAGCTCATTCGAGGCTATGTGGTCAAGGTCGATGTAGTCTGCATCAAATATGGTGTTGGCACTCTGTAACATATTATGCTTGTGGACTTTTAAGTAGTTTTTCTAAATATTTTGTTTTGACGGTCATTCGAGGTCATGGGTCAAGGTCGCGGTAATACTCATATAACAGGGCAGTAGTAAGCTGAATGGATGTAATATGGCAGCTGGGTGAAGTCCATCAAGATGATAGTTGCCTACCACGATGGTTGTTGCCAACCTAGATAGTCTTCACCTACCAAGATAACGGTCGCCTACCATGATGGTAGCCTCCAGTAATGTATAAAGAAATGAACGAAAAAATCAATATTGCGGAATGATTATAGCTGAGGGGAACGGTAGTGAGGGAGTCAGTCGTCTGCTAGGGATGGAAAGAATGTGACTTATGGTGGTTCTGGGGGGGGGGGAGCTTCGGAAATGTAAGTTGTGTTGTTAAATTCATAAATTTTTAATTCATTATTAAAGTATATTTAATATTCAATTTTTAAAAGTAAATTTTTTGGTAATTATTTCGAATTTTTTGGTTTTTTTTTTCTTCGAATTTTTCGTAATTTTTTTTACATTTAAAAAAAAAATATTGTGCGAATTTTTTTCATTTTTAACATCAGAGGTCAAAAGTCAAAGTCAATAGTCTTGATATCAGTCACCTGACTCCAAGGTCACCTTGGTCGCTGTACCCTGTGTGCTGATCCGGGAAAATTTTGGATTTTCTGAGGATCCTTCTAATAAGAGTTTAATAAAGGTTTTGATATTTTTAAATAATACATTATATAGGGATTTTCTTTAGACTTTTTGGAAATTTTGAGTATTTCTTTATATTATTTGAAGATTTTTGTGTTTCTTTGGGTTAGAGGTCCTCGGGGTCAAGGTAAAGTTCTAAGGTCAAGGTCAAAGTCAATGATATCCAAGATAGCAGATGGGTGACATAACAATATGGCAGCGGCCGGCTCCTGCGCTCCTATGCCTCTCGCCCTTGTGTGTCAAACCCTTTTTCCCTACTACTTTTCGATACAGAACAAGGTCTCCCACTTTAAATTGGGCAGTGGTTCTATTCTTATTGAAACGGTTATTGGTTGACTTTTTAGCAATCCCTAAACATCCATTAACCTCTCCGAGCATTCGTTCCTGGGCCGAGTCATCCAACGTAGAGGGAATGAGTGCAATATTCTAAATGTTAAAGAGTGGGTGACTTTAAAGGTGGCCAAGTAAAGAAGAGATGGATAAGTCCCTGTATATCCATGAACTGCCCTGTTGAATCCTATATTTATGATATCCAAATCTTGATCCCATAAATGGTGATCAAGATTGTAAATAAATTGTGAGGCACACTTTGAGATTTTTATCAAACCTTTCCTCTTGATGGCCTTTCGGATAGTATGAACTGGAGGTAAAATGATTTACAGCCCACCTGTAACACCTGTCCCTAAAGATCGCGGAAGTAAAGTACCGCACATTATCGGTGAGAATTTAAGTCAGGGTACTAAATATCTTCCACACATGTTTGCTCAAGGCCTTGACAATAGCGGGGGACTTTATATTCCTCAATGGCAACAACATTACAAATTTCGAGAAAGTTTCGGTCAAAACCAGTATGTAAATATTCCCTTTCCTCGACCATACCAAAAGGATCAAAACAAACCAGATGGACCGTTTCCGAGGTACCTCAGGCATGTGTAGAACATTCTGTCCCAGATTTGCCTGAACGTCCTGTTTGCATTTTTGGCACTCATCACAAGTGCGCACAAATTTGGCCATTTCAGTATTCAAAATTGCAAGGCAAAATAAATATGCAGCAATCTTCTGAAAGGTTTTACCTATACCCTCATCACTTTCGAATACCGAATCGTTAAAGTACAATATTATTATCGGTCGCAAATGCAAGGGAACTATAATTTTGCGAGCTCGTCCATTTTTACCGGTGAAACAAAAACCATCCTTCTCCAGAATGTACGGCAGCACTTCGCCGGTATTCCAATCGTTGACCACCTTAGAACAAATAACATCCTCATGTTGCGGCTGCCACAACTTGACAAAAAATTCCGGGAATCCCTGTTTGAAATTGTATGAAGCCACAGGCATTTCGTCCCGGCTATTCTCAAAAGTATTGGTATCGAACATGCGCGATAGGTCGTCAGCCGCTAGATTCTCAGCACCACGAACATGATGGATTTTAAATCGAAACCTCGACAAGCGAAGACCCACCGGCCAAGATTCCCTAGTTTCTGCGGATGGCACAAATCCCAAATAAGGCATAGTTATTGGTGAATATATTACATTCATCTTGTTCAATTTTAGCCGCAAACTTCTCCAGCCCGAATATACAGGCTAAGGTCTCCTTTTCATAGATTTTAAAATTGTGCTCATCCTCCAAGAGACTGCGACTCGCAAACGTAAATGGTGCTAGACCGCATTCCATTATCTGGCTTAGTACTCCGCCGAAGGCCAGAGAGAATGTATCGACCTGCACAAGAAATCCACGGGAAAAATTCGCTTTAATATAGGACAGGAGTGGATGACAATAATTAATTTAAGGTAAGAAAGGCTAATTCTTGCTCAGGGCCCCACTTAAACTCAACACCGCTCCTTTTCAATTGGTATAACGGTATTGCAAGCTCAGAAATATTATTAGTATAATGGGCCTAATAGCCCATTAATACCAGACATTTTTAACCCCTTTGATATTCTTGGGTAACTGGAATCCCAAAATGGGAGCCACGCAATGTGGGTCGATTAAAATATAATCTTCAGTAAGCAGGTAGTCGAGAAACTTGACATTTTCCGTCCCTAGCATGACTATCTCTGAGTTAACAGGCAGGGTGACACCTTGCAATCGGCTGGAAATGTGCCGAAAATTCATCAAGTGCGACTCACAGTCGTTACTGTAAACTATTACGTAGTCAATATAATAAAACTCACATTTAAATTTAAAATCCGAAAAGACATGATAGAGATCACGGGAAAGGTCTTGACATCAGAAATTTGACACCATAGGTATCTCCGTGAACTTGAACTGATTCCAGGGCATACTGAAAGCTGCACATTTTCGACAAGATGGGTCTGACAGGCAATAATGGAATCTATTATTCAGGTTGGGGACAGAAAATATTCCGGCTTTACCCAGATGTGGAAAGGCACCATCTATTGAATTCCAAAGAAGAGTGTCCTTTTGTACATTCTTATTTACTAAGGAATGATTCACAACAAGGCGATATTTGTCACTGTCCCTCTACTTTATGGAATATATGGGCGAGCAAGAGTCAGAGGTAGAGGGGACTATCGCACAGGCCGCCAAAAGCTGGTCGATTATTTCTTTAAAGGCGTGAAGCGGTGGCCACCTAAAATGCCGGTCACGCACAGGTATATCATCTGTGTGCACAAATTTCGAGGAAAGCACATAGCATTTACCTAAACGAGAAGATATTACATCTCTAAACTCTTCTTTAAACTACTCTACCCTTTGCTTGAAGTCGCCTTCACTCAAGTATATATATATATGTAGATCATATTTCCGCTATCTGTTCCTCCTTAGCCCAAAGGGAGCTGAGGAGGTAAATTTTTTAAACAATATTTAAGTGAAATTTTTAAAAAATATTTTATATATTTTTTAATTGTTTTTAAATTTTGAAAGCGGTTTTTAATAAAATTATTCGTAATATTATTTTTGTAATTTATTTAGATTTTTTTGCAATTTTTTGGGTTTTGGGGCCAGAGCTCATTGGGTGTCAAGGCCATGGTCACGGGTCAAAGGTCACAGCGAGGTTTGAATGATATCCACGATGGCGGACGGAAGACTTCAAAACGTGGTGGATCCCCGGCTCCGGCTCCGATTTCCGATATCCTTGTGCCAAAACATTCAAAACCCTACTACTGGATATACATATTGTTACGCCAAATTATGATAGCTTACAGGAATTACATGCTACCAGAAGTGGGGTTTTACTGAATATCAATAACAATCTCCAATTTACACCACAATTAACCACTGATTTACTGCCTCACAAATATAAAAACATTTTGCAACAAACAACGATATATTCTCGTACACATTATGTTGACTTCTTAATTATGCTCTAATCAAAAGTTAGTGCTGAGAGCAATTTATTACTTTAAAGTCTAGATGACAATACTTGTCGTGGCCTACTCTTACGTCTGACAGCCCCACCTAGTGCTTACGAAGAGATTTCACTGACCACTGTATAAGTTCAGATGACAGCATTCGGGCGACGTCTGGGCCCCGTTGAACTGTCTTGGCCTTGGCCATGCCTCGCCGTGTCTTGTGACATCATCACGTTTGGGGGGGGGGGGGGGGGGGATGGCTGTCCTCACACAACACCCTCACATACTAGTGTACATGCTGGCCTCCTTTCTTCATGCCGACCCCTAGTTGACACCTCGTATCCCAAACACCACACACTGCAACTCGTCTGCTCACTTTGGGCCTCGGCGCCGCTGCCCATGGCGTCTCCGCAGCAGAGCCTCGCCGCTTTAAAGTTGCGATCGTTCTCGTTAGCTATGGAAGGGAGTTGCAGTTTGAGATTTGCAGTATGGGTCGGCGTCTTGTTGTAGGAGGTGCCAACAGGTGCAAATGTGGAATGCCCACTGTAGCTACATGAAGCAGAGCCCTTTTTCTCGCATTCACAGTAGCCGTGTGTTATGTTGTAGTGGCATTTTAATGTAAATAGAAGTGTCCTCGTGCACTTGTTCACTTAATCTCCGTATAAGCACGAGATGGGTATATTATTTTTAGGCCGTGTGCTATTTATTACAATTATTCTATTACAGTTAAATTGTCTAATATTACTCAAGAACTTCACTTATTTGCTACAACTTTTTTCTTTTTCTTTTACCTTGTACAATTTCTAACGGAGTGAATGTTTGATAGTTTACCGTAATATTCAATAATTTGCACTTATATTATATCATACGTGAATAAAATCTTTGATTTACATATAAATTATTAACTGTACACTAATTTTACACATTTGTCTTCCTTATATGTTGATGTTTTGGTTTTCACTTGCTATCTTGCTACAAAATTTAATTTTTCCCAAGTTTTTGTAACCTACACTTTTATATGTTTATTTTACCATAGTTTCTTCAAATATATATTTTGCGAGGCATTTGTTGTTTAGAACTTCTATAAAGTAATGTGATATGAGATAAATATTAATATTTTGATATTTTTACATACTTTTAGTGTAGTAACTAGTCTTTTTACAGTTCTGTGTAATTATTCACAAAATAAGCTGAGAACTGTTAATATCGTTTTGTGAAAATTTGCGGTATTTGTAATGTTTACTTTCTTTATTATTGCAATTTCTTTCTCAGCTTTCCATTTATAAATTATTCAATGTTTCCTATTCTTTAATGACCAGTTAACTTCGTTGCTTTGTATCGCCGCTTGTAAAGAGGAATGTGGTTGGCACCATTTGACACCCTGCAATACATTTCTGGACGCCGATCACCCGGAATATAGATTAGTTACGGGTTACTGTGTGCGCTTTATGTTGCGAAATGCCACAATGTTAGTCTATGCATATAATTGTCTATAGTTCTTTAGTATATGTTATATCACTATGCGAAAGAATATAATTTATCTTGGTACCATAGTTTATTTTCAAATCACTTTACACTTTTTTTTCGGTAATTCTAATAATTAAAACATATTTTTCCGTCTACTGCATGTAGTTGATGTGGGTTAAAAAAAAAAATCCGGGGGCATAGTTATATCAGGCTTGCTTTTGGTACATTCTCCTATGCTAGTCCCCGATGCCGTATGTTGGTTAGTTTGCTAACTTAGAGTGTAAAAAAGACTTAGCACGCATTTTTAAGATATCTACATGGCTTGGTAACGTGTACCGCATCCTACTATTGCTTTGTAGCATTGAAGATATTTTCTTTTTCTTAATCATTATGTGCTATCCTCTTATAATGGTTGAAATTATTATTGCCTTTATATAGTGTTTTTAGCACAATTATCAACATTATGATTAGTATGCAACTAACGTAATTACATTGTTTTTGCTCTAGGAACATGAATACCTCATTTGTTTCAAAGTAGTGTAGGTTGTTAATTTTGTTGTACGTTGATATCACTGATAGGTTGGCATGATTTGTCTTCCATTGCGTGTTGAGGGTCTTATTTATGTTGTAAATCTGAAAACTTTCGCCTAACCTGAGCTGCTTAACTTCAAATTCGCTTTCAGCAAGCCAGTGAATTTGTACAACAATATGCACGGTCGCCGGATTTGTTGTTAGTGTGTCACAAATCTGTGTGGCTTCTATGATGGCCTGCATGTTTGACATGTTTTCGCATCTGCATGGTATTTGTATCCTTATTCAGAGTGTGATTTGTGCTCATATTAGTAAGTTGGGGGGCACATTAGTATGGACGAATTGGTGTGGAAACACAGACTTTATAGTAAAAGGTTTCTCTTGTGTGCATGAGAATTTACATTTGCTTACTAATTTATTCAAGATGTCCAGTTCAATGACTGCTTTTAAACAGTCATGTTTTTCATCATTTGCTACCACTTTTGGTATAATAAATATATTATTTTTATTTTCTGGCGTTACCGCAACCACTTTGATACTTTTGGATTTGCTGTCTATCGCGATCAATGTATTTGTTAGATACTTTTTATTTTTCGTATGCATGTGCTATACTAATTATTTGAAAAATTTGACAATCGGCATTTGTGTTTTTGAGCGGTACTTGAATTTAGATTAGTATTTGCATTTTCGAAATTTGTGCACTGAGTAATTTAATTGTAATAATATGCGTACACGAGCATAACAGGTACACTGAGTTGTAGGTTACACCCATTTATATTAGTTTAAGATTCTTATTTGCGCCAATTGTTCTAATGTTATTGCTTGTATCGGTAGGTGATTTTCTTGGTAGTCTACAATCTATGTTAAGATTTGTTATCTACTGATTTCGTTATTAATAATGTGTTGCAATATTGTGGTAGCTAACTGTTGTAATAAAATTGCTGGTTCGAAGATGCTTGTCGTTCTGCATTGTGCATTTAATGTGTTAGTGAATTAATTTACATATTGTGCTATATCATTTATTTTCTTTCCGGCTGTCTTTTAGTTTGTGTTGCTGCCTCGAATGTGGTTGTAATATTTTTATGTGGCATTATTACCATGCTCATTAACAGATTAATTTGCAATTCCAATTTTCCATCATTAAACAGCTTAGCTTGCAAATGTGTTTTATGAGAAGGTTGCAGCACCAATTACCTATTTCACAAATTTTTTGTTTACCTCACTTTTCTTTTGTGGGTACTTTAATCTCGTTAATGAAGTGCTTCAAAATACTGTCCTCTACTGCTCTGGTGAATCGCTTTCGCATTCGAACACACTGTTGTTGCTTTAAATGCGAATGCTCTGTGTAGCCATATGACAAGTGTTTGTGGCATTTTTTTCTTCTGTATAGGTATTCGATATGTCAGTGGGATTGTTTCCTCGTAATAGAAATTTGTCTCTACATTTCTCCAGTAGAGTCCCGCATGTGTTATGTAGGAAGCAAGAATTCTTGAGTGTACAAAAGTTATTAGTACAAGGCCAGCGATTCTTCCCGTAGTTGTCAGGTTTTGCTTATTTTACCTGTAACACAACGAGAGGGACTTCATGTTTAATATGCACTAGTTTTATGTTTCTTGTATTAATAATATCATATTTGTGGTGTCCATATTTTCCTATTTGAATTTGTATTGTTGAAGCTGTAATAACTTATGTAACTGGGTAGGGACCTTTGTACTTAAATGTTAGCTCTTTACTGCTCGCCCTGTTCATCACCCAAACCCAGTCGCCTATTTTTATGTTATTATTAGTTTGGTGGGTTTTGTCGAATTCAATTTTTTGTTTCTCTTGTAATTGCATTAAATTCAGTCTTGCCTGTACTTTTTATTGAAATAATTTTGTAAGGTTTTATTACATATAATGTATGATCGTTGTGTCGCTTCGATGACATGTAATAAATAAAAAAGTGAAAATTCTGTGTTTGCATTAACAGTGGTATTATAGTTAAAATGCTATAAATTATAAATATTTATCCGAACTAGTGGCATCTTTGTGTGCACATGCTGTTAGCTATCATCCTAATATTTTATTCATGGCTTTGACTAGTCTACTACATGCTGGGTTGTATGCTGTAGTGTACAACTTTTTGATCTGTAATTTTTTAACAATTCTGTAATGAACTCATTATTAATATATTTCCACCTCTCTCTTTATATTTGTAGAGACATACATATGTATCACCCCTTTAATAAAATGTGTATAAGTTTGCACATGAAAAGCTCCTACTGGTTTTGCAACAATGTACGTACAGAAAAATTATGTCATGACGAATATATACCTCTTACTTTTTCTCGACTTTTGCATTTGTCATTTGTAATAATGGTGTCTCTTCTACTGGCTGAAGTTGTCCGATGGATTTCTAGTTGGTGGGTTTGATTTCTGACAAATAGGCCAAATATTTCTATAATTTTTTTATATACTTATTCATGTTGACCAAGTAATATATATTTGTTAATTTTTTTAGTGTTTTAAATGCCTAATAATGGTTTACTTCTAGTAGGGAGTCATGGTGGGCTGCTATTATTTCATTAACATAATATATAGGGACTAGTTTAAGATTCTTTTCTCCTACTGGCGTATGTATTTTTTATTCTATCTCTCCATTGGGTGCTATTCCGAAGCATTTGGTTAATTTTGGGTACTTGGGTTCGGCTTTAGCTGGATCTGTTAATGCTGTTCTGAGTTTTTGGTTTCTGCGGGTCATGTTCATATTCCTCTGAAAATGATGGTGATTTCTGTATATTTATTGGGCCCATAAATTATTTCTTACGGCTTTTAATTGTTATGTATTCTTGTTTGTGTTAATACACTGATAAATAATACGTAGCAACCTTGATATAAGTTAGATAGATTTGGCATTTTCATAGGGGCTCAATGCTAGTGGCTTTGATTTTTTAAATGTTATTTTAGTCTATAAATTCTTTGTTAAACTAAAAATTGTTTGCAATGATTTTTGCCATTACTTGAAGAGGAATGATATCTGAGTTCATACTGATTTACTCATTTATGTCTTGTCCCAAGCATGTTCCACTTTTTCAGTGAAATTTTTTTAAGTCTGTCCAGTTATTGATTAGGTATACCCATAGATATTATGAGTTTTACTTCCGATTCATTTTGTGGGTTTTGGTACAAGCTTTCAGCTAATGTTTGCATATAGTATTAGAGTGCATCATTTCTGTTTTAATATTATATTTAATTTTGTTAATATATACAGTTTTTACTTCTGCCTATTGTATGGTAGGGATTAGCCTAATTGCCTCTGATAATGTGTTTAACTTACCTTTTACTTTTTTTGTCTGAAAGTCATACTCTACTACCACAATTGCCATCTTTTTTATTCTTATATTGTGTTCTACGACGATTTTTAAGTATCTGAATGTGGTGTAATCTGTCACAATAGTAAATGACATACCATTTGGTTATGTTTTGGAAATAATTATATATCCAATTGAAAGTTCTTAATTCTTGTTTTGTTGTAGACCATTTTGATACATTTACTGAATTTTTTTTACACAAAGAATATAATGAGTCTTTATTTGCTGTTATGATATTCTCACATTACAACTGCTCCTATTTCTGTCTGTGATGCATCACAAGCTAATATGGTGTGTTTATTTGCATCAAATTTTCTCAATATTGGTGTATTCTGAATTGCTTTCTTGAGTTCTATATATAACCTGTGTTCTTTCTCTCCCCATTTAGAGTTGGCGTTTTCTTTTGTAAATTCGATATGTAGTTCCACTTTTGATGCATGATTTTGTATATATCTACTTTAATATGATGCCATGCCTACAAATGTCCTAGGTTCCTTTACATTTCATGAGGTTAGCATTTTTTGTATTGTTATTTCTTGGTCTGTAACAGACCATTTTATAGTAATGAAGTGTCGTTAGATTTTGTTTCTTATTGAGCAAATGAGCACTTTTTTTGCATTTTCGTTTACATTTATTTCTCTTAATATTTTTAGCACATTTCTTATAGTTTCTACATGTTCCCTGAATGTACTACCAACTATAAATCTATCATATTTGTAGGCTGAAGCTGTATTCAATACCAGTGGTCCTAGAAAAATATAAAGGAATTGTTGAAAATGTTGTGGTGAGTTACTTATGCCCATAGGCATTATCCTATATTTATTTAACTTATGCCATCTATGGTAAAAAGCAAATTTATGTCAGTGTTGTTCCCTGATGGGAATGGCGTAGAATCCTCAAAATAAATCTAAGGATGGAATAAATTTAGTATTTTGTTGTGTATTCTAAATATCTTACGTTCTGAGGAGAATATACTGTACCCTTTAAATATTAGTTAATTTGCCGGAAGAAAGTTGAAAATCTCACACTGGCCTCTTATTTCCATATTACTAAGATTGATGCAGCATATAGTGATACATAAGGTTCGACAATAACTACTTTTTCCATGTTTTTAATTTGCTGTATTAATTCCTCCCATATTTTAGGGCTAATGTGGAATGGCTTTGTGTGATTCGATTTATCTGTTGTATTTAAATTTTGATTTGATAATTTCGTGCTTCTAATACCTATGCTATTTAAGAAACTGTATTGAAATCCGTGAATTACTTTGGTGAGTTAGTTTTTCTGATATGAATCTAAATTTTTATGAATTGTACATATTACTTTGTTATCTGTATTTTCTTTAATTCTCTTAAATCTGGTTATGCAATATTGGATATTATTTGTTTGTTTTCTATGACTCATATGTGTATGAGAAGTTGTACAACTTTATCACAATTGTTACCATTGATAAACATAATGTTAAAATTTAAGAAATGGAATTACATCATATGATTTGTAAAATTCTACTCCTAATATGATATCAATTTTGAAATAATATATGGCCAGGAAATCCTGTGGGATTATATTGCCTGATATATTCCATTTAATGTTCATTTTGTATCGTGGAGTGTCTATATCTTGTGTTGCTCCTACTACTGAAATTTTTTCTGTCAGAGGTGTTAATTGTTGATTAGTTATAATGGTACTCACTATAAAACTCCTGCGATATCCTGTATCCATGAGTACTTAATACTGTTTACCTCTTATTTTGACCTGCACACATCGTGTTGATGTTTTGGCCATGGTCTGTTTGTAATTTTTCCTTGGCGCATGTGTTGCGTGTTTTGCTGAGTGACCTATGTGGAATGTCATCTTAGTCCCTTTGTTTGGCTTACCTCATCTTTGCCGCTCTGTCCTGTGTTTCTATTCTTGTCATGGTCACTGCAGTGTGTATTTTCTTCCATGTTTATACAGAGTGTAATGTGCCACATGCAAAACTTGTTTTTGAATTTCTTTAATCTGACTGAAATATCTGCATTGAACTCGAATTCCTGGTTAGGAAAGTGATCACATTCTCTGGCATGGTGTCCACTATAAATATAAATGGTGCATGTGTTTTGAACTTTGCTTTGTGGCCTTAAGAAATTCCGGTTTGTGTGACTCGGAGTGCCATCATGCAGTGTTAAAATGTCTTGCATATTAATTGTTGCATTTCTGTATTTGTCAAGGTCCTTCATGGCCACTTTTTGTGTTTATTTTTACATGTTGCTACAAAGTGTATTTGCCTGACTTTCAAAATTGTTCCATTTTTGTTTGCTTCCACTATTGTGTCATGTCACTTACTTTGCTTCTCAATCAGATTTGCTAAAATATATTTGGGATTTCAGTTTGTTTCTGTGTGGCACTTCTTTATTATACACATGTTTTTGCATCTTTGTTTGAACCATCCTAGTTACGCCATTACTAGTTGCATTGAGTTCTGCTATCTACGTGAATATCCTACCTGGAACAAGTTTATTGAATTTGTTGCTACACGCATTTTGTTTTCTGATTCTGTGGGGGTAATGCAATTTTCCCCTTCATTACCTATTTATGAATACTTATTGTTTCCTATTTACCTTGTTTTTCTCCTAGTTATACCTGCTAGTTAGACTTCTCTGATTGATTTATTTCACCCTCTTTTTTTACCTGGGCGATGATTTGTGTCTTCTTCTTACTTTTCATTTTGCATTTCTCTCCTATAATTACTTCTGTAACTTGTAATTGTCTGTAACACTGTGGTTTTGCGACTGGTGCATATTCTCTTTGAATTATCACAAAAGTTTATGAACTAGTTTGTGATGTATTTTGTCTGTAATTAGCACGTAGCTTGTTTTCTTGTCTATAGAAATTTCCTACGTTCTGACTTCTACATCTCTGTGTGCCAAGATAGTTTTGTTTGTTCTTTGCTGTGCTGTGGTCTTTCTCTGTGATTTTAGTGTCATATTTGTTAATTCCGCTTTGAGTTTCGAAATTTTGGAACAAAGTTTTCTGTTCGGGCTTGTGTGTTGTGTAGACTATAGCGTTCTTGTATATATTCAACTTGAGCTCTATCCTCTTCAAATTAGCTATGAATTGTTCCACCATATTATTTAGCAATCTTATGAGCTAGTTCACGAATGGTGGTAGTAAATATTTCCACACTATAAAAATATTTCTAATTCTGGGACATGTTGATTGAATTATCTTCTTTAGTAAATGAGATTTTCGACATGTGTTTGACAGCTTTTCCTGAAGTCCTGTTTTTTGTGTACAACAGATGTCTGTATTTTTCTATGCATGCTGTAAGTGTAACTGTGTCTCTTTATTTCTTGTAATCTCACCCCAAAGTGACATGTTGTGCTCTATTTTGTATTGTGTTTTCATTCAACCCTCTTGTCTGTGCTCTTGAAATAGAATTTAATATGCCTTGTTTTCTCTATATCATTTCACCTGTTTATTTTGCTGGCTGCTGTATACTGGCATAAACATTGTTGACATTTTTGTGACTTTCTCCTGAAAATAATATTATTTTTTCTAATTGTTTCACTACCACGTGTAATAGTTGTACATCTGCCATTTTGTGTTTATTTTTGTCTTCTATATGAGTGTTGATATATGTTGCAAGAGGTGATTAAATGTTTTTGTACGTGTGTTTGCTGAGTGCAGTAGTGTTGAATGGACTGTATGATGTGCTTATCGTTGTAGATTTCATGTGTTTCTATTTGTGATTAATTTGGGACTAGTCCTTTGTTCATCAGTTTCGCTACTAAGCCCCTTGTTAATCTTGCTTTATGTGTGTGTAATTGTAATGCTAGGTTTTGGGTTTTCCTGGATTAATTGTTCTGCATTATTTATTAGCGATTGAAATCTGATTTCTGTGTCAGTCACTGCTTCTTCTATCATTTGTCTAGGGTCAGCTATATCGATTGTCATTGTTTTAAATAATTTTTAGGGGATGCAAGATTGGTTTTCCTTTTTAAGTGGTCATGAACTTTGTGTATGTTAAGTGTAGTGTCTTATGTGGTGTTATCCACACACTGTGTAATTTTTTATACTAATTTTCTACACCTTGCAAAGCATCTCTCTCCACTTACTGTCACACTCACTCAGCTCTACTTTTTTGTGGAGAGCAATCTTTGCAGTAACTTATATTTGAAGCTGAAGAGCAGTTCCAATTGGCTGGCATGCATTAAATTTTACCATCAAAAGCATGCTAAGTAGCTACATATACTTACTTGTATGTCGCATGTGGGACATCGCAAAAAATACAATGCTGCAGTTTCGGATTGTGCTGCCTACACAAGGTTGTACAGTTCTAAAAATGTGTCAACTGGTACGCGAATTCATTGCCGCTTTGTTTCTGTATAATTTTGTATATTTTTTATGTTTAAGTTACTCTGTACAACTGAATGTTTATTCTATTATTTTCTGATATTGTACAATTTTTCTTTGTTTTATTATTGCTTTACAACACTTGGCTTTTAGCTTCTCTTTAGAGCGTATTTTATAATTTATGCTTTGGTTATATGAGCTAAATGGTGAAGCGATTTTATGTTTTGCTTTGTGCACATGAATTAATTACTTACTTGTGCTAAGGGCTGTAGCTATTTATTATGGCAATTTTCACTTACTGACAAATAACACATAGTAATATTATTATTAGATGCAATAATTTACTCACAAAATAGTGGATCTTGCACTCTCTAGCCTGGTTATGTACGACACTAAGTATATTGGGATAATTATAAAATATGTAGCTAAGTGAGTATGAAAGGTTCGTGAAAAGGTTTAACCAAAATGGTGCCTCTACCAATGTTAACCTACCATAAAATACCTTACAGCAATTAGTATCCTGACAGAAGTGCTGGTTTTCTGAATACCAATAACAATCTCCAATGTACACTATAATTAAGCCACTGATTTATTGGTTGACAAATATTGCAACCCTTTGCCACAAACAAAGATATATTTTTTCACACATTAAGTTGATTACACAGTTATGCTCTAACCAACAGTAAGTGCTGAAGGCAATTTATTACTTTAAAATCTATTTGATAATACTTATTGCAGCCCACTCTTATGCCTGCCAACCTCGCCTAGCGCTTACGAAGGGATTTCACTCATTATTGTATATTTTCAAAAGATAGCATTCAGCGGACGTCTGGGCCCCTCCATACTGCATTGACCTTGGCCGCGTCTCGCCGTTGTGGCGTCCTGGTGACCTCAAGGGAGGGGGGAGGGGCATGTCCTTGCAACACCTTGTTTGTATAATCGCCCACCCACTGGCCTCCTTTCCTTCTGCCAACCCCTAGTTTACACCTCATATCCAAAACACCACACACTACACCTCCTCATCTGCTCGCTTTGGCCTTCGATGCTGCCTGCCCATGGGACCTCCACAATAATATGGAATATTATATTGTAAAAGAAAATAAAATATGCGAAACAGATAAGACATTTCAAGAAACAATGTTAGGCACTATTAATAAAAAATTCGAATTATTCAATTAAAAATTATTTTATAGGTTACTGTTCGGATTCAGATAGTACTGGCTTCTTTAGTATTTACAAAACTGCACTAAATGTTAATATCTGAAAAAATAAAAGACACATACATAATAAGGAAATGAAATATTTATAAATAAATTTAATTTGTTTACGTTGTTCCTGAACTACATAGATGTCACTGCATTTCAAATTTATATTTACAGCGATAGTGTTTTGCAAGAAAAAAAATCAATTTTATTTAATTAACATTTAATTTACTAAATATTTCAATTCTAACACCAACTTATTGTGCGCATACAATAAATAAGGGACACACATGTACTATATGGGCATTTTCTAACATTTGATTGTTTCCTCATGTTACGCGAAGACACCCTCCATCTAAATAAATATTTGCTAACACATAATAAACATTTATGTTGCAGTTATTTATATACTACAAATGAAATAATCTTTAAGTTTAGGAATTGACAAACTGTTTACTTGACTGTGCTCGGAGTTTCAGGTTTCATGTTTCACAAGGCAAAGAAAAAAAAATTATTGTGAAGGGGATAATGCAGATTTCAGCTTAGGTAGCGGTACTATGTCAATTAAAAGAATATGGACCGACGTCAAGCGAGCAACCCTGCTTCTTTAACTGGAGACATGAAGTTCGACATACTCTAGCTATACTCGCTGCATATGAGATTAATCTATTGTGAAGCGAAAAGGAACGTAAAAGTACCGTCTATTTTTCTGGCCATTGCAATTATTTAGAAACTTTGTTAAATTACAAGTTACCTTGGAAAAATGAAACCAGTTATCCCAAGAAAGTTACTTTAAAGTAATTTTTTACTGAGTAAATTATTACTATCGTGATGTTACTACCAAACACTGTGAAACCCCAGTAAGGAAACTCTTTCACAATCAATCAGAAACGAGGTTGAAAAATGACAAATTTTAAAGTTATCGCAGATGTTTAAGATCAGTGTGTTGGCTAACTTTCTTCTAGTTCGTTACGACTCTTCAGGATCACGAGTGATTTGTTCCGCGTGTTTTCGCTCTTCCCAATACCTCTTCAATCTTTCACTCCCGTTTCTCTCTGCTTCTGTGAGTTGTACATTTATCCTCGTGTCAGTCCACTTGTGACCTTCCACCATGTTCTTGTACCTGACCCTGTCTTTTACTATTGTTTGGCGATTTTTTTCCATAATGCCAATTGCCTTCCAGTCCTCCCTTACTTCCTTCATCCAGTTGTTTCCCATTAAGCATGTCACATTCCAGATCTCCTTGGTCAACCTGTTGTCCTTCATCCTCATCAGGAGCGCCCTGAATTTTAACCTACTTTTCTGTATCACACTCGAAATTGATTTTACTTTCTCGTACAGCTCCTTCCTTTATCTATGGATCGAAAATTCGCCTTGCTATTTGGTGCCCTCTTATAGTCCATTCGGGTTTTGAAGTCAATACCTTGGTCTTGCTGTAGGCTATCTTCAGACTGACCTTCGATGCTATCTCTGCTAAGTTTGCTTGTGCCATCTTCGCGTCCTCTTCCTTCTCGTTTAGCAATGCCATATCATCAGTAAAGGCCAGGCAATCCACTATTGCATCGTGCTTGGTCTTGTACCCAATCCATACACCTTCAATCCCCATAGCTTTGTTTAACTGTTTCCACTGTTTCACTACTTCGTCCAGGACAAGGTTAAACAGTATCGGCGACAGCCCATCCCCTTGTCGGACTCCTGTCTTTATTTCGAAGCTGTTGGACAGTGTGCTCCAGTATCTGACCCTGGCAGTTGTGGCTTCCTTTGTTTCTTTCACTGATGCATGTGTTGCAGTATCCAGTCCTCTGTAGTGCAGCACATTCAGTAAGGTGTTCCTGTCTATTGAATAGTAGAATTTCTTAAAGTCCACGAAGGTCATTATTGTGGTTTTTCCTTTCCTGTGTCTGTGTTCTATTATTCTCTTGATCCCATAGATCTGTTCCATGTAGTTTATTCATTTTCAGAAGCCCCTCTGGTATTCTTTTATGCTCGACTCAAGCTGTTCTTCCACCCTCTACAATAGCAGTTTCGAGAGAATCTTGTACCCGATGTTCAAAAGCCTCTATAGTTATCTATTTCCTTTTTGTCTCCTTATTTGTGCATTTGTATAGTTGTGGCTTCTTTCTAGTCTATAGGAATCTTCCTATTCATCCAGGTGTCAGTTATTATTCTGTATGTGATGTCTTCTGTCACTAGACCACCCTACTTTATTTCTTTGGCGCAGATCCCATCGTTACCTGCCACATTATTGGCTTTGAGATCCCTAAGTGCCTTCACCACTTCTGCTCTGATGGGTACTCGATCACAGTTGATGTTTTGGATGAAATGTAGTGACATCGTTCGTGTAGGCAAATCCTTGTTCAGCACGGCATTGATATACCTGGCCATTTCCACGCACACGTCTTTCTCGCCTATTTTTAATCCACCATCTTTCTCTTTCACGAAAGATTCTCTCGCCTCATATCCTTTTATCCTGCTCTTCATTTTCCTGAATAAAGCTCATGATTTGTTTTTCTTGAAAGCCTCACCTGACTCTTCCAGCCACTCATTCCACCGGTTTCTCCTAGCATAGTTTCTCCTTCAGTAAATGTTGCAATGCTCGTCGACACGAGACAATAACCTGTACACGGAATCATTTTCGCTTGATGAAGCATTACGACAATGACCACATGCAGTTTGTGCAATGAAGGAAGATAGTCGGATCTGCAAGGGTTCGTCTACTCTGAGCCAGCAAGTGACGCCATCAATACCTCTTGCTGAATCGATGGATACTCTTTCCCCGTACTATTATGGTAAGACAGATAATGCTAACGATGGAATGAGTGCAGTAGAGTCGGTTTGCACATTATGTACACCTGCAATAATTTCACGTAAAGTCGGCGAACTTCAAAATAAATGCAGGTCGGTTATAACTACTGATGAGCATAGAAAGCCTACAAAGAAAAGTAAATTTAATTTAGAGGATGAAACAGGAAGTAAAGACGACCATGGCGACAGTGATAGTGTACAAAATGATGGTTATTTCCTCGACGGTCCCACACATTTCCACAACGAGTTTCCTTCGATACGTGATGTGAAGAAGATATAAGTCGCCGAGTATAATGACGATATGGTTATCGAAGATACCAACAAACTTGTAGACAGACTTAAATATTTGCTCGATAAGCAACAACATGGGGATTTCTCGTACATGACAGAGTAGGTTTCGATATTAAGGATCGGGGTTATATCAGATGATGTTATGAACTGCTTTCTTCTGAAAATGTAAATATAATTAATTATGAACTATTATTAAAAAATAAATTTTTTTTGTGTGTGATATCCCTTTATCCCTCACAAATTTAAAGTGGTGCTCCATTTTTCAGTACAAAGTCCAAGTCCTGCATCGAAAAATAGCGAAGCATAATGGGAGCTGTTTTAGTTCTATGCACTTTAATCGCTAAGTCTAAAATACTGTTTACCCAGGAAGTGATTAAATCATGCCGAGGAAACTGGATATACATAGTTTTTTAACAATGTATAAATATGCTCCTTTTATATATTTATGTTTAAATATCTTTACAGACTTGGAACAGTACGGAAGTAATGTGTTAATAATATATCTGCTTTGTTACTTCTGTGGTAAAGCATCCACAGCTTTGCGGAATTTAAAACGAAATGAAAAAACGACGTGCAGATTGAAAAGTTCGAGTGTTACATTTCAGTGCAAGATCTACCAGATGCAGTTTTCTCGTAGGGATGCTTTAAAGAGACATGCTAAAACTTGTAACATTGGCTCTCCACGTCAACCTGCTTCAATGTATGATAAAAAATCGAGCAGAAGTTTGTAGAGGTAACACACGTATCATCAAGCAAGATGTTACTTGAGTGAATTTCTATATATACCTGTGTAGTTGTGTGTTTACTGCATTCTATGAATGATGACGGACCGAACCGAACTGATGACTGAGCTGCAGCAAGCCATCCAAGCGGTTCGCGCGAAATATCTACTCGCGAAATGTTACAACCTGACTCTCAATATTCGAAGAAAAAAACTTACAAGTCGATAACCAGTCGTCTTGACAACTTCGTTGACAACACTTGGACGAAGCTTTGCCTCGGCCTGATATCAAACACGAAATCAAGGTGGAAGGATCTATCCCGACACGTAAACGGAGAAGAAGCATGGAATAGCCTGAATCGGAAGGTGGCATCACTAGCGATGAAGATGATTTGCCCCTGATCGATTTGCTGCGTGCACGGGAAAGGAAACGAGCACTAGAGCGTGGACCCCGAGATGGTCAAGCTTGTCGGACAGTACATCGTTTCCTACTCCGATTCGAACAGCAACAAGACGTACGATCTGCGACACCGCGACCAAAAATAGTTTCTCGGAAACAAGGAAGTGATTTTTTTTCCAGCAGATATGATGCAGATCGGAAAGCGCAAGGTGAAGGTGAAATATGGTTTGAGCGAAATTTTGTTTCGTAGGGCTCCCGGACACCACACCGAATCAGATTTGCAGAAGTATCGACGCCTGTTACAGTCCAGTCGTGCTCATTATGCGGACGATAACCCCTCAACGCGACGATTTAAGGACACGACAGATGCAAAATTCGGCATTATCTCAGGACTGTTTCCACGATAGGCCGAAGCTACTGGATCGGGTCTGCTGCTGCAGAAGATCGACTCCAAACGCAAGATAGACTACGTGTAGTGGGACGATCCGTACGAACTCGTCGATACACTACGGCAATTGGTAGCTTCGAAGTCTGCTGGTAATTGGTCTCACACCGAGGTGATTATATTCACCATCGAATAACTCGTCGAAGCTGGTTACGTCGTGCGATGGCGAAAAGCTACGGCATAAATCAATACTCCATGTACTCTGGACTCAATGCTAGCATCGTCGAGCCTTTTAACCGGACTCTAAAAGTCAAATTGTGGAGAAATTTTACGGCGAACGGAAACTACAAGTGGTGCGCATCTCCAAACAACATGGCATTTTCCACAAAGACTTCCGTCACAACGAGTCGACAGAATTGTACAAGGTTATTTGCATACGATATTGGTATCCGCACTTGTATTATCTGGAGGATCTAAGAGGCGAACCCATCGTCGGGGGCTATTACACAGAGGAGATCATGCCTACGAAGTTTCCAGACGTATATATGGTGAAAAATGTACTGAAACGACGTAATGGACGTGTGTACGTGAAGTGGCTCGGACACTCGAAACGTGACGACTCTTGGGTCGACGAGAATGACATAGCATGTCGTGGGACTGCGGGTTAAAATGATAAATTATGTTAAATTTCTATCGAACTTAGAAAGAATTCGGTAATTTTTCGTGGTATTTATGTATGCCTGATATAAATATTTAAGCAGTCACCAAATGCGAGTTACAGTGTAACTCCCAGAGTTCAAGTTTAAAAAATATATAAATAATATTAATTAACTATGGAGATTAGAAAAAATCCAGGCTATATAAAGGATCTCATGATAACGGCGAAACGACGGTGTTAACTATCGGATACGGGGATCAGGGCTATTTAAGTGATTCGCTTTTCGATTAATGACGAGAGCTTTCGAAACTTATTATCGAGGTTCGTGTACGAACATCTGGCCGATTGCATACACTCGTTATAAATGCCAAAGCAATATCTAGCAGCTAGGCATGGCGTAGGGATCTGTGTTAGAGGCTCTGAAAATATTTAAAAAATAATTTTTCTCCGTTGGACTTAAAATTTCGCTCTTTAGGAATGTATAGTAAATGGGAAATACAAGTTTTAGGTAACATATATAGGAATCATGGTAAGATAAGAGGATCGCAATTCGACTAGCGACCAGAGTTATGAAATATAATTTTTACGATTTTCATAAAGTAAATTTTATAATTGTAATATTCATGTGCACCTGATATAAATTTGTAACTGATAGGCATAATGTAACGCCCCAAGTTCGGGACCTGAACCTATTAAAACAATATTAATTTTCTCTATCGAACTTAGACAATATCGGACGACGTATTTCCGAGTGATGAGAGAATTTAGTATAGAGAATACTGATCCCTTATTATCAGGGGAAGCTAAGTTCTATTAGGAAGCTTTCGCTCCTTATACAGTGGATACGAAGACCTGCCTTTGACCTCAAGTAACAAGGACCCACAGCCCGCATTATCGCTAACTCGGCGACATAAGTGTTTTAATTGAGCCACGAATCCTTGTCGTATGTAATATTTGTGTGAGAAGCGCGGTGTGCAGTTCAGCCGTAGCAGCAATTTACTTAGACATGCAGGTACTTGTAAAGGACGAAGTGTATTTCTCATCAGTACTCCGGTACCAAGTTTGCTGCAAGTAGATATCTTGTGACTTCAGACATGTCCTAATAAAATGTAGCTCCCAAAATAACCTGTCCTACACAGTGTGACGGTGTTTTAAATGTCACGATATTTTTCACAAGGACAACGCAAGTGTGAATCATGAAATGCATAAAAGACTAACATACAATAAAGTTGCATATATATTGAAAATTATTGTAATTTGCTGCCTGTTATGTATTTTTTTTATGTGAAACAAATTTGTGTAAATAATAATAACTGTGTTATATTTATAAGGTACACTATTTCATTATATATATATATATATATATATAGTTGATAATTCTTAACATGAATAAAATATTTGCAGTATCTTATACGAGTAAGATCAGAATGTGTAGCAAATCTTCTACATGCAAATAAAATACTTAAAATATTTTTTAGTAATATCTGAATGATTAATAAAAAAATCTTAAATGTTTATCCCCTTATCATGGGTTTTTATATATGTATTTAAGTACCTTTGATACTGGAGGTATGTTGCCTGGTAGGATTCGTAAGAGCAGCTATATGCTTTTATGGCTGGCATTATTAATTGGTTTGTTGGTTGACTAAGTTTTTTTTATATTAACACCCGAACAATTTATTTGAAAATTAAAATAGTATTATTTACTATGTGTTGGTCTGGTTGTAGTATTTGTAAAGTCCTACATGATGGTTAGAATATGTAAAATACAATCTTCAAACATGCTGACCCAAACATTAATTCAGTTGCAGGCTTGTACTTTCTCGTGAATCCTGCTGCCTCATTCTCTTTAATTACCAGACACCGTGCAGATGCAGAATTTCTAAAACAGCATTTCCCACACACATTGTCATCCGACACCATCCAGGTGTAAAAACGACTTGTAAGAACGTACAGACTCCAGTTACCAGACACCAAAGGGGAGCAAAACTGTTATGTACTGGCTATGGCTATCTGAGACCGTCCAGGTGCGAAAAAGGCTTGTAAGCACGTACACACTCTAGTTACCATGTATTTACAGACTTACTCTTGATATTTACAAGGTCAGCTGACCCTCGGATAAAATTAAGGGGGGCGTGGTGTGTTTAAATCTACCAATGGTTCATTCAAGATGTCTGATTGTGAGATGTGGTGTACTAGACTTCTAGTAAGAGGTTTGAGCAAATTTAGGCAGCTGTTGTTTGGTAGAACAGATATTCTGCAAAAAATGTGGCGATGTGTCTATTAAATAGCATAATATATATGTGAATAATTTTCTTTTAAATTCATTGTAATATGTGTATCTGCTTCTCTGAAACACTTATTGATTCAGTTTAAATCAACATTTATGCAAGTGCATGTCGTAGGAGGACTATAGCACTCGTTATAAAATGGCTGACGAGAGCTTCTTACTAATCATCGTTGCAGCGAAAAAGTTCTTTTTAATGTGAAAATATATTTCGTCCTTGTGTTGTCTTCGCTCAGCTTGAACTCATGATCACACTTAAAACTGACAACTTTCAGAGCTGCCACTCACGAGACTGATCATTTGACACTTGACCCTTGATTCTTGACTCTTTGACTCCTAAATAACTCCAAATGACTCCAAATGACCCCTAAATGACACATAAATGCGGTGCCTGCAGTACTTAGTTTTGTGCCTTTGATATGTTAGGTTGGTTGAAATTAGGTTAATTAATACTGAATTGGAGTAAGGTTAGTTTAATATGTCTTTTATAAGTCCTGACATAGGATAGAATGGGCGTGACTAAGTTGAAATATTTCGTGTCCTACAAAATACGAAAATATATTCGAAGACCTACACACGTTTGCGTGAAGTGGATACGACAAAAATGAAGTGATTAAATTGAATTTTTACTTGGACTGGTGGTCAGGTTAAGTGGATGGCGAGATAAAATATATTCAAAGTCCTGACATGGGGTGGAATGCACACAAATATAACTTAGTTGTGCAGTTATTTGCCTGTATGGTTGGTATAGATGTTATGCTGGGCAATATGACCTCATAACATGTTCCGTTATTTTGGCACTATGAAGAAAGTGTAGCTTAGATGGTGTGAGGAGGAAGGTTTAATCGTGTGAATAGTGTTTTGTAAGAGTGGTATTGTTTGACGGAATGATTCGTTTGTTAAAAGGGAGGGGCAGAATGCTTAGCTGGTATGGTCGGTTAGTATGAGCGGGAATGTTTGATGGGAATAAAAACGTTATGGGTGTCATAGATAGTTACATTAATAATATTGAATTTATGATAGCACGGTTGGAATATTTGATTGGTCAACCAGCTGGAATGTCTTGTTTATATGTGTAACTGGCAAATATAGATGGGGCTGAAATCGTAGTCAATATAGTTGACATTTTTATTATTGATTAGTAAGTCTGATGTATGCTGGTGGATTTGACCTGTGTTGTTAAAAGCATGAATGAGGCAAGATGTCATTGTGAAAGGTACTATATTTTTTTTTGGTACTCAGTACAATTCGATATGTTGGTTATTTAAGGCTTAAAGAAGGGGATGTGAAGAGGGGTCTGGCGATAACTAGAGTATGACAACTAGATTAATGCAAATGTCAAGAGAATTAAAAAATATATATTCAGAGTTCTTACAAGAAGATTGGGTTAGGTTATGTTAGGTTATCTTAGGTTTGCTTATGTTAGGTGAAATAAGGTAAGGTAAAATTATGTTACTTGAAGTTAGGTTAGGTGAAGCGGATACTGATCTGTTTATGGAATAGTGTGTTGGAAACAATTTACAAGCATAAAATTACATAAGTATATGAAATACTTTTTTTATGTTCAACATAGAAGTCCCCACATACATAAGTCTGGGACATTAAAACTTTTATTATATGTAAATAAAAATCGATCAAGTGCAAATAATCACCTTTCATAATATAAAACACTTGGTATATTATAACTGTACCAGTATTTATATTTGCTTATAAAAATCCAATAAGGTGCTTGACATAGTAACTTTATCATATTCTTATCTGCCTGACATACCAATCTGTAGACTCGTCTCTTGATAGACTTTAAAATTTAATTGAAATACTTAAAATGCCCAAATTAAATATTAAATATTTAAAAATTATATAATTTAAATCTAAATAATGTAAATGTAAGGTAAAACAAATAAAAAACCAATAAATTTAATTTCTTTAAATTAGGAATTATTTAAAAATACAAAATACAATATTTAAAAAGTATATACGTTAAAACTTAAATAATATATGTGTAAGTCAAACCAGAATAATAACAAATATAATAAAAAACTAATAATAAACGTATTATGAAAAATAAATTAATAAAAATATAATAAAAACAAAAAATAAAAAGAACAAAAAAACATACTTAATAATTATTTATATGTAAATAAAATACTTAAAAATTATATAAGCAGTAAACATGTAATTAAAAATATATATTAAATGATTATTTGTTTGTAAATTAACTTAAAAATAATTGATATGCATACAAAAAACATTCATAATTACATAAGAAATAAAAAAATGTAATATCTTTAACGAGATGAAATAATGTATTTATTCGTCTCCAAGCTGTATACTACTCATAAACGCTTGTTTCAATGCATGCCGCAATAGCCGAGTTGTCTAAGGCGTAAGTCTGGCAACCTTAGATTCGGCAGTTAGATCCCACACTATTTCAAATGGTATTTTGAGTTCTAAAATAACAGCGCCCATAGCAATTAATTCCAGAACAAATATGGCGGTCAACCGACTAATCAAACAGGAGCGACACCAGCGATCCTAGTGGCTAAAGCCAGAACCAATATGGCGGCACTCCTAGTGTCCAATGTAATGTGGTAAACAAATGATAAACAAGATTGTTGCCTCCATGTAAATGTAAACAAAGATGGCGGCCTCCAGCAATAAAGATGGTGGCTTCCAGTAACAGCCGATGTGAACAAATGAACGAATGGAGGATAAAGGAAAGACGAAGATAAAATGAGAGAGAAATGAAATATGGGAAGAAAGAGAGAGAAAGAATGCAAAAGAGAAAAATAACGGGAGCACTCGGAGAAAATCCTCGGAGAGGGAGAGAAAAGGATGAAAAAAGAAAGGAAGAATGTGAAAGAGAAAAAGTGGGAGGATTAGGAGAAAGCCATCGGAATGCATAAACATGAAACAATGACATACTTGTTACCAAGATGGCATATTGGCTACAAATATGGCCGTGCAATATAGTGGCATTATGGCTTAAATTATGGTGGCGTACTGGCTAACAATATGGTGACTGCATGACCGGAATGACAGAGCGGGAAGTCCGGTATCCAAAATGGCCGCAGGTGGCACCTTGGCTCCGGCTCCATACTCTGGACCCTGTGCTAGGAGGAACTATGCCCTACTACTATTTATAAATATGAAGTCTATGGTTCAAGCCCGAAAAAATACCTGAGTACTTCCACTCCCAATGCAGTCACCAGTACATGACTAACTTCCACAAACATATATTTAATTGGCTATTTTTACTACCAGCTTAACCACACTCCTTCAAGTAATCATCAACACCCGTAAAGTCCTCATAGCTCACCACCCAATTTACGCACTACAGCTCCACCTTCACAAATCCCACTAGACTAATCTAGTTATTTTATTACGAAACCACACTGCTCGCTCATGATCCGCTGGTCACGTGAAACCTTGACCTCTGCAGATAAATAATGATGTCAAAGTCACGCCACATCACATCTTTTCATTTGACGCGAGAGACTATTATACTGTTCGATGTCCATGCCTTTTTTATCATCCCCTATGTCAGTTTTTTTAAGTTCGATTCTTCCATCACCTTTCACGAGGTCTCACACATATTTTGCCACAAGGCGAAAAATCCGCTCAGATTTCAAGTACGTGTTCGGACCAGCGATCTACTGCAATATAGAGATGAAGATGAAACATTCATTAAATGTCGTGAGTAGAAGGATTTGTGGGGGTGTGGGCCATAGGCATCTGGCCACCATGTTGTGACGTCACCGTCTGGCATTTCGAATGACACTGACCTTTGACCCCCGACCAATGACCTTTGACCAATGACCCCTAACCGATGCAGCTGCATTGTAAGGAGGCACTGCGTTGTGAAACTTCCTGTAAACTCGCCAGCCGACCGGACGACTTGGCAGCAGTGTAACGATTGAAACTTGCTGCGGGAGGTAACAAGGGCGGTATTCCTTTGAGGCCACTACACGACCATGGACTTCGAGCGCAATTTGTCGCTACTTACATAAGTTACTTGGAAGTGTCACTAACGTTCAAATCACGTTGACGTGTGGTGACAAATTAACAATAATGATGGTAACTAGCTCTTGTTGGGTAATTTACAAGTACAAGGCATTAAGAAAAGTGCAGATAAAATCTACATAATTAAACATGGGCTCGTCAGGCTTTTGGAATTTGAAAATAAAATTTTGTTTGCACTGACGTTTGATGAGGGGTAGGAACAAGGCTTCTAAGAACCGCGCGTTTAAATCTATCAAAGGTTCCATCTTGTAACTGTATGATCTCCGGTGTATGTTCCATATGGCGTATCCAGTATTACGATGGCAAGTCAGTGCAAGGGCTGTAGCGTGTCGTTACTAAATGCTTACAGAGTTCTCGGAAGAAGCCAATAGAAGGTGGTGAATTATTTTGTTAGTCACTCTATCCTGGCTCCGGTAACAGACTGCCAAATGTGCGGTCGCGGTCCTGCCAAGCTGGTTTTGAACAAAGGAGCGTTTTACTGAGAAGATGCAATGCGGACGGAATCAAGTGTAAGTATATATTGTCAGCTGGGACAGGCACTTTTCTTGGCCAATCCAAGCTGTTGTTGTCGAGTGCGCTAACAAAACTAACATAACTAAGCTCAAGTAGGTGTTATATATGCAGCATTTCAGAAGTCACATTAATTTTTTCGGAACATTGCTCATAATTTCTCACCTCTGACAAAAGTTGACGTTTTTGTTCGGGCGGAAGGTTCTACGGCCGTCAGTTTTTTCGCGAAGGAGTTCAATTCTTCAGCTTCTGTGGATATTTCGTTGCAATCTGTTTCGTATTTGGTTGGTTCGTCGCTCGAAGAATTTTTGTTTTTGAAATCGTATAGTTTATCATTATTCTCTCGTATACTAAAAACTGTTGAATAAATATTTCGTTGTCTTCTTTTCCAGCTCAGAGCGCCATGACGATTCATTTTTTTTGACCAAACCTGCGAGATTAACTGCCCTCGTCTGTAAATATAACATTTTTTGCCATAACAATAGGTAAAGAGTTACGATTAAGGCCTTCGCCAGAAAACACATTTACTAGGCAGCTTCAATTTCGCAAGTGGTCTAGCAAGAGATTGCATCACACCAGTGTCACTTGTGCAAAAACAGAACTGGGCCTTGCATTTTGAATCGTTCCCACGCTTTATTGCATCATCCACTGTCACTGCGTAGGCAGAAAAGGGGAACCTTGCAGCGCGACTTCTATTTGATGCGGTTTCTAACTTTCAGTTTTCGCTGAAGTTCAAATTCTGAAGTAAAAACGAAAGTGGGCCGCAATTTTTTTTTTCAGTGGAAGCGAAAATCATCCCAATTTTGTAAGTAACTTTTTTTTCTTTTTTTTTTTTCTCAGTAAATCATAAATCGTAAAATTTTTGTAAGTAACCTTTCGTATTTTGAAGTAAAAACCAAGTTCTTGCAATTTCGGTAAGTGGCCTTCGTTTTTTTGTAGAATAAATTAAGTTCGTGCTATTTTCGAAAGTGACCTTCACTTTTGAAGTAAAAATGAACGCAGTCTCCGCTTTTGTAAATTACCTTTCGTTTTTGTTTGATGCGCAATAGTTTTTGACTTTCAGTTGTGGTTAGAGGTCGAATTCTATAGTATAAATAAGGAAGCTTCGTATCTGTATCCACACTTTAGGACTTGTCATTACTTAACAAGCATCATGTTACATCATGTTAGTCAGTGTGCATGGATTCTATGGTAATGAGGGTTTTGTCGTGGAAGAGTTTACGATGTGTTATTTCGAAGGTAAAGCCGATAATCAACCGTTCCTTCCTCCTTATTTGTGGGATTGTTTGATTGAAAAAGATAAGTATACAAATAAGTATGTGAAAAAAATATTCATTGTTGATATGGGGGCAAGGAACTATTCCTTATTCGAAATTGAAATCATAACTTTACGAACTGATTGGCAGATACAGTTGGGAAACACTTCATATTGCAGAACATTTGCAAGAAAAACAATTTAATGAATTACTTGGTAATAAAGAAAACAAACTTGTACACGTACAGGTAGAATACATGTGGACAGCTTTTAAAGTCCCATCAAAACTGTACTCCATTCGGCCACATAGATGTTTCGCTTACAAATTACGCAAAACATGTACCATTTGCCATGTTAAATTGGTAGAAATTTTGTTTAGGAAAAATATTTATTAAAATAAACATGAACTCTTTCACGATAACTTCCATGTAGGTTAACGTGTGCTGCTGTTGTTACATCAGCTCACAATTTGCAGCCATGTTTCTGCACTATATTTGAAATGTAAATGTTATTGGTAGCTTTAAGATATTAATTATTACGTTAAAAATAAAATACAAACTTCGAAAAGCAGTTAAATATATTTACAAATTTTACAAGAATACAAAATTATTATAAACATAAGTTCAACAATTTTTACATTTTCCAATTTTTTTTTTTTCAAATTAAATAATTTTTTGTTCCAAAATTTTATTTATTTATTGTCAAATTTGGAAATAGTACTTCCTAAGCTTCTCTTTTTCCAGGGCCAGCTCAACCGGCCCTATGGGTGTTATTGGTCGTTTGTGTGGTGCTTTTGTCACAGGACCTTCGGGTTCCCGTTCAGATGATTGTCTAGACAGGTCAAGAGGGCTTCGTAATGTCCGTGGTGATTCTGGGACGTTGTTCATCTGGGAGCCTGATGTAAGACCTTGTGGTGGCGATATGAGCATGCAGTTCTCACTAAACAGATAACTCGTATTGTAGTTAGGTCCCGGTGTGCAGTTTCCACTAGCGTAGTTCATCTGATGATGCCCTGATGTAGAAACTCGTGGTGCTGGTCTCGGTGTCCAGTGCCCAAATATACCATAGTTTCTGGATTCGAAATTAGGTCTTGGTGTGAAGTTTCCGAAACTGCGATGAGGCCCTGATGATGCTAGTCCTTGTGGTCCTGGCATGTAATTTACTATAATATGAGGTCCTGGACCTCGTGGTGTTAGAATATAGTTACTTCCCTCAATATTTGGTCATGGCGTGCAGTTACTTGCAAAGACCCTGCCATACAATTTAAAATTGGTTCCAGTGAATAATTTCTTGTGAAAGACCCTGGCATGACATTTCTATTCCGTTCCAGTGTGCAGCATTCTGCCGTATACGGGAAGCAGTATCCCGACTAAGGCTCCTCGCATTGCATTGATTGCCTGTGACTCTCGGCATCTGACCGCATGTCGAAAGCTCCGGTGTCGGTCTAGGCTCCGGTGTCGATCTATCATTTGGAACCGTCACGTTGTTCGACCCTTGAATGCTGTCTGGGGGTTCCCACCATCGTTCTTCTATTGTCAACCCTCTTCTTAATGTCGGTGGCTGTGACTCAGCTTGATCAGCCCCCTCGTCAGCCCCGCAGCGCTCCATTATTATATCTTCAGACATATTGTGCATCTGCGCTGCAACTGATGCCATAGCTATCCAGACAATAGTTTATATACACTAAAATAGCCCTCCTTCTCCTCTTAGTGTTTCCCGCATTGACTGGTTGACCTCTGGCAGCTCGACGCGCGCAGTTGCTACGTGACATGCATTTTCCTGTTTGTTACCGAGTTCTACAATTATGTAGAAATGCAAACCACGCCGAAGGTTTCCCCAAGAGTATAAATACATAGCAGCTTTGCACACGAGGCAGAGTATCGAGAGGTAGGAAGCTCTGCTGTCAGTTGATGGTTTAGCTCAGTGATAGTTTTACAAGTTTAGCTCAGTAGATACTTTGCATTTAACCGTGTTTATCTGTAAAGTATATGGATGGGACCTTCGAAACGATAACATTTATTCCTCCCATTTCGTGGAATGATTTGGAATCAAAAGACAAAAATTACTATATTCGGATTACTCAAAATTCACATGGATTAATGTGGGTGGGACGAGTAATCTCGTACGACCGTGTATAAGACGTAGTTAACGAGGTAATCGGTCTTTATTCTTGGTATAATGTTTTGGTTTCGTGGGCGTATCAGAAAGCGTGGCTAGAGCATTATGTGGACGATACTAATATTATCGACATGCAAGAATCATTCGGGTGCCCATTCTATGATACTTTAGAGGTAATGTATCCGAGAGACTGCTGTACGCTTTCCGCAATCGGCTGGCTTTGTTCTGAATGTAACGTGGAACGCATGCATAGGTGGTATGTAAATGACGTACCATAACAATGTTAGAATATAATACTACAATTCATTTGTATATATTGCACTGGAATAATGTTATGGTACATTATTTATATGTTGGTGCGAAATATTATGAGTGTTGTAATGCTCTTTGTAAATGTTACTTAAACAATTATACGTTATTTAAGTAACCTTTTATGCAAGTATGACCAGGGCGAGCTAGTTGGACCGAAGTGACCCTGTTGCATTTCCGGGTACGATTGTAATTGTGTTTTTCCTTCTTATATGTTATTTTTGTTTCAGCTTCAAATATTTGCCTGCAACTGGGTACGGAGGATACCCTGTAAAAACTAATAAATGTTTTTATCATTTAATAATTTTTTTTTTCAGATGATGGCCGTTTATTGAAACGAAAACCGTAAAATATTAGTACTCTATTTTATTCAAATGGCAGCAGGAAATTTTTTATTTATTCATGTATATGTATATATTTATAGAGTTTTAATATTACTTTTCATCTTATGTAAACTGTTTTTGCATCACTGTGTTAATTAAAGCTGAATACGCGACACGGAACAATCACCTGACCACCTCATACAAGATTTTCAATAGAAAGCCCTCGCATTTGATAGCAACTGCTTTAAGGAGCTAACTTCCGATTCCAAACACAAACTAGCGATCTTAGCTACCGCGATAAATAATTTTAAAATGTCCATGGGCTCCAATGTGGTTAATGGAGATAAAGAATGAAGGTAGGTTATAAACAGTTTATCTAACTTGGCATTCCCAGAGGCAATAATCACTGGGAGAGGCTGTACAGGAGGTTGCGCCATTTGAATTTGTTTCTAATGCCAGGTAATTACTGCGACTCGGCGAAGCTACCTCACTGTCGCGCCAAACTCGACATCACATTCCAACTCGAGCAGAAAATTTATCAATTCATCCTTTCGCAGGGCATAAACGAAGCCCATTTCGGCAGCTATGATGATATGAAATAAAAAGACAGATAAATAAGAGAAAAATAGAAGAGTGGCTAAGTTAATATTTACACCAAACCAATAAACTCAAAACCAGGATCAATTTCAAGCTACATATTTGCACATAAAAATCGCAGCCCTTCTGTATATTAAGAATATTTGATAGTTAAAACTATATTAAGAACTATTTTTTCAGAACAGTCCTGTCGTAGAAAACACTAACACAAATATTTAAAAGGCACATTACACAATTGCTTCATACACACACTCTCTTTAGCTACACTGGACTACAGTGTTACTTCAATTTAAATAAATTCCCACAAAATTAAACATTATTGCCAGCAACCACGCCATTAAAAACCTGGCAAATGCATATATGAGAATACCTTGATGTAACATAAATCACGCATTCATACTAGCATTTCATCAATGAGAAATTCTTTATGAATTTTATACAATTTAATAACTTTTCAGAGAATATAAAAAAAAAAAGATACAGACATTCAATTGAGCGAGTTTTCCAGCTTTGCACAAAATAGTGAAAAATTGCGAATAATTGGCGAAAAAAGATCGAAAAAATTAATAAAATATGAGTACATAAAATTTTATTAAATTGTTCTAAAAATAAATAAAAATGGTTTCAAATATTTATGAAAAATTGATCATTGAAAATTTTATTAAATAATAGTATTAATACTTAAAAAATTGTTTCAAAAATTATTTTTTACAAAATTTTGTTAAATCAATATTTTTTTTAATGACTTTCCCACCGGAGGTCATTTTTCCTAACAATTTTTCTTTTCACCTCAAAATTTCCTACAAAATTTTATTTAAAATATTTTTCAAAATTTATGTACATTGCTGAAGGCCACCGTCTTTGTTTAAATGTTGCCGGAGGCCACCATATTGGTAGGCTTTCACCTATGTTCGATTAGTAGCTACGCTCCATCAGTTACTCACTTAGTTCGACCGACCATATTGATAAGTGTCATTTGTTTATATGTTACTGGAATTTGTCTCTCAATCCGTTTGAACGATTAGTCGCTTTGCTTCACTGCTATATTTGGTGTTTCGTTCGTCATTTGTTTATATTCTACTAGAGGTCACCATCTTTGTTTGCACATTACTGAAGACTGCCATATTGGCATGCTTTTATTACATTAAAACATTTTTTTTTTTTAATTTTTCTTATTAACCAATTTATAAACAATTTTACTTAAAAACTTTTTGTGGGCCTGCGTCATTTCCATTCCGCTTACTGCCCATTGCGTGTTTACTCGCATCTGTTAGACTGACGGCGACTCACCACCACCGCTGTTCGCGTGTCGGTTCCCCACCACCCCCACCATCGATTCCCATTGGCTACTTAGTCGGATTCCCTCCACCACGTGACAACCCTCCTGATTAGCTAATTACTTGGGTGACTTTGGAAACCTTCGTTCGACCAATCTGATGCCTCTGGTCGAACAATTAGTCACCTCCGTTCCACGCCACCAATGTTTCTCATTGGCTAATTGGTTACGCGACAAACTACCCACCCTATCAATGTTCAGTCGGGAAGCCACCACCACCACCACCTATGTTCGATTTATTATTCACCTCTATTCCACCCCCGCCAATGCTTCCCATTGCTAATTACTCTGCCAATGCTTCTCATTGGCTGATTAGTCAACAGGCCTCTACCGCCTCTGTTCGACCAATTAGTCACATCCATTCCACCCCCTCCGATCACTTCGATTGGCTTTAATTCTCAAAACCATCATATTATATCGCACATTTGCCATGTTTTAAGTAAGCTACCCAGTGCGTGCTGGGCCCGGCTCTCTTGTCCATATTAATAACAGCACATTCATTTCTTTTGGGTGACGGTGGCAAATCATCTCTTGTAAATACTCCACGAAAATTAATTATTTTCAATGTGTGCGCAAACAGTTTCAAGTCCACATTCGTCAGTCGACATCTTGGCAGTCATTTTGATTTCCATCTTAGATTTTCCCTGTTTTCTTTCCCTCCAGCTATTGATCCTCTTCCCCGATACGGGTGACGAATGTACACTCCTTGAACGTTTTTTTTACCCATGGTGATGGCTTTCGAATTTCTGTTATGGCAGCAGGTTTCCTCTACCTGTTTCTGGACGTTCCAAGCTCGCATCATGGAATTAACAACATTCGTGACTACCCCAGCGATACCAGCGAGAGCACCGATTGTAGGTGTATCAGTGCGGGCAGGAACCCACCTAACTTGTTCTTCCATTTTATCTTTGGGTTCGTTTTGCATGTATGTAGACCTATGCCTAGCTTCACCTTGGCCGTCATGATTTTGGATATGGCCCAGGCTGCTGCCGATTTTCTTATTTCTTCAATATTATCTGCCTGGTGTCCAGATCCTTGTTAAGGGACTAAGCGATGTCGGGAATGCTTCGTTCAGTACATTGATACCCGTGTCGCGGCGCCACGACCTCAGCTTTGTTCTGCAGAACCTAAAATGTAGAATTAGAATTGGAGACGGTTGATGAGTGAATCGTCTATCGACACCTGGATTTCACAGTCTTAAAATTTTGGAGCACTGAATTAAACTGAGCGAGCAAACGATGAATATTATTATTTTATACACTTTTGTTTCAGTGTCATTCTAAATTTGGAAAAGTATGAATGTCAATAGGTTAATGATGCATCTGCTGTGTTGCTTCTATGGGGAAAAAATGTATTTACTGCTTCGCAGTAGTTTACGACGACACTAGACCTGCAAGACGAAAACTTCAAGAATGTCATTTCAGTGTGATTTCTGCCAATGGCAGTTTACAGAGCTATTTCTAAGAGACATAAGTAGTAGAGTATAGGAAGGCTGGCGCAGGGTCCGGATCCATGGATCTGACCTTGGATAACATCATGCCAAGGTCACGTTGCCACCATGTTGAACTCTGGACCTCCCGCTCTGTTATTCCGGTCACGTGCCCGCCATCTTGGATTCTGCCATGTTGCTAGCCAGTATACCGCCATATTTGTAGCCATTATGCCTATGCATTGGGCCGCAATCTTTGCATTCAGTAATGCCGCCAATTGGATCGCCATATAATATAATATTTTTTCATGCTCTTTCATTATGGGGGTTTTCTCCGAGTACTTCTTTTTTCTCTTTTGCATTATTTCATTCTTTTCTTTCTCTTACTTCTCTCTTTTTTCTTTACTCCATTCTCTCTTCATCTCCAAGATTTTTCTCCGAGTGCTCCCATTTTTTCTCTTTTAAAATCTTCCTTCCTCTCTCTCTCTTGATCGCTTCTTCTCTCCTTCCTCTTATTTCATCATATTTTTACATTGGCTTATGTGGAGGCCGCCATCTTTGGTTACATTTATCTCATACCACAGTTCGACCCGGCATCTTGGTTTTTTCGTTTGTGATATGTTTCCACCAGTTGTTTTGACATTATCCACTAGGAGCACTGATATGCGACACTGATCACTCACATTTGATCGACCATTATTTTAGTTCTGGTTTAACCAATACAATTTAGAATAGTGTGGAATCGAACTGTCAGACCTTGGGTCGCCAGACTTACGCCTTAGACCACACGGCTATTGCGACATGCAATGGGACAAGAGGTTCTAAGTAGTATATAGATTGGAGAAACACAAATATTATCTTGCCTGTCATTGAAAAGAGTATAATTTTTTATTTATTTTATCATTTTTAATGTTTTTTTATTTACAAATCAATAATTTTTAAAGTTTATATACAAGTCAATAATTAAATAGTTTTTTTAAGTACTTATTTTTTATTATATTATCTTAATTGGAGTTAACTTACATATAAATTATTTAATCTTTAAATAGCATAATTTCTTAAATATTTAATTTTTTAACTATAAATTTGTATCTTTTTATAACAAAGGCTTAACTTTCATATATATTGTTGAAGATTTTGATTGTTCGATTAGTCAGACTTGCTCCACTGATAACTTATATATGTTCGATTAGTTGCATTTCCTCTATTCCACCATCTACATAGTTCCTTCATCGCCTTCTAGAGTGCGCGAATCGTCAGTGCGTGTATTTATTTACGAATTTAGATATGTAGTTTTTCTAACATGAGAAGGTGTATATATATATATATATATATATATATATATATATATATATATATATATATATATATATATATATGTGTGTGTGTGTGTGTGTGGGTGTGTGTGTGTGTGTGTGTGTGTGTGTGTGTGTGTGTGTGTAAAACATATTCGATTTTCAAAACTTTATATTTTGAAAAGCTATATTTCATGTTTATATTTTACTTTATTCAATTTGTTTTTAAATTTATCGCCTAGTCCCTCTAACAACGCATCCATCACCATGCCGACAGGTCCGCCAGAAACAGACGTGCCCACAGCGACTCGCCAAGTGATCTCATCGACATGCACGAGCAGTGACGTCATCCAAAGACATTGCACGGGAAGGGACAAGTGTTTGTGAACTTAGCAATCGCGAGACACTGGGACTATTTGACCCTGCTAATCATACATCTAGGAATTGATGCGTTAATAAATAAGTAGAATTATTTAAATTTATTTAATTTATTAATCATTTGAATTATGCAGAAGAAAATTTTCTTTTTAGAAGTACAGTAAAAAAATGTTGTTTACAATGTAAATTTGGTTCATACAAATCAAACTTTGTAAATTTCACACTTTCCCATGACAGCTGATTGGATGGGGAATCAATCCCAGAACATTTGGATCAGAAGTTCAACATTCTAACCAATAGACCAGCAATCTCATATTTAGTGGAGTGCTTAAAGCATTTATATAAGTTGCAAATGTAGAATCTACATTCCCTCGAACAATTACAGAAATATTGTTAATGTGTTTTATATATATTTTCAAACACTTTATATATTACTTCGTAATAATATATTAGAATGGTTTTAGTTTATGTAAAACTACACAATATTCTGTATTTTAACATCTCATAACTTTCCGTCTGAGTCTGAATTCTTAAGATCACATGTAATTATTTTCTTATACGACTTATACATATATTAATTTTAAAATAGTTATGTAGCAAGTCGGGGGGATGTAAGATAGTGAATATGTAGGCCTACAAGCGTTTAGGTAGGCAAATATAATTAGCAAACTCTTAGGAAGCTGGCAATCTCGCAAAATTCAGTTTGCTAGTAACATTTCTTACTCAAGAGTTTTTTTATTTTTTTCAGACATATACAAGCATAGTGGCTATTTTGAATTTTTTTTTGTTGTTTTTTCAACGAGATCTGTTTATAACAGAGTAGAAACGATACATAATTAACATAAGAGAAAAAACAGTTTTTATTACTCTATTTTAATATACACATATATATTAAGTTGTACTAGAATTTTATGTTGAGGACGGCAAAAAAAATACTCTCTGCTTAATTTCAAGACTTCTCTCTTTAAGACTAAAAACTATGCAATGTTAACTATTTATTATCTAGATTATTTTTGTGTCATAACTATCCTACATGAATTTTATTCAATTTATGTATATGTGACTAAACAAAGCACCGAAATGCTCTCTATATAACAGGCAGGATACAACATCAGCGAGAAATTAAGAACTATATTTATTTATATATTTACATATTTTAGACTACAAACAGGATCCCTAAAACATTCAACACTAATCGGATAGTATCATTACAGCAGCACACAATTAATATAAACTGCTTATACACAGCTCAAGACAGTCCATTCTAGCAAGTATCTAAACAGAACCCTGAGCCATATATTATGCTCGACAAAGTAATTCGAATGCCACTGTCAAACAGTTCCATAAAATGAACGCAATGCCTTATACACTCAAAAGCAGACACCTAAACATAGAATGTTCCACCCACTGTAACTCATGTATGCCATCTGCTCTACCAACCATCAACAAACGTACATAGGCCAGTATTAACATTTTATTTTAAAGTATAACATTTTAAGTATTTAGTTTTATTATATAATTTTACATGTAATAATTTATTGCTATCCCAGACTTAAGTTTGTAGTGAATTGTACCCTATGTTGTACTTAGAAAATATTTCCTTTTCATACGTAATGTAATGTTTTTAATATTTCTTCCAACTCGCCATCCCATAAACAGTTCAGTATTCACTTCACCTAACCTAAAATAACCTTACCTTACATCACCTAACTTAATTTCACCTAACCTAACTTCACCTAACATAAATTCACATAACATAAGATTACCTAACTTCGACTAACATTACGTCACCTTACCTTAGATACATTTACCTAACATCACCTAACCTTACTACACCTAACCAAAGATAACATAACCTAAGTTCGCTTAATAACCTAATATAACTTCACCTTAATTAAACAATTTATCTATCTTTACCTAACATAACATTACATAACCTGAAATACTCTAACCTAACACCACCTAAACAAATTTCCCTTAACCTAACTATACCTAACCTATGATAACCAAAATCTAACCATTTTGTGAACTCTGAATATAATTTTTATTTCTCTTGAAATTCACTTACCTAACCATCATATTCTTGTCAGCGCCAGACCCCTATTATCCTCCTCCTCCTTCCAGTCTTACTTATGAGCGATATCGATTTGTACTGAGTACCAAAAAATTTATAATAACTTTCACTCTAATCCAAGCATACCTTATTCGTGCTATTAATAATACAGTCCTTATCCATCATCACAACTCAGACATATTGATCAACAATAACAGTTAACTATATTGACTACCATTTCAGCCCCATCTAACTTTGCCAAATACACATATAAACAAGCCATACAAGCCGCCGAATCATTCAAATATTCCATCAATGCTAGCATAAGATAAATACTATTTATTTAACAACCTATGGCACCCATTTCGTCATAGCTTAAAAAAATGCCATCCAATTATACTAACCGACCATGCCAGCGAAGCATTCCGCCTCATATCACACTAAGTTAACATCCCATAAAACCATTCCGCTCTTATAAAAAACGAATCGTACAATTAAACCATTCTCCTCACACCATCGAAGCTATATTTCTTTTCATACTGCCAAGCTAACTAAACATGTGTACAGATCATACAAATCAACTTAACAGCTGTACCAACCTTGCAAGCAAACTATTTGTACAACTAAGTAATTCATGTGTGCATCCCACATATTTCAGGACTCTGAATATACTATATTTCTCTCGCCATCCAAAAGCCAAGAAAAATTTCAATTTAATAATTTCATAATTTTGTTGTTTGTACTCCACACACTTGTGTAGGACTTAGAAAGTATTTTCATATTGTGTAGGACACGGAATATTTTTAAATTATCTATGCCCGTTTAACCACATGTCCGGCTTTTGAAAGACCTGTTAACCCTACCTAACATATCAAAGGCACCGCACTTTTCACCGATGCACCCCACATACAGTTATTAAGGAGTGATTTGGAGTCATTTTGGGAGTCATTTTGAGTAATTCGGATTAATTTTTAAGTGTTTTAGGAGTAATCTGTAGTTATCAATGCGTAATTAGGGGTCATTTATGAGTCATTTAGGAGTCTTTTGGAGTTATTTAGGAGTCAAAGTGTCAAGAGTCAAATAATGAGTCTTGTAAGTGGCTGGACACACATTTGTGTGTTTTATGAGTTCAATCTGATTGAATATAACACTAGATAGAAATATATTTTAATATTAAAATAAACGTATTCACTGGTACGGCAGTGATGATTAGTTAGCAGCTATTGTAGACCATTTAGAACGAGTACTATAGCCCTTCTACAACATGCACTCTCATTATTTTTTTATTTAAACTTAAGTAATAAGTGTTTCGGAGAAGCAGATTCACATATAACTATGAACATAAACAAATATATATATAATTTTTATTTTATTTTTGTATTCATTTAAATACATATTTTCATAATAAATATATATCACCACATTTTTTGCAGAATACAAATTATAGTAACATTCATTAAACAAAATGTATGCACTACTAATACTAGAATTCAAGCATTCCTCAGCTCACACTGACCTAACCGAAAAAAAATCACATGTCCAACATGTTTCTCTTAGCATCGATCACCAGCTAAAATATCAAACCACCCATCAAATAAACTACCTGATTATATCATCCATACCAATAAAAATGCAGACCATCACACCTCAGACATATTTAACAAAATAAGTGTAACCCTGCAGACTAGGAGTATTGGATACTATTCCAACAATAACCCCAGCATACTTCATCCATGCTTCACAGCTCACAATGTATATGAAACATAACAACTACTAATTTCATACCACCCCTACGCCATCCATTAACTTCACCAATCAAAACACACTAGGTAACAAAACTCCAGCATACCTGACATTAATATAAATCACTCTATCAACCAACAGACCAGTTAACTATGCCAGCCATCCTTAATAATAACTTCTCTTACGAAGCTTACCAGGTAACACAACTCGAGCATACCTAAAAACATCGTCGATAGCCTAATGATACTGAGTACCAAAACAGATATATTACCTTACACCACGGCATCAGCTTCCTCATACTAACCAATCATACCAGCTAAGCATTCTGCCCCTCTCATAATAATTAATCATCCCATTTCTCTCTTAGTAAGTAAACACATAATTAAACCATTCTCCCCACACCAACGAAGCTAAACTTTTGTCATACTACCAAAGCAACCGAACATGGATCAGGCCATACCAATCAATATAATGACTATACCAACCATACAAGAAACTAACTGTACAACCAAGTCATACCGATAGGTTATACCAGTACGCTGTACTAGTTATAGAAAAAGCAATCCATACAAGCAGCCTACTTCACCCATTTCAACCATCCCAAGAAGCCATTGCAACCAGAAATGAACAAGTGAGGCATAAAAAATGAATATAACCAAAAGAAGTTGCTTATAACAGCCATGTAGAGAGGTCATGCAGTATAAACATTCCTAAAGAAATTCTCCCAATATTAAGACTACATACAATTCATATTATTATCAGTATGACCAGCATAACATCCAAGCCATACATTTCGACCTTGTATACTAATAATCATACATGTCATAATGTATCCTGCCCTGTTCTTAAATAGTCATAAAGGCGTGCTACACTCAGAGACAAAGATATTCCATCAAAATAAACTACCTCGTATGATCAACTTAAAATACTGAAATATTTCCCTTTTTCCCTAAAAATTGGTCATTTCCACATTGAAATCAATACTTTTACTCTAAATTTCCCCTTTGGTCCCTAAAATTTTCCCCTAAATTTATTTTTTAATATCATTTCTAAAAAATTGAACATAAATTTTAAAAAAATTACAAAATATTCTAATAATTCCATAAAACACCAAAAATAAATAAACCTTTTTATCTAAGAACTTATCACGTTAACCTCCCCTCATCCCGGCACCCTAAAAATCAACCCTACCCTTAACTGCCCACCTTTCACTACTACAAAAAAAACAATAATAATAAAAACTGAGAAAAATATACCAAAAATCATAAATCCAGCATGACTGTTAGGTCATCATTGCCATCAGACACCAACAAGTTATATATATATAATCTATATGATAGTAATATATATAATAGTAATATGTAGGTTAGGAATATGTATAATTATCTATATGATTGCAATGTACATAGTTATAATTTAAGATACGACTATACATATTTCATATTTTCTCTTTGGGTGAACATGTATTTTTGGGTTTTCTTGGAGTGCTTCCAATCGCGAACGTTTCATGATTTTTTTGTGCATTAAATTTTTTTTGGCATAAAATTATGTTCTTTTTTTGTTTCGAATTGTAGTTTAGAACAGATTGTAAGTAAGATTATGTTCCTATTACTCCATCTAAGGATAAGGTTTTATTATACAAACTTTTTCTGAACTTGTTATGTTGTCGAGCATTCTAAGAAAATGTATTTAATTATAGTTTCATGTAAGGGTAGGAGGGTTTGAATACTGGGCGATGCAATTAATTTGCAGACATCATAAAGACAGTTGAGCTGGTCAAAATCGCAGTTCGTCTGTCGTACTAGTAAGTGTTCTCTTTCGCAGGCTTAGTTCAAGTGACTTGAGACTTAGCTACATTATTTTTAGACATATAAAAGCAACATGTGTGTCGTCGCTACAAATAATCCAAAATGTATTTCTCTTCTCGTGATTGTATAGTGAAAATTATGGTATTTTGTTCTAGCAGTCAGATCGGCTAATGTGACATATGGAAATCTTAAATCACTTGCAGCACTGGACACAGTTACTGGACTCGCATACCTACTTACCTGAATTATTCCTTCTGATGTGTGGATTAAATTTAATAAAATGGGTTCACAAGAGAAATATAAAAGTTGTATCCAATATTGAAAGATGTATAAGTGTACAGACAAATGGCTGTTTGATGGATGAATTCGCAGGTTATACACAGCAGACCTATTGTGAGATGGTTAAAATGGATAACATACACTACTTGTTCTGTTGTACTTGTTCTGTTGTGAAAAACAGTACATGAACTTGCATCATGTAAGAACGGATGTAATTTCGTAAACGACTATGACAGAAGGGATCGTCGCGAGTAGAATCATCTACTACGATAGTGTGCTCTGGTAAAGATGACATCCATGGTATGATGGAGGGTTTGTAACATAGAATGTTTTGGTTGGTGGGGTTAATGGATGACGTTGGAGTGGTATGAAATATAAAAAGTTGTTATGTTGCTTATACTATGTGATCTTTGTGGCATGACTGAAGTATGCTGGGGTTATGGTTGGTATAGTACCCAGTACTCTTGGTCTGCAGTATTACTCATATTTGGTTTTATACGTCTGAGGTTTGGTGACCAGCATTTTCATTGGTATAGGTGGTTTATGGAGTGATTAATATTAATGTATAGTATGACATTTGGCTGGTGTCGGATGGTATGACAAACATGTTGGACTTGTGATTTTGTTGCAATATTTTAGTGGGTGTGGGCTGCGGTATGCTTAAATTCTATTTGACAGAATGAGTGGTGAGTATATGTTTTGTCTGATGACGGTTGGTTTAATTAGTTCGTTTATTTATGGGTTGTAAGATATTTGACTGTTGCCTGGTGGTATGACAAAGATGTTAAACTTGTAATTCTTTTTTGTTAAGTCAGTGTGGGCAGTGGTATGATTGACTTCTATTAAAATTTATGAGTATATTTAGTCGGTTGATGGTTAGTAGAGCAAATGGTATGGATGTTTATGTTATGGGTTGGTCTGGACTATAAAATCATAGATGGTATCTGGGTGATAAGTTTTTTTCCAGTATATCTATCTTGTGATTGTTGGTATATGCCAAATGGTGAGAAAAGTATGTAGGTGTGTATGTGTGTGCGTCGGCGATACCTGTAATGCTAAGGCATTCTTGAGTTTAAAGTGTATGGTATGGGTTGGTCAGTATATTTTGACTGGTGTCAGTCGGCATGGTGGATGGTATGAGAAGAAGTTGATTACGTTACTGGTATGGGCTGTATGTTTTGCTTCGTATGGTCTGTGTAGATAAATGGCCAATGCATGTTAAATTTATAGTGGGTAGTATGGTTGGTATGTATAAGTGGTATTGGTAGGTAGAACAAGTAGAAAGGGTGTTATGTTATGGGCTGGTGTCAGCTGTATTGTTGCTTGGTACACCTGTGTTATGATGGATATTGTGCTTGGTGTATTGGGTGGTGCAGTTGAATTGGATTTTTCTTCGGTTATATGAGATAGGGTGTTGAGTGGCCTGGTATGACTTGGGTTTAATAATGGATAGAGCCCCGAGTATTTCGCGGATGGAGCTGGCAACAAACTAGACTGGACAGCACTCTATACACTCGAGACATCGTTTGCTTATTGGTTGCTGTAATAAAGTGACTCCTCTGTGCAGGACTGTTAAACACTCACTGACACTACTGCTTCCTGCTTACAACTGGCTCACAGTTTAACGGGGCGTGTCTTAAGAACTGTCGTCCAGTCCCAACAGCAGGAGAAAAGAACTAGTGTTTGGAGTCTACCTCGCCTCCGAATGAATTCGCGAAATACTCGTGGCTCTAATAATGGATATATGATGGTCAGTATATATTTGACTGGTGTTAACCAGAAGAACAGAAAGTATGAGCAGTAAGTAAATTTTTGGTAAGTCAGTGTGGACTGAATGGTTGAGGTATGCTTGAGTTTCAGCAAGCGGTATGAATAATGAATATATTTCGTTTGGTGTTGGTTGGTAGAGCAGATATCGTGTATGAGTTACAGTAGCTAGTAGGGCTTGTTTATATGTGTAACTGGTGAAGTTAAATCGGCTGAAATGGTAGTCAATACAGTCGACAGTTATGATTGATCACTATGTCTGAGTTATGGTGGTGGATATGGCCTGTTGAGTTAATAGCATGATGAGGTATGCTTGTGTAATAGCGAATGGCATGGTTTGGGCTGTATGTTATTCGTTGGTATGGTTATCTGCTTTGGTGTTTAGTTGATTTATTCAGACAGTATAGTATATTGGTATGGTGGAGGGTTTTCACCTTAATTATTATGGTTGGTGTCTGATGGCAATGATGACATGACAAAAATGCTGAAATTATGAATTTTGGTATATATTGTTTCAATATTTTGTGATTTTTCTTTGATTTTATACTACTGGAAGATAGCGAGTTAAGGGTAGGTGTTGAAATTTAGGGTGCCGGGATGAGGGGAGGTTAACGAGTTATGTTGTTAGATTTTGTAAATGTTTTATATTATTATTTTTTTCGTATTTTCAGGAATTTTTTTTAGAATATATTATAACTTTTTAAGAACTTATGTTAAATTTTTTACAATTATTTTCAACTAATAATTTTCTTTTTCAATTCAGGGGCAAAAGTTAATTCTTAGGTCAAGAGAACTGATTTGAAGGTGAAAAGACAAATGTTTAGGGAAAAGAAGGAAATAATTCATCAGTTTGGGTTTAATGAAACGAGGGAGTTTATTTTGATTCAATAGTTTTGTCCCTGAGTGTGGCGTGCTGTTTTAATTGTTAAACAGGAAATTAGTAGTTATTATAATAGAAATGATTGTTTGTATAGAACGTCGAAATGTATGTCTTAAATATTATGTTGGTCATACTGATAAAAATATGAATTGTATGTAGACTTAATACTGGGAGAGTTGCATTAAGAATGTTTATAGTGCATGACCTCTCTACATGGCTGTTATAAGTAGCTTGTTTTGGTTATGTTTATTTCTTATGCCTCACTTGTCCATTTTTGGTTGCAATGGCTTCTTAGGATGGTTGAAATGGGTGAAGTAGGCTGCTTGTATGGATTGCTTTTTCTATAACTAGTACAGCGTACTGGTATAACCTATCGGTATGACTTGGTTGTACAGTTAGTTTCTTGTATGGTTGGTATAGTCATTATATTGATTGGTATGGCCTGATCCATGTTCGGTTGCTTTGGTAGTATGACAAAAGTTTAGCTTCGTTGGTGTGGGGAGAATGGTTTAATTATGTGTTTACTTACTAAGAGAGAAATGGGATGATTAATTATTATGAGAGGGGCAGAATGCTTAGCTGGTATGATTGGTTAGTATGAGGAAGCTGATGCCGTGGTGTAAGGTAATATATCTGTTTTGGTACTCAGTATCATTAGGCTATCGACGATGTTTTTAGGTATGCTCGAGTTGTGTTACCTGGTAAGCTTCGTAAGAGAAGTTATTATTAAGGATGGCTGGCATAGTTAACTGGTCTGTTGGTTGATAGAGTGATTTATATTAATGTCAGGTATGCTGGAGTTTTGTTACCTAGTGTGTTTTGATTGGTGAAGTTAATGGATGGCGTAGGGGTGGTATGAAATTAGTAGTTGTTATGTTTCATATACATTGTGAGCTGTGAAGCATGGATGAAGTATGCTGGGGTTATTGTTGGAATAGTATCCAATACTCCTAGTCTGCAGGGTTACACTTATTTTGTTAAATATGTCTGAGGTGTAATGGTCTCCATTTTTATTGGTATGGATGATATAATCAGGTAGTTTATCTGATGGGTGGTTTGATATTTTAGCTGGTGATCGATGCTAAGAGAAATATGTTGGACTTGTGATTTTTTTTCGGTTAGGTCAGTGTGAGTTGAGGATTGCTTGAATTCTAGTATTAGTAGTGCATACATTTAGTTTAATGAATGTTATTAGAGTTTATATTCTGCAAAAATGTGGTGATATATATTGAATAATATTATATGTATTTAAATGAATATTAATATTAAATAAAAATTATTCATTTTCATAGTAATATATGTATATGCTTCTCTGTAACACTTCTTAGATAAGTTTAAGTAAAAAGTAATGCGAGTGCATGTCGAAGGAGGGCTATTGTACTGGTTCTAAATGGTCTACGATAGCTGCTAACTAATCATCATTGCCCTACCAGTGAATAAGTGGTTTCTTATGTGAAAATATATTTCGGTCTAGTGTTATATTCGATCAGTATGTACTCATAAAACCGACAACTGTCAGACTAGCCACTTACAAGACTTACTATTTGACTATTGACTCTTTGACTCCTTAATGACTCCTAAATACCCCTAAATGACTCCAAATGACTCCTTAATGACTCCAATTGACTCCAATTGACAAAAAAATTACTTCTATAAGACTTAAAAATTAATAGAAATGATTCAAAATGACTCCTAAATTACACCAAATGACTCTTAAATGACTAATAAATAACTCTAAATGCAGTGCCTTCGCTGATAATTGTCGTACTTTGGATATGCTAGGTTAGGTTAACATGTCTTTCAAAATCCCTGACATGGGGTAGAATTGAAATTACTTAGTTAAAAATATCCCGTGTCCTACACAATATTAAAATACTTTCTTAGTCCTATACAAGTGTGTGGACTGCATACGACAAAAAGTTGAAACGAATAAATTGTAATTTTACTTGGACTTGTGATGAGGTTAAGTAGATGCCGAGAGAAATAAAATATATTCATAGCCGTGAAATGGGGTGGGATGCACACAATTATGACTTGGTTGTACAGTTTATTTGCTTATATGGTTGGTATAGCTGTTATGTTGATTGGTATTATATGATAACATGTTTCGTTACTTTGACAGTATGAAAAAAATTATATTTTCGATGGTGTGAGGAGAATGGTTTAATAGTTGATTTGTTTTTTGTAAGAGCAGAATGGTTTTATGGGATGTTTAGTTAGTACATATGAGCCCGAATGCTTAGCTGGTATAGTCGGTTAGTATAATTGGATGGAATTTTTTTTTTAAGTTATGACGATATGGATTGTCGTAGATGGTTACATTAATAGTATTGATCTTATGACATCATGGATGGAATATTTGATTGGTTCGGCAGCTTATATGACTTGTTTATATGTATAATTGGCAAATTTAGATGGGGCTGAAATGGTAGTCAATATAGTTAACTGTTATTGTTGATCAATAAGTCTTAGGTGTGATTGTGGATATGGACTGTATTATTAATAGCACGAATAAGGTATGTTTCGATTAGAGTGAAAGGTACTATTTATTTTTTTGTACTCAGTACAAAACGATATGGCTCATAAGTAAAACTGGAAGGAGGGGGAGGATAATAGGGGTCTGGTGGTGACAAGAGTATGATGGGTATGTTAAGTGAATTTCGAGAGAAATAAAAAATTTTATTCTGAGTTCTTACAAGATGATTGGGTTAGGTTATCTTTGGTTACGTATAGTTAGATTCAGTGAAATTAGGTTAGGTGGTGTAAGGTTAGAGTATTTCAGGTTAGGTGATGTTAGGTTAGGAGATGTTAGGTTAGGAGATGTTAGGTTAGGTGATGTTAGGTTAGGTAAAATTAGATAAATTATCTTTTGTTAGGTGAAGTTAGGTTAGATCATCTTATGTTAGGTGAACTTAAGTAAGGTTATCTTAGGTTATGTGAATTTAAGTTCAATTATCTTAGGTTAGGTAAAGTTAGGATAAGCGAAGTTAGGTTAATTTAGGTTAAGTGAATTTATGTTAGGTGAAGTAAGGTTAGGTGAAGAAAAATTATGATAATGTTTAATTAAGTGAATAGGTTACTGAAATGTTTATGGGATGGCATGCAGGAAAAAAAATTACAAGCATACATTACACATGAGTAAGAAATATTTTTTAAGTTCAACATAGGTTGCAAGTCCCTACAAACTTAAGTCTGGGAGGACAATAAAATTTAATTTATAAAATGTAAATAATAAAATAAATACCTAAAATATTAAACTTAAAAAGAAAACTATTATTAACTGGCCTATGTAAGTTTCTTGATGGTTGGTAGGGCAGATGGCCTGCATGAGTTTCAGTGGATGGAACATTCAATGTTTAGTGGTCTGCTTGTGAGTATATATGGCATTGTGTTCTTTTCAAGGAGCTGTTTGACAGTGTCAGCAGTAAAATTTGTCGAGTAGAATATATGGCCAATGATTCTTGTTAGATGCTTTCTAGAATGGACTGTCTGGAGCTGTGTATAAGCAGTTAATATTAATTATGTGCTGCTGATAACATACTATGTGAATAGCGTGTAAAAATTTAAGGACTATGTCTGTACTCTGAAGTATATAAATTTATAAATAAAAAAAGTCTTGGATTACTTCCTTTTGCTGTATCCTGCCGGATTTATAGAGTATATTATGGTGTTTTGTTTAGTCACCTGTGCATACATTGTATGAAACCCAAGTAGGATAGTTATGCTGCATAAAAAAATAGTTGATATATTAAATAATCACCATTACATAGATTTTTGTCTTGAAGAGAGAGATGTCCTGATATTAAGCTGAGAAAACTGTTTTGCTGGACTCTACATAAATCTCCAGTACAATATAACAAATCAAACAAATAATAAATTGAATCATAAAAGCAATTTTTACACTCTTATTTTAATCCTGTATCGTAACCAGTCTGTTATAAAAATATCTCTCTGAAAAAAAAAAACAAATTTTATTTTAATCTAGCCACTATGCTTAAATAGGTCTAAAATTACTAAAAAAACTTTTGGGTTATAAATTATATTTGCAAACTGAATTTTGCGAGACTGCCAGCCTCCTAACAGTTTGCAAATTATATTTGCAAACATAAATGTCTGTAGGCCTACATATTTACGTTATAACAGCCCCTCGACTTTCTACATACTTATTTTGAAAAGGATATACGTATATGAAAATAATTATGTGTGAGTTTAAGACTTCAGACTTCGACTGAAAGTTACGAAATGTTACAATACAGCACATAGTGTGGCTTTACATAAACTGAAACTGCTCTAAAATGTATTATTATTGAGCCATTTTAAGACTGATTTAAAAAAATGAAAAATACATTAACAAAATATCAATAACTTTACAATGGAGTGTAGGATGTACCTACAGTTTTAAGCACTTGGTTTGGTATGATGTTGTTGGTCTAGTGGTCAGCATGTTGGTCTTATATTCCACAGGTTCCGGTGTCTATTACCTGTCAAACCATTAGAATAACTTTTTTTTATGTTACCAGTTGTCATGCGAAAGTGTGAAATTAACCAAGTTTGAGATGTTTGAACCGATGTTTCATTGCCAAAAAATATTTAAAATACATTATTTTACTCTAACTTTCGAAGAATATTTTTTTCGGCATTATTCAAATATAAATAAATAAAATAAATTTCAATGTTTATAATTATTTATTAATGCATCGATTCCTAGATTTATGATTTACAGTGTCGATTAGCCCCAGTGCCTCGCAATTGCTTAGTTCGCAAGCACTTGTCCCTTCCTCCATGTTGTCTGTGTATTATATCACTGTTCGTGCAATGGCGAATCACAACAGAAACGTCTGTCCATGGCGGACCTTTTGGCATTGTGATGCACGTGTAGTTACAGAGGTTAGGCGACATATGTAAAAACGAATAAAATAAAATAAAATATTAAGACAAAATATTGTTTTTTTTTAAATATAATGTATTAAAAATCGAATATGTTTTACAGAGTCCTGCCTGGAATGAACTATACAATAATTTTTTATGTGCCTTCTCGTGTATGGAAAATTACATCTTTAAATTCGTAAATTAATATACGCACTGACGATTCGCACACTCTAGCAGGCGATAAAGGAACTATGCAGATGGTGAAATGGAGAAAATTTAACAAACCGAATATGTATAAGTTATCATTGGAGCAAATGTGACTAATCGAAAAAAAAGTTTAATCATAAATAATATATATGAAATTTAAGCGAAAATAATTAAAAAAATTAAAAACTTATAATTAATAAATAAATTCTTACAAATAATATAATTTAAATCTTAAATAATATGTATGTAACATAAATCAAATTATTACTACAAAAATACATAATAAATTTTTTTTTAAGTATTATTGATTTGTAAATACACTATAAAAAATTATTCACATGTAAATAAAAATATATAAAATATTATATAAGAATTAAAAAATATAAGGTCTTCAATGAGAGGTGAGATATTTGCATCTGCAATCTATATACTACTTATAAACTCTTGTCCCAGCGCATGTAGCGATAGCCGAGTGGTCTGACGCAAGTCTGGTAACCCAAGGTCCAGCAGTTCGTTCCCGCACTATTCCAAGTGGTATTTTAAGTTCTAAAAATAACAGTGCCCCTAGTGGTCAATTCCAGAACCAGTATGGTGGCCGATCGACTAATTGGATGAGAGAGAACAGAAAAAAAAGTGAGAAGGAAAGTAAGAGAAGAAATAAAAATAAATCATGCAAAAGAGAAAAAAATATGGGAGCACTCGGAGAGAAAGAGAGAAGGAAGAGAAAGAGGAAAGAAGATAGAAGGGAGCTAAAAGAGATAGAAATAAAGAATGCAAAAGGGATAAAGTGGGAGCATTTGAAGAAAACCACCTGTATAGAAGAGTATGAAAAAATTACATACTGGTTACCAAGATTCCAAGATGGCGGACACGTGAACGGAATGACAGAACAGGAAGTACGGAATCCAACATGGTGGCCGCTAGACCTTGGTGTGACGTCATCTAAGGTCAGATCCGTGGATCCAGACCCTGGACCCTGCGCTAGCCTTCCATATGCTCGAATACAGACATTCTAAAATTTGTAGCACAGGTTCTCCACCTCTGCCTGTGCATCAGCATCTGCCTCCGCCCTCGCCTCCTCAGGATAGTAGTGGTAACATGTATATTATCAGGCACGTGTCACTCTACCCATACATATTCAGGCTGAAGATGAAGATATGAACGTCGGGTTGTGGCAAGAAATGCGTTCCTCTGAGCCTGCTGGAAGAACCGAACGGCCTTCGGTTCGAGATCGTGTACCTTTATCAGAAATCGCTCCAGCAACTGAAATTCCAGCGACTAGCACGTGTACTGCAGGCCGTGGTAGGCATGTGTTATTTCCCATACAGCGTAAAACAAACCATCGCACCACCGAGTGAAGAAAGCTCTTCCAAACTCGATGTTTTTCTTTGATACGATTGCCTGTGATAAACCAACTTGCACTCTCGAATACTAAGCAAGGGAAGTCACACGAACGTGTACTGTATGTACCACAGCCAGAAATATTCCCAGTTGCTTAAACAGCTACTTCGCGGCAACACGGTTCTGTTTCCATGGATGACACTAATTTAGATCACATTTACGACGATCACGTCAATACGGACATGAGTTTTTCAGGATTCAAAGGTATGTGTTCTTTGTTATTAAATGAAAAGATCATTATATTTGTGATCGTAAAGGATTTCTCGCTATCTAAGGGAAGGCACAGGTGTAGTTTCGATAAGTTCATCCTAAGAACACAACAAGAGTCATGAAAACATTTCCAAATTTAGCGACATCGATCGCCACGATGATCTTGAATATGGCTAGAATCACTTCGCCTCTGCACACAGAGAAGACTTTTCCCTTATCGCTCAAAAATTAGGAACTGTGAAAAATTATGTGTTTGGAGATTTTGTAACTTTCGACCGGCCCATAGTAGGTGTAGAGGCACGGATAATGGTCTTCATTAACGTATCGAATGCACAGAAATGAAAAGAATTGAAGGAGCTTTAAAATATTTAATTTCCGGATTGGTTACGAAAACCGATGTCGCATGGTATAGCCAGAATATCTTGGATGTGTCTCGAACACAACGATAAAACAACTTCGGAATATCCCTAATGATTGCCTACAAAACAAGGCCAGGTCAGTCTATATATGCATGTACGAAAACTGTTTTACACTCAGTGAAAGATAACAACGCTGAACTGGTGAGCAAGCTTCAGCGAGCGAACAAGGCAGTGTGGGCTCAATAATTTTTCGCGAAAACTAACAGAATGGCCATCGAGACTAGAAGGTAGGAGGCTCTCAAACCTATTACCCTCCGGCTACACGAAATTAGAAAAAAAAAAAAAACCTAAGTGACAATGCTCGCGTTGAAATCAAATGTGAAATCAAGGGGGGAAAATACCCCCCCCCCCCAACTACATAAACGGAAAAGAAGTCAGGAATTTGTCGAATCGAAATGTGGCATCACTAGCGAAGAAGACGATTTGCCACTGATAGATTTTCTGCGTGGACGGGAACGGAAACGAACACGGGATCATGGACCTGAGGTAAGCTCTCTTCTATCGCATTAAATCGCTTCCTACTCTAATCGTACTGTCGACACTAAAAAGTGATGGAAATAATTTCACGGGAAAAAGTTAGTTTTGTTTTTACCCAAGGATACACTACAGATCGGAAAGCGCAATGTGAAAATCAATTAGGGATTGAGCGAACTTTTGTTTCGTAGGCATCCTGGACACTACACCGAATCAGATTTGGTCAAGTACAGCCACCTGCTACAGTCTATTCGCGCCCATTATACCGAGAATAACCTTTCAATGCAACCTTTTAAGGGCGTAACACACAAAAAATTTCCCAATTATTTCGAGAATTTTTCCCAAGGAACATTAAATTTATGTTTTGGGATGGACTCAGAAATTAGAGAACAGAGAAAACCTTGACTTTCGGTACTGGGATGATCCGAACTAGTTAGTAGATAGGCGGGAACTTTTGGTCGTTTCGCAGGCAGCAGGAAACTGCTTGAACGTGAACAAAATAATTTCAATGATCGTAGAAATCGCGTAGACGGGGTCATTTCGATATGAGCAAGTATGCAGTTGCCTACGAGCTGCACAAATACACTAGAATAAATAACCCATGTAGAAAATACACAATTGAAGTACTGGATGATACTTTCCAATCCAACCTGGTCGACATTCAAGACTTTTTTTGTGCGAATAAAGGCTACATTTCACCATAATCGATACGTTTCCCAAGAATGCAAGGGCCACACTGCTCAAATTGAGGAATGCACTTTACATCGCGAAAGCCATGGCGAGCGTATTGTGCGAATAGCATGTACCAAAAAAATCTCATCACCAACGATGGCAAAGAATACTTTAATGCTACTTTCAGTGCACTGATGAACAAGTACGGCATAAATCATTATTCAACGTACTCTGGGCCCAAGGCTAGCAACTTCGAGCTGTTTCAAGGATACTCAAAGCAAAACTGTGAAGACTTTTAGCAGCTTACGGAAACTACAAGTAGCTGACACTACTCCCGAAACTCGTACTCGAGTATAATTGTACTGTTCATTATACCACTCGCATAAGCCCAAAGATGTGAAGACGACCGCCTGCTTCGAACATCGTATGTAATTCCGAAGAGGAGGGACCCGAGAAAGCCTAAAGATATTGGTCACTTGGTGCGGATTTTGAAAGAAAAAAAAAACAGGCTTTTCCACATAAGCTTCCATCAGAACTGGTCTGCAGAGGACTACGAGATGGTTCATATACGACATTCATACTTACGCATTTTTACTTCGAGGATCTACATGGCGAACCCATCATTGATGGATTTCCACCGAAGTGATCTGCCCTACGCAGTTTTCAGACATTTATTAGGCAGAGAACGTGATACAATAATGTAATGGCAACATGTACGGGCGGTGGCTCGGACAATCGAAGCGTGATGATTCCTGAGTTGTTGAGACAGACGTTTTGTTGTTAGAGACCTGTTAAAACTATATTTTAAGGAAAACGTACAGTTTTTATTACAATAAATCTTCGTAAGTTTACTGAAATGTTAGTTCTTTCATTCATATCTCTCGCAGTGCCTGCTGGCTTTTATGTATGTGCTCATATGTGCGAGAAATTGACTTGTCTACAGTCGAAGTAAAACCATCGAACTGATTTATATTCTTAACTTGGGATGTACACTTTTTTTTTTCATACATAAACATATTTTTTACCAGTTTAACTTTGGTTATCTGCACAGCGACCATCAAAGTTTTTTTCTCGGGTATTACACTTACTTATTTAAATCATAGTTGCATATATTGTGTTATTTGGTTGGAAAAATAAATTTTTTTCATGCACATCTTTGGGTTTTTGCGATCGTTGAAATTTATTCATTGTCCGTGCTTTTCCATAACACCAAATAAAATTGCTTTTTTCCCTTACTATTGTAATACTTTTTTATAGACTAATTATTTATTTCAGCAAAAGAACTTAACCATGTACGCACGTTTATAGGAGTCCCTTGTTGGTGTAGGGATATCTATAAGTTATATATTTTGCGCTGGCTTTTTAGGTGTGACAGGTTTTTTTCTCAACTGCATGTTTCCACCAGTATTGTACCGTGGGTACCAGGTGTCGAAACAGGTCGCTCCTCTATGTTATGTCTCATCGTGTAGAGTGATGTGCATATTGTTTTCATAATTGAGTATGTCTCCACGTGTATAATTTTTCTTTTAAGTTTGTCATCTATACTTTTTCTTTTACCAGTTTGTTCCCGCCAGTATACTTGCATGTATTTTGTCGAGCCTGTTAAATTATTTCCATCAGTTCGTTATATCTCCCCAGTATAATCTTTTCCTGTCAGTGCTATACAATGTATGTTATGCCCATTTGTTCTCCTAGTATTGTAATGTGAAAAATTGTTCATAAATGAGTATAATAACGGTGATATTATTTTCGCCATACAGTAAATTTTTCTCGTCCGTTTGTTATGTCTCTCTAGGTTACGTTTAAACATGTTATTATATATATATATATATATATATATATATATATATATATATATATATATATATATATATGTGTGTGGCCACTCTCTTTTACTTTAAAATATAACACACTCGAATTTGCCTAAACAATATAAACACATTTTTTTCCCCCTTAAATATGTATACCTTCAGTAGGCCTAACATACAAAAGTTTTCTAAAACATTTTAAAAATAATTCTTTAATACCTTCTTTATAATAGTGATTAAAAATGTTTTAACAGTAACATATTAATAATTTTAAATAATAATTTTTCTTATAAATTTAAAAATAATTTTTTTGAATTTTCAACCATAATTTTTCGCATTTTTGGAATTTGGGAGCTTTTGGGATTAAAGGTCAGGTGGTCAAGGGTTAAAGGTAACATGTCAGGGTTCAAAGTAAACGTCTTAGAAAATGGTGGGTGGTGACGTCACAACATGGCAGCCGGCCGGCTCCGGCTTCGATGCCAGATGACGATGGTCCCAACTCCCCCAAATCCTTCTACTAGTGTGCCCGCAGCCAGTATCTTGACTTCTTCCTTGATGACACTGTCACTGACTTCAGCTGGACTACCTACATCACAGGAAACGCCATTGGCAAAACTATAGGAGTTAGGCCCTTGAAACTTGTAATGTACTTGGATAGCTTAAGCCCCAACCGAGCCGACAGAAAAAAATGTTGTCTAGGCCTTAATATCAAACTTTGCCATAATTTTTTTATAAATTGCGATAAAGTCATAAAACTCATGCTGTAATTAAAATGCCTGTGTTCTAACACCGACATGTCTCATTAGCAGGTATAGGTCGTTCATGGTAATGTGAACACTTTTGAAGCCCTAGTTAAATTTTTCTTTCAACCAATTTATATCCTCCTCCCACTTGTTAATGTAAACCCTACCATGTGAGTAATAAATAAATTGTATACATTCACAATGGCCAAACCCAAAAGTGCGAGGCTACAATCAAATGTATTTGTTGTTTATTATGTCTGATGAACCAGCTTCAAAAAGTACTTACTTTACCGTGAACGGCCTATAAGTTCTTTTATAACCCCGTGTGGCATAATGCATAGTGGCATAATTAAGATAATCTATCAGTTCACATAACTTTGTGTAAGTATTTCCGTTCAGAAAAAAATGCATTAACACCTTTGCTTCCAACCAGTCACCTCAACCAATTTTATATATGTCACAAATACAGAAACCATGCAAAACTACAGACAGTCCATACAAACAGATTATACCAACCGACTACACCAGAAGTAAAAATAACACCAGCCATGCCAAATGGCGATTCCATGGACCATATCAGCTATAACCAACCAACCATCCACCCACAGAAACACCTGTATCAACAATACCGACCGACCAACCATAAAGACTGACCATACGTTGTGAGCATACCAAACAACCACACTAGCTGGCCATGCCAAATAGGCCTATCTATACTATTCGACTGTTACGAAAACCTATACGAAACAACCAAGTAATATTAAATATATATTTAATTCATTTCAGTTCATTTCTTGATCTGTGCATTAACTTAATTCAACAACATGTAGCGGAAAGATACACAATTAACTGTAAAGAGCGTTCTGAGAAGACCCTTTAAAAAGTAGAACAGATACACACTGGTTCGAGAGCGTCCCACGGGCCTCCCGTAGATGCGTCCTCCACTTGCCAACCTCACAGCCGTAAATACAGTTCGCCACACGGACGAAATGACGGGACAGAAATATTGCTTCCCGGTTCGGAGGACACGGGATATAATGTAGACTTGGCTGCTCGCCCTCTGCCCGTGACGTCACAGAAGAGGGTTCTTGGGGCGGCCATGATCTACGACGCCAGATCGACTTCTAGGTTCATTCCCTGGATTCCCGACAAATACCAGCCACCTGTTGGCCGCGCTGCCCGCCACATAATTCATGCTGATGCGAGCTGGTAGAAACATTGCTCTTGTGTAGTGGAATATTTTCTTGCCCTTCCTTCCTCTCATGCTCATTCATATTAAACCCGATAATTTTAAATAATGAAAAGTCCTTACATTCTATAAATATTCATACCAGAGCGTGAAATATACAGGCTGTTGCAATATTGCATGCCAATACTTCGGGGAAACCCATTCCTTACATCTGGAGGATAAAAATGTTATATTAGCATAGGTCCGCAAACGCTTCGTTTCTGTACTACAGCCCATAGTACATAACTTGTGTGTGTAGAATACTGTTCATTCCGAACTGTTTTTTGACGTTAGAAATCACAAAATATTATAGTTTTAGAGACACTGGTTAAATCTATTTCGTACAGACAGGTATAACTAAGAGCTCGTTTAGTTAATAAGTTTAAAGATCTCCGAGAAAATCATATCGGGAATAGACTGCTCAGCCCCTAGCCTTTGACAACGTAGTGAAATTAACACTTTGTATCAGAGACGACCCCTGTTTATGTAACGCTTTTTTTAACACATACGGTTCCACGTAAAACATTTCTAATATAAGTTGGTGACCTTCGTAACGTTTTTTTAACACGTATTGCCTGTGTTGTGCAAATACAGTTGATGTCTTCCTTTTACAGACTCTGGTTTACAAATATTATTATAAAAAACTGATTATCTTCTCTTTTTCTACTTCATCCCCGATACGATACATAGTATTCCTTATGTGGACGATAGTTTATTCATTTCAATTGTTTCATTCCAACACGTGAGATGTAATGGAATACTTCACACCTAAGTCTTACTAAAAAAAACATTAGAAATATTATTGCATAACGTGTAGGCCTACAACGGGTTTCTTGAGTGATATGCAATTACCCATCCAGCATGTATCAGTTACTATATTTTTGTTTGTATCTGAGGTACATTTAAAACACACATAGCGAACGAGTGTTCGTTGCTGCAAGGAATGATGTCCTAGGTGTATGGTAAAACCTTCGATTTTCCTATCTTGCAAATTTAACACTAGTTGTCCTCGGCGGCTTGGTGTTCAAGGTGATTTATTTAACTCAGGTTCGTAAAAACCGTCTGGTGAAAGTTGAATCCCGGACATATGCGAACTGTATTGCATTTTCTGTATGTACATAATCCAACGAAAAAAAAAAAGATCCCTAACATTTTCATATAGTCAACGTAAGTTTCTCCCGCTGTGAATATAATTAATGTCACAATTCCAAAAAACATGAACTAATTGCGCCACTTCCCTCACCAGGGTGATGCTTCCATCGCACTGGTTAAAACGAGCACACAACTGATCATCACCATCCAAATGAAGTGCCCTCTCTCATTAGTTATGTCTCACTCTACTAATAAAGTATCTATCTAACCTCTGTCTCCTGTAGCATTCTCTGAATAATAAATGTAATAATTTTTAATTATTTCCTGACGACTGAGGTTTTTTTTTTACGGTGCCTGTGCCGGTTTTTACCAGTCTCTTCTAGTTTGTTATAGCTTAGCAGTAAGTACACTTAGGGAGGCAGTCCTTGCCCCAATTGCGGTCATGGCTGCCCAATCCCTCTATGCTGCGATGCATGTCTCGTAGGCGTAAGGGGTTAGCCCTGAGACACAATAAGCATCCACCCTATCCACCGGGCCTCCATCTAACACTTAGTTATAGGGTAGTTAGAAGAAAAAGAACACTTTCGTCATTCCGTCACCAACTTCCACCGTGAAAGGTTAGGTCTGGTATATGCTTAACGGTACGGTAATGGCAATATTGCCGACAGAAACGTCCACGCTGTCTACCGTGCTAACCAAAATTTAAGTAGGAATTCCACCTTTTATTCGACTTTTAACTTAACCTTGCACGGAGACATTACTTATACTTCAAAATTTTGAGATTTTACTGTCAATCAAAATTTGGGACGTTACTTATTCTTTAAAATATTTTTCCGTTGATTTTAAAACAAAATTTGACAACTGACATATTTTAAAGATTTGGTGCACACTTTAGAATTATTTCTGCTCTCGTGGAGGCTTTTATGACATTTTGTGCAAAGTTTACAACTATTTATGCCCTAATGGAGGCTTTTCCAACATCCTGTGTCGCATTTAAACTTATTTCTGCTCTCGAGGGGAAATAACCGTGCAGGAAACTTTCGCTTTCTCTTGTCCTCTCTAATTGTCTCTAAGAACGGTGTTGGACAGTAACATTACTTAGACGTCCGTCTCTTGCGGTGTTTCCTTATAGATTAACACTTTATAGCCTTTAATATTTCTCGTGAATTTGTAATTTGCTTAATATGTACAATTTGTGTATTTTTAATAGACTGTCATATTGATTAAAAACAATGTAATATTTTTTTTACGTCTTGTGGACTTTACCATTTTTTGAAACTTATCTTTTCTTGACGTCTTTACTTCCTTACTTCTACCGTGTTGTCATAATGTTTGTCACATACACACACTCCAACATGCTAACCCACGCGTACACTTCCACGCTCAGTCATGCATACAGCCATGCTCACTCGGTCATTCACTCACACACACAATCACCCACACTCACCAAAGCATACACCTTCATGGATACAGCCACACTACTCAGTCATTCAGTCACACACACACACATGCACACGCAAACGATAAGTACATCCAAACAATGCGTATACGTACACGTACACGATATATACACGGTCATTTTTCCCTTTCAGCTATATTTACTGTTGTTTCATGTGTCTATAATTTTGTATTCTCTTTTGTTCCAGACCTTGCCTCTGGTAAGTAGTTAGTGTTGTTGGTGGGTTAGGGGAGGGGAAAATTATATTTGGTATCAGTGCTCCCAAGCGTCGGCGCACTCATAGTTTGTTAGAGGAACTTAATGTGTAGGATACAGAATATAGTTTTAGCTCAGACACAGAATGTTTGCCTAACACAAACTGTCAGCGCACGACGACGTCTTCCAAAAGTCCCCGGATGGGAAGTTTGTTGGTAGACCTTAATGCGTCAGATACGGAACATAGTTATCCTGGGTCTGATACAACCGAGTCATATAGTAGTTCTTACCCGGCTACTTCCGAAACACAGAACTTATCATCTGACTCGGATACAGACACTACTTCTAGCGATACGAGCGGGCCAGAAAGTAATTCGCCTTCCGTTTCGTCCTCATCAACGAAGAGTTTATTGCCCGAACTTCTATACATCCTTTTGGACAGTGCGTTCGGTGGTAGGCTGAATGATGCGCGAAAATCAAATGATAGACCTCACGGTAACGAGGATGTATAAAGATTTTGTACGAGGTGTATGGCACCCCTTCTTGCCTTAACGTCAGCAACATACCGCCCTTTAAATGTTAAATTTTCCGTAGCAGGTAAATTTACCAAAATGTTGAGAAAGGCGATACGAAGACTTTGGCTCTAAAGGTCTTCACATTATCCACACACCTGATGTTGGCAAAATTTATGATGGTAAAATAGTCCCTTACCTCACTAGACTTGGAGAGTTCAGTGCCAGGGGCAGCGACTCGGCAATGCAGCTTATATCGCAAATGAACATACGTATTTCGCATTATAGGTCATTTACCATCGGTGCCGTGCACACTGAGCTACTGTAGATTAATGCTGATATGAAGACGTGCATAAATGTGCAGTGCCTGGAAGACATGTGCTTCCATTACTCGATAGAAGCGGTTTAATTTCCTGCCACAAAGAATGTCAGTCATACCTCTTCATATCCAAAATCGCAAAGGTTTCGAATACTGATGTACTGTCTAGTCCCGGGGTACTTACAGACATTAAGAGTCTTAAGGAGAACAATTCTATTTCTATCCATGTTTACTGTGTTGTATACAAAAAAATTAATGTAATTGATGAAACTTTTAATAATGCCCAGGAAGGATTAGTCGTGGCGATGCGTATTGCTCCTGTATGACATGCTCGCCATGTAAATCTGCTGGCCATTCACGCCTGTTGAAATATCGCCCATCTACACTTTGCTATGAACAAGAATTTATCACGACTGCTTCAAAGACCGTTTAATAAGGACGAACACAAAAAAAATGTTTGCTATCGTTGTCACCAGTATATCAGAAGTGATGATAAGCTCGCAAACCAAACAGTATTATGTCAACAATAAAATGCTGTTCGCAGTACTTTTCCCAAAGGGACAAAAAGTACCTGGAATTTAAAGACTGTAGCAAACAGCAAAGATTGTGTTTCGTAGCTTATTGCGATACGTAATGTTAATTGAAACCTTTGTCCACTTGCTTGCTAAATAATGAGACAAGTAACACAACAACCATTTCATCAACTTGTTCCATATGTCTGTAGCATTTTGTTGGTATTTTCATACATTATGGCTTTTCCTAACTACATTCAGTTCGTGGGTGAGGAATATGGGTGGATAAATTGGTTGAACTAGCAAATTGGGTTGCAGGAATATACGTCGTGACTGTTCCGATAAAGCCAAAAACCACAGCTGATGAAGCTAGGCTGGTGGCTCAAACTAGTTGTCATATTTCAAGAAAGATCTTAGTGCAGATTCTGTGGTAGACCATGACCATTTGAAGGGCGAAATCAGAGGTCTCGCACACAGTTAATGCAATTGGAATTTCAGACTACCAAAAAAATTACGTGTCTTAATTTCATAATTTGCAGAATTACGATGCGCACTTTTACATAAATCCTTATGTTTAACGCACGTACCACAAGCCGATGTAACCGGGGAAACAGAATATCCTAATAATATCAAGGTGATTGGAATGACCTTGGAAAAATATAAATCCTAAATCCTTCACCAAACACTTGCTCAATGGGACTAACTTAGAAAGTATAAATGAAGTTATTTATATTGCCCATTATTGATTCATTCCAGTTCATAAGTGAATCTCTGGAGCTTTTGCAGGTAATTTGTTACCTACGCAGCTGAGAAATATCCGCTCACTGTTTCCAGAAAATACACTGTTTTAAATGTCAAAAAAGAAGGGAGTATTTCCTGATGACTTTGTTACATCTTTGAGTAGTCTGAACTCTACCTCACTCCCACCAACGAATACATGTTATAATGTGACAAAAGGCGAAGTCATTAGTGATGAATACTATTATCATGTCCAAGCCGCATGGGATCAGTTCAACAGCATAAACATGTTCCAGTATGCCATATATTATTTATGTGTGGACATGTGTTTGCTGGCAGAAATCTTTGAAATTTTCAGGACTGTATGTTTGGAAAATTATGGTCTTGACTCCACCATGTACATCACAGCTCCGTTTCATTCATGGGGTGCTTTGTCTGCACAGACAGGTGCGAGGCTAGAGCTGTTGACTGACACTGACATGTAATATTTTTGTGGTACACAGTGTTAGGGACGGTATTACCCAGGTTTCCAAATGGCACACAGCTGCCAATATTATATACATGGGCGATGAGTACGACCCCAGTGTGGCAGAGAAATATTTTTGCTATTTGGATGTAAATGGCCGGTACAGTCAGACAATGTAATACAAGCTTCCAATTGGGAATTTTGTGTGTGTTGAGTCAGATGTGTTTTCGTCATGGGATTTGGGAACACTGTCAATGTTAAGGATATCTGCTTTTTCGCAAACATAGACTTGTCGTTTTCACACGAATGTTACGATGTGCTATCATATCTGCCTCTTGCTACAGTGTCTGTCACACCTATGAATAGTTTGCATAAAACATTAATTTTGACATTCATGCTGCGGAAAAATTATGTTATTCACAGAGAAACACTAAGGCACTATTTGAAATATGGTGCCAAACTCTATGCTGTTCATCATGTTCTATGCTAACAGGATGCATGGATGGCTCCGTACATCAAATTTAACATTGAGAAATGTGCCCAGGCTGTGAATGACTCAAACAAATACTTTTTTTTTAATTGATGAATAATTCCATATATGGAAAGACCTTGCCAAATATTCGCAGTGAAATGGACGTCAAAGTTCTATCGCGATATGACACAATATACGGGGTGGCAAAATCATCGATGAAAATCTTTTTCTGATTGGAAAATTCAAAAAGCAGTGTTTTGTTTAAGAAGCATTTGTACACCAGTGTTGCCATTCTCGATTTGCCTTCATTGACATACGATTTTCACAATAACTACATGACCCCTAAATTTCTTCAGCCTGCATAACACTTCTTATACTCTGATACTGATTCATTGATTAATGAAATAGCTACTCATGATGTGTGCGAAGAGATAGCCCCAGAATTGAAAGCGTGGTTTGATACATCCAACTTTGTGCTCGTTAATCTGCAAGGATTCAGACGGGAGAACAAAGGTGTATCTGGAGTTATGCAGGACGAATGCGCCGGCTGCATTATCACACATTTTGTGGTCCTGCTTCCTAACTTTTTGCATACATTGTTGAAATTGAACAGTGTGCTTATGTGAGTAATGCCGTCGAATTCATCTTTCACCTATGGAGTGGTTTTCATGTGTAACGAAGAAATGAATATAAATGGTTAATGACAAGTATAACTTCAATGAAGAAGATGAATCAATTAGATTGCAACAGTGTACATAATGTATAAAGACTGCAAGTGACAAGTTTAACTTCAATGAAGAGGAAATGAGTTCATTGTAACAATGTAAATAATATGGTTGATGGGTATTAATAAATTGTGTTTAATACTGGTTGTGTATGTGTTATCATTGAAATGTATTTACTCTAACACAAATACATGCAGTTTATGTGATTTCCACCTCTTTTAAATATATTATGATATATTATGTTACAGCAAACGAACGATGCAGTAAATAAATGGTGTAGTTAATGACTTATAAAGTGAAGGGTGCAGTGAATGGTTAACTCTTTTAAACACCCATATACCTATATATGCCTGTTTATATACTATATATTAATGCACTGAAATATTTTTATTTCTAGTCTAAATCACTTGCTTTGTTTGTGACGTCGAAACCTTGAGTCAGTTCAACTATTTGTTGCATTTTTCATCACAGGCATTCCCTTTCGATGGGCGAACCTAACATTGTTTAATGCAAGAGTTCCTAGCTAATAATGTCTTGTCTCAAATGCATTTGGAGGAAGTTGTTGTTACAACATCCGTTGGTAATTATGCTACTTCTTCTGCTGCACTGTGTAATAAGGGTAAAGATTTGCATTTTACATAAGCAAGTGTAGCTTAGTAAATAAGAGCATAGTTGAAAACACAATAGTTTGTTTGGTTCATTCTTACTTGTATGTGAATATTGATTAGGTATGTAGTTGGTGGCTGTGTACGGAATAATAATAATGAGTTAATATATTTTATTTCTTTGATAGAAGTAAATTGACATCTGACTGTTTTGGTGAGTAGATGTATGTAATTAGTGAACTGGTACTTATGTTTATGCTTATGCTTACGCTTATGCAATGGCATACCAGCATACCTTTATCTCTTCAGTTAAGCGAAAGACGTCAGCGAACTCACATCTGTAAGTACTCACTTTTGAAATTTCCCACATAATCCAACCTGGACTCAAACCCGAGTGCAGATGCCACACAAAATTTAGAATTTCAAAAATTTAGCCTTGTCTAGTATTCTCAAATTTCAGTGTTGTTCAGTTCGGGAATCGAACATGGTTTTTCGAAAAAAAATTTCAAACATACTCCGCCTGGGAATAGAAGCCCAGTGCACTGTGCATGCATATGCTAATTTAACATTACCTCCACCAGATACCCAACTAAATATAATTTATATTTTAAAATTCTATGGTAGTATTAAATGACCTATACATGACTCTAAGTCGCTGTTTTCAAACATTAACTAAGACAACATACCAAAATTAACTTAAGTATCCTGTCTCGTATTTGATCGCAAACATTTTCAAAACTTAATTCATTACCTAGCCCAGAAAAAGAATTAGGTAAAGTTGACTTATAAAATTATGGTCATAAGTTATGCTAACGCCTTGGCGTACCAACGCACATGCAAATACATTCCCTTTTTTTCCCCGAAAACGTGCACACTAATGAGTCGAGATTGGTGAATTCAGTTTTTTCGGTATTTTATTTAAAATACTAATTGAAAGTGAGTTTGTATGAAATGAATATATATATATATGCATTCTTAACTCTTAACTTTTCTAATGGAATACGTGTGTGTCCCTCGGTGGACATGGTGAAGCAAGGGAGAGAAAGTTGGCTGGTGGCACTTCTTCGCACGCTCTGCTGGCAGGGTCGGCAATGAATCATATCACACTCTGTGGGCAGGCGGACGGGAGCGCGTTGGAGAGAGTGAAATCCGGATTTTAACATCTGTCGTGACTGAGCGCTTTAACATTTAGGAATACGTTTCAATTGTCATGAATGTTTGTATTCGTAAATTTCATCTTTTTACTACTTTTTATTATTTTAAATCGCACGAGTGTGCTGCGTTGTGGCATAGTGCTAGGGTTGAAGAGTAAATGGAGGTGCGGAGCATGCTGCTATGACGACCATGATGCGAGAAAGTTAGGAACAGCAGTCGAGACATGGGCTAGGGAGGCGCGCGAATCAGGAGTCCGACAGTCCTGCGCGCTAGGCTGGCGGGATAAAGGCGTGAGTTGTTGTTTTGAGATGCGCTGCATTGATAGTACCATATTATTTTTCACGTAATTTTTACATACTTCATTTAAATTTACTATTTCCTGAATAAATATTTTAAACATGTTATACATGGTGTGACGTATTCTAAGAGAATTTTATTGAATATCCTATAAAATAAATTAAACATTTACTAAATAATAATTTCAAATAATTTTTGGGGCTTGTATTACATTTGTACACCATATGTAGTCGGGAGTGTCATAGTGTGGACGTGTACTTAGTGTCTAGGTCATTAACTTTTGTAATTCCTTTTGTTACTTATTATTTCATTCATTGTGCATACTTCTGTGTAAGTAATATCTTGTTACTCGTGGTTAGTAATATGTCATTGCATTAAATTTAATGTTTCATTGTAACTTAATTTACTTGAGCGTGTATTTTGCATTTATTAAATGTATCTGGGTTTCTAATTGATTTGTTTAGTTATATTCCATGTTTCATTGGTCAATCATTGTAATTCGCTATTTTTCAGTGGTAATTTCTTGCGCGAACTTAGTTAAAAGGTTCGCTGTTTGTTCAATTCGATTGCTATATTTGTTGGTTTCCTACACTCGATTATTACACTTCTCTCATTGCTCAATTCCCACCTTAATCGCTTGTCTCAGAGCTCAATACCACATCGGACAGTGACGAAGCAACATCGCCTTTCTCTCCGGACTCTTTCCGACTCCAGAGTCTGAAGGGTGGACATCTATGCCGCTCCTGACATCTCCTCTTCCCCCTTAGTCCCCACCAAATGGCAGTCTCTCGACTGCCATTACAATTTAAACTGTTCAATCTACGTTTATGTTATGTTAAGCAGGCATCAGAAAAGAATAAACGAAAATTCTCCAGGTATTCAAAAAGATAATTTCAAAATATCTTAAACGTACCATATGCGGCCATGCTATGTTACGATTCTCCTTTGTATTTTGTAGTGGAGAGAAACGTTTTAATTTGCTTATAAAATAGACTTAAAGATATTTGAATTGCCTCTTGCTTGTTAAGAGAATTCGGAGCTTGACGCAATTTTTCAGCGAGTGGCATTTAACAAGGTGGAAATATAATGAAGTATCTCGTAAAAGGAATAACATGAAACTTACTATAACCATAACCTATTACTGTTTGTATTATGGCCTACCTTGTGGATATAATTGGGTAGGGGACATAGTGTGTAGTGCAACTCTCCTCCAGTTAAAAGTAACAGTTGCGCGATATTGGTATCCTCAACCGATTTTTTTTTTTTTTCAGAATTAATATTCCGGGGAGAGTTTTCACGCGCTGTTGGAGTTTCGATTTGAACGAGACCACCCTTCCAGCCGTGACCCCTCGCACACGACCAATTCCCGCTTGCTTGTGCGATGCTGACTGGATGAAATGGCGCCTTTATGAACAGCTCGTCCCGCGCGACAACCTATATCCGCGGCCAAGTAGCTCGTGTTATGGATTTCCAATAAATTCCATATACAGTTTGGGCGTCGATTTCGCGGCCTTTCCGCCCTCTTCTTGTGCTCGGCCACATCTCCGAGGTTTATGCGCATACTTCATTTCCGACAAGATGCCATTTTCGCGGAGGTAAAGTGAAGGCGAAACAGAAAAGTAGGTACCTCTCCTCCCCCTCGTCTTCCTTCACCATCTGTTGATGGGAATAATTCCTTGTTATTGAATCTGTTTCCTGAGGTTGGTGTGCGTGTTACTGATCAACACTCCCTGGTAATTTTAAGTTTTCATTCTACATGTTTATTTCCATGAACTGCCGAAGTTAGCTAAGATATGAACTTGTTAGATAAGGGTATTGGATAGTAAAGTAAATACAGCCACTTAAAAACCCTCTCACTTAATGCAAAAAATTATCCGCAAACACTCACAAAGAGAATGATAATACATTTTTTCCTGTAAAAGAATCCTGTGTAACTTTATCTCTATATTAAAATTTTCATTTACAAAATCTTGGAAAATAACTCCAAATATCACATTCGAAAGCAATATTGTATGGGTCTGTACCGTATTGTACATGTTGTTTGTAATGTCCTTTTATTTGACCTAGTCAGAATCTCTTAGCACTGAGTATAAATTATAAACTTTCTAATATTATCGGCTTCATTTTCACTTTTTTTTTCCTTTTTTAATTTTCCATAATGGCATTATTGACTTAAAAATTTGGCAATGGAAGTATCTACAAAAAAAGTAACTAGCATTTTTGATTTATTGCAAAAGGAGACATACAGACGTTCACGAATAATCAGTCATTTCATGATCATAGGAGTTATATATGGCGGAAAATCGTACAATTAGTCATTAATTGGCATTATGACAGAAGCATATTTGGGGACATTCTGCTAGGCGGTCTAAATAAACGAATCATTAGTTTATTGTAATGGTGCACATTTCATCAGTATCGTGAACGTTAAATCAAACATTTCAAGATGCTGCTAGTGAAGTTTTATTGAAGAGGAGGTTTATTTCAACTATAAACCCATGATTTAAATAGTATGACTGCCGAAATCCTTGTGAATACACACCAGTTCACAATTATAAAATTGTTTCGTTGAATTAAAGGAAGTGTGATTGGAGCAAACAATTTAATTATTTGTATAAGGGTGATGAAAAATTTTGTTGCTGAAACAAAATTATTTGGTTGCAATAAACTAAGATGGCTTTAGTGAAACCAAAGTTTTGTTTCGGATTATATAAAAACCTATAGGAAGCCCGACCACTATTCTAACCTAGATGGTTTGCACCGAGATTTAACTACCTCAGATTGCATTGAGCGCTATGCTCCAGCGATTTCAGTTTGTGTCAAGTGCTGAGCTCTAGTAACTTCAGTTTGCACCGAGCACTGTGCTCTAGCAACCTCAGTTTGCACCAAGCACTTTGCTCAAGCAACCCCATTTTGTGCAGAGTGATGTGCTATAGCAACCTCAGTTTGTACCGAGCGCAGTGCTCTAGCAACCGCAGTATGCAACGTGTGCTGTGCTCTAGGAACCTCAGTTTGCACCGAGCGCTGTGCTCTAGCAACCTCAGTTTGCACCAAACACTGTGCTCTAGCAACCGAATATGCAAAGCGTGCTGTGCTCTAGCAACCTCAGTTTGTACCGAGTGCTGTGCTCCAGCAACCTCAGTTTGTGCCAAGAGCAGTGCCCCAGTAACCTTAGTTTGCACCAAAAACTGTGCGCTAGCAACCTCAGTTTGCACGGAGTGCTGTGCTCTAGCAACCTCAGTTTGTGCCGAGCGCTGTGCTCTAGCAACGTCAGTTTGCACCGAGTGCTGTTCTATAGCAACCTCAGTTTGCACTGAGTGCTATTCTCTTAGAGATCTCAGTTTGTTCCGAGTGCTGTGCTCTAGCAACATAAGTTAGCACAGAGCAATGTGCGCTAAGATGGCGGACACACACCATCGTCCCTAGCAGGCAGAAAGGGAACTATGTAGATGGCGGGCGAAGAAAGGAAAGTGTCAAGAAGGAATGGGAGAGAGAGACAGAAAAGATGGAACGACAAAGAGGCAAGGCAGAATGATATAACATGTAAAAAATAGACGGAGTTATAGAGTTTAAAAAAGAAAAACAACATTGTGGACAGAAACAAGATGGCAAACGTAAAAAAAATTACGACCAGAATCAAAATAGAGACTGGAAACAATATGGCAATGGAAACAAGATGGCCGGAGGAAACCAAATGACTGCCAAAAACCAGATGGTGAAACAAGATGGCAGATGGAAGATGGCAGCAGATCCATGGAGCAGCTGCCTCCTAGCACTTTCCGGGGAACCTATACCATCCTAGCACTTACATTGCCGCTTTATTGATGTTCATTTTTTATTTTCCACCAGTGTATAACCCTACTTCACTTACAGCTTTCGGCCATTTTATGGTAATATTGAAGTGACTACCTCGTCAGCAGTTTTTGGGGCAACGGCATACCTGGATGCTAACCTGCTGGCCAGTAAACCCGTTTGAGACCAAGTGGAAACACGAATCCCAAAAGGAAGCTTCCACTTTATGCCTCCTGATTTGTTGCGGGATCTTGTAAAAAAAAAAACAGTATTTTGTTTTATTATTGTGAGTTAGAAAATGAATGCTAATGCGCACAAAAACAGCACATTTTGAAATGACATCACGATTACCATTACAGCATAAAATATCACCGAAGATATCCTTAAATTTCACGAATAGGCATTAGCGCGTCTTTCGCCATTACTCTTTAGATCTTCAGTATTAAAATACACGAAGCCTATGCCGCCATGGTGAAAATATATGTATAAATTATGGCTAATTGCCCCTGAAACACATTCTATTTCACACAGTAGTTAGGTTCTTTCGGTTGAGTAACTGCCTATCTAACAGATGCTAAACTTCTGAGTCAATCATGCTGACACTATGAAATAATACTAAGTATAACTCCAAATACAATTATTTTGCTGCCATACATGTGTGTATTTTTACCATTTGTACACACATTAGAAACATTTTGCAATTTACATCATCGGGAGAAAACAAATTTATGGTACACTATGTTTTAAGGTAAATCTATATTGTAGAAATAAAAACGAAAGTCTGACGATATTGTATAAAATAAAGTAAACGGATCACTGTAGGTAAAATGTATTATATTTGTACATGTCTCATCCCATTTTGAATGTTGAACTGCCTTATAACTTCTTATTATTCTCAAATGTCAAAGTATGTTAATCTAATAGTTGAAATGGACTGCGTATATTACCAAACTTAAATAAAAATAATTTTTAATGGAGATAGGACAAAATATAGGTAGGCCGAAACCAACAAATTGCCTCCACAGAACCTGTGAAAAAAAATGAGGAGTTTTTAAAATGTCGACAACTGACCATAAGCAAATTGATAAAAATTTACAATATTTAACAGGGAACAAGCGCAACCAAGAACTGACTCAGAGAAAGCCAATCAAGAATGCGTAATATCCTCGTAAATTAGAAAAGAATGGTGCGCTATTTAAAACGTTTAAAACGCGAATGAAAAATGACGATCGAAGTCATATAATTGGAACCAAAATATCTTTCGATCATAAGAATGAAATGATTTCAAAACACTTTATATTTTTTTCGAAAATATGTATTTTTTTTTTGGAAGTCTAAACAGCTGAACATTATAAAATCGGAAGTGTTAACAAACCTTATTAAATAAATAATTTATCTCCGCATGAACTTTGCAAAAACATAATTTTTTCTCTACGACACCGCTTACATAAACCATTTTAACTATTCTATTTTAGAGAGCAGTTTCCAAGAGCTAAAGCTGTAATCCTAATATTTAATGGCTCGCTGCCCTAAGTGAAACTGTTAAAAAGTGCAGTTCTTAGGCTTAAGAAAAATAGGAAACCGAATTACTATCGACATCTTCGCATTGAACGAATACTCGACATTATGAAACCATGCTCACTTGTTCACCGATGAGAGAATGAGAAGTATACGCGACACTGTATTGTTGGTTCAGGTCTTTATGGCTTCTGGAAGTCCCATTTGCTGTCTGCACATTACCTACTCTTTTACAAAACGTTAAACTTAATAATTATACTGGTGTAATGACTATAAAAAAAGATTAGTCTTGTAATACTGTGAAACTTTTTGTAACTTCAATACACTGAAATGAAAGAAGAATAGGCAAAATCATCTGAAACCATGAAGGTTAACACTGGGTTCTCAGAACTGCTTAAACACAACGAGCTTTTTCCACCACGAGCTTTCGGAAGTATTTCGTTAACAATGTCAATGACTTCTTGATAATGGCGTGAATTTCTTTATTATTTAGAAATGGTGGATTTCTACTTTCAACAGCATTGAAAAAGGCATACTAGACGTGCTCGATAATGTTTAAATCTGGTGAACGACAGGATTTTAGCACATCTTACGACTCGGATGAGTGTCTCTCAACCACAATAAGGGGTCGGTCCCTACACGTAGTTAGTGGTGAATTTGTTGGTTAGAGGAGTACGGACCGTCAAGATGAAGGACAGGATTGGTTGTAACACGTATGAAATCATGTGCAAATAACTGTCACAGGCCACATAAATTTATAGCCGTGTGAGAATTCCTCATTAGAGCCACGTAAATACACACCTCATTAGGGAGACACCCCAACTATATTTGCTGTTGATATCATGAGGGATCATTGGAAGAAAAAGGCTCTTCTATACGGCAGAGTGGGTTGTAAACACGACTCTTAAGACTAATATACGTTTCTCCAGTCGTTGACTGTCCAATGCCAGTGTTTACCTAGCTCAGAATAGCGCATGGTCTCGTTCAAAAATGTTCACGCTTCTCAAGCTGATATTATTTGAAGCCACATTATTGTACTCCCATAGTTTTAGTTTTACTTTTGCATAGCTGTCGCTTGAAATTAATCCTAACAGCCTACACTGGTAGAGTTGTGCTGTCACACAAACTATTCTTGTAGCCGAGTAGCCGAGTTACACGCTTAAAATCGCCGAACCCGAAAATTAAAATAGTGTCTATATCGCTAAGTGCTGTAACACGTATCACAAGACCCTAAATAAACACTATTTTGAAAACATCTAAAATAATAATAATAAATGCCTCCTTCTGGAGTAATAATGGTATCTATGAGTAGTCTATGTGGTTTCGCGCACGTCGCTGACAGATGTCAAATTTGAGGGGCAAGAGGCTACTGCTGTGTACCCCATAGGGGGTCTTCTAAACGAATATGTCTGGCACATTATAACAAGTACTACACAGACTAAAGATGAGATAGACCTAGTCATCGTCTTCTGGGCATGTATCCAACATTGACCTACCCAAAACCAACACAACTGTCAGTCAAATGGTAAACAGTGTTTAAAGTGTTCGTTTATAACTTAATTTTCGAAATCTATGCACGTTTATATGAATACAATATTTTGCCAATTTTTCTTTTGCCTAATTAAGTTAGTGGAAATAGCATATCATCCTAAAGCACTAGTTTCTACAAATTGTGTTCGAACCTCAAAGTCTAGGAATGCCGCGTAGGGTTGGTACCGAAATAGTAGAGATTTCGGAGCATGGAGTTAGTTTCCGCGCAATCAGTGAGATCGCTATCTCTACACCGTATTCACTATACGATGTATTATGAAGCCAGTCCTTATCTGAAAAAATTAGTTAACCATTTTACTAAGCGTAAAATAATTTACGCTAAGTAAAATATCGACAAATGGAAATACTTTTAATAATTCGACATTTACGCAAGTGAAAATATGAAATAATATAATACTGTGTCATTTGAATGGCTGCCGCTATACTAGAAGGTGGCAGAAAGTAAGAAAAGGATTTTTAATAGAATATAAAATGATGATCACGGGAATATCATGTAGAGAAGAGGATCTTTGGCAATCAGCAATTTACATGCTTACAGCACCAATGTGGCAATAAATAAAAGGTAATTACCGTTGTTTTATGTCTCTAATGGTAAACTCGAGCGGTTGCCTCAGCTCGTGGACTGCACGCTGCTATCGTAAATCACATCCAATGGAACCCAGAGAGAACACTGCAGATCTGGGAAAGCGGTGTGTTATAAGCGATATTTTTACGGTTAATTTATTTACAGATTACTTGCCATCAACATAATTGGTAGTGAGTGTAGACGTACCATGTTTGTGTTTACCAAAACCAAATGAATATAAAAGTAGTTTCTTAAGCCAGTGAAAAATTTTGTAGCAAAAGTTATTTCTACTTTCTTTATATTCTCACATGTGATATTATTTTTCTTTATGCTCTTTTGTCAGCTGTAACTGGAAACCGAGGTTCGGAGAATTTCATATTTTAATCTCGGTCTTCGTGATAAGCGCATGGAGGATATTATTTTTGTCACCGTGAAGTCCACAAATTAAAAATAATTTCACGCATTTTACGGGAAGCAAAATTTGCCGCTTTACGAACCGGTCAGCGACCTTGACAATCGGTTATTGAACCTATCCTGGGCCACTTGGTCAATCATCCTGCCGTAGACCAGGCTCCGCGACCAAGTTTTTTCGCACGCGCAAATATCGCGCTGATTTCACGGATTTCCTAGCACGCTTGAAATATCACGATCTATTACTATATCTCTTGATGCTGTAGGCTGGTTGTGTGTAAACATGTAAATGTATTCTCCGTCCGCCCACCACTTCCCCCCTCCTTCAAAACCGTAACGTTTCCTGCAAAACAAGTTGTCTGGTGTGGGAGATATGAGGAGCAGCAGGGTGCGGTTCTCCACAGCGAATTTGACATTCCTGACGGGGTCACTATGTTTTCTAACCCCGGGGTGGTCTGAAGCTGCAGGCGGCGTAACTGGGTCAACACTCGCGTTACCATCCCCCCCCCCCCAACCCTTCTCGGCACTACCAACTTTACCATTGTCATTATTACAACGCTGGCAGCCGTTACGCGTCAGTCACGGTGCTTACACAATTTACAAGTAAACACGTTTGGACTTGCACCTACGTGTATATATTAGTCTGTACAACACTGCAACATTGGAGACATTGGCTTTTCATTAAAACATTTCTCTGGAAATATTAGCGATACAGAATGTATGTATCCTACATACATAATGTATGAATGTAGGATAGAGCTCACATACATTTGATACATGTTAGGAAGTGAGAATGAAGCTAATCAAAAGCTAGATTCATCACATTTCCAATAAACTTGGTGCTCTGGAAAGCCATACTTAATATATACATTAATACTAATTTCTTACCCAGGAAAATCAACTCATAACGATCACTTTCCAGTCTGTGTGTTTTGCGTGTGTGTAGGAGTGCGAGTAGGTATCTGCGCTTGTGTGTGTGTTTGAGTCCCGCCCCCACTTTTTTTAGAGCTTTTTTAACTTGTAAACCGAATTGCGCCAATCTCAGTACACATATATTAAGCCTACTAAGCAAGGACTCCTGACTCGGAAACAATTGACAGATTGCTACCATATTTGGCAAACAAGTAGTACTACGAAAGTTCATATGCATATACATATATATTTAGTATGTCCGGTACATTTTTTTTTTTTAGATCGCTGCCATATAGCTATTTTAGTAATGTATGTAATACAGTCGAAACCATATAATTATCTCCAATGAAACTTTGTATGCTGGCTGTAGTATATATTACAGCCATCAAACATGTCCACGAAAAATATCTTTTGTACGCCTTAAGTAAAATATTATCACATGGAAAATTGGAATTACGTGATATCTCAGGAAAAACACTAACCAATTTCGAACCAACTTGGAAAACAAGTAGCAGTATGGCAGGCCATGTAGACTAATAATCTTTGAGAATGACAGACAGATAAATTTTCCAAATAATGATTACTTACAAATTGTAGCTCATAATTTTTAATCCACGGAATTACAATACAAATTTTTACTTAACTTCGTATGCTCACAGTATCGATTAAATCTAACAAATTTGTCAATGCAAAGCCACATTTCACCCCCATTTTGTAAGGTATCCCCAAATAATATAATACAGCGTTTATCTCGTATAGTGCCTATTGTTATGAACTCAGCTAGCTAATTAACTAATAGGTTACAGAATGATGGGATTGGGCAGTAGGATAAGCTTAAAAGAAGAATGTCTAATTAAAGAGTGACTTAGACCTTAACTGAGCCATTCCAAAGTATAAAATTGGTCTAGTTACATAGTAAGCGGCCAGTAGAAATAGAAGGAAAATAGGGAAGTTCCAGTAAGATGTAAAGAGAAGCATGATAGAGATGGGAAGTCACCAAAGACTCGCACCCTGGACCGGATGCCCCAGCTGCCGCTGTCGCACCAGGACACTCAGTTGCTCAGCCCGATGACAGTCGCCGACAGCCCTCCTCACCTAGTCCACTCTCCTCGCCCCACCATGTGTGTGTTGACATAATTTGTTCTGATTCGCTCTCGTTGTGCACTGGAGGCGGAGTCTACCAGCAGCTTGTTTTAATTACATTGGAATGTCCTTGTGTTAGCTGGACCCACATTTTATGTCACTCTTTGCGCATTTCTCCGATGGGTGGTGAATTCCATTTCGGCCCGATGTTTTGCTTTCAGAGCTTAGAAACTTGTGTGGCCTCCTTGGCCGTTGTTTAGAGAGGTGGTGCACAATGTGGCCATTCCTAATATCTCCTGTAAAGTCACGAAAAGAGGTGGAGGGATGCTGGAAAAAATAGTAGAACGTAGAGAAAGATGTGAGAAATATGGGGGAAAAATAAAGTCTGATTAAGTTGATAATATTAGTAAAGTAGTTCAGTAGGAATATAGTACTGATAGTACGTCCGTAAATTTTGAATGAAAGTCTTTCCCTTCGGAGGTAACCGTTTAAACCACGCCCATGGATTATCTTTATAATTACTAGGTTTTAAACGTTTATTGATATATTTTCCTTGTTTAAGTTGTCCGTTTGATACAATTTAGTCTTCTTTCTCTCTCACATTTTGTATTGACTTTAGTCACTGGGTTGTCCGTATACCTGGTTTATTTAGAATAAGGTATGATGGATGTGTTGAATTCACTTCACATATAAGATAAAAAGAGGAAAAGCCAGTTGATGTATTGACTGCAATGATATAACAAAATTGAGATTTTTGGACAACCGCCATTGCTATGCAGATGTGTGCCATGGAAAAACAGGACTGAACAAGGAAAAAATACTTAAATATGACATGCAGCATATATTTATTTTCTCGTCCATATGATGTTTGTCATATTTATAATTTTTTTCCGTGCTCAGTCCTGTTTTTCCATGACAGGCTTCTGTATCGCAATGGTAAATGTCCAAAAATCTCTATCTAGTCATTCTCCCCAATTGCACTATTCGTTTAAAGATGTAGTGATATAGTTAAAAATCATTCTAGTATCTCGTGGATTCGTTTTTTATTGCTTCTCTGCATATCGGCGATATTCTAGATGGTTTGCAATTGAAAGGTTTTTCTGTTGTTAAATCAATTTTAATATTATATTATTTGGATTCTTTTAATTCTGTGATTTTGAATAAGAGTCTATATTCGTATTTTTCTAATAAAATTAAAATTTTCTTATTTTTGTCTGGTGTAAAACTGGGTTTATGTTTGAAAATGGAAGTTAGTGATCTTCAGATTTTAAATTTTGCATTTGTTGCCTAGTATTTAAAAATAAAATACTATTTTATTTATTTAGATCGAAGAATACATTTGTCATGAGTGTGTCTTAGAGCTGCTAATTTTGCTTACAAATCTGGTATTAAATATGTTGTTTCCTAATGAAATCGCAACCAAGTATTGCATCGGCCCTGAAGTTTTCAATAACCAGTAACTTCTGTGTATGTGTGTCCTTCAATATGGAATTTCAGATTTTTGTACTGTTCAGGGGATGGCTGTTCTTCTGTTGCTGCTACTATTTTAAGAGGTTGTGTAATTGCTTTAAATTTGTTGTTTCCTTTTAAGTTGCGGCTACGCATGATGTTGATCATTAAGTGACAATTCGAGTTAAAACAGTGTTATCTTTGGTTTGCATAATAATTTTCGGAGTGGTGGCAATGTCCACTGTGAATTAAATTTTGTTTCTTAGAATTTTTATTTTGTTTTATGTTTTAAGCTCATCTCAAACCTGGCTTTTTTTATCCTATTTGTATATTATGATTATTTTATTTGGTAAATTTTTACGTATGTTATGTGCTTTGTTTACTGAGTATTTTCTTTGAAAACTTGTAAATATTTGGGGTATGTTTGTTTGCCAATTAATATCTGTATTAGGGAACAGTGAACATTTTTCTAAATGATGACCCTCATAATATCATAATGTGTGTGTTCGCGAATACTTTTTGTTGCCCATATTTTAATTGCACTCTATATTGTAAATAATTTTTATGCTATCTTTTTTGTTCTATTAGCTGTGGTTTAATTTGGCTGTTATTTTGCTGTACTCTATTTTGAGTCTTATAATTTGATTATTTTATCTCTTTAGTGCTTGGTTGTGTGTGTTCTTTCCTTGACTGTTAGTTTTTTACTTCCTCTTTTCTGTAATTGTTATATTGCGGGGAATATTTCCTTTTTAGTAAATGAATTCTAGTCTGTTTTTGTGCTCTGCTATCTGACTTTGCATATTTGGTATTTGTGTCTGTTTGTTTGCTAGGTCACTGTTGTGGTGTGATTGAGTAACCATTTTATTAGGTGCACAATATTTTCTAGCCATTTGTGCATAAGTGACTGTTTTGGATTACCCTTTATTGGGTTCCATAATGCAGGGTGGTTGGGGAACATTTACATAAAGAACTGTTCGTTGTTGTATGTTCCTGATTTTGCGTGGTTCTTTAAGTGAATGATAATTTCTATGCAGAGGTTGTTGAGGAAAGAAATATGAGTATGGTAGTGATGGGTTATAAAATTGAGATTTGGGTACTTGAGAAAAGTAAGGTGGAATGATTCTGTGTGGCCTGTGGTTGATAAAGATTCTTTTCTGTCTAAAACTTGTTTCTTTCTCTGACCCCCCTTTTTTTTTTACTGCGGTTTGTTCCTTTTGTGTTCTTTAGCTACCTTAGTGAGGTCTTTTTGAATTACTGAAAGTTTATCAATTTCATCTTTTAGTTCTTTAATTTGTGTATCCATGAAATATGTTTAATGTTGTGTGTTGTTATGCAAATTCTGTTTATATGTATATAGTCCTGCTTCTATGTGTCGGATGTTGTAGATCATTTCTGGTTGTGTGCTATTATTTGTGACTATTAGTTTATCTACAACTGAAGATGCTAATGAGTTATAGAGAATTTCCCTGATTTATTATTCTGGAATGCTGTGTTTAACTTTGTCTGCTAGAAAAATGATTTCTTGTAATGTACAGTAGCTGATTCATTCGGTTGCTGTCTTTTGTTGTACAACGTTTTTATGTATTAGGTAATGTTCTCTTCAGTTGAAAAAATGTTTATTAATTCTTGAATGATTCTTTCCCATGTAAGTAATTGAGGCTCTGTTTTATTAATAATATTTACATATGACTTCTTGGTTGGCCCTGCTAAGTGTATTTGTAGTTTTTTTATTTTGGCCTGTTCGTGCCACTGATTAATTTTTTGCCCCTACTTCAAATAGTATTATGTATTCTGGTATATCTTATTCTTGAATACTGTGAAATATTTTAAAGTTTTGGTTCTTGAACTACTATAATAACTTTAGGTAGTTGTTCCATTTTTGGTGTGTGTTTGTATATGTGATGCATGGCAATGCTTTAGTTATGTATTAACATATTGGCTTATGGGTATATGACAAAATATTTCATTACTACTCTACTCATGGAATCTAAGCAATTTATCACTAAAAAGCATTACAGTTATTACAAATGACATTATTTGTTAATTAAGGAACTCTACTAAAACAAGATAGTTAATTAACTAATGATCCGAACAGGTTGGGAGGGTGGATGAAATTAGATGGAGGTGGAACTGACTCGCTTGATATTCAATAGGTAGGACACTTAAGGAGCCACGCCCTTTGTTATGAACTTAGCTAGGTCCTAAACTAATAGGTTACTGAAGAGTGGGATTAGGCAGTAGGAAAAGTAAAACAGATGTCAAGAGAGACTTAGACCTTTACTGAGCCATTCAGCAGTTAATAATTTGTCTAGTGTTACATAGTAAGCGGCCAGTAGAAATAGAAGGAAAATAGGGAAGTTCCAGTAAGATGTAAAGAGAAGCATGATAGAGATGGGAAGTCACCAAAGACTCGCACCCTGGACCGGATGCCCCAGCTGCCGCTGTCGCACCAGGACACTCAGTTGCTCAGCCCGATGACAGTCGCCGACAGCCCTCCTCACCTAGTCCACTCTCCTCGCCCCACCATGTGTGTGTTGACATAATTTGTTCTGATTCGCTCTCGTTGTGCACTGGAGGCGGAGTCTACCAGCAGCTTGTTTTAATTACATTGGAATGTCCTTGTGTTAGCTGGACCCACATTTTATGTCACTCTTTGCGCATTTCTCCGATGGGTGGTGAATTCCATTTCGGCCCGATGTTTTGCTTTCAGAGTTTAGAAACTTGTCTGTGGCCTCCTTCCCAGCCGTTTTTTTAGACAGGTGGTGTACAACGCCGCCATGCATAACACTTTAAAATAATGTTATCTCAGTATTTAAGTTTTACGAATCTAGGTAACTTATATACATTAGGCTTTTAATATATTGTATCTATGGCAATAATGGAACGTGATAATACATCGTATTTTCATTATTTATTTATGAAGACCGTCAAATGAACAATGGAGATTTTATGCCACATCTCGCGAACCATTCAAGCAATTTTCATCAGATTTTTCGCATATATACCGTATTGGTATGCCATATAATGTTGTGCAATTTTAAGTGGCTCAGACACTTATTTTTTAAATTGTGGCTGTCTTAATATTTCTGGTAAGAAAACCCTATCAACCAAAACACTATAACGATTACATCCTTAGTGGACGCTCCGAATCGTACCTGTATGATTCAGTTGATTGCTTGTTAGCTTAATTTTACAAGTTTGTTTCTAAATTTACAATCCCAGGTAATTCACTTGTGTATTTTGACTGTCTTGTTACTGTTTCACATGTTTCTAGTTTTATTTCGAATGCTATGGTTGTCAATGAGACGTCAACGCTTTCATCCTATCAAAGTTTTAAGAACAGCTTTATCATTAATTTGCACCTAAGCAGAAGAAAGTAGGCTTGTTTATTTCCTGTAACGTCTCGTTTTCATTCTGCTTTACGTTATATTAACTTTGTTACTGAATTTTTCACTTTTTTTCATGCATCATCCAATTGAAGACCACGTGAATTTATTATAAACATAAATGTGTTTATAATCGGCAAAATCGTTCTCGTATGTGTACGAAACGAACACTGACTTCAGCAGCCGTACAATTCCACATTACAGTCCCAGAAAAACGTCGAATCTTATTAATTGGTTTCCAACTTAACTTTGTGTTTGCCTGCCATTTTTTACTATAGCATATATGTAGCTTAGAGCAGTGACGTTTCTCAGAGGTTGATTTTAAAAGTACTAGCTTTATCGTGAAGAGCCATTGATGTAATGCTGGTGCCATCCGTTGCAGTTTTGTCCTGGCAGTCGCTTGCAGGCCAAGTAAGACGGGGTCGTGCGTCTCTTATTGCAGCAAGGAGAGTAGTGTCTGTTTCATGTGACCCGAGCACGGCTCCCTGTGCGCCTGCCCCCCAGCTACTGCACCTCCGTCCTCGCTCAACTCATCACCCCTCCCCAACCTCCCCTCCAAATGTTCAACGACCAACCTGTACTCTGCTCGGGTCGCCTTCACAACCGTCCTACCAACTCACGCCGTCTACAACAACGCCTTACACTCTAATAGCAACGATAATTTCCTTGCATTCACATTTACAATAACACGCTGGAAGTAAATAATTTTTTCACCTTAATAGAAGTATTCATACTAGCATCTTCTGCTGATAGCGACCGTTACAAATTCAAAGCCGTATTGGAACATACGAAGGTAAGATAATTTCTAACTCTTCGTCTTAAATTCAGTTTAGTAAGTAAGTATTCCACACAGTACTTGTAAGTAGCAACGCCCAGGTTGTGAATAATAATAGTGATATATTATTACAACTGGGATGTCAATGATTACAGCGATAAAGAGTTTGCCTGGTGTTTTGCCTGTTTGTTTATCATTCTGTCCACTCATTTTCTCTTTTTGTGCGCATATACGCAAAGAAGAAATTAAGTGAAATATATTTAAGACGGGATTAGGCATTCTGTTTTCCATGAATATATGCACACCTTAAGATAACCAGCACATTGGTTTTGAGATATAAAAGCTTCCTTTCTGGGAACTACTTAATCTATTTATTTGAGAAAAATCATAAATGTAACATTGATATTAAATGATGTAGTTATATTTTTCTCAATTCTGGTAATTTCTTAAATACCACCATAATTATATGCGTTCTTCCATAACCTGTAAGTTTGAATAAATAATACAAGATAAAGCTTTTTCTAGCCCGACGTGCCTAAGGCACTACATCAATAGCAGCGGCTGTCGTTCCCTAAGGCACTACATCAATAGCAGCGGCTGTCGTTCCCTAAGGCACTACATCAATAGCAGCGGCTGTCGTTCCCTAAGGCACTACATCAATAGCAGCGGCTGTCGTTCCCTAAGGCACTACATCAATAGCAGCGGCTGTCGTTCCCTAAGGCACTACATCAATAGCAGCGGCTGTCGTTCCCTAAGGCACTACATCAATAGCAGCGGCTGTCGTTCCCTAAGGCACTACATCAATAGCAGCGGCTGTCGTTCCCTGAAAGGATTATACTAGAAGATAGACGCAATGAATAAGCAACGAAACGTAAGTTTTTGTAAAATGGTTTGATGTTGGGGGGGGGGGGAGGAATTATATTATTCTGTTTCATAGAATTTCACTCGTTACCAAAATAAAACGATATATCTTTTCCCTAAGCGATCAACGACGACTTTTGTGCTGAGGCGTGTAGAATAATGGTTTTAACTGCAAAATTCTACGCTTTAAATTACGATATTACCAAGAAACAAGAGTTTTCAAATCAGATACTTATTAAAATATCTTGTTGTAATTTTTATAGAGGAATACGACAATTAGGTTAATGAATAGTTTATAAGTTACAACTTGCATCCAATGTTTATTTGGGAACTACTTGTAGTTTCTGGTTTTTAAAGTTTACACATTCGCAAGCTGCTGTAAACATGTAACACATTTCTCTTTATGAAAATTTTAAAACTGTTTCCAAGTGAAGTAGTGTAAGATGGCGTGGGCAGAAATATGGAATACCACTGGTGTTAAAAATATGAAACACTAAACCATATTTGTATCCTAATTTAAATGTTATCGACTGAATAAAGAAATTCATCTGTAACCTTTTCTGTTCGATTACTAAATACGTAGCTATGTAAGGCGCTATGTTAGCATTTATCCTATCGCTGAATCTCCATTGTTACGACTCGATTTTACATAACCTTTCAGGGGTGTACAACGAGTCCTATGTGGCCTAAGTTCATGGCTTTATTGCACACCCCAAGGTGTCAATTTACATTTAATTTTTTTTGTGGCTTTTAGTTCTCGTCGATGGCCATACGTTATATCACCTTCCAGGGGTGAACAGCGATATCTTGTGTGCCCTAAGTGCACATATGGCTTGATGGAACACCCTAAGGTGTAAATTTACATTTTATTAATTTTTAGTGAGCTTTTACGTCTCGTTGACAGCGAGGTTATAACAGACGATTACACATATTTACACAAGTGACAGGAACTGGGGAAGGAATCGGCCATGCCTTTATTAACATACTGTCCCAGAATTTGGCTGGAATGATTTTGGTAAACCATGAAAAATCCAAATCAGGATGGCCGAACCGAGAATAGAGCCCGTGTCCCCCGGAATATGGCGAGACGGCTACATCATATATCACGCATTACGTAATGCGGTACTATGGACACCAAATAATAAATTCTCTATGCGATTTAAAACAAATAAAAATAATTTTGTAGTGAAAAATTCTGAAAGGCTAACAGACATAACTGAATGTAAATGAACTTTCTGAGGTTATTACATTTTGCAATTAACAATACACCTATTAAATCAGAAGTAAATAAAAAGTAGCTGCCACAAATAAACGACAAGTATATAATTAAGTATTACGTTATTATATACCATACAATTCTAAACTGAAATAAAAGTGACGGATAAAAGTGGCAGGTTTGAAGGCGTAACATCAATAAGGTAAACAAAAAAATTATAATTACTCTTCGGGGCAGTAATTGCGATTGGGTACGTAACTGAAATACTTGTATACTGCAAATATTACCACAATATTAAAAATGGGATGAATACTTCCTACGCAGGTAATATGTAATTTAACATAGATAATCACTGAACCGCTTTTCAATACAATGTATTATGTAATTAAAATAATTGAATTTTAAACTCGTATTTTGTGACCAATAACACTACTGAAAAACGTTATTGGGTTTTTTGTGGAATGACTATAAGTCAGTTAATCATAAGTTATGGCGAAGTGTACTTAATTTTCTTATCCTAAATTCGCGTGTCCTCAAGTAATGCAAGGGCCAATTTCAAAAGAAAGTATTGCAATATCAGGAACTTGTGCCATACACATATAATGTGATATAATGCAGGTACTGCAATGCAGGGGTGTCAAAACACACATATTCACACTATAAAATATTAACACGTCAAATTTCTGGAATGCCATTCTAACAAATTACATTGTTCAAACAAACAGTCTGATCATACTCAGACGTACGGTAAGCTACATAAATGGGTTTTTAATAATCATAATTCTTCGGGTGTCGTGATATGTAAAGAGGAATATATAATACAGATTTTCTTTGTTATATCAAATTTAAATGTTTTCACTTGTTATAGCAATTAAACATTCCTTAAATTTTAGAATGGCTAAGTAAGGTACCACTTACCTTAAAATTCAATCATCCCCTTAAAGTTTGTTTAGTGAGATTGACGTTTAGGGTTCGAGTTTAGAATAGCATGTAATTACGGAACACTAATTATGCGTGCTACAACAAAAAGAAAGGTCACTGTCGGAAGCAAAATAAACACATTGCACCTTTGGGTTTTATAGTTACAAATGGTAGAAGACACTTTTCATTTAAATTTGGAGAAAAAAAGCAATCACGTAGGTGTACTGGTTGGGCCATGAGCATGAATGAATTCCATTATTTGGTGTTAGCTTCTGAACTACAAAATTATTTGACACTACTTTTAAACATGTGTAAAGGAGAAACCCATTCTGAAAATATTAAGAAAACATAATTAATATTTGAAAGCGTTTACAAAAAACACTTCCTGTTGAATTATAAGAAAAGCTGTCAGTTTTTAATCCTATCGGGAAACATATAACAAAACATAGCGATTCTCAAATAACGTAATATAGAATGGGACCAATTTGAACTCACTATAAGAACTATCAATGCTACCGTCACTAATGAATTTCCATTACGAAAAAATTTAATAAAATGTGTATTTATAATTTCATTAAATTCATGAGTTTAATTGTTTTGCAAACAAACTTTAGGCCAACAAATAGCATAGCGACTATTTTTTCGTTATTTCGTTTGTGTTGCCATACAAACGTAGAAGTATGTGTCAAAGTCCAGCTAGATGCTTCCATCACTTCTTCCCCGAAAAGTCGAACAATAAAACAATGCCAAATTAATGATCAGTTAATGTAACTTGTCCAAATATGATGCTAACGCAAACGACTTGATGATATTATAATTATAATTTAATGCTAGAGCAACTAATCAGTACAGTAATATATCTTACAAGTGCTGCAAAAGTTAATTTTAGTGACTACAACGGCATCGTCATCGTTTTAGAGTGGGTCAAAGTAACTACAATAAATTAAACATCCCCAGTTTACCCAGAGGGAATACAAACATGCTACATCCTGAACGTAAGGTAGACATGTAAAGACATTACTAGATTCATTTAATTTATCTGGCTAAGCAGTAGTCGTTGTACCGAGGTTGTTAATTAGCAAATTATTTGAGCTAAACGCCGTGTATGGTTATTGAATCACTATGTATATAGTACTTATATGTATGTAGTCTCTCTAACTATGTGTTTTTGTTATGCTAATAAATATTTATATTTTACTCGTGATGATTGAAAACTTGTGTGCTCAGGTCTCCTAATGTACATGATCAATACTTTTTTTCTCAAAACATTGTTTAGGTGTTTTATCAATTAAATGGTCACGCTGTATAGATACGAATTAAACATTGTGTTCTTTGGAAGTTTGCGAGAACTTGTCAGCCAATCACATACAGTCTTCCTAGAATAATTATAAAGATTAAAATGCCTTTGGTTAAGATATGGTATATTAGGTAATGAATCGACTTGCAATATATAAGTTGATGTTTGTTGCTGTATGAGTACCTAGCATCGGTGATATTACAATATATTAAGTCAGCATGTCTTTAAAATAATGGTAGACAAAAAAAATATTAATTTTGAATTATTTTCTATTATTTAATGTTTAAAATGAGTGTGTTTAAACAAATGTTGCAAATAACAATTCATATACTCATATTTAACTCGTTGGGAATTGAAAGAAAGAATACGTTAGTATAACTGAAAATACCCACATTTATGTTGACGTAGTGTTTCAATCAGTATGTTTGCTTTAATTTCGATGCTTTTCGAAGAAGATAAATATAATTATATTTAAACAACCCTTAAGCTTCTTGTGAGCTGAAACAAGGTTAATTTGTGTAAATACTGGTTATGGAAATATGATCTAAGTAATCTAGAAGAATCGAAACACTAGTTAAAATAGTAGATCTTAACAAACATTATTTTATTAAGGGATTTTTAAAATGAAATAACCACGTTTTGATTGGTAAGTTTATATGTAGTAAAGAATGACACAATTTGAGTGAGACGGGTGTTTTATTTGGATCTTCATTTGGTTTGAAATGTTATTATATAGTAAATGAGGAAAAGGGACTCTTAAAAATGTTATTTACATTTTTGTATTACATCATACTTTAAATTGAATATGTGTGACAATGTTTATTGGTAGACAGATTATGTTGATTTGTTAATTTGTGTTGTGTCATATTTTTATTTAGTTGTTTGGTATTTAGTTTTGCTTGTAAAATTTGATGGAATGGGGTTTTACAAGTGGGTGGTATGTTGTTAGTAACATCTTTAGAAGTGGTTCCATGATATGATCATGGCGGTTTTTGTATGCTTTGTTCATTTGAGTTTTACGACATGTTGATATCGTTTTCAAGTATTTAGTTTTGCTTATAAGTCTGATGGTATGTGGTTTTGCAATTGGGAGGTATGGTATTATTAATATAGTTTGAAGTGGTTTCATAATATAATCGTGAATGTATTTGTAGTCTTTGTTCATGCCATGTCCGGGGATGACGGGCAACTACGAGTGCCAGCTGTAAAGCCCGTCACTCGGAGGGTGCTGCCTCGCCCTGAGTCCACCCCTCATACGCATTTATTATTATTATTTTGGTTGTATGAAGCGTTAATATATTTGTCAAGTATTTTGTTTTGATTGTAAAGATTGATGGTATGGGGGTTTTGCAGTGGCCTGGTATTATCTGTGTAAATGAGATTTGTGAGTGTTCATGACTGTAAGTTTATGTGTGTTAAACTGTGTGTGTGTGTGTGTGTCAGTATGTTTTATGTTGTGTGTATGCATGTGATATACTGTGTGTGTTTGTGTGCATGTGAGTTTGTGGTTTGGAGTCGATTTTGAACATTGTGTGTTAATTTGGGAACCTTTTACCTGCCATTGTTCCCATTTGGGAACACCAATAAAAATACAGCTATTAAACATGAGTGAAGAGCACTAAGCTTTACTGAGATTTTATGAGTCAATGCAATATGGAAATAAATTTAATGAAAGTCTTAGTAGTTTTAAACTTATTTGATACACGTATTTTCGTGTTAATTATTTGCCTTTATTTTTTTGTTCGCTCTGTGCCTAGTATGTAAAAATCCTCAAACTTTCAGTCTTCCACATTCTCTGAATAATACAATCGAGAAATCCTTTTTCATAGCGATAACTATTAAATAAAAATATAACCACAATGTTTTAAATATTTGGTTCAAGTAACCATATAAAAACATTTTTTGTTCCGAATTGGGAACATTGGCGTGTCATATGAAGTTTTTGTGTATGTAGGGATAATATTAGGTACCTCATTCTCTGTGAAGTCATGTGAGAATGGTGACCTGCTGTAATGTTATCTGGCAATAAATATATACCACACTTAATACCAGCACTCATATCTGCTCTGTAAGCAAAATATTTCTCTTCTTAGGAGAAAGGGACAATAGATATACATTACAAGAGTAAAGTCACACTTTGAACAAAGACTTGAATAGTCATCAGCAGCAGGACGATGTAAAATGATATGGCTTATCTGAAGGTTTGTTCTTCGCAAGCTAACATTACTAGATAGTTTCCATGTGGCTGTCTTAGTGAGAGAATAGGGAGTTACAAGATGACTGCTGCTGGAAGGGAAATATTTATTATTTTCGCTTGTGGACTCGAACAAATAATGCTAGCGTTACAATGTCTCGAAGAACTGAACATGGTGAAACATTCAACAAACTAGAAGATGCAGTAAAGTATTTCATGAATCTAAGCGATTCTGATGACTCTGAATCAGGCTTCGAACCTGCAAATTGTATAGTTTACTTTTGCCAACTTCCCCCTGATGAAGATGGAATACTTACTAATGAAGAACTAATAAATGAATATCAACTGAATTAAGTCACTCAGGCAGATGTATGTAGTATGATAGTTGTGCATCTACACTCACTTGGTACTGAAACTTCCAATCCAGGTGCAAAAGAAGCGGATACATCCACAATTGATTTCAGTGAGCCACCTACAAAGAAACAGCGCAACGACAGGACACTTCCACAGTGGAAAAAATGTAATACATTTGAAAAAGTAATTTTAACTTCAAGTTTCGAACCCTTAAATGTTATATGTCCAGAGCTGATACTGGCATATCAATATGAGGTTTTTTGTTTTAAATTTTGCCCCAACAGTATTTAGCGTATGTAGCAAGAATTACTTCTTTCTATGCTCATCAGAAAGTATTAGAATTTCATGTGGATTGGAATGAAATAGGTCAGTTATTTATTTGTTGTTGCTAAGTGGGTATCATAGTGTTCCCACAGAAGACATGTACTGGGGTACAGCAGAATATGTAGAGATTTCCCTTACACTCAAAGTATCTGCCAATAAACAAATTTAGAGAGATCAAGAAATATTTGCACTTGATAGATAACACTGAACTACAAACAGACAATAATAAACTGGGGAAAATTCTGCCAACGTTTGAAGAACTGAATAAAAATCTGCTACAGTTTGGCCTTTTTTCATAATGACCTTAGCATTGATGAATCCATGGTGCCCTATTATGGACACCACAGCTGCAAAATGTTCATTCGTCGAAAACCAATTCGGTTTGGTTATAAAGTGTGGATGTTGTGTTACAACAATGGCTATCCATATTACATGGAGATATATGAAGGGAAAAGTGCGTCACACAACGAATCACTGGGATTCAGAGTAGTAAATAATTTGATTTCTGTTGTGGAAAATCCTTTAGAAATTGAGGTTGTCTTTTACAATTTCCTTACATCTTATGATCTCTTGTGTGAACTTGGTGAAAAATACATTAGAGCCACAGGTACCACTCGGGACAATCGTACGAAGAAATGTACTCTCATCGACTAAAAAAATAAAAAAGGAAAGTCGTGGAAATTTTGATTTTCGGTGTAATGGAAAAAAATATACATCTGCCGTTGGAATACTTGCTTCCAATCACAGAAACCATCTTCCACTTAGAACAACAAAGCAATATTCAAGAACTATGAAAAAAATGTGAATATACTGGAACCAACCTTGATAAGAAAATATAGCGATGGAATGGGGGGTGTAGACATTTTGGATAGGAAGCTAGGAAGTTACAGACCTCAGCTTCGAAGTAAAAAGTGGGGGTGGAATTTGTTTTCAAATGCTTTTAATATGACAGTTGTAGCCAGCTACTTACTATATCAAAAGGTTCATTGTGATAAACAGACATCACATTTTGATTTTCGAAGAACAGTAACGAAGAGACTTTTCACCTGCGGCCTACAACTATTTCGAGGCCTGGACCAAGAGCACGAGAACACTCTTCACTTCAAAAAACACATAATTTTCTGGAATCTTGTGATCTAGTTCGCTGTGTAAACTGTGGAAAAATGCTCGTCTCCAGTGCCAAGAGTGTGGAAATAAGATGCATATTCACTGTTATCGATTTTATCATGGACTCCATTAATGAGTAACATTGTTTGGAACATACCACCAACAATAATTTTTCTATATATAAGAGAAAATATGAATGTTTCTTTACTAACAAACTATGTGAGTATTTGTAAGCATAAAACTGGCCTGGAATTTTTATAACGTTATCATATTCAAGTGTGTATATTGTAAAAATCAATCATATTTAACAGTGTGAAAAGCGAAAAAAAAAAAAATAAATAAACAAAACCAAGGCAGCTGTGAAAAGTGTGGGAAAAGTCTTATTTTCAGTGCCATGGATGTGAAAAAAGCTGTATATTCTTTGTTTATATTGTATTATGGACTACTGTATTGCGTTACATAGTTTTAAATGAACATTCAGCCTTTTTATTTCCATAATTTTTTTTACTACCGAACCCTGTGAAAAGCATTATGTTTAAAAACGTAATTCCATTTTTATTTGCTGAAAACAATCTAATATGTACTAAACATTCAACGAGATATATATTATTATTTTTCATAAATTCAGTTTTTTGTTAATGTGACATGCCAATGTTCCCAAACGGGAACACAGGGTTATTCATGCGAAACATTTTTTCTCATCTTGTACTACATAAAATCATTTATACTAAGTCTGAATCAGAAGCACAATATTATTTTGTAATGAAATTACACCTGGCATGAATTTTGGTAGGTTAAAGGTTAATGTGGTTCACTAGGAGCAAGTCGGTTGGAGTGGGTTTGCCAAATCGTATATTCCAGGATATATGTGTGTCAATGCGTGTACATGTGTGTGTGTATGTGGGTGTGTATTTTAAGTTAATTATTTATTAAATATCCCCATTAAGCAAAGCCTACACCTTTCGATAATTCACGTTTCCAATAAACGGCTCCTCTGTGACATTTCTCAAATAATATCCCTGTATATAATTAATTTTACCATGAAGGGGCTCGAATCCTTACCGGGGTTGCTCCATAACCTATGCCTAAATAAACTATGTTAATGAATCGCCCCACATAACAGTCCTTTAATACGCTCAGTTAAAAACATTAAAAATGTTCGAAACTAATTAAAATGGAAAATATTCAATAACAATATAATAGTGGATTCAATTTAAATGACAGGCGAAAAACATACTTTTCAATAAAGGATAAACTTCAAGAAACCATTAAACTTTAAGAATTTGTTAAGATTCACGAGAATATAGAATACATTCAAGTGTGTGGCTCTTTAAATTGTAGAAAGGAACTAAGTGTTGAATATATTGAAGGTTGGAAAATGTTTGTAGGTTAGGAATATTTGAATGTTAGGAAAATATACACGGAATTTCAATTACGCTGTTCGGGGATCCTTATCTCTGTAAATCCAGTCAGTGTTCTTTAAAGATCCTGTCATGTCAGCTCTCCAAGCCATGTTGCACGCTGAGTTCTTGGGCAAGCCTGCAGGGTGTAGGATTGTAGAGGTATATTGCAGATCTTGGAGCAACACAATAATTTAATTAAAATTCAACCAATTTAAACCTAAATCCAAACTAATTCCTAATTCCCCGTAAAATTGTTCAAAGCGCAACTCAAAATCAACCATATTTAAGGTCAAAATTAAAATTATTTTTCAACTTCTGTTCACTCTTTGTGTGTGGTTCTTCAAAGATTCATTTTCAAGCTAAATCGTCATATTTTTGATAAAATTTCAAATATTGTCATACTTTTCTTGTGGTATTATTTTTGACCAATTTATTTGGCTTTAAAATTAAAAGTAAATATTTGCCTTATTTACCCTAATTTTAGCATTTTTCACCCCGAAAATGGACCACTGATCAAAGAGCAACCAAAGTATGCTTTTAAAATATGTGCGCTTAATTGTAAACGAAGATTTGGGTAAAATAATCTTGATTTTGGGGGTGAAATTGTAGAGATGAATCCTATTTGAAGAAGATTTTGAAAAATTGGTGCCTCGAAGTGAGAAACTTGCGTGAATTTTAGTTGCATAATTGTGCTGCTCCAAGATCTGCAATATTCTTCTACTGATTTATAAAAACTGTGTACATATAAACACACGAGAAAGAGAAAATTTCACTTAGAATTAAAAAAATATTTTTTTCGATAAAACAACTTAAACAAATATCTTAAAAAAAAAAACTGTGTTAAAATATCGAAACTAAGCATTATTTCTGTAAAATAGTTTTCATTATCTATTTAATAAAATTCAAAATGTATATATCTTCAGTGATATTTTCTTTCAAATAATAATTAGTTCAATTTCTATGGCTAATTGAAACAACATTAAAAATTGTATTAGCGTCAGAAGCTTTTTTTAAAATCAACACTAATTTTTATATTTGATTTATCTTCCACTACTGATATTTTACTTATAGGCAGTCAACAACACATAAAGGTCTTCGTCCCCAAAATGAATAATAATTGTTATCTCCACGATAGTTTGTAGTTGGCTTATAATAAAGTTAATTATTTCTGTATATAGTACCTAATTTTGTTCTAGATTTTCTAAAATTATTAAAAGAGAGAAACATTTTAAGACAAAGATTATTTTCAATATATAGATTCCAATTTTTCCTTGGGAAAATTGTAATTTCTACCATTTAAAAAAAAAAAATTTCACATTACAATGATCAAACATTGCAGCATACACATCTTGCTTAGCGCAATTTTTTTCTACTTTGGAAACCCACATTTACAAAAGCAGGCATGTCAAATTTGCACATTATCAAACTGATCTTTTATATCAAAGTTAAATCAGGAACTCCTTTTTCTAAAAATTGCCAATACTTAAAACCAATATGAATTTTAGGATTTTTAATATATTTTTTCTTTAATTGCAATTGATGTGTTAATTGAATATTGAACAATAAGCAACAATATATCTAATTTTTCAATTACTATTTTGCCCAGATCGGCATAACTTTTATCAACTGAACCATCAGCTTTTTTTTAGAATCATACACAAACAATTGTTATCAGATGAATTTCTAAAAAAATGATTTTATATCCACCTTTCCAGTAAATATCATTATTATCGCGAATAAGTCGAAAAAATATATCTTAATTGATACATTATTTAATTTTTTTTATCATTACGAACTGATTTTATTCTAAGTTTATTATCAACACCAGTATAGACTAAGCAATTTAGTTCACTTGATGACCTTAGCAAAATATTCATCGTTGCGGAAGTTATTGCTGGATTACCAATAGCCTCAATAATACGTCCAATTTTTGAAATTTTTACCCTAGAAAACTGAAATAGAAAAAAAATTAGAACAAACCTCAATATTATCTCATTTTTCGTATTTTGCCTCTTCTCCAACATTATCTCTCTTTAGTAGGCGATATTCTTCCAAAACATAAGAATTGTTTCGAAAAGAAAAGCAATCTCCTATGGGAATATCATTCTCGATTCTATCATTGTAAATATTCAAATTCCCCCTCGTTTGATCAGCTGGGGGGAAAAGTTTGTCTCTCAAAACTCTCAATGGCATTAAAAGTAATTTATTATAATATATATATATAAATGAAAGATTCAGAGGGATTTCATTGAGTAAAATTGCTCTCGAGAAGTATAGAAATTATAAAAAGAACCTAGAGGTAGAATATGAATGAAAAAAAAAAAAAAAAAAAGACAAAAGGTCTACCATTAATTCGTGAATTACTAAATACTGTCAAAAAAGTAGAACAAGTAAGTGAAGAAATAAAAATTTAATAACAGCACTAGTACTTGTTGCTGCAAAAAAAATTAGATTATCCACCAACACCAGAAAAAACATCATTTGAAAAACAATTATTCCCAAAATTACCTAATGTAGAAGAGCGAATGGGCATTGTACCCATTACAATTTTGACGCATCCGTATTCTGTTTTAAAACTCGGGAAATAAATACCTTTTAAAACATCACATGGGTTACAAGGAGATGGGCATAACTTTGAAATTTGAGATACAGAAGTAAAGATAAATAATTATTAACTATATGTTAAAGGTAAAGAATATACATTACAGAACGACTTTCTAAATTGTTAACAAAGAAACACAATCAGATCTGGAAGGTGAAAAAAACAATAATGACTATGAAAATTACACAGAAAGTTAACCAATGCTGCGTTCCAAGAATATAATCTTTAAAAGCCAACAAACTCGAATAGAAGTTTGAAGTATTCAAATTTAATTAAGTTAATTTATAATAATTATATAAGACCATCAATATCAGCACCAAACACACCAGAAAGAGCGAGTTTTACATAATCTCCTAGATCTGGAGAAGATATAAAAAATATAATAATTTTCCGACAGAATACATTTGGATGGACGATGTTAGAAAATTAATTAATAGATTCTTAGTTATTCACGGTGAAGAAAATGCTGGAAATGAAATTTTTTGTAATGTATAAATAAACATTATGAATATGCTAAACAATAAATTTTCTGAATTTTGTTGTGGATACTACGAAAGGAATTCCATATTTAATAGGAGTTTTAAAGGTTATTCAGCACACATTTTTGATTTCTGAACACCACGGCAAAGGTGCGATAAATTGGGCACTAAACAATTTAAATTTACCCTAAATGCATTTGCCAGGTTATAATTATTGTGGGCCATTTGCCAAATTTAATATAAGATTAGAAAGAGGAGAGGAAGGAATAAATAAATTAGATGAAGCTTGTAAATTTCATAATATCGCATTTAGAGACCATAAAGATTTAGAATATATGCATGAAGCTGATAAAATTTTACAAAAAGATGCAAATAAAATCATGCTAAACAAAGATTCTCTAATTGGAGAAAATATTGCTAAAATTTATATTTGCGATATGTGACTTAAATTTTTTTATTCTCAAGAGAAATTAAATAAACGCACAGAAGTTTGTTCAAAAAATGAACCGGTGAATATAATCTTGCCTTCAAAAGGCGAAAAAATAAAATTTGAAGATATAAAAAACACCACGAAAGTTCCATTCACAATATAGGCAAATTTTAAATCAATTTTAAAGAAAATATCAGCCCCCCGACCAAATCCAAGAGAAAAAATAAATATACTGAACCCTTCTACTACCAAGGTATTTAAACAACTGACTTATACCAAGAGGGGTATTGATGTTACCCCAGTAAAAACATTTATTATTTTTATTTGATAAGTAATATTAGTACTTGTATAATTTTGTATAAGTTTCCGAAATGTAAACATCTATTATTTACTTTAGTTTACATATATTTCTACTACATTTCGTTATAATAAATTTTTCTATTCTCATAGTAAAATGCACATTACTAGGAAATACACTTCAACATTAACATGTGTAAAAAAACACACACGTAAAAGTAACTACTGTAAATTTACTTGTCAAAGTCCACACATTTTGCAATTTATACCCTGCCTGTTGGCTGACATGCTGCAATTTTCCAAACTTGGATCTCTATCATATCCCGTTACAGAGAGCAGCTTGTTTTCTTTATTCACAGTTCACACATTTTATGACTAATTGTTCAGTGCGTTTTATCTGACAAACAGGCGTCTTGCAGATGTTCACATTAGTGGTGTTTTTCTGTCTTTGTTCCTGGGACATAAAGTACAGCTTCTTCCAGTTTCCGTTTTTGAAGTATCTGCAACAGTACCTTTCTCGGTACGCCGTGTTTTAGTGATAGGTATACGCACTGCTTAAACAGCACTAACAATGTTATTCTGGAAGCCCACTGGCATTTTTGATCTCGTTCCTCAATATGTGGGTTTGCCAACATCAACATCAGTTCATGAAGGAAACATCAACATTCTTCCTAGGGTTATTTTTGTGCCAGTACGGGTTTTTCTCATCTCACATAATATATGCGTTGAGTGCTGCGATCTAAATTATTTCCATAAGGAGACGTAGGGGCTACCGGTTTGTCATTCGCACACAGCTATATTAGTTTATCTTCACATCTCCCAAGTTAACCCCTTATTTGGTTTAGTTATAATGCGGTATTAATTCAGACTTTCTGTCTTAGCTTTCATGTATTGTGTCATCGTGATGCTGAGTTGATAAAAGTACAACTGGTTTTATTTTTTTCGGTACAGAACAATAGTATTATATTTCATTAAGTACAAAATTGATGATAACCCTTTCCTTTGCAGATTTGGTAGGAACTTTTGAGAATCGCTCTTTTATTGGTACGCAATAAACCAACAGCGTTAGTTTCTTGCAAAGTAAGGCTTCAGGAAGTTGAATGGAAGTAAAGAAATTACTTGCAGTGACACCCCTACCAGACTCAAAATATGCTTCCACCAAGTCCATCAGAACTCTCATACCTTGATTTATTTCGCGTTGATAGTTGTGTACGCCAGTATACACCTGAATATTGCGCACATAACCATTTGCTGAGTCAGAACATATCAAAATTTGGATTCCATACCGTCATGGTTTAGACTTCATATAATCTCTAAACGGGCATTTGCCACGAAAAGCTGCAATTCTTTCATCAACTGTCAAATTTTGCATTGGACTATGGTTTTGAATATAGGTCTTTACAAATATATCAAATACTTCCCTTATTACTTGCAATTTATCCCCGGACTCTTCAATCCGAGTGCACCTTGTGATGTGTGACGTTGTTTCAGTAGAAAATGGGTTGTGAAAAGCTTGATGGCTGGTCCATAATAATGGAATAGCTGTATGGTTACCATGCATTTTACCTGCAGCTATAAGTAATGCAATAAAGGCTGCCTTTTCCTGGGCATTCTTTGGGCTTCTCTGGATGTTGTTGATTGAAAAACTCAAATGGTTGTTTACCTTTTACATTTGTGTGTCTGCAAATTATATCCAACTTATCTGGTGGTAGAAAGAGAGAAAACAATCCTAGAATTTAATCTTTGCTCGCAGTCATAGTAGTAGGTTTGTAGCTTACAATATTACAGGCTGGTCTCCAGCCTTTTTTTTTTTTACAAAGAGGTGTTGGTGACCATCTCATACCACTTTTAGTTGTGAACATACCACCATTTCTATCTTGGGCTTCTTTGCTTTCACTTTCTCTGCCATTTGGTTAATTATCTTGTGCCATTTCAGTTATTATATGACCTACTTCTTCAATAGTTTCAACATTATCTTCACAATCACTACGTTGTGATACCATAGTCATATATTTCCCTATCATCATCACACAAATTATCTGGGTTATCAATAGTTAGTATACTTTGAAACTCGTCAATACTGTAAGTGTTCGTCATTCTATACAGTATGTTGAAAAGTTTAAGTAATGCCACACCAAGAGAATGCCAACACAACTATTGGGAACAGATACCAACAGAAAAAAAAATTGTTTTGGGGAATTTTTTATAATAAATTGTTGGCAATTGAAGTAAATATAATGGTGATTTTTTGGAATTGACAATGAATATTTTTCGCACAGAAATTCAATAGCAAAAAGAGAAAATAAACAAAAATCGGAGAGATTTTATTCCAAGGAGAGTAACAAAACTATCCCACTAACAAATCCTAACAAAAACAATTAAACAAATCATACTTATATTTCTCCTGGTTTCCCTTATAAAACAACCCAAAACAATAAAATGCATGAAATTTCAAGCTAAACCAATAACATATATGAAAATTATAAACAAAAATACAGCAGTGGTTAATATGTTACCCCTCTTGGAAGTAGAAATGTTAATCAAATACATACAGTTTTAACAGAAGATGACTTGATAATGGACTTAGAAAGAAATACTCAAAGAAAAATATAAACTTAACAAATGAGCGAATAAATAACATTGATTTAACGTTAAATGATCCATCATACACTATAAAATATTAGCTATAAGAAGCTTCTTGTTTTTGCTATTATATTGTAACTGCTTATGGTGATTATAAACCCCTAGTTGTATATCGGTGCCCAGATGCTAATAAAATATTAATACAATCAATAAAAAGAGAAGTGAATGAGACTGGGCAAATTTATTCACAAATTGCGCCAATGCATCCACTAACAAAAGAAGAAAAAATATTAAGCAACAATTCTAAAATAATGCTTTATATGAAAGTGTGAATATTCTAAGGGCAATAAAAATGTACATAATCATGCTCGCATAGGCGGAAAATACATTATGCAGTATGCAGTAATTGTAATTTACAATTAAAATTACCAAATTTTGTAGCAATTAATTTTCATAACTTAGGTAGATATTTATTAAAGAATTTAACTTATTTATTAAAGAATCAGGTTATGTTGAAAAAGTTGAATTTTGCTACGAATAACGAAGAAAAGTTTATAACTTTTGGGAAAAAGAAAAACCAAAAATTTGTAGATGCGATTCATAGACACATTTAAATTTATGGCTAGTAGTTTAGATAAATTATTGTCTAATTTAACTAAAGAACAATTGAAGCACACATGAAAACATTATACAGAAGATAAAATAGATTTGGTTATTTAAAAAGTTGTTTATCCTTATGATTATATGGATAATTTAAAAAAATTTAACGAAACTCTATTTACCCCAAATAGTGAATTTTATAATAAATTAAGCAGAACAGTATATCCGATGATAAATACGAACATGCAAAAATATATGGAACCAATTAAATACAAATAATCTAGGTGAATACCACGATTTATATTTAAATAGTGATGTACTATTGTTAGCAGAAATATACCGAACATTTAAGAAACACATGCATAAATTCTTATGGTCTAGACCCTGCATGGTACTTCACAGCACCAGGTTTATCTTGGGCCGCAATGTTAAAAATGACTAAACAATCACTAGAATTATTATATGATTTCAATTATTAAAAAAGGAATTCGGGGTGGTATTTCGCAATGTTGTAAGCAATATGTTAAAGCAAATAACTAATATTTGGAAGATTTCACAAAAATCAGGAATCAAATTATTTAGCTTATCTCGATTCAAATTATCTTTATGGTTGGGCAATGTCTCAGAATTTACCACATGGAAGTTTCGAGTGGGTGTACTATGCATATTATATGATTTAGATCACTGGAGTAAAAAAATATTAAATTTTAAAACCGATTCATTCTGAGTTTGGTTATATATTAGAAGTTGATTTAGAATATCTACAAAAGCTACATAATTTACACAAAGATCTAACTTTTTGCCCTGAAAAAAAGTTAGTTCCAATTACCAATAAATCTAAACTATTAACAACTTTACATAAAAAAAGGAAATAAATAACACTATTTTAGTTTGTATCAGTGCCTAAATAATGGACTGGAGCTAACAAAAATACATACAATATTGACATATCATCAATTTGATTGATTAAAGAAGTACATGGGTTTCAACACAATGAAATCAATTAATTTACCATTTTCATCTCTATTTTCTAAAACAGTGTTATTAAATCACTCATTATTAATTCTATAAAATATTGTATATGGGGGCTAATAAATTATATAATCTCTTAAACCAAACATAGCTTTTGGTGGGAAACTAGCAATTTTATTAGCCTCTACATTGTTAGATTCATAATATTTTTTTAACATGCAATGAGCCAAATTACAATGAATATTCATTATTTAGATTGGAAAAATAATTCGCAATTTAGTGCCCAAGACAAATAAGTCTTTTTCAGTAGTTAATTTTCTTACAAAACCTAGAATATCAGATAAGTGATCATCAAGTTTAGTATCTATCTTAGTTTTAATTGATATTCTATTTTTTACATTGATTGTTATTAGTGTTGTTTGTTGAAAAAGGCTAAACTAAGTTTACAGCTTATTTTAATGATTCAACATCGTATTGTCATCTGGGAATTATTATAACTTCATTTTTATTAAAAACAGCACTCATTTTTCAATTGCAGTTATAGTATTCTTCTCCACATTGGGAGATCAAAATTTTGCATTAAAACCAATTTAATGCCATCGATTTATCTTTGTGTATTATATCATAGTTAAGATTCTTCTTAAGGATAGAGCTATTGTTTGGTAGCTTGAAAAAAAATTATTATCCAGTCATTACAAAATTATTCTAACTAAATAAAAAATATTATTTGAAATTAAAACACCAACACGGTGTTTTAATTTCTGAGGAAACTTCCAAGAATAAAAAAATTGTGTGTTATTGCCCGATAAAACTCGTGGGTTGATAGTAGGGCCCAGCAACTGCAGTATGAAGAATTTAATCATTGATTTTATATATAAGACAGCGTGGCTAAATTTTATTAAACTCTACATTTGCTCTAAAAGTTTGAATCAACCAAATTATATTCAATCAGAAGATGATTTGGAAGTGATATCCAAAAAATTAAATGAAAATTGGCTTATATTTAAAGTAGGAATGGTGAAATGGTTTCACTAGAACAATGTGAAAATTAATCTCTAGTGATTTTTGATTATGTTATATTGGATGAGCAAGATGTAGTACACAAATGTTTTACTAGAAGTTGGAATAAAAATACTGACGTTTTTTATTTTGCGCAGACATATTCCAGAGTCCCCAAGTAATTAGTACGAGATAACACAAATTTTCTGTGTTTATTTCGACAAGATGAAACCACTTTGAGACATATATATTGCGATTTTGTTGGTGCTGACATGAGTTTTGAGAAATTTAAAGAGATATGTGCCAAGTGCTGGAACGAAAATGACGTTTATCTTTTAACATTGCATTTGAGTAGAAAAATGGACATTGTTAACAATGGAAATCAAATTAAAAAAATTATATTTTAACTCCCTCTTGTGAATTCAATATTAATGTAGTTGCGCAGCTGCGACTAGCAATAACTTTTACAAATTAGGCTATTTTCTCCATTTACCTCATTTCAGTGCACTATTGTAGTGATGGAAATAATCATATTTGCAGTGGGAGGCTGCACTGAACTGTGTCACACTCTGTCCTCATTGGTGAAAGTTTTCCTCCTCGAGATCGCAGTGAGCTCTGTCCGCAACAGGAAACATGTTATCAGGCTGTATTGATATCTTGGCAGCTCTGCTCTCGGGGAGTGCAACCACGAGATATGGTAAAGTTTTCTCCTCTCAGAGAATGCACTACGAATCACCACTGTAAGAGTGAATAAAATTATTTCCTCACTAAGAATCGAACACTCTCATTATTAATATTGTACCTCACCACACACAGCATTTTTTATCGGCACTTCACTCGCCCAGCCTCTTTGGCTCAGTAGTTGGGTTCTTGGTTTGTAACACGAGATTCGGGGCTCGATCTCCGGTTCGAGAGGATAATTTAATTGTGTGAAAATGGGGCACACAGTATTAAATTATAACCAAATGATTTAAAATTTGAGCCAAAAACCATTTCATTGCTCTTGGCCATATACTCATTATATGTGTATTGATGCAAAAAAATGGTACTTCTGTAGCCTCAGCAATAATGCTCTCCACACTATACTGTAGTGTATCAAATCTATAAGCTGTGGTGTTCTCCATATGATTTAAGGCACCAGCCTCATATGGGGAAGGGATTAGCAAAATAAATAATAAAAGCAAGAGAAAAACCTCCACTTCACTAAAAAAAATAAAATAGGCCAGCTGGTGGAGTGGGAGGTTTTTGCAATTGGCGTTTTGTTGGTGCTAATATCAAGGCCAGCAAAATAAAAAATTAAGACCCTAGTACAATAGAGATAACTCTAAACTCCAAAAACATAAGGTCCCTGACGAGGTATTAGCTTGCTCGTAAACATTTGTGTTTTTTAAATGGGCACTTGTGCTTATATGCATATATTTTTTATAAATCAGTAGAGGTATATTGAAGATCTTAGTGCAACTCAATAATTTAACTAAAATTCAACAAATTTCAAGCTAAATTCAAACAAATTTCTAATTCGCTGTCAAATTTTTCAATGCATAACTCAAAATAAATCATATTTAAGGTCAAAATTAGACTTTATTTTCAACTTGTGTTCACTCTTTGTGAGTGGTTCTTCAAGGACTCTTTTTCAAGCTAAATCATATAGTATTTTTAATGAAATTCCAAGAGTTTTCATACTTCTATTATGATATTACTTTTGACTAATTGATTTGGCTTTCAAATTTAAAGTAAATATTTGCCTTATTTGCCATAATTTTAGCCTAATTCACCCTGAAAATGAGCAACTGATCAAATAGTGAACAAAGGATGTTTTTTTAGTGTGTGTAATTGATAATGAAGATTTGAGTCAAATTATCTTAATTTATGGGGTGAAATTGAAGAGATGAATCATGTTTGAAGAAGAGATTAAAGAATTGAAGCTTGAAAGTGAGAAATTTTCCTGAATTTTAGTTACATTATTGTGTTGCACAAAGATCTGCAATAGTCTTCTACTTAGGATATAGGTGATAGTGTTATTACATATATATATGTGTGTATGTTTGTATGATCTGCTCACCATTCGTTAGAATCTGAGTTTGATGAGTATAGCTTTGGTAGATGGGTAATTATGATAAACTATGCTTATAAAAGAATTTTAGTAGTGTTTGATCTTGCTATCATGTTTTTTGTTGTGATTAATGGGTATGTTATGAATTCGATGATCATAGCTTTGGTACATGGGATATTATGAGTAACTACGTTTATAACAGCTTTTAATTATTTTTGTCTTTGTAATTTTGTATATTGTTGGTAGTTGTGCATATGTCATGCATTTGAGGATTATACTTTCAATTTTTCGGCAATTATGAGTAACTATGGTTATAAAGGGTCTATGTTGTATTAAACCTTGATTTTTATGCTGCGTTTGTGTGTATTTTATGAATTGTTAATGATTATAGCTTTAGTTGATGGTTAATTGTGAGTAACTAATCTTATAAAGGGGTTTACTCATAATTGATCTTGCCAGAAAGGGTTAAGGGCCTAAATGATCTTACTATTATGGTTTGTGTTGGGTACAATGCCTATGTTATGAATTTTGTGTCTGTAGCTTTGGTCGCTGGGAAATTAAGAGTAAATGTGCTTATCAAATGTTTTTAAGATGTGTTTGACCCTATTGCTCTTATCTACAGTGGTGGTGATACGTATGTTGTGAATTTGGTGAGTATAGCTTTGATAGATGGGCGATTATGATTATGATTATGCATAATTGATCTTACCAGAAAGAGTCTAGGGCCTAAATGACCTTACCTTTTATAGCGTATGTCGGGAATGATGTCTATGTTATGAATTTTATTACTCTAGCATTAATCGCGCTCATACCAGCAGATAACAGCGTTAAGCAATACAGTGGCTGTGGCGGGCGTGCGACTCACTCTATCTCTCTCTAGCAGTCTTTGACGACATCAAGCGAAACAAGCGTTCCTAGCAGATGATAACGTCATCAAAAGAAACCAGCGCACCTAGTAGCCAACCCTACGACTAGGCTGTCGGCATATGATGACAGCAGTGCGGCTTGACAAACAAGTCAAGAATTGAACACGGAATATCTCGTATGTAAATTAATGGTTGGTTTGTTGAATGTTGATTGGAAGGGGGCGTGGGGGGTGGGGGAGATTGCTGTTGAGACAGAAATTCAGAATAAATAGAATAGGTGAAAAAGGAGTCGTTATTGGGGGGGGGGGGGGGTTGTGTAAGGTCAAACTATCAGTATAACATATAAAAACGATAGGAGAAGATAACTTGCCGCTTCGCTTTCCCAAAACATTCCCGCGGGCTCTTACTTCTCCAGCTGCTCCACTCTCTTAGTGTGCCAGAACACGTCCCTACCATACAAGTATGACAATATATATTACTGCTTCCAATCTCGTGATGAGAAAAATTGTCGAATAGTTTATTTTTATTAAAAATATAATACACTTTGCTTAATTAAAAACACTATATTCGACTGTAAACGGAAACTTTAGTTTTCCAATTATCATTTGAACCATTAACTGATATAAGTAGTATTTCTTATTATTACGATTCTGTTCATACATATAAGTGAACTTAGTTTAAGTTTTACAAATTTAATGAACATATTGGCTTATCAAAGTGTTCTATGACGAGGTATTTGGCTAGACATTACTTTCTTGTATTCGTTACTTCCATATTTTACCGAATCTTCATTCTCGAGTCATTAAAGTAAAGAGGTTTCGGAATATGTCCTGTTAGATGAGAACTTTTGTGTTAATCTCCAAAGAAATGCTGGAAGGCATGGCTTAAAGAATGATGCATACGGGGTTAAATAGAATTGAAATAAATAAATTAGAACATAAATGTGTAATATTTGATTTTGTTATGGAAACACCGTTGATACAACCACGTAAAAACTCACGAAAACATATTCTGTTTGCAAAAATGTTCGCTTTCATAATATAAAAAAGGAATGTATTTAGTAATGTTTTCCCTGTGGAAATATGAAACGATGTTCCCACCATAGCATTAACTGCAATATCCGAAGGATTAAATAAGAAATTTAATGCCTTTCATGATTTGACAATACAGAGATTCAGTGGCCGAGAAAATGGAGATACGCGCATTAATTCACTGCAACATCGCGGAACACTTAAAGCATAACTGAAAGAGTCACTCTTATCTACAGCTGCAGCCATACAAGCCAGAAAAGTTAAGTCACTGGTCAGCAGACATGTCAATCAGCTGCCGGTAACTTACTTGCCAACGAGCAGTCCAGCCAATAGCAGCACACCATAGTTAATCGCACATATGACCCGTCCCGTGAATCTCGCGCAGCCAAATCAGCCAACGAGATCTCAGACATGGAAGGAACCGCCACATCATTCCCCTTACCTACAGTGTTCTCCATGCTTCTGGATCGTGGGTGGTATATTGTAGAGGCGTCAGTAAGGATTTGAACACACAACCTGTCGTATCCGAGGTAATGTTGTTAGTATATGACCAAACACGATCGCTAATATCAGGAATAAGCCACACATGTTATGTTTTGATAGATAAATGAGGGAGAGATGTGCTATGTATGGAAAAATTAGTTTAAAAATCACACATTGTCTAAGAATGACTGTTGATTTCCATACTCTATTTGAAATACTGTGAATATTTGAGAGAAAATATTCATTATAATGTTACAGTTGTTAAATTCTCGATATATGAATATAAACATTTACGTGCAATTTGTAGGCCATCTACCCCAAGTTATGGGTGAGATCTCACCATATATTGGAGAGATGCTTCATGTGGGAGAGATGTCCTACAGATAAAGCTTTATTTAAAATACACTAGATGTAACTATTATTCTGTATATTATTGTGTTTATATTTAAGCGATTTGCTCCCCAGTCGAAAATGTTACGCTTGGAGGGGTCATACATACCACAAGATTCATGAAACCACTTTCTACACCAAACGCACTGAATCCAGCTTTCTTTCTATCTTGCTAATTTATAGTTCCCGAGACAGAAAAAATTGCAGCTATTACTTCATCTATTCTCTCATATTGATTGACAAACCTTCTTTACTTTACTACGTACATTTTTTTCTTTGATGATTTCATTGTCTTACTTTGTAGCATTGATGGCAATTTTATTTGTTTAATTGAAATCATTTCTGCATATTGGTTTCGCCTTTTCATACCTAACATTGACACCATATGTACTTGTCTCAATTCTATCAAGTACTTTGTATGGGTTTGCTATGTCAGATCAACATTGCCAATATTTGATTTGTCAGGAAACATAGATTCAAAACATTTATTCAACAACGAAGATGGTAAATTGATTCTAGGAGTCTGCGTTCTGTTTCCTAAAGTAAATAATTTGGCCGAATAATTTACTATTGGTAGCTATTCCAAAGAACAGGAAGATGTAATTACACTTGTGTAGGCCTGTCAAAATTTCTAACCACTTCTGTGGATTTGCAAACCACAACATATGCTACATTGTGTCTACTAGAGGTTTTCGGGGGATCTTTAATTTAACACCCAATCACCGCCTACAGGATTATTCTCTCAGCCATCAGAATTTGAAACATCAGAAATGCTGTAAAAGTCATGTGGTACTGCATTCGAATTCAACGGATTTTTTAATTTAGAACAAAAACTATCTATGGCAATAACATAAATGCTAATTGGAGGTTGTGTTTTACATCTACATTGTTAAACAATAAAAATAATTTTTTTTCACGTTTCCTGTCGGAAAGGACTTAGTAGATTAAAAAATATGTTATATTTCAAAATTTAATTACTATAATAACAATCGGCAGTACAATTCAATACTGTTGGGATGAGAGTACACGCTACTATACACCAATCCGTCTTACATTACATGGTGTTATTTTAAGATTATGAATAGTAGATAAAAAGTTCAAGTGATTTGATCAGATTTGTCAATTAACATGTCGTTACATACCTGTCGATATTTTCATCAAACCATTGTCCAAATCAAATTACAGCACTGTAATAATAAATAACCTGTGATAAAAAAATCCTCAAATATTCTTATACATCCTTTATGACTTTCAATGGAACTGCGGTAATTTTAAAAAATGCTGTATAATAATACAGTTTTCATTTGTGTCATATTAATGTAAATTAGCCAAATTTCCAGCGTACATATATCGGGCACCTTTCCCATGGTCTGCCAGAGCATCTCTCCTTTTTGATGGGTAAGATAACCCGCGTGAATCTAAAATACGTGTCTAGATTACTGTGATCTGACGGAGGTTACATTTATTGCAAAAAATTAAGTTTCACTACACTTGAACAAAATGCGGGAACATAAATTTATGAATCAGTCAACGCGGACAAGCCAAACACACAGCAGCGGCGCGTCGGTACCCAGGACAGGGGATAAATTCAACATACGTTATAACAAGTTTGTAAAACATAGCACTGAAGGTCCAGAAGATCTTGACTCTCGGCGGTAGTGTATTTGGAGCAATCACGCCACTAAAATAACATTGGTATAAAACATGACAACACCTTTAACGTGGTCTCCGAGTGGACGCACGCCAATATGAATAGTCCTCAAGAGGCCGCTTTAACCTGGTGTGTTGGTTGTCACTTCCCGTCGTAACATTCAGCCTACAACGGTACATATATGTTTGTTATATATAGTATTTAAGGGGCTCATCAACGCTGTGTTGTTGCCAAAAGTTTACAATTATAGTAGATTAAATATAGTGATTAAATCAAATCATTGTTCAGCGTTGTGTAGAACATCAATATATTACCATACATTTTTCCTAATCTACACTAATATTGTAAAGAGATGATGTGTGCTTGTTTACATGTAATGGCTAACCTTGGAAACTACACGGCCGATTCTTATAATTCTCTCGCTATTAGAGAACTACGTTATTCTATATGGCAATAGGCTATGTTAAATAAAAAAATAAAAAAGATCTTTGAGAAATTTCATACTTTGGAAATCAAGTCGGTGAAAAATTAGCTACTGGACTGCTTTCTAGGCATGCTCTACCAACACTACTGGGCGGATTCTTATAATTCTTTCACTGTTAGAAAGCTATGTTCTTCCCCATGGACATGGGCTATGTTTAATTAAAAATAAATCCCTGGAAATTTTCAAAATTTGTAAATCAATTCGGAGAAAAAAAGTGTATCATAATATAAAAAAATACGAAAGTAGTTGTAAGTCGCAAATAGTCACGTATAGTCACAGGTTGTCGCAAGTTGATGCAGGTAGTGGCAAGTAGTCGCAGATAGTCGCTGGTAGTCGCAGGTAGTCACGGGGAGTCGCAAGTTGTCTTAAGTAGTCGTGTGTAGTCTCAAGTAGTCGCAGGATGTCGCAAGTTGTGGCAGGTAGTCGCAGGTAGTCGCAAGTAGTCGCAGGTAGTCGCAGGTAGTCACGGGTACTCGCAAGCTGTTGCAAGTAGTCGCAGGTAGTCGCAAGTAATTGCAGGTTGTAGCGGGCAGGCGCAGGTAATCGCAAGATGGCGCAGGTTGTCGCGGGTAGTCGCGGGTAGTCTCAATTATCGAAGGTTGGCGCAGTTGGTCACAGGTAGTTGCAAGTAGACGGAAGAAATGGCAAGTAGTTGCAGGTAGTCGCGGGTAGTCGCAGGCTATCACAGGTTATCGCAAGTTGTTGCAAGATGTCGCAAGTAGTTTCAAATAGTCACTGGTCGTCACTGGTAGTCGCGGGTAGTTACGGGTAGTCGCATGTAATCAAAGGAGTCGCAGGTAGTCACGGATAGCTCTGGGTAATTGTAGGTTGTAATGCAAATCATATTAATAGGTATTTATTTCACTGACTCCATAAAACCTGAGGGAAGCGATGGCTAGCCACTAGTCAGTTTACAACAGGCTTATCCTGAACTTCATATACAAAGCCTATAGGGTGACTCCCTATGAAAAATAAGATAGAAAAAATGTACCACCTACGTATGTCCTACAGACATTCGCAAGGAAGGCAGGTGGCTTTGAAAATCCATATTTAAAATATTTTAACTCGAAATATCACAATTTTCTTGAGGTAGAAGAACAATTCCGTGATTATCATTGCCCCGAATAGAATAATTAAGTCTGCGAATGCTTTTGGGGAAACGTCTAAATTTATTGAGAATTTAGGGGATGCCATATTCATTTTCCTACAAAAGTGTGCCGTTATTGGGTTATTTATCGTTTTTAATGACGCCACAATCATTGTGTACATTAATGAAGAAAAATCGTTGCTTTTTATGTAATGCTATCATGCGAAGTGTTGTCAGGGAAACAAAGTTTGTTTGTAAGGTTTGCCTGTTGCCTGTCAGGTACCATTACAAAAATTGTCTATTTACTCGACAACCATACGCCTGAGTGCGTCGAACCAAGAAAACGATTATTGAATATTTCTGTACCTACATACGATTATGACGTTATTAAGAAAGATAAATATCCAAAGTTAAAACCCAGTTTTTGGATTATAGCATGATACACTCTGGTTTATAATGAATGGGAATGGTATTTCCCAACGACAATCAGGAGATTTCAGATTTCGATATAAAAGAACACTATTCATGGAATATTATTTTTTACCTTTTACAGGTTATATTTTTTTTCAATTTAAAACTTTTAAATATAGATATTGAAGGCCACAACTCTCCGTTACGGAATACTGTAGGATATATATCGTACAATGTTTCCCGCCTAATTTTGCATAACGAATCACAACACAGCGTTCATATCTATAGTTCTCGATTTATATGTTTAAATATAACCTTATAACTAACTTAGTCTCATGTATCATATTTAACTAAATCCAAAATTCATACAGTAATTCAATACAGCGAATGTAGTAAGTTTACTTATCTCTTAGATTAAGTATTAACAAATAAAATTAACTATAATGTTATCTCGCCTGGCTCGTCTAATGAACAAGAACTTGCTCAACTGGATGAGTTGGCGCATACCGCATAGTCGGCCACCGATATGCATTTAAGACGTTTCGGCGCATTTCTCGCCACTTGAACTGTTCTGCCTACACTGTGAGTTGGTGTTGAACGCTGTGGGAACAGGAGGATAAACATAGCCGTTGACAAAGCTCATGTCGACCACGTTGGATCACTAGCAGGAAGGTTTGTTTATAGTACGATTGGCTGCAACAACTGGACGGAGGTCAGTGCTCACCATCCAGGGGCATGCTACAGCAGATGAGGTTAAACCTGCCTCCATAAGTTCCATATAGAGGTGGCTAGCCCAGCAGGAACTGTCATCGTAGCGTCCTTTACAACGTGTACCATTACAACCTGAGCATTGCCGAGCTCGTGTAACGTACTGCCCGGACCGGGAAACATGGCAGCTTGCAGTTTTGCGACAAGGGATGTTCATTAAGAAGCACTGTTTTGTCAGGACTACTTCCTAATTAGTGTGTGAAGCTATTCTGACCAGCTCATGATCCACGTTTCTTTGTATAGGTGCTCACCGCCCTTACGAAACTGTTCATTGTATGGGGCGACATTTTCTAAACTTCCCGCACTCCCCACTGGTGGTGAGTGAAGGAACCTTGACAACGCGGCAATAAATCCACACAATTCAGCTACCATGTGCGCTACTCTTCCTATTGCAGCTTGACAATTGCATTTTAACCAAGATAAATCCTGGCCTCACATATCACGTGTACCTCTGCCAAGGGCCCGCCATTTTCATGTGAAATGTATACGAAACTTTCTGCGGCAGTGATAAGAGTTCCGGGCTCGTAGGCAATGCCAGTACTTCCTACAGGAAATGACACACTAACTGTCGTCAGAAGCAATCGGGTAGCTTCAGTATTTTAAGCGTATTGATTATTGATGTATTGGGCATATTGCTTACATTAAGTGTCATTAGTGTTCTCCTCCATCATCTGTGCATAGGACACAGCTGCATAACACAGATACATTTATGTAGGTAGCATAGTCTGCGTACTAGGCACTGTGTCGTAGCTGAAGATATGTGAACATTTTGCACGATAAACGTCCGGATTGGGCTGTTGTAACCGGAATAATTTTTTATAAATCTCAATATACGGCTCAATATACCAGCATAACGGTCATAAATCCAGCCGGTTATTATATTTGTTATCAATTATATTTTCATTACGGTGAATAGATATCCTGGTAAAATTAAAAATCTTTCGGAGATATGTAATTTAATCTCCCTTTGTTGCAGGTGTTTTGCACAAATAATTTATAAAAAGAAGTTACTGATATAACTAATGTGTGCAATGGGTACAATAAATATTTAAATAATTTCTTAATAGCCGGGACTTGAATCAAGTAAACATCGTGCTGTAAGCTAGCGTGAAATTCACTGTGTTACATAGGTTGGATTCGGAACATGAACTTCGAAATTTAATCAGTCTGATATTTAGAATGACTGTTTACTAGCCTAAAATATTTAAATGGCCTTTATTTTGAAAAAAGAGTGACTAAGCCAAATAAAATATATAAGATTATATGGTCTACCCTAGTGCTACTTGTGTGAAGAATTTGATGTATATCTGTTGTTTAGTCTCTCAGATAAGAGATAAATATTTCCTTTTCTTATTTGATGCTATTCTACTAAATTGACAGAAAAGGAGGCGATATATACAATTGTTCAAAACAAAATATACTCTTTTCATACAAATTTTGGTTGAATTTGGTTCAACTTTTGAACATGTATGTCAAATATACCTAAATTATTTTAAAATTGCCATTTTGAACATCCTTGTTTCACCCATTTAAATCATTAATGTCTACATGTGTTTCTGTGACATTTATGGTTTTCACAATTTGGTAAACATTTATTTGAAATGTTCCAGTTTAACATAACTGGGAATCGGTTAATTGGTCCTCGAGACATGGCATAAAACATCCATAAAGTTCTGGTATACAAAGTAAAGTTAAAATAGATTACATTGTTTCGTAGATATCACCCACAAAACTAAAAAGATTTTATAGCCGCCATTCTGAAAATAAGTGTGACCTACTTAAAAAAATTAATTTAATATTATGGCCTGCCTCTGTACACCATCTTTGCCAAATCATGTATGACTGAGTTGATTGTTTCCCGAATATAATACCTAACCACATTTCAAAAGAAACTTTCAGAAATTATGTGTATCCAACCCAGACTCTGCACAACATATTTGACTGTCAAATTATGTTTTGATAGTAGTTATTTAAAAATAGATTTGACTGTTGAAATATTTTTAATGTTTAATTTTTAGCATGCAACTGGGAAAGGAGAATGTGAAGTTAATTAAAACACAATCTAAAGCATTTCCACATACTATGTATTATATGCAAAATACATAAATTTACACAAAGCAGTTATGTTACCAGCATTTGGATATAACACTTTTCGCATTCTGATTACACATTTTGATAAACAATTTTAGAACCATTACACATTAAACAATTTAAAAGGTACATTTTGACACGATACCTACAATGTACACAATTTGCTGAGATTAAACAATTTGATACATTTTTGACAAAAGATTTTTCACAAAAATTTTGACAATTGATAGACAATTATCTACGGAGGATTTATAGATTCAATGAAAATTAATTTCATATATTTTTTCAATTACCTTCAAAATCCTGGCTATGTGTAGTTTGTAATTTAAAAATGAGTGTGTTTTCTCCTATGACCTTGTCTAGACTTTTCATTACTTGTTTGTGTACTCGCATCGTTAGATCAGTTTGGTGCATGTAACACAATATTTTCTACCAGGTCAGGAAAACTCTCCTGATGGTATGCAAAAACTTTGTCCAGAGATGCTAGCGGAACCATATTCAGTGTCATAAAATGAAAAGGACACTCATTTAAATCAGAACTCTGAATCAATTCGTGGGTTTCCTCAATTCGTAATGTAAAATTAGAAATCCTAAAATGAAACATAGAGTCGCAAATCTCACTAAACTGGTGTAAAATCCCACTAGACCAAAAAGAGTACCCAAAACTTGACTTACCGGAGTTACTTACTTGAGTTACGGATACATATGGGTTTGCAGGATGGCAAATCTTTTTGATACCATAGAAGCCAAATTGATACTGAGACCCTAACACTATTTCTATCCATAAAACAACAAAACAGTTTGGAATGCAATAAGTACCTAAATAACTTGGTTATATTAATTTTACAACTTGACTTTTCCACACAAATACATAAAAAAACTAACTTCTTCAATATAGTCTGCAATTTTCATCTCATCTACATAAAAGAATAGTTTAAGCGTTGAATATTGCTCTTCCAAACTTTAATTTTCTATGCACTGAATACTCTGCTGATACACATCCAGTGGCCAATAAGTATCCAAACTCATTTGTGGCTACTAATGGTTGAATGTTGTTATTACATTCTTCAAAATACTGAAATGGAAGTGAGTGATCCGGTCTATAAATAATATGTTTCAACTTTGCATTTCTCTACAATAACTAGAGACAATGCACTCGTCCTTGCATTTAACATTATGGTTTTTCTCAGTCGTATATGGTCTACATTGATTTACATGACAATTTGAACTATCACAATCACTAATAATTTATTCAAGTACATAACATTTGGTACTGGCTAGCATGAACCCAGGACCATAAACTAATAGGGAACATCACCTTTGCACATCTCCTTGCAGGTGTAAAATGAAAATTGTAGCTTATTCCTTTCTAAATACAGACCATGTTCCATGTGAAAGTATTTGGCTTTTGGTAAGAACTAAATTCTTGAAGAGAGTTGGCAATGTTACACGAGTAGGTGTAGTAACATTGATCGAAACCAGAGATTCCCTTGAGGAAAAAGGAAAGTGCGGTTATCACCATCAAACACCTTCTACTAGATGCCTACACCTTGATGTGAACCATCAAGTCTATAACTGACTTCCCACTTGTCCCATTCTTCTTCAGCAATCACTTCACCACCAGTATCTGCAATTAAGTCCTGTAGCATGCATGGCAAGGAAATACACTATCTACCAAAAAGTAATTCGACACCTGACCACAATGTTTGCTCGGTGGTTGTTGCCCTGTTAGATTATTGTAGGGCCGCCTCTTGCGGCTATAAGAGCAGTCACCCTGCATGGCATGCTCTCTATGAGTGTTTGCCGGAAATCAACGGGGATTCGTTGCTATTCCTCTTGCAACCATTCCATGAGCTGAGCAATGGATTTTGGCCGCGCCTGACGAGCCTTCAACTGGCGATTCAATTCGTGCCAAAGATGTTCTATAGGGTTGAGGTCAGGACTCTCGACAGGCCAGTCGAATCGGCGAACATTGTCGTCGGCGTACCAGTGTATAGTAGCTCTTGAAACATGGAACCTGGTATTGTCATCCTGGAAGTAACACGGGCTTATTCCGCAAAAACGCCACAATGTTGGGAGCATTTCAATTTCCTGAATGTTTCAATTGGCCTCAGTGTTCATACTACCATGGGGAAACACCAGCGGTCCTACGCCGAAGGCCGTGAAACACAAGTCAACTGACGTACCGAATTACCTATCTTCACGGATGCCCAATTAATTTTTGGTTGATAGTGTATAATGTCGCAAATAACTTACTGCGCAATCTACACAAGCAAAGTCTTAGCAAAATCTAACACCCTTATACATATCAAAGTTGTAGCATCAATATTCCAGATCATTACACACCTACACTTGTACTTCTCTGTACGGCTTGAAGTATACTTGCTGATAGCCCTAATGATCCAGCTCGTAGTCTGTGGTAGGATCGAATCTTGATGACATGGTTACATAAGAAAGACAGGCTGCATTTCTGTCTATCCTCACCTTTATATAGAGTGGTGGCCAACTTGGATATTTATTTCGAGACTACAGGCACGTGTCTTGCTTTGCCATACATTGTAGGCCCACATACCACAGGGAGATACAAACTGTCGATTATCAGAAGAAATTTCAGTGACATGTTCAATACTCTTGTATTTTTCTGTCTATACAAAAGGTTCAGTGTTACACTCTCATCGCAACTTGTATTTAATTTTCTGATATTTATAATTAGTGATATGTTCACCTTGCATGTCCCATACTAGTTCAGTTAAACTAATCTGCAATTTGGTGCCAGGTCACAAATTATACTCTGCACACTTGCACCCGATACAATCTCCAACTTTTTCATATGTACAATTTAGACTAATTAGCGACATATTCCAATGTTATTTCCCATCGCACATTTATATTTACAATAGCATGTTTCCTTAACCCAAAACCATAATTATTTGAAACCTGGAGTAACGAAAGTGTATTCAAACACTAGATCAAACTTATCCATAGCAAGGCGAACTGAATTATTTTCCAAATCACCTCCTCTATTTAAAACTCCATATCACCGCTCAATTTCTCTCTCATCCCCCATCCTCACAGCAGGCATGTGTTACAATTCGGTTTTTTATTTGATATTGTCAATTGTGGTCTCCTCCTCTTCTCCTTACACCAATCCCTCAGTAACAACCATTTGTACCTGCTGAAATAAAGGGCGATGTGTAACAAAACATTTGATGTAACTTTTTTAACAAAAGACAGTTATAGTATTTTTTATTTTAATTATTTTTCTTTCTACAAATTTGCTAAAATCATTTTTTTGATCATGTCCACACACAAATACTTACTCATCTTTGAAGTATGTGGTGCATATATTCTGCATTTCCCCATAATAAATACACCCCATTCCCAAAATAAACCATGATGATTTTTTGTAATGCATGTGTTTGTTGTCTTATATTTGTGACTTAAGTATTTTCAGTCGAAAGGTGCTTTGAAACTGATCACTATAATCTTTTTGTTTTGGGTTGGTAATAACCAATTCCTTAATTATAAATCTCTGTGGCGCTTCAAATACTTGTATATTGCATAACATGGTAACTCGAAAGTAGTTTGTTGTCTACTGATTTAAGTTAGTAATTTAGTAAACATATCTCGGACATTTAATGACACTAATATATAATGAATGATTAATTCTTAAGTTTGAGTATCAGCAGAAATGAGTGTGTTTGAAATTATTTCAATATGTGAATCAATGACATCGTTCCTAAAGCGGTAATTTTATTTGCTTATGTCAAACACAAATACTGGTGGTCTGTTCTTAAATGATTTGGGTTATAAGCTCAGCGCACTGTATTTACCATAATATGTTTCTTGAATACATTTATACATACTGTAACACATTGAGTAGTCCCCACTTGTTAAATGTGTATTAAAATCTGTATAGGGATAGGCTTAATTAATTATATATTTCTTAATATTTTTGATATTACAATGGTTGAACACTGATCAGTATTCTCTTAAATATATTTGACAGATTGTTTGAAAATATATGACATAAATTGGTTTTTCATTTGAGATACTTCAATTTCCATTTCGTACCACTTTCTTGCTTGCTGGTCGTGAAGGAAAAGTTATGAAACTCCACAATCTGAACAGAATGTCTAGGTTCTTACCTTGTTCCAGGTACTTGAGAGATTTGACATGTCTATGAGTGTTAATTTCTATGTGTTAATTTCTATACTGTACAGTTAAGAAGATAGGCCTTCCTTATCATTTACGGCATCGTGTATAGCATTCAGATGACTATTACTAAAAAGAATAAGTAAATCTTTTTTGGTGTGTACTATAACTTGTTTGTAATCTTAAGGAAACCCAATTACCTGCTCAACTATATTACAACCTTATATTTCCCACAGGGATTAATTTGTAGTCTGTAATTTCGACGTACTTCACCCATACATACTCCCTGAATTAATATAATTTGTAGTTAGCGAGAGAGAGTTTTTTATTGTAGATGTGATGACTATATCTCTGTTTTGACCAATCTCAAAACCATTCAGTAAATATGCAATTCTGTCAATTAAATGAAGTATTACATTTCTAACTATTCCTGTAGTTACTGGATTAGATCTATCACGTGTCTTTGTGAATGTTCCTCTGAACCTCAAACTCGATCTCTAAGGTAAAGTATAAATGTCATTTCTGGATATGGATTATTATTTCTGGTAGGAATGTATATAGCAGTGCTCTGAATGGTTTGTATAGATGGATCTCAGTGTTGGTTATAGCATCCTCATAACTTATGGGTTGTTCTACAAAATTTTTATATTTTTTTTCATCTCGATTCACTATATATCCCTACTCTCTTAAAAAAACTTGTTTTGGTGTGTTAATCGCATGGGTTTCCTAACTGAATTAAGCACAAAATGTTCAAATATTTTTATAGATGGTTTTGTAACTGAACCTCCCACTTTATTGTAGTTACTTCTTTCTGTGTATGGCACACAATCCCCATTTTAGTTGTAATGTGTGGATTGCAAGTGTTATACAGTATATTGACTTTTTTCAAATGCAAACATACGGTAACTTCTCCATTTATGAACTTTATATGTTTTACTGTTTTGGTCAACAATTGTAACAATTAATTCATCCACATATTTAACCAATACCAGAAGTTAAATTAACGTACTAGGCTTTTCAATTATTTCGTATCCTGGTGTGACTGAAAACGTAAATGCATGTAGTATTTTTATTGGTTTTCTATTAAAATGGGATTCGCCTACGATATTTATGTTTAAACGACACACATTAACTGACAATATATTTTGCCTTGTTTTGACCATTTGTGTAGTAGGTTTGCTGGATAAATGATCTTTTCATAACCTAACATATGGTCAGTAAAAACGCTATTATATGTCCAAGTGAGGCATTACCCAATTCTGTTTTTATATTGTATGACAACTGGAGTGTACCACAAGATGAAATTCAGCAATATTTTTGTTTTGGGAGACATTCCATATCGATTGGTCTTATTTATCGCAAAGCTACGCACAAATTCTAAAACAATTTTAGTGAAAAAGCGAATATGTTACTTGTTTTTAAAATTGACAATTTAAACTTACAACAAATTTTTCAATTTTCATGTTTTAGAATATGTTATTTACAAAGTGTAAAGAAATGTATTCCTATAGCTGAAAACAGAAGTATGGGTTCCTAGTAATTATTCCTGAATTTCTATTGTATAAGGTTAGGTTTAGATGTATTTTGACACTTTATACTACCAGACTAAGAATGAGTATCTCAAAGTTTGGACATAGCAGAATACGCGATAGTCATACATGTTTAAATAGAACATGTAACCTGATCTACAATGTTAATTGACTTAACATAATGTTAATACATCAATTAAAGACAGTAATGCGAAGAATAAGTTATTATTGGAAAATTTACACAGCGTTATTTTGGAAGTTTTAAGTCGCAAATGGCTGATATACGAGATAATGAAATAACATTAAATGAAGGAAGGATTATGTTTATAAGAACACGAGCGTTATTTCGAATATTTTAAGCAATGCATTATTCTAAATGCCTTGCAGTGTATTGCAATTAGAATAGACGAACATTTAAATTGGTTAATGAGTGAATTTAATGACATGATAAACACATTTATTACAACACAAATTACAGAAATAATTGAAGAATTACAAGATCAACCAAGAGTTGCCATTGATGATTTGCGAACACACATTATTAATAACCTAGATGTAGTTTTATGTAAAATTTAAAATGTGCTCTCTAGCCATAGTACAGTTGCAGATAGGAAACGAACAAAATATATTATTCTATAGTGTTGATGCACATGAATTAGTACATAATGTCTCCCGAGATGTCGGATTTACACACTGTTATAAGCACAGTTAAAGAATGAGTATGAATGGATCGTGAACAAATTTTTCACCCTGTTACTAGTAAATTGGAAGTATTACAGCAAATATTACATAGTGAGAAAACACACGAAAATAATATTGACCACCTTTTGAAAACTAAAAAACCTAAACATGTAATTTTTTTTTCAACTAACATGAACATATTTAGTTTTGAAAAGTAAGTCGCCAGCTCGCGACACAACATTCGTAATTTAGAGATGCGAAAAAGTATGGTTTCTTGTGGAGTATTTTATTATGTTTTTACCTGAAGACGAAATTCAAATAGGCATCAATGTATTTGATTAAAACGAAGGAATGTTTGAATTATAATTTTAAAAATTCCAAAATGTGTATTCTGAATATTACCTTGAGAAATAAAATAGTTCGTTAAACAAACAAATGCCTATTATCACTTAAGTATTATTGACAAAGATCACCAAAATTACATTTACTGAGGGAAATTCTTGGTAGTGGCATATTTAAAGATGGATTTGACGATAATATTACAGATATATTTTGATACAGTCCAAACGAATTAGTTTTTCATTTGAAATTACGTAAAGCCTGAAAACAGGCTGTCAATAATTCCCATATTAACGAAATTTTCTCAATTATATCCCAGCAAACACGGAAAATACAGGTGAGAATCGGGCTGTTATAACCTAGCCGACAAACTCCGGCCAGCCGATATCGGCCCGCTGTCTTATGCCAGAAGCGGCCAGATAGAAATGTGGGCTGGCGGCTAAATGTTGGCAGACAGTGTCGGGCCTGCGACGGCTGGATGTCGTTATGATGCCGGGCCTGCGACGGCTGGATGTCGTTATGATGCTGGGCCTGCGACGGCTGTATGTATGGAGATGCTGGGATTGCAATGGTTGTATATTTTTACGATTCCGGGACTGCAGCGGCATGATGTACAGAAATAAGAGGTATAACCACGAATAAAACCATAACTTTTTGATTAATAATTTTAGTAATCGTAACTTTATCTTTTATATTCATTTAATTTACTTCTCAACACATTATATGATATGGAAATCTTTTACTTGCAGAGTTTGGATTTTGAACCTAAGACCCTCGAGTTGACAATCCAGCATGCTAGCCTATGCATGTTTGGGGTAGTTGCTGATAGTATCCAGTAATTAAAAAATATTTCATGACACAAATTATTATCAAGAAATCTATAATTTTTATTACATTAAAACAAGTAATTTAGGACATGTATTACTTAAAAACTATTTCTTCAGATACTTGCAAACAAAACAGTTTTTGTTATTTTTTAATATATCTATTGGATGGTTGTACAAATGTAATAAATGTCAAAGTAAACAAATGCTATGGGCTACCACGTGAAACATATAATCACAAAAAACATGCAAATGGTTAACACACTGTCTCAAAAGAGACATCATGCCATTAACATCTAGCTAACATTTTGCCTATTAAATACACTTTACAAACGTTTGTCGGCAGAAAGACATCATATTTGTATCTTTATTGTGATAAAGAGAAGTTTTCGAAATCGTTACTGGGCCGGAATAGATAAGATAATGGCCAGCTTACCGAAAAGGCAAAGATAATTTATTGGCATCAGAAACATTTTCATGATACTTGCAGCATGTTTGCTCTGCGATATCATGTCGACATATTTTCTGTGATATCCATCTGTTATCCTAAAAAAAATACAGTGGGCCGTTGTTTTTTTCTAACGGCTAGCAATCTGCCTCAAAAAAGACATCACACCATTGCCAGATGGCTATCTTCTGTCATTGAAACGACAGTTGCTGACAATGCAGTTATCGGTCCGACAATTTGCCGACACTTTGGCGACAGTTTGTGTTTGCTGGGATAGGAGTTGATCGAGAGTGCATATATTTACACGTTATGAAGTTGAACAAGCTTGGCACCTAATTGCATGCTCCTGTGATTATTAATTATCCAAGAGGGAAAGTTATTACCCATTGTTTAAATGACATATTTGAAGCTGACTTGTGCGATATGAGTTTAATTTCTAAGGAAATCCAAGGATACACGTACGTTCTAAATGAAATTCGTGTATATTCAAATTACAAGTTTGCAGTTCCAGTGAATAATAAAAGTGGGAAAAGTTGCTGATGCAATATTAAGTGTTTTAAAGGAAAGTGTGCCTCTTCACCTCCACATGGATCAAGGGACGGAATTCTTTACTCCACACATTAAAAGTTAATGACAACGTACAGCTTCAACCATTATGCCACTTATTCTGGAACAAGTGTTCCATGGTGGAGCATTTCAGAAAATAAATTAAACTGCTTATCTACAAATAATTCACTTCTCAGTTTACTAATAAATGGTTGGATATTTTACCTAAAGTGGTAAAATTTTGTAATGGTAGTTTTCACATAACTATGAAGATTGCACCTTCAGATGTAAAATTAATGATTGATTAAAAACAGTATATAATATTCCTAAAGTCATTGATAAAATAAAAGCTAATCTCCCACTTTTTTCACTCTTGCATGTTTTCTTTCTCTTTCCTTCTTTTTCCTTTTTTCCTTTCTCTCCCATTTGTTCGTCATTTATTTACATTTACATGGAGGCCGCCCTCTTGGCTTTTTCATTTGTCATTTGTTTATATTACTTGAGGCCGCCATCTTTGTTTTCATGTTACTGCAACCGCCATATTGTTTTTCTTTTGACATTTGATAGATTAGTCGCAATTATTCCACTACTGTCTTTGTTTACATTGACTGTTGCTAGGTGGTGCACCAGTCGTTAGATTATACGATTGCTCACCTTTGTACGATTGTGCCATCTTAGTTCTGATGTTGGCCACTGGGTGATGTACCAGTCACTCGCCCGCCATATTGGTACTAGAGTTGGCAGCTAGGGGCACTACTTTTTTTTAGTACTCAAAATACCACCTGGAAGGGCGCGGGATCTATCTGCCGGATCTTGGGTCGTCAGACTAACACCTAAGACCACTCGGCTATCGCAACATGCACTGGAACAAGAGTTTATAAGAAGTATATAGCTTGTGGATGAATAAAGAATATCTTGTAAAATATATAAGAATATATTTATGACATAATTTTTAACTAATATAATGTTGAAATATTATATTTTTTAACTACATATAAACATGTTTAAGTATATATTTAGGTGTAATATTTTTTTAGATAACATAATAATTTTTAAGTATAATATTATTATTAATGTTTTTTTAAGTACAAATTTTTTATTTACATATAATAATTTTAAGTATAATATTACTTTTTTGGTATATTTTAATTATGTGTATATCAACATACAAGCTCGATCGTGTACACTATATTAGTGTCCCAGGGTTCGCTTTCGATGCTATGTTGAGTATGACGGGGGCAGAGCTCGAACTTCTAATGGACTACGAAATGCAAATATTTGTTGGAAACGGAATTAGCGGTGGCATGGCCCAGTGCGTTAAACATCATGTGGTAGCAAATAAGCCCTATGCACCAGAAACAAATATTACCAGAAACCCCACCATGTTTTTGCAATACCTCGACGCCAATAACCTGCATGGATGGGCCATGATATTGCCGTTCCCAGTATGCAATTTTAGGTGGGCCGATGTGAACATCGATGTCATGTCCATTCCAGACGATACTGATACTGGCTATATTCTCGAAGTCGATGTCCCGTACCCCGCGACCCTGCACAAGGAAAATCGTGATTTGCCATTTCTTCCTCTTAACCAGTTTCCCCCAGGCTCCAAACCTGTGAAATTAATAAAAATATTAGAAAATAAGAAAAATTTCATCGTTCAATACCGCAACAAAAAACAGGCTCTCGAACATGGATTGAAGCTTACGAAAATTCATTGTTTGTTTGAATTTGCACAAATTCCCTGCCTAAAACCCTACATTGAGTGCGACACCGCAAAATATTAAGCTGCCCAGAACGAGTTTGAAAAAGAATCATATAAATAGGCGAATAATGCAATATTAGGAAAACTTATTTAAAACAAATCAAAGCTCCGAAAAATGGAGCTAGTGTGTTGTGAAAAGCGACTTAAAAAAACTGGTTACAACACAAATTCATTCTCTTTGATAAGCATATCTATGCTGGATTCACTGTCCTCGAATTATCGAAAACATTAATGTATAATTTCCATTAAGAAGTGATGAAGGCCTGGTACTGAGATGACCTTGAGCTCTTGCACACCAATACCGACTCGATCCTGTTGCAGATTTAAACCATATAATTTTTAAAATATTTGGCCAGCGCTCACAAATTTAAAAATCAATTTAACACCAGCATCTACCCTTCCACAGAACCCTGTTACTCGAACACAAACAAGAGAGTTCTCGGGAATTTCAAGGACGTGTGTGTGTGTGGAAAGGTGGGGGGAGGAGGAGGAATAATTACAGAATTCGTGAAGCTACGGGAAAAACTGTAGACGTACAAATGCGGGGGAAAAATTACCATACGTTCGAAAGATATTAAGTCATGTGTAGCAAAAAAAATATTACATTCCAAGATATTCTTTCTGATTTGGAGCAGCACTATATGATGCGAGTTAATGTCCGCACTATAAAAAAACACAAACACTAATTATTTTCAGAATGTATCAATAATTTGATCGTAACATGGACGGATGACAAATGACGGATAAAGAACGATTGGATACACACTATTAATACAATGCGACATAAAAATATATGTTTTATATGTATTAGAAAATACAGATCACTCATATCTGCTTATAGAGATACACCAGGTGCACTGATTGCTTGCCTTGCTATGTAGCTACCGCTCGAGCAACCATACACATGTATAACATAGTTGGAAAGGGGGTTAACATGCAATGAAATGCGTTGGTTACCGGGAGAGGGTGAATGAGGCCAGGATGTAAGGGAAGTTCCTCACCTCGGGGGTCTCAAATCTGAAGCTATATTACTCCTTCTCCCCCAACGAAATACATGCATTCATCATAGTGGGCTGTTGTGAGGTGCTACAATGAGAGATATGCTTACCATTTTGTTTTCGCAATTTATATTTGCAATCATACACATACACATGGGTTCTGCATCACTAATCGACATGGGTATTCAGTCAATTCCTGGATGGTTCCCGTTGGAATTATGAGGTGCAAAATGGTTGCTATATAGTATCCGCGAAAAACATCTGGAGATGACAATATATTTGGAACTAGTTTTTTTGTGCTTCTGCAGCAGTCGATTTATTATCCAATTTCCCCCATGAAGGTATTTTTCTGTTTTTTTTTAATATCTTTATTACTTTTTGTCTACTTATTCGTTTCCAGGTAACGGTACATAGTTAGTTTTTGTTCTCATTGTTTCTTCGAACCATCTGTATAGGAAGTTTTTTTCGCTATTGATCTCTATGTTTCTCGATTTCTATGTTTACTTACGTTTCCTCGATGGTGCCTGTATAGTACTGTGCGGGCATTTTTCTCTATATTAATATTATTTTATTCGTCGTCAAACCTTCGTTCGTTTTTTTTTTTTTCGTGAGCTGCATACCTGTGTGAAGAAATTTCTTATGTGTGTTAATCATTTTTCAGTATTGGTCCTGAAATTTTTGCAACTTATTTTTGTGCTACGTACTTCTGTACCTGTGCGGATCAGTTTATTCTGTATGTTAATATTATTCTGCATCTGTCTTGACATTGCTTTTCTTTGGCAGGCTACATACTTCTGTAGGAGCAGTTTCTTCTGTGTATTATTGTTTTTCATCATAGGTCTTGAAATCTGGTTTAGTATTTTTACTTGTTAGGAGCTTCGGACGATACATATTTTCTTTGTTATGGGCTACGAACTATACATTTATCATTAGTGTCTGTATTTTTCTGTTCCTGTGTGATAATTGGTTTGATATTTATTAATATTTGTCTTTGCTGGTCCTTCGGTTTTCCGAAAACACTCCAGGCGAATGCTGGGATGGGTCCCTAACAAAGGCCATGGCCGATTACTTCCCATTTCTTCCCCAATCCCTTTTCCCTATGCAACTTGTATCATCTCTTATAAACTTGCTGTCAACAAGAAGTTAAGCCCATCTACCAACCACCCTTTGCTGGTCCTGTCATCACTTTAGGGTTGTACACGTCTGCATCTTCTGACATATTTTCTGTATTTGTTCGTCATTGGCCTTGCAATATTTCATCGTTGGTGGGGCATATACTTCTGAATATTTTCCCTTGTTGATTCTACACTTTTTCATTGTTGGTGGGGCATGAACTTATGTGCTTGTGCGGAACGTCTTTCTGTATCTGTTAATATTTCTCATCTTTAGTTCTACACTTATTCATCGGTGTTGGTAGTACTTCTGTTAATATTTTTCGTCTTTGGTCCTCACATTTTCTCATCATTGGGGAGCTGCATACTTCTGCATTTGTTAATATTGTTCGTTAGTGGGGTCCATAATTCTGCATCTTCCAACAATTTATTTCATTGGCCGCAGTATAGTTCTGTATGAGTATTATTTACGTGTTTTTTCCTTGTTGGTCCCGCATTTTTTTATTCTTGGTGGGATGTATAATTCTAATTCCTCCGACATTTATTCCTTACTGGTAAGTGGTGTATGTCTGTATTGATTCATATTGCCCGTAGTTGGACCTTCATTTTCTCATCATTGTGAGCTACATACCTGTGTATTGCGCTGGAGCTCATGACACGAGCGCTGGAGGCTCATGGCCATTTTGATCCAGCCGATGCCAAAAGGCTGCCCGAGAGATCTAAACCATGAGGACCTCCATGCTAGTGGTCCGGGTTCGACACCAGGAGAGAGCTGCCATGGAGATGAGCCAGCATGCTGTTGTCGCAATCTTAGTGGGTAATTGTCTCTCCCATAAGGGCATCCAGGTACCGTGAGGCGAAGGCGAGCAAGACCATGATTTCACTGCTTTTTGTAAAGCATGTTCTGTAATTTATGTGTATTAAGTCTTTTAGTCGAAGCATTAACATAGAGTCACAAAAGTAAATTTAGTAAATCTAAGTATATTCTATTGTTTTGATGTACTTATTATGGTTCCAATAAATTGTAGCGTTTGATATAACTGCTATAGCCTTACTGACTAGGCCTATCCCTTAATAATTGTATTTGTGCACCTTCAGCAGAAGCAGGGTCACAGCAACTAGTGGAGTTGCTTCATGCTTCCAACCTTACTGCACATCAAGCATTAAGTATTTAAGTAAAGAATTCAATTCAAAACTCAAAATCATATTCCCAATATGAATTGCTATACCTGTCATAGCAATAGTATTAAACAAAAGTAACATTGCCAGCCATTCAAAAGTACGAGACGTGTCTTGCATTGTTAATTCAGGGTCAGCATATTGTGACCACTGAGCGAGCGAGCAACCTTGCCACGACAGCGAAACACAACCATACAGAGACGCCCATTGTCTTGTAGAACTTAGGGTGTGTGAGCTTCTGCCTTTAAAACTTAATGCACAATTTGTAATGGCACTGCTCTTCAGGCCACAGTACTTTTGATAATGAAATTCTCCACTATAAATTGTGTGTGCAAAATGGAGGAAAACCAAATACATTATTATACAGTATGTGGGTGATAGATGAAAAGATATACATACAAAATGTAACACAGAACACATCACTTAATGAGCGACACTACTCCACCACTTCTAATACAAGCTGCTAAATACTTTCTCAAACATGCCTCCAGCGACTTGTCAGACACACAAGAAATTGCAAGCTAGAAAACAGAACACATCCGCTAAATTCCAACAACTAATCACATTCATGAAAAATTACAAGAGCAAAATCTGGATTTAATGATGAATTACACATCATATTAATGCGCTTCACAAGGAGCCTAGTTAATAAGATCATAAACAGCGGACTTCTACATAACACACCACCCACCAACACAGCCACTTATGCAAGCATTAGTGAACACACTACACATTAAATGTCACCAGTACAGATCAAAATTAACTGTGAACACATATATGCAAACACTTAGTCACCATAAGCTACACCGCTAGACACGGGAGAAACCAACCCAATCATGGAAAACTCACCTCCACTCAATATTATTGTCCAACAACCTTTGAATATACCCAAATTCACAGGGCAATACAGTGAGAGCATGTACGGCATCCTAGAACAGAATAATTGATACGAATCGGAAAAATGCTGATGACTGAAGTTTTACTTAAGCAGGTCTACCAAACATGTGTTAGAAAACTTCGCACAGAACCAAGGGGGGGGGGGGAGGGGGCAGATGACATGGAACAATATTGTAACAAAGGTAAAAAAAAACTAATTTTTATTACCAGCAGTCGATGAACGACCCAAGTAACTATTGTACACAAAGAAACAGAAAGTAGGGGAAAGTGCATATAAACACATAGAAGATTTAATAAAATACATATGCAAATACAACCCGCATATCAGTGACGTGGAATTTATTTGCATAGTGTGGCAATCTTTCCTTCCCTCCATTGGAGATAAAATTATAAGATTTCAGAATGACACCATCACAGATATGCTCATAAATATATTAAAAGGGTAGAATTATGTTTATTTTAAGGTATTATCAAGTTCTAAACACTAACCAACTCAATACAGACACCGACATGCTGAGAACCGAGGTCATAAAACTAAAAGAGGACATAACAAACCTCAGCATCCAAATGCAAAAACAACACAATATCACTCACACAAAACACACATGATTACAGGCAAACACCTACTTACAGGTACTATGAGTACAACTAGTAATCCAATTACCCAGACAGAACCAACAACCTGTGATTGTAATCAAAGAGTATGTGGGCAACCCATAAAAAAAGGGCATCGACAACCATTCACAAAATTCAGGAAGCTACATACAAAACTCATGCAAAAACTATCAAAACCACGTAAACAACACCTTCGACACGCAAATTCGGCCACAAATTCCCTCTAACCGAAAAAGACACAATGAATGTGAAAATAGAAAATGCCGAAACAATGCATCTTATAATTTAAAAAAACCATATACAATGGGGAACTAGGCGCCACACCACAGATAAGTACAAACAAAACGCACAAAGAGTAATTGAAGCGTGCAGGGCCATGTTCGGTTAACAAGTTCCCTAAGAGTGCGTAGCAAAAATTGCAAAATTTCACAGTAAGAGTGAGATTTTGCATTCCAACCTCACAATAAAAAACAAAGTGCAACCCTGGAAAAATAAAAACATGTAACCATATGCGACACACATAGTATCCAGTTTCGTGAACAACGTAGCAGGTCAGGGAAACCCAACTACAAGGACAAATGGATAAGCAAGGACCCACAGTTTAGAAAACATAATAATGCAGCGATATTGAAAGAGGAGTGCGACATAAATAAGGAAGTGGATGCTACCAAGGCATGCAATGTCACGAAGGAACGCAAGAGTCAGCAAAACAGCACTGAGCACAAGGACTGCACAGCCTTCATGGGTCCCTGCAGCCAGACGTCCATGTTGTGTGCACTCTGTTTTTACACAGGACACTGTGGTGCCAATTGTCCACTATCTCCTCAACAAACCTCCACAACATACCCAAGAATTCCACACGAAAATTTTCGAATGCTTTCCCAAATTCAAACACTGTTCGAAATATGTCAAATCAGAATCAAGTTACCGATCATGGGAAACAACGCCCAAAAAAAAAACAAGAGAGACACTATACATCAATACGGAACCAAGTGGGGATGATGAAAGGCGCATGCACAACCTGAGCCACTATGGGTTCCACAAACAGCGGGTTATAAACACCACACCCTAGACACAAGGCCGAGTCTCGCCCGCTGTCTACAAAAACATCAACACCGTGCGTCCTTGTCCGCATCCACAGGATAACATACATCAAACTTATTGACACAGGATGCTCCTAATTCTGCAAGGCAACGACACTCATCACTAACCAACAGCAGGTACCTGTGACCAAAATATTTCCGATTGTAGGAGCTCCACAAGAAATTGAAGTGCTCACATTTAAAAAACCTATAGACAAAAGTATTTTCGGATACACATTTAAACAAGTATTCCTCTTGATAGAAAACTTAAATCTTGATATTATACTCAGGGTAGACTTTAAAAAGAAATGACATTGTGCCGATACTCACCAAATACATTATGTTCATACATGCATCCAACAATAATTAAGATTTAGAAGTTCTGCTGAACACCAACACCATTCAACAAAATACAAGCCACATGATAGAATACTATATAAATAAAATTGAAAGCATTGAAACAGGATAATATAATGTAAAGCTAGGAAATGTAAACAACAAACTATCCAATTAGGAAAAAGCAAGCAACACACTACTCACTACACTTATATCGAAATAGGTTCGCAAGATCTATTACAGAACTAACAGAAATGAAACATTATGAAATTTAATTAGAACTCACGACAGATAAACCCATTCACACGAGACCATACAGAATCAACCCTTAACTGAGAGAAGATATACTAACACAGATTCATAAAATGTTAGGCACAGTGATAATCATGCCCTCTGAATCGCTTATGCTGTGCTGAGTCTTGTAATAAAATAATGCCAGGGCAGCATCAGATTCCTAACTGACTTCAAATCATTCAATCAATATCTGAAAAAGTACAGTACGCCATACCATGAGGGAAGATGTACTTAATACATTACAAAACTCAAAGTACATCTGTTCCATTGACAAGTTTAGCAGTTTTTACGCAATCCCGGTCAGAAAAGAGGACCACGAAAAAATTACATTTTACATTGACGGGTTGGGCCTCTACGAATACGCCGATATGCTATTGGTGTTTGCCACATCCCTAAATTATTTCCAAAATTTTGTTGATATCATGCTCAGCCCCTTATGGTGGAACACCGCAGTAGCATATATCGATATTTCCAAAATAGGGAACAACTTTCAATAACACTTGCGGAAATTTAATGTAAAAATTAACACAAAAAATTTTCCTTAGTACAAGAAGAGATGAAAATCCTTGAGCACTAAATAACACTAACAGGAATACGAACAGACCCAGAAAAAATTTGACACCATTCAAAATATGATCCCATCCAAAAACATGAAACAATTACGCACATTCCTCGGTGTTAGATACAAAATTTCACCCGCAATGTGGAATCACAAATTAAACTCACAAAATATAATGTCCCGTTCAAATGGAGCACAAATGAACAGGCTGTGTTCGATAACACAAAGGTGCCTATTAGTAATTCTCCCATTTTAGCTAAATTTGACAGACACAGACATGTTATTTTAGCTTGTGACGTGTCCCAAATGGCAATAGGCAGGGTACTTTTGCAAGAAAATTGCGGGCTCCAAAGAGTGACCAATAATAGCATTTACATCGAAAAAGTTAGCACTGAATGAGGCACTCTGGTCAGCGACCAAGGGAGAGCTAGCAGCTGTAAAATACATATTTCCGGCAGTATTTATACGGGAAAAAAATTATAGAAACAGACTACACGAGCTTACTTTACCTTAGACCCATGACTGAACACAATATCTGAATCCAAAAGATTGTCATTGCTTACATAATACGATTTCGGACCTAAGATAGTTAAAGGCTAACTAAATATACTCGCCAATGCGATGAGTAAAGGTGATGAGTCGATGAGGAAAGGCACACACAACCATAATAAAAATAAATAATACCAATTACGAAATTAAACAGATCAAGGTCAGCTGTACTTTCTTACACAAGTTCATAGCAAAAACACAAATCCAAAATACACAAAAGCACAACAAAATGAATTTAAAAATTGCCAAATAAGTCACAAATAATTGGGCAGATGTCAAAAATGAACTTTACTTAACTGGCAAAGCACGGGTGGCTAAGATGGTTGTTAGTGAAGAATACTTGCCACTACAGGCAATAGCCAAAATTATTAGCACATTTTACCAAGTGAGTATGGAGCCACACAAAAAAAATTACAATAGCTTGCATACATCCTCTCCTCAATTGTTAAATAATTATAAAACCACACAATAACACATCACACTATCTCCCCATTTATCAGAATGAACAGGAATACATCTTAATTGAAGATGATTCACAATAACTCATAGTGCAAATTGTTAACAACACACCATCATTCCTAGACGAGTACTCCAATGACCCACGCAAACAACAAGTTAAGATTGCATAAACAGACCCCGAGAAAGCCACTGTTAAGTATCGGACATTAGTGAGATGCTACGCCATAGCAGGCAATAACGAAATTAACATGAAATTACACTCGCCCACAGACGAAAATAAATTGGCATTATTACCCAAATATTATGTCAACGAAATCATCACACCACACCACGGTATCCTCCTCGGAGGGCTTGTGGAATTAGAAAATCCTGAAATTAAAAATCTTTACTATTGGGATTAAATTAACCAAGATGTCAAAACCTACATAAAAAAACTGTGAGGTGTGCCAAAAGATAAAGTCTTCAAATCAGAAAACCAATAGGGTAAATTACACCAATCCCTTCCCCCTTTTTCTTCATTCTAGGGGCCTGGATGCAAAACGCCCGCTGCGAACTGCAGCAAAAGGGAATAAATAAATCCTAGTTATGACGGAATTTTCCAGCAAGTATGCCGCTGCAAAACCGGTGAAAATTATTGACGCCCAACCATGCGCTAACTTAATCATAAATGTTATTTAGCAGTTTGGCTGTCCAAAAACCCTTCTAACGGATAGGGGAACATCATTTAATAATGAGCTATTGGTTGAACTCTTAAAAAAGTGTGCGGAGTGTCCTTCCTGTATGTGTTACTATATTTTTATTGCTAGTACTGGCATATGTTCTTTGTTGGTGGCGATGTATACTTCTGTGCCTGTGTGTGTGTGGGCATTTGTTTCTTTATTTATTCATATCGTTCGTCGTTGGTTCTGCAATTTTGCATTGTTGGGGGTGCGAACTTCTTTCTGTATCGTCTGACATGTTTCCCATTTAAATTTTTTCTGTATTTTTTCATATCTGTTATTACGCTTCTTTGTGTGTTATTCTGTAATTATTCATATTGTTTATGGTCCATTCTACAATTAGTCATCGTTGGTTCTACGATTTTTTTAATCATTCGTAGCGTGCATATTTCTGCAAATGTTGGAATTATACATCTTATTTAAATTGCGATGTGACGAGACTTTTCAATGTTAAAGGGCTGTGTCACATTTCTTCTTCATTTAGACTGCCTGGAGATATCTTTCATTGGTTCATCATTGGGGATCCTACCTTCTTTTATTGGTGGTGTCAAGAAATTTTCCCTGTAGATTATATGCTGAGTCAATATTATGATGTATTTGGCTTGTTTCAGGTTATGCATCGTCTGAAACCACCTACATCTTAAGGAGACAATCATTATGTCACGAAATAAATTTTAAAGCATTTTATATACAAAACTACTCTGTTCTAAATGTAGTCATCGGTCCCAAGAGGAAGTTGATGCATGCCCACCAGATATGTAAGTGGAAGGGGTACATGAGGGTAGGTTATTTTATGTAGTTTAATTTATTTCTTGTGTATTGTAAAAATGAATTAAAAAATAATATTGTAAAATATTGCATTAATAAAAAAACTATTTCACTTTCGTAGGTAATGCATGCATGTAAACTGTTTATGGGAAAATAACAATTATTTTTTAAAATAATCATGTCAAAATATTATACACGTTTTAAAATCTATAGATATGAGTGTCGCCGTGTCGACTAATTGGTTGTGGCAAAATTTTTCTAAATAAATTTTTATAAAATTTCTAAAAATAAATTTTTTCTAAAATGTTTAAATATATTTTTAAGAATGTGATAGAAAACTAGTATGACATTGAACAGGGTGAGCAATAAGTGGAACGACAGTAACAAGTTGTTTGAATGTATGTGAGAGCATACAATGATGGTATCGAACGAATGTAAGCGCCTACCAATATGGCAACTGTGATGCTTACTGATATGGCGGGCGTGACACTTACCAATATGGTGGTGGAGCATATGCGACTAATCGTTCGTGATGTCTACCAAGGTAGCATCTAATGGTGGTGAGAGACAAACTAAAAGAAATTATGCTTATTAAGGTGGTGGCCTCTATTAACATGTAAATAAATGACGAATGAAGAAATCAAGCTGGCAGGCATGGTGGGAAGTTTGTAATAATAATTTTTAATAATAATATTTTTTACGATTTTAGCTAAATATGTCATTAGAAAATTTTAAATACAATTTTTAACAGTTTTTAATTTAAGTGTTTAAAGGGTTTTTACCTTTTTTTCGATTTTTAAATGAACTTATTTAATGATAATTTGTAAACAATATTTTAATTACATTTCTTAATAAGAATTTGTAAACAATATTTTATTCATTTTATAAGAAATTATTTATAATTGCAAAACAATTTCTAATACATTTTAATAATAAATATTTTTATATATTTGTGCATACATTATTTAAATTATAAAAGTTCTTATAATTTTTTAAGATTTTTTGTGAAATCTTATTAATTGTTTTTTATTTATTTTTTTTAGTTTTGCTATCAGGGGTCTCCAGGGCTAAGGTCAAATGTTAAAGGTCAAGGTTATGTGGGTTCAAGATGGCGGATGATGAGTGGAGGCCGAATATTCCCATCCTGTCCCAGGTTATGTTGGACGTCAATATACTTTTACCATTACTTATGTATTATATTTATTTAATGCGAAAAAATATGCTTAGGGCCGAATATGAATAACGCATGCATTTGAAGGTATTGGGAATAAACTATAATTTCAATTTTTTTTCAAAACTGTTTCAGCTTAACACTTTGAATTCTGAGCGTATTTATTGGCAGTTACACCAAACTAGAAGTGAATGTTCTATATATGTCACTACAAGAACACCAGTTATACTAAGTAGACGAACTTACAGTGTCCCAATTACAATGACGTGTGATGTGTTATACGATATGTAGTCCATTATGTTCACTTTGGTTGCTAAAACTAAATTACATTAACTTTGCTCACAGAAATTAAAAACTGATGCTTCATAGTGTTCATACAAGATAATCATAGAAACTAGCAACATGATTAAAGTACATTCGTGAGAGTTTTGTCTTCACGGGTAGCTAAATCTTCATAGTAAGCTTTTGTCTGCGCTGGACTCGAGTCAGAGAGTTCACAATGTCATATTTCTAATAGAAGTTATATTAATATAGGTATCAGCCACTGTACACAGTGGTGTGCCTAGACATTCATATATACAGATGTGTGCTTGAAATAATATGAAAAAATTTTTCTGCCATGCCTGGAGTTTGCTCACCCAAAATAAGCATTTATTTCCGCGATTTACTTCTGCACTGGCTGTGTATTAAACTATATTTTATTTTTGTATTAAGAGGCAGGAATAAATTTTATGTTAAAAAGAATGTATGACTGCCATGATCCCATAAACGAGTGTTTCTAGAAAATACGAATTTGTAGACAAGTCGCCCGATACACTAGTTTGTAAATAAATAAATATATATAACTAAACATATCAAAAATATATATACTGAAAATAAAAGATAACATACTTAAACCGTAAAAAATAATTTAATATTATGAAAGTTAAATTTTAAAAATTTATATGTCCTTCAAACCAGAAAATACAAAAATGTAAAAAATTCACTTAAAAAATAATGTTATAATTAAAATTTGTTATACATAAACCAAAAAATGAAATACTTAAATATGTAGTTAAAGATTATTACGTGCGAATAAAAAAGATACTTAAAAATTATGTAAAAAAAAGTAATTTCTTTAATGAAAGACGTTTTAATCTTTAATCGTCCACAAATTTTATAGTATGTATAAACTGTTATCCTAGCAGATGTCGTGATAACCGAGTGGTCTAAGGCATTATTCTCGTGACCCAAGGTCCGGCAGTTCAGTCCTGCGTTATTCCAGATTGTATTTTAAGTTCTTTAAATAAAAACAGGTCTCCTAGCAGCCAACTTCATAACCAATATGGCGGCCGAGCGATTGGCGCATCATCTAGAAGGCAACACCAGAACTAAAATGGCAGTCGAACAAACGCTAGTAATCTACTAATCGAATGACTGCTGTGCCACAAAGCAGCAGCTAATGTAAACAAATATGGCAGTGAAGCATATGCGACTAATCGAACAAATAACAAGCAAAAACCAATATAGTGGCCTCCAGAAACATGTAAACAAAGATTGCGGCATTTAGTTACTAAGACCAAGTTACTAGACAGCTTCCAGCAACATATAAATAAGACAAAAGAATGGGAGAGAAAGTGAAATAAGGGAAGAGAAGAAAGAAAGGGAGATGGAAAGAAATGACATACTGGTTACCAATATCAAAAATGACATACTGGTTACCAATATGGCAGTCCAAGATGGCGATATACTGGTTACAATTATGCAGCATACTGGCTACAATGATGATGACATACTAGATACAAAGATGATGGCATAATGGCAACCAGCATGGCACAATTTAATATGGTGGTTGCATGACAGGTTTGACTGATTGGGAAGTCCGGAAATACATATGGCAACCGAGCCCCCTCTATCCTCGATCCTCTCCTGCTCTGTGTGAGCCCGAAGGAACCTAACCTTTTTAGAGATGTCTATAATTTTCGAACAGTTTAAGATACAGTTGCCAAATTCATAACAATGGCATTACCCATAATGACAAGAAGGGTCGTACAGCCAAGTTACCCTATGTATATATATAAGCATAGTTGGCTGTAATTTCCTAACTATTTAAGTTATTGGTTCCAAATACACAACATACACATCACCTCAGACAACAAGAAGGGTCGTAGGACCCAGTATGTCCTATGTCTACGCATAAGTATTGTTTGCTGTAATTTACAAACCATTTAAGATATACACACCAAATTCATAATATAGACATCACCCGAGATGATGAGAAGGGTCGTGGTATCAAGTATATACTATGTCTACCTATAAGCAAAATTGGCTGAAATTTCCGAACTATGTAAGATAAAGTTGCCAAATTCACAACATTGGCATGCCCCCAGACAATGAGATGGGTGTAGGATGAATAATGTCCTATGTATACTTATAAGCATAGTTGACTGTTATTTCCGAACGATTTAAAATATACACACCAAATTGATAACATAGACATCATTCGCGATGGCAAGTAAGGCTTTTCTGACCAAGTATGTCCTATGTCTATATATAATCATAGCTGGCTGTATTTTCCGAATAATTTTTAATATATACATACAAATTCATAACACAGGCATTACTCTGACAACAAATAGGGTCTTGAGGTCTAGTAAATCCTAATCATAATTGTAAGCATAATTTACCATAATATCTTAACCATTTAATATATAGCTGAGGAATTCATACCATAGGTATAATTCCAGACTACAAAAAGGGTCACAGGGTCAAGTATGTCCTAACTGCACTTAAAATAGTTGGTTATAATATCCATACCATTGAAGTTATCTACCAAATTTATAACATAGTAATCACCACAAAAAACTTAAAAAGTCACCATGTCAAGTATGTCCTTAGCACAAGTATAAGCATATTTGGTTGTTATATCCAAACCATTTAAGATGTATTTGCCAAATTCATAACAAAGACATAATCTATGATAACAAGAAGGATCATGAGGTCAAGTATGTCCTAAGCTCACTTATAACTATAGTGGGCTGTAATTTCCGAACAATTTAAGATATAATGGCTAGTTGAAATGTAAGTAAATCAGAAACATCAATCAACACTCTGTTCTTTTTGCACGAGCATCGAGTGCTTTACATTATGTCAGGTGAAAAAAAAACCATTGTAATGTGCGAGAACGATAAGACCATCACTACTACACATACCAATTCACAACTGATATTAAAAAAACATAATTTAAAAATAACTTAGTTATAAGTACCATCGCATACATCGAACGCTGTATGAAGTGTTAGATGGCGCTAATCAAGACCAGGCAGCCCTGTCTAGTGCGATGGAATAGCAAACGACTTCCTTATGAACTAAGTGAAACGAAACTGACAAATTCCGAGTACTACTAACATGTCGGACCTGGCCATCATTGCACGATTAAATAATAATGTGAGAATCTGTAAGGCAACCCAAGCAGATGACTGGCAACATATTCACCATTTATGTATCACCAAGTCAAAGGGATGGCACAGAACACTAGCAAAGAGAAAGATGGGTCAGAGCTCCAGGGTTACTTTTCCATTACGAGAATATTTAAATTATACAGTATATGTGAACAGTTGATTCTGTTGTAAATATATGTCATTTATAGAGCTAAAAATATAAGCAACACATGTCTAAACCATTAGTTGCACAAGAGACACATACTTGCTGCAGGCTGATTTGAACAGTTATAAGAGTAATTCGTTATAGCCACTTAACCATCTGTTTATATTGCCCAAGCATCGGGCGTTATATTAGATGAAAATAAGTATTATTATTGTGATGTGTGGGAACGATAAGGACAAAACTGCCGCACAGCCATTGCAATCGCATATTACTCATGTGCTGTACGCTATGTTAAAGATGCTAGAAAAGGCCAGGCCATCCTGGCCAGTACAACAGAATAGCAAAAACCTTCCATATGAATCGAGTTAAACAAAACCAACAAATTCAGCCATCACTCACATCACTAGCAGCATGATATGCACATCCTGGGCAGCATTGAGTGATCAACTAATATGGAAGACATATTTGTAAAAGATAAAAGATAAATGTACTTATTTGGAATGTGTCTCATTTATAGTGCTAGAACTGTAAGCACATGGTGGTACAGTCACCATTTGCCAGAACTGGAAGGCGACACCCGAGAGTCCAGGTAGGCGCGATCTAGACAAGCCAGCCTGGCTGTTTGTAAAACAACTCCTACCACAGAATGTAGTGAGGCCAGGGGTGCCACTATATAAGGCTGGAGCAATGGCGGCCCACAGCCACCTTGATTCCAAGGGACGATGGGAAGACTACAAAGAGGATTACCAGGCCAGTGGTCCGCACTTCGACACCAGATGCAACTGCTGTCGAGGTCTACACGAAGGCGACGACGAGACAGATCCAGGGAAAATATAATCCCAGTAGGGCACCATAGGTCATGCAGTGTTAGGGTCATCTTATGAAACCTTAAGACTCCTTCTGAGTCACAATAACCTTAATTATAGTCTTCGCAATAGTTCAGCTGGATCTCTTAACTGTATTTGATCAGGCACAGATATATTGATTAATTGTAAAGTTATGCCGAATGTAAGTTATATGTGATATTGTGTATAAGCTCTGAGTTAATAAATGTAGTATTTTGTATATTAAGTGCTCTATTGTCTAATTCCGACTATCTCCCTTCCTGGCATGGCCTAATTCATCCTCAGGACATGTCACAGTAAATGGTGGAGGCAGCTGAAGCTTTAAACCACCCTGTTAGTACACTCAGGGCTTAAAGTAAAGTAAATTGCGGTTGTAATTGGTGGAAGATAGCATTAATATTGTAGCCACAGAGATAACAATAAGGAATTATTAGAATGCGTACCAGCTTCCGCCAACACATGGGGTTGCAATCCCTGGCAAAATCGGGCTGGCTATAAATAAGTAATTTCAGAAGTGAGCAAGCATGGAGGCAAAGGTGTACCTAGTTTTATTTAAAATGATTGCATTGTTAATCCCGATTACAATCAGAATACACAACCCCCTAATAATTCCCACCACCCAGGGTTAAACTCCCAGTCAGAATGCAGTATAGACAACGTACTTCAGTAACCTAGAGAGAACTGTAGTTAACAGTAGTAGAAGTGCGAACTTGTAAAAGCCATTCAAAGCAACAAAGAGTTGTGCACTATTAAGCAAATTCAGCCGAATTGCAGTATCTTCAGCAAGCCAAGGGGCCCATTCTAGTATAGAGAGTGTGTGTGCTTACGCTTGTTTAAATGTTAATACATGAAAAATTATGGCCACTTTTCGGACCAGTTTAATCTATACAAATTTAATTTTCACTACTATGTTTGCAGTGTGGGAATAATTACTAGAGCCAGCTTATGTGTGTGCATGTTAGTTTATAAGGCCTCAAGTTCGAGTGACAGAAAGTGTACCACACTTTATGATCGATAAAGCTAACTTGTCATATTTGAACAAAGCACTTAGTATAATAAAACACGCTAAAATTGATTTATCTGATACTCAAAATAAATTAACAGAACACAAAAGAAATACTGTAGATAAATTAAAAATTTTAATAGAGTCAGCAGAGAAGCTTTTGCAATAGAACCCTTCAGTTAATTGACCAATTTAATACCACCTCTACATGCATTACACATAGCCTTATTACTAAGATCACTAACAGCAGCCTTCTGTAGAAAACACCGCCACCCACATACCAAAACATTGAATAACACACGTCAGATTACCTCACACCAGTTCACATTATCACTGAAACAACAGAAAACTTTTACAAAAATTCACTTCTAGCATGACCTCTCGAGTACACTATATATATATACAAAATGGCGAACATGTCACCAGTGAATATCATTGTACATCAACCCATGCAAATCCCCATGTTCTCAGGAGATGATAAGGAAAAATGGGTATATTTCATTTAACAATTTAACCATGCAGCTGTAGACAATAATAATTGGACTGACGAGGATAAATGCAAAAAATTAAATTACCTTGTTAACGGTCAGCTAAGCACACTTTAGATCAGGCCCAGCCCTAGGGCGCCAAATTGAAGGGGGCGCCAAAATTAGACAAGATATTTTTTTTTTTCTGCATTCATTGTGGAAATTTGTAACGCCCGAAGGTATTTAAACACATGTACTGCTGATAATGTGGCCAGTCCAAGATTGGTATAAAACGGGCACAAATTCTAGAAGAGTTTACGAATGTTATGTAGTTGTAAATAATGTGCTGCACACTGTTGATGAAATCGACTAATTGGTGAGCTACTGAAGATATGACGGCTTAACGCTTAGTGTGCTCCGTGCTTTGTAGTTCAAAATACGTGATGTACTTACCATTTGGAAACGGGAAACATTCTCATCGAGTTTACCTGTATTCTGAGAATTAGTTGGTGATTAAACATATTTACAGATAGATATTATGACTTCAGACAATATAATTTTGTGATTGTTAATATTAACCAAGAATTGGATTTCATTACTTGTTATCTAATGCAGTAGGTAAGTGAAATTGATGATTCCTTTTTTTGGGTACATACATAAGTTTTGTTTATAGCTTACGCTATTCACGGTAAAGTGAGCAAGTTTTGAGACCTTGCACAGATTTTCCTTTCAGCCAGTTTATCCTTTACTGCAACTTTTTAATATAAAATGTGCTGTCTGAGGTGTGACTAACAGACAAATAAACACGATGTTAAATTCCACTGCTCTCAAAAGTTAACTTCTGAAGCCACCATAAAGTACATTTATTTGCTATGTTTATAAGTATGATATAGACCTATTATCCTGCCACATGACGAGATTATCACTGCGCCCATATATTATACACCATAATATTCGCATAGTTCTGGGTCCTTACAAGATAAACCAATATAAATTACTACCAATTACAGTTTCAGTAATTGTACAGGAGAAGGTTTGTCAGAACTGTTGTTAAGAATGTTAGCTTTAATAGACTAAGATTCGAAGACTGCCATGGCCAGGGATATGACAATGCTGCCAATATAAGATGTAAAACAAACGTGTCCAAGCAAAAATTCTTAAAATGAATCAAAGAGCATAATATGTGTATTGTTGATGTTATTTCTGATTGTAGTGGTTTCATATGCAGCTTCATCATCAACTATTTCTATTACACTGTTGGTGTTCTACAAAAAATACATGTAATGTTCTCAGATTCTGTACGACGCTGTGAAATTTTGAAGAACCATGTGGCTAGCCTCACTGTGAAACCACTGAGTGCTACATGTTGGGAAAGTAGAATTGATATTGTCAAGGCAATTAGATATCAGGTGAATAATGTTTATGATGCTTTAATTGCAGTGTTATAATCTAGTTTGGCAGATGTTGGTTTGAGTTACAAAGCACACTCTTTAGCAAACCAGTTAATGAAATTATAATTTTTTAGTTATCTTGTTATAGATACGATATTTTGTATCAAGTAAATATTGTCAGCAAATCAATGCAAATCCCAGTGATTGATATTTTGTACGGTCACTTTAATCAGGAGTTGTATCGAGTATGTACCTTTTTACAGAAAAATGCAGTTATAGATGCAAAAGAGCTAGCATGTGCATTAGGAGCAGATACTTCGTTATGAGATCCCATTGATACACGAAAAATGATGAGGCAGTTTGATGAGTCGGCAAATGTTAGTCGAGAAAAGCATTTAAAACTGATTTTTTTCAGTGTCACGTTTCATGCTGCACTGACATAATTGAAACAACGGTTTCAGCAACTAGAAGAACACAAAAATATGTGGGGATTTTGTATGATTACCTAACCTCCAAAACGGTTAGACAATGCTAAAGACACTGATAAGGATTTATTACACAAGTGTATGGTATTACGAATAGATCAAACAAAGACTGATGGAAGTAATTCGGTTATTAATAGCTTTAGGAATAATTTAAACATTTCCAATGTTTTGTACCATCACCTGTGAATAGTTCTGCTAAGAAAGATTTACTATATATAGAAGAAAACTATGAGCACTACAAATCATAATATCTGGGTGTAGCTTCGAGTATTGCTGACATTACCAGGGAGAGTAGCTAACTGTGAACCCAATTTTTCGATGTTAAAATAGACAAAGACTTATCTTCTATCTACTATGAGTGACAAAGGGCTCTTGTTTTTGACGATGTTGTCCTTAGAGAATGGCATAGCTCGGAAGATTTACCTTTCTTCATCTATAACCAAATTTCCCTAGGCTAAGGCAAGAGAAGCCCCAATTTATATGTTAATTAAGTGTACATAACTGTGCAATTTTAATTGTTTATTAACATTATATATTTAATGGTAGATCTGAGCGAATCTCTTTTTCATTGATGTTACATTTATTGAATATTTCTAATTTAAAATCATTTTACCGCTGCATAGAAGTTGTATGTGTAAGAATTATTATCAAGTCTTAGTTCTGTACTAACAAAGTTTGACGACAGCCACACGATGTATGGCGAATCAGTCAAGGGTGTGTAAATCAATTTAACACATTAAGGTGATTACACAAATCTGAAATTCGTTTTGTATATCAACATTACATAGCAAATGCTAGAGTTATGCAAATGTTATATGCAAATTTCTTAAAGTAAATTGTATTTATATTCCAATAAATTTTATTTTAATAAAAAAAATGTGGGGGCAGATTAATTGCCCCTTACCCCAGGCGCCGAATGATCTAAGGCCGGCCCTGCCTTAGATAATTACACACAAATACACGTGGGAGAGATAATGTGACAAGGTGTTGTGAACAAACTAAAGACTATATTTTACACACCAGCCACTGAAGAGTACTTAAAACAGCTTATATTCACTACTAAACAGAAACTACACGAGAGAGTGCAAAAACATTTTGAAACACTCATGTACTATTGCCTCAAATACAATCCCAATGTAACTGATAGCAATTTCATAGGTGTTGTGTGGCGCTCCCTGCTAGTGTCCATAGCAGATCAAATTGTCTGTCTCAAAAATGACACTATTGAGGACTTAGCCACAAATATTCAGATAGCCGAATTTGGTCTCTTCAGGTACAATGAGACAATATCAGGTCACCAAACACTATCGGACACAGACTCCTTACAAGCGACAGTGATAGAGTTGAAGGAGGAAATCGCAAATACGACGATAGAATACCAAAAACGTACCAAGTAATACAATCAATGTCACACATAACAAAAATTCAGACACCCTACTTCACAACAAACTCCTCGGTTTTTGTACCAAAAACAGATTAGACACCACAGCAACAAAATACGGTAATTGCTAATATTTCAACACCACACAACAGGTAGGCAAATAATTTCAGATAGCACAAATAATGGCCAAAAAGTACATAACTTCTACCAGAGAGAAGACTAAAGTAACAGTAAAGACACCTATACACGGAAACAAAATCACCCAAAAAACTTCTACAAAAGGGGGCAATAGGCGCCACCTCATATGACAAGTCAAAACAAACAGTGCATTCTCTTTATATAGCATACAGGCACACATGCCCCTTAAGGGCACAGCAGGGAAAGATATAACACCCACTGAAAGATTGTATGCAACAACATTTCCATACCAAACAGTCAGACAAGGTCCTTAAAGGACGCACATAAAAGTCAGGCCCACCAGCGGGGCGATAAATGGAGTTCCGAATCGCGCATACGCAGAAATTGCCACATTTAATTACTGTATGGAAGAATTTAAAATGCCTCACAACCTCACATGAGCAAAAATAAAGCAAGAGGCAACCATGGAAACATTGCAGCCGGAATGTCCGGCATCATATTCCGCGATCCACAAATCAGGGCAGGGCATATTAGCAGGAATTCCGAAACCACCTCCATGGCCAAACGGTAAAGAAACAAATTGTTGCACCCACGACGGTAAGCGACAAGGACACGCACATTTTTCACCACCATGAGCCGACCGTTAAACACGACCCGTGCATACACAAGGAAGAGGTAGCCCCTTACCAGCCGGTAAACGGGGAAGGAATGCATGACTCATCAAAATTGTGCAATGAAGGGAGCAAGGACAGCATTGGTCGGACCACGCTACGAAATGGCATCCACGTGTACACTGTGTTTGTATACAAACTATAGAGTGGATAATGGCTCATTCTTCCCCAATCAGAGGCTACCATTTCAAACTGATATTGTGGTGTGGTTGCACAAGTTTAAAAAAAGGATTGGGAATGGTGAAACAATCATCACATTGCAATACATGGGAACGCTCAGCCCTGTAAACAACAACATGGAACCAGTTGGGGATAATGAAAGGCATCAGAGCAATCTGAGCAAATGGCCGTTATAAGAAGCATCGAATTAAGAGACGCCAGTCACCAAGGATGAGCATCTCGTGGGTTATGTCAAAACATCAACCCTGTAAAACTTGCTGGTAAAACATATCATGCCTTACTGTATACAGGCTGTTCCTGAATGGCGACCACTTCAGTGAACAAAGAAAAACTTACACCAGTTAAGAAGGATATTGACGTACCACAATACAAAACAAAGTCAACATATATATACAGTGTCATAATTTTTCTCAAGAATTCTTGCTTACCGATAATTTAAAATTGATATGATTCTTGGTGTTCATTTTATGAAAAATTATGACTGCGTCTCCATTTTAACAAAATATTTAATTTTGGTTTATGCTTCAAATAATGACAAAATAATTGAAATACCCATAAATACAAATTCAATCGAATATGATAGCAGTAATTACTTAGAATATAATTTAAATAAAATTACTACAACAGACAATACCGTAAAAAAAAGATTATATTAAAATATTAAATATTAATCCTCAGCTACCACACCATCAGAAATCTCAATTGCAGCTGCTTTTAAACAAATACAGTTATAGCTTCGCTAGTTCAATTCATGATTTAACTGAAACAAATGCATATGAAATAAAGTTTTTTTAAATATGTATAAACCAACGTACATTTTCCGTATAGGATAAATCCTAAACTATGGGAAGATGTTCTAGCCCAAATACAACAGATGCTCAATTCGAGAATTATCACCCCTTCAGAGTCAGCATATGCCACACTGTCTTTAGTTTTTCCCATATGTCAGGGAGGGATCAGATTCATTACCGATTTCCGACTGCGGAATTAACACTTAACCAAAATACAATATCCCATTCCTAGAAACAAAGATATTATCACTACGCTCCAGAATTCCAAATATATTTCATCGATTGATATGTTTAGCAGATTTTACACCATATACGTCCATAAGAAAGACAGACATAAGCTAGCTTTAAGTGTGGATGGCATTGTACTTTATGAATATGCTCGTATACCTATGGGCCTCGCCACAAGTCCTAACTACTTCCCAAACTTTGGTGACATTATGTTAGAACTGCTCCACTGGAATGCCGCTTTGGAATATATCGATGATACATTTATCATCGGAAACACATTTTCTGAACATTTGGAAAATATTCACAAAATTATGGGACAATTGAGAAAATTTAATGTTAAAATGAATACCAAGAAATGCAACTTTGCACACCATAAAATTAAAATCTTCGGATATTACACAATGCCCCACGGAATTCAATCGGACCCGGAAAAGATACTTATGATACAAGAAATGGCTGAGCCCAAAATTTTTAGACGAATTCGAATGTTTCTAGGCCTTATGTCTTACTTAAGATGCTACATACTTAATTACACCCAAATAGCAGAACCCCTAACGGAATAAGCCTTGGAGACAACACTGTTTAAAGGGCGAGAAAAGAAACAAATGGTATTTCAAAAGTTTAAAATGTCATTAAGTAATATGACCATATTAGCAAAATTTGATGACAGTAGGCCAACGATACTTGCATGTGATGCATCAGAAATCACTATAGGCACTGTGCTATTACAAGAAAACCCCACAACCAAAGAATGCAACATAATTGCCTTTGCTTCAATGAAAATAACACAAAAATGAAAAAAAAAATATTGTCAGCTATAGAAATGGAATTGTCGGCTATTAAATTAATACTTCGTTATATATTTCAAACACTATCTTTACGGACGAAATAATTTAATATTTAATAATTTTTATAGCGAAATACATTTTTTACAACTGGGCCGACATAAAAAAAATTATTAAACAAGTCTTACATACTACAGATAAAGCGCGCATCACAGAATCAATTAATGAAGAATAGTATTTGCCTTTGAAGGGAATTGCATAAACATTCACAGCTATATACAATATCAACATGCCGATTATTCAGCAAAATAATCCACACAAGATATCTACCACATGTCTTGACCCTTGATTGCATTGTTGTATACTCATCATTTCTGACAACAATATGAAAGTTTTCTATCTACCTGAATATATTCACGAGCAGGAACAGACGAAAGTCGACAACGATATTCACCTATTATAATAACCGCTCATTGACCACACAGCATATCCATTTTTAGCCGAATATGCATATGACCCCATATTCAACAATTGGAAATAGCCCTGATGGACCGGGACAATGCTGCTCCAAAATATCGCCATTTTGCTAGATGGTACACCATTTCCGGTTATAACGAAATTTACATGAAACAGCATACCCTGTCGGGGAGCATAAATTGACACTTGTACCGAAATATTATGTCCCTGAGATTATAACAGCCTACCATGGTGCCCTATTATGCGGGGAGGATTTTGGTCAGTTTAAGACAGAGAAAATTAAAACAACTTATTATTCGTATACAATGAGTAAATATGTTAAATAATATGTAAAAAACTGCCACACATGAAAGCACATTAAAGCTCCGAATCGGAAGCCTATAGGTCAGATGACTTCCATCCCCCCCTCTTCACAATCATGGGGTCTTGGTGCGAAAGAGCCGCTACAGACGTCAGCATGTGGCAATAAATATGTTTTAGTGATGACCTAGTTTGCCACTTGCTACACCGTCGCCCACCCCGTTCCAACAATTGATGCAATAACTTGTGCTAATTTTGTGAAAGATGTCATTTTAGAATTAGGTTGCCAGAAATCCATCTTTGCAGACAGAGGGACATCATTAAATAATAAATTGATGACAAAACTCTTGTACAAACTACAAATCAAGAAACTACAAACTATGGCATATAATCCACCCTGCAATGGTTTGACAGAGCATGTTAATAAGATACTATCCCAACACCTCACTTCTTGTGTAAGCAATGACCCAACTCACTAGGATGAGTACGTCCCATGCATATTTCGTGAGAATCGAGCCCTTACATAGACGAAAAAAATTTTTCCATTGCAAAGTATGGCAACGATAAGGACAACATTGCTACAAAGTGTTATAAGCTCTTACCAACCATTGCAATAGCATATTATATATCAGTGTCCCTTTACTTGGTGAATTCATTACAAGGTTATAATTTATTTCATTTCAATACGTTACGCTGTAAATATTAGCATGTCTCTAAAATATAGCTTAAAATAAAGTAGTGTTGGTCGAGGAAATCGCTTCTATCCACTGTACTCAATTTGAGGTCTACATAAGCAGTTCGTACCAACACACAAAGCTCCGAATTGCTTTTTTCTCTCGTCGAGAGTATATAGTGAAAACTGTGGCATACTGTTTCAGTGGTCAGAAAATTCTATCGCTATATGGAAATATCACAATCACTTACAACACTCGACAAAGCTACCGATCGCATATACCTGCCTAAAGAATTCCTTCTTGTGAACCACCAAATAAAATCCATCCCTTCCTGCCTGTCTGCAACAGCACGAAGAGATTCTTGGCTGTCTAGAATGTTGTCAAGGTAGTGCTATCGTTACAGACACAACACATCCCAGGAGTGAATGTAAGATACAACGGGAGCGAACAACAAGGCACCTCCAACACGGAAATATGTACGAGTGTAGAGAAGTTGAGTGGTCAACTTCGCAGGCTGGACAGTGAAAAAGTGGGTAAGGAAAAATATTTCAGTCCAGTAACCACGCAGACGTATTCATCACACGGCCAGCTCTTATGTAGTACTGCTAGGGCAATAATGCTCAAAGGTCTAATAAAAAGTTGTAGTAGAGAAAGCCCCAAGTAACACCACAAACCGAAAGCACCGTAAATCTGGTTGCCTCGAGTGTGCATCACAACTCATTATAAAAAAAAGACCGAACTCTTGCCCAGCACCCATTTCAGGTTTCCCCCACCATTGACTTCAGAATAATAAAATTATGTGAAAACCTTTACGTAATACTAAATTACACGTAATAGTACAACTTATATATGATTATATTAAATGTGCGAAATTCAATTTATTATTGGGTTAAGAATTTTATAAATTATTTGTGAAATCGGAAAATTTTGTTAATGTTTCAACACGACCTTGGAGGACATATACAACGTGTCATCTAATGACCTTGAGCATTTACACTGCGAATAAAAGATCGTTAATGTTTTTTTAGGAGATAACTTTAGTACAATACTTTTTTCTTTTTCGGAAAATTTTTGGGAGGCATCTCATTCTTTTCAAAAACCAATGTAACAAAAATGTAGGTTCACAAATACGAAATATGAATTTAAACATGGAAAACGGTCATCTCGACTATGTTGAAATGCATAGTAACAAATTAAATATAGCCTGTTGATTCTGTAATCCGGATGAAAATGCATCCTATAGGCTATTCAGTTTAAAGTGACAACCTTTTGAAGTTCTCTCATTCGGAGCAATATTTAATAAATATACATTACTGTAACCTTAGACGTTAACTTTCGAGATCGGTGAAATCTATACACTGTGTTTATTACTTGCATGGCAATATTTATTTTAAAAATTTCTGGAATGATAAAAAATGGCTGACAGGAAAAAAGTAACAAGGATCACAAAAGTGCTCACTTTACCCAGAACAGCCTATACGAAGGTTCCCCTCGCCCACACGAACAGGAATTAGTACATCCTTCAGCAATGGGGCAGGATGTAGCCAACTTCGGCCACAAAGACCGATAAAATAGTCATGCGTACATAGTGACAAGGTAACTACCTCGGTGACACACTGACCGCCACTACACAAAAATACAAGGCTATGACGGGGGTTGGTCCAAAAAATTATGTAAAAGTGACGAACGAACACAAATGCGCAATCGGTGTCTTACCAGAAGCGAAAATTTCACCAGTATGGGTGGTTTCGGAAAATCATTTTTTATAAATACTACCACGGTAGATATTAACCATAATTTTCATTGAGTTAATCTGACATTAACTGACCCAAAATAAATATTACGAAGTCAAAACACTGACACGTATATTTATTATTTACTTTTATTTTTGGAATGAGACATCGACTGACAAAAGCGAAATATTACAAAAAAATTATTTTACTTAATTAATATTAATCCAATACGACACAAATTGTAGTAAATATTTAAAGGCTAGAGATGCAGAAAATAATTTGCTTTATCCAAAAAGTAAACAAATAATCATTGAAATATTCATTGACATGACTATTAACAAAATTAAATGTTGCCAATATAAAAATGTTAATGCAAGTACCACAATTGTTCAATAAATAATTATAAAATATGAGCAAAATTATTGAACTTACGAACTACCCAAGGAAATAAATAAGAAACGAATAAATAATGGTAGTAAAAACTAAGAATATTAACTCTAATATTTTGGTTAGACATTGCAAAAGGAACAAACAACTAGGTGCTGGATAGGAGTTTTGCCCGGAAACAAATCAAAATTATTCCCAGCAATGGAATACAACTTACGAACAACAATTAATGAGTAGCAGGTGTCCAAAAGCGGCACAGTCATCTACTGAGACCGCTCGAGACAAGTAACACAAAACAGCGTACACTATGATCACTATACAAATGAGCATAATGTAAAACATATGTCAATTCGTCGTTGAGCGTGGCAGTGGTGGAAAGCAGATCGCATCTACAGCGATCGCGTACTCTACTACAATATGTTGTAGGATTCATCAGACGAAGACACATACCATCTATAACACCACTGACACCGTCCTCAGCCAGGGACGCTACAAGCTTTACGTTATCAATGTTACTATTGTGGAATTACTTTTTAGTTAAAATGTTAATACACGGCAAAATGAAAGCTTTGATTACATGTTTGGTCCAGCATACGAGACGTTCCACTGTGATAACTTCAATGCTGTGTTTACCTGTAATGAAGCTCTGTATATGCATAACAAGAGCTGGAAAGGAAATGTTTGTCATTCATCGGAAAACGAGTGCGAATATTGTACCAAGACATTTGCTAACAACACAGTAACAGTTAATTTGCCATTACCTACAAGACCTACCAATGTGTTAACTGTGTAGCACTTGAATGTTCATAGCAGGAAATGCTTGACAAAGAGCAGGTATCAAGTAGTATTATGTCAAGTCTGTAAAGGAAGGCAGTGTTAATAAATTACTTGTCATTTAATTTAACCTATGCTGATATTAGTTTCACCTCCATCATATACAGTCCAGAAAGATTTCTACCTCACTAGTGATAAAAAAAAATTCAACAAATGTTTTCTGAAATAATAAAATAAATACATATTTTATAGTTTCAAGTCTCTAACTCAGACCTGTTACGCCTTACCTCATCAGAGAAGGTAGTTTAATTATATATATATATATATATATATATATATATATATATATATATATATACATATACACATACACATATATCGACAGTAAATAAAATGAAAATCTTACGTAAATTACATGCACATCAATTACAAACACATTTTAACTATAGATGTACTCTGCTTTTAGAAGACATAAAGCATTAAGAGAAGAGGTTTACAAGGCGTAACTGTTTGATGAAGACGAAGACTACGAGCACATTTATAATCCGAAATGGACGAACGCACAGACCGCAATGATCATTCCGCCTATCCGTACGCGTTATATATTACCAACCAAGAAAGCAAAACGACACTTGCAAATACACCACCCTTGACAAAATGTACTTCCTTACTTACTTTTCTACATATGCTATTGACATTTATAAGTAGTGTAATTACGTAACCATTGACAAAACGTACATATGCTATTGAGATGTATAGGAAATAACACATTTAGCCTGACGGTGCCCCAGAAACAGTGCACAATCCTTATGAATAAGGTAACACATGTTCGATCCCCCTTGAGAGTCCAATCAGGTCACAGGTAAAAAAATACAATATGATAAATAATTTCAATAAACATCTTTGTGTTCTGTAGTATTTAAGTATCGAGCACGTCGTGTACCAATCACAACAAACAATCGAATAAAATAGTTTCGTACATGACTGTACTCAGTGTACGTTCATCTCAAATACTTGCAGACTTTTATAAGTAGGAAATAAGGAGGTCGCACTGTGACAAGCCGAGACTGGCAACACGAACCATCATGTAGTGATAATCTTATACGAGCATGAAAAAAGAAAATTATGGTTCCCACTTCTTTTTGGAGCATAGAGGAAAGCAGATAGTTACGTCTAGCGCAATGGCGTACACTATTACAATACGAAGACGGCATCATTGGCTGAGGACAACATAAACACTGACTGCTTTCATCAATGACCGGGCACTCCGGAGTTTTGCTCCTACATAATGACAACATCAAAGTAATCTCATGTTAACCCGCATATATATATGCATATCCAAAAGGAATACATAATGTATATCATTTAATAACGCATCCAGCTATAATTTCATCAATAACCGAATTTATTTCTTCATCGACAGAAAGATATCTACTTTTCTGCAGTGAAACCAACAGCCGCAGCCTATCAACCAGGTCATAGGGATCTTCAGAAAATAAGCTGCTAGACTTCGCAGAAGGTTCACGATACAAGCTGTCTGCATTTATGTTCTTCCATGGTGGATAGATTGTGAGAAGTGTTTGGATCGGAGACTAGGTTGGAATCCATGTTTCTTCCATCCCAACTTCAAGTAACTACAATCTTAGGCATCATTTTTACGCTTTACAGATGTCGAAACTTCATCGGCATCAGCAGTGAGATACCTCTGGACCAGAGTACTAGGTGCGAATCCCAGTTTCTTCTTCTGTCCCAACTTCTAGATACTCTTATCTTCAGTAATATGTTTACGCTTTCACTTTGCAGATGGCGGAATTTCATCGCCAGCAGCAGTCTTGGAGGGCACATTTTCGGTCTCAGCATTACGGGTAGTATCTTCGTTTTTCATTTTACATGTCAGCGGTGCAGGGTGGTTTTTTTAGAACTTCTGATTTTCCACATGGCTCACACCCTGCAACACTTGTATTTCCTTCTTTGCACACTGGTTCGGAACCCGGTGCAGGTCCGGCTAATGTCATGGGTTTTTGAACCAACGTTAGTTCTCATGGCGATTCGGCAGGAAGACTAGCCTTGTCTTTCTGTCTCGTGCCGAGCAAAGGTGCGTTACCCTTACATTCAACAAAATGTATCATTAGATTATCGCTGCTACCAAACCCTGTCCCACTGTTTGTACATGATAGTGATTTGGAGATTGATCCTTTTTAACAGTTTAATTTCGCATTTCGCCAAGCATTGCAGCTTTTACTGAAAATCATTCTACAGGAGGAACACTGTTTTCCTAGTTTTTTTCCGATCATGGAAGACGGTACATCTATAGAAAGGCAAGCTCAACAGCAGGCGTTGAACAATATTCAGCTTGTACCATCTCCAAGTAAATGATCGTTCTTCAGCAGTTCCTTCTAGGCGTTCAATTGGTGAAGGTTTTGCATGTAGTGGTATACTGACCGCTTACTGCTGACCTCTCCCTCCTGACAACTCACTGTGACCCATCGGCATTGCCCTTATGCAGTCCCAAGCAGTTCTGTTTAACAACTGGTTAGTTTTTTTCTATAGTTGCTGTAATTTATACCTCCATTCCGTCGGTCGAAGACGAATCAATGTTGTAATTATTTCTGTAGTGTAGTAGAAGGAAATCAGTATGTGATAAACAGATAGTAACGAACTCTGAATGATTTACTGAAGCCGGTGTCCAACCTGTACCCTTGTCAACAATTTTTTCTTCCTCTTTACATAACTTGTGTATACTATCAACAGCAGCACTTTCTACCACAGAAACATAACACACTGCTACAGCTGAGGTCTTGAAGGCTCTGGTACTATATTCTTCATTGTGGGACTCTGGTTTCGTATTGCACTAACATTATATTTGATGGAACTATATTGTTCAATCTCTTCGATAAGTTGGTTTATCATATTTTGTTTCATACTTGACAGGAAAGAGCTAAAATTGTGCGATGTATTTGACATATTCGGTGATACAAAATATTTTAGAAGGCACTTGAATGCAGATTGCTTCAGGAAAAATCCATTTATATTAGGCCTCGGAGATGAAGAATATTCCTGAGGTTGTTCATCGGTGATTACTATATTCTTTCCTTTACAAAGTATTAAATGTCTTTATAAATAATCAACATATGAATACGTTCTTCGACACTTATCACATTGATATGGCATATATATTGTGCTCAATATGCATGCACTTTTTTTCATTTCTCCTTGTATTATATGCACATGTAAATGTCTTGCCACAATAGTTTCATAAATGTTTTGGCAGGACCAATGAAATGGTCTCAACATTTGTAGATTAGCCCTGGCGTTGATTTGGTAATCTTTGCAGATATCGCCTGGCAGGCAGTGCAGGGCGACCCTTACACATTGCAAGATGTATTTTCAAGCTCCTATGGCGTCCAAACTGTGATTTACACTTCTCGCATGTGAACATAGTACTCTCTGGATTCTGATGACAACCAGCTTCAAACTGCCTGCAGTTGTTTTTGTTAGAAAATATCTTCTTATAGTAGCAGCACAAATAACTTTTCTGTTCCATCGTCGAATAAGAGCACGTTTCTGCAGCTGATGTACATTCTTCATGTCTAAATAGCAATTGAGCTACTACGGCTTTTCTAACCTGTTCTAAACCACCCCATTGCAGCATGAATCCAATATGAGAATTATTAATGTCAACTTGGGAGCAATTATTGCGACTTACAAAGTTTCGAATGTCTTTTTAATTCGCCAACACATGCATACATTCTTCGACACATAGCACACCAATATGTCGTATGAATGGTGCTCATCACACGTGAAATTTTTTCATGTCTCCTTGTAGCATATGTGTATGTAAATGTCATTTAACAATAACTGCATGGATGTCTGGGAGGGAGCAAAGATGTGCTCACATCGTTTGTAGATGTAACCTTACAACTTACTTTCTCGAACTGCGAATGAGCCAGACAGCTCTTGTGTCTGTTTATATTTGCCCTTACTTTATGCACGCATCAAATCCTTATCTAACATGGGAAGAAATGCTATCTACACACCTGCAAGGAATCGAAGGATACTTGCTGTGAAAATCTTTATACACACCAGCAAGGAAGTGCTAAAACCCGCACAGGTGTGGGATTACAATATATGTTGTCCGCAGAGGGAACCGAAGCTTAAATTCAGCGCCTTAGAACACTCGACCAACCTGACATTCTCTATTATTGAGGAAATTAGAAGGCTTTATTAAATCACATTCTACATGTGTGATGTGATCACAAGAATAAATGTGTTTTTTTCAACTTCTTAACTTAAGTGATGAAAATGTATCTGATACGATGCGGGATGTACTCACCTCTAAATTGGAGGAGGCTTGCATCATCTTCCTAGCTGGACAGGAACAGAAGCAATAACTCTGTATTCATTGCAGGTATGCGAGAGAGTCCCTTATGAAACACATTGCAGTCTTAGTACATGACGAACCACGAGTGTGTCGAGTGCAGGCCCAGGCAGATTATCTCCGAACGAGCTACTACTATAGTCTTGGGCCCTAGCCATCAGAGGGGAGGGGGAGCGAAGTGCGAGCAATTAAGTTCGGACAGAGTATATCTACCTCTAGTATCGAAGGCTCGGTGCTCGGGTAGACTATGATTTTGTGTGTGTAATTACAGATATGGAAGGCCGGAGGCTCGGTACATGTGTGTGCAGAGACCACCTCTAAGTATGTGCAATGAAGTTTCGGTGTGCAGGCCAACCACCTGCAACTGCAGGCTCTGTACACGAGTGCGAGTAGTTCATGAAGAGAGAGAGAGTGACCGCTTGTAAGTATATGCAGGCTGGAGTGCCACCTGTAATTGCAGGCTCGGTAGATGGGTGCAGGTTGGTCATGATGATAGAGTATGATTGCCTGTAAGTACATGCAGGCTGGAGCGACCACCTGTAATTGGAGGCTCGGTTTACTATTGTGGGTAGGTCATGAAGACAGTGTATGACTGCCCATAATTACGAGGCAGCCATACTAACTACTCGGAGAGAAATAAAATTATAAATACCATTCGGATGATTAGAGGCGACCACTATACAGTGCAAAATAGTAACATGGACGGGAGGAGTCTGCAGTGAGGAGACAGCAGTGAGGAATCAGCATTGAGGAGTCTGCAGTGAGGAGTCAGGAATGAAGAGTCTGCAGTGAGGGGTCTGCAGTGAGGAGTCTACCGTGAGCAGTCTGCAGTGAGGAGTGAGCACTATGTAGTAGTACATGTGTGTGTGGTCACACATATACTTGATGAAAAAACCTCTGAGAGCATGTAATCGAGTATGTCCTGTACGACGTCATGCAAACCTTCGCCAAGTGTTCAACAACTACATGGAAAGCCATGCAGTTATTGTGAAAAGGTCTTCAGTAAAAGTTGCAATGCTTGTTTCCATAAAAAGGGCGAACTTACAAAGAAACAAACATTCAGAATACTGACATATAATATGTGTGGTGAATTATTTCGTAGAATCTTAACCTAAAGAGACATACTGGTACATGTAAAGATAATACACGTTTGCTTTGCACGATACAGCAACACAAGACTAGCCTTCCTGCCGATTCGTCGTCGGTAGTTCGGGCACCTATAACAAAATCCGGACCTCCATCGTCTTCCGAACCAGTCTGCGAAGAAGGAACTACAAACGCTTCAGAGTGCGAGCAAAGTGAATCGTTAGAATTTGTGAAAAACAATTCGCCACAGCTAACGTGTAAAGTTAAACGAATATGCTACCCAGGATGCTGACACCTAAAATGTGTCCTCCAAGACTGCTGCTGGCGATGAAGTGCCGCAATCTGCAAAGCGAAAGCATAAATATGTTACTGACGATAAGAGATGTTTGATGTTGGGACAGAAGAAACATGGATTCGCAACTACTACTCTGGTCCAAAGGCATCTCGCTATTGTTTATGACGACGAAACGCCGACATCTGCAAAGCAAAAGTGCAAACGCGTTGCTAAATATAAGAGTAACATAATGCTAAGAGATATAGTTGCTTGAAGTTCAGAAAGAAGAAACATGGATTCGAACCTAGTACTCTGATCCAGACACAGCTCACAATCTATACATCATGGAAGAAGAACATAGATGAAGATGATATGTATAGCTAACCTTCTGCGCAGAGTAGCAGCTTATTTTCGGAAGATTCCAATGACCTGGTTGAAGGACTGCAGGTGTCTTTCGAACTGATGGACTTAAATGTGGAGGCTGTATTGAATGATATTTATTATTATCCGATTTGGATACTCGTATATTAATATAAACAAAAAATTATTTGTTTAAATAAATTCCTATCGTCTAAGATATGTACATGTTGCTATGCACATGTGACGGTAGGTCACAAGTTAAACGTCTCGCTATAACACTTCCACTCATTACCGATGAACAACAAACATCTCCTTGCAATGACTATTCAGAATACGGGTGAACATGTTGTGACTACTTTCATGTTGTCGTGATGTAAGGAGCCAATCTCCAGAGTGCACTGTCATTGATGATGCAGTCAATTTTAAAAATATTAGGTTCTCAACCAAGTATTCCGTCTTCGTATTGTAACAGCGTGCGCCATTGCGCTAGAAGTAACTATCTTATTCTGCTATGCTCGACATCGAAGTGGGAAACATTTTCTTGCATGCTCGTATACAATTATTACTACATGACGGTTCGTGTTGCTCGTCTCGGATTGTCACAGTGTGACCTGCTTGTTTCCTACTTATAAATGTCTGCAAGTATTTGAGATGAACATACACTGAGTACTGTCATGTAAGAAAATATTTTATTGGATACTTTATTGTGATTGGTAAACGACGTGCTTGTTACTTAAATATGCAGAAGACACAGAAGATTTCTTTGAATAAAGCGTCATGATGTATTTTTTTACATGTGAAATGTTTGGACTCTCTACCTAACTGAACCTACTATACCTTATTACCAAGGATGGAGCACTGTTTCTAGTGCACTCATAAGGCTTGATAAACAATTTCCTATAAATTTCAAGAGCATATGTACGTTTTCGCAAGGTTGCGTAATCACAGTTCTTGTAAATTTCAATAGCATACGTAGAAAAGTATGTAGGCAGGCACATTTTGTCAAGGGTGGTGTACTTGCCAGTGCCGTATTGCTTTCTTGGTCGGCATAGGTATAATGATAATTGTGGTCTGTGAGTTCGTCTATTTCGCATTCGTAGCTTTGCTCGTGGTCTCCAAGTCTTCTCAAACAGCTACGCTAGGAAAAAAAAACTTTCCTTTATGTTTTATGCCTTCTAAAAGCAGAGTATATACATAGCTAAAATGTGTGTGTAATTGATGTGCAGGTAATATATGTTGTCAATGAACTGTCGATATATATATATATATATCGACAGTTCATTGACAACATATATATATATATATATATATATATATATATATATATATATATATATATATATATATATATTATACATATACAAATAAACAATCTTCTCAGATGAGGTAAGGCGTAGGTTGTCTGAGTTGGAGACTTGTAACAATACAAAAACAAAAAAAAAATTATCCTTCAGACAAAATATTGTAATTTTTTTCCCTTATTGATGTGGAAATGTTTCTCGTGTATATAATGGACGTGAAACTAATATCAGCATAGGTCAAATTACATTAGAAGGAATTTATATACTTTGCCTTTATTTAGACACTTCACGTAATACTTATTTTATACCTGCAATTTGTAGAACATTTGCGGCTGTAAGCATTTAATCACTACATATTCGCATATACTGCACTGCAGTTAACACATTGGTAGTTTTTGTAAGCGATCATAAATGGATAGTTACTAATATCTTCATGACTTTTAACAGTGGTGCTGTTAGCAAATATCTTGTCACAATACTTGCAATTGCTTTCCGATGAATAACAAACATTGCCTTTGCACTTCTTGTTATGCATTGACTGAGCATCACTACATTTAAACACAGTATTGAAGTTATTAAACTTGTATGTGCTGTATGCTGGACTGAACATATAATAACAACTTTCATGTCGGCATGTATTACCACAATTACTAAAAAGTATTTCCACAATAGTAACATCGATACCGTAACGCTTGTAGCATCCCTTGCTGAGGACGATGTCGGTGGTGTTATAGATGGTGAGATTTCGTCTAATGATTATGTCTTCATATTGTAGTAGAGTGCGCGATCGCTGTAGATGCGATCTGCTTTCTGCCACCGCCATGCTCAACGACGAAAGGCATCTGTTTTAGAGTATGCTCTTTTGTGTAATGATCATACTGTATGCTCGTTTGTGTTGCTCATCTCGGGCTCTCTCAGTAGATGACTGCTGGCCGTGTGGTGCGTACATCTGCAGAGTTGCTGGACTAAAATATGTTACCTTACAAATTTGTTCGCTGTCTTACCTGCGAAGTGACCGCTCAAATTTTTTATACTCGTTCATCTTTCCGTGTTGGATGTGCTTCGTAGTCCTTCCTGTAGCCTCTTACAGCCGCTAGTAAGATGTTTCATGTGTATAATGTTAGTACTACCTCGACAACATTGTAGGCAGCCAAGAATCTCTTCGTTCTTAGGCAGATAGACAGGTAAGGACGGATTTTACTTCGTGCCACGTGAGAAGGTATTCTGTAAGCAGGTATGTACGCTCGGTACCTTTTTCGAGTGTTGTAAGTGATTTCATGTTTCCGTATACCATTAAAATTTTCTGGCATCTAGAACAGCTTGCCACAATTTTTACTATGTCCTCTCGACGAGGGAAAAAAGAAATTCGGAGCGATGTGTGTTGGTAAGAACTTCTTATGTAGACCTGAAAGTGATTGGCGTGGACAGAAGCGACTGTCTATACATAAGGCCACTTTGTTCGAACCGATATTTTAGCGACATTCTGATACATTCAGGTTAATGTATTAAAAGATAATAAATTGTTACTTTGTACTGAATTAAAATCGTAAAGGGACACTAGTGTGTTACGTAATATAGAAATAGTTCGTAAGTGCTTTTAACAGTTGGTAGCAGTGTTGTCCTTATCATTCCCACACTTTGCAATGGCAATTTTTCTATGCCTCCATACAGCGCTCGATGCTCACACAATTGATGGTAAATGCTTATAACTTTTTTTAAATCGATTTGCCATTACATATAGCAGTGTCGTCTCTCTTGCACGACCGATGGTTTAAATACATGTTGTTTAGTATATACGTACGTTTCTGATACTAAAAATGATATACAGTATATTAAAATAATAACATGTATGGATAACATTTCAACGAAACAAAATCATACCTTGCACTGAATTCCTCTCGTAAAGGAAAGGGCTTGGTGACGCGTATTTCTGCCACTCTGGAGCCTGACACATTTCTCTCGCCTAGTGTTCTGTGCCATGCCTTCGACTTGGCAAGACTTGCACAGTGCTCGCGCCGCTCACTGGCCGCTTGGGCTAGTTGATCGCACAATGTCAGCCTGGTCAGACGTTTCATTTGGTTCATGCAGAAGGCGTTGTACTAACCAGAATTCTCTGGTATTGTCTGTTATCTTTTAACACAGCATACAGCACCCGAACAGTGCGCGTAACATGTGCTTGCACTGGTTGGTAAATGCTTATAAGTATTTTACTTATTTTTTATCAGTAGTAGGGGCTGGCGGGTATCGGATTAGGCATGCAAGAGCAGCACAAGTGCAATTTAGTGTTCAATGGGTTAATGCTCAAAGGAGTAAATTGTTTTAAAGGGTTAATGAGGTAATTTGAGGTGCTGATTGTTCAATTAGATAAATTTGCATGAAAGGATTAGTTGTTTAATTGAAAGGATCGAGAGTTTAAATGGTTAATTGTTTAATATATCTGTTTAGTTGTTTAATTTAAAGGGTTAATTGCCATGCACCAAAGGGTCTACCCTTTGGTGCATGGCAATTAACCCTTTAGAGTTGCCTCTTCAGAATCCGGCGGTCGACTGAGCTCTAGGGGTGGGAGCAGCAGCCTATACATGTTGATCTTGGAGCTAGACTGTCAAAAGCGCTGAATGTTGCCTCTCCGAAGTCTGTGCTTGGAATGAACTCTGATTGTGGCAGAGGGGAGGGAGGGGTAGCGGGATTGGCAGAGGTTCGTTGTCTTCAATGTATTAGGACTGAATAAACTGCGATGGTGGATGAGGGGAGGAAGGGGTAGTGGGAGCCAAAAGGTCCATCGTCTTCAAAATCTGAGGATTGAATAAGCTCTGAGTGTTGGTAGAGGGAAGGGAGGGGTTGCAGGATAAGTAGAGGAGCATCGTCTTCAAAGTCTGAGGACTGAATAAGTTTTGATGAGTGGTGATGGTTTAAAGGAGGGGGTGTCTTCATGAGTGGTAGAGGTCTGTTTTGGTCGGAGTTCAATGGAGGAACAAGCTGTTATGCTATGGGAGAGGTGGGAGGGGGAGTGCAGCAGGACATGTCTCTCTTGGTTGCTGGTTGTTGAGAAACCAAGCTCGAAAGGTGGGTGAGTGATAAGAGGGGTTGGTAGGTGCATCAGATGTTATTTTTCTGATCGGAGGTTAATTGAGCAATGAGCTGTGATGTTCATTAAATTCCAGTTTTTTAAAATAACGAATTTAATACACGCACAAATATGGCATTTTAACAAACTACTAGCACCAAAATCGAAAATAATAATGAAATACATAATTAAAAATTCATGTAAACATAAAATAAATACAAAATATGCAACATTAAATAATTGCAAAATATGCACACTAAAAAACTAAGTACTACTGAAAACACGAAGCAATCAAAAACAACTACAAACAATGTGCAGCACAATGAATTACCAATGAATTATTATTAACCACAAATACCAACACAATAACTAATTATGTGCAACAATTGCCAGTTAAACAAATACTAGCACAATAACTAATTACAAGCATGTGCAATGAGAAGAATTGCCATTTATACATAACGAAATGTTAAACAATATACTACTTAAATATGATCAACCACAAATACTGTTATAGAAACTAATTATGCCCGGACAAAAATCGAGTCACTGATAAAACATTAAATGTAATGAGACATTAACTATACCAACATTAATCATGGGCAACAACAAACTAATTAAACAATAAGTATTTACACCTTAAGTGTACGCTCACACTGTGTCGCTCCCGAAGACAGACTGAATTCAAAATCGTGTATACGTTTATCTACAACCCCCAGCACAGCTTATTGACCCAAACCGAACTGTCACCGATATATCATGTGTAAAAGTACTAAATGAATAATCAGTTATATCTACATTTCATTTTATGAAAACTCTGTTTCAATAAAGTTTCTTGTAACATGGCCCATGCTGTAGAGTTGTTTCCCCATTATTTGCATATAAATTGGTTTAAAATATTCATTCTGTAAAGTGTACATTTCCTCATGCAAGCAATGACCGTGAACTGCAAACTAATATGTTACTACCTATACATTGCAATTCAAGATAACCACTCATGTCTGTATGCCACAAATCTAGGATGTCGCATGCACAAATCAATGCCTTGGACCAGCCTGGTTACCACATACTGGTGGGCCCATTGCTCAATTCTCACATCACTCTCACCCTAGCGATGCGTACCTTGCTTCACCGCCATCAGCCTTCAAAACCTTCCTCCTGCATCATCGGACAGCTGCACTCATAACAACACAAATTTTAAATAAGTGCATACATGATGCATAATCTACACTTGTTTGGTTTCATAAAGTTTAAAAAAAAAACTGAAATAAAATTTAGGAATTAAAGCATTAATTTCCATTCTTGTTCTTTATACCATTCACTTGCATCTGCTAACATGAGTTTTCATGTTCCTTGACACTTTATTACCTAACCTATTTTCTGCATTTATGTTACGAATGGGAGCTCAGCAGATCAGATGTTCTCGCCTGTTTTTCACCCTCTTCAACGACCACCAGGCCTCGCATTCACTGCACTGTATCTGCATGTTTCACAGGCCTCTCGCCAGAGCATGCTTCCAATAATACATATCTCTCTCTCTCTCTCTCTCTCTCTCTCTCTCTCTCTCTCTCTCTCACACACACACCCTACCACCTCAGCCCACACACACAATTCCGTTAATTATTCAAATATTCGTTTTAAGCAAATATCATGTCCCAAGTACTGTGTAGATGCTAATAAAAAAGAATTACATAATGACTTACAATAATATCCAAACCACTTAATCTAAACACCTCAAATCAGACTAAATCATATTGTATTATTTCCTGGATTCTAAAATACAGCTGTCATGACCCCGCTGTTAAGAGACGGCTGCCTAAACTGCTACAGCCTGCTCACTGCACCAGCAAGTCCTGTGAAGCATGTATAATTCTCACCTGTGACCTACACATTGTTTGGTATAAAGTTTTAGAAGTAATATAATAACAATTTACGAACATAAATTTCGTTCGTATTTGTTTTAGCGTAAGCGTATGTGTGATGATATGTGTTTTTTACCACAGATTTACTTTCAGTATGCAGTCACACCATCTATGCTGCCTGCCACTCACAGGTCTCCCTGGCTCATTCCGTTACATTCGCAGAAACAAAAATTTACATATTTCGGTTATCTTAAAAATGTTTTATGTGAATCACCAAGTATATTACCACAGACATAGTTGGTTCCCACACATGTTTTACTTGTGATGTGACTGAATACTCGTTACAAAAACATAAATTTTATTCTTTCAAACAATGTTAAGTTTCATTTTGAAAATGTTCTTCGTGTTCAGTTTTTACCACTCCTGGGTTCATTTTTAAAAAAATTATCGAAATATTTTTTTCCACTCCTGGATTGTAAGAAAAATTTCATGTTAAATTTTCTAGATCTCCTGGTTTATAAAAAAAAAAAACATTCTTCATGTTAAAAGTTTTACTGCTCCTTGATGGTAAAAATAAAAATTGTTTGTATAAAACAATATGTTGGTTGTAAATCCGTTTGCTAAGACTAATAATTTGTATGCTCCTCTGTTATACAACTCCCAAATACTTTATTTTTAAAAACTCTTTCTTGGTTAGTGGTCGAAAATTCTATTAACACATAATACTTTGCACTGTTAGAAATATTGATTTAGTGTTATATATATAAATTAAAACTCATCATCCCTACAAAAAATTTGTTACTTATTATTTACTTGGTTAATGTATATCCATTTTGTACACAGAACACTGTTTATAAAATAAATTAAATATCTTTAAGGAAATGGTTTATATAAAATGTTATATAACACACACATAAAACCTTTATAGTCTTCTTTAAAAAGTATTTACCTGAATGTGTGTCACTGTTCCCTTTCTTTTTCATAAACAGTAACTATGTACAATATACTATATTAAGGCATGTCACCGGACGTCCTTTATTTTTTAAACACTTACTATTTACACATTGTCATAATCCGGTTACACTTTTGCCGCAATTAGGTTACTCATTCCCCTTCCAGGATCACAATTTTAACTATGGTAATGATGCAGTCTGGAACTGATCTTGATTTAGTTCAAATAACCTGTCAGCCGATAAGTATGTTGACAAGAGGAATGGTGGGCTGACAGGTGGAAGGCACAACATCCCCTTGCAAGCAGACAGCTGTAGTTTATGAATTAGCCAGGAAGGTGGTCCAGGTAGGCAGGTGGCGGGCACAACGACCAGTCTAGCAGATATAGATGAGGTTTTGGATTGGGACAGGTCCTCGGTTCGGTACTGGCAAGTGACAATACACAAATGCAACAGTTATAGTTAACAGAAATTGACACAGGTACAATTTCACTGTATCCTTACAACAGATGTTACAGTAGGTGATGTAGTGTGTACTCAGAAAGGTTATTGTAGTTCACTCGATGATACAGGTCAAGTTGTCAGGTAGAGTCCTCTGTTGATGTGTCATGCAGTTATGGCAGTTTATTAGCTCGCTTGTCAAGATGAAAAGGGTAAGGGGAGTGGTAACAGTTTAGTTCGCAATGAGGTAGTGCCCCTAGGGTAAAGTCGACACACCATCTGGCTCAATGAGATGTTTGACATCCAAAGCAGACAAGGCCACCTTTGCCAATCATTCGTTGTATACATCATGATCACGTGAACCGAATCTATATTGGGTCCATAGTGCCTGGTATTATGGACGAGGCATTCTTGACAATCCCTGTAATGGAGTGACTTCAACACTTTTGGCTTGGCACCTACTGTATATGAATGCATAGAATTGGGGATGTAAACCTAAGAAATGTAAGATAATGCGGCTGGTACATTCGTCCTTCATCACTCCAGTTTCATTTTTTTCTCCAGTGTGAATCCTTGAATATTATCAAGCACATAGGTAAATGTATTAAAATCTGGGAATACTGACACATTCAGGCCATAAGTGGCTATTTCATACAGCAGTGAATCAATATCACAGTAGAGCAGGTGTAAGGCTGGCAGAGGAAATTTAAAGGTTATGTATACATTGTACAATTCACATATGATCAATTTAGAAATGTCGATAATGGTAACACAAGTGCACAAAGGCTTGTTAAATGTAATGCAGCTCTTGGTCATTTCGATCAGGACGAACATTCTCATCGATGAATTGTCGTGCTTCGAATGTCGGATGCCCAATCAATAATGCCACCTGTATATTGAGCCATGCCACGATATGACGCTGATGTCCCATTTCCGGTGGATATTATGTAAAGTTTTTCCTTATATGGAATTCTTCATTTATTAAAAAAATGGTATTTCAAAGTTGTCTGCAGCTTTGGCACATTTCTAAATATTAAATTTAATCTACAGAGCCATCTATGCAGCGTGTTCAAAGTAAAGAATGCGATGAGCAGCATCGAGTTAAGCACCATACTTCATATAGTGCCTCAATGTGTCCCCATATATAATATAAATTTCCATGGTGCGATTCTGAAAAGTAATTCCTCATGTGAGCTGTTTAGAGGTATACCAGATATTGGGGCAAGATAAATATATGATAGTGCAGTGTTGCATACATCTTGAAACTACAAATTTACTTCGGTGAAAAAACAAATGTCCGCATCATTGACACTTGGCGAAATCCCATGATGAAAACACATCTGGCTCAACCCACTCGAAATTGCCTTTCACAAGCTTGCAATCCAAGGTATGACTGTACAAGCAATTTACATCGAAATAGCAAATATAATTGTCTGCCACAGTGGAATCGTACTCTTTGCCAAAGCAAATATTATAAGCTTCAATCAGCCTTTTGGAAACCTGGGTAATACCACACCGAATCCTGTGATCCACAAAAAGGTGCATGCAAGGGTCAGAAAACAGTTATAGCCTCGCACCTGTCTTTACAAATACAGCATACCATGAAAGGGATGGTGCTGTGATGTTCATGGCAGGGTTAAGACCATAATTTGCCAAACATATGATCCTGAAATTCTCAAAAAAGTCTGACAGCAAACACATGTCCATACTGTTGCGGTCGCAAAAAGCAGCACATCGAGCAGATTAGCATCAGATGCCAGACCATGGAATCCAGGGCAACATTCGGTGTTTGGTTGGGTATCAATAAACATGGAGGGTTGGAACACAAAAGGAGGCCAGCAGGGCCATTATAAAAGGGGAGGCATCATATCTTCAGAGACGAGACGTCACCAGGCCACCACAATGTCGGCTTGGTCAATGCCGAAGGCTACACAGTACCCCAAGCTTTCAATAAGTGAGAGCGACAAGACCAGTTATAAGTGACAGACACTTTAGTGTGAGATGGGGCTCCTCAACATTAATGTGAAGTGAGTTAATGTAGAGTAATTTCAATTAAACTTAAATGGTTGCTACCATTCTTAATTGAAACTTAACACAATTAACATTACTGAATAACTAGCATGAAGTCACGAGATTGAATGTAATTCGGAGTGATTTAGTTAAAGACTTGTTTTGTATTAACTGTTGAGCTACCCTGAGTTCATCTGCTTTATGCCCTTAAATACTTGTGTGCTCCCCTTAGGAGACCATAACACTTTTTTAGTCATCAGCCTTCCCCAACTCCTGCAGCAAGCCAAAGAACACACAGCGGTCACAAACAAGACACATATTTATTACAGGCATTTAAATTGAATTAAAAGCTTAACAAATTCGCAATCAAACAGGTTTCAAGTTACTAGATTCAAACAAGGTGGAAGATTAGTAGTAGTTAAACTGCATGGTCAACAAACAGGTTAACACCGCCTTAGAGCAAAGGTTCAGTGTGTGTAACCATAGTAAAAAATATGTTTTCTGGCAGTGAACTGTGTGTGTAGCCAACCTTGTGTAGTCAGCAGGGTACAAGAAAAACTGTGCAGCAGAATTTCAGCGTGGCCATGCCTACGCACACTTGTAAACTTAAGCAGTACACTAATGGTGTTTTGCTTGTAATATTAATGTATGTTGGAACTGCATTTCGGACCCAATAGATTGCAGCGAACATTACCACATTATAGTAATGTAGTAAATATATGTGTGTGGCTAATAAGGGAATATTTCTTGGTACATGAAACCACATTGTTTCACATAGCGAACCCCACATGCCACACAACATTTAAACCATACATTACACCATATGGAGACCAATGTGTGATACATTAGCAGACATAATGCAACTTTAAAATGGACATGAGCCACAAAGGCAAATCAACCACATCATCAGCCAATAAAATATTAAATACAGTTACATTAAATCTAACTGATGAGAAGTGCATATTAGATCAAAAATTAGATGTACAAGCTAAAGTCAATAATTAGGCCAGCATGTCAGTTGGTAACAGACACAGCTCAACTACACAGCAGAATGAGGCACTAGATTATTTATTCAATGGCAACCCAGATAACAATTTTTACACTACACCCAACAACAATACATGTACAGCTAAGTAAAATTAGGGTTACCTCAGACTACATTTGCTACACAACTTGCAAGCAAGCTACACAGTAACATTCAATATCCTATTACACCAGAGCGACACACCAGCACACATATATTAGAATGTAAATTCATATAACACAGGTACTTAAGACAGACCAAACACAGATCAGTCGGTTCACATTGTGGTAAAACCGCTGGAACACATTCCCACATTTGCAGGTTAGTCAAATGAAAATGTGGAAGACATTTCGATATATACAGCACAGCCAGTGACATCAATGGATGAATGGAAATAGATAAACATACACAACTAAAATTTTATTTACAAATCACAGCCAGAAGAGTATACAAGAATGTCTACTACACAAATGGACAGGATATAACATGGCAACACACTGAAAACGAGCTAATAATATTTACACCAGATGGCAAAAGGCACAAAATATTGCTCTGCACTAAAACACAACAAGAAAGTGAAAGTTGCCAGGCTCATGAAGAAGACATAATTTCCTACACAAATAAAGGTGAACCACACATGCAAGAGGCAGAGCTTATCAGAATTATTTGGAAATGGTTGTTGCCAACAGTTGCCGAAAAATTTGTACCATTACAAAATTACATCCTAGAGCAACTGATATGTATCACAAAGCCATGGAAATAGGAATATTACAGTGGAACGAAGCAATGGAAACTCACTCCTGAGATGTAGAAAAAAACAAAACTCCAGGAGGAAATTGCGACCCTAAAGGGACAGTTACCCAAACTAGCACTGGAGTTAAACAACATGACACCACATAGGGCTACAGCAAATCAAGGGCAAAATAACACCAAAACATTGCAATACATGTCAAGTCCCACAAATACACATTACAAGCACAAATTTACACCTGTACAGATAAGGCTGCACCATCAAGAGGGGAACAGAATATTCATGATTACAGAGGTACAGATAGAAGCCATGTACACAGTAGGTATGTGGAAAGCAAAAAATTAGCGGCCTTCAAAGACATAGCTATACAAAATGTGTGTAGAAGCCTTTTTTCCAAATATACACCAGGGAGAACCCATACTGAAATTACAAAGATGAACACAGAACAGGATAGTCATTGTAGGTCGTACACAGTCCATGAAAAGGACAGATAGGCCTAATTACGCGAACCCACACTTTACAATCCAAAGTTAAAAATGTATCTCACAAAATCATGCCCATTCAAAAAGGATAGTAGTGAGACAGAAAGTAAGGAACATGTGGCAAACTGCTTCCAAAGCCACGTTAAGTACACCTACAGGCAGGCAGAGATTATTACTTACCATGAGGCCATCAAGGATGGACAGAAACACCAGCGTGGGAAGACAGAAATGCTGGCCACTGCAAGGCCGTGTGATGTCACTCTGCGACACAATATAGAAAGAAATGTCCTAGTACCATGGAGCGAAAGGCAGACTACATGCACCTTATGCATGTATACAGGACACCATGCTAAAGACTACAACATAGTTCCGAACCAACCGATAGAATTTAATACCGACATTGCAGAAGAGTTTCGCAATTTTCAAAACAAGTTCAGTTTGAGGCCGTGCAAATTACACTTTCATTCAGAACTTGACACTAGCTGCAAACCCCAGAAAAGACTTATGAACATGACACATGGTGACAATGGGGAACGGCCGCCAGCCAGGTCACTGAGTCACCTCTCAAAAGAAAACACATGCAGGCAGACACGAGATAGCATAGAAGAACATGTAAAATCTTCGATGCCTCATGTAATCATTAATCTTCAAAGGAAACAATACTATGCTTTACTAGATGTGGGATGCATCCACAGCTGAACATCCAGTATGTTAATCACTAAACAAATATTACAGCCAATCTCAGAAGAATTCTCACTGTAAGGTGCAACAAATGAAATAGTAGCACCAATGTACAAGACCAATTTAAAGTTTTGCATATTTGGCAATACTATCAACAAGTTTATCTAGTAATTGACATTCTGAAAACATGCATTATATTAGGAGTAGACTTCATCAAAGGCTACGATGTTATTCCGTTTTTCAAACATAATGACATGTTCATAAATAGTATTAACAGTGACAAAGTAACACAGGTTCCACTACACACATCTGTTATAGAAAATGAAAATATGGGCACAATACAATATTGCATAAACGTAATCGAAAGCACAGAAGAACACACATGTGTGGATATTAGAAATAAAAATTATATAAACTTAGATTCTTATGAAAAGCAGGAATTATAAAAAATATTAACGGAATACAAAGACAGGTTCGCAACCAATATACTGGAGTTATCCGAGGCAACAAACAACCAAATTAAACTTGATATGCAAACACAGAAGCCCATTTTTACATGACCTTACGAAAAAAAACCCAAATTTGGAGAAGAATTAGCAGAACAAATTCAAAACATGGAAAGGACCGATATTTTTTAACCATCCAGCTCAGATTATGCTGCGCCGTTCCCTGTCATTATAAAAAAAGTAAGTGGTATTCGATTCCTTACAGACTTCCGAAAATTGAACCACTATCTGACAAGAGTCCAGTATCCCCTCTCTAGGACAGAAGACATCTTAAACACACTACAGAACACTAAATACAATATATAATTGGATATTTTCTCAGGATTCAATTAGATAGCAGGATAGGCAAAAGATGGCATTTACTGTTGATGGTGTAGGATTATTCCAATATAAAAGAATGACAATGGGTCTCAGCACTTCTCCATAATATTTTCGACAGTTTATAGACATATTGTTAGGTCCACTAAGGTGGAATACAGTCCTCGCATATATAGATGTCATTTTCTCAATTGTAAATACTTTTACAGAATATCTGGCTAACATTCACAAGTTATTCAAAAGGTTGTAACAATATAATGCAAAGGCATATGCGAAATATGTTCTTTTGCAAAACTATAAAAAAAATTCTAGGGCACTACATCACCCCCAAGTGAATGTAACAGACACTGATAAATAAACATAATAGAACAAAAAACACCACCAGGGAATATTAAATAACTCCGAACAATCATAGGAATGATGTATCTAAGATGAGGTGTACACAATTGCACAGTCACAGCAGAACCCCTTGTAGAACTCACCAAAGTAACGGCACATAATAACTGGGACGAAAAAGAACACAGGGAAACTATAAAATTAAAGAAAGCAATACAACAAGCCCCCATATTCCAAAAGTTTGATGAAAACAAAAACCTACTGTACTGGCATGTGATATATCACAAGCGGCCACTGCGGCAGTCCTAATGAACAGGATAATAAGCAAAGAAGTATTGTAGCATTCGCATCAAAACACTTAGCACTAAACAATTCACCTTGGTCGAGACAACAGAATGAAAGCTAGGTGCAATAAAATACTTCTGTAACAATTTCTGGCAATAGCTATATGGCAGGCGATTTACGGAAGAAACTGACAATGCAAGCCTTAGATACCTTAAGACAATGTCAGGACACAACATGAGAATTCAAAAGATTACAATTGTCTTAATAGTTTACGATTTTGAGGCAATAATAGTCAAAGGCAAATTCAATACATTAACGGATGCCATGAGCAGAATACGTATGGTAACAAAATAAATCCTCAATACAATAGAGATTAATAATGTAAAATACAACATCAAACTGGAGAACCACACAACACTTATATTTATGAAGCTCTAGCTGAATGTATATACCAGAACCCACAGAAAGATAAAGAAATACAACATATTATTTCTAAATATATTACAAATAATTACATTTACATAAAAAACACATTTGCCCACACAGAGAATCACTTAGCGAAAAGGACAAAAATCAACAATGAAATATTGAAAGGAGAAAGTATTCCATTAAGCATAAAAGCAGTAATTGTGGCACAAATATTCGAAGTCACATTAAAAATTATCCAGGAAAACACACCAGACATCATAAAAACCGCAATTATAGACCCTGTCCTCAAATGTGAAATTATTGTACACATGGCTTAAGACACCACTCATTATATACCAGTATGCACACATAAACAAGAATACATAAAGATAGAAAATGACAATGAAATACTCATATGCCATATACAATACAACATACCAGACTAACCTTTCACAGGGGAATATGAATGTGATCTGCTCATTCAAAAGTTTAAATCGCCCTAACAGAACTGACCTAGGCCGAACCTAGGATGTCACGCTAGCCAGACGTTATGGAATAGTGGCCAATGGTGATATATATATATATATATAAATTAATATGCCCGTAGGACAAATGAAACTCACATTTGTTCCACAGTACTACATAAACAAAATTATTTCCACTCACCACGATGCTCTGTTAGGAACTAGCCAATTTTGACTATGGAAAATCCTTAAAAAAATTAAACAAGCTTAATTTTGGGATAGCATGAATAAAGACATTAAATATCATATCCAAAAGTGCTCCATATGTCAGAAAATAAAACAAATGCACAAAAGCCTATGGGCCAATTACAATCAATTGAACCCCCAAAAATATTGAAACCCTGGGCACTAGATGCAAAAGGGCCGCTTCAAACATCGAGGCACAGAAATAAATACCTTCTAATAATGACCGAATTCTTTCGTCGTATATCATTTCTAAAACAGTACAATCAATTGACACAATAAATTGGCCAACTTTACTAAAGAGGTTATTCTCAAATACGACTGCCCTCAGCAAATACTAAACCAACAGGGGAACATCCTTCAATGAGATCTTATCACAGAACTACTAAAGTAACTTCAGATCAACAAACAGCAAACAGCTTACAACCTGGCTTGCAGTAGTTTAGTAGAATCTTTCAATAAGCTTATTGGGAAACAGCTAATAGCATGCACCCACAAAGACTCCGCTAGCTGGGATGAATACCTCGACTTTATCGTTTTCAATCACAACACCTCCACTAATACCAGGACGAAATTCACCCCCTTCTACTCACTACTCGGGATAGAAGCAATACAACCCATACATGTCCTGACACATAAATATTCAGAAAGAGGGCACAATTGATGCAACAAAATAACAGGAAGATAGGGAGCTATCAAAAGTAAATCTCATCTTAGCACAACAAAAACTGAAAACATAATTTGATAAAATGTACCAGGCAAACAAAGTAAACATTGGCGATTGGGTCTGGGTTTGTAACCGAGTATAACACAAAAGCCATTTAAATATATAGGCCTCTATTATTTCACGGGTTTTCTGGGACCATCCACGATAATAATCCACATGGGAAAAACCAGATACTACAAATATAACAGTGTAAATACTCGTTATGTAAAAATTGCTCTTATAAGAAATCAATTGTGATTAAATATTGTGTTAAAGGAAACTAATTACATATCAAATACGCTGTGTATGGTCCACCAGGCGCAGTAGTAAATTTGTTTCAGGCAAAAAAGCTTCACCAGGACCAAAGTGTTTTTCCAGCCAATCCGCCTATAAGGGGAATCCTTAAGAGTATGCACTGCACCACAGAGTCAGAACGACGAAAAGATGAAAGCGGTACACATTAGCAACATGTGGCATACTGTATCCAGAACACATGCTGGGTTGTATTGGAGACAGGTGGAGACTGCATTTTACTACGAGGAGACAGTTCGGCTTATATATTTAGCACCAATGCAACCAACACAATATTTACTTCCAACATAGCAGCTTTAATCGCCATTATGATAATAATAACGCCACTCACACACACATTACTCACATATTTAACTAGGGCACCAAGTGTCTGCAAAACTTGCAGACACTTGGATAGCAACCTCATTATAAGAGATTAACCTCCCACATTGTAAAAATAAAAAAGATAGATAGTGTTGTAACAATAGGTAACTTGCTACACATCCCCACCTCACACTTTAAAGGCCCATAGAGTAAAAGTGTGCGAAATACACTTAAAAGACACTAATGCCCGTATTAATAGTCGTTTCTCAGATTTCGTCTTGAGATTGTATCACGTGATAAGAGTATTGATATGAATTTGTAGTCTTGAGACGCATGCGAATTAAGAGTCAGGTTTTGAGTCGTACTCAGCTGAAATTAGTTTCAAGTTTCTTTTTTCAAGTGATATTAGATTGTAAGATACATTTTTGTTTATCTAGCCTCGCAAAGGGCCTATAGAAGCAGAAATCGAGGTCTTTTCTACTATCGGTGCAGCAAAATTCGAGTGTTTGTTATGTTTAGTTATATTATTTCCTGTTTCTTGTGCGGAAGCTCATTATAAAAATACTAAAAACTACACAGTGCTAAATAAACATTAACAATTCTACTTGTAAAGTTCAAAAACAATGGAAAGGTAATGTTTTATGACAAGTAGGGTGAAATATCGCTGTACTTTCACGTAATAGTCTTCAGAGATGATACCTATTAATATATTTAAAATTTGAAATTTCTTGTAAAATAAACATAGTTAAAAAATGTATTGCTAGGTAGTGATAAATATTGTTATAAGACACGTAAAACAATATTAAACAAACAATACTATCCGTTACTTTGGATACACAGCAGTAGAACTAATTTTATCATAGGGTATGCTTCCAACTAGTAGCCAAACGAGAATAATTTATTGCTGTTATGAAGTGTGATATTTTTGAAATAAATGTAAATTGTACGCAATTATCGCTATTATATTAATCGCAATAACACATTTCGTGGTTTTATGCACATTACAATCCTTTACACCAGACAATAGGCTTCTGTAATCATATTGATCGTTATTATGTACGTCGCACATTACGAAGCAAATTCTATTTTCGTAATCAAATATATTACATATAACCAAATAGTGCACCTACAATATTACGACTCTCGTCTATTTTCTTAAATTGCACTTATGTTGTTATTCCTTTAAAAAATATACGTGGTTGCAACACTTGCTTTAAATACATATATTACTTTTGCGCTGGGGGCAATACACAACAATTAAACTTATTTATATATTTTTTATTTGTCCTGTTCTGCCATCATAATCGAAATGACCTAAACTCCATTTAACACACTTTTACAGGGGACGCATATTTGTACTCACTCAGGTTTATGCTCAAAATTTTCATATGAATACCTTCAGACTGATTTGAAGGCAATTAGGACACTGAAAAGTAATAAATATACAACATAGAATATGTGACAATCACATTGGGGTCTGAAAACTAGTATAGAAAAGACTTTCAGCTTTCTGATTTAAAGCTGTTTTGCACACCAGTACATACTCTCTGTTAGTTTTCCCTAACTCCAAAGAAATGAACGAACAATTTAGTCATAGGTTTTTAGCATTTAAACTTACACAAAATATACAATATTTAACAGAAAACAAGTATTACACTATTAATACAACATATTATTGCACACACTATTGTTTTGATTTAACAGACACGATTTGTATATGTCAATGTTATTTCACAGGAGCCTCAAATTACAGTCGTCCCATCATAACTCAACCAATTGGGAACTTCACATCTCGTAACTGTGCACTTGGTCAGGCACATCTAAAACATGAATATCAGTCCAAAATGTAAGTCGATTCTTAGGCATCAAAGGAAAAAGTTTCTATATAATACCTTCTTTCTTCTCGTGTGGAATGCCATGCACTCTTGTGCATCCTTTAAACGTTGGAAACCCACATTTTAGTGTCTTAGCACTAAGAAAGTCCAGTTCAATAGGATCACCATCAAAACTTCTTTTATAGGTCTAAAAAATGTGTACCATTTGTTTTAAATATGGTCTTGGTTTTATTTTATTTATATTCTGGATGGAAATAGGATCTTTCCAGATTCTGGAATTTGCCTTCCAACAGTGTACTGGAAATCATTAAAGTTATACACGTTCTTTTTTTTTCCTTCAGAGAGCTCAACCTGATGGTGGAAGGAATCTGCAGACATAAAGGATTTTTTTTTTTTTTAAATTCAGCTTTATCTCTTCAGTGGCAACTTTGTCTGAATTTACTAGGTATTTAATGAAGCTCAGCAGTGTCCAGTTTTCGTTTTGTGCTGCGCAGTTGTCGAGCCACAAAACAATATTCTTTTTAACCCCTTTGCTTTAAAAAGAACGAAAAAAAATGCACAAATCGAGTCTTCTTCTCTACCTGCTATAGCTTCATGCCACATGACAGCTATTGATTTTCCATCATCATCATCATTATTTGTTCCACTGAGAGAAACAAAGCTTTCATTGAAGGCAATTATGCGCCTAGTAAACATCACAGTATTCATTGTACCCATTCTTGGAAGCATGATGACCTTCTGAACATCAACGGAATAATATGAGGTGTCTTGATCAATTTTGCTAATGCTTACGTGAATTTTATGTTCATCACGAGCTTATTTTGCACTTTCTAGATGTACCAGAATACTTCGAAAAATCCTCACACTTGGGATATTTCTTTGTTGCATGCCCTGGATCTTTCTGAGCAAACGGATGCATTCTTCAAATTCTTCTTGGCCAAGTTTGGTGAAGGATATATTCATGGAATTCACAACATTTCTCTACGTATCGTAGGAAAATTTCATGATTGGATTCCTTGTTAAGAAGTCATAGTGGATGTCCATCAAAGTTAAATCACAAGGTATGTATCTGCGGTTTGATGCATGCTCGCGTCAGTAGTGCGACACACAAGGATTGTAAGACTCAATATGGGTCCTAATAGCATCTATATCTATCCGAATAGGTGTTTTACAGCCTCGCATATCTTTGAGGGGTGTAATGGAATCCGGTGATGAGAGTGCACTAGGGAGTGCAGTGTCATTATTTTTAGCGAAGCCAAGAGTAGTCAAAATAAAGGTTTTGCACACATTCTTTTGGCCGTTCTCATCGGACGAGGAGTAGTAAAACGAACGGTTTTGTTTGTGATCATCTAAACCCCTTTTCGCTTGACAGGTTGTTTCTGTGGATTAGATAAGATAAACATGCCGTGTTCATTACGTCGCATGCTCCAAAATTGACTATTGACAAAGAGTCTTTGATTTTCATAAATTTTTGTTATGTATTAATGCGACATGTTTTCGTGGATGGGGGCTTCACAATGTGTTTTGCTTTGTTAGGATCAAGCTTAAGATTAATACGATCACCAAGTGCAAGTGATTTTGCCTTACGCTTTCACGGAAAACGTTTCTTGGGTAACAGAGCAGCACTTATTGTTTGGATTACCCGTATCATTATCATTTGACTGATTTTGACATTCAACAATGACAGCACCACATTAATTATTTATTGCTGTTTCTTGTACTGCAGCTAGAATGCTAAACCCACAAGAATTATGGGCGTTGGAGCTAAAAGTAAGCTTAATATAATGTATGTTTTCATAATTAACCACAAAACGTATGATTTCCTCTACACGGGTGGCATGCAGTCCGTGTAAAATACTTTGTGGTTCAACAAAAATATGTATGTCTCTATCGCCACATTCCAGACAACCTGGGTTAAGTTCATTTGAAAATGACTTAACTAACTCACCAGGTGGTGGTGTTTCAGTTACAGGTACAAAGGGAGAATTGTCCTATATCCACACAGCTAGGTCTAAAATCCTTCCAACCCTGGTATTGCTAATAAATATGTTTATCCGAGCACATAATAGATTTTCGCACAACTACAATAAAATTTCACACAACCAGCGCTCTGCACCAGACGAACTTTCTTACTATTTCCTTTATAGACTTGAAGTTTTGTACATTGGTGAAAATTAAAAGTTAGTCTACCAACATAATAAAACAGAACACCTCAGCTCACTACCAATTTCATACAAAAATCTCTACGTACACATTGTTTAGTGGCTCCATAAAACATATAACCGTAAGTCTGTTTTCTAAAACGAAATGCCTTAACTCGTTTGTACTTGAGGTTATTAGATTTATTATGAGAAGTCAAGGCTTTTTAAATTTGTAATAGCGTAACATATCTGGAGATACGCGAAATTTAATTTCACCATAGACCAGAAAAATGTGAAGTACAGTATTTTTACCCTGGAATGTGACGTATGATGTCCTCAGAACAAAGAAAATCAATGTAACTAAATGTTTTAAAAATTTGAGTTAAGGACTTTTGTTTTATGAGGTAGTATTGATCCCACATGGAGTAAAACCATATAAAATAATTACATTTTCAAAGTTTAAATTCACACATAGGACCATCTACAAACTAATACTGTGTAGAAATCATGTCTCAAGACATCTCTTGACATCAATTACGTGAAAGGAGATTTATTTATTTTCCTGTCTCTCTTGATACTAGTTTTGGTGACTATTAATAAGATGTATTCTCAAGAGCCGAATATAAAATAGCTAAAATGATTTTTAAGTGAAACCACACTCAGGTGAGAGCTACATCAAAACACGTCACAAAAAGAATCTCAAGATTTATTATGTAGTATCTGTCCTCAAGAAAAGTCTCAAGAGCTGATACACGATTATTAATATGGCCCTAAGTATGAGCCACTACACCATAACCACGCGACGACCATGGTCGCGTGGAAGAGGAGGCACTGCCAGTCCACACCACGGCGGGCGACCGAAGCTCACATCCCGCTGGCTACTACTACATTATGACACCAACCCCATTGCTACTACCAAACCACACCGTCCATCCACAGCGCTAGAGGACGAGCTATATTTTTCATGAGTGGGGGAGCCATGTTATAGTCGCAACAAGCAACACATTGAGGAGGGCAGCCTCGGGTGCCAGACCATGGAATACAGGGCGATGTGTGGTGTTTGGTTGAGGACAATAAACACAGATGGTTGGAACATGAAAGGAGGCAACGGGGCCAGTATAAAAGGGGAGGCGTCACAAGGTAAGAGGCGGGACATCACCAAGCCGCCGCGATGCCGGCTGGGTTCTCGACGAAGGTTGTGTGTTGCACCAAATGTTCGACAAGTGAGAGCTACATGACCAGTGGTAAGTGACACCCACTTATGCGTGAGACGGGGTTCCTCAGTATTAACGTGTGGCGAGTTAATGTAGGTCCCTTTCAAGTAAACCTAAATTATTGATACTAATGTTGATTAAAGCTTAATGCAGTTAACGTGAATCAGGATAGAGCACTAAGTCGCGAGAATGAATTTAATGTAACTATTGTCTATTTACTTCATTGTATTGTAATTCAGAGAGATTTAGTAAAATACTTATTTTGTCGTAACTGTTGAACTTCCTGAGTACATTCCCCTTAGGTGTTTTAATTACTTATAAACTCCCCTTAAGAGAGCGCAACAACATGTATGTAATGAAATACATAAAGCAGCCAGTTTACGTAGTTGACTACATCCCACGTGGCTAAAGCATGAGCATACTCCTCATCGCTAATGCCTTCGTCTTTCACTACATTATGAAATGTGTACTTTGGTGGGAGTGAAGTACTCATCAGACTATCTAGAAACTTAATAACTTCATAAGGAAATACTCATTTCCTTTTTGTTAATTCAAACTGGGTGTTATATAAAAACAGCGAGTGGATGATTATCAACTGCGCAAGCATCAAATTATCTGTCAAAGTCTCCATAGATGCGCTCATGAACTACAAATGAGTCAATAAAACGCAACTGAAAATATGGCATTTTTCTTTTCGAGTCAATCCGAGGGGAAATGTGTTGGGTGATGGATTTATATTTTTCTAAGGTATTTCCAATCTCCTTGATCTTAACTGGATTTTCGATTTCCACGTTTCCATCGGGTTGTGGTACGTGACGTTCAGCCAAAAGCTTTATGGGAGAGTGGTCGTTGTAATTCTGCAGGTTATGAAAAACAGCCACAAGTGATTTTTAGGCATTCGAAAATTTAAATTGTATTTATTGTGTACGAGGTCTCTGATTTGAACTGTCAGATGGTCGTGGTCGACCACAGCATCTGTGCCGGTTCTTTCTTACAAATATGACAACTTTTTTGAGCTGCAAACCTAGCTTCATCTGCTGCGGTTTTTGGCGTCATTGGAACAGTCATTCTGTATATTGCTGCAACCCATTTAAAAATACAACCAATTTATCCGCCATTTGATAAATGCAGTCCTCAACCCACAAACTCAATTTAGTTAGATAAAGCTGGATTGTATAAACAGACCAGCAAAAAGCTACACTGATATGGAATATATTGGTGTATGGTGGTTGTATTATGCTTCTCAATATTGGGAAAGCAAATTGACAAGCGGGTCAAATAACATTCTGTGTCAAAATAGGCGACGAAACCCAGTCTTTGCAGTTTCGCTTTATCTTCAATTTCGTAATACTTGCTGTTTACAGTGGGGAAATTACTGCGAACAACCTAGTGTTGCTGACATAAATCATTATTGTTTACGAGCTTCTCCTCAGTTGTTAAATAATGCAGACAGAGATTGAAAAAATGTTTTTTTTTTTCTTACTGTTAAACTGACGGCGTAGTAGCCATGTCAAATTTTTATTGCAACAAAATTCAAATCCGTGTTAATATCACTGGCACAAATGGCCAATACATTTACATGGTAGGCATGCCATACAGGAGCAATAAGCTTTGGCACGATAATCCCTTCATTATTGAAAGTTTCACCAATTATATTGCTATCTTTTTCTACAACATGTAGCGATTGATAGAAATAGAATGGGTCTTCTCTAACTTACCAATGTCCTGCAGTACTACATGTGTCGACAATCCTTCAGTATTCAAATCCTCATTAGGTTTTGGATATGAACCGGACTGAGTGACATTGAATGTGGCAGTAAATAAAGCCGCTACAATTGCATAATGGAAGCACATGTCTTCCGAGCATCGTACATTAATGCACACATGACAATTAGCAATAAACTTGGGTAACTTAGTGTGTGTGGCACTGACGGTAAATTGATTATATTGCAAAATATAATGCCTATATGCGATATAAGCTGCATTGCCCAGCTGCTGTCCCTTGCGCTGAACTCCCCAAGTCTAGTTGTGAGGTTAGGGACTAGGATCTCATTATACAATTCGACAACATCGGTCAAATGCAGGATGGAAAGAGTTCTACTTTGAAAATAAAATGTCTCTGTAGCACCTTCCTCTGTGAAAAATTTCCTAACAAATTTACACTTTAAGTTGATGCTAAGCTTAATAGGCCAGGGTGTTGCTCTGGTTAAATTGTGAAAGGGAGCCCTACACCACATAAAACACTTTTCCAATATCTACATCTGAATTTATCCTGTCATTAGGGATACGCGCGTCTATAAGCCTAGCACTGAACGCAGTGTCCAGAAGGATGTATTGTAGTTCGAGCAACAAACTCTCCACTGAAAAGGACGAGCCGGAAGGCGAATTATTTTTTGACTCGCGCCAAACGCTAGAAGACCGCTCTGTAACTCACATAGAATTACTTTCTGGATGGGACGAATCCGAGTCAGAACTACATTCCATGTCAGACAATTAAAGGTCGTCTAACAAAAGAACATTGTGTTGATTGCGATTGGGGGAAGCAATCGTGCTTTGATAGTGTGTGGCAGAAGAACATTCGGTGTCCAACCAAGAACCAATGTCTGTATTGTACACGTACAGACCCTCTAACAAAGAATCATGGTGCAGATGCTTAGAGGAAGCCATCGTGCTTTGGCATTTCGTAGCAGGAGAACTTTCTATGTCTGATGCAGATTTATAGTCTCTGCCGGACACATAAATTTCCTCTAGTAAACGGTCAAAGCTACGACGCTTCGACCGCGAAGGAAATGACATCGTGCTTAAACTATTCCCCCTTCTCGTACTCACCTACTAGAATTGCCCTTCGAAAATGCGATCTGAAACAAAAGAGAGAAGAAACCATAGTATATATTGACAATGATACATTTTTACCTGAAAATAGAATGTGATTAATCACACAAAAACTAATTTTGCAAAATTATTACTATAAATAACACTGTTAGGAAATAGTGAGCCTGTAAACTAGTTATAAAAACTATTTGAAACTAACACAATTTTTTTTTGTATAAGTTTTACAAAACGTCATCAATAATTTTTATGAAATTGTTTTTCAAAGTGCATAAAATACACGTACATTTCATACATCATTTTCCAGCATTGTATCTAAAAACATAATTCTAAACTAACGATGAAACTACTAAAATATATATATATGATCACTAAACACATGTTAAGAAATGAATACGATATGTTACACACAAAATACAATTATGTACCAAAGAGGTATAAAATCGATCGAACGAGGTAAAGAAAGTTTTAAGCAAAGAATCTAAAGTTGTGTTACAAATTAATTAAAAAAATAATTATGAGTTTTCAAATAATAATTGTATAGTATATGCTAAAAATATTAAAAAGGTAATAAGTCGAAATGAAATGAGTTACAATCTTTTTGAGGTGTATTTATAAAAGTCTAAAAATACTTACTAAAGCTTAAATCGTATTCTAAATGATCTTAAAACAATCACGTAATTTTAGTAACATTCCACTATGATTAGTATTATAAAAGTTGCGATTACATAGTGTAATTCTCGGTAAATTCACGTTTAGACACAGTATCGCGATCAATTAGTTGTAATATTTAAGCTTTATAAGTAACATGAAAAAAGCAAAACATGATATAAAAATAAAATTTATTAAATAAGAACTATTTAAGATCCAGAACACGTTATGAGATAAATTATTTCAAATGTAATCTCATTCACCGCTAACAAATTAAAAATGATAAATCACAGACAAAACCCTATTAAACTCGCAATAAAGAAAATCACATTAAGTTATTAACACCAGAACACAATTAATTACGAACTCTATTAAAAGAAAATATTTATTGTTTGTTAAAAATACTCCTAAAATCCAATGGTAATATCTGCCGGAAGTCTAATGAATCAACTGCTGCAGAACCGTAAATGCATGCTATGAAGTTAGCCTCTTCAGGATGTTAACTAATAGATCTATCACTGTTGCAAGATTCCCGCTTGCACCCCATGGCAGCTAGGTGCTGACTGACGCAGGTGGGTTGGGGTGGCGATATATATAAAGTATATCGGGAAGTTGGATTAAGTGTCAATTTAAATCTGTTGTTCATAGTGTATTCCCGAATCGGAATTGAAATATTTACATATTAATTGCAGCATTATGTTTCGGTTTAATTGCCAAACGAACGCGTTTTCTTTTCTGTCTTACAGTGACAACATTTCTAACATATAGGAATAGTTATATCAAATGAATTTCAACATGTACCTATATAATATCTATTGGTCATATTACAATTTTAATATGTTTATTTTAAGACTCCATGAACGGCCACTATGAAAATGTGGAGGCTGGACGAGCTAGGACGGGTGAGGGGTTTGTCGATGCCTGTGCACTTCAATGAGAAAACATGCTGCCTGTGGCGCATGGATAACCAAGTCAACGGATGTGGGTGTGGTCGCTCTACGGGGATTTCATTCAAACACAGTCTCGTCTGTAAAGTTTGCCAAAATATACGTTAGGGTCCAGAGGTTTTGTTTGGAGCCGTTTTTGGGGTAGAGCCATGTTTGAGCGTAATATTGATATAAGATATTCGTCCCCTCTCGACTATAGGAGGGAGAAAGCTCATAACCAAGGGCTGGCTACAGGCCACCAGCTTGGATCTTTTGCCTTGGTTCAAACATGTTTCTGAAACAACGTATTTAGTACTACAATGTACTCATGTGCTCTTACATTACAGTCTACCTGATATGGTTAGGAATTAGTATGAATATAACGCGTCACGTATTACTAAAAACCAGACATTTCATAATGCTCGTTTTTGTATGCAAACACATGGTTTTGTTTGAAAGTGAAACAAACTGTAATGTTTCATTTGAAATATCCCACTCATCGCTATACATGTTAACTATTCACATAACAAAATTTCATGTATTACTAAATGTTACTATCCTCCAAAGCATTGTTCCGTGTTAAATGATTGTGCCTTGCAACAGTAAATATAGCGTTGCAGTGATTTTATCCCGTGAAACCATTGTTTCATTCCATTTAAGATAAAATTATACCCACGCTACATTACACGTGAATCATATCAATATGTTTACACGTGTTTTAATGTGATGTTGGTAAATCGCTCCATTTAGTAAATTTCATGTTACGAAATGAATTAATACTAATGAATCACCTCTTGTCATATATGCGGAATATTACTTAAACATTCAGGACTGGGGTAGAAACAATGATTGTAAAGGGGGTTTCTTGGTATATTGAAGACAGCTAACTTATTTGCAAAAACACAGACAATGTGTGTTAAATTTTTTGCCAAGGTCGACAACTTAGAATAGCATTGTTTTTAGGTGGAACCTTCTGTAATATAAACAATGTGCATAAACTGCTGGATCAGTAGGGTGTGGTCGTTGCATGTGGTTCTATCCAAGTATAGTTTGAGATTATTACATTCACTTCATTGTCAAAGTCAATGGCCGAGCGGATAGCTTGCTCGCCTCCTATTCCGTGTTCGATCCCCGGCGGGGTTTGCACACCGGATGCTCTCAGAGATTGTCCTTTCTCCTCAGCTTTTGATATCGGTGTTGCACCATACGCATCCTCATAAGCTCATAAATCTCTTCCCTCAGTAAATAACCCTTATGTTGGTTAATTATTTATACGATACTTCTAAGTTAGAGTTGCAGTATGTACATTCCAATTACTGCTGTCTCATGAGTTGTTAAACTATATGTCCCAAGCATTGTCTTATCAATAAAACATTGCTGGAGAGAAAATGCCAGTGTTATTATTTGTTTTCATCAGGACTGCTATGAGTGAGCCATATATACAGTTTTATGGAACGTATTAGTGTGTATATATTTACATCATATATTGGACTTTCGCCATAACGAATTCCACTTTTAATTTCAATCAGTTTTTTTTTCTGAATAAATATTTTTTAAATTAAATCTGTACTTTGATAGAAACCAATTATTTCAAAATGTATAGTTAGATACAAATATTACCCAGTTTGTATTTTGTGTCGCATGTAGATTTATTAAACCATTTCCATCGTCACATGTCAGATGTTTAAATCATTCTGTCACACCTCTCATGATGTTAAAGTCCAACACATGGTTTTTAAATGTATAGAGTATTGAATTCCTCTTTTAATTTCAAACTGTTTTTAATAAATTCAAGGAATGCTTTCCACTTATAATAATAGTTTCACAAAGTTAGAAAATAATTTCGTACTCTCAAAAGGGTCTAGTAAAACAAGAAAACACAAAGATATTCGTTTTTCAAAAATATATATTATGCAGACATATACACACTGTCACAAACTACACATCATAAATTACACTTGACAAATTATAGGGTGAATCGAAAGCCACGTAACACACATTGAGAACATAGTAAGTAGGTTAACATAGCAATTTGAGATTGTCTGACATACACAAGTCATTTGACCAAATATACAGGCTAGATCACAAGTTACACAAAATATTCACAGGATGTCTCGAAAAATACATAACAATTTGATTACAGACAAGCAGATAGTTTAAAGAACCATATGACGTATCGCAAATTACATTACCCTTGAAAAATGTATAAGATGTGACACAAATTCAGAGTATGAGGTGGTCACCAATGCAGTAAACATTGAAAGCTGTTGGCTATCTCTCTAAACCCAATTATTATCCATTTTCTTAGAATTGATTCTTTATCCTGTCCTTAAAGGCAATAGTCAAGGAGGAAACTTTTTCACGTCCTGGCCATTCCTCTCAGGATCAGTTTGAATGCAGACATCTTTACATTCAAACGAATGTAGTATTACACTTTCAACTAGGTCTGAGAACATATCTACATAATGCGAATGAACAGCTCCCACAATTGCAGGTAGGGAGGTGGGTGCTTGCTGTCATATAGATAAGAAGACACTTTGTCATTTCGGAACATTGAATTATCTCATGGCTCTTTTCTTTTCCCAACAGGAAATATATCACCCGGACAGTTCTCCGTATACTCCCTCAAAAGGCAGTTAGACCAAAAGGAGTACAGATGTTAGATCTCCCTGCCTTAAGGCTGATGTAATTATTCCCAGGGTGGAAGAATGACATGTTTGCAGTATGCAATCTACTTCTCGATTGACACCATTCCCTAAGTAACAACCTATAATATTGGTTTTAAAATTGGAACCACTTTCTAATATTTTAAGTTTAACAATGACTATGGGATGTAAACTTACCTAATTTCACCGATCGATGTACCCTAACATTTTGACGAGACACAACCAGTAACTAATATGTAACTGAAATCATTATCACATACAAGCATATGTATATGTTATTTAAATTTTTCGAAATACGGAAATGGCATAGTATGATCTGCATTGTAAGTAACATGTTTCAGACTCTCACCTTCCCTACAATCGGTTGTAACAACACTTTCATCCTCAGTTTTAAAGATGCATTTTTCTCTGACGTGTATGATCTACACTTATTAAGTGACAATTCGGTTATCGCCACAGTATTTTTAATAAATATTTTTAAAGTGTTTTTTTGTATCTGTAGGCAATACTGCACTGGAACTTTTAGTACGTACATTAACCATTTTATAATGACCGGTCATTCATTAATTTATTCCCTTCATTAAACCATTTGGTTATGCAGTCATTGTAATGATTTTATATAACTTTTGAAAATATTTAATCGTATTTACCTTTACATAATACGTCATAATATTCAATGTAATATATTTCTGGGTAATATTCATAATATAGACTCTGATTATTTTATGGTATATGTAGTTCCTTCTTTTACCACCTTAATGTAAAGAGCGGCCACGAGGTACCGCCTCTGGCATGTCGCGCGTATGATCAGGGGGGTAGGGGTTTGTAGACTCCGGCAGCGCGCGTGTGCCGGAGTAGTCAGTGTGATCCCGCCGGGCATCGACAGTCAGCTGTTCACGCGAGCAGTGCATGTTACTTGAGTGAAGTATTGCCAGTTTGTCGTTTCGGGAGCCAACACACCCGCGGTCCGGTTATGAATGTCGCCGGTCAGCGTTGGACTAGATATAACGGACGATGTGCGCATCAGGTCGGACTACGGCAGGAATTCCACCACTGTCGTCTCATGTAAATATTGTTCGCGCTCGTACTGCGTGACAGTGAGTCGATAGTGTCTTGTCGGACTGCGACGAAATGTTACCGTGATCGAGCATGGTGTGGAACAAACATCAAAAATAGTGAAATGGGCCCGCACGTGGCCAGACTTGCGCGCGCTGGCGATAAATATTGCGCGAGGCGCAACCAGTCCCGGAAAGCGTTGCGTGAAACTAACGTGTAATATTGAAGGATTGTGCAACGTAATCGAGGACACGTAGCTGTGTACAAATTAACTGTTTGCTGCAACTAATATACCGTGCAAGAGTCCCGAACACTATTTACAGGTGGTTGGAAATCATCAATACACTAGCATTATTTTACCAAGAATGTCGTGGGAATAAATATTGGATATTGGTGCGTAAAACGCGTCCAGGTGGACCTTGATTTTGAAATGACGATAGGCATGTCAGGATTTGTGACCCATCCTACTTTACGGTCTACGGGCTAAATGGCGCAAGCCTTTATTGTACGAGGCAAAATTTTGGACTTACTTTCTAGTGGGACATTTTGCCGGGCATGTATATTTGCATCATGATAGCCGCGGCAAACTTAATATAGGAGCGAGTGTGTCGCGGAGGAGTAGTGAAATTCAAGGTCAGTGCCAATGGTAATGAAGAGGGCGTCAACGCGGCGAAAACAGCTGGCAAGAATCCCGAGGGGCGACAAGTACGACGTGAGGGTGTCGCGGTAAGGGCGGCCCGACAACTTCCGTTGTGTCGTCACCCAAGTTGTCGGGCCGGATTCTTCATTTCGTCGGTCCCATGGTAGGGCTGCTACCAAGGTACTTTAGATAATATTACTATTCCTTCGCTACCAGAAAGTGAAGCGCGACGCTGTAATTAAGACTCTCCAGATCGCGAATACCTAGTGGCTTCTCTTTGGTGGCTTTTAACGTGAGCGTTAATTTTTGGAGTAAGTAAAAAATTGTATTTGAATGTTAATGAATCTTGGTGAGAAGTAAAATACGAATGAATTTTTTGTTAATTAGCTGCAATCTTTGAATTGGCGAAATTTGTACAAGATTAATTTTTAATGCAGTATTTTAGTGTGTTAGCCAGAGACTGTTTGGAATGCCACGTGAATTTTTGAAGCGTAATTCAAACAATAAAATTTGCTACCAATAGAGAATTAACCTTGAGAAAATTTATTCTTACATGTCTGTAACAAAAATAAATAGTTGTATCGTGTATTTTTGCTATTATTTAATTATAATATCATACCATATTGAGGACGGGGCATGGCTCTGATGGGTTTATAATGTCAAGCACGTCTGATTTCACACAAGGAGGGGATTGGAGAGTGTTGTTGTCTGGGCGACGGAGTGGGAGACTTTTTTTTACTTCCCCCATGGACGTTGGAAGGCATCTTAATTAACAGGATAATTTAAACTGTCAAATTCAGGTAACGTGGATTCAAATATATATGGTGTGGTTCATTTTGGCATGTAGCCATGCCAATATGCACATTTAAAATTAACATCAGACTCGCATATGAGATGTGAACGTGGTACTTAATACCTTACAAAATACAAACCATGTTCAATAAACGGGTACTTGGCATTCGGCTGGAACGTCATTCTGATTTAGCCACTTCACACGCATAAATGTTGCACAAAGAAACGCTAAACACAATTGTTCGAAAACAAAGTTGCGAATCTCCCCATCGCCCGTTTCCTTCCAGTAGATGATGGTTCCACACATAGGTCTGGTGATTTGATAGGCGATTACTCCACTTCCACGTTGATCTTCTCTCTCTTTGCTAAGGCGTAATATAATTAGGTCTTCTAGTGTAAATTGCAATGTACTGTTGTCACGGAGGTACCTCACAGCACAATAATTACATCCAAAGCCGTCACCGAATCGGGTGCCGACGCTGAAATGGAAGGTATACCAACAATGTTCAATATCGACGCTCACTTAAACTTGTAAAACCCCGTCGAAAGTTTTAAAGAAAACTGTTCTCTATCCTACTCGCAGAACCTCATAAGTATCTGTAGGATTGACCACACGTACCATGACTGAGACTATATTATCTTATACCTTCTTTCTATCGGTTGCAATTAGTCACACGTTCGACCACCATCTTGAATTACGTTAACAGGCTTTTGCTTTAAAAAACGTTACATTCCCACATACCAGAGGGAGAAACAAAATACTGGTTATCGTTGTGAGGAACATGTTCCTTGTTGTCGAATTTTTCACTCCGAAGTAAGTACAGGAATAGCAGAAAAGTCCTTTTGCATTATGTATTTAATTTTCTTATATCAAATATGATTCGCGATATGTTTAGGTTGAGCTTCACATTATAGTTCATTCACACTGCAAGGCGGTGTGAATGAACTATACACAAATTATACAAAGCACAGTTATGACAACAACAAATGTCAATAATTTGCCAAAATAAGTCGGACCAATTAGGGATAAATACCAATGCTCTTCCCCGTTATACTTTTGAATCTGTATTGGAGTATTGTCCTCTTTACGAAACCATAGTCTCCTATATCCCGGTTTATAACATTTACATGCTTGACTAAAGGATCCAATCTCTCTATCGTAACTGCCATTCCATCGTCTGCCCCTTCCTTTATATAGACACGACGGCCATATTGAATTACTGATTTATCACTGACATCTTGGTTAAGTAGAATTTTTAGGCACATACGTTGCTAAGCCATACCTTCCATGCACTTCCATATTCCACGGAGAAACAATTTGTATCGGTTATTTCCTTGGATTTGAGTGATATGCTCCTTGTTATTGCAGGTTTCTGCACACATTGTAGGACTGTCATAGAGTTATCTCTTTAATTTCTACTTTATTAGTTTATATACTGGATACTTCGTTATTTCTTCACCTCGACCACGAAACCTGAATTAGTTTGGAGAACATGTCAGCCCACTATCAGATCGCATATTAAATACGGGACAGTCATCTTCATAGCACAGGTCACGTTCTTCACATACCGTATATATTCTGCACTAGCTCGTGAAAAATTCCAGTTTTCGTCACTATTGCAGAGCTGGTCTAATGATGTCAGCCTGGAACCACACTTTCCTGTACCCACAATTGACATTCTCATATACCCATGCTGTATTGAACCTCTCCATCGCAATGGCTTAAGCAAACTGACGTAGGCGGTCAACGTGTTCCTGTATTTATACTTTAGATTCCCTCTCACAATCGATAGAAACAAACGATTCTTTTTTAGTCTTGTAAATTTAATACAGTCAAACGTACCATGTGTGTGGGTTCATATACTATCTTAACACTTCGTTATTACAGTGCGAGCAAAACATTTGATTCGAACATTGATAAGTATTATACCACTTTACTAGTGAATCTATGTTTGGACATTAATAGTACCTTCTAATGTTTGCAACCTCTGCACTAGTTAAATTCTTGATAATTTACTTTTGTGTTATTCCCAGAACATATATGGGATAGTCTTCGATAATTGCATCATTTATGTGTTGGAATATGTCTTCATATGCTATGAGGCCAGGTTCCAATTTAAGGTCATGAACGTTTGTATGTCTGATGATGGTATATACATCGGATTTCTGGACATAAAACAGTCCAGGTTTGAGGTGGTTTAAAGCTTGAGTATTTAGTGTCGTCATTATGATTGGAATACGATTCGAGCAAACACGAAAAAAAACGGGCAAGAATAGGGTCGGCAGAAGCTAGCCAACAAACTCCGGCCAGCCGATACCGGCCGGCTCTCTTACACCAGAAGCAGCCCGATAGATATATGTACTGGCGGCTAACTGTTGGCCGACAGTGACAAGCCTTCAACGGCTGGATGTCGCTACGATTCTGGACCTGAAAACGGCTGGATTTCGTTACGATGCGGGGCCTGAGAATAAATGTTGCTACGATGCCAGGCCTACGATGACTGGATGTCGCTACGATGTCGGGCCTGCGACGGCTGGATGTCGTTACGATGCCGGGACTGCGACGGCTGGATGTCGCTACTATGCCGGGACTGCAGCGGAATAATGTCCAGAAATAAGCAGTATAACAATGAAAAAACCTTATCTTTTCGATAAAAATTTTAGTGATGATAAATTCATCTTTACGTATATTCATTTTATTTACTTCTCAATACATTACATGATATAAAAATATTTTGCTTGCCGAATGTAGGATTCGATCTGAAGACCCTCGACAGTCCAGCATGCTAAACTATACACCAAGGGGTAAGTTTCGGATGCTCTCCAGTATGTTGAAATATATCATCAGACATATTATTATATAGAATGAATAGATTCCATATGACAATATAACGAATAATTTTCAAACATATATTATTTTAAAACTATTTCTTCAGAGTCTTAAAACAAAATAGTTTTTTATAAGATTTTAATATATTTGCCACATTGTTGTATAAAGGAAAAAAATTTCAAAGTCAACAAATGCCATGTGCTACCTTGTGACATATATATAATAATTTAAAAAGCATACTTACGGTTAACATACGGTCTCAAAAAAGGCATCATGCCATTAATAGCAGCTAACATTATGCCTATTCAAAACAATTTCAAAAGTTTGTCGACAAAAATAAATCATATTTATAACTTAATTGTGACAAAGAGACTTGTCACAAAAACGTTAACGATCCAGAAGAAATTATATAATGGCCAGATTACCCAAAATACAAAGATGCTGTATGGGAATCAACACAGAAATATTTTATAAATGATTGCAGCATGTTTGCTCTGCGATATCATGCCGACATATTTAAGGTAATATCCATCTGTTGTCCTAAAAAATACAGCGGGCCATTGTCTTTTTTCTAACGGCAAACATTCTGTCTAAAAAGGACATAATGCTGTTAACAGCTAGCTAACATATTGCCTATTTAAAACACTTTCCAAAAGTTTGTCGAAAGAAATACATCATATATATATATATATATATATATATATATATATATATATATATATCGTTACTTTTATAAAGAGCCTTGACTCTAAAACGTTAAAGGGCCAGAAGAAGAAAGATAATGGCCTGCTTACCGAAAAGACAAAAATGCTGTAAGGGAATCGGCCCAGAAACATTTTTAAGATGATTGCAACGCATTTCCTCTGCGATATCGTGCCGACACATATTCTGTGATATCTATCTGTTATCCTAAAAAATACAGCTGGCCAATGTCTTTATTTCTAACATCATACATTCTGTTTAAAAAAAAATGACGTACCGCTAACAGCTAGCTAACAGCTTGCCTATTCAAAACACTTTCCAAATGTTTGTCGTCAAAATGACGTCATATTTGTATCTTTATTGTGATAAGAGTCTTATCTCGAAAACTTTAACGGGCCAGAATAAATAAAATAATGGCCAGCTTACCGAAAAAACAAAGATGCTTTATGGGATTCGGCCCAGAAACATTTTAAAGATAGTTGCAACATGTTTGATCTGCTATATCATACCGACATATTTTCGGTGATTCCATCAGTTATCCTAAAAATACAGGGGGCTATTGTCTTTTTCTAATGGCAAACATTCTGTCCCAAATAAGACTTGCTGTTAACAGCTAGCTAACATCTTGCATATTCAAAATACTTTCCGAATGTTTGTCGCAAAAAGACATCATATTTATACATTTTTTAATAAAGAGCCTTGTTTTGAAAACGTTACAGGGCCGTAATAAATAAGATAGTGGCCAGTTTTCTAAAAAGATAAAGATGCTGTATGGGAATAAGCCCAGAGACAATTTTAAGATGTTTGCAACATGTTTGCTCTGCGCTATCATGCCGAAATATTTTCGGTGATATCCATCTGTTATCCTAAAAAATACCACGGGCTTTTTTATTACGGCTTGCAATCTGTCTCAAAAATGGCACACACCGTTGTCAGAAGGCTATCTTCTGACATGGAACGACAGTTGCTCACAATACAGGAGTCGGGCTGAAAATATATAGCGACGCTTTGCTGAGAGGTTGTGTTTACTGGGATATTGTAAGTTATTTTACAGTAAACGAGTTATCGTAAAGGTTTTAGACCCTTTGCGCGTAACATAACATGGTTACACCGAAACCTTTTTAAACGTGTTGTAATTTATGATGTTGATTACATAGAAATACAAAAGGATATTACGTACTTACAAGTAAACCCTTGAGGGAATATGGTTACAACATCTCACTTATGAACACACTTTTTATCTACAGGACTTCCTAAACTCGGTTCTTAATTTTTACAATTGACCCTTCTGAATTGACCTCAACGATTCCGGAGTCGTTTACGATGTCTGGAGGAGCGTTGTTATTAACAACGTTCATTACTTGTTGCATCCTACGCATAATACTATATATTGTAAGATGCTGGTAGTTGGCATCAATGTAAAAGCTTGTGTTCTATAGGGTAAATTTTTCCAGTCATCGGTATAGCTACATGCATGATGTAGAACTTTTAATATATGCTTACTTTATTAAATATATTAAATATATATGTTTATTAAAATGTCTAAAACCTATAAAAATATAGGACATACACAAATTAAAATAAACAAATTTTTTATAATAATAATTCATACTTTTATAATTTTAATTCAAAAAAAAATATTTCATGACATAAACTCATATAACCCCGATACCTAGGTTCTATAATGATCGAAAATACCAATTTGATCTTCCAGTAAACCCCATATTTTTGAAGCTCAAACAAATATCGAAGTCTGCCTACAAGTATATTCGGGTCAACGAATCACTTGTCTAAGGAAACTCGTTGGGGAAATGTATGTAAATGTTGAGGGAATCATGTCATTCAAGGTCGTGGGCACAAGGTCAATATAAAAGGTCAGGGGCAATGTTACTGACATCCAGCATGGCGGACATTAATAACTGCATTACCTTTAAAAAGTATATTTTCAGTTCGCTAATATTTTGAGTATAATGCCTAATTGCATATTGGATGCATTCCACACAATGTGTATTTCGTTAAATTATTATTTAATGTGAATTAGTTATTGAACACGTGAGTTTCAACTGGGTTGTATCACTTTTACGAATAAATATAACTGGTACTACATGCTATCATAAGATGAACTCAAAAGTTTGTTCAAATGTGTTGTCCAAATTTTCCAATTGTGTCTAACTTTGACAGTTGGTAATAGTGCTGTAGCTATTTGAAGTTTCTGCTAGTAATAATTTAATCTGCGGTACTATCAGAGGACGCCACTAAGTTATACTTACGATTTTTGGAGCTGCTCGGTTTTCATAAGCAGAAGAAGACAGGCAATATTTTATTTTTATAATTTTGTTATCTCAGTAGATTCTGAGTAAGTACTAACGTTAGTGCAAGTCAGACGATTCATTCCATTCTCTATCATATATTTGCAGTTTTCACACATAAAATACTGAATAGCTCTCTTATTTTGCGCTCTCGCGTGTGCTCTAATCATTTTGTTGAGCGACATTTTGATAGTCGATGCCGTATTTACCCTATTAGGTAATTAGAAGGAATACAAACACCGGGTCAGTATCCCTGGCTGCCCTAATTGAGGTTGCGTAACAAGATGGAGACCAGGTCCATTAATACGGATTACATTTTTACAGAAAATTCTAATTTCAAATTAGCATAGCTGTATAGGACATATCTTAAAGTGCATTAAAGAACCCCTCTGTATTAATGACCTTACACATCGCTACCAACATAGGTGAGCTTTAAATGTTACGAACACGTAATAACTCAATGCAAATAATAAAATTAAATATGCTACTTATGAAGATAACAAATAAAACTGAATAATAAAAATACAGATGACAGGCCATTAATAACTCATAAAATAATGTTTCAGTTAAGAGAAAAAGCACTTTGCTAAAAAAGTACATTACTATACACGTATTGGTCTCTGCCAACATAAATGTCAATTAAATACGGAAATGTGAGACATTACAGAACTCTCCACCAGATTCAGCCCGAGTTAAAACGTTCAACAATTAAAAAAGACTAAGTCTTTTAACAAAAGTGACGTCAACATTGATACATATCTCATTAAGGTCCTCAGAGTTTATATGCTTGTTTGCAGAGAAATTACAACTTTACAAGGGTAATCACATCACATGCAGTTTAAAAAGTAAATCATGTGATTTAATACATAAAATAAGCATGGTAGCCCAGCAAACACAACCTGTCGGCAAATTGTAGGCTCGATACCAGCACTGCCCGCATGGCAACGACATGTCTTTTTTGAGTTAGAGTGATAGCGGTCACGATAATGACAAAGGTCCGATGTATTATTTAGGATAACAGACAGATATCAACGATATTAATTGGGCACTGTATCTAACGGCAAACATGTTGCCAGCATCTTAAAAACAATTCTGAGCTGATTCCGATACAGTATCTCTGATTTGTCAGTAAGATTGCAAACATCTTATTGATTCTCGCCCAGTACAATTTTCGTGACACGGCTCTTTATCAAAATATAAATGTGTTTTGAATACGCAAGAAGTTAGGTAGCTGTTAATGGCATGATGCATATTTGAGACAGAGTGTTAGCCGTTAGGATAAAGATAACTATCTACTGTTTTATTTAGGATGAATGATTGATATCACCGAAATTATGTCGGCATGATATCTCACAGTCTACCTGTTGCCAATAAATCAAAGAGTATTTAGGTCGGAATCCGATACAGCAACTTTGCTTTTTTCGGTAAACTGGCCAACAACTCATTTATTCCGGTCCGGTAACGTTTTCAAGACAGGGATCTTTATCGAAATAAGGATATTTGTTTGATTTTATTTTGCCGACAAACTGCTGAAAAGTATTTTGAATTGGCAAGACGTTAGCTAGCTGATAAGTAATGGCTTGATATCTTTATGTAACAGAGTTAGGATAAAGACAACTGCCCACTGTATTATTTAGGGTAATGGATGGATATCACCGAAATTATTTCAGCATGATATATCACAGCCAACTTATCGCCAATATCTCAGAGACTATTTTGGGCCGATTCCGATTCAGTATCCTTGTCTTTTCGGTAAACTGGCCAAAAACGTATTTATTTCGGCGCAGCTACGTCTTCGAGACAATTTATATGTATGGCATATGTTTAGGAAAGGATAAAATAATATTTTTATTGGATCTACAAAATCACATAACCAACGTTTTTAATATATGTAAATACGAAGGATAGGCCTACGTAGTTATTTACAGAAATGTAGAGTTTTTCTTTTCCAATAAGTCTATATTTCACGTTATAAGTCTATGTTTCACATTATGAGAATGTAATTCCGAATATCATTGTGATATGCTGTATATGTATGTAAATCAACCAGTACTTCTTATTTATGCACAGTTGTTTATATAATGTCCTTAACTGTTTTGTGTTTCTGTATAAACCTATGATTACATTTAAATTAAAATCTAACATTTGTTTAGCTTAAAATAAAGCCACATAAATTTTTTAAGTGCCATGAAAATTCTTTCACTAATTTTGTTTCTTGGCAATAGAGTAATGGTAGCTTCTGTGTGACCCTGTCACATTGATGGTTGCAAATTTTTTCCAATATATGTAGAGTACACTAAAGCATATTACTACATGGATATTATATATGGTAGTATTTTTGTCTAATGGCTCAAATGTTTTTGCCACCTACTATAGATACTGTATTTGTTGTGACTTTATGCTGGGTAGTAAGAAACTTGTTACTTTCTTTGAAACAGTTTTTTGGTTCATGTGTAGAATGTTTAAAATTAAGGACATTTGAAACCACAAAATTAATAAATTTATATTTCTTCGAAACATTACCCAATTTGTACATGTTGTATGTAATGACAATTCCTGGAATAAAAAAGTTTAAACTTCATATATTTACTGCAGACATATTATAAATTACCAAAAACTATTTAATTTTCAAGCCCCGGAAGAAATTAATGTTAAATTATCTGTGTTTTCAAAATATTTTTATATATCATGGAATTTATATATATTTTTATAACAACTTCTGACATAATACATTCAAAATTACGGTATGGGGTCACGAATTTACTCTGTGGAGTATAGGTTAGCATGGCGGATTGTTAACTCAATGTTCTTAGGTTCAAATCACGCACCCGGTAAGCAAAATATTTTCATATAATATAATATTTTTTTGAAAAGCAAATTAATTGGATATACGTAAAGAGGAAATATTACTTACAGAACCTTTTTAATCGAAAAAATTAATCTTTCTCGCATGGTCACACTACTTGTTATCTGGACATCATGCCGCACAGACGCAGCATCAATGCGACATCAAGCCGCCGAAGACCTAGTAACGTAGTGACAGCCAGCTGTCGGAGGCCCGGAATCATGGTGACATCCAGCCATCGCAGGCCCGTCATAGTGGCTATATCCAGCTGTCGCAGGCCCCGGCATTGTGGGAACATCCACCTTTCGCAGGCCCGACATTGCCAGAATATCCACCTGTCGCAGGCCCTGCATCCTGGCGATATCCATATTTCGCAGGCCCGGCATAATGACGATATCCAGCCATCGCAGGCCCGGCATTGTGCCGACATCCAGCCGTGGCACAACCGGCATCGTGATGACATCCAGCTGCCACAAGACCGGCATCGTAGTGACGTCCAGCCGTCACATACCCGGCATCGTGGCGACACTCAGCCATCGCTGTCCCAGCATCGTGGTGACGTCCAGCTGTCGCAGGTCCGCCAACCTATAAGTATACCTTTTGAGTCTTTCGGTTCCAATACAACATATTTTGGACACTTTTGGCAATCAGTTCGCCAACAGTCCATATTTATGTAGGCCTGCTTCCACCATAAGACAGTGGGCTAGCTTTCACTTGCCCGATTCTGGCTCATACCTTTCGTGTTTGCTGGGAGTGCTTCATTAAAGGGAAACACAAAAAGCATATGAGTCGTGCTAGTCTGGTAGATAGGAATCATTACAGATTTTATTCCCTTTTGTTTTGAAAGTGCAGAAATAAATCTGTCTTTTTATTCTCTTTTACCACTCCGTTGTCGGATATCACGTGTCCCTGCGCTCTCCTGATGTCTGCTCAGCCAAATGACAAGTAGATCGGACCTCATCGGTTTATCTCCAACCACCAATCCTCGTGCAGCAATTCCATAACTGCCGCCGGGACATTCGAATTGGGCGGATAACTCTTTAGTCTCCACACAGCCGGTCATGGGGCAAGACCTGTGGTCTTTTGCTGTATGTGTTGGTGGTGATAGGCCTAGGACACGTCAAGGCACAGCTTACTATACTGCTAGGACCACACTTGAGGTGCTGGTGCTATTCAAAGCATCGAAAGCTTTATGCTGGCAGGTAAACTGTTAACTCGTACCACTGGTGCATTCGTTCAGAAGTCAGGTTCTTTAAAATGTGTGTGTATGTGAGCGTCTTTCATATGTGTGCTAATACAACAAAATAATGTTCACATACCTTCTCCAAAACCTAGGATAAGTTCATCGGGTAACCTGCACCGGTTACGTGTCGTGGCATCTTAAATCACATGTAGCGAAGTTTAGTTAACACAAAATGTCTAACAATGGCACATCACATCACTGCCCCTAAAACCTCACGATGTGCTGCCATGACTGACTTGAGTTAGTTTATACTTTGTATTAGGCAACTTGTACAATGAAAAGTACAACAATCATATCATCTTGACGAACTATACTTCCCGTAAAATCATGTGGGAAAAACAACGTAGGCACTTATTGTGACATCTTACAAACAATGACATAAAACAAACGAACCACTCAAACCTTCACTGATTCTTCAACAATAGAAGAAAATCAAAACTATGTACAAATGCAACAATCACAACATTAAAACTTGGAAATAATAAAGGAGTGCATATGCATAAATCACTTCAACATTAGAGAGTACACAGGAGAGAATAAATATTTAAACAATAATATCGAGACAAAACATAGGAATACTAATGATTACCAATGAGGATTTCATTAGAACCATGGTGGTTAAAAAATCTTTTTATAGCATTTAGGTGATTTAGCAAAGAGCGTGTTGCTTTACGTAAAAAGATTGGGAACAATTTGTTTTATGTTTTTCAGATTCCAACCAAGTTTCAATATCCGGGGTGAAAAATGGCAGCCTGAAAATTTCACAGTAAGTACTCTAGTTGAGTGTGAGCAGAGTTATATCAATCGGCGTTAATAGGCAGGGCTTAGTTCGGCATGCACTGGTTAGTACTGGTTAGTCCTCCCCCTTATTGACAGCTGATAATAGCAAGTGCCTCGTACATTCATGTGACCGAGAGTAATAAAAATTCATTTTGCAATCTTCCATGCAGTAGACTAAAGTAGTAGGCAGTATTCAACTTCTGAGGGGCGTTCAATTCAATGGCGTGGAACACATGTTTTCGTACGCTGCATTTTCCTTCACGTCAAAAAACCAGCGGGCTCTCTTGGCTCCAGCACAAATTCACATTACTTTAAACTCGATTCTGCCATTAAAATTCACTTCAAATACTCGACACTCTCTCTTCTCCCAGGTAAACAAAACATGCTACTGTTAACTAACTAGAAAACGTACAGCGCTCGTACTTGCTCTGCAAACCAATTCCTTCGGTCTAGGTGAACTTATACTTCTGTTCGTAGTGGTGCATTGTACTTATTCAGTAATGTCAGGTTATTATGTCCGGTTACCTCTCCAATATTAGGACATTACAACTTGTAACAATCCTCCTTTTCCCTGCCAGTAATGACAAATGGTCTACTGTATAGCAGTAGCAACTTTGCTCTAATGAACTTCCACACCTTACTGATGTTGCTGGCTCTCACTAATGCCAACGTGCAAAATTCAAGTGACTTCAAATATGACTGCTTTGAAAAATTTTTCCTTCTTTCAGCTGTAATGCAAAGCCTTTGCTCCCCCAAACACTATTACCAATATCGTAACATCTTCTCATCCAATTGCATAATCAAATATGTTTCTAGGGGAACTGGTAGGCTAATGGGTTCGAAAACATAGGATCGCTGACCAGTCAAAATTTCCTTATGGGTAAAATTAGCGCACTAGTACACGGTGTTGTTCATGACATACGCAACTAGTGGTAACTTATCTCTTCAGCTTTGTTGACGCTCGTGGCAATAGATCATTAGTATGTTGCCCAGTAAGTTCATCCGCCTTTCCACAGGGATACCTGCGGGTTCCTTACTATGATGGCAGTGGAGACAATATTTAGCTTGTTCATGCTTTCCTGCTACTCCTTGCTAGTAAAGTGCATACCTTGATCACAAAGTACACATTTTGGCTGTCCAATTTCCTACACAACCAACTTAAATTTGGACAAAATGGAATGGGCCCAGAGTCACAACCATGCAGCGTGTAAACTGTGCGACTGCATTACGCAGGCCGAAAGTTCCTTCCTCAAATACATATTGCTGGTTCTGGAATAGAAAACTGGTGTAATGGCAAGGATATTGTCAGCTAAAGGAATGTGCCAATACCCATGGGTCAGATCAATGAGTAGACATGTATTTAATATTTGAACAGAGCCTCAGTAGCTCCACCATTGTCGACTTTCCCTGCTTTTAACTGTGATTTTATTTATGCACTGCCCATTTTAACGAAGCCCTACTGTGCCGTCCTTATTTCTTATGTACTCCATCGAACTGGCGTAAGTAGTAGTATCATATCTCTTAATTTCCCACTTAAGTATGAAGTTTAAGTACTCGTCCGCTTCACTCAAATTATTTGCGGAAATTGGTTACGAATTACTGTGGAAACGTTCGCCTGGAATAATTTGGAAGTCCGCATTGAACAACTTGTTTCTACCAGGCTTCTCGGAAAACATTGGTGCATGTGCTGCTTTCAAATGTTCAAACCTTTCTTCGGGTTTCTGTAGATAGCCTCCATACTGGCTACTGTTTGGTAAATATCCTCAGGCGTGGCTAGTATTGCAGTATTCGCATATTATATTACCAAGCTAATTTCATTCCTCTAAAAACATGCAAATCTATTAGAAAATTTCCAATCGTCTGGTGAAGTAACGTTGTTTAAATTATCTTCTCGGTTGATTACCAGCCCTCCTCCGAAATAGAAACTATTTTTTTAGTCTGTCAAGAACTTGGCTCCAAAAATTAAAGGTTCACTAAGGCCTTTAATAGCTAATGCAGTTATCGTCTTCTCTTTGCCTAGGCCTTCTACTAGAAGAAGTACTAGATGGTTGACAATTTGACTTGACTTTGATGTAGCTCCAACTATACTTAGACTAGGAACAAGATAAGTGGGCAATGCAAAATAACAGTTTGTAATTGGTCGCGCTAAGTCTTCAGAAATAAAGATTATTTATGCTCTACCGCATAACAGTGCTTCCTGGCACTTGTAGGTTACAAATGGTAAGTAAAAGTTCAGGACACAAAGTCTCTGGAAAATTTAGAACTTCGTCCGATGGCTCACATAGCAGAAACTTTGACTCAGGTTCGATTAAAGTGACTATATATAATATCTCTTCTAATAAATCATCGTCTGCGACTAGTTGTACTGCGTTTCCGTACACACCACTTACGATTGGTTTAAACCCCTTTGGAAAAATAAACTGTTCAATGCCAGTCAGCGATCGGGTCTCCACTTTGCTGACCCCTGACATTTTAACCTCCTCTTCTGGTTGTTGTTATAAGGCTGCATTTTGTTATGGGTGGTTCCCCAAGCGTTCCTAGACGAAGTGGGTACAAATGGAGGCATTTGTGGGTCCAAATGTTCCTTGTCACCTCTGCCTTACTGCACAGAAAAACCTGGTTAACTGCGTTGAAACAGACAGGGCAGAGCTTGTATACACTTGAGGTGTTGCGGCGTTCCGCTGGCTCCTCCTTGCGGTGCTGCAACTGAACTCTGTGGAGATCGGTCAATTCCCCCTCTAAGGTTGAACCTCTATGGTTGAACCTCATCCTTGGCGGTTTCATAGAAGTACATAGGCTGCCTTCTTTGGTCGGGGGCAGGATTGTCAGAATATAGAGTCTGACAGCGGTCAGGATTTCCATATATGTCTGGATCGCTACTGTCTTGCTGTCTCTGCAGGTGATCAATTTGATTGTAGGCTAATAAGTCTTCCCAGAATGATGTGATATCGTGAGGATGCCTGACAGTCCAGTGAGTTTGATGTCTTAAAGGCAGCTGATGGTGCACCATCACCACAAATTTTTCGTCTGAAATTGACGGATCAAGTCGAGATTTCTCGTACATTTCTGAAAGTTGCACTTAGAGCGTTTTCCATTTGCCTGGTATGAATATCTCACATTATAGCTGATCTCGCTGGTTACCCTGGACTTTTTACTCCAAAACTAAGCTATGAACATGCCATTTAATTCCGCATAAGTGTGTATATTAGGCATGTTTATCCCCCATCACTTATAAGCAGCATTCAAAAGCCTTTTACTAAGACAACTTAGCACTTCGGAATTCGGCAGTCCGAAAAAGCTAGAATATTCTTCAAAGTCTAAGAAAGTTTACTGGGTTTTCACACATATGACCTTCAAAGTAGGGCACTTGTTCTACCCACAATTTGGAAGGGTGGTGTAGCAATGTACTCACTTGCGCATCTGGTTGTGGGATAACAGCATCAAAAGATGTGTTAGTTAGGCTGGTTGCGTTTGGCATGAGTGCAGGGGCATTAGGTAAAATTGGAATTTTCCTGCACGGTGGGTCATTCAACCGGATTTCGTTTACTGAAGCAGTGACATGCTCAAGATTTTCCTGGAAATTGTTTAGTGTAACATCGACGTGGGTTAGTCTGCCGTCGATGTTAGCTAGATTATCATCTGTTGTGTGTTGATCATCAGTAAAGTGTGCCTTCTCCATCTGATGTAGCTGATCATCGAAATGCCAGCTGAGTCGGTTCAAACAAGACTCGACACTCTCATTAATCCCCACCAGTTTAATCTTTGGCCTTTGAGTTTCCTTTAAGGGTTTGCAGCTCTGACCTTGTTTAGTCAATTTCTCCTTGCAGCTGGGTAGCAATATTACCCTTTTCCTCACGTAGCTCATCTTGTAATTCCGTGATCCGATGTGTTACAGAAATATTGAGCTGCTCCAGTTTAACTTTGAAGCTGTTTATCGCCCTGGTTATTGATAGACTGTAAATCCTTCCTTTGCTCAGCATTTTGCTGTAGCATGCTAGCGTGCAACTCAGCCGTTTACTGCTGGCCCTTTTGTGCCTCCGCTGCCACGTTTGCCTGTAAATGCATAAGTATCTACATCATTGGGGACAGCTGATCACACCCCTTCAGGTAGGTATGTGGAATCTACTTTAAAATATTCTACACTAGAAGCTGCAGTTATCACTTTGGTTCTCGTACCTGATCCTCTGCATTTCCCTCTTCGGTATTATCTGTAGTAGGCAGTGACTCCATATTGATAACCTTGTATTCGTAGGCCTTTAATTAATGGGAGCGGTTTCTCTCAAGTAGTACGGCATACGACATTCTCTACTCATGTGCAAGAGTTACTGACTCGAATATCTAAACGGTCTTCCTTAATCGAGCCCCACGTTGGGTGCCAAATGAACGGTGGTTGGAGTTGGTATGAATGTTTGTAAAGTGCACGACTTATGGTTGCCAAATGAAATATATACTAGTTTGATGTCCGCTGGCAACGTACATGCAAATTGTCACACAAATGGGAGGCAAATGTAATAGCTTTGAGGATTGAGTATGCCAATGTGTAAATATAGGCCAATATGCAAATATGTCAATGTACATAATTTCGGGAATATTCAAAACCACACTAATAATCATTTCTTAATGTGTGAGACAGAGTACAGAAGAACACTTTACCCTTGTAGGAAGCCTTACCCTGGTGGTCTTGAAGTTTTGGGCGCTAATATAATGGTGATTTCCCTTAACAAGCATACATTAAAAACACTGACACTAAGGTCCAATAGGAATACTAATCCTCCAATAAAGCTCAAAAACAGACTCTCCATTGATGAAGCTAAATATTCAATAAAATTATTCTTTACTTGTTTCAGTGTATGGTGTTCATAATTAATTCAGTAAAGTAAACAGCAGCATAAGATGATCACCTTTGTCTGTAGCAAAATAATAATCTCTCTAAGTAATCAGGCCGCTGGCAGCTAAAATTCCTAAACAGTGGCAAATGAAAGAGTTCTTTAATTAAATGCTACTCTGATTTAAGCTTGTCACACAACACTAGGTTTCTACTTTTGTCGAGCTGGATAAAAATTATTTTTGTTTGTAGAAACACGAGAAATTTAATATCTGAGGAGGTCCGTGGTAAATAAAAATAAATTCTTATTTAATTTTCATAGTCTAAAACTTCTTAGCTTCACCTGAGGAGCAAAGACTACTATTTAAAAATGTACGGAAAAGATGTACCACATATTTTCAGTTTTCACGCATTAAAAACTCCATAGTCCTCTTATTTTGCGCTCTCGTACAATACAGCTGCTCTAATCCATTTGTTGGGCAACATTTCGAGAGTCGATGCCGTCTTCACACAATTAATTAGACGGGTTACAATCACCAGGTCAGCATCTCTGGCTGCCCTATATGATGCATTAGCGAAACAAGATGGAGACCAGGTCTTTCATAATGATTACATTTCCAACAAATTCTAGTTTCAAATTAGCATAGCTGTATAGGAATTATCATATAAGTATATTCAAAAACCCCTCTGCATTAATGACGTCACGCGTCGCTGCCAGCTTAGGTGAACTATAATTATTACAAATACGTTACAAAACAATGCGAATTATAATATTTAATTTGCTATGTATGAACAAAATAAATAAAAGATAATAATAAAAATACAGATCAAAATGTATTAACATCTCATAAAATATTTATTATATTAAACGTTATAATAATAGCATGTTATTAAAAAAATTTAATTATGGACGATTAGTTTATGCCAACATGGATGTCAATGCAAATGTGAGACGTCACAGTATATTATGAAACCTCGAAGCATGAGCAGAAACTGAAACTGAGCAGAATGCATGTGCTTGACGCATAAGTTTGACAGTTTTTAGGAGGTATCAGATTTACGAATTTGTGTGGTGATCGGTGTTAAGATATTTCTTGTTACAACTTTCTTGACTGTTACAGAATTTGACTCCTTATCTCTAAAGAAAGCTCTAGTCGAATGTGTGCAGAAAAACTGCGATCGCCGACTGGCCGGTCCTGATACCCCAACACCACGCATGGAATTGCGTTTTTTCGAACTGGTGAAATGTGTGCACGTGTATGTATATGTGTGAGCTTGTGCCTGTGCGTGGAGATTGTTGGATTTTTTTAGTGTTGCGGCGGGGGGGGGGGGGGGGGGGGGGAGGAATTCCCCGATAAAACTCCGTTTTTTTTCCCGCCACATTTTCGTCCGCAAACGACTTACAAATTTGAGAGACAAATCCTCTAAACTGCTGCTTTAGCTACGTGATTTTGGAAGAAGGGGAGAGAGAAAGATTGAAGGCGACCTCTCCATTGTATGTGGCTGATGAAATTCTTGTAAAGCTGACCTTTGAACATAAATTATGCACACGCCCGTATCTAATGACAACCGTTCATAGGCGTGCAGATGTACATAAATAAATAATTATAAATTATGAGCCGGTTCCCGTATACCATTTCTAGCATAATAAAATGTTTGAGATGTGTTGTGAGTATTCATAGAAGCTATAGGATCTATAGAAAAATAAAAAAGTGGGTGCAAAATGCAGCTAACGTAAAACTAAATAACTAGTAGAAGAGTTTTGAATGTTACCCGAACCAAGCAATACATTTCTAATTTAAGCATAAAGACAGTTATCTCTATTAGAGGATATCGTTCATGACATCTAAAATACAGATGTTGCATCAACGTTTTTAAACTACTGAAAAATTTTCTGAAATACTATATATATAAAATAAATTACGGACACGGAGATTGAAACGGGTCATGTGTTTGATAATCGGATGTAGGTGTTTTGTATGGACTGACCATAGTGAGATATAAGTATCTTAATATTTACGGCCAATTTCATGAAAAAATCTGGAAACACAAATTCAACATGCGAATAATTTACTTCGAAGTACTTTTGGGAACATCAATATATTAAATATATTTAAATAATCTTACGTATTAGAAGAGTAATGTAATCTTTGAAATTAATAATTAATTTATAAGTAAGAGTTGTTTTTTAGCTTACTTTACGGAGAAAAGAAAGGTTTATGTGATCTTTTTACTGACTGTGTGTGTGATTATGTGTGTATGCATGTGTGAGTATCGGAAGGTGTTTGGGAGTGTGTAAATCCCCCCCCCCTTTTTTTCCCTTCCACTCTTCAACTTTGAATTTTCGACCGCCTATATCGAATTTCGCTAAATTTGTGAAACATATAATTCTTAGTAAGAGCACCTGTCTTTTATAGTTTTCGTCCACGTCAGGCACTTACTTTTAATATGGCGGCCATTTTAAAATTTAAGCCGCTATGTCACATATCAGGACTATTCAACCGAATGAAAACTGATGTTGTACGCTGGCAGACAAGTGTGTAAGCATTAAATCTTAAAATGAATATTGTTGTTCGTTCGCCATTTTTTAAAATCGCATTGAAGCGTACATTATGAATGAGACGATATGCAAAAATAATAGCCCATACATTGCTACCAATTTTCTACGTAATGAATTGAGCAGGTGGTATTAATATGCAAATAAGGTACATGTTATGCTGATTAGATGTACATATATGTTGTACTTGCTGGGACCCCCAGTAAACACTTGGCATGTAGGTGTACAGTAAAACAAAACACTGTGCAAAACATCGTGTGTGTAGGTGTAATTAATAAACAAGAAACTAGTAATCTGCATATGATACTATATAAGGCACGGGGAAACAGATCACTGAGAGCTAATAAGGTGACTTACAATGCCGTACCAAGCCGTTCAGTAGAAAGAGCATAACAGCTGCGTAGTGTCTTTCCCATTGATAGCTGCCTTGTCCTGGCCCATTACATATATTATGTTTTCGTGTGAGGTGATTTAAAATTTGCGTATAAAGAGGAACACTTAACTACGGTCTTAACACAACCTGGCGGGCAACTATAGCGCGTTACACTGCAAGCTGTAGAGCAGCAGACACCTTTGCTACTTACAAACTCTCCTTTTAACTTAGCCGTTGAGAATACTATTTATAAGCAAACTGGAACCCACACTTATAAACTGTTCACTTTCAGACAAGAAAAATTATTAACAGGTTCAAGAGTAGTGAGGTGAAGCATTTCACTTTTGAAAAAATCCGACACATCACGTCTAGTTTCAGAATTTTATCTTTAAATGAGAATTTTGTTTTCAGTATCAACTTGAAGATTGCCGAGGGAAAAAAATCAAATTTTTAAAAATCCTTGATGACAAGAGCGAAAGAAATTTAAGTTCAATCAAATATCATTAGGTTGTGGAAGTTCGTAAGTGCGTTTACGCCCAAAAACTAAGTGTGAGGAAAATTTAAAATGCCTCGAGCTTGCCCCTCAAACGAAATAAAACTTCCAAAACGTACAATGATTCTGAAAAAAATTATAATATTGCTTAATACTCTCAATTACACTCAGTGAAAGCAGTAAACTCTGTCTCAAGTTAGCCATGGTAAACTGATGCTGGGATACGTGTTCATAAGACCAAACAAAATGGTGTCGGTCTTGAACTTCCAGATCAAATTAAACTCAGTTTGAATAACGTGTCCTGTGATACTTAAGTATAGAAACAAATTCAGACTTATTTGTGAAATTGTGACATTCTTGTAGAACTGTGCTTTATTTTATCAGGAACTGGCAGAGTATCGTTTCTGATACCAGCTAACACCTGAATAGCTACACGCGGAGGGGGATTATTGACGGTATTTTATTCCTCGCAGCTTTCATTAAAACACCAAATCAATTCAGAGGATGTACCGGACTCCCTAATAGCTAAATAAAATCCTACGTTGCACGCACTTAGGTGAGCGGCCTACAGCAGTTCTGACTTGCTCGTGAGTTAAAGGCAAAGTGTACGGTAGCATACAATGCAAGCCTACCTTAACGCAGGATTCGACCCTGAAAGTCAATCAGAATGTTGCAAATTTAAACCTCCTTGAACGTATCACTCCAACGCCACTAAAAACATAAATTCAAAGAATACGTGGTCTCGAAACGGCGATACAAAAATTATAAATCCTGACACTTATATAAAATAAGACCGAAAAAAATATTAAAATCAATATAAATAATATATACTCAAACCAACTAGCTAAACTAACTCATTTTAACACTCATATTTGACATCGTACAAACTATTAATATAGAATACCTTCAGTTGAATGTTAATAATGTGAAAATCATAAAAATTCACATCAATAAATTATTATGTGAAAAAAAAAAAAAAATGCATTAATTAATTAGGTACCTATTCAAAATAATGTGTATTAATTGTGTTTTTCAGACTGCACCGTCAATTTTTAAATCTGAGTTTCAAGCATAGTGGAAAAAAAATACTCTATGAAAAATGTAGCACACACTTTATGAATAGTTACTACAAAGGCACATTTAAACCTGTGTAGTTTTCAATGGGAATTGTATTTTTAGTTCCCCTCCTCTCAGGTAATAATTCAACCCTTTATTCAGAAAGCTTGAAAACGTAAATGTTAACACAATGTATTAAAAGAAAAACATTCATTGTTGAGTTACATGAATTATTCAGTACATATCATTGGGATCGTCACTGGTAGAAACTTTGCCATCCAGTCAGTTTTTCTCCAGCTCATCCGACATGTCACGTGACCAATGCTTCAGCAACGTGTAGTTTGCAGCACTTCCCCGACGTTCTTCGTCAGCGCTCGGCACAGTTCAAGTGTCTGTCGCGCCAATAAATGCAGAAACAGTCCTCAGTCCTCGGAGCGGTGTCGGTCAACACAAACGTGTTGCGGTTTCTTGGCAATCAGCAGAAGTGCACGCAGCGTTATTTGAAGTGTGCAGCAAAACCAAAACTGCACACAAACTTCAAACATTGCACTGAAAGAGGAATATGCATGGCACTGCTAAAGTTTGCTGTTTTGCCTCGTCCGAACGCTGAAGGTATGACACATCTCGACCTGCTTGCGTGTGCATGTAATGCGACTTATTACACGTATAATGCGATATCTGCTGCTCAAACTCGCGTAGTATTCATACGAGGCGCGGCACCGTATAACTAGTGCTGGCGTCCAAATACTCACACGCACACCACTGACACAACAAACTATGTCTCAAGTTCAGCGTCACTTCAAAAATCCACACTTAGAACAATGTAAAATAACTTGAATGGACCACTACAAAAATGATGCTTAACTTAGGCAATCAAATAGGCAGCATATAGAAAACACATATCAATGCAATGGAACAATACACGAAGAAGAGCTAAGTACAATCAACAAATTACTTTCCTGTCTAAAATCTAAAGGCACTCTTGTTGAAAGTAAACACCTTATGTTGCTGAACTCTGGAGAAACACAGAACTAACTATTGCATACAAATTAACACTCTAAAACAATCTTTAACACTATAAATTCAAGTGACAGCTTCTCAAGGATATCAACATAATCAACGCCAAATCACATAATACTCAATAATAACAAATTAACGCACTGCCAGACTACATTAATTGAGAAGACTTTAATAACCAAATTGGGCATAAACAAGAAGAGTTGTATAAACCATGGTACGTACACATTTTGCTAGGGTGTATAAGTGCTTTTATGTAAAGAGCTCTGTTCTTTGTGTTATATAAAAGTCTCCGGACTCTTCTTTTCTCTGTTATAGGCGATCAATTCGAGCTTCGAACCAGTAAACGGTGAGTGAGTGACTATTAAAGTGGAGGTGGGGTTGGCTATCTGTGTTATAGGCAGGCTCAGCTCATGTCACTTATATATATATATATATATATATATATATATATATATATATATATATATATATACATGTGCTCAGGTTGTTAGGCAAATTATTTAGCTCTTGTGTCGCACACTCAACTTCTCTCTGCAACTTCGTACGTGGATATTATTGGCAGCAGAAGTACTTCCATTCATTCAGATCGATGACACAGACCACCTTTAACAACTCGGTGAGCGACGTGAATAAAAGCAGCTTGGGATGTAAACACATTAATTTCAGGCGTGGCAATTATAGGTGCCATTGAAATCTCGGGTTGCACTCGTAAAACTGCTTTACGCAAAATACTTATCTTACCATGCGAACATATAAAATAAGTTATGCTACAGCATTCCGGCATTCTTCAAAGTTTTTCTACCTTCATCTGTTAGTCGTATCTTGTTTCAACTTACAGCAAACTTTCACTCCACATATGTGAAGTATACGCGAAGTTCTGCCAGGTTAATCCTCACGATTACTTGAATCGTAGTCGGCAAAACCAACTCATAATAATTTCTCCCGCATGTGTTTGTAAAGTCCATTTAACACATGCATTAATTATACTGCCATGTGATCCCAATGGTTACTCATATTAACAGCACACAAAAGCACTAATTTTCCGGGTTTCAACCCGCTTTACCTTACATTTATTGGTGTGTTTACTTCTGCACTCGGCGAGAACAAATGCAATCTTCTCCACAAAATTAAATTAATTTTTCGTAGGTCTTCGGCGTACATCTCTGTTGAATGTGATATCCTTGGCGGCGATGGTAACTGTGCGTCGTCAAATACTGACCTGTAAACACAGCCTACTATAACGACATGAAAACCTGTCAAATAATCGCTAAGACTTGTGAAAATGTGGAAAAATTTACATTTTCTTTTTCACCACAGAAAGTGATTTCTGTTCGTGACGTTTTTTCCTTTACTGTACCGAAATATTAGCAAAATTTCGCTTCCATTTTCTCCGCACAGAACAGTGAATTTGTGGTGAGCTGTGTGATAACAGCAACATAATTTAAGTTTTTTTTCTCCTGTGCCACACGAAGCGATCGTTACTTGGATAATTTTTTCTTTTCCCTTTGTCTGTACAGCTGTTAGATACTTAACACTGCCTCTCTTCTTCTCTTCTTCCTCCCTCGTCTTCTCCTTCAGCTCTTTGAGTTGGCTAGTCAGCTAGCTCGGTTCCTCAAACTGTTTGTTTACGAAGCTGGTAGCAGTGTAGGATTTTTCCTTGGTGGGCTCAATTACGGTGTTTGGCCCTGAAACTGCAGCAAATTCAGATATAGGAGTTTTTTTTCTTCAGTTTTGCAATAAAGTTTTCCTTTTGCACTTGCTTCGCGAACCCTTGCAGTTTCTTCTCCTTGAAGAATACCAGGCCCATGTTTTGCATTCGAATGGCTACCAATTCAGATGTGGGAAATTTGGTATTCTTGGCTTCGTCTTTTGATACGCGGGCGCTTCTTCCACGTTTTTATACGCCTTTGTGCTCAAAAATGTTTTGCAGTTCAGACTCGTTGGGGGATATAGAAACTGACTAAAATGACCCCATGCTCTCTCGCCTCGCCAACCTAACATTTAATACAATTTGAGCCATATTACTTCTATTCTCTTGTATCAGCGCAATAAACTGCTGCACTATGGTGGACGAAACTGCTTCAGTTGCAGTAGTCCCTGTGTTTGGAGGTGGGACAGGCGTTACTGAGATGTTAGTAGTGTATTGGAAGTGTCTAGTGTGTCAGTGACCAAACTACCTGTAGCAGCCATCTGTGTTAGTATGGTTCCCTACAATGCTACTATGTATTCCAAAATCCTGTATTTTAAGCGTGGTGGTTCTTAAGTTATGCAGAGTTTGTGTGCTTCTGCTCCTAATTTACCCTTACTTATGTGACCGTTATTCCAATATCCTCGAGTCACCTCGTTGGTGGGCTAAACAACTATGAAGCGTAGGTCGCGAATGAGAGGATATTCAAATATAATGGCCCATACGTTGGTGCCAATTTTCTACATAATGAATTGTGCTGGCGTATCAATATGCAAATAAGGTATATTTTATGCTGATTAGATGCACGTATATGATGTACCTACTGGGCATGTAGGTGTAAAGTTAAACAAAACACTGTGCAAAACATCGTGCGTGTGGGTGTAAAAGCTCAACAAGAACATGTTAATCTGCCTATGACACATTGTTAGGCACGGGTAAACTGATCACCTAGATCACCGTACCAAGTATTTCAGTAGAAATAGCACAAGAGCTGCGCAGTGTCTTTCCCATTAACAGCTGTCTTGTCCTTGCTCATTACTTTTACTGTGATTTCGTGTGAGGTGATTTAAAATCTGTGTTTAAGGAAGGAAACTTAATAACGTTCTTAATATTACTTGCTGTGCAACTATAACCCGGCACCCTGCAGGCTTTTAAGCAGCAGACACATTTTCTACTTACAAGCTCTCTGTAGAACTCAGCCATTGTGCATACTATTTGCATGAGAGCAGGAAAAACATATATAAATTAATAATTTTCAGACAAGAAAAATTATCAACATACTAGAGAGGAGTGGGGTGAAACATCTCACTATTGAAAGAAAAGGACACACTACGGCTAGATTCAGCTTTTGATGTTTACTGAGAAATTTATTTTCAGTTTCAACTGTAAAATGCTGTTGGAAAATGTATTTAAAAAAATTCTTGATGACAATAGCAAACGAAATTTATGAAATTTAATCTAATTTAGATATGTAGTGGCTGTTCGTATGTGCATCTACGCCCAAAAAATTAGTGTCAGGAATATTAAAAATGTCTTGTACATGCTACTTAAATAAAAGAATAAAGTACAGATATTACACTGTTTCAGAAAATAATTAAGTTCTTGCATAATCATTTACACTTACACTCAGTGGAAAACACGAACTCTGTGGTAAGTTTGTCATGGTATTCTGATACTGGGATACGTGTTTATATGGCAAAATAAAATGGTGTCGTTATTGACCTTCCAGAACAAATGGAATATAGACGACATTACATGTCCTGTACTACCTCAGTGTAGCAACACAACTCAGTCATATATAGGCAATTCTGACGTTCTTGTATTGTATGAGAAACTGGCATAATGTAGGTCTCTCCTGGAGCAGGAACATAAGCATAAAACTGCCGTCTTTAATACGTAAGCGTACAATTTACGAACCAACGGTCGTTACTAATACCTGCTAACTCCCGAATAGCTCACTCGTGGAGGGGTCTTACAGTCAGTCTTAAATTCCTCGCGGCTTCCATTAAAACACAAAATCAATTCAGGGTAGCTACCTGTCTCCCTAATAGCTAATTAATATACTACGCTGCAACCACTCGGGTGAGTGACCTACATCAGTTCTGACTTGATTGTGAGTTGAAGGCAATGTGTACGCTAGCGTACAATGCCAGTCTAGCTAAACGCAGGGCTCGACCCTGCCTGCCAATCGGAAGGCTGCGAATTTAAACCTACTTGAACATACCACTCCAACGACACAAAACCCTAAATCCACAGAATACGTGGTCTCGAAACGGCGATACAAAAATTAAAACACCTGAAACATATAATAAATGAGACCGAAAAACTAAAAATTAAAATAAATATAAATACATACATAAAGACATAAGATAAACTTACTCATTTAAACGTTCAAAAATGCCATCGTAAAATATTATTATAAAAATAACTTTGAGATTAATAATAAAAACCTAAATATCATAAAAATTTACATAAATAAAATATAACGTGTGAGAAAAATACGAAATCCATAAATTGATTAGGTTTACAGATGAAAGAGTAATTTTTGTGTGTTACAGTACCAAATTAAAAAAATAAATATTTTACATCATGTATCGAAAACTATTTAACAGATTGTCACCCAGTTTGGCGTGTAAGAAAAATTATGATAAGCCATGTAAACGTAACTGATTTGACTTGATTAGTTAACTTATTTTCAAAATGGTACCATACAAATATTTTATATTTATTTAGTATATCTGCCATACAATTTACTCATTTTCACCAAATTTTGTCAACTGAAACTGTCATATGTACCGGAAAAATATACACTTGTTTCGCCTATTTTAGAAAATATCACCATATGAATAAATAATATTACTATGTTATAAGTCATCAATAAATAACAGAAACCTACCAAATTTTACAAACAAGTAGTATTGATGCAAGTGATGTTAGTTGGTATTGTTACGTGCTGCAGCTGGCGCCGACTAAATTGCCCCGCGCCATAATCTGAGACCTACCTCGCCCTCCCCTCTTCATGGAACGATGCGCTCGTGGCATCCTTAAATCCCCCTTCTGGGAATCCCGTGAATGCCGATAGTGGCGAGACTTGATGGCGTCACAGACCTCCTCTCGCCTGCTAGAGTTTCCGATATGTTTAGTGACGATGCAAAATGTTCTGGTGAGACTGGCTGGCGCCTCAGCCCTCCGCGACGCATCACGCGAGTTGAGGGAAGATTCTAGGTGGTGGCCTAAGACCTATATATATACTGCCGCAACCCAGCGTCTTTAATGTAGGCCGCCTGACAGAGTGTGCGCGAGCGAAGTCAGGTTTGGACGAAGACTGGAGATTGCGGGACGACGGCTAGTTCACGGCGAGTTCATGGCGAATAGACGGGAGGGTGTGAAACCGACGAGTGAAACCTAATGTGCGTGAGGGAGTTTAGAGGACTCAAGAATATTGCGACTTGCGGGACATGGACTCAACTGAGGTGATACTGAATGGAAGTGTAATACTGAGTTTATTGTAATTATTCGAACTGTCAAATATGGACTCATAACTTATGAAACAGTTGAATAGGTTGATACACTGTCTAATGAAACTGATCTTTGATTATTTCATCTCATTGATGTCTTTGTGGTAGTTATAAATTTTATTAATGGTTGTCAATTGTGAACAGTAAGTGATTTCAATATATTGTGATAATTTGAGATAAGAGAGTTTTGCTCATTTAAAAAAAAATAAGGAAACTATAATTAATTATTTTAATTGATTAAAACCTCCATCCCTTAACGAACTTGATAGAGCCCACTAAATTTCTAGAGAGAGAAATCGTAGCTTTGGTGTCAGAAGTGGGATGGAGGCATTTCGTAAAATAAAATAATAGAATAATAATTGATTAGTATTGGTAAATTTCGCAATATTTGAGCAATAGGTCGAGGAATCATTTTGAAATTTTTGAATGTTAACTACGAAAATGTGGGCAGACATGAAGCCCTCCGCTCTTTATTCGAAAGTGTAAGTGGCCAGATAAATATCAAAATAGATACTGTAAATAATCACATTAGTAGTGTTAGGGAATCTGTTCATTGCGTAAATAAAAATGTAAATAGTAAAAGAGATTGTGTAAGTGAATCTGTTATAAGTGATAGTGCATCTGTAAATAGCCAAATTAATAGTGTTAGTGAACTAGTAAATATGAAAGTATACAGTGTAAACGAAAATGTAGATAGAAAAATTAACAGTGTGAATGAGAATATGGACAGAAAAATTGAAGGTGAGAGCGAGTTGGTGAACAATAAAATAGACTGTGTAGACAAGAAGATCGACAGTGCTAGAAAGAGAATGGACAGTGTGAATAATAGGATGAAAAGTGTGCATGATAGGATGCACAGTGTTGAACAAGAAATGAAAAAGGAAGTGGGCGCCCTCAAAAAGGAATGGTAAGAGTTCTTGCAGCAGTAGGGGAGACGACATACAGGTCCAGAAGAGAAGCCGAGATTCGTGGCCACCGAGACGACGAGTACTGGCAGCGAGAAGAAGGTAGAGGTTGCCGCCAGTACAGCTATAGCAGGGGAGGCGTAACATTTTTGCAGTTTGGGAACGCCTCAGCAAGGGGTGGGTAAAGGTGTCACAATTAAACTCGCCCCTTACGATGGGCAGACACCTTGGCGCAAATACCGGCACCAATAAGAGATCGTGGCCACCCTGAAAGGCTGGACTGAAGAGCAGCGGGCGGACTATCTGGCGGCTTCACTGAGGGGACCAGCATTGAGCATACTACAGTCGCTGCCAGAACTACATAGTCTGAATACTCCACATAAGTGTCGGCATTTGGAGCTGTGATTCGGCGTCCGGTAACTGCGACACGACCACCATACCCAACTGTGAAGCCGCATCCAGCGACCCGGCGAGCCACTGCATAAGCTGTGGCAGAACATCATAAGGCTGTCGCACCTGTCTCTGGAGGGATGCTTGGAAGAGGCACGAGATGTCATCGCCATCGACTTCTTCGTCGATGCTATCGTTGACATCGACGTGCGGCAAGCTGAAGGGTTAGCTGCGCCTCACACCATGCAGGATGCCTTGGCCCGAGCACTGGACGTGGAATCAGCACAGCAGTCATCAGTGCCCCGACGTCCAGTGTGGCAGTGATGCTTGATGGAGGGGAGGACGACAGCATTAAGGGGATGTTGAAGGACTTGCAGACGACCATGAGGAACATTGACTACAGGGTGCGCACTACGGAGACTCGCCATCCCCCACCCAAACGGCCAGAATTTTGGACGTGTGGACAGCTGGGGCATCTGAGTGCCAACTGTCATCATCATCAGCAGCAGCAGCAGCAGAAGCAGTAGTAGTAACAGCCAGGCAGCAGGCGCCAAGGGGTAGGTGAGAATACAGTCTTCGTGAAACTTGTAAACACCGGTCTTGAGGAACTAAGATCAGTGATTGCTGGAGGGAAGGCCCCAATGCTTTTGCAGGTGCGTTCAATGAAACAACACGTCAATGCCATATTGGTGGCGGAGATCCTAGATGATGTTTCATGTCCGATGGTCGTTGACACAGGAGCGACTCTAACAGTGGTAAGACCCGACATACTTAGGCCTTCCCACCAGCGATCATCCACTAAGAATATGTATTACTGCTATTTAACAACAGTAATGGGCGAGACCACACTAGCGAAAGGCAAGAGAAGGGTACTCTCAGAGCTCGGTAACCTTGACATAGAGCATGATATATACATAACAGAAATAGAGGACGAATGCATTTTGGGTCTTGATGTTTTATGCAAGCTGGGATGCTCTATTCATACTCGACTGGGGGTGTTACGTATAGATAATACCGAGTTGTTAGTGTCAACACGACGAGATTTATCTTCGCCAATGAGATGTCCAGTAGAGTGCAATCAGTCATCTGTACTCCCTCCTGATAGCGAAGTTGTTATTACAGGCAGATGCCAGGGGAAATTTTTCATGCGATTGGGCATAATCGAACCAGCCCAGGAAGGTGGTATTTTACCCGATGGTGTCATTGTAGCCAGGACATCTTTCCTTCAAAATCAGACAGTTTGACTTTTAGGATGATTAATTTGTCTGACCGTGCTATCCGCCTTGAAGAGGGGGCCACACTAGGGTTTTGCAAGCAGGTCTCACACTTCCAAATGTTCCAGAAGCTTCACTGTCACAACCTACTGAATGTCCTCTTCCAGATGCTCTGGGGGAACTGCTGACAAGAACAAAAGAAAACCTCAACTGGCGACAGGAGAGGGCAGTTTCAGAATTGTTACAGAGAAATAGGGGTGCTTTATTCTGCGAATCAGATGACCATGACAGAACTAATGTTGCATGTCACCACATCGACACAAGGGATGCCAGACCCATAAAGCAGCCATCAAGGCGACTACTGCTAACTTCATATGAGGTCGTTGACGGTATTCTGAAAGAGATGAGTGATCTAGTAATGATAGAGTCATCAGTCAGTCCATGGTCTTCTCCCATTGTGCTTGTTAAAAATAAATATGGATCTATTAGATTTTGTGTTGATTACCGCCAACTTAATAATGCGACAAAGAAAGATTCTTACCCACTACCTAGGATAGACGACAACCTGAATAGCCTAGCAGGTTCACAGTAGTTTTCTGTTCCAGACACGAAGAGCGGGTATTGGCTGTGCGAGGTGGCCTGGGAAGACAAGGAAATGACTGCCTTCTGTGTCCAAGGGAAAGGAACCTGGCAATTCAAGTTTATGGCCTTTGGGCTATGCAATTACCCTGCCCCCTTTTAACGACTAATGGAGAAAGTTCTGCTCTTAGATATTTGTCAGGTGTACCTAGACGACATTGAGCTCACAGGAAAAACTTTTGAAGATCATCTGGCATGCTTAGATTCTGTGTTTCAGAAAGTGACTGGCAATCTAAAATTGGTTCCCAAGAAATGTTACCTTTTCTAAAAGAAAATTAATTTCTTCGCCCATGTTGTAACAGCCCATGAGACTGAAATAGACCCGGTGAAGACCAGAGCAATAAGAGACTGGCCTCTACCAAAGGATAAAACAGAAATTCGAAGTTTTCTGGGCTAATGTGCTTACTACCATCGATGTGTGCATGGATTCGCCACTATCGCTAAACCTTTGCATGAATTGACTGAGGCAAAAAAAAAACAATTGTTAGACTCAAGACTACAAAATTGCTTTAAATAGACTAAATGAAATTCTGATATATTCCACAGTACTGGGCTTACCGAGTAGAGAGGGTGAATTTATTCTGAATACTGATGCTAGTGGTGCTGGAATCGGGGCTGTGTTATCTCAGATAGAGGATGGAAAAGTGCTGCCATTGGAATACTTCTTTAAGGTGCTACACAAGCCCGAGAGGAACTACTGTGTGACATACAGGGAGATTTTGGCAGTAGTGAAGGCAATTGCACATTTTCATCCATATCTTTATGGCAGACACTTCATCCTAAGAACTGATAATGTTTAATTACACTGGCTACTAAATTTCAAAAACCCCGAAGGTCAAATAGCATGGTGGATACAGCACCTGCAAGAATATGACTTTGAAATACACCACAGGTCTGGACGCCTTCACAGCAATGTAGATGTACTCTCTAGGAGACCATGCGAACAATTATGTCGTCATTGTGAACGCCAGGAGGAGAAGGCTGGTGTATCGTGAAAAGCAAGGAGGACACGAATTAATTCAAGACCCTATATCTGGTGATGGATCATTTACCTGGGCTGAAAAGCAGATAAGAAATGATCCGCGAAGTCCTACACTGAAGTGGAAGGAAACCGGTCGTCGACCAAGATGGGAGGAGATATCTAGCCTAGGTGTGACAGTTAAGGCATACTGGGCACAGTGGAGTTCCCCTGTTATAAATAATGGCGTGTTTAAAGGAATTGGTAAAGTAACAATGGGAGACAGAGTCATTTACAATTTGTGCTCCCAGAGTGCCGAATCCCATAAATGCTAAGAGAACTGCACAACACAGCAGCAGGTGGTCACTTCGGTGTAAATAAAATACTTGACACAGTCCGAATGAGATTATATTGTCTACATTGTCGGCAGAATGTTGAGAAGTCTGTGTGATGCATGTAGTGCAAGAAAGGGTCCGTGGGTTAAGGGATGCGATTACCTTCAGAAGTACAATGTTGGCACCCCATTCGAGAGGATAGCAGTTGACGTTCTCTGACCCTTACCAATCACTGAGAGAGGAAATAGATACCTTCTGGTAGCACGAAACAAAGTGGCCCGAGGTCATACTGGTGCCAAACCAAGAAGCAGGCACAGTAGCTGATGTTCTTGTCGAGCATGTTTTCTCCAGGTTTGGAGTGCCACTGAAGCATCATTCGGACCAAGGACGAAATTTTGAAGCAACTGTTTTCCAAGAAGTAACGAAGATTTTAGGAATATAAAAAACCCGAACCACAGCATTACACCCGCAGTCGGATGGAATGGTTGAGATGCTAAATGATACCTTGGAACAATATCTCACTATCTTCGTAGAAGACAATCAGAGGGATTGGGACACTAAGGTATCCTTATTTCTCCTCGCATATCGCTCGGCAGTCCACGAGTCACAAGGGTAACACCTTCAAGGATGCTGTTTGGGAGAGAGCTCTGTCTACCTGGTGACATGTTGTTCGGATATTCAGTGCAGAAAGAAGCAACGCCTCCATAATATGCTATTAAGTAACGTCAGAAGTTAACCGAAATTCATGAGTTTGCCTGGAGGCACCTTAAAATTGACAGTGACAAAATGAAAACACTATATGACAGAAGAAAACCTGAGGATACTTTTCAAAAAGGACAGCTGGTGTGGTTGTAATACACTCAAAGGAAGAAGGGTTATTGCCCGAAGCTACAGAAATCTTGGGATGGCACGAACAGGATCTTGAAGCAGATAAATTATGTGGTCTACACGATTGCCTACAGGGCTCTCGGGCAGAGTCTAAGGTTGTCCATGTCGACTGAATGGCACTGTACTAAGGTCCTGATTCCCTAGAGTCTGTACGGGACAAACAGAATTAAGGAGGGGGCAGAGTTATATCTGTAGCTGGCGGCGACTCAATTGCCCCGCGCCATAATCGGAGACCCACCTCGTCCTCCCCTCTTCCTGGAACAATGCGCTCGCACACTCCTGATTACCTCTTCTTGGAATCCCGTGAATGACGACAGCGGGGAGACTTGCTGACGTCAGAGATCTCCTCTCGCCTGTCAGAGTTTCCGATACGTTTAGCGACGACGCAAGAATGTTCTGGTGAGCCTGACTAGCGCCTCAGCCCTCCGCGACGCATCACGCGAGTTGGGAAAATTCTAGGTGGCAGCCTAAGACCTATATATACTGCCGTAACCCAGCGGCCGGCATTCTTTGATGGAGTCCGTCTGGCACAGTGTGCGCGAACGAAATGAAGTGTGGACGACGACTGGAGATTGCGGGACGACGGCTAGTGAGGGGTTCGTGGCTTCAATGGACGAGAGGGTGTGAAATCGACGAGTGAAGTTTACTGTGTGTGAGGGCGCTTGGAAGATTCAAGAACATTGCGAATGGCGGGACATGGACTGAACTGAGGTGGGACTGAATGGAAGTGTAATACTGATTTTATTTAAGTATTCTTACTGTCAAATATGAATGCATAAATTATAAAATAATTTAATTTATTGGTATACTGTCTATTGGGACTGATCTTTAATTATTTAATCTCATTAATTTCTTTGTCGTAATTAAAATTTTAATAATTGGCGTCAGTTGTGAACAGTACGTTATTTCAATTTATTGTGAGAGTTTGAGTTAAGGGAATTTTGCTGTAGTTATTGTAAATAAAATAAGGAAATTATAATTCATTATTTTATTTGATTAAGACCTACATCCCTTAACGAACTTGGTATAGTCCACTAAATTTATAGAGAGAGGAATTGTAATAAAATGTTTAAGGAACGTCAGACGCTTATTTCATACATGGCTGACAAATAACCATTTTATCTTAGAATGTTGTACCGTTCAAACTACGTAGCCAATCTCATAACATTTTTGTATGCTGGCAGTATACATTGCAATTATCAACTTTAAATTTATTGAATATCTTTTGTGCGTTATTTTGTAAGATATCACCATGCAAATAAAATGAAATATTTGACCAATTGCTGTCCAATTTTTTATTGTAGTACTGAAGCAGATGATGTCAAGTGGTATGTTTTATGCATGTATGTCACTTTTTTTCCCTAAATTCCGAACATACAGTTATTTTAATTTAGAATGACTTATCATCGAAAAATGTTTTTCTTTATCATCTAAACTTTGTATTCCGACAGTAGATTTACAACTATCAACTGTAAATACACACAACAGCATTTGTTAACCATTTGTAAGATAGCTCCATGCGAGTAAATAAAGTTATCTGTTATATTTCGGGAAATAATTCACAGATCCCTTCCAAATTTGACAAACAAATAGTACTGCCGCAGGTGGTGTAAACTGGTATGTTTCATGTTGTTCAGACATTTATTTACCAAATGGCGTCTATAAATGTTTTATCTCAGTATATTTCACTAATGAAACAAATTTAACTTAACTTTGAATAATGGCAGTACCTATTACAACCATCAAATTTGTCTAGGCTGAGATTCAATTCTCTGCCTTTTTGTAAGATAGCCCTACCAAAAAAAAAAAAAAATGATTTTTATCTCGTATCTCGGGAAACCTTCAACCCATTCTTACAACATTTGGCGAAGATATACTGTGGTAGGCCATAATAATAAAAGTATTCTTCAGTAGAACACGCTTTTATTCAGAATGGCAGCTATAAATTTATTTTATGTTGTTGTCGATATCTACGAAACTATGTAATATATTTTAACTTAACTTGGTATGTTGGCAGTATACAATGATCGAAATTGTACTACCTTAATTTTTTGTTCTCCATCTACGAAGACTACCACATGAAAATTATGGAGGTTTCATGCCATGTCTCGAGGACCAATCAACCGATCCCCATCAAGTGTAACCATGGAACATTTGAAAACAATTTGTACCAAATTGTGCACACCATAAATGCTACAGAATGTCATGTTAACTTTCAAGATTTAAAGGGGTCAGAAAACGAAGTTCAAAATGGAAGCTTCATAAATAATTTTGTTGTGACATACATTAAACAATTTAACCAAATATAGCCAAAAATTTTATGCAGACAGTATATATTAGAAGCATCGTATTTAGAGACTCTCCTTTTTTGCAATATAGTAGTACCAAACAATATAGTTAAGAACCAAACAACCAATTTCCATTCAATTATTCACACACGTAGCTCTATAGTAGCACATGTGAACTTACGTGTTATATGTGGCTTAGTCACATTTTCTTTAACGGCCCTGTAATTATTTTATGTTAGTAAACCCTATCATTTGAAACATTAGAGTGATAAAATCCGAAGTTTATGCTGCGAATCTGACCACCGTAATGCAGTTTATTGCACACTAGCTTATTGTATTAGGTTTTCTGGTTTCAAGTCCACGGTTGGGCATGTGTGTATTTGTAATTGTCTCACTACTGTGCATTATTTTCTGATTTTATTTATGATGTTATTGCTTTTAAAAACAAGTCGATTCCTTTCTACCAAGTCTGCTTTTCAGGACTTATTAAAAATTTAATTTCAACCATGTCGAGAAGAGTAGGCTCATTATTTATAGCCCTATCGGTAAATTCTTGTTTAAATTTTTAAATTGATATTTGAGTTTATATGTGTGTAAGTGGCCATATCAGCATAATTCATTCGTATCCAGTACAATAACAAGTGCATTGGTACCACTGTAATGACACATACACTCACCTCAATATTGAAGTCCTTTATATAATATTATTCAAGGTCTGTTCGGATATTCATTAAAGAATCGATCATATTATTTCCTCAGCGATTGGGAATGAGTTTGAAAGTCTACCGTGACTTGGCTAAACTTATCGCTGGGAGTGTAACATGATTGTTATATTAAAATTAGTTTTATAGTGTTTTCATCACTGACCGAATTTTTTTGTCTTCCTTTCTGGCTCGAAGTTGCTATAAATTTTTTACTTGGGAATCTTCTTGTGACATATTTATAGATAATTTCTAATTCTAAGCCCTTTTATGGCCTATGGATGCTGTTAATTTTCCGCAATCTTAGGTTAAATTCACGAGGAAGAAATCCCGAAAAGAAACATTTGTCGACCTAGCTGCCGAGGACAACGTATGAGTAGATCGTATACGACTGATCATGAATGCATTCCAGTTGAATAAGTTTACTTTGCTTATTGGAGTAGTTCAACTGAAATTGCTGTTTGTGTACGCACTGCACCAACTTCGCTTGCTGACGTGCCATTCATTAAATATACTTCCATATTGTTTGCAGCAAGAGGACATAAAATAACACATACGAATAATTTAATTAACTCTTGTATTCTGGACACGGCTGATGTAATTAATGTGTTCATGCTATCTATTTTTGTGGAATATTACATTAAAATTGACTTCAAAGCTTTTCATGGAGTATCTACTCAAGGGTTTTGGTATTAATCATTTTCTCCTTTGGCTAGCCGTGGATGGGTCAATTTTAATTTGAACCAGTTATTTACTACAAATTTGGTACTAGTTTGTTATAAACAGAAATGCACAACAGGTTTGAACTATTCATCAAATGCTCGTTAGATCACTCACAGACATGATATTTTATTTCTACATTGAGATATTACAATTTCCCACTAAAATACAATCACAACAGTTGTATGTAGATAGTGCGTGGCTTGAATCTATGGGGAATCTCAGTCCGTTAGTTGAAACAGCAGCAGACTGCGTTATCGTCAGTGTGCCGATGAGCGTGTGCATCAGTGAATTTGCGACTTCATCATGCATGTGTAAACTCTGTCTGTGCGCTAGTTCGATCAAAGTGCTGGGGCGTTGAAACTCGTGTGCTATCCGCCGAGTTGTAGTCCCATTACCGCCGGGTTAACGGTCCATGTACCACTGGATATCACTTCAAACAGGACCAGTCCTACTAGTGGATCTCCTGCTACAACGCTCTCTGTATTGTGCCCTCAACCGAGTACCTGTAGTGTCAAAGTACTGTAAAAACTATTGCTACTCCATTAATATTTAACCTATTCCACCAGTTACGTCATGTCCTTCAACCACCTTAATTATCACTATTCTCATTATCGTCCGAAAGCCATCACGTGGTTGCATTTGTTTTAATAAAAGTGTGTTTCTATGATTAACACCATTATATTTTTTAAGTTAATCTATGTTTCTAAGAATGTTTAGTAAAGCTCTGAGTGTAGAAGGAATGAGTTTATTAAATCATATACTGGAAAAGTATATTCGTGACAGTAAAACCTTTTTTATTGCCCACAAAATAGTGTTTTGATGAATGAAAGAACGGTAAAAATTGTTTTACGATAATTACACAAAAATCATCAGTATTAAAGAATAACAGCGCCTAATAGTTGCTTGAATTATTATTCACTACAAGATTGATTAAAATAAAATTAGTATATACTGTTTTTATTAGCCATATCATACAGCTAATGCATGTCACTAAAAAAAAGGGAAAATTTTTTATCTTTCAACAAAATGTTTTTCACAACTTGTTGCTAAAGTGTATTTGTAGGACTGAAATGTATTTGCACAACTGCAATACCATATTATTTATATTTAAGAAACATATGTTTACAACATTATAAATAAAACGACTGGTATGTCACCTTACAATGTTAAGAAATAAGAATAAAATTCTTGTTATAGTTCTTTTCATAAATTCTGATTACCAATTACTACAGACGTGAAAAAAACATCCATTCTGTATTATAATAATAACAAAACATTTTCAGGCACCGAGACTCGATCAGCAACAAGTGTGTTAAAATGTAAATCATTTTACCACAGTCGAAAGATACTAATTGACTTTTAATTCAACACGATTACATAGATAATGATCCATCGGGGCCAAGAGGGCTGGGGCTGGTGGATCGTGGACCGCCCGCTATCTAGGATGCCGGCCTTCCAACTCTGTTATTCCAGTCACGGAGCTGCAATCTAGGATTCCGCCACTTTGGTAGCCAGTACGCCGCCCTCTTGGTAGCCAGTACGATGCCATCTTTCCTGTATGTAATTTTTCATACTCTATCATTCCATGTTAGTTTTTTCATTCTTTACGAAGCCCGAGGATTTTCTCCGAGTGCTCCTAATATCTATCTTTCCATCTCTCGATTTATCTTTCTCTCTTTCCTTTCTCTGTTTCTGTTCTTTTTTTCTTTCTCTCCTCCTCTCTTTTTCCTTGTCACTCTTTCTCTCTTTATCTCATATTCGTTTGGCATATGTTTATACATTACTGGAGGATGCCATCTTCGTTTTCGTTTGTCATTTGTTTCTCACAATTATTCGACTGCCCTTTTTGTTTACATCGGTTGCTGCTAGGGGCGCTGGACAACACCACCTTGTTTTTTTTTTTCGCTTTTCATTTGTTTCCGGCTGCCACTATGGTTTTAGAGTCGACTTCTAGGAGCGCTGGTGTCGCTCTCCTTTGATTAGTCGCGCTCTATTCACTGACATATTTGGTTCTGGAGTTAACCGGTAGGAGTGCTGCTTTGTTTGAAACTCAAAATACCATCTGGAAGAGAGAGAGATCGAACTGTCGAACCTTGGGTTACCAGAATGACCTATTAGACTGCTCGGTTATCGGGACACACGCTGGGACAAGTGTTAAAAGAAGTATATAGCATGTATATGTGGACGAACAAATACCTTGTCGTGGTTATTTTTTGTATTATTTTTAAGTATTTTTATTACAAATTTTATTTACATATAATATGTTTGAGTATCACAGACTGAAGTATTTTATATGCATGTAGAGACTTTGTTAATCACACTGACCTTATCAAGAAATTTACTTTCTGCTCATACTTTGGGCTCTACTGGTCGACCCCAGCCAAATAGTCACTACATTAACCAACCACCCATTATAACCCAAGTGTACCGAGCAAATTGATAGTCCAGATTAACCCGCAACACAAACATTTTTACCATCTGTGAAACTAACATAACTTAACTTACTAAAGCTAAAAAAATCCTAACCTATTTTATCCTACGAAATGCCCGAAAAAAATCAGAAATCCCCTAACATAACCTAGCTTACCTTAACATACCAAAACTAGAAAAAACCAAAATGACCTAACATAACTTCACCTACCATAGTCCAGACAAAACTATACTTATAATAAACACATATATACCCTAAAGTTCTAACAATATTTCGGTCACCTAAGAAAATTTAACATATCCAAATATCAGAAACGCACTTCAAACAGAGTGCAGCCAATCATAACTTCGAGTAACAATCACATTACATTTACAAAGGAACAGTCGGATCAAGAAGAATTATATTTAAAATCCAATATAACCAAATATAAAGTCAGACACCATCAACTCTACACAAGCAACCATACTTCCAACTCCACTCCATATCACAATAAATCTTACCATCCGTCAAAATGACATAATCGACTGTCACCATCCACCATAATATGGCATTACCCAACAATCATGTTGGACCCAGCTGACTTTGACCTTTGACCCATGACCCATTGACCCATCGCTCCATCGTTCTACTACTCCATCGTTCTACCACTCCATCGTTCAATCTCTCAATCGATCCATCACTCCATCGATCCATCGCTCCATCGGTTAATCGCTACTTCGATCCGTCGATACATCGTTCCATTGCTCCACCGATCCATCGATATTTCACAGTCATTCATAATATTTCGCAATATTTAACAATAACTCGCAATATTTCACAATCATTTGCAATATTTTACAATCAACCCCACAATCATTCAATTTTTAACTATCTTTCACAAACTTTCGCGATCAACACTGCAATCTTTCACAATCAGCACCATTATCTCTTGAAATCTTTACACAATCATCAAATGTTTTTATGTAGTCATGTAGTCCTTTTTGTACTTAAATATTCTGTATGTAGATCTAATAGTTAATAGCCACTTGCTCACAGAACCATATTTAAAAATCTGAGGTTTAAAAGGATATGACTCACATAAAAATAAACAATTATTATACAAAACAAATTTTATAATTTGGCCATTTCATTTTCAGGAGAAAACAGTTTATCACATCATCATACGTAGTCCCCCCTTTACTTAAGATTTATAATGATCACACATACCTCTTCCATGTTCGAGTAACTCCCGCCTCTTTGCTTAGCGATCGAAATCCTGAGTCTGTTTACAAGTTCATTCGGGTCTTCAGGAAATACGTAGTCAGTGTTCTCAGCCTCTTCCAACTTCTTCATGTCGCTCGTTGCGGAAATGAGCGAGTGTTCTGGACACCTTTTGCCTTCTCCGCACCACTTATCGAAGAAAATTCATTGGAGGGATGTCAGTGCATTGAGAGAATCATCATCGTCTTTACAGTCATTATCATCAGTGATGTCTTCATGGTCGTTTTCACTTCCTGTTTCATTCTCGATATTAAATTTGCTTGTCTTTGTAGCAGTAGTTATATGCTAATCAGTATTTAGGGCGTACAGCCGTTTATTGTGAAACTCACCAACTTAATGCGAACGTCTTGCAAGAGTACATTCAACACATAGGGCCTACACCAATAGAATGCTTCCAAATCGATATTCACTTCACGGTGTCAGAATGTTAACTGTCATCTTCGTCTATATAAATGCGATGCTTACTCCCATCACTCGGAAAATGCCGTCCGATATTTTTTAGGATCAAGAGAAAATTAATAGTGTTTCAATATTTTCGGTCTTAGAACTCAGGTCCCTATGGCATACCTAAGAGTTACAGATCACTAAAAAATTGTACGAGATACACGTGAATATTAACAGTGCATGAACTCCACTAATAAGCTCAGAAAATCTTGCGCTGTTAAATAAAATTACTAACCTTATATTTCATCCTGACTCCACGATTATTCTATTTCAACTTTGTTATATACTAGCAGCCCACCATCGCTTGGCTCATGTTTTATGGAGCCAATAAAATACATACATATATATGCGACTACCCGTGATTACCTGCGACCACCCATGACGACCTGCGACAACTCATGACTACACATGAAAACCTACGACTATCTGCGACTACCCATGTCTATTTCTGACTACTTGCAACAACCTGCGACCAACCGCTACCATCTGAAAATACCCGTGAATACCAACTGCGACAACCTGCGACTACCAGCAACTACATGTTACTTCCCGTGACTACCTGCGACTAACCGTGAGTACCTGCGACAACCTGTGATTATTTGCGACTACTTGCCACTACAAGTGATTACCTGCGAGTATCCGTGACTATCTGCGACTACCCTTGACTATCTGCGAATACACGTGACTACCTACGACTTACCATGCATGACTGCATACGACTATTTGCGACTACTTGCAACAACTTGCGACAACCTACGACTAATTGTGACTACAACCGACTATTTGCGATTTCTTGCGAGTACTGGCGACTACTTGCGACTACTTGAGACAACTTGCGACTACTTGAGACAACTTGCGACTACCAGTGACTACCTGTGAATACAACCTACTATAGTCCACATCAAAATTATTCTCATCCTGAGAGCACATATGTCCTACATGACTTTTGTTATTTGAGTCACTTAAGAAAATTTGACATGTCGTAACATCGGAAACAGAATTCAGCCATACTGCAGGTAATCAGCATTTCCAGTAACATTCACCTTACACATACAAATGAACAGTCGGATAAAGCAGCATTGTATTTAAAATACAATATAGCCAAATAGAAAGTCAGACACCATCAAGTCTACCAAGCAACCATACTTCAAGGCCAATCCATAACACAATAATTCTTACCAACTGTCAACATAACATAACCGAATGATAACAGCCTCCATGTTATGGCGTCACCCAATCGTCATATTGGATCCAGGTGACCTTAACATTTTACCTATGACCCATTGACCCTGCGACAACCCATGTGTACACATGACTACAATCGACTACCTTCAACTACCCATTGACCCATCGCTCCAGAGATCCACCGCTCCAACGCTCCAATGCTCCATCAATCTTTCACAATCATTCACAATCTTTCGCAATCTTTCACATTCATTAGCAATCTCACAAATCATTCGCGATCTTTCTCATTCAGCACAACAATCTTTCAATATTTCACAATATTTAGCAACCTTTCACTATAAGCACCACAACATTTTACAATCAGCACCACTATCTTTCACAATCATCACCACTATCTTTTATAATAAGAACCACAGTAATTCATCTTTCACAATGAGCACCGTAATCTTCCGCATTCAGCATCGTAATTTTTCGCAATCAGTACCGCAATCTTTTACAATATTTACTCCAGTCATCAGTCTATGGGTTTATCGTGTGTCTCTAACTACACACATTAAAAAAATTCTATTCACCAAGTGTTTCCAAAATTTGTACATGTCGACACAATTAAATGTTTTCTATGCTGTCACGTATTCATGAATATCGTACTTAAATATTCTGTATGTAGATGGCTGTTACTAGTCGAATGCACACAGAAACATCTTTAAAACTTGTGAGAGATAAAAGGATATGACATACATAAGAGAAAATAACTATTATTTTAAAGAAAGTTTTTTTTTTGCAATTACATTTGCAGAAGTAAGCAGTTCATAATATCATCGTATGTAGCCCCTTTCCTTAAGTTCTCTTACTAACGCTCAGAACTCTTTATTGTGCGAGTAATTCCTGCCTCTTTGCTTAGCAATCAAAATTCTGAATATGTCTACAAGTTCATTCGGGTCTTCGGGAAATACGTAGTCAGTATTCTCAGACTCTTCCGACTTCTTCATGTCGCTCGTTGCAGGAAATGAGTGAGCGTTCTGGACGCCTTTTACCTTCCCCGCCACACTTATCGAAGGAAACTCGTTGAGGGATGTCAGTGCATTGAGAGAATCATCATTGTCTTCATAGTCATTATCATCAGTGCAGTCTTCATGGTCGTCTACACTTCCTGTTTCATCCTTGATTATATATATATATATATATATATATATATATATATATATATAAAATCTATGTAACAGGAGTTCTATACCCATTAGTATTTAGGGCCGACAACAGTTTATTTTGAAGTTCGTTGACATCATGCAACAGTACTTGCAACAGCAAAAGACTTGCAACAGTACATTCCACACTTATTGACTCTACGAAACATTGTATGTCTCTCATTCCATTTTTAGCACTAACCGACTCATCATTATCGTCATTTAAAATGGTACCCGCCAATATAGCAGTAAGTACTGGTGATATTATTTGCTGGCTCCCAGTAGACAAACCCTTCCTGATCACTGCATTTTCTTTCAATGTATCACCTGCACAAACTGTATACGACCAATGTCCTAGTTCTTAATCGCACGAGAAAGACTCTTCGTACAGGTGGTTCTCTCTGTACTCGAGCATTTTGACCGAATGCGATAACGCTGTAACGGAATTAGCACTGACGGCAATCAGGTAACGATAATGCTGTTCGCGGCTTCATGTTAGTTGAGGAGAGAAGCAGACCTTCGTAGTCGCAATCCATCTTCGCTGTGTATCGAGGTGTTGCTTCCAAATCGATGTTTACCTCATGTTGTCAGAACTTTAACTTTAATTTTGTCTATATAAATGCTTGTTATATGAAATTTCTCCTATTTGTAGGGGAAAACGCCGTCCGATATTTTTTGAAGACCAAGAGACAATTAATATTGTTTTAATAGTTTCGGTGTTGGAACTCAGGTCACTCTGCCATATGTAACGGTTAAATAATTTTAAAAATTGTACGAGTTACGCACGAAAACTAAACAGTGAACTAACTGCACTAATAAGCTTAGAAAAACTTTCACTTTTCATAAAATGTCAAACCTTTTTTTTCATTCTGACTTCAGGATTATTGTTTTTCACCTTTATAATATACTAGCCGATCGCCATCATTTCGCTGAGATTTTATGGCGTTATGAACATACAAACCTTTATATTCTAATACCCGTGAGTACTTGCGAATACCTGTGACTACCCTTGACTACCCATGACAACAATTGACTACCTGCAACTACCCATGACTACCTGCGATTATATGTGACTACCTGTGACAAACTGCGACAACCTGCGACTACCTGCGAATACCTATGACTACCTGCAACTACCTGTGACTTCCCATGACTACCTGCGACTACATGTGACTCCCGTGACTACCCGTCCCGTCACTACCTGCGACGACTTGCGACTACCTGCTACTACCTATGACTACCTGCGACCACCTGTGACTACCTGCGACTACCTGCGACTACCCATGACTATGTGTGACTACCATTACTACATGTGACTACCTGTGACTGCCTGCGACTAATACGACCGCCTACTACTACTTGCGACTACAAGCGACTACTTACAACAACTTTGCGATTATCTGTTACTTCTGCGACTAGATGCGACTACTTGCGAAAACTTGGGACAACCTGCAGCTACCCGTAACAACCTGCGAATACCTGCGACTACCTACAACTACTTGTGACTTCCTACGATTATTTGCGACTATTCGCGACTACCCATGTCAACCCGCGGCTACTTCAGACTACCTGCGTATAACCGCGAGATTACTTGCGACTACCTGTGAATACCTGTGACTACTTGCGACTACTTGTGAATACCCATGACTACCTACGACTTCTTGAGACTACCTGCGAATACTTGCGACAACCTGCGACTATCTACGACTACTTGCGAATTTTTACACAATTTATTCTAACATTATTTCAATTTTTCTTTAATGGTTTTCGTAGAGCAGGAATGGAAAGCTACCAAGTAGCTTATTTTTCTCCGATTTGTTTTACAAATTTTTTTATATCTCAAGGAATTTAAAAAAAATTAAACATAACCTATATCTATCTCGATGACTGCAGGTTTATAACAGTGAAAGCGTTATAAAAATCGGCAGTTAAGTTTCCGAGATTACCGTATACATATAAAGAAATAAACGAACTCATATTATTTATTTATAATACTTGTAGTATTAGTATTAGTATAGAAATGTATTTTCCTCTCATCATCGGGTGATAAAAGAATTTTTTTAAGTCCGAAAGTGAATTGACATTTCTATGATTTCGGTGCTTGAACGCAAGTCCCTGCACAATGCTCGACTGGTGGATATTGCTTAAACATTTATATCGGGCGTACGTTATCAGCCAGAAGTTCGTGCGAACCTCACTGATAACCTTCGAAATATTGCGTCATTAATCGAATAGCAAATCACTTATCTTGCCATGATCCCCATGTACGATAGCTAAAAAGATCGTTTACCCCTTTTTGTAAATTCCTAAAAAAGTCTCTCAATTTTTTGTAAATCCGAGAGAAAATTAATATTCCTTATATTTTAGGTCTCGAACTTAGATCCTTAAACTGTACCTCGCCCTTGGAGATGGATTATATAAGGTGCGCATGAATAGGAAACAAATACCATCGCTAAAGGGACTTCAAAAATAAAGGTCATCAAACTCACTCTGATTCATATATCCGATTCCTAAAACATCCGTTTCACCTTTATTATTCATTTCTATGACATTCACTGAAATTTCTTCTAAGTAGGAAATAAATTTTATAATTTTTCTTTATATTTTTGGATATCGAACTAGAGGTCCTACGCAACGAATAAATTATAGATATTGCTTCAAATATATGTTTTAGTTGTGTATAAGCAAGCAACTTGACAGAAAGTCACATACAAAGTTCGTGTCTGCAAACAGTGTTTTAAGCATTATACCGATTACCTACGGAAATTGGGTCTCGCTGGGGAAAAGTGCCTTGAAATTCAAAAAGCAAAATGTACAAGATAAATGTTTCAATCAATATATGCGTTTTCCTCATGTTCTACATTACCTTATAAAATTCGTGGGAAAGAGAATGTGTTGCATTAAATTTAAAACACATACCTTAATTTTTTTAAATTAACTAAAATTATTGAAAAAAAAATTAAAACCTTATGTTTGGAGCGAACAAAAAAAGTTTTCGGTAAAATAATAGTAATGAAAATAAATTCTGTACTTAATAAAATGTGATCACTAAATAATTAGTTTATGAAATCCAGACCTCTGAGAAAATAACTCAAACACAGGTAAAAAATCCATGACGACCCATCCAGGGGTCAAGTCGAAGCTGCCAACGGCAGTCGAAGCTGTACGAACATGATCAAATGTATCATTTAAAAGAACGATGACACATGTGGTTCAGTGACTTCTACCACAGGAAAATTACATTGAATGCACTATTATAGAAGTGATGTAATTAGCATTCGTCAGAAATAATTTTACGGTAATCTGCCCGAGTAATTTGCAGATCCAGTTGGAGTATAATCGTGAAAGTGATTTTGAGAGCAGTGCATTTCCTACGCTTATTTTCATAGTTCCCTGAACACAAGTGATAAATTACTTTGTTCACATATAACGCTGAACATGTGTACTGTCAAGAAATATAAAAGTTTTTACAATCACTTCTACCGTCTTGAGTTCTACACAACTTTATTCTTACAATTAATACTGTAGGCCGTCAAATAGAGCTAATTTTAAGACTATTTTTTATTTGTTGCTGCTCGAAGTACATTTACAATGTGGGAGTTTTCGGGTTGAATTTTATGGCTTGCGATTTCAGCGAGTTTGATAGCACCAGTAGAACATAACATAACATATTGGACTACGTATTTTATTTGCGTCTCAGCAAAGAAATTCCGTCACAAGTACCGCATAAGTACTGCATAAGTAATGGGCTTTTACACTAATTTAATGCATGTGCGCATGCTAGAGCATCGAATCCGTGTCGCTGTGAATACAGTGCTGCATGTTAATGTGTGTGAATAACTTTTTATTAGGCGTGCGTGAGTATGGGCATAGATCAGATTGAATTTGTTTTCAGAAACATCCACCTTGTTAAAACAGTTATTTGGACGTACTCAAAAACATCCAACAAGTTCAGACATCGTTTGCATCGTCGTATCGCAATGCAGAATTTAAGCGCGGTGCAGCTGAAAATGTTGGCCCTGCGCCAAACTCCCAATGCCACCGCTTATGACAAACACATTCTGAAACTTGGTTATGCGTCAGGGCCGTGCAGCTCTCTCACAGAGTAGGGACGTACATTATCTTTCGCGAGCACAGCAGCATCTCCACACATATCAGCAGTGAAATGTCAGAAGTGGCGCTACGACAGTTCCAAGGCTTCTCGACAAACACCATTGAATTTTTTATACCTGTAGTTTGCGTCTGTATGTAATGTGGGGTTAAAATTTCTTATAATATATTTTTTACACAAGTCAATCTGAGAACCATGGAAATTAATGTTCTCTGCCTATAAATTTTTTTTTTTTTTTCCTTTATATGAGACAGACGTTTTCGAAACGACAGCAGAGTAATGCTGTCGTTTATAATAACAGCCGCAAATACAAATTAACCATGTTCAGAATTTTGAGCAATCTTTTTACGATGCAGTTCCTTTATAAACAGCTCATTTCTTTCTTAAGCTGTGCTTTATATCAATATTATAACATTTTTGATAGTAGACGACCCTTAAAGACAATTGTCAGTATTTCATACTTACCTAGATATTTTAGGGCGTATATGACCACAACTAAAAAGGTATATCACATATGTAAGGTTGGTTTTTTTCTGAACTGTAATGAGTGATGAAGGGATGGTGCGTGGAAAGAAATTTACAAGTTCTAGCATAAAATTACGTATGGGTAGGAAATTTTCCATGTTCAGCATTGAATGCATAAACTTTTTTTTCTATGTTTAGTGTGAGTAAAAGAGTCCCTACATGTAAATAAAATCTAAAGTCTGAGTCAGTAAAATTAATTATTATATGTAAATAAAATACTTAAAAATTATATAAGTTAAATCTGAATTTTAAAAATACTTAAAAATGTAAAATAATAACCACGACACGATATATATTCGTCCACATACACAAGATATATACTCCTAATAAAGCCTTGTCCCAGCTCATGTCACGATAGCCGAGTGGTCTAAGGCGTTTGTCTTATGACGCAAGGTTCGGAAGTTCGTTCCCGCAATCTACCAGATGGTATTTTGAGATCTTAAAAAGTAGTTCACCTAGATGCCAACTCTAGAACCAACATGGTTGTTGAGCAACACTAGCACTTCTAGCAGATGGCAGTGAAGCGACTAATCGAACAAGAGCGACGCCAGCACCCATAGCAACAGCTGATGTAAACAATGATGACAGTCGGAAATTAATGACGAACGAAAAAAATCAAGATGGTGGTCGAACGAAAGTCAGAAACATATGATAAATGAAAAAATCTTTAATAGTATGCTCTAGTAATGTATAAAGTAATTTCAAACGAATGTGAGAAACAAGATAGAGAAGGAAAGAAAGAGAGAAGGAGATTAAGAGAGAGGAAAAGAAAGAGAGAAAGAGGAAGAAAGAAAAGAAGTGGAAGAAATAAGAGAAATAAAATAATGTGATCACTCGTAGAAAACCCTCGGAATACAAGAAAGTCAGCATTCAATGATAGAGAATGAAAAACAACATTGAATGATAGAGCATAAAATTTCATACTGGCTACTTGAATGGCATGTCCAATATGGCGACCAACTGGCTACAAAAATGGCGATGTACTAGCTACCAATATGGTGAAATACAAAATGGCGGTCGTGTGTCTGGAATGACAGAGCAGGAAATCCGGAATCCAAGATGGCGACCGATCAACGATCCACCAGCCCCAGCCTTCTTGTCCCCGAATGAACATTACCTATCTACTAACACATTTCGGCTCTTGTGAAATTAGGCCATAATTTCACAAGGTAGGGTTACTAATGCGGAAACTATCATACCAATAATCGCACTATAAGGAGCTTATATTGACGCTGTAATCCATCATATTTTAAGTTGAGCAAGCTTATAATAATGCGATGCCTTGAGAAAGACTAAGAATAGTGATTTAGAAAATTATTGCATTCACAATGCCCATAAAAACTGCTGGAAAATTGCACATTCGCACAGTTGCAGCTTTATGATAGTAGAAAGTTATTGTTTACCAATTGTCCTACTCTACGAAATTGCATTACAATTTTGTTGGTTGCAAAACTTATTACGTGAAGGAAAATAATATATACGCATGAAAGAAGACTCTGCAAATCATTTTAATTGTCGGACCGATTTCGAGTGCTTATAAAGCTGTTGCTTCGATTTCTGCAAACAGTTCGCTCAAATACAAGATAAATAGCACCTGATCTTCTCAAATATCATCGGATGATGGCTTTGTTTCTTTAATTGAATTATATAGTAAATTATTAGTGATGGACTTAAAAGTGGTTGATAGAAGATCTTGAAAAGTAGTAATTCAGTTATCTCATAAGTACTAGCATGCAGATTTAGACTTATATAGATTTTATAGCATCAAAACTTGTTAGCTTAACGCCTGAAATATTAATCAGAACTCATTAGAATAATCATCTATCAGCAATGCAAGGAAAGTGGGTGTAGCAGTTTCCACATCCAGGAGAGCATTACAAATATTACTTGTTTGGTTACAAAGAAGAAAGTTTATAAATTATATTAATGTGTTTTACAGATTATTGCAACTAAAGAAAACATTTCCCAGTTTAAATTGCAAAAAAAAATTTTTTTCTGTATATCCTAAGATTGGTTACTATATAATATAAATTTGTATGATTGTTATGAATTGAGCATTTTGACGAAAAGGAAATAGTTTGTAGAAGTAGTAACTAGCTCTAAAATTGTTCGATGCTTCACGTTTCAAAATATTTGACATTTTAAACACTATGTGCACAATAAAATTTACCATTCGTGACTGCAGTTTAGTTACGAAAATAATTTAAAGTGTAATACAAGGGTTGATATGGAGATATGCCTAGTAAAATGTGGACTGTGAGTGCGAGTGTGTCAGGGTGTTGGCAGAGTGAACGAAGACACACATGAGTGTCACTCGTGTGAGGCCAACTGTCATGTTAGGTAGACTTTACTGGCGGTAAATGGGCGTGTCTAGACACCCCTACGGTTAGGCGTCCATGCCCATAACTTATGGCCTAATTGCTGGTACTTCAGTGACGTAAAACAAAGTCATTATATTAATGTAAAATGTGGACTCGAAAAACGAGTATTTCTACAAATATCAAGGTTGCATTCTGAATATCCTCAGAGATTTCAGAAAGGTGAACTGAACGTAACCCTTGTGTAACATGCCACTGTAATGGATGTAATTGGTGGAAGTGATTGTGGGTAATTTCTTGCATGTTTCTTGAAAACATTTTAGTAATACAAATTATTAAATCAACAAATAAGTCTGGAGTGTTATTTCCGTAAATTCATATTGTTTAAGCAAATGAAAAGAAAACATATAGAATATGTGTGATGCTTGCCAAGCGGGCAGCGGTCATTCAAGGTGTCCTAAGTGGTCTCTCTTAGATGTTTACTTTTTCATACTCCTCTGTGACCTCGACTGAAGCGCATCACATCTATCTGTCTTCGGTAGTAGATTTATGTGCGGATGGATCTATAATGGCGGCATTTAGGCTTGTAATTGAAACAGAGACTGGTTAGAAATGAATCTTTTACAAGTCAAGTAAGCTTCCATGTTACATATTTAATGCGAAGTAAGTACGCATCATTATATATTTTAATGAGATAATTTAAAGAATGTGGAGTATAGAGAATCGCGGTAGAAAATAGTCGCTCAGTTACACACTTACCATATACTAACTATATATTATTAAATACTATTATGAGCTCGCTGGTATGTACAGCTTTCGAGAGCGGAAATGTGCGAAGATGACTCATGTAATCCGAAAGCGGGCGGCGAAGACAGAGGCCAGAGTACGCAGGCTTGCCGCCGTGCGTGGTACCGTGATAAGCCGTTGCGGCTCACGTGCTCCTCATCTTCAGCTGATTGACTTTCTGCGTGTTCAAAGAATGTTCTAGTTAGTGCCCTAGTTTCTCTTAGCGTGATTCGGTGTGTAGCGAACATTGCAGAGAAAGGACCAGCAATTATTTAAGTGCGACGGGCCTCCGAGCCAGAGTTTTATGAGCGTCGGGAGTCAAGGTGATTGTGCGGCTTTAAGCGATAGACGAAGAGCCGGAATTGACCAGCGGGAGAAAAATCTGCAGCTGCGACATCGGTGCAGTGAAGAGTGCGACTGGCAGGCTGGACTATTGGACTGCAGGCGTGAGTGGGAAACTTAAATAATGGTAAGAGACAGACTGAATGTGTGTTAATGATGAATGTGAGTTAATTGACTATAACCCAACAATGTCAAAGCGAAGGTCTTTAATTATTTTTGAGATATACATTACATACTGTGCTCATTGAGAAATAAAAAGACAAATAGTGCAGCTAGATAAATGAATGCTCTGAATAATAGCTGTGTGAACAATTTAATAAAAAAAATGGTTTCCTTAATTTTTTTTGACCTCCATTCTTCACGAACTTGGAAACGCTCCTCCGACATCTTGTGACAATACATTATTTAATTTTTCAATAAACTCCTGTTTCATTCTCCGCTTCATAGGCAGGCGTATACCACCACGGTAATCACTTTATTCCAAGTTTTGCGCAATAATTATCTACTAATGTTCTATAAACCTTAACAAAATAAAATTGGGCCAAATCAGAAAGAATCAGTGAAAATGGCTCCACTTGACGTCAGTGCATGATAAATGGAAAAATATTAGCTGAATTTCACTCAGCTATACGTGATTAACACTGAATGTCAAGAATTCCACTGTCAGACACTAAGTCACTTGCTCCTATTTAATACGTCTGATTCTTCAGTCGATAGCAGCTATCAAATTGCTTTTAGTAAATATTATTTCTCTGATCGATAGCTCTAATTCGGGCTTAGAGTACACACATTGTGGTTTTTCTATTGCATTTTCTATATTTTACCAAAGTGAATTACTCGGGTATAAAACAGACTGTATTCAAACAATGCATTTTTTTAATATTTTGGTTTGGAGGAATGTATATACCTATAGTATAGATGCATGGTCACATAACCGTACACTTTATAAAGAAAATGGATCTAAACTACCATGTCACGGAGGGAGAACGTCTCATTCTATTTAGAAAATATAAAATATATCAATTGTAAAATTTTCTTTGACATCTGTGGTGATGTGATCCTCATGTGGATTCGCACATGCAGTGCTTGTTTAAGAAAGGAAAGCTCATAAATGCTTAGAAGAAGCTTCAGTGACGATTGGCATGTGTAAACATATGAACCTGATAATGAGGAGTCTTGCCTCACTCTCAGTCTAAAAGTAAGAGTGTATTATATCGGCACTTTCCCAGTTACCAGGGCTAGACATCGTGATTATGTCTCGCGGCCACTACTAATTCCAAATATCTAAACTGATATTTAAATATCCAAAGTTGTAAATTTAAATATCATTTTCTGTGGTTGCCTTTCCACATAAGATAGATTTTTTTCATAGTTAGAGATGTTAAACAAATGCCGAAATACATTTATATTTTTTCTAATATACAAATAAATAAATAAAAGAGATTAATGAAGACCTACACATAACATAATTTGATAAGGTGGGTGGACCAAATATGTGCACTAGCCCAATTATTGGCACTGCATGTAATCTTGTGCAAGTGGCACAATTACTGCTTGATTGCAGCAGAATGCAGTCCTAGACTGTAAGTGGTGTGGGTTGGTACCAATAGCGCCCGGTAGGAAGCCCCCAGCATGTAGAGAAAGTCGCAATTTTATTGAGGTGCATTGAAAGACTTAGCACTTTTAATATTCGTGTCGCGGTAATAATTAAAATGTGAGCACATTGTAAATGTTTAGTTTATCTGCATATGTTTATGAGTAGTAGGACTGAGTTTATGTAAACATAAAATATGTGTTATTCATGTAGCTGTCTTGGTTTAGTTGTGATACGCAATAATAATGTCGGTGTGAATGGCCCCAATATGGGAATGTTGAGTGCCCATATAAGGTACACAGTGCCATATAAAGTACACAGAGCCCATACAAATCGCATAATTTGTGCCCATAATAAGGAACTCTGCTCTGTCTTCCAAGCAACTGCACATATGAACTTCAGCCGATGGACAAAACTGTCTTCAAATCCTTCGAGTACTACTAGGACAACGAACTTAAATAGTTTTGGGAGAAAACTTCAGGCAAGAATTTGAACAGATCTAGTTTTGGTACTTTTTTTCACGTGTTTGGCTTAAAGGTCTTTCGCCAACGAACATTATTTCCGACTCCCATGCAAATGGAATTTTCTCCTAAGAACCAGATATCATTCAGGAAGTTGCCTTCGCTCCGTTCACTCTTACACAAAGGCTAAACAGTACACCATAACTAGTAACTATACACTATTCCCAAGTACCAAGTAAACTTTGAGCTCATTCTTCATCCATACCATTGCAATAGTATCAACTTCTCTGAAGTTTATGTCTTCAGATTCTACTCGTGAGCACTCAGGCGCACAAAAGAAACAACGTAGGCATCCAAGTATGAATACAAATATGGTTGATTTGGATGATGACGATATAGATAATATCACTTTGCATTATTCAGATTCATTATTATGTTCACTTGAATCAAATGATGACGATGAAGTAACTGCACCTAAGCGCAGCAAGCAGTTTACATAGATTTCGAGATCACTTCAAACACGACCATTGGCAGAGAGAAAATGTTGCAGGAAGTCCATTAAATACAAAACTTTCAAGATTATTAGAAATTTATTTTCCTAAAAAAAGGAAAGAACAAGAATGAAGCGATGTCCAACAAAGATATTCGTCCCCACAAATGAAAGTCGTCATCTTTGGGAGAAAAAAAGGGAGGAAAACATTGAGATATCAACCTGGCTCTGTCACATGTTTAATGAAAATATGAATATTAACATAATATGATGCAAAGTTTGCTTTCGTTGGCTTCATGATGAATGAGTAGGCTTGATTCCTGATGAAGACCCCGAGGCATTGTTAACATTTGAGTGTACTTTTTATGATTAGATAATTTTTTTGTAATTGAATGTGACGAAATAACTGTTGACTATAAAAGTTTATTCTAGTCTATATTAGTGATCATAGAAGGGTTTGGCTGTAAGGATAATTAATTTTTTTTGGAAACACACTCATTTTTGTAAATAATTAACATAGAATTTAAGCTTGACTGTGATACATGAGGTACATTAAATGTCAGTTGAATATATATTGTCTTTGTTTGTTTTCCATGTTAGGCTGATGGAAATGCGCATCACTTTTGTTGTTATCTGTAAAGCCCTTTATGCTCAAAAGTGTAGCCAATAAATGTTCGAGTGGAACATCAACATATTTACTGTCACTTTCCCGAAAAATGGTTCCAATAACGACTTTTTACACTAACTCAAACTCCATCATTTATAAAATTTAGCATAGTGAACATATTTAAAGCACCTGCTCTTATTTCGGGCACATTCTTAAGTCTAAAAATTTTTTCACATTCCACGAAATAGTGATTTCTCATTCAAACATTGTTACCTCACACAATCTGTACTTGGTTTGAGGGTATACTTCCCATAATACAGAAATTTTTTCAAACATTTATCAGTTTACAAAGACTGGATCTGATTAAGGGAGCCCATATTGGTCGACCTAAATTATAGGACAATAAACCACATTTTGTATTATATCTATATAGCACTAAAAAAAAGAAAGCCTGTGGAGTTCAATCAAATATTTAGTGTTAGTTTACTTTCGTTGTCTCTCAAATTATTTTCAGATTTAAAATAGCCTACAGTTATCTGTATGCATAAATAATGACAAATGTCAGAAATTGATGAAAGGCTGAAACAGAATGCAAGGTATGAGAGTACCGCATCTTAAGACGACGAAGCTGACGCGAAGGCTTAAGAACTTACCTGTCTGGAAATGCAAGGCTTCTGCTTCAGCTATATCCTTAAGATGCGTCTCATAATTCGCCTGTCACCATCAATTATTCTCCGCTCGTCGCACGCTGAGCCCTCTCTTTACTCCATTCGCTACGTCACTCGCAATTGACCATGTTAACCATGCAAAGCCACCAATATTCTCCTTGCACACTGAGCACACTATTTACCCACATTCGATAAGTCACTCGCAATTTACTGTCGTTAACCAAGCAAAGCCACCAACATTCTCCTTGCACGCTTAGCTCTTTACCACAGTTCGCTATGCCACTCGAAATTAACCATCGTTAACCAAGCCATGCCGCCATTATTCTTTCTTGTAAATTGAGCCAACTCTTTACCACCCATCGCTACGTCACTCACAAATAACAATCTTTAACCAGAACACTTCACCAATATTCTCCAAGCATGCTTAGTCCACTCTTTACCCCCATTCGCTATGCCACTCTAATTAAATCATCGTTAACCAGGCCACGTCACCAACATTATAATTGAACGCTAAATCCACTCTTTACACAACTTTCTTACATCAAATGCAATTAAACATCGTTAACCAGGCCTAGCCACAACTATTCTCCTTGCAAGCTGAGACCACTCTTTACGCCCATTTGCTACATCACTCACAATTAACCATCGTTAACCAGGCCAGGCCTCCAATATTCTCCTTGCACGCTGAGCCCACTTTTTAACCCATCTTCGCTAAGTCACTAGCAATTAACCATTGTTAACCGGGCCAAACAACCAATATTCTCCTTTCATGCTGAGCATTCTATTTATCGCCATTCGCTACATCACTCATACTTTACCATTGTTTATCAGGCCTAAGCTACCAACATTCTCCTAGCACGCTGAGCCCATTATTTACTATTTACTCCCTTTCGCTAAGTCACTCGCAATTAACCATCGTTAACCAGGCCAGGCCACCAACTTTCTCCTTGCATGATGAGACCACTTTTTACGCCCCTTCGCTACACCACTCTCAATTAACTATTGTTAACAAGGCAAAGCCACCAAAATACTCCTTGCATGCTGAGCACACTCTTTACACCCCCCCCCCCCCCAAAAAAAAAATTCGTTATATCACTCGCAATCGACCATCGTTTACCAGTCCAAGCAACCAAAATTCTCCTTTCATACTGAGCACACTCCTTCCCACCATACGATACGTCACTCGCAATATACGTCGCTAACAAGGCCAAGCCACCAAAATGCTCCTTTTGCTCTGGACACACTCTTTATCATATTTGCTACGTCACTCGCAATCATCGATCGTTAACCAGGCCAAGCCACCAACAGTCTCCTTGGGCGCTGAGCACTCTCTTTACCCACCTTCGCTACGCCACTCGCTATTAACCATCGTTAACCAGGCCAAGCTACTAACATTTTCATTTCGCGGTGAGAACACTCTTTACCCGCCTTCACTACATCACACGCAAGTAACCGATATTCTCCTTGCACCGAGCTAGCGTTTCCAACTGGCTGAAATTCTCACCAGATATAGTAAATATATACCAGAAGGCCAAATATAGCATTTGCAACCTGTTGAAAGTTAGTGATTTGTGTAGAAATCTCGTTATTTGTAGACTCACTGAATATACACTACCGACCAAAAAGTTATTGTGCACCTGTCCACAATGTTTTCTAGGTGGTTCTCATTCCGTTAGAATCTCGTAGGGCCACCTGTTGCGGTTATAACAGCAGCCACCCTGTCTGGCATGCTCTCTAGGAGTGTTTCCAGGACATCCACGGGGATTGGTCGCCATTTCTCTTGCAACCATACCATGAATTGAGCAGTGGATTATGGCCGCATCTAATGAGTCCTCACCCGGCCATCCTGTTCGTCCCGAAGATGTTCTATAGGGTTGAGTTCGGGGCTATGGGCAGGCCAGTCCAATCTGCGAACATTGTTCTCGGCGTACCACTGCATTGTAGTCCTTAAAACATGGCACCTGACATTATCATCCTGGAAGTAACTCGGGTTTATTCCTTAAAAACGCCGCAATGTTGGGAGTATTTCACTATCCATTATATTACAAAAGGCCTTTGTGTTCATGCTACCACGGACAAACACCAGCAGTCCTACGCCGAAGGCCGTGAAACAGCCCCACGCCATCACTTCACCACCACCGAATTTCCTAGTTGGCACTATACGCTCCGACAGAAGCAGTTTCCCAGGCAGACGCCACACCCATGCAAGTCCATCGGATCACAATAATGCAAACCTCCACTTATCACTCCACAGAACCGATTTCCACTACTCCAGTGTCCAGTTGCGACAGTCCAAACACCACCTGAGTCACCAAGATTTATTGTTTGTCGTGATATGGGACTTATATGCAGCTTCTCTTCCGAAATACTAAGTCTGTGGGTCTCTGTACGCAATTTTCCAATGGAAACCGATAATCCTGTTGGTGCATGAAACTCCTGTCGAATGGTAGCCAAGGGTTGTGCCCTCTTTTTGACAATTTCACATTTAAGGGCTCTGCGAGTTCTATCGTTCAAAATTGGAGGTCGCCCAGAACGCGCAGCATTGGCACAATCTCCATCGAACTTCCACTTACGCAGGATGAATGCGACCGTTGATTTGGGCCTGTTTACCTTCCGTGCAATCGCCCGGCTAGACAGCCCACTGAGATGGCAGCCCACATTCATGCCCATATCGAAGTCCGATAGCTCTGTACCACGTGTCATCTTCTTGTCAACTGTTTATACACCGGCCTACAGCATATGGCGGCCATACAAATCAACTGACGTATTGAATTACCTGTCTTCACGGGTGCCCAATTACTTTTTGGTCGATAGTGTATTTCCAATATTAAAATTATTGCGTTTTTTGTGTCTTCAGCATTATTTATTTCCCCGGAATATATGAAGTGCAACTAGAGAAAACATGGGGATATCTCGATATTCATATTGCATGATATACTGGATGTCTGTAACTTAAATAACGATGCGATTAGAGCAAATCACAAAAATATTTATGGAACCTCTACACTAAAAAGTATTTGAGTGTCCATTTAGTAATTAGAGAGGAATGTGCGATTTTGTGTATGTCTAGTAAATTCTTTACTAAAATATTTCAGATCGAAATTGTTTGCTCTATATACAATCACACTTACACAGCGTCGGAATTTAGACAGTATATACATATATGAATAAACATAGATATTTACACATACACACTCATAGGGTGATAAGGAAATGTAACTGGCAATAATAAGTAGTATTTAAAGTTGCCACTTAATATATTATTTAAATTAGTTTTTAATTTAATTTGAAGTAGACCAAGAATACAATCTCGTTATTTTTGCACGTCAATTGAGAGAAAATGTCTTAAAATCCACAGAAGTGTTTTGCCAAGCCGACGACGCGACTCCGACGCCCGGCTGTGCATCACCAGACATCTAGGTTGGGGCGTTGCAACGAAGTGCTCGTCTTCAGGTCGCCGGCGGGCATGGAGATGGTGGCTTACAACGTCCTACTGCCTTCCACGCTGTTTTTCATGCGATGCTGGCCAGGGCTAAAATTGCAACGGTATTTGCATGAACCTTCAGTGCAAAATTTAAACATTCGGTTTAGGGTAAAGGCGGTGATTGTCTGTGTAGTGTCCTAACCTTTAGATAGTAATACTCTCTCTATACTGGGCGTAATTAAATAAAAAAAATAATGAAAACCAGAGTAGAGTAGATGAGCCCAAATAGAGCATATTTCAGCGAGGAACATATTATCTATCATCCATAGTTAACCCATAATTTCAGTGCCAATGTGTAGCGGCGAGTATGCAACTAGAATAATTAGACATAAAAAAGGCAATAAAACAATAAATAATTTACACATTTCGGCAGAAGGCACGGAGCTTACAGTGTCCGTTCAAATTGTCGGCCACTGTTGGCCACACGGACAGTGCAGCTCTGAAGCATGTTGGGACGAACATTGCAAAAGGTTTCTTGAAGGGCATTTATGGTGTCAAACTGCTCTCCGCATCCGCGTCATGAGCTCAACCCTCATGTCAAATAGTGTGGCATACACCATCATTTTGATGTGGTTTCACTGCCAAAAGTAAGGTGGTTCTGCGTCAGGTGAGCATGGTGGCCATGCTGTAGGGCCTCCCCTACATACGTATCTTCCGGTTCAATAGCTGTATTATAAAACTCGTTAACTGTGATATAATGTTCGGTAACATCTGTTGACGATAAATGTCGTTTACGTCTCTGAAGAGCTAGTCTGTAACAACTGTTTACCAACAAATGTCGGTACAATATAGAAAGTTCTCATTAATTACGCTGTGGAGAACCGAGAAATTTTGTTATAGTAACGTCTGTTACGAGACCTCTCGGGAGCTTTCCGATTTGATTCGTATTGTAGAAGTCCGTAAATAAATGGTAGTATGTAGGACAATTTTCCTACACGCTAAACAAAAACTAGATTAAATGGAGCCAAACTAGGGAAAACCAATGAAATAAGCTTAATGTAAAACAGTTGCAGTGGACGATGGCAATTGAGTGTACTTCGTGTAAGTTTATAAATGGAGGCTATACGTGAACAACTTTAACCTCGTAAGCTGAAAACATCCGAATTAACTGTCAAAGCACGAAAGCGATTCAGTTAGTAACTTAAGCGAGATCTTACAACATGTAAAGCAGTTTTATGTACACTTAATGCTAATTTAATTCCCAAACATGAAATATTTTGACGTGGAGATACTCTCACGCTTACATTACAATAAACATTATTCATACTACTAAGCAAAGCTATATCAATGGTGTTGTAGCGGAATAGTTGTTAGCGTCATGGCTCATTTGCACATGGTCTATTGAATTTTTTGTTTCGCGAGTTCAATCCCACCAACTTCCAAAATATTTTTATAGAGTTTTTTTTCTTCATTTTACTAATATTGTATTCTAATTAATGTAATTTTATACAACCATATTAATAATACCCTGAAACCACAAATGTTGTACTAAACTTATTCACATAGATCAACCAGGTTAAATAAATACAATTTTACCTATATTTGTAAGTTAGATTCAGCTGTGTTTATTATAGCCTACAGACAAAAATTATAGGTATGCTTGTTATTGTATTGTCCCAACACTAGCTTCCATTTAGTGCGGAACTTTTCTGAATTATTTTAATACGTTGCGAGGAAATTAGTAAAATACTGTATTGTCATACGATTCATGTTTTAAATATATTACAATATTCTTTTGAAGCCCTGCTTCAAGTCTGGCACGCGTATCCATTAGCAAACTCCAGCAATTTTATGTGAGTAGTCCTGTCCTGTTAAAGGCTGTCCTGCCTGAACGATTTATTTTTCGTCCCTCCAGCTGGTGAAATGTGTGATGCTTAAAATTCCCTGGAGTACGATTCAATGCTGCTATTATATGGTTGGTGTGTTTACAGAACTACATGACGTTAATGAACTTGGTTAGCAAGTCTGCTTGGTTATTTGCCACGTCTGTATTTGGTAGCCCATATTAATAAATTTTTTTTTTTTTTTGAAGAGGGGTTACGATTTGATGAGCCAATATTTTGCTGCAGAGGTACTTTGTTTTACTCCACCCCCTTCCCCCTCTTCAAACCAACTGGCAGGCACATTTCTGAACGCTTTCAAGCTCAGAGCTATATTGAAGAGAGGCGCGTGGTGCTCCTGACGCGGCAGAGCGCTGACTGGTGGCTACTACTGGCAACGAGATCAGCCTCGCACATTCTGGCACCTTCCATATGCCTCGTCGCTATTCCCGTCGTCTCCTTAACCTTCCCGAGCAGCGTTTTTGCGTATAAATGTTCGTCCCCAGCTCGAGCAAGTGTGCAGTATTCCTCTTCGAGATGTGCGGGCTGGCCGAAGATAGATCATGTCTACACCACTTCGTACTGCGGGGCTTCAGCATGCTAGACGCGTTTTCGCGTAATATGAGTACTACTCAAGTTAAGTATTGCAGTGAACGTAGTTGTTATGCTGAGTGTAGAGTTTCCTTTTGAGTGTTTTTTTTTTTTTTTTTTTTTGCGTATATGGATTTTTGTAGGGAAGTGTTTCTTCACTGTCTTACTTGTGTGAATTTTCGGTATGGTATTTAATGGGAATGTTTGTAAGAGGCGAATTCTTCCTTTTTTTTTTGGCGTGCTATAGGAATGGTCTACTGGATTACGATTTGCCAAAAGAATTTTAATGCCAAGGAGTTTTGTGAATATTTTATGGCGTGTCTTTATGCTCATGGTTAGATGTAACAAGGGTTTTTGCTCCTTCGGAATGGTATTCTTGAAATTAGTATTCCATGTTGTACTTTGTAGTGAATCATCAGACGTACATTTACTTTTAAAGTTGTAATGGTGCTTGCTTTGCTCAGGGAGTCATTTTACCTTTTTTAATGGGATTTCAGAAGTGTTTATTAAAGTTGGGTGATTTCCAGGATACATTAACATTGCTGTTTTTCTGTTTGTTCCAGTTCATGTCTGTTCTCTCCTTCCCCTAGTTCACCGATAGGTAGCAAGTAACAGAAATTTACAGATGCTATTTATATTTTTTAAATCAAGTTGCAAAGTTGTTGTTATTGGTGATAATGTATAGATGGGCTTCAATATATTTGTATCAATTTAGAAATTTTTGTTGCCATGCTTTCATGATTTTTTTTTAAGGCGTGTATCCTTCTCCTTGCCTTCCTTTAGCCTGGCTACGCCCAAATGGGGCGTATTAGAAAACTGCGCCAATATGCTGAAGGCAGAGTTGAACGCATTCCACAGGCATTTGTTCGTTTTGTTTGTTATTGAGTGGAAATTAACTGTTGATTTGAAAATTTTAAAAGGTACCACCTGGTTGCAGAACTGTCCAAAGAGACTATATGGCAGCTGATCCAACAATGTCATATTCCAGACTTGCCGCAGGAAGCGACTTTGGATGGGTTGAAGACTTTAGCTCGTAGTTTGGCGAATGATCCTACTTGTGGTGGGAATTAAGTTAGTGGTGAGTCATCTGTGTTTTTTCCCAGTGCTGGCATACTTCCTTCGGTAGCCAGCAAACATGTAGGAAAAATTTTGGGTGATATTCCTACTCTTAGTAATTGTGCTGCGTTCGAAGTGGTAAAGTTATTACTAATTAATTTAATAGTAAGATTGCAGGCCTTTTCTTTGCAAGATATTTTGGGCCTTTTAGTGATTCATGTTCCTAGTGAGCTACAGCCTATTATCATTAGAGCTATAGAATTGGGCTCACCTTGGGGTACTGTAGTTAAAGAAGTATTTAAATTTTTTGATAGTGAGTGTATTAGTCACCATTTACAACACTTATATCTCCAACAAAGTCAACATCCAGGAGATAATTTGTTGACATATTTAGGCAAAATACTATGTCTGGTAGAGATCTTAGGTTTGCCATGTAAGGAATCTGAAGTTGTAGAGAGCATTATCGATAATGTGCTGCCACAGTATCTGCCTTATATATTATCATCTGATAGGTCCGAAAACCATGAGCTCGTTGAGACAGTTGTTCCACCATGTACGCGTGCGCATGCACGTGACAGATTGTGAAGGAGGTGCAATAAGTAGGGCTCATGCTCGGGATAAGAGTTTCCCAAAGTCACATCAAAGATTGTTTGTTTTAAATGTGGTAAACCTAATCACAAAGTGTACCTATGTAAAGTGCGTATGGTCCCGGCAGATAATTCTCAGACTAAGTCAGCGGAAAAGAGTAGAGCTCCTGTGAAGTATTTTGGGTGTGGTAAGCCCGGACATTTAAAAAGTCCAATGTCCTAATCAATATCGAAATAAGATTTCGCATGTCCAAATTATGAGTGGTAACAAAGTGAGCAGGGTAGGGGATAATTTCCATACAAAAACGAGTACCAACGCAAGGAACTGCCCGAAGCCAAAGAAAAAAAATTAAGAAAATTCAAAACCACGGAAAAATTTACTTACCATTTGTCCTAGTGAAGTTAGATTCAGTTGAAGAACACGCCCTGATTAATAGTGGTTGTTCAGTGTCCTTGATCGATCACAGTTTTTTTAATAAGTAGTTTAGGGAACAACCAATATGTTTTATGACTGTTGAACACAGTAAGAAAACTTTTTTTTAGTCTGGCAAATGGAGGCTTGATGAAACCATGTGCTTGTTTGATCATAATTATGCACATAGGTCATTTATCATGGAAGAGGGAATTCTTTGTTTTGCCACACCTAAGCTACAATATAATTTTGGGATTAGATTTCCTCCCCAGCATTCATGCATATTTAAATTTGCATGAAGGCGCACTGAGTTTTCCTTTTTATAGACGTATTGTAACCAAATCAGCAGTAACCTGACACAGGTTAGCGTTTATATCCTTCTTTAATTCAGCTACTCGTCGCTGTACTAGATCACTGTGGGTTTGCAGCTGGGATTGCAGCTGTATGGTTTGTGCCTGCGCACTGCTCTCCAGCTTATTCCGTACGTCTTGCAACTGTGTTTGCATTTGCACACTTTGTTTCCTGTAACTGGGTTTGCATTTGCACACTTTGTTCCTGCAACTGTGTCTGCATATTTTTCATTTGTGTAGCCTGTGCCCGCATCATTTGAATTGACATAGCAAACTGTTGTGTGCTGTCCGTAGGACATGTAAAACTCGATGTTGCCACTGCAGGTGTTTGCGGTTCCATGTTTACTGTAGTGTCCGACGCGGATGCAGTGTTATCAACCTGGCTGGTCAGTGACATGTCCTGTCTAATCTTTACTGTTTCCTCCATTTCAAAAGTATACTGCAAAGATCTGCAGTTTGTGGGTGTAAGTGTACGCAGGTCGTACTGTTCTTGTTCGCCTACTCATTTACTAGATCCACACTTTCCTTTCAGCATTATTTGCCACAATGTTATTATCGCCAATATGAAATATACTGTAATAGCGGGTTAACGGACGTGTAATGTGTACAGACTGCCACAATCCCCCACGTAAGGGCACCAATATAAAATATAGCTTATATTTCGTATAAGTATGTAATATAGTGTGTAGGAAGATGTCAAGAACACACACAAGGCCTCCTCGTTGCGATGGCCTATATGAGATATATTCATTTTATATTCAAATAGATATGTGCTGTGTATGGTGCAGAACTTGCATATACAACAATGGGACAACACATATAACACTTGAGTGACCAGGCTGCACAGCTGACTTGCAATAAAACAGTGGGAAAGGATGTGATATTACCTAGGCTGCCTCTGTGTAATTGCCCGGTGCAATCCTGGGCCAGTAGGGGAACCATCTAGCACCCTCTAGAAACTAGCATTTGTCACACACACAATTTATATACGTACGTCAAAATAATGCAGACAATTGAAAACTCTAGTTAACACGTATGTTAGACCCTGGGTAAGAAATAGATTAACTTGCCATTACAGTAGAGAACACTACAAAACATATACGCTCTTTCAATAGATTTCATTTGTTTTACTTTTAATTTCCTTTTGTATTGTAATTGTTTAAATCATAAATAATTAAAAACCCTGATGGCAATATGAGAAAAGCTATAAAGACAACACACTATCCTAACAACGCTAAAAGTGTCCATTCCTAGCCTACTTCAACCCTTTTACGGTTACGTGACATAGTTTGCCAGAGTCTGAATAAACTGGTTTCAAAATCAAATTATTTAAACTGTTCTCTTTAGTAAATATTACGTTAAAACAAATTGTGCTCTCAGTATACAGTCTAGCTGTGGCAGAAACTAATCTTATCATATGTTATGCAGTGGGCGTATGTGTTCTGAAATTTACTTACTTATAAAATTGAAGATGGCGTCGCTTGTGAACTCATGTTAACGGACATCGAGCTGAATCAATCTCTGAAAAGAATTAGGTCCAGATTAAAATGTCATATCTTTTTGTAGGACTTATCTTTTAGTCACTAAGCGTATTGAAGGTAGGATGCTCTTGCAGGATTTGGCGTAGCAGGATTAAGTGGAGATACGTGGAGCTCCGCTCTACACGTACGTAGACGGCGTGTTTAAACTTTCTAGCTCCTGACCACTTAACCTCGCGAATGGGCGACCATTGATCCAGGCTCCATTGCTGGTTACAAGTTTACTTAAAAGTTGGTTCAGAGACACGTCTACACACCCTAAAACTAATTTTAAAGTAGTACATCGGCGTCCACTTCAGACGGGAGGTCCTGCCCTACGTCTGACGTTGTTGGAGCCTGCTGGCGAACAGGGTGTTAGTCTCTGCAGGCTGACGCTAGCTTTAGATGGCCTATAGCGCCAGTCAATCAACAATCAGGATTCAAACCTGTTGGCCAATGGCGATCTAAACTATTCAAACCACCCACATGAACCACACTAACGACCTAAATGAAGGAAAACCAAAGAATATGTGGTCTCGGAACTGAGATATAATACAATCAAATATAGAAGATTTACAACATTGAGAACACACCAAAAATAAATACTAATTATATAAAATTAAACACAATTAAAAATGAACTAGGCTATCAAAAATACGCATTAATATTGTGGCTATCAAACATCTAAGTTTAAAGAATCTTACACATATAAAACATATAATTAATAAAAATAAATGAAATTTACATAGTCAGTTGAAATCATATGTGACATGTGCGAAAAAAATATTACATTAACTCTTGCATGACAATATGAGTAACAATAAGAACAGGAAAATTAACATAAGTTAATTGTATGCATAAAAACCCTATTATCATGGGTGTTACAACCATTGTTATTGAATAATTGTATTGATAGTTTTAGCAGATAGTTATCGCATTTATGATGTATATGGTAATGGTGTAAAAACTTTATAAGGAAGTCATGCAAATTTATACTGTAGAATAAGTTCTCAAAACAAATTTGGTTATATTTATAAAAAATGTTTCAAGATAGCAGACCAATGAGAAGATCAGCAAATAATGGCTTGATATTCAAAGGTTTTGTGAAGTGTGTAAGGTAACTACGTTAACATTCGGACCATTTATGATTTATAATTGATGAACTTCCTTTAGATACCTTTCACTCCAGAAGATCCATCCATCCTCCCGACTCTACGGCCGCTGTGGTTAACTGAGATAGTTCCTATTTGTTTGGATACCAGATTAATGTGAGGAAAAAAATGGTCAATTTTCTAGAAAACACCCTGCTTTCCTGAAATACCCAATATTTCTGGGAATAGGGGCTCTTCCTGAATAATGCAAACAAATGCTGTATTACGCTGGAAGAAACAAGAAGAACAAAATATTTTGTGTTACTGCTACATTAAAGAAACGTCCAACAAACACAATTTCACGCTAATTTGGCGTTGTAAAATGGCAGATAGAAGTCAACAGCGATATCTTTGTAAAATGAAACAATTGCATTTAACTTTCAATGAAATATTATGAGAACTAAATGTAGCTTGTACCCGTTCTCAAGCCTTGCAAAACGGTTTACGTGTGCGTTTCTGCATACATGTATAAAGCATAAAGTATATCCATCTAACAAATATAAACTGCACTATGTCGTTATGTTTTAATCAATATTGTGAGCCTTTGAGCTCACCCACTGGTCCACAAATCCACCAACACCCAATCATTGCGCCCTTTCTTTAATACTTATAAAGAACAGGCCAATAGGAGAACCAAAAAACGAACAACTTGTACCATTAGCAGAGTAAAACTGTTTTGTGGAAAAATCTAAATACTAGAAAGCTCTCCTTAAAACAAAATTGGGATAAAGATTATATTCTACTGGTTAACACTATCTTTGCAAAATTTGTTCGCAAAAAAAATTAGGACTTATTTTTAATGTAGAAATTTCCCTTCGTTAAGGTTTTATGTTATGAAGTTATTAAAATAAAGCTCACCATAGTTTCGTTAATTTTTATGTTTAATAGTAATAATGCTTCTTTTAGGTTTAATGGAGTTTACACCCTGCTTCCATTCCCACATGTTTTATGGTTTTAATGAAGTATATACCTATATACCTAGCCACTGGGCCACTAAGGCCCCACTTGATATAGTTCTATCCACTAAGCCACTGCGGTCGCTCTTGGAATCGCTCTAGCCACTTGGCCACTACGACTCTCAGGAAGTACAGGACAGCCCGTAGACAAAAATGAAAGGAGAAATGACGGATCTTTTTTAACAGTGCTTTTTTTATGCAGTAATCCTAAGAGAAGTTTAATCCAGTACCTATGAACATCCCTGATCACCATAATATTTTCGGAACAGTTTGAGATATCTCGATGAAACAAAGACTAATTTAGTCCGAATGTTATTATATAGAGACTACGTAAACTTCATGTTAATACGTTCAGTGGTTTTTGAGTTAAATCCGGTCGGACAGACAGACATTCAGACATGAAAAAAATTAACATTATATATGGCTTAGTAATCAATAATGTGTTATGAAATAATAATTACAAGCGGAAAATTTGAAAATCACAGAGAGACTCTTCTATTTTATTTATTTCTATATAGATTTTATTGAGCCATCTCAACACAAGGCAAATATTTGAACAACAGCAAATTATGATTGACTCCTATAATGTATACTAATTTCTTGAAACACTCTGTATTATCAGCAATATATATTTGATTTATTTAGACATAATTGGGACATATTTTTGGAAAACAGCAACAAATATTAGAGTTACATTAACTCTGCTTACACATACTTGATCATGCAATCTCAACACTATCACTTTCAGTACAAACTCTTTTCATTCATTGCTTTACTCATCATAAAACCACCAAGGTTACATCGAACTTAAAATCTATGAATATTATCCAGGTTCCTAGTCAACCAATTTGGCATTGACAATTTGCCAAAAAACACCAATTACCACTCTTAAAACGCCAGTACCTAAATACAAATACAATTCCAATACAAATATTTATAGTGCCGATACACTTTATATATATATAATGTCCCCAAAAACTCTATAATACCCTGGGCACACTAAAAGGCAGCGGTGAATGAACAGTTATAGTAGACCTCTCGGTCATTCTATTTTCTATTTTGTCGCAGCTCTCTTATCCCGAAAGTCTTACCGCGCATCGCCCTCGCAATAGGAAGGGAAGAGAAATCACGTCCTCTCATTGCAAGGCGACCAGGATTAATGCGACCATTGGCCAGATCCTAAGTCCAAGCCTGGCATGTCCGCACATCCCTGCCCCCTCTACCGCAGAGGTTCTGAGACCCTCGCACTCAGAAAGCAAGTGTGTGTTCTGGCCGGGTTTCTACCCATACCCCTAGTGCCTCTCCGGGGTACAACCGGAGCTGGTTGCCGCTCACCGTCGTCCGGTCTTTCCACAATAATGGGAATCTCTTTAGACCTCCTCCAGCATACGGAGTCAACCACTGCCAGCACGAGTCCAACCACAATGATCGATCACCAGAGAGAATCTCCAGTAGGGCCAAGTGAATGGATAGTCTCAAGATCTCCAAAAGCTTTCAGGAAATACTATCCTGAACAGAGGCATTGTAATATACACAACCTTACAATCAGCAACATCGCCAGTTACGGAAATACCTGATGAAATTCTCCCCACGATAACCACGAAGTGGTCCACATGCCTTTCCCCACTACACTCAAACACAATCTCACACACACGCAAGGTCCCAATCCAAGGAGTAACACATAAAACATTCCTGCTCACACTACTAGTGTTCCCTCTCCAAACCTTAAGCATCCTCCATTAACTTCTAATCATTAAAACTACTAACACTCAGTATAAACTGCGCCAGCACACTGCTTCCAGGCCTGCTTGAAGTTAAGGTAACACTAAATATACAACAAGCCACATAGTTTTGTATCACAGATTTCTCCACAACCGGCTTACTCCCGGACTTTGAAAACCCACTGGTACTTCTGTTTACCGGCTTTACCTCCCTTCTTCAGAACATGGACCAGCGACACGTCTTCTAGTACCCAACACACACTGTTAGTAAACCTCCCACCTCCCACTATTACTAAAGGATTCTCCCGAACCATCTACTTCCTCAACTCTAATTCTGTCCTATTAAACTCTTCGTAACACCAGACTCGGACAAATACTCATCAGCCACGCGAGCGAAAATTCTATGTTCCGCTTCAAAACCACTCGTCCTGAGACTAAGTCTTAGCTAAGAATCACTTGCACAACCTAATTCCCCGACAGGTTTCTCACAAATATTCAAGCTCAATTCCTGAACAGCTTGTTCAGAGGCTAAGCCTTTTATTCACATCATTCATAGAAACTATATCTCTACTGGACTCTCGCAAAAAATTATTGCAAAAGATCAATTTCTGAACCACTTCTTCAGAGACTAATTCTTTACTTCGCATTACTAACAAAAACTCTTAAGTTCAACACCAAACGCTAGCAGAATAATTTATATGTGCAACTAACATCAACTCGTCCAGCGAATGCGTCCACTACAGCAGTACTCGTCCAGAATACAATTTAATTTATCTCTCTACTGCGAAGATTATAAGTGCGAAGCTAATACTTAACTGCTGCTCACACATCGACGAAGACTTCTTCTTGACCAAGGAGGACTCCAACCTTACACTTAGTGCACAAACTTTTTCCTACCTCCCACGACGAGGAAACATTGACCAATAGCAAACAACTATACATACATTAGCCTTGACGCGGCAAAATCGCAACCCGCCACACCAATAAACATAACGTGTAGTGGCGAACCAGGGTTCAGCAACTGTAAAGATTAAAATACAAGGTAATTTTCAAACCACAACTAAAACCAATACTTTCACGTGACGGTCACAATCCGTCTCAATATCGATAATATGAAACGCACTCGTACATGTTAAGACAGAGTATAGTAGAGCATGTCAAGCGCTGGGAGCGTTGGCACGGGTCCCCTCCCAGGCGTTATTTCTTCTCCGTTGCAAATATTACATTTAGGACAGTATAACTGTACGTAATTGATTCTAAATCGCAATATTTTTATTGAACCAAAGTAAAATCTGAAATATTTTAATACAAATATTAATATCAATTGATCACAAAATATGTTTTGCCGAAACATAAACCCCGGCGGGAATATTGACAGAACAGTAAGGTCTTAATGTGGTGCTAAATGTTACATATACATTAAAAGCTTAAAAGTATGTTACTACAAAAACAGCAATATTAATTACTGAAGGCTCACAGGAAACAATAAATTACTGTTGTATTAACCTTAACACTGTTGTCACAATATTATACATTTTCTGTGTAGTACAAAATCTCTATAACAAATACAATTACAATGAAGGAAACATAGGCAAGTTCCTGAATAAAGACGGGGAATGAATACCATGTAGCAAACACCACACTTCTACCAATAGCAATTACAGATCATTCACCGTTAATCCCAACTTTTCTGAAGCTGTGCTAATTTTATACTTACATAATATTCCTCCACGCCATGCAAGCACAACTTAACCAATTCTAGAAAATTTACCAAATGGACAACGCACCGTTTTCGAGCGCAGTTCGTGTAGTAGAAGTCGGCATAAAAACTATTCCATACTAGGTATTACCAACACACATTTTTTATTACTGTTTCAGTCGTTCTAATTATGGATGAAATATTATAATTAATATATTAAATACGAATCAAAGTTAAATTTAATAAATGTAAGATACATTTTTGTTAATACGAGTATAGAACGATTGTGATAAATAGCTTAGTCAGGAAACTATCAAACACGTCAAAAGTAGAGGATTTTTCAAATATTTAATTCAAAAGTGTGAATAAGCAGCGAATATATTATAAGTGTAAACAATCTCACGATCTGTCTCGAATGCAAAGCAAAAATTTTACCACGAGGATAAAATGCTCACTTACTTGGATTATGAATATAATGTTTCCTTTCAATTCCTTTGTAAGCTATGATTCCAACTTGAAGAATTGCGTGACGACTACAGTTACAACAGATTAATATTTTTAATTCATTTGTCAGCAGCGCTCCTGGGTTCAGTGATAACAGACAGTTTTTGAACAAAAAATGTAAATATCTTTAAACGTTACAAATAGAGTACATTACTGAACTCTGGATTGATTTTGAACATTCCTACTTACTGATAATCAAATGTCATTTAACTTGACGAATTATTTCTTGAACAGTCCAGGAAAGTTCTATAACTGGACATATTCCATAATTTTCTAGTTCATATGTTTGCGGACATTCTGTATTGTTTACTTAATACCGTTAATCTTTCAGATGTTTACAAACTACAAGCCGACATCACAGCTTCCTTCCGGGGCAGCGTGTGGGATCCATAAATATCTAGACTCTTGTGAAAGATTAACAACGATCCTGAATATTCGCTTGGGCGCTGCGTTTTGAGGGATGCTGAAACGCGCTCTGCGGGGTCAGACACCCTCTCTCTGTGCTCTGAATATTGCATGTCGCCCTTCACGCGCGCGTAATTCACTTGCCGGAGCTCGCTGTTACAGTAGCCATGTCTCGTAGGAGCAGGTACTATATAGCACTCCGCGATATCCACTTTCGCTGACGTTTTGATCCATAACCACATCCACATGATAAGATATAGAATTTTCATAAAAATCTGAAACTCGTTAACAATATTTTACAGACACATCGGATAGTGAAACAATACCGCAGATTTCAACATCTCTGTAATGCTCTTTAGAGCTATTATGTTCTAGGTTCTAAGAATGTTCTATGGTTTCGTGATATTGCTATGTCATAAAAAATCGGACTTAATTATAAAGTAATATTTATCACATTTTTCCAAGCACAAAGATAGTGATAAATAAAAATTAAATATTTTATAAGTAAAATTTTTGAAAATCTATTACATCGTAATTTTTTACTCTAGCTAAAGTTTTTATTGAAGTCATAGGAGTGTATGTGGCATTTTCCTTTGAATACGGAACCTACTTCACCTACAGAAGACCTAGGGTTAAAATTATAGCTACTTGGAACTTAAATTATTGCTTTTAAAGTTCAAATGGAAATATGGGAGGATCACATAAAAAATTTCTAAAAAAATATTGTCCACGACGTTCTAAAAACATAAAGAATTATTTTGAGATGAAACTTAAAGTATTATGATAAAATATTGTATATATTATTACATAAAATATTTAAACGTTAAATTCTTTCATTTTATATTGTAATTCATTTTCCTTCATTGTTATACATTTTATACTATAGTATTTCATATAAGGACTTGAAAAAAAAATTGCTGTAACAGCTAGTTTGAAACTGAAGAGCTAAACTTTAAATCTCTTCACTTCAACCAAAATGCTAATTCAAATAGTTGCTCCAGCTAGCTTCTTAATTTTATGGTTAGCATTCACATCCGCAGAATGATCCCGATCGTATAGCAGCTCACCAGTCGACTCTGGAATCCTCGATGAGATGGGACTTCCCGCCATCAGGAATATCTTCTTTACTGTCTTGCATATCGTTAAATACGATGCAGAGTCTTCTTCCAAATTTATCTCCAAACTAAATTATCTTGCAAATTTCACGTATTTATAATTATCTTCTTATCGTTAAAATAACACGTTTCGTTTATACGTTACAATGATTAATTATAATCTCACTTTTAAACATTGTTCCGATTTTATACAATATTCTTGGAGAACTTTCTTTAGACGAACCGTTTTCTTCTGTTCTATATTTTATTCCAAACAAACTTTCTTTTTTTTTCAAACATTCATGTTATTCCCCCCATATCAACCAATGTTTATTAATTCTGCGAGCGAGTTGAAAGTTTAGTCATAGACAAATACATTAAAACATTAAATCATCTCGAAAGAATATTTGAATATTTTTAAAACCTATCTGAATATCGGTAAAGTTATAGTAACTTATAACTAACTTAGGAAAATAATTAATATAAGCAAATTAAAGCTAAATCATAAATTAACAGAGTGCAAAAAGAAAGTAAATATTCCAATAAAAATTAAATGATACCTTAAAACAGAGCAAAGAAAATCCTGTTCTTACGTACTAGTCCTCCCAAGATTTCACTTGGGTCTAAATCTATATCAAGTGAAATACTCAAAACCATTATGTGTAACAATTGCATATATATGGAGCACTTACACCTATTTTTATAATCTACTTACAACCTAATTACCTAAATGAATATTAAAAAAGAGGAGCATTACAAAAACTTCTTAACAAGTACTCGGTTACATAATTTTCTTCTAATATGTCACACAAAAACAATAGAAAAAGACAAATATTCTTTTATATATATCCCCCACATCGGCTTTAACCAAGTATTTCATTTCTTTGCGTTATTAAATTCTTAATTCTCAATGAAACAAAATTTGTCACCCACTTGAAATGGACGCTATACGGGTAGCATTCCTCTTTCCACTTCTAAAAATGTCGTAGCACAGTGATTCTCTTATCGGTGTCTTGCCCTAGATCCTGTTGCGTATCTTCCTCTCCTTGGTGTCCTTTATTCTGACCCTACGGTATATTCTGCGGTGAAGAAACTGTCTAACACATGTATCAGAACTTAATTATCTTTAAGCACTTCACAGTGTTTTTTTTTTTATGTTATGTCCTCGCGTTTGGAGCAACATAATGAATTAATTATTACATAAATTTTATTCCAAATCCACCCATTAATAATTAAGTGTGTGGATAAATAGGTAATCAATGAGTTTTCGAGTTATAAGATAAATATAATTATAATGAAGTAACTATTTAATCATTTTTATTATTTCAGTGAGGAGAAAATCATTGCGCTTTGATTAATTCATCATATTTAACACGATAATATTAGTTCACGTTTAAGCAAATCTTCATACAAAACAAAATTAAGTTAAAAAAATATTCAAGTAATATGCAAGAAAACTATCAATCCACTAAAAAAGTAATCTCAGAAGACCCTATTCAACGAAGATCAGTGTTTCACAACCTAGAATTCCTCAAATCAGACAGAAGTGTCACATTTCTCTTCATTTAGATAAAATGCAGAATATATGACTTGCACATCAGGCTACCATGGGAGTAGGCATTATATCATTACTACGCCATCATATATATATATATATATATATATATATATATTGTGTGTGTGTGTGTGTGTGTGTGTGTGTGTGTGTGTGTGTGTGTGTGTGTGTGTGTTGGAAATTGAACATACACAGTTGCAAATCCAATATAAATTATTAACTCATTGCAAAATATCGTCGTTAATGTGGCACACATTTATGACACAATAAAGTATTTATTGACGTGAAACAAAATCAAATTCATATCATGGTGGTATTCCTCTTCGCCTAATAATTTATTACATGTAATATAAATATATGTCCCAAACCGTAATTAATTCTATTAAAAAATTGTACACTATACGACAATGATTCTCCGATTTCCATATCTCAAAACTCCCAGTTCTTATTTCGCAGCTATCATATATTTAATTACTTTCCCAAACTTCTTTAAACCGGCCTTCATAGGCTGATGATATTCCCTTAAAGCCATTATGTTGCATCTGCCTACTACTGTATTCGTCTCGGGACAAACTACTACATAGCAATTTCGATTGCATACTTTCGATTTCTTAACAGGTCCTATAAATAGTGGCATTAACTTCTTCAATATGTGTTTTCAGGCCTTAGAAATGAAATGTCATTTTACTAAAACCAGCTGTCCCAAAGCTAAGTCTTCCTTCTGTGACCTTTTAGCATACTTTCTCCTTTGTTCTGCTGCTAGAATCAGTCTTCTTCTCGAGAATTCTAGTAATTCCTGTCTTCCTTATTTATTATCTTCGTATTCCAGTTTGGTTCTTGCTTCAGGTGGAGTCAGTAATGTGGACGTATCAAAGATTAACGATCGCTGACCTGTCAATGTTTCCAGAAATTCATTGCAGAAATTTTTTTTCTCAAATGTTTTCGTGCCTCCAGGATCCCATGGCTCAAAATCTTGTGTCTGCAGTTTGTGTATTGCCTCCAGGATCCCACGTTCTCCCTTTCTTGGCAATACCTCCTCCTCTTGTAGGTCGTCTACAAAGGTCTGCGACAATCAGTCGTGTGATGAAGTCTGCGACGTGCGAGATCAACTCGTCAGGTGTCCGAGACTCTTTCTTCATCATACGCCGATATATTTTCTGCTGTTTGTTTCGCTCTTCTTCCACTGTGAATGGTAACAACACAAGGAGCTGGTTGTGTGTGAGAACGCCCACATTACAACAATCCACAGCAGTATGATGCCTCGTGCTACCTCATAGCACATCATCTGGAGTCCTGTCTTGAATCATTACATAAACTGAGTAAGCTCAGGATAAATAGCTTAGAATAGTCATCACAGTTATTCACAAAATTTACTGCATTTTTGCCGGGTTTATTTTCGAATACTGGCATGCCGTCCGTCCACAACTTGCTAGGGTGTGAAATAGGGAACTGGCTGAACACACTGCTTGAGCGTGACTCTCGCTAGCCTGTACAAATTCTGACCTGTCCGGTGAACCAGAAAACTTCTCTGGGTTTACATTGCTATTTGGATATGTCGAGCTCTGATTAGGGTGATTAATGCGAATTCCCTTACTGATTTTATTACATCGTCCAATTTCTCCGATACCAAATTAACTTCCCCACTAAATGTATTCAATTTGGGCTCGGTTGTAACCTTCTCATTATTTAACCTGTTTTATATTTTGTGCTCCAGCAATTCATGCTGTATTGCTACTCGTTCCTACAAATCCACAGTGTTATGTTCGACTGTGGAGAATCGTTGTTCGAACATTTCGGAAACTGCCTTCAATTCATTGTGCTCCTTCCTAAATTCCCCGGAAGTTTGTTCCAGTTCCGCATTTATTTTCCTCATGTCGTTTTCTTACCGGAAGTTTATTTCGTCTGATTAGTTTTTCATTTCGCTACTGCTACTATATGATTTGCGATCAATTTGCTCTAACCGCACGTTCATTTCGTCTTTCAGCTCCCACATGTTACTTTCATGAAGAGTGTTTATGCTATCCTCCATTTCCCTCAGGTTATTTTCTTGCCTGGTATTTATTTCATCTGTCATTTCGCACATAGACAGAAACAATTTTTAAAATTGATCGTCATGTGAGACATTTGTATTTTTAGACAAAGTTTAATTAATATTTGTACCTCTAGTCATGCTATCATCTAGGAGGTTATTTGTGATTACTTGTGCTTCAGTATCAGAATTTCACAGGTATTCTCTATGGATAAATCTGTGGAATTAGCAGCCATTTTTTACCTGTATATCTGTTAAATCTAAGAAAATATGGTGACCTGGAATTATTGCGCATACACTAGTCAAATGAGTGACACTAAATAGTGTACTCTATGGATTATTCTAAAGCATATACATTTGACTGTTTTATAAATTTCTCAAGGCTTTGTGGGTTTATTATTCTTACGAGCCCACACGTTGGGACGACAAATTATATAATAGCAAACAGATACAACGAGCGGGGATTTTATAGCCGTGACGTTGGGATGGCCAAATTCTATGCAACAGCTAGTTTTAAATTAAAGATGTAAACTTTAAAACTGTTCACTTCAACCAAAATGCTAATTCAAATGGTTGCTCCAGCAAACCTCTTAATTCTATGGTTAGCGTTCACACAGTTATTATAAAATATTCTTTTCATAAATATATCAGTCTTACACATATGCCACTTTGGTATTCAGAGTTAATGTAGGACTGTATATCATTAAATAAACTTGTAATAATATTAAATTTCTGAAAGTCCAGGAAATATCATAAGCAAATAACTTAGATTAAAAGTATTGCATGCTTTCTTTCTTTTTTAATAAAACAATCTCATTCAAAATATATTTACTGATCATATATTAAAAGCTTCTCTGATAAATATTTCAAACAGATGAACATTTCAAATTACAACAAAATATTGTGTAAATGCTCATGATAAAAATTCTACATCAAACAACTCTAGCTTCAATCTATAAATTATCAGTAGTGGAGCGAAGAACACTATTATAAGGACTACTTCAATAAAATTAGGTCAACTTCGTCGCTGACCGGTTTTTAGTGATAATTAGCTCGCAGAGAACTTATCTGACCCTGCAACTTTAGGAATGACAAAAAATTAGTATATTCTTACTCTCTCCGAGTTGATGGAACCTCGCGAAGAACGTCGTTGTTGCTCTCGTGTGAGCGGGAATCGAACTTCGTCGTCGATCCTCTGCAGAATGATCCCGGTTGTATAGCAGCTCACCAGTCGACTCTGGAATCCTCGATGAGATGGGACTTCCCACCGTCAAGAATCTCTTCTTTACCGTCTTGCATATCGTTAAATATGATGCAGAGTCTTCTTCCAAATTTATCTCCAAACTAAATTATCTCGGAAATTTCACGTATTTACAGTTATCTTTTTATCGTGGAAATAACACGTTTCGTTTATACGTTACAATGAATACTTATAATCTTACTTTTCAACACTATTCAGATTTTATACAATTAAATATCTCTTCAATATTCTTGGAGAAATTTCTTTAAAATAACTTTTTCTTCTGTTCCATATTTTATTCCTAACAATACTTGCTTTTTTTCCAAACAGTCATGTTATTCGCCTTATATCAACCGGTGTTTAATAATCCTGCGAGCAAGAGGTAAGCTCAGTCAAAGAATAATACCCTAACAATACATTAAATCATCTCGAAAGAATATTTGAATACTTTTGAAAGTCTATCTGAATATCGGTTAAGTTATGTTGACTTATAACTCGTGTTGGAAAAGTAATTAAGCTATGCAAATTAATATTAAATCAAGAATAATCTTAGTGCAAAAAGAAAGGAAATATTCAAATTAAATTTAAATCACTAAAAACGGAGCAAAGGAAAACAAGTTCTTTGAAATTAATTTTAACCCCTTAAAGCCGCTCATATTAATCAGAGGCTCTAATAATACCAACTCTCAAACTATTGAAATCAGGAATAAAATGATTTAAAATTGATAATATATAATTCGTGAATATAAAATAAATGAGAATTATTTAATTTTTAAAATGTATAAATTTCGTATTATTATAAATAACACTATTACATATTTCATTCTTCTACAACATAGCTAGTTTCGCGAAAATTTCTACGAAGCGAATAGTTCTATTATTTGGAATATCAAAGTACTAACACATTTTCGTAATATTTTTTTAAATAAAATCTCAGCTGAAAAATTAAAAAAAAAATATTTTATCTTGACCAGTGTATCGGCATGTGTGAGAGCCGCATTGTTGTGATATCACGCACATTTGTTGCGTCTTTCGTTAATGACGCTCTTGTAGGGTGCAGCTGAGTATTACTGTGGAAGGAACTGAGGGGAAGCGTGAAAGAAACAAACTATTACTTAACATAAATACTAAATCCTGTCAATAACAAAATTTATAATACATGTCGTTTTGTGAAAATAAGGTTACTTTAAATTAAAATCTTGATTCGGGCAAATCATTATAGTTATTTTATAACTCAATTTTGTTAGCACTAATGTGGGAAACATTAATTCAGAGGAATGATGCTGCAATTTCTTTTAAATTGGACATTTTGTTTACCAGCAATAAGGATTTTACTGTTAACCATTTTAACGTTGATTTGAATTTTAAAATGTAAAACTTTACATAATGGCGAATTTCATAACCAATCTGCAAGCAAATTTTTCCATTATACGTATTCTAAAACATAAGAGAATAGTTTGAGCACTATTCAAAGGGACTTTTTTTTTTCGTTGGGACCGACTAGGATCACATTAAGCCTTCTTGCATTCGCTAGCGAGTTTCGCTTTCTTTTGTACCCAGAATACCCTCATTCGTTGTGAGGTGGCCTGTTTGCGCTCTTCTTTACAAGGGGCACCGCGTCTTCTTTTGGGTTGTTGATCTTGGTTTATCGCATGTGTCACTATCTTCTTCCAAAAGAGATTTTTATCAAAAGCACTATGTGATATTTTTTCCAGCAAAAGAAGGTCCTCTTTGGTGTTCACGAACCAGGAAATCACGGTTTGGAGTTTTGTATCGAAAAAATTAAATAAAAAATTTTCATCATGTTTCCTCCGTTCGTTCGAGGTGACCGTAGAACCGTACCCGTCTTTTGCTGATTGTTTCCGTGATATTCTTTTTTTTCTGTAGACTTATTTTTTCGATCTCTTTTGGTGGACGTTATTCTTATAGCAGGAATCCTGAATTCCTCTAACGATTTTTCGCTTTTTTATTTACTATTCTTTCAGGAGTCCTTTATCAACGTTCAGGAACAGTGTTTTGGCTGCATACAAAACTACTGGCTTCAGCACTGTTTTATAATGGCATATCTTAGTACTGTAGGAAAGCTTTTTTTCTTGTAAGTCTCTCGCGAAGTTTGGTAGGCTATTTCGAGTTTGCGTATTCTTTCCCGAAGGGCTTCTTTCTCCAATCTTTTTCTTATGACTATCTCACCCAGGTACTTAAAATTTTCCACTCGGTTGAAGTCCCCGTATTTTGTTTGGAGTTTTGGTGGGGCTTCTTTGATGTTGATCAATAATTCGGTTTTTTCAAAGGATACCTGTAAGCCGGTTTGTTCGGCGATTTCCTTTAGCGAGTCAATTTGGATCCTAGCAGTTTCTACGTCGTTTGATAGGTTGGCGATGTCATCAGCGAAAGCTAGAGTTTCTACCGTGATTACTTTAAATTAAGTTCCAATCTTATTGGACTATAGTCAATTTCCTTTAACTTGATTCGCCAGGTCCGGATGATCGTTTCCAGAACGCAGTTGATAAGTAACGGAAAAAGCCCATCACTTTGTCTGAGAGTAATAAGAAGGAAGAGACAAATGAAAAACTTCGAAAGCAGGCTTCATTCCATTAAAAAAAGTAATGTTCCTTTGTAGATTTTTTTTTCACATTTTTATCCCATAGCACAACAGAAACTGCTCTAGTAGACTATATTGGTGAGTGAAGAGATTTGGGTGGCTCTGAACAGCGAGGTATTGAGAGCCAATGAGTGATTGGGGTAAGGATGGAGCGGCGCCGGAATGGGGGGCCCGAGAAAGCCCGCTTGCCGACGGCATCGTCTGGTACGCTTTCCACATGCGAGGGTCCGGTGACCCAGCCGGGGATCGATCCCGGTTCGCCTTGGTGGGAGGCGAGCGTGCTAATCGCTCAGCCACCGGGGCCCCAACTGACTAGATATGTGAGAAACGGTGTAGTACACAATATATGTGGAAAAGTGTTTTAAACTATTGAACGTTGTTAAGTGATTGAGTTACATGCATTGAAATTTTATCTATAAAACCGGCTGGCTCATTTTTCTGTTATACACATGAATGTCAATCGTGTCAGGTTTGCTCCTGTATTATCTATATGTTCACTTTTTGCATCGCTAAACTCTTTTTCTTCGTGGCAGTACAATATTTTCACGGAAAATGCAATAGTGTAAACGTAAGCCTTTCAAACTAGTCTCGTGTTTCTCATACTCGTGCGACTGTTGGTGTCTTTATCCTGCATTTATATTTATTCTTCAATTACGATATTAGAAACATTAACAGTGGAAATTTAACAGCATGCTATGTTCAATGCAGCAATTTATATCTTTTTAGGGAGTTGAAATTGGAAAAGCGGGGAGAAAATGAGTTTCAAAAAGGCATCTATTAATACGTGTAATCAACTGACGGTAAGCATATAAAATTCCAATGTTGCCTTTAAGAATCATTACATGTTGTGCAATCTGAATTCCGTAAACTAGTATTTCAACCAGAAAAGTACGCTCTTCTTTCTTCAGTGGACGTAAATTCTGAATTAATGTAGTTGTATATTCAATCAGCTCGTAAACGCCGTTGTACGAGGCCACCTGCATTCGCGGCACTAGTCAGTCGACGAACTGTGTTACTAATACGTGCACATTCATCCAAGTATATTCTCTTTCATTAAAAATACGTGGCAGAAACCTTACATGTAAATTAGTAGGAAACTTTTATTTCTTATGCAAAAGTTGACATAATCTACAAACGTGCTGAATTACTCGTGATGATTCCCAATTACTCTGAAACCGGATGTAAGAAGGTTTCTTTCATATTTGGGTCAGTCTATTCTAGTTTTATAATTACGCTCAGATAAAGTAATATTGTATACAACGTTTATTACCCAGAAGTAAGTGAATTCATCATCCCTGCAAAAAAGGTACCATGCTTTATCGGTTTTCGGGCTGTATAGACAAAATCTGTGACTCTTTGTACGCCGAGTAAATATGAGCTCATTTTTAAATATTCTTCATTTCTCTACTAAGAAAATTACAAGCATATCACGACACATCGCAGACTTATTTGTCATATTTGAAAAGCGGATAAGTGGAATTCGCATTTGTTACTCATAAAGAAGAAGACAACCACGATAAACATCATTCTGACGGAAATCTATGTCAGTTAACAATAATTGAGTTAAGTTACAATTCGAAAAAAATATTTATATTTTATTTTATTTATTTATTTTCAGCAAAAACATGGTTATATTTACCTCGGTAATAAGTGTTCCGCAAATACAGGATTCTGAATTAGAGTCAAAAAAATTTGAGTATACCATAACTTCTGTGGCAGCTACATAACTGTATATTTATACACTTATTGTCATTTAAATATTTACAAACAGACCGTATTATTGACGACAGACTAAAGTAGTTTTACAGCACCCACAGATAATACAACATCTTAATTGTTTGGCTGCGGTTAGCGGCAAGGAACTGCAGCAAGGAGCCGTTAATACTGCTCCATCCTTGTTAATGTGAGTGGTCGTACGACGAAGCTCTATGCAGCACGAGCACAGAACATTTAAATTGATAAATGACAGTGATTAGCTAGCATGCGTTGATGTTGCATCCAATTCGACACGGACATGAACAACTTGATGGAGTTAGAGAGAAGGCGAATTGCACTACGGGAGATAAAGTGGTCGTTCCATAGAATGCCCCTGCCCTTTAACTGTTGCGAACAAACCGTGCGACACTGTTGATAGAAGTGAGAAAATGTTGGAATTCATCGGTGCCGGGAAGGGTCTAGGTCACTCAGAATGTGCACCAGAAGTGAGGAAAATATCGTAATATAACAGTTATAAACGCAAACCAAAATGTTTCTTTACACAATCCAGAGACATGCAGCGACATTAACAATTACGTCTGTTTTCACACGTGATATTGCAAGGCGACTTCCAGAAGTAGAAGCATCGTGTAGGACCTGCCATATTCCATATACACCTGGGGAGTTTGCTTGCGTTTTGCTGCAGTTGGGTGCAACAAACAAACTATTCAGGTATGGCAGTACATCGTCTTTGGTAACGAATCCACATTTTGTCTGGACGTTGATGACAACAGCATTATGGGCACTGGACAACTCAGAATTCTGGAATTCTCTGTTGAATTACACTCCATGGTATGGGTAATAATCTCCTGTCTCACTTGGTATTTCGTATAGAGATGAAGAATACAAGGACTGCACAGTGTTAGATTAATGGGAATGCTGCGGCCTTATTCGCTACTCTTCATGGTGCTGTTACAACGGACAACGTATGTTTCCTCGCTATGGGTAATCTAACAATGTACCAAATGTAGTATTGCACTGAGCAATAACTCCAGAATAAACGGCTTAATTGTCTTGAAAATGAAATTAATATGTATATATATATATGTAGACATATATAAGATATAATCTATTATAATACCGAGAGGGTTGTGAAGAACTAGACTGTAGATAGCATTTTACATTACTTGACTGCGACTAGATTGCGTCACGGTCAAACAGATGTAATTTCAGTACAGTGTTACATCGTGTCGAACCAGGAAAAGATTTCAGAAGCAGGAACAACTTATTCTATGGCTTCGTTCGCGTTGTGTCTGTAAATAGAGTACTTGGAAGGATGCAGGGCCCAATGTCCAACGGACTTGGCGGCACTGTGATATCCTATCACAAATATCACCCCTTCACCCTTCCAATCCTTATGAGTCTTTAATCGTATCAATGTTGCTAACTATTTTTAAATTTATGTTTTAATTTTATTTAATGCATTTATTGGCTACTTGCAGTTTGAAATCTATTTCCTGGATTTTCAGTAATGAATGCATGCATTTAGCATTTTAATGTTCTTCATAGCAAGCCTGCACATTGTTTCAATACTAAGGAAATACCTTCTCGATACACCAATTTTAAACACAACTGTTTTAATAAACCAAATATTTTAAATAGATTTCTCATAGAGTACTGCAAGTTTAGATAATTAAAAAAATTTATAATTTTTCTACACTTATTGTAATATTTTATTTTTAATTTTAAAAATTAAAGATTAAAATTGCCAAGTTTTCTTGTAGTACCAGTATTTCGTAAAATAATTCCCGTAAAACACTTTTTATTTGAAACTGCCATCTTTTAAATTTATGCACGTAAAGGGAATTTCTTTTATATCGATTCCCCATTAAAATCCCGTGGTTGTAGCTTTGGTATGGCCAGTCTTTAACTCCTCAGCTTTTATGCCAGAAAGATTGGTTTACCTCGGTGAAGAGAAAAAGGCTTATTGGAGGCTTGAGTTATGGACTTAAACTGAAATAAAACTGTTTCTGGAAATACACACACTTGCATGACTTTACTGGACTCTGAGCTAACAATCACGTGATGTTAACGCTATGATTATATGGCAGCGCCCATGAAATTCTCCATGTAATAATATATAGTTTTAAACAGTTAATAGCTTTCGCAATTAATTGTGCCCTGCTATTCACATACTAAATTGTAATATATATATATATCAATCACACGCTTTCAAACTGATGATATAAATTGTGCATGGTGAAGTGAGGCTTTAAATAACGAAATTTGAAAACAAAAATTCACTGTCATGCCCTATGCTAGCGTACACCTGACTTGCATGCACCAAGTTAATTTAGAAACGAATTAAGTAAACTAGTTTAAATATTAGACGTTGTATTCCATGTTTAATGCTGAAAGCATGATTTTTCTTTATTTATTTATTTTCTCAGTTTTGTACGCAAAAGAATACGAATTGACATGTAAGAATTCCATTCAGTCGTCTAACAATTTCACGTTTTTGATTAGATGGCACATGAATAAAGTTATCAGGCCCATGACAATGTTAATTTTAAATAAAACTTATGCCGAGTAAATAATCAACCTAGGCTTTCAAATATGCTCAATTATCTGTGACCAGTATATAAATATAAGAAATTATGCTCATTTGAAAACGGACAGACAATTATATATATATATATATATATATATATATATAATATATATATATATATATATACACACACACACACACACATACGAACTTTTAAAAAATCCAGGAATAAAAAATCTTGCAATTTTTTGCGAAGAAAGAATAAAGTTACTACCTGTCATACTTCATGAAAAGTTACTAGATTTATATGCTGAATGTATTTTAAAAGCATTAGGACTTCAGCCTAGTTTTATATTTACAGGCGAAGAACAAAATATATGTTGGAAGTAAGAGAATGACGAAAATAGTGCTGGCGTATTATACACATTTCCCCGCAAGTATTCTCAAAATAAACTAATAAGAAAAGACTTATAAATTTTGTGCCAAAAAGTGAGGCCATAGGTATAACTTGTGAAAAAGAATGTATTTCTTGAGTGTATGCACTGCGTAAACATAAAGCGGGATATGCAATTCATCTGTTTGTGAAGGTTACCACCATAATTTCTCTTTACACACTTACGAGGGCGAGCCAATAATGTTAAGAAAATCTGTTATAATAAACGCTTCTAAATTACTTTAACATCCCGAACTAAGCGAACAGAACCATACATGATACAACGATTGAACATAACATAATTGACAGAAGGTTCGAGGCCACGATGTTCTGTCATCGTTCAATTGCTTTACAATTTGTAAAACGCGAGATGGGGCATATGTTTGACGAATCTAGTTGACTAAATCTTGAAGTCTTTTGTTATTCGGTTTATAGTGACACACTGTAAAACATTTCTGCTATAGTTAAAAAAAAAAAAAAAAAATGCTCTTCGTTTTCCTTATGCACAGTGGCGGCCTTCCCCTACCTTGGCACGACTGGATGCGTGGAAAACCGCTTCTCGGCATTCGAGTCCATATTACACGAGCAAAAATTGAACTCCCAAATTTTATTTCACTACGCATTCATCATCACATTTTGAAACATGTTAATATTTTCAAACGTAGACAACACATCTAAAACAGTTTTACTTTACTCATAGTGGTAATAGAAAACTGAACATGTGACGTTAAACGTTAATGTATTGATTCGCTGTTTGTGCTACAAATCGGTAAATGAACTTCTTTTATACGAGCATAAAAATGTATAAGCACCTGCAAGAGAATGTAACTAACCAGTATTTTGTTCAAGCCCAGTCTTAGTCAAGCTAACAAAAGCAAAGACAAAAGTGTCGAGATGGTACTTTAGGGCTTATGATCCCATTTAAATAGCAAAACCTGAAATAAAATAAAAATCTATAAACAAAGAGATTCACGCCGCTCATAAAAAAATTGCCACAACAAATAATAGACAAATATGAACACATACTAAATACTTGGAACGTTTTCCTCTTCATGTAAAACTTGTGTATTTTTCTCCACACAACACGACATGAAAATCGTTTTCTTTGATTAATTTCTTGTTCCGTTTCCTTACATTTAGGTATTAAAAAGTCGGACTGGTTTTCCTGTTTACATTCAACTAAATTCGTTGACTGCTGATTCTAAATATCTTGTTGTGGCACTTGTTACTTCAATGACTCACGTCAAATAAAAATAATTTTTTTTTTTGCCCACTGAAGTGCCCTGCAGCATTGTATACGATTTCCCGTGCTTGTCTCTGCAATAAGGGTCTGGCAAGCATATTTATATAGTAAAGATTGGTCTTTGAAAGATGTTTGTTTTAACCACAGCCAATCTTTTTCATTGCCCACGACAATTAGAAAGATAAGGTCTTGATGGCAGAGCTTTCATTTCAGGTGTATTAAATTTATCTGTTAGGGCACAATATAATGTTATTAATAACGAAATAGTAACTTTTGACCACTGTATGATTCTATAAAGTCAATAGTTGCTAACTTGTGTTAATTAAACGCATGTATGCCTCTGAAATAGCGCGCAGTGGTTTCGTCGTGATCGTAGAAATTTAGAAAACTCCGTGATGACCCTATTAAATTATTGGACGCCGCTCTGTACCAAATTTCATTTTATTGATGTATAAAAATAACGTATATATTAAAACGTATATTCAAAATGGATTTGTATGATATGATGATTGAATCATCGATTTCTGAAATCGTAAATTTATTAAAAAATTGTAATTTATTTCATTATAATTTATATATATCACTTAAAATTATCAGACTTAAACGCATAAAGTTACATGTCTACAAACTCGTATTTTCTACGAGAATTGTATTATGCTGTCACAACATTTGATAAGTAAAGCATAATTTCAATAAATATTCGGTGTTTAATAATTATTTTTAATTTAACACTTAAAATTTTCAGACATAAATGTAAGGAGCGACATGTCTACAAACTCATAGTATCAAGAAAAATTCAATTATGAGGATTACAGCAGCCAAATATTGAAAGCATGCATTTATACAATTAAAGTTAAGTGTTTCAATATAAAACATCCTACTTAATAAGCATTCAAAACAAGTATATCGAGTCACATGTATAATGATTCGTTATTTTTATACAGATAAGAATATTTCGTTAGAAGATATGATTATCTGACTACAACCATCGCCATAATGAATTTAGTACGTGTAGGAGAACCCTTTTTTAAATTTGAATCAATCATGTAACAACTCCCAGCATCAAATACAACGCAACAGTTATCTTAACACAGGGCACGCAGTAACTTTTGTCTTGACCCATTAGCCAGTACTTCGCAACCCAGTAGTGACGGAGGGGGTAATGTGCCTTCATACACATTTTCACCTATACCCAATAAACCCTACTTCCTGCAAGCTTACCGAACATCTCAGGAGTGGTGTTACTGCGCATCGAGGCTCGGAGAGCCGACAGGACAGGAGATCTAACGAATGGTGAGTGGATTGGCACAGAGATCGACTCCCAGACAGAGTATTTGAAATTTTGTTTAGTTTTTTTCTTTACCTTCAAACTCTGCCATTTTCTAAAATTTAACTACTTCTACACTTTATTCCTTTCTACAGTTTACTCAGACAGTCATTTTAATATTTTCTTTATTCTCGTGAACCTTTACATTTTCTTGGAGTTTAATGGTTCCTTGGAGTTTGTCCTTTTTTGAAAAGCAATCATTTTCTGCCATACAAATTGAATAGATTATTAAATTTCATAGAATATTGTCTGTTTTAATTGATGGGAAGGTTTTTTAATATTTTTAAGTAAGCGTATTTAAGTGCTGTAAAGCAGTTTGTTTCGGAAGCATTGTTAATTATGTTATTGGTTTTGAAGCACCTGTTAGGGATTTGAACCCATTCAGGGTAAAAATTAATTGGATAAAGTGTTATCACATGATTAATGTCACAGCGTGGCTACTAATGGGAAATATGAATACTCGAAATGTGCAGGCTTTGCTTGACGGAAAAAGGTGGTACTTCATTAAATTCACACAGACATGTACACACACACCCAACCACACCAATCTAAACACCCATGCATACATACACTAACCCACACACACAATCCACACTCCAATATACACAAATTCACACAATAATCCACACCAAAACACACATCAATCCACACACCAAACCACACACGAATCCATACATCCCTCCACACCAGTTCACACCAATCCACACACCAAACAAGACACTATTCCATGACAATCCAGATCAATCCACACACCATTCCCCACCATTCCACATATCGATCCACACCAATCCACACAAGATCCACACCAATTCACACACCAATCCACACACTCACACACACAATCAAACAACTCATTTGCACATACTATACCAGGTAGTTGCAGAACCCCTAGCATCAAACTTTACAAGCAAAACTAAACACTTAACATCTAAATAAAAATATTATACAACACAAATGAACAAATCTCCAACATCTGTCTTCCATTACACATTAACACACATATTTAATTGAAACTATATTGGTATGAAAAAAAACCTCTCTAAAATTCCCTTTTCTAATTTATTTTATAACATCCTTTAAAGCAAAATTAAGACCCAAATGAAACACTAATATCACTCAAATTGTGTTATTCCATACTACATATAGGATAAAAACTAGTTTATTTCATAAAAATTCGATAGTGAAAGAATGTTTGATGAAATTTGCTGTTTTTATCTGTTAATTCGATCCTTCTAAGTTATTCTGGTAACAAGGATTTTCACAATTTTACCTTGTTTCATCTCAAAAGAAGCTTCAGTGTTCTTTAAATAAATGTAACTGCAGTTGACTACTTCAAAAATATTAAAAGTTGAAGCACACATACCGATTAAGTAATTACCTTAACCTAAACGAAGCTGATTACAGGTATACTAACATATACTTGATTCAAATCCCAATGAGGCAAATACATGTTAATGAATTACTATTTGCGGCGTCTGTTTAAACCCACTCATCTTAAACATTAAATATTAAAGAATTGTCTAAATTTATTGTTCTTTTATCTACCATTACATTAAAGATATGCGAATTAATATACTGTATTAACACCCACGCAAGTACTCAGTAAGCAACAATCATCATACACGCTTACATAATTATGCATTATGCATTCACCAACTCAATACAAGACGTCTCACAAACATCCAGCACGCGAAGTCAGATAAACATCATCATCATTGCGCAAGGCAAATCAATGCATCTCCTAACGTACCATTACATGACCAAAGCCATCTTAATCTTTATAATTATTCTAGGAAGACTGTTTTTTGCATCGCTGACCAGTCAGTTCTCGCAAGCTTCCGAAGAATACCATGTTTAATTGTTATATGTACAGGTTAACCTTTATATTGATAATACACCTAAACAATTTATTGAGAAACTTTAAAAAAATGGTATTGATTATGATAGATTATGCTTACATCGGGAGAGTTGAGCTCTCGTTTCTCCAATAATTAAAATTATCAAATAATATATATGTAGCGAGACTCTTTACACACAAGTAGTATACACGTGGCGATTCAAGAAACATACAGGATAAATAGCTATTTCTTTTGATTGTGCATCAAGTAAATTAAGAAAAGTATTGGCGTAATGAATATCCAAATATCAGTAGTGTGTATGTAATGAGCTAAAACCAAATACACATCGTCCGATGAAACTCAACAAACAAGAATGGAATACAACTATAAGTACGAAAACTTGTGCCTTGCTTCCTATTCCAAAAATAACAATTATAAGTACTATTTATGTATTGATTAACTAATGTGATTAATTCCACTATAATTACACATCTTCCCATAATCAAATTTCACTTCCTACTAAAATATAATTGTTATAAAGCATAACTTACATGCATATCATCTTGTAATTCACTACACAACCAACACTTAAACAACATACCATTCTATTAACTATCTCACTCTGCCTACATTGTCTCTCTCTACTAAACCACCACGAGTCATCGACCAACAAAAACTACCTATACACAGCCACCCAGCCATCCATCAGTCTATTGTCATCTCTGGAAGGAGAACAACTGTCTCATGGAAAATATGCAGGCAAATGCTTCATCTAGTAGGGCTACACAGTCACAAACTGCATAACAGGTATATGTAATTAAACATACTGATACACATTTTTTAAAAAGTTCATACACTTTAGAAGTGACACATTCAGCACAAGCCTGCAAGAGATTACTTCTCTTCATATCAATCCTCAAACCTGAATCCTGAATCTTCATTCCTCGTGTCTCATTCCTCATAAACATACCTTATACCTCAAAACATGCCTAATGCTTAAAAAACATGCCTTAAGCTTTTAAAAAAGTAATTATATATCAGTGTAAAAAAGGAAATATTTTGTGATATTGAACTTATTTTGCATACATTTACAATTCACACAAGAATGTTCAGAAATTCACATCGAAGCTAACAAAAATAAAAACCTTTCTTCAACTCCCATCGATACTTAAGATGTTATGCTAGATTAGTTTACATTGACAAAGTTAAAAATGATATTCACTAAGATATTCCTAAGTCAACCCTATCATTGATATTTACATTCTCAGCTTCAAATACATACAAGGGTAATTTTGCATACACCTTTTTACTAAATATATGTTAATATTCATTTGATTCTATGTATATAACACCCAAGCAATCTTATATATTAGTTTTAAGAAAGCAAGATACCACCTGCACATCTCTAGCAAATCTCATGAGAGGTAAGATCTCTTAAACTGTATACATAAGTGTGCCCTAGCAAATTTCAAAGGAGATACAGGAGTAAACGTCACTACTTCCAACAAATTAGCGCTAAGGATGCATGCTGACGACAAAACATTAGATCCCCCTTTTCCTAACAGATTACAAACACCTAATACGACAGCCCATGTTGGTAAACGTACAACCCATGCAAATAGCAACTTAACTGTTTGGAATACAGAACACATCCAATAGGCTATCGCAATATATCAAAACATTGTTAGATCGGTTCCACCACATACATACACACACACTTATATGCAAACACACAATACATGCTGGAGTAAATACCTTCACGTGTATCGTTTATACTACAGAATGATGTAAATACCTAAACATTCATCGCTTGATGTCACCCTGGTATACCTAAACACACAAACGATTTACACTTTTCGTGAACATAGTAACATACGAGAAATAAATTATGGTATTTGAAAACCTTCCCAGGGTAACGAAACATATAACACTTTTAATCATTACTTTAAAAATGAATTATCACTCAAATCTTAAAAAATAAATATCATCGTATACAGTTCACATGCAAGAAATAAATAACGTGTATTACTTAGTCAATTACCATTCGAAGGCAAATACCAGTATTAGGATAGACGTACGTTTGAATATTCACCCTGCTCTTTTCTGTAGACACCCAAGATAATCTAGTTAGTGGAGTACATTTCTTATAAGAAATAGTTACGTTAGCAACATCTCATCTCCTACACATCACTCACACATAAACTTTATTTTAAAGAATACATTATAATGTAATTATTTCATACCATCAATAATTTTTCAGATTGATACATTTTTTTTCACACAACACAATATATAATTGCTCCATTTACAGAAACATAGACATCACCATTTTACCATATTATAAATTAAATATGTCGACCAGATTCCCAGTGGTCCAATCAAAATTTAATGAGATATCAACTAAATTTATAGCGAAAACACCAAATACCAATCGAAAAATGTTTAAAAGAATGCATTTTAACTTTGTCATACTCGATCCTTAAAAAATAGTCGAAACATCCATTTCTATGTAATCTTACTTGTAATGACCCAATTACATAAACAATAACTACATTCCATTCAATTACATCATAACTGTTATAACAAACACTTCCGTTCACACCATCCAGTAAATCAAAGCAGTCATATGTGCATTAATATGAATAAGTCTGACGAGTCGCTCCGACAAACAATTTCATCATCTATTAGCAAAACACAAATTTAAATATTAACAACAACCATACAGTCTTACAAAGTTAACGATCCAACAATAACAAAATTACATTCCAATAGACCATATCACCAAACCAGTATTTCAAATATTCCACTAGAAAAAACATTATAACCATCAATATTAGCAATCCATATCGTAACACACCACTCATTGGCACAAATCATACAATCCATGCACAATTCCCTTATTTCAAGCATTTCTAGCAAAACTAACGTACCATAAAGACGAGATATATTGACCATGGATCCAATCATTACGACTACCACACTAGTATAATTTATTATATTCAGGGCCAATGTTCTGTCTCCGTGACGTAAGAGTCGATTTGGAAGCGCTCTCTCGCTATACCACAAAAATGAATTTCGAAAACGTAAGTCTGCCTTTGACCTCAACTAACATGGACCCACAACCTGCATCATCGCTAACTGGTTGTTTCCAGTGTTGATTCTGCGATGGAGTGTTCACCTATAGTCAAAATGCTCGACGACATGAGTGAACGGCCTGTACGAAGAGGCTTTTAGCGCGATTAACCTTAAGACAATTGTCACATGCAGCTTTTGCAAGATTATTCACTGAAGGAAGACAGTCATATCTGCTAGGGTTTCACTACTAGGAGCCAGCAAGTGATGTCATCAATACCTCCTCCTACATCGATGGGTACTGTTTCTGCAGAAGATTATGAGGAGACAGTTATTGTTAAAGACAGAATGAGAGCAATACAGTCACATTGTGCAGATCGTACACTAGGAAGATGTTCGTGTGAAGTCGACGAACTTCAAAATAAACGACCATCAGCTCTTTATACTGATGACCATGTAACCCCTTTTAAAAACAAAAGTAAGCCCAATAATTTTATCAAGCAGGAAATGAAGACGATCATGAAAATAATGTTGATGATGACTATGATGACAGTGATAGTGTTGAAGACGATGATTATTCCTTCGCAGTACTACACATTTCCCCAACAAGTTTCCTTCGATAAGTGATGCGAAGAAGGCAGAAAACGCTTAGTATGCTGACGATATGTTTACCGAAGTTTCCAATAAACCTATAGACAGAATTGGATATTTGATAGATTAGCAACAACTTTGTGATTACAGGACAATGAAAGAGATGGATTCTATCATAATTGAACTTAAGGATCGGGGTTATATCAGATGATATGATGAACTGCTTTCTCCCGAAAATATTATTACAAAAGAAATCATTATTATAAATTTTTTTTATATTTTTTTGCTATGTCGTATTCTTGTATCCTCACAACTTCCAAGTGGTGCTACGAGCACTTGCTTATAAATGTTTAGATCTTTAAATATAATTATAATAAAGACTGGAGTATAAAATATACGGATATTTGATTGCATACACAATCATTTATTCTGCCTACATGTACAAATTAGGAGTTAGTAAGTAAATATTTTTTTATTGTATGTAAAGTTAGAGGCAGCTGACGAGCCCATTTATTTCTAGAGACTGAGAAGGATTTAGAAGGATTGGGGATTATTGAGAAGGATTGAGGAGGAAAGGTGAGTGTTGAGGAGGATTGGTAAGGAGGATTGAGGAGGATTGGTGATGATTGAGTAGGATTGGTAAGGACTTAGGAGGATTTGCGAGGACGATTTAGGAGTATTGGTGAGGATTGAACAGGATTGGTGAGGATTAAGTAGTATTGGTGAAGATTGAGGAGGATTGGTAATTAGGATGGATTAGGATTAAGGTGGATTCGTGAGGATTGGTGAGAATTGGTGAGGATTGGTGTCTCACGAGAGCACGAATTATTATTGCCTTAGCTGCTCTCGTACTTTCCAAATCTACAGGGCCCTCGCAGTATAGGCATTTTAATTAACACGAAGTACGCCTATAAAATGCCGATCCATACCATGATTAAACATAATTGTGAATGTGTTTGGCATTAGTATGATGGGCTTGATTTAGTCATATATACAAACACTAAATTGCCGAGTATCATACTTACACCTACAAAACAGACGAGGTAGTGAATAATGAGACATAGAAAGAGAGGAGGCATAAAATGTAGTTGAGAGACTTTTGCATGGTTTCGCAAAACCCGATGTGCAATTTCAGTACAGCTTTAAATAGTAAAATCAATTTTGAAACCGAATAATAAATACAGGTTTTGCTATTTGGCATATCCTACGCCTATAAAACAAATATGGCTACCAGAAACGAAAATACATGCTTGATGAATTATAGGGGCGTAACTGCAGAGCACCGTTGTATACGTTCGGTAAACCTGAGCTGAAGAGTGCCGAAGGTAGCCGATCTTGCCCGAGTCGAGCCGAATATAGCCAAGCACGTTCGAAACGAACCAAAGCCTCCCAGCCACACAGGTGCACAAGTCACTCAAATTAATTCAATTGGGCAAAAATTTTATTACAAGGGCTTCTTTCTTCATAAGGGCGGCTTCAGCCCTTTTTAAGGGCTTCCACCTTTTTTGAAGGAAAGCAGGAATTTTTTTACGGGAAAACTGTAATTTAAAGGAAGATGTGACATTTTTAGGGGATTTTCATCGATCTTAATGGAAAGAAGGGAAATTTTTGGGAAAAAGACTGCAGCTGCCTAGCTGCACAAGCCGCTGAGGCTGTCGTTGAAAAACATTGGCATTAAACTTACTAAATTACACCACTTACCACCCACAGGAAAAATTTTCAAATCAAAATATTTAAGTTCATATTATACTAGTAACAAAAAAAATGCCAAAGATCCATTTCTTCATATTCTACCAGACAAACATTCTAACTTTTAATAGCTCAAATATCTTAACAAAACACAACACTCAATATATACAATCCATTTCATTAGACAATGTAGGTTGTACCAAACACTTGCCTTCATACCGTCACTGATAACAAAACAACCGTAAAGCATTCCTATGATATATTCCAACGAATTATTCAGATAAACCATATTATCATCATAATACCATCACATTATCACATCATAATGCAGACTTATACTTCATCTTCAGTCAGATACGATCTCAAACACCCAATATAGTGTCAAAGTAATTTGTTAATGAGTGGATAACATATCCCATCTTAAATAATTTACCGAGGTTTTCTTTTCTTCGTTCACAGATAACACTTTACTGGAAAAATAGTTTCATTAACAAGTCTCGTATGTTTATTCTTATTACCATCTAAATTGTCAGAGAAGCCCATTTCAATAGCTATACCAAACACGTATATACATATATTAAATATTCTTATATCCTCAGAGCTTACACTTGTTTTGTATATGTAAACATATTGCATAAAACAGGAAAGAAAAGAGTTATATTTTATGGCGAAATAAATAAAAACAAGATATTTTCCTAGAATGTAAATTTATTTCACACATTTGTCAAAAATACATATTTATAATTATATACACTCAAACATATTCTCTATTCAACAAACGATATGCTTTACTCTAGTTATATAGAACATTTCCTGCAGTGAGCACTCAAGGTAGCCCTACGATCTGCTTCTATCACAACCGTTGAAGAATTGAAAACATTCATACAGGACGCACGCTTATATATTGTTTTCACAGCAGAACAATTATTTATGTGTCACTCGAATTCTGTCAAATAAAGAGAGCTCTTGCATGCACGACAGACGAACTGCGAATGACACCATCTCAACTATCTCGATATATTTCTTAAATAATTACTATTGAGGTGGAGGAATCGTACTCACACTCCCATATAGGGAACCAGAGCTTAAACCCGGCGTCTTAGACTGCTCGACCTAACCGACAATTCCAGAAAACCTTTTACTGTAGTAAACAGTGTTAATATTTTCCTTGGTTTACGTCATAGGATGATGATAAAGGATCTCAAACTTGTGTTCAAAATCTATTGTATAAAATCAAAAGAAACATACCTTTTTGGCACAATTTTTATATTGCAGAAAAATTATGAGACCTTTGCGATTGGGAGCACTCTGAGAAAACCCAAAGTCACGTTCACCAAGAAGAAAACATCTTATATGTATACTTCTTTCTTATGGATAACTCTCTCTATATATAATCCTATCTTATAGATAATTATATATAACACTATCATATATATTCTCGGGCGTATATGACCTCAGGAGAAAGTAAATTTGTTTACTTACTATCTTATGTAACTACTTCGGACCTAGCATACTCAGTAACAGGAGAGGAATTAATTAAATTTTTATTGTAAGAAACATGGAGGAAATCATGTTTCTCTAAACATGGAATATTAACTATTCAAATGAAGTATATATTATGTTTGATACCAGATCAGAAATATTTGTAATCTCAAGTCCAAGAAACTTGCATCAATTCAATCAATAAATTTATTAGATTAGAAACATGTAATAACCCCAATCTATATAGATCAACGCGTAGTTCATTCATTAACTATTTAATTAGAGAAAAATGAAACAGGAACATATATAGATTCAGAATTAACACTAGAAATAAATATTACACACCATAATAATTTGGGCACTGCTGTCAGACGTATAAATCACTTTAAGGAACTTTCTAATATCAATGAAACCTTACTCGAAAATATACCGTTTTGATGGTGGTACCAGGTAACAAAATTATGTGTTATTTAAAGTTCTGTAGCTAATCATTTTTCAATACGGATTTCTTGAATCTGTCTTCTACCATTAACTAATTAAGATGGCTAGTTCAAGGGAGAATAACAGTTATATTTTTTAGTAGGACCACTGGGCAATCATATGTCCGAACGTAAAAATTATTGGAGATTTTCAAAATTCTATATCAATTATGATTTACCAGACTTTCGTCAAATTACTTAAGTTGATTATTACTAAATTAATCGAATGTGGCCCAGAAATAACATTCTTCTAAATCCCAAACAGTGACTGATATGTTATATGATTTGATCATATCCTTTGTTATAATTATACCAATAAACCCACTCGGATGTAAGAATTATTTGAATTCTACAGCTAGTTTCCGCTCATAAAATTCAGCAGCGGAACCTCATTCCTCTGTCGAAATGAGTGACGGTCAACCAGGGTGTTGTGGTGCGCCTCTACATCCATCCAAGTAGACCCACGAAGACGATTTTTCCTCTTGAGTTCTTCACAAACATACAGCAAGAAATTTTTTATCGTGTGATTCCCCAATAGCTTCAGACGAACCCTCCTTCCTTACAACATTCCAAACAATTCTTCCCTTTTATCATTTAACAAACCTTCTGTTGTGTAAATAGTATATAAGCGTGCGTGTTGTATGAAAGTTTTCACTTCTTCGATGGTTGTGAGGGAAGGCATATCATCATGAGTGGAATCATCTAGTGTACTGTAAGCTTTTGTTATATGAAGCCGGTAACAACAGTTGAAGACTGTTATACAACGCATTTTTGAAAAATGTGTGAAATAAATTTCGCCACAAAATAAACTTTTTTTTTCCTTTCCTAATTTATGCAATGTCTTTATATACACAAAACAAGTGTAAGCTCTGAAGATATGATAACATTTAATATATGTATATAGTTGTTTGGTATAGCTATTGAGATTAAATTCTCTGGCAATTTCAATGGTAATTAGAAGAGTCATACAAGACTTTTTGATGGGATTATTTTTCCAGTAAAGAGTCATCTGTGAATGAAAGAAAGAAAACCTGGAAGAATTAATGTAAAATGGGTATATATTAATTACCTTCAGTAGCAAATACATAGACACTATATTAGGTGTTTGAGATTGTATTTGATTGAATATGATCTATAAGCCTGCATGATGATGATGCGATTATGTAATGATGTTATGTAGATGATGTGATGATGATCATACCCAGCAAACACGGAAAGTTTGGGCCAGTATCGGGCCGGTAAAAATATAGCAGACAAACTCCAGCCAGCTGATACCGGTCCCATGTCATATTTCGGAATCGGCCCAATAGAAATATGGACTGGCGTCTCACTGTTTGCCGACAGCGTCAAAAATACACAGAACTGCTATAAGCAAGATACAAAACGTATTCCGGTCCAAAATACACGAAAAGTACGGGCCAGAATCGAGCTGGTAGCCGACAAACACTGGCCAGCTGATGCTGGCCCGATATCATATTTCGGAATCGGCCCGATGCAAATATGGACAGGCGCGTTAACCGACAGGTTTGGGCCTGCGACAGCTGGATGCCGTTACGATTTCGGGCATGCGACGGCTGGATGTCGCAAGAATGTGGGGTCTGCGAGGCTGGATGTCGCAAGAATGTGGGGTCTGCGAGGCTGGATGTGGTTACGATGCCGGACTTGCGTAGACTGGATTTCGCAACAATGTGGGCCTGCGAGGCTGGATGTGGTTACGATGCGGGCCTATGATGGTTGGATGTCGCCACGATTCTAGGCCTGCGATGGCTGGATGTCGTTACGATGCCAGGCCTGCAGTAGCATGATGTCCAGAAATAAGCAGCATAAACATGGGAGAAACCTTAACTTTTTGATTTAAAATTGTAGTGAGTGTTATTTCCTCTTTACATATATATATTTCATTTACTTCTCAACATACTGTTTGATCTGAAAATGTTTCGCTTCCCGAGCACAGGATTTCAACCTCAGACGCCTGAGTTGACAGTCCAAGCATACGAACCTTTACTCCACGGGGTGAGTTGCTGATTCACTCTAGTAATTCGAAATTAATCACGACATAAATTATTATAAAGGAATGTATTTCTTCCATGGCAATATGAAAATAATTTTAAAACACGGATTACTTGAAAAATTATTTCTTTAGATGCTTGCAAACAATATAGATTTTGTTAGAATTTATAAATATATGTCAGATGGTTGTACAAATAAAAAAAAAATCTAAGTAAACAAATACCATATATAATAACGAAAAAACATGCTAACGGTTAACACACGGTCTCAAAAAAGACATCATACCATTAACAGCTAGCTAAAATCTTACCTATTCAAAAAACTTTCCAACAGTTTATCAGAAAAAAGACATTAGATAAATATATGTATTGTTATAAAGAGCCTTGTCTCGTAAACGTTACTTTGCCGTAATAAATAAGATCTTTGCAAGCTTACCGAAAAGACAAATATACTGTGTTCGAATCGGCCCAGAATATTATTTGAGGTATTGGTGACAGGTTGGCTGTGAGAAATCACTGCGAAATAAGTTAGGTGGTATCCATCCGTTATCCTTAATAATACAGTGTGACGTTATCTTTTCTCTAATGGTCAACATTCTGTCTCAAAAAGGACAGTATGTCGTTAACAGCTAGCTAAAATAGTGCCTATGCAAAACCCTTTCGAAGAGTTTGTTGCCAAAATACAGCTTATTTATATCTCTATTGTGATAAAGAGCCTTGTCTTGAAAACATTACTAGGCCGGAATATATAAGATGATGACCAGCTTACCGAAAAGACAAAGATGCTACATCGTAATCTGCCCAGAATATAATTTGAGCTATTGGAGGTAGGTTGACGGTGAGATATCAAGCTGAAATAATTTATACAAAGTTTCTGCATGGGAATCGGCTCAAAAACAATTTTAAGACGCTTGTAACATGTTGGCTCTGCGATATTATGCCGATATATTTTCGGTTTTATCCATCTGTTAACCTAAATAATACACCGGGCAGTTATCTTTGTTGTAATGGCTAGCAATCTGTCTCAAAAAAGTCATCACGCCATTGTCAGATGGCTTTTGTCAGGCATTTAAAGATTATTTGCCGACAGTACAGGTATCGGGACGACAATTTCCCAACAATTTGCCGACAGGTTGTGTTTGCTGGGTATGGTTTATCTGAGTAATTCGCTTTAATATTTCGTAGGAATGCTTATTTATTTTTTGGTCATGTATGGTATGAAGGCAAGTGTTTGGTATAACCGATATGGTCTAATGGAATGGATAGTAGATATTGATCACTGTTGTGTTCTGTTCATGTATTTGAGCTATTACAAGTTAGAATGTTTGTGTTATAGAATATAAAGAAATGTATTTTTTGAAATGGTTTTTATTAATTATTTTTTATTAGAAGTGAGTATAATATGAACACAAATATTATGAGTTAAAATTTATTTTCTATGTGTGGTTCTCGTATTGCATGGTACGTTAGTTTTGCTGGAAATGTTTTAAGTTAAGGGAATTGCAAATGGATGGTACGAATTGTGCAAATATGTGTTGCAAAATAGATTGCAAATGTTGTTGGTTAAAATGTTTTTCTGGTGGGACATTTGAAATGCTGGTTTGGTGATATGGTCTACTGGAATGCAAATTCGTTTATGTTGGATATTTGATTATGTTAGACTGTATCAGTGTTGTTAATATTTGAATGTGCGTTTTGCTAATACATGATGAAATGGTTTATCAGAGTAATTTACCAGACTAATTCATAGGAATGCTTATATGATTGCTTCCTTATCTGGATGTTACCAAAGGAACTGTTTGCTACAACCGCTATGACGTAATTAGTTGGAATGGAGGTACTGTTTTTGTAATTGGTATATTACAAGTTAGTTTATGTAGAAATAGGTTTTTAGAATTATTTTTTATCTGCTAGTATGATATGATTAAAAGTTATGATGGGTTATTTTAAACAATTTTCTATTGGTATTTGGCGGTTTTGGCTATGAAGTTAGTTGATATCTTATTATATTGTGAACGGGTGATGGGGAAAGCTGTTTGACATTTTAATTTATAATATGGTGATATAGTGATGTCAGTGATGTATTTCTGTAAATGAAGCAATAAAATATTGTGATGTGTGAAAAAATAAATATATATTTATTTAAAAAATAAATGAATGTATCAAACAATTACAAAATTACATGACTTTTAAAATGAAGTTTATAAGTGAATCAACAGTAGGAGATGAGATGGTTCTAAAACTACTATTTCTTATATCAAATATTCTATTCTAAATAGATTATCTTGGGTGTTTACAAGTAAGGGCTGGCAGAATATTCGAACTTACGTCCTTCCGTATACAAGAATTAGCATCTGCATGGTAACTGACTAACTTATAAACATAATATATTTCTTGCAAATTTACGGTATGTGATCATATTTTGCTATAGAGTTTTGCATTAATATTTTTAGTAAGTAAAGTATTATAACTCTTATGATATGTTTCATTACCTAGAGATGGTTTTAAGATATGACAATTTCTTCCTCGTATGTTACAATATTCACGAAAAGTTTAAATGGTTGGTGTGTTTAGGTAGACCAGAGTGGTATCAAGTGATGGCTATTTGGGTATTTACTTCATTTGGGTATCAAACGATGAAAGTTTAGGTATTTACTTCAGTATGTGTGTGCGTGTGCATGGGTATTTGTATTTGAGGGAATAGATGTAAGCATGTTTTGTTGTGTTGCGAGAGCGTGTTAGATATGTTCTGTATCGCGAACGGTCTAATTAATATTTGCATGTGTTGTATGTTTATCCTCATGGGCTGTTTTATTAGGGGTTTGTGATCTGTTCGGGCAATGGGGAAGTAACTTTTTTCTCGTCGGTATGCATCATTTAGCGACAAACGTATTGGTAGTGACGCCTTCGCCTTAATCTCCTTTGCAAGTTGGTTGGCCATACTTGGTTATACTGTTTGAGAGATCTATACTCTCGTGATATTTGCTAAAGATGTAAACGCGGTGTCTCGTTAATTTTTTTTAAACTAATTTACATGATTTCTTGGGTATTATTGACACCACATTATATAAATATTAACATATATTTAGTAAAATGGTATACGCATAATCACCTTCGCATATATTTGAACCATAGAATTCAAATATCAATGACATGGTGGACTTAGCAATATCTTATTGAATATTTTTTTAACTCTGTCGACGTGAACTAACCGAATAAAAAAACTTTGTCTCGATGGGAGTTGAAGCATGGTTTTGTATCATAGTTAGTTTCGATGTGAATTTCTGAACATTCTGATGTGAATGGTAAATGTATGGGAAATAAGGTTAACATAAAAAAATTATTTGCTTGTTTAACATAAATCAATAATGACAGAGATTTTTAAATCATAAGGCATGTTTTTTAAGCATAAGGCATGTTTTTTGAGGTAAGAGATATGTTTTGAGGATTGAGGATTTATATGTAGAGTAGTAATTTCATGCAGACTTGTCTGAATGTGGTATTACGTAAGTGTATGAATTAAAAAAAACATCTTTATATATGTAAGCTTTAATTACATATATATGTAATGCATTTTGTTATTTTGTAGACTACTCAAATAAAGAACTCACCTGCATGTTTTCCGTGAGATCATTGTTCTCCTTCCAGAGATTACGATATAACAATGGGTGGCTGGGTGGGTGTGGTTAGGTAGTTTAGGTAGCTGGTTGTCTTGGCGAGAGGACATGTATTGATTTGGGGAATGCATAATGCGTAATTATGTAGTTGTGTATGATGTTTGTCGCATACTGTGTACTAAGTGTGGGCATTATAACACTATAATAAACGAGCTTGTCTTTAACTTAACGGTAGATAAAAAATAAAATTATATAATATGTAGTTAATTTTTAATATCTAAGATGAGTGGGTTTAAGCAAATGTCGCAAAAAGTAATGAATATATGCGTACTAACCTCGTTGGCAAATTATTCAAAGAATATATTATTATAACTTCAATTGGCTTCGTTTAGGTCGAAGTTGTGACTAAATCAGTACGTATGCTTTAACTTGGACGATTTTCGAAGTAGTTAAATACAGTTACATTTAAAAAACTCTTAAACTTCTTGCGAGATAAAACAAGGCTTGGTTTTGTAAATACTTGTTATGCAGATAAGGTCTATGTAACCTAGAAAGATCGAACCAACAGTTAAAAGAGCAGATCTTAACAAATTTTCTTTCATTATGGAATTTTTATAAAATAAACAAGTTTTTAATTCCATATGAAGTATAGGATAACATGATTTGAGTGAGACGAGTGTTTCATTTGGATCTTAAAATTGATTTAAATGATGCTATATATTAAATTAAAAAAAAAAAAAAGAATCTTAGAATGTTTTTTTTTTTTTTATAATATCAATATACGTTAAAATGAATATGTGTGATAATGTGTAATGTAAGACAAATGATGGGTATTTGTTTATTTGTGTTTTATGATATTTTGATTTTGTTGTTAATTATTTAGTTTGTCTTGTAATGTTTGATGCTAGGGGTTTTGGCAACTCCATGGTATGGTATGTGCACATGTGTTAAGTAATTGTGCGTGTGGGTGTGTGGATTGGTGGGGATTGGTATGGATTCGTATGTGGAATAGTGAGTTGATTTTTGTGTGGGTTGGTGTATATTGGTGCGTTGATTGGTGTGGATTGGCGTGTGGGGTTAGTGTGTGTGTATGGATGGGTGTGGGTATTGGAGTGGTTTGGCGTGTATATGTCTGTGAATTTAACGAATTATCACATTTCCCCTTCAAGCAAAGCATACACCTTTCGATTATTCACATTTCCTATTTGTGGCTACTCTGTGACATTCTTATGCAATAACTCGGTATCTAATTAATTTTTCCCTGAATGGGTTCGAATCCCCACCGGGGGCACTTCACAACCTATGGCTTAATCAACTACGCTACCGAACAATACTTTAATATGCTCACTTAGGAAATATAAAAATATTTTCAAAGTAATTAAAACAGAGAATATTCTAAACATGTTATTTCTCAATTCAAATTAAATGTCAGAAAAACTTACTTTTCATAAAGATTTATTCCAAGAGACCATCAAATTCCAAGAAATTGTTAAGGTTCACGAGAATATAGAAAATATTGAAGATTATAACTAGTTAAACTGTAGAAAGGAATAAAGCGTAGAAAATGTTAAAGGTGAGAAAATGTCAGATTTTATGGTCAGGATAGAAAAATTAACAATATTTCAAATACTCTGTCCGGAAGACGATCTCTGTTCCAATTCTCTCGCCATTCGTCAGAGGTCCCATCTTGTCGGCTCTCCGAGCCTCGATGCACGGCAACACAACTCCTGAGATTTCCGGTAAGCCTGCACGATGTAGAGGTAATTGGGTATAGGTGAAAAAGTTTGCGTGTGTAGGCACATTTCCCCCTACCTCCCAAATGACTACTGGGTTGTAAAGTGCTAGCTGATGGGTCAAGATGACAGTTGCTGCCCAGTTATTGAGACGTTAACACTTATAACTGCGAAATCTCACTTTCTCTCCGACGAGAATGTATGCGATATTGCGTTAATAAATGCAATTCCCCTTTACATATCCAACTTGTGTCATTCAATTCATTAAATATAAATATTAAGTCTTTCGCATGGGAAAAGAACCCAGTAAATGAAAACAAATATTACATTAATTGCTCTAAGTAGGAATAAAACTCAAAAATGTTATTATTTTATTTTAGGTGTTTAAAGGTTTGAGTGCTCAAAGGGTTAAATTTTCAATAAGTTAAGTACTTAAAGGGTTAAGCATCTAAAGGGTTAGGTGTCCGACGGGTAAAGTGCTCAAGTTTTTAAGTACCCGAAGGATATGCTTATAATTCGCGTGGGTGTGATGCAGACACACTACACTTTAAACATGCCCTGTGGTAAGGATACATTATTAATTAAAAAATTAAACATGATTGCTTCTATGGCTACTAAATTCAATATGGCGATGGTTATTGTCACATAATCATATTTTCTGATGATATGTCCTTTTCTGTCAAAAAATGAATCTCAACACGTAACTCTGTTTATTCGTTTGTAAAAGTTAAAAAGTATATCTTTTATTTTAAACACGTAACTTTTATATTTTTAAAATCACGCTTTGAAAATTTGGCTCTTGTGATCCACATACTCTAATTTTTCTTGACAATACCAGTTCATAGACAAATCGCGCCATACAGTTATGTCTGAAAATTATAAGTGTTAATTAAAATTATTAATTAAATACATTACATTTTTATAAAATAATGCATAAACTAACTAATAGTTGTCACAATATAATATAACTATACTTGATACTACGAGTTTGTATACTTGCCGCTAGATATATTTAAGTCTGAAAATTTTAAGTGATAAATAAAAAATTAACACTTTTATACATAACTTGTTTAATACAATTACGATATAAGTAATCGATGGTACAATCATCATATACTACAAACTAGTTTTGCATGTACGAGTTGATATATGCGTGATTCTTTTTTATGCATTATTAAAAGCTCAATTGGAAAACATTCCTTCGTTGTTCAGTTGATTAGAGCGATGATCTGTTGAATATAAGTTTGGCATTTCGATCCGACCGTAGTCCACAGATTTCTATACTGTATTATATCATAAGAGATTTGCATATAACATGTAAAAATAACATTGCCTTCGCTTTCAGCCAATACCAGCACTCCTAACAAGAAATGATAACATCAAGCAACAGTAGTGCTGGTGGACGAGTGACTGGCAAGTTGCCTAGCAGCCGAGTCCAGAGCTAAGCTGGCAGTGGAGCGAATGCAACTTTTCGAACAAAGGCGAATAATTGACTAGACGAGCGAGTGGCGCGCCACCTAGAATCCACTTCCAGAACTAAGATGGCGGTCGAGAGAGAGCAACAGCATCTCTGCCTAGAATCCAAGTCTAGAAATAATCACAGAATATCTCGTAGGGAAAGGTGTTTGATTAGGTGTGGGGAGGGTGTGATCAATCCCAGCACAGTAGTGGGGTGGTGCTGGGTGGTGGTAGGGTAGGCATTCGGAATATATAACCTTAAGGGAAGGGAGTGGTGGTTCTGTAGCCTTGCCTCTGGCACACTCTCTTGCGTTAAACACCCAGTGACGATAAGGGCGAACCAGCAAAATTTCCTATGTTGTCCGAGGACCCTTCCTGGTTAATCACATACACCCGATGCCGATACCGGCGACCAAGCAGTTTTTCCTATGCTGTCCCTTTGATCATTTAGCTGTAAATAATCCCAGAAACACCTGTAATTAACACTTTACCTGTAATTAATTCAGGTGCGAAAACCGGAAGTGGTTTCGGAGCTCCATGCTTCCACTACTATTCGCGCTTTGTCAATGTACGTATACATTGATAAAGAAAATTTACTAATAATTTATAAGAGCGCGCGATAATAAAAGTTTCTTCTACTTGCTGTTCGGTTGCCAACTTACGATATCGATTTTAAACTCTTGATAGGGCCACTATGATATAGTAGTTAGACTACTAGCATCCCTGCTAGGCAAACCAGGTTCGATTCCTGGCAAAGTTACTCCCAGATTTTTGCATTTGGGAATCATGCCGGATAATGCCGCTGGTCTGCGGTTCTTCTCGGAGATATCTCATTCCCCCCGCCCCATTATTCCGGCACCGCTTCATATTCACCTCACTTCCCTTTCAATATATCGATGTAAGAAGCCGCTCAAATCTTTCCACTTCCACTAAACTTTTGATAGTGATAGCATGTTTTATATTTTTTAATCGCTTGAGATTTAAAAGCACATTCTTGAGTTAAAGTAAAACATAATTATTCTATTCAATTCAAGGCTATTTTGTTTTCATACAGACTAAATTCAAATCAGTTCGACCGAGCGAAGAGGCGTAGTAATTATACATATGGCTCGAATTCCAGAGGACCTGGGTTCTTATCCCGGACCAGCAATATGGATTTTTGTTTTCCTTGGTTTCCCGAAATCACTCTAAGCGAATGTTTCTTTACAACAGGCCGTGACCGATTTCTTCCCTGTTCCTGCTTCTCTGAGCAACTTGCTGCGTCTCTGATAGCATCGCTCTCAACAAGATGTTAAGACCGACTTCTAGCCCAAACTACCTTCGAATTAGTGGAAAACCACTGACTCGTAGTCCAATTCAAATATTCGAACCAATGAAAATGGTTCAATTTACACACACTGAAAAACCATTAGATGTTCCAGTATAACAATTTCACTGGTTGAAATAATGACAGCCATTTGCATGTGGCGATATAAATATTTATTAATACCTATTCTTTCATTGGCTTAATTAATATGATAAATGAACAGGTTTCCTATTACCCTTACTTCTATTGTGTTATTTAACGTTATTAGAAAAGACGACAGAAATTAAAGTGCCCAGGATTTCAACTCACAGAGTCCCGTTACCTTACCAATTAGCAACCACACCAATACTGACTAAAAATGAGCCAGTACGAAAATTAAATATCTTGACCGGAAAAAAATTTGGTCTTAATTGTGTGACCTCTCTCTTCCTTCTTATGTCAGTTGGTAACATTAGGATTGATATTACAAATTTTACGTATGAATGCAATCACTTAACGACATCTATTCCAATTTAAAAGTTCAATAAGACCGCTATAACGGTTATGTGGAAACGAAATAGAAGACATACAAACAAAATGAAAGACTTAATAATTATATTACCTCGTATAATGGTATTCTTAAACTTACAACCCGCATTTAAACAATATTTTGTATTTGGTTTATTAGTTCATGTGATGTTTTATAATTAGCTTCAACTTTTTCAAGTGATCAATCAGTCAAAAATCAAATCACTGAGAACAGGGAATATAATTGTTGATGAATCAGTGGAAAATGTCACTGAATCAACAAGTGAAGGGAATCTGGCATTTTTTCACTAACACGTCATTTTAATCGACTGAAGTGACTGATGAATACGTCAAGTGTTTTTATCAGCTTATAAAAGTGAAATTCCTACTGGTTCAGTTTTGGCGTGTAGCGGTACAAGAATAATATATTTATGACCCTTAAAATTCTTAGGAAAAATCAAGAAATTTTCGATAAGGTCGCAGTATATTTTGAAAGTTATAACTTTTCAAGTATTTGTATGTTACTGAAACTATACACATTAATTTGGTTACCGGGAAATCACGCAGGCACGTGATTCAGTAGGGATTTCTCTACCGCACCAGCCTGTCTTTCCTTTTATATCACTCGGATTCAGCCCGTATTCGCATCACCGCGTTAATCTCATTCGATTACTCCTCATCTAGAAAGCAGTGATGCGACCGCTCTTGCGATCCTCTCAGCGGAGTGTAATTAAAGCTTTAACGTATCAAAGAAGACGACTTAACACGTTCGTTATAAGGCACATGTGTGATGCCGACATTTAGACCAGGCTCCGCTCGGAAGCATGAGAAAAATCTGGCGTGACGTCGTCTCTTTGCTATTTAATTAATCCTTCTATTTAATAACATAACGGGGTATGACATTAAAACTCATTAAACCTGTATTAACAACAAAAATCTATAAGCGTAATGCCATAAATCTGTATCCATTCACAGAATATTTGCTTTAGTAGGAAAATTACTTATAGCTCATGAGGCAATTCGTAGTTTTAATATAACTGCAGTAGCATGGTCGGAGTTAATTACTTTACAAGTATAAAAACTACGAATGTGATCTTCTTTTAACAAAATTGTGCATGGCATCGCTATAAATAAGAGGAACGGATTGTTATGTTAGAAGTCACTATCAATTATTCTATTCAAAAAATGTTACAAATATGGGCATAAAGATGCAGATCCACTTTCGGAAGAAATTTAGTTAAAATGTTAGGAAACCGTGGCGTCTAGGTGTACGTCAATAAAAAGAGTACGCTGTTCCTTTACGGAGCATTGTTAGCATAAACAAGGAAAAACTCTTTTTCCTGCACAACACGAAGAAAGGGTGAAAGTAAATGTTGAAACGAAGGTAAATCAAGCAAAGATAGGACGAAGATCACGAAAGAAACGAGAATGTCCTTAACAATATTCGCGCGCTTCAGTAACGACCACCACATCGCCGTCTACATCGTACGTCTACAAAGCTACTCCCGTGTCGCGATTTGGTTTCGAATCACGGAACTCAGTTTCAGAGGGTAGTGTTGTTTTTTTAATGTATATTACTTGTTTAGTTATTTTTTATTTACGTCATTGATTATAAACGGACCATATTTTCCTGTTTTGCAATTTAATAACGTACACGACATAGGCGAAATATAACTAATGCGGCTCACAGTTTCCAAAAAAATTCGTCGCCGATAAGAACCAATAAAGACAAACATAAATTTGCACCCATATCTAAACAGAGATTCGCACCCAGAACCCCTCGAATAGTAATCACACTATGATGTTAATATTTACTAGTCTATGTGGGCGAATGATTCTTATACAATATAGTAATGAAGTTGTATTACATTAAGTATATTTTGGCGCGAGAGCTGTTGGACGGTTATAAAATAAATCGATATGTGTATGTGTGCTGATTCCCTAAGTAAATATCTCCAATACTTGAAATAAGTTAATGCTTAAAATGTAAAAAATGTTGTTCTCCTGCACGCTTGTGCATACAAGTACAAACGGGTCACTGCATCGCACGTGCGTCTCAAAAAAGCTGTTTACCTTAATAAAAACATTCATAGCATAACATGATAATAGTAATAGGAGTATGCTGGTACGGACACACAAGGGATCGGGATGGAGCGTGAGGCGACGACCTTAACTGACCTTGACATAAAAATCATCAATTTCCACAAAAATCGTACGTTTAGCCCAAAAAGGCCTTAACGTGACCCTTTTCTCCTTAAAAATGTCCCGTTTTTCTCTCCAAATTTCTCGAGTTTGCTTAAGAAATGTTGAAGCCCCGCCGAAGCCACAGAAAACTAAAACGAGCCGATTTTATGATTTTGGATGCCTTTGTATTCGTTCTAGACTAAAACTATGTACTTTATAAGAAATTGGTAAAATAAAATAAATTTAATAATAATTTTTTTAAAATTGTATGTATTTTTATTATTAAAAATTGACAGGCATATGCATTAAGTGTTATATATCACCGGACTCGTCTTTTCAAGGCCCATATTATCACAATGCCATAATAATTTTTTTCTTAGTTAAAGTATATTTTTACAATTAAATACTTTAAGACATATGTATTACAATAAGAATATCACTGGACTTGCCTTTTTTATGGTGCATACGATCATTACGTCATAATAAAATTATATTGTTTAAATGAAGTATATTTTTATAATTTAGAAATTTTAGCAATTAAGTATTATCATAAAAATATCACGTAACTCGTCTTTTCAAGGTACATACGATCATGACATCAGAATAAAATAGCTTTTTCCAAATGGAAATATATTTATAAAATAACATTTTTTTAACAAACCAGTTAATATTGCTTGCCACCCACGCTAATGGCTGCTCTTACGAAACCAACAAGATAACCAATCTCCAGCATACTTAACAACCATATTGATAACCTAATGGTACTGAGTACCAAAATAGATATAAAATAACTTCTACCATAATATTTACTTGCCTCAGCCGTGCAGTGTCGAAAGCCATAGAAACCAATATACCAACATATACCATCTGAATATATAAATGTACCACCAAACCCTTTCATTCGCTCTAAACCAAGCATACCTCAGTCATACTATTAACAATATAGACCACATCAACCACCATACCTCAGACTAACTGATCAGTCATAACAGTCAACTATAGTGACTACCATTTCACCTCATCTAACTTAATGAGTTACACATATAAACAAGCCATACCAGCAGCAGAGCCAATAAAATATTCCAATCATAATCTCCAACATAATACCATAAGAACAAAATTATTAATGTAATCATCTATTACACCAATACAGTCTGGATTCCCAGATACCATATCATATAATCCAATCATACTAATCAATCATACCAACTAAGAAGTCTGCCCTCTCATAATAACTAAACATCCCATAAAACCATTCTGCTCTTACAAAAAAATCACATTATTAAACCATTCTCCCTACACCATCGAAGCTACACATTTGTCATACTGCCAAAGCAACCGAGCATGTATCAGCTGGTACTAATCTACACAATGAGTATACCAACCATACAATAAATTAACTGAACAACCAAGTGATACCGATAGGTTATACCATCAATATGTACTAACTAAAAAATAATAATAATACATGCTTTCCACACTGGCAGACAATGCCATCATATTAGCCCATTCATTTCAGCCATTCCATCTCAGCCATTCCATTTCAGCCATTCCAGAGACCATAACAACCAAAAACATTCTTGTCGAACATTATAACCAAACATATTACAAAAAACAAGCTACCTACAAGAATCCTGCAGAGAGGTCATACAGTATAAACTTTTTTAAATCGCCACTACCAATAATGAGCCTACATGGAATTTATTATATTATTAGACTGACCAACATAATATTGAAGCCATTAATTCCGACCTTCTATACTAACCTTTACACTTGTCATCAAACATCCTGCCCTCCTTTTTAATAGCCATGCAGGCACGTAATGCTCAGAGACAAAGCCATTCCATTAAAATAAACTCCCTCCTACGTCAAACCAAACTACTACAATTTCGCCGTCACATATTTCAGACATCGTTACTACCATGCTGATAGACCATACAAGCAAGACCAAACCAGTCAACCAATAAATATTCCATGGTCATTATATAGCATAGATTAAAAAACAAGAGAGACCGCACTCACAACTAAAGTAAACTCCTCGAGAGGTTAGATCTCTCAAATGGTGGATGCATGTACAGCCGACCAACTCCCAAAGGAGATGAAGACGAAAGCTAAGAGAGGGTGAAAATATTTCCAACATTTCCGCTTGGTAAAGTTGCGTGTCAAAGACAAGACATTTGATTCCCACCACCCGAACAGATCATATTCACCTAATATGACAGCCTACGAGGGTTTCCACACAACCCTTGCTAATAGAAACTTTACCGTTAGCTACAGAACATATAAACTAATCTTTCGCATTATATAAAAAACTTATATAGATCTCCTCTATCACACACAACCTTATGCAAACTTCCCAGCCAACGAATGACTGCCATTGATCGTTTTGTCTACAATATGCGAACCAGCATTTCCAAGGTAAAAAGTAAATATACGTTTTTAATATGATTTTCACATGCATACCAACATTATGAAATAAATACCTAAACCTTAATTACTTGCTATCCGTCTGGTTTACCTAAACACACCAACCAGTTATACCTTTCGTGAACATAGTAACATACAAGGGAACACTATATCACATGTAAAATCCAGTCATGGGTAATTAATCCTATCTTAGAGTTTATAATGCTTTACTTTTTCTAAGAAATTTATGCACAATTCTTTTAAAAAATAAGTATCTCCATATATATCTAGCATACAAGAAATAACCAACATATATACCTAAGTCATATATCACGCAAATAGAAATAATATATCAATATTCATATTCAGAAGGACTAAGGTTCGAAATTGCTACCAGCACCTACGTAAAAACATCAAATATATTCAATTTACTAGAGAACATTCTCTATCAGCATTCCATTTCATCTCTCCTAAAGAAAATATTTTGAACTCTCTTCGCTAACATGTTACCAACATACCAGGATATTCTTTTTACTAGAGAGCAATCACTATATTAAATTGTTATGTTAGAGCCATCGCAACTACTGCAAACCACTCACATATAAACTTAATTTAAAAAAAAAACTATTATATATTGCAATTGTTTGATGGATTAATTTATTTCTCAGATATATTTATTTACACATCCTCATATGTCAATGCTATATTTACAGAAATGGACACATCACCCATAACACTATATTATTAATAATTTAATATGTCAACCAGCTTTTCCCCAATGCCCAATCATAATTTAGTGTAGTAACAATCACCAATATGGCCTTAACCTCCAAATGGCCTTCGAAAATTGTTTAATACATCTCGCAATATTTTGATGTATAATGATAGTCGCTGTAAAAAAATAAAAATTCAATTAATACATATTACTAACATGTAATATCCCAAAATACCTGAACACTACCTAAAACCCATTCTATTACATCATATCGGTTATACCAAAACACTTCCGTTTGTACCGTCTAGGACAACAAAACAATCATACTTATAAGTTTTCTTATAAAATTGTCCAGCGAATTTCTCTGATAAAACATTTCATCGTGTTAAAAACACACACACATTCAAACAATACAAATAACAATACCGTTTATCATAGACAATGACCCAACATTAACGAAATCCCATTCCAATAGACCGTTTCACCAAACCAGCAATTTAAATGTTCCAGCAGAAAAAAAAAACCTATCTATCAATACCCGCAGACTATATAATGTCTAAACACCTATTTAGGAAGGCCATAAAATTATCTAGTAACAAACATACTACCAAAGGCACATTATCAGAATAATAAACATACCTTATGAGTAACATATATTAAACATCGATCGATTGATTACGAATACCACCCATCGAAAAGATGTTGAAGATCATAATATTTGAGTTCATATCATACTCACTGCTAAAAAAAACACATACCAAACATCCATTTCTACATATTCTGCCAGACCAACATTCTTACTTGCAATACCTAAAATAACCGGATAGAACATAGCAACACTCAATATGTACAATCGAGCAAATTTAAAGCCAAAATCAAGCAAATTTCAACATAGATCAACCCCTGCAAACAAGGTTTTTTAATCCAAATATCTAAGCTATATCCTCATATTTTGATATTCAATTTTTGGTATTGCAAATTCAGGTCCCAGATATTTAGTACCTGGAATATCATCATATTTCGATATTATAAAATTTTAGCACATATTTTTCCTATTGATCAATTTTTCTCATTATCAATCAATATGTAACCATGCTCAACAAGTTAAACTATTCATATGAATTCACTAAACTACAAGATTTCGAACAAAACTAATGGTTAACTGCTCCATATATTCAAATTTAAGAATATAACTTCGGTGAAAAAATTCATTGTACTCCAGATGATAAGTATAAAATTACATTCCCATATCGATATGGGAAAATATTTGATAAATATAGTTTGAAACTAATAAATGAGAGACAGGTTTTTATAGCTCATAAAGACTTAAAATAAATGAAAAATTTATTAATAATATAGAGTTGTTCTCTTAAGAATTTCATAAAAATTTGAATTTTTTTTTGCCGATTTATTTAGCCTGCAGATTTAGATTGCAGATCTGAATTAAATTTGCTTGAAAATGTTGCAAATAGTCAGGGTACCAAAGTTAGCGCAAGGGAATTATTAATTTAAGATTTAACTGTGAACTGGTAATTTTCAGATTGCAGATTTAGATTACATATTTGGATAAAATTTATATTAAAAAGTGAGCTGACTATTTTTGTAATATTTTTTTGGTTGAATGATTTGGCTTGCAGATTTAGATGGCAGATTTGGATTAAATTTGGGATTAAATTTAGTTTAAAAAGTCAGCTGCTCCAGCTCCCTCAATTAAGATCTACCAATCCTATCTTGAATTTATCTTCAATTTTACTGGAAAAAGACCCTGCTCACAAATAAAAAAAAAATCCTTGATTTAGATCTCAGACTTAGATTACATTAGCTTGAATTAAGCTTTAGTTACCTTGATTTTTAGAATATAATTGAATGTATAATTGATGCTTCCAGGGGTTTAGAAAAATTTGCATGAAATTAGAAATTTACTTTATTTTTAGTTTTATTTAAATTGAATAAAAAATATTGAATTTTAAGTATCAGTTACATTTGTTTATTCTTCTTAATAAATTTCGTTCTTTTATATATATATATATATATATATATATATATATATATATATATATATATATATATATATATATATATATGAAGTCGCCTCTCTTCCGATGCAGTCTGACTTACATTTTAAAAGGAGGCTGTAATTCAAATACACCTTTTAACTATAGAACCTGCATATGGCGATCACATAGAATGAGTTTACAAATTTCATCTAAATCTACAAAACTGACAATTATAGCTCTTAGAAAAAGTTTTTCAACAAAAATGAGCTACGAGAAATGGGCTTCCAATATAGAGAAAATAAAAGAATTGTTTGAAATAGTAGTAGAGTAACGAATGTAAACATTATAATTTGGTTTGTGTCAATTTTATTTGTGCCAATTTTACTTGTGTCAAATTTATTTGAGTAGTCCCGAAACAGGACTAACTGAGAATATACAAAATATTACTAAATTTGTTAATGATTTTGTTTTATATCAAAATTTTGCGGTTTCTGACTGGTATAATTTTATCTTTACTTTGAAAAATTTCTCTCATTATTAATAAAAATTGATCCTTATGAAATGAAAAACAATCAAATATGAGCATTGTAAAAAAATATTGTGATATATTAAACTTAGTTAGTTTTACATCACACAATCATACAAAATATAAGCATATTAACAACTGTAATAAACGTTACAATGTAAATTCTAGAAGTTGTTATGAATTAAATAAAGAGAAAGTAGAATGAGAATGGGAAAATAGGTTTATAATGCACATCTCAAGAATCATAAAAGTACTAAATTACACAATACATATTAGATTTTACAAGGCGATTAGTCAACTAAGACATGCCTTGTATGCAATGTGAATAAATATGTCGATTCCTTTTCATCACATAAAGGCTCATTAGATGAACATTTTAACATCTGTAAAAAAAATGTTATAGTGAATATGCTATAAGTCATTATGAGTTAAAAAAGAGGATGTACTATGTGAATGCGGAATATATGTTTATAATCTATCTAAAAAAAAAAGGTTAAAAATGCTAAATCACACAATATAGGAATTGAAATTCAATAATAAAATACATCATTTGCATTCTTCGGCACTATAAATTATATTATATTTTATTACATCTAAATACCATACTAAAATAACGTAGATTATTAAAATTAGCAATCTGAGAAAAAGAGGTTGCGGGAGTTGAGAGTTATTGGTAGAGATTAAAAAATTAATTATTGGTACAATTTAAGAAACGTTGATTTAATTACAGCTCTTAAGCCAATAATTAAAACTGAACAAAGAAAACGAATGTTTGCAAATTTACCCTTTTCAGATCACAAAAATAACCATGAGAAATAAAAAATAGTATTTAAAGTAACATTCCCCTTTTCTACTAATGCATATTGTAAACTATAAAATCGAAGAACCAATAGAACATACGTTGCTGAAAAGGTTTTTAAAAGTAGGTTATCAAAATATAGCATTGAAAATTGTTGTAGTTTAGTGTTTCCTAGGCATTTTTTAACTTGAGTAAAACAAAAAGGATAAAAAAATAATACGTTGACTACTTGTGCATTTTAGAGCGGTGACATTTAACATTACATTTTTCGCCTATTTTCGAAGCTGTAAAACTGGTGAAATATGACTATTTTATGACATTCAATCATATGTTTTTCCAATATTGACCAAAGGAAAAATTTTGAATATTAAAAGTAAATAAGATAATAATTCTCACACAAATAGAAAATATTAAAAAAAGAAATCAGATTGGGCTTTATATAACATAGTTGGGATGCAATTAGCTTTAAATAAGTAAAATACCTTAAATGGAGCAACATATATTGATATACAAGAATGATGAAGAACTATAAAGCATTCATAAATGAAAAAAATACGATCAAAAATGTTTTCTTTTGGCAATAAAGTCAGCATTCTTTCTAGCACACAGAGATCTACAAAAAGTAACAAATATGTAAACGTGGGGCTTAATATTGATATTATATAAGATAAATATGAATATCATAAAAAATAGAGATATATACTAAAATAGAAATTCATATTGATACATCTACAAATGTATACTCTTTTAATGAAGATGTTCAATATATATCCACTAAAAGTTACAAAACACAAAAAGGAAAAGCATATAAATTTAATTAATTTTAAAAATGATAGAAGCTTACATTACTGTTGTATAAAAGTTTTATCTAAATTGCTTTCAGCACAAATAATTAAACATAAATGTAAAACTTATAATATGATATGTGTTTTTTTTGCCATCAAGAAAAATTAATGAAACATTCAGAATACTGCTCTAAAAATGAACCATTAAAAATCACTTTACCTTTGGAAGAAGAGCAAATATTTTTTAAAAACTACAAACATACAACAAAAGTTCCATTTATAATAGTAGTAGATTACGAATCAATAATAAAGAAAATATTAACATCCATTCCAAATCCGATAGGAACCAAATTAATTAATCCAAACAAATCCAGTTTTTACAGAGGGTGATATTGATCATGGCTTTTGTAAGAAGATACTTAAAGTAAGACATGAACTTTTTAATGCAGAAATAAATACAATTTATTTAAAGATGAATGGTGAATCATAAACATCAAAATATCAGCTACACAAAGCTTCTGGTTTTTGTTAAATATTGTATTTAGTTATGGTGATTATAAACCACCAGTTGTTTACGAAATTAAATTTACAAATATTTTAATGGAAGCGATGAATGAAGAAGTAGAAGAAATTTCGCATATTGAAGCAATGCATCCACTGACAAAAGAATAAAAGTTAATATATAATAAATCTAGAAAATGTACCGCAAGCAAATGCGAATATTTGAAGCTTAATAAAAAACACATTACCATTATCATATAACTAGAATTATTGTTAATCCAGTAAGCAATAATTGCAACCTAAAATTACAATTATCCTATTTTATTCTAATTTATTTTCATAACTGAGCTCGTTATGGTACTCATTTATTTATTATAGAGTTAGGATATGATTTAAAAAATATATACATTTACTTGCTAACAATGATGAAATTATTATTAGTTTTAGGAAAGCAACAAAAAATTAAAAATGAGGTTTATAGACATAAAATCATGGAGGGTAGTTTAGAAAAATAAGCATCTAGTTTAACCAAGGTACAAATGAATTTTACAAAAAAAATTTCAGAAGATAAATTATATATAGTTACTAGAAAAGGTGTTTATGCATATGATCATATGGACAGTTGGGAAAAATTTTAACAAACTGAACTTCCACCAAAGAGAGAATTGTAATATAAATTAAATGATTCTGACATAAGTGACGATGAATATGAGCAAATACAATGAGTATGGAAACAATTTAATATGAAAAACCTTTGGGATTATCACGACTTGTATTTTTAAAATGATGTATTATTGTTGACATATGTAATTGAAAACTTTAGAGATACATGTATAAATGCATATTGTTTAGATCCAGCATAGTATTTTATACCAGGTTTATCATGGGATGCAATGTAAAAAATTACTAAATGACCAATAGATTTATCACATGATTATGAAGTGATTTTTGATAGAAAAAGGAATTAGAGGTGGTCTATTGCAATGTAAACAATATGTTAAAGCAAATAATAAATATTTTTAAAGATTTTAATCTATGTCAGGTGTGCTATTATTTCGGTTATTGCGATACTAATAATCTTTATGGAGGAGCAATTTCGCGATATTTGCCATATGGAGGTTCCAAATGGTTTAATATTGCAGAATTTATTTTAGATTTTTGACAGCAGTATTTATTAAATTTTAAGGATGATACACTGAATTCGCATATATTAGAAGATGATTTATAATATCCACGAAAACTGTACAACTCACATAATGATCTCCATTTTTGTCGAGAAAATCAAGCAGTTCTGTGCTCAAATGAATCTAAACTATTCACAACTTTTCATAATAAACATAAATCTGAAATTTGTATCGTAATTTAAAACAGTGCCAAAATAATAGATAAAACTTACTAAAATACAAAGAATATTGAAGTTTAATCAGCCTGATTGGTTTGAATAATTATATAGATTTAAATACGGAGATGAGAATTAATGTTAAAAACTACTTTGGAAAAGATTTTTATAAACTGATGAATAATTATGTGTTTAGTAAAACAATGGAAAATATCAGGTACATGGTGGACATAAAACTGGTTTCAAGTGAAAAAGTTTGCAAAAAATTATATCAAAATCAAATTTAAAAAAAAAAACTCTATTTTATGAGAATCTTGCAGGTTCAAATATTAATTAAACAAGTGTATATTTTAATACACGTATTTATGTGGGCATGCCAATTTTAGATGTATTAAAAGAGTGGACATATGATTTTCATTATAAAGTGATAAAATCCAAAATATGGTGAAAAATTGAAATATGTTATCAAGATACTGATTGAAATTTTATAACATAAAAACAAAACAATTTTACGAAGACATGAAGACAATGTTAGATAAATTTGATACAAGTGATTATCCTAATGACAATATATATATATATATATATATATATATATATATATATATATATATATATATATATATATAACCTACCTCAAATAAATAAGAAAGTTCTCTGTATAATGCAAGATAAATGTAACGGAAAATTATGAAAGAATTTGTTGGTTTAAGAGCTAAAATGTACATATATAGAGTTGACAATAAATAAAACAAATGATCAAAAGGTGTGAAAAAGTGTGTAGTTAATAATAGAATTACATCTGGTAATCGTAAAAATGATATTTGATGAGTAAATACAATATAGAAAAATGCATTTAAGAAAGAATTGAGAAACACAAAATATATACTGTCGTAGTTAATAAAATCTCATTAAGTTATTGATATAACAAAAGAAATATACTACAAAATATAACAGATACTTAACCATATGGATATCAAAATGTATTATATTATTTTATGTACTTATTAATTAGGGTCTCTGGCAGAGATCAATTTGAAATTTTCTAATAAATAGAAATATTTTTAACATCTTTAATTTCCAAACAATGTGAATATCAGCACCATCAAAATCAATTAGATTTCGATATACATTATTAATTTCCAAAGCAAAATATATTAATTACAATCTTGATTATTAATTTGATAAAGAATTGTATATTGAGGTTTATAACTAATTGAATCTCTAAATCCAGACATTGTTTTTTTTTTGTGGGAAAGTGGCCACTATATCTTTTAATTTTAATAATTATGTTCATCACATTTTAAAAACATACCTTATGCCAAGTTACAATGAACATTATGAAATATAGTGCCCGTAACAATTTTTTATATTTAATAATCATATTTCTCTCAAAACCAAGAATATCAGGTAATATATCATACAATTTAATATCAAACTTAGGTTTAATCAATATTATATTATTCACATTGTCTGATGTTAATTCAATTTTATTAACTGCAAATAGTTCCATTGAATTTATAGTTTCTTTTAATGATTTAACATTGTATTTTACTCTAAGTATATTTACATAACTTTTGCTATCAATTAATGTTATAGTATTGTTATTTATATTGGTTGTTGCAATTTTTTTAAGAAATATAACACATGCAATAGATTTATATTGATGAATGATATAATGAAGATTCTTCTTTAAAATAGTACTATTATTTGCTGTCGCAAATTCTTTGTTATCAATTAATTACTTAAAAAATTAACTAATTAAATGATAACAGTTTATTGGCGTGTCCGTGTTTTAATTTACATACAAAACTCAAAAAGCAAAAAAATGGGAAATGTTCCTGTTAACTGCTAGTGGGCCCAAGTAACAGTGGAAAGACTAATTTGATTATAAATTTTATTTATAAGACCGGATTTTTAAATTTTTTAAATTGCATGTTAGCTCAAAAAGTTTAAACCAGCCAACATTTTTCCAGTTACAAAATGATTTTGATGAGTGATCATAAATGTTTAAAGTAAAAATGGCATATATTTTAACAATAATTATGCCTTTAGACCAATTCAAAAATGACTATTACGGTTGTATTTGACAATGTCATTTTAGATGACCATGATATCATCTGTAGATATTTGACTAGAGCTAGACATAAAATACAGATGTATTTTATTTAACACGAACTTATATGAATGCTTTGTTTATTTAGACAAAATAAAACTAATAAAAACATTTTTATAATGGCACTACGGAGGAGACATGACTTATGAAATATTTGAAGAGATTTGTTCAAAGTGCTGGGATAAATAAAATGGTTCTATAGCATTTAGAGTTGAAATACACAAATTAAATAAAAGATTTTATGAACTAACTGTCTAGTTCCTCTTGTAAATAATGTTTATTTATCTTTTTCTGCGGCTGGACTTCAGCGGGCTCTTGCTGTGGGAGGAAGAAGCTTATCACACATTTTCTGCTATCTAGTCGTGATGTGGCAACACTTGGCAAGTTGCCACATGAAGTTTTAAAATTATCACTTCATGCATCTCGTCACTTGGTTCTGTTGCCAGGATGCTCGACTTGAAAATCAAAGGTTATGGGATAGAATACTCGAGTTGAGAGGATAATTTATAGTGTGAATATGAAAGCACCCATATTCATATTATAATTTATCAACCAAGTTTAAAAAAGTTTGAGCTAAAAAAAATGCTAACATAATATATGATCTGTCAATGCAATTAAATTGTAGCATCTCACATGGTGTAGAGACCGCCTAATTTGAGAGGGAGTACCAAAAATAAAAAAAGAAATAAAAACTTCTCAATCTCACCACTGTAAAAAATAAGGTCGACCAGTGGTGAGATGGGAAGTTCTCCAAATGGAGTTTTGATGGCATCAAAATAAGGCCGAAAAAGAAAAAAACAGTACCCTGGTGAAGCGTTAAGTTGCTCATAAAATTAAAAGAAAAGGTCCCTGGCTCAGAATTAAGATGCTCAAAAACATTCGTAATATTTTAAAGTTATACTAGAAACATGGTTTGAATAATAATGATATTGTTATATTTTATTTGTGATGGTAAAGAATATTTTAATGAAATTGAAAACAATTCTTTAAATACTCCTGAGAATGTGTCGAATAGTGGGGTACCAAATGTTTAGTACACTGGAATTATGGACAATATGTGCAAAAATATTTTTATGTATTTGGAAACTTATGAAATGTCAAGCATTATTCATTAAGACTCAGCCAATCCCATATCTGATAGTGAAAATTTGTCAAAAAATTATTTCAAAAAAATTATGTTGTATAAACACTTCTTGAAATTATTAAAAAGAATACAGAAAAATAGTTATTCACTATAAACTAATTTTTTACATTATGGCTGAATCATTAATTTAGAAGATAATAAAAATGTTAATATTGATTTAAATATATTATTTAAATTAAATGATTTTATTTTCAAAGATAAGAACAGAAACTTTTTTTTAAATAATGATAATAAATCTTGGTTTTGCAGTATAGACATTGCTTAAATTTCGAATATCAAAATATAAGATATACCCATTATAAAAATTTTCTCCAAAATATGAAACTTTTCTTTCAAAAATACTTAAAATCTTAAAAATCCTAATATTAATTATCATGATGGTCTAACCATTTCTATAAATTAGAAAGGGTTAATACAACTAATGACAAAATCTAATAAATCCAATAAATCATTGTTAAAACAAATTTCTAAGCTACTTAATTTAGACATAAACATTTTTGAACAAACAAAAAAAAAAAAACAAAAAACATATCTTATATTAACAAAATGTTTTTAAATTTTACATTATAAACAGCAATATGTTATAGAGAATTATATAATAAATATTTTTATTTTACAGATTATAATTACCTATTGAATGCAACGAGTTTAATCAGAAAGATAGAGACATTAATTATAAAATAAAGAGGTAAAAGGGTATAGAATAACAATTAAATTGAAAATTTATAAGTATTAATCCCTATGAAATATATTCTGATATAGCCAATGTAATTGATCTTATTGTGATATATTTGAACAAAATATACAATATTATACTATGTTTTTAGAAATCATAAGAGGTGTCTGCCAGATGCCCTTAGGGGTAATGAAATATCTGCTATCTTTATTAAAAATACTGGTGTATATAAGTTTTTACTGTTTTTATTTCTTTATAAAAAATGAAAAGAAAGAAAGACTTATTTACTATATTCTTACCTATTGTTTACAATATGGCTGAATCACTGGGCAAACAATTAGAGGGTCTAAAACTAGAAGATAATAAGATAAATAATTCTAAATTAGTTATTAACTCATGTTTATATATTTTTTAATTTATTATGAATAATAATTACAAGATTAGCTTAGGAAATTGGTTTAAATATATCTGGTTTCCTTTATTCAAAGAGAATAATATTTAATTAACAACTGAAGATTTGTGTATATTCATTGCAACTAAGCCTCTTACACTCCGGATACTGAGAATATGATAAAAATTAAAGGCAATTTTCTAGATGCTATTAAAAATTATAATATTTAATATATTACAAAAATTAATGCTAAACTCACTTTAGAATATGAATATATACATATCGAAATAAAAACTAAAACTCTTAACAATTTATCGAAAAAACTTGGATTTTGGTTTCTGTTAGAAATTTTAAAAAATTTCAAATTATGTAAAGGACTAAAGTTGCTGAAGAAATAAAAAATTATTATATCACACTTCAAGGAAATTTTTTTTGGCAATTCTAAGTATATTAGTAAATATAATGATGAATTAAAATCTTTACAATCCCGAAAGTAGGAAGAACAACTCACTTTAATAAAAGAACTATTCACTTTAGAATTCCGAGATAAGTTAAATAAACAAGAAAAAATAAAACTAAAAGCAGAAAATAAAATCTAGAACAATATTATATGAATATGAAATATTTTATAGATACAATAAAACAGAAAGAAATGGTTATATATTTTTGCAACAGCTAAATAATATTCATTAATTAATAACTTTAAAGTAGGTAAAACATATAATTTAACTGGCAGAAATTCAAAATTACAATTCTTCACATACTGAACAAGATAGAATTAATATAATTTTTATAAAAAAGGTATGATGTAATCAAAAGAGAAAAATTGTTTCATGAGCTACTAAATGATTTTCCCGAAAAAAAAAAAAAAGAAATATTGGTTTTTCACAATACTCCTTTACTTGAAATTGTAAAACTACCAATTAAATATTTAAATGACCCATTTGACTATCTCAATAATTTAATTAAAAATCTCTTAGTTAAAATTAATTCTTCAAAACCGTTTACTCCAGTACCAGCATGTTTAATATAATGATGAATCATTTTGTAATCTGTAAAGAAAAATATTAAAAGTATTAAATTTCTTTATTGTGGAAAACTAATTAGAAATATAATGTAAAGCTTAATTAGGCAGATTAGAATTAGTTCACATAAGTTGTGCAAGAGTTTGGAATAAAAAAATTTCTATATCGGAAAGACAGTAAAAAAACATTTATTCACATATATATAAATATTTTAATTACATATAAATATTTAGGACCTGGAATACTATCAAATTTTGATATTATAAAATTTCAGCGCCATTTATTCCCTTCCTCTTAAAATATTTTCCTTTTTATAAATCCAAACGGACTCCCTGCTCGGCAAGTAGAAGAATTCATATTAATTCATTAAACTAAAAGATCTCGAACAAAATTAATGGTTTGCTGCTACATATTTTATTATTTATGAATCCAATTCTGGTAAAATAATTAATGGTATTCTAGATGGTAAATACAATATTACATTACCAGATCGATATGGAAAAACCATTTGATAAAATTGTTTGAAACTAATAAATGAGAAATAAGTTTTATATCATATAAAGTCTTAAGATATATTAGGAATGAAAAATTTATTCATGATATAGAACACTCTTAACAATTTCATAAAATTTTGTGATGTTGTTTGGCTGATTTATTTGTCCTGCAATTAAGATTGCAGATTTGGATTAAATTTTCTTGAAAATGTTTCAAATAGTCAGGGTACCAAAGTTTTGATACCCTGGAATTATTGTTTTTAGATTAAAAAGTGAGCTGAAAATGTTGTGATTGCAGATTGTGATTGCAAATTTGAATTTAATTTGGATTTAATTTAGATTAAAATGTGAGTTGATAATTTTGTCATACTTTTTTTGGCTGATTGATTTAGCTTGCAGTGTTAGATTGTAGATTTGGATTAAATTTGGAGGAAAAAGGGAGGTGTTCCAGTTCTCTCATTTAAGATCTGCCGATCATATATTGAACTTAGCTTAAATTTGACTAGAAAAAGACCCTGCTAGCAAATATTTGAAAAAAATTTTCTTTCATGTAGATTAGAGATGTGGATTAAAATAGCTTGATTTTGGTTTTGTTTTGCTTACTTTTGGGAATATTATTGAACAGATGAATGACGCTTCTAGAAGATTTAAAAAGTTTCTTGAAAATTATAATTTTACTTGTTTTTTTAGTCAAATTATTGCGCTGTGTTTGGATCCGTATTACATATCTACTATAGGTTATACCAAGCACCTTCCTTTGTACCTATCATGCCAAAAATAATAACATAATCATTCCTAAGAAATATTCCAGAGAATTACTCAGATGAAGCATAACATCGCTATCATAATTATGCAGACTTATATTTCATCTTCGGTCAGATACAATCTCAGTTACCCAATACAGTGCCAACGCAATTGCTACTGAAGTAGATAACATATTCCATTCCACATTAATTAATAGACGTTTCCCTCCCATTATTCAAAGTTTTAATTTTTACTGGAATAATAATTTCATCAAAAATCTCGTAGGTCCATTCTCATTACCATTTAAATTGCCAAGTAAGTCCGTGAAGCCTTGGGTCGCCTTGAGTGGAAAGAGGCTATAAGAGACGTATCATCCACCCTGTGCAGATTGTGTGCAGTGCATACCTAGCTCGGCGTACTATAGCAAGGTAATGCCACACCGCTTATCATGCCCGGGATCTTCCTCCTGTCTACTACACCCCAGGGATATCAAATCCCAAAGAATTGCCTCACCCAGGAGTCACACAACCCTACCCTCAGCATCGACGACAGCAAGGGTTTCCGATGAGTCGCTGCAAGCATTATGGAATCAATGTTGTTATTGTGGAAATAATTCTACCCAAAGTTGCAATGCGTGCCGACATGAGAGTAGTCATTGCTTCTTCAGCCTAGCATACATATCATTCCACTGTGATCAGTGCGATACTATGTTTACTAGTAGTATTATACTATATAGATATAAGAAGAAGTGTAAAGGCTCTGTTTATCGATCATCGGGAAGCGAGTGCAAGAATTGCAGCAAGATAATCGCGACTAGGTTTAGCACCAGCAACATGAAGGTAGTAATTGTCAATTTGTCATCAGCTACAAGACATACATGTGTGTTAACTGCAATGTTGTATATCTGAATAGGTGTACCTCGACTGCTCACAATAAGATTTGTAATAAAATTGACATAAAGCATAAATAAATTTGCTAAATGGAACTTATGTCTGAGTGTATGTATGTAATGCTATGTATTTTCGATAAATATGTCAAATAAATTTAAAGTCTATGAAAGAGTCTTGTTTTTATTATTTCGTCATAGAATTTACATTTCTTACTTTCTTGTTTTATGCAATGCTTTGATATATATAATACAAAATTAAACTCTGAAGAAATAAGAACATTAAATATATGTATATACATGTTTGGTGTAACTATTGAAATGGACTTCTATGGCAATTTAAAAGTTAATCAGTCTCGTACGGCTCGTACGAGACTTTTGATGAAATTATATTTCCAGTAAATGGTTAAATGTAAATAAAGGAAGAATAATCTATATTAATTAATATGAGATGGAATATGTTATCCACTTTCAATAGTAATTGCTTTGAAACTATATTGGGTGTTTGTATCGCATCTGACTAAAGACGAAGTATAAGTCTGCATTGTGATGATGATAAAGATGACGATATGCTTTATCTGAGTAATTCGCTGAAATATTTAATAGGAATACATATATGGTCATTTTATTTCATGGATTGAACGAAGAAAAGTGCTTGGTATAACCTATATGGTCTAATAGAATGGATTGATGATGATGCGTGTTGTTATGCACTGTTCAGGTGTTTGAGGTCTTTAAAAGTTAGAATGTTTGTCTGGCAGAATATGTAGAAATGGATGTTGGGCATGTTTTTTTTAGCAGTAAGTATGATATGAACTCAAATATTTTTTCGATGGGTGGTAGTCGTAATGAATCGATCGATGTTTAATATGTCTTGCATATGGTATGCTAATTTTACTGGTTATGTGTCTTTGCAAATGAATGGAATGTTATCGTACACTGGCTTGTCAGGATTTTTAATATTTGAATGGGTATCTAGTATGTTCTGACAGTATGGTATGGTAGTACGTTTGTTATTAGATTTTACTATGGCCCGATTTAAAGGGCGCTGTGGCATGATACGCTCTGCGAGAATTGTTAGTAAGAATGTTCTTTTCTGCTGGAATATTTGAACTGCTGGTTGGGATATATGGTCTATTTGAATGAGATTTCGGCTAGGTTGGATCGTTGATTATGGTAAACAGTATTGGTGTTGGTATTATTTGAATGTGTGATTTGGTGTAACATTATATAATGGAATTGATTGTAGAGTGTGTTCAGGTATTTTGGGATATAACAAGTTGGAATATTTTTTCTTGAAAAATATGTATTAATAATATTTTTGCCAATTTTTTTTTTAGCAGCGAATATGACATGACGTTATATTATTACAAGATATGAAAAAATTTGTTGGGCATATGGAGGTTTGGGCATTATATTTGTTTGATATGACATTAAATTATGATTGGGCATTGGTTAAAAGCTAGGCTACATATTTAATTGATAATATTATTGTAATATGGGTGAATTCTCTGTTTCTGTAAATGAAGCTATGTAATATCTGGTTTGTAAAAAAAAATTATTATATATAAATCTGCAATATATCATGGACTTTTATAATGAAGTTTATAAATGAGTGGTTTGTAGAGTTGCGATGGCTATAACATATATATTTCTTAAAGTGACTGCTCTCTAGTAAAAATAATATCGTGGTATGGTGGTAACATGTCTGCGAGGAGAGTTCATGATGTTTGTCTATAGGAGAAATGAAATGGAATACTGATAGCAAATGTTCTGCAATAAATGTAATATCTTTGATGAGTGTAGGTACGAGCTGGTAGAATGTCCGATTTTAAATCCTTGCGAATGTGTGTATAAATATATTATTCAGCTTCGCGTGATATAGGACTTAAATATATATGTATTTAATATGCGTATGGAAATTAATTTTTTTCAGTTTTACACACATTTTTTTAATAAGATAATGCATTATAAACTTAATAAACTGTTTAATTACCCACGACTTGATTCTAGATTTTATATATGCTAACTTTGTATGTTACTATGTTCACGAAAGTTATAGATGGTTGTTCTGCTTGGGTAAACCAAACTGGTAGCAAGCAATGAAGATTTAGATATTTGCTTAATTCTATTTGTGTATGTGTATGGAAAATTAAGTAAGAATAGATATATACTTTTTACGCTAGAAATGTTGGTTCGCATGTGTTGTTGACAAAACGATCAGTAACAGTCATTAGTTGGCTGAGAAGTTTGCATAGGGTGTGTGTCATGCACGAGATATAGGTATGTTTTATGTAATACAATTACTTAATAGATACATTCTGTAGCGAATGGTAAAGTTTCTATTCGCAAGGGTTGCATGGAAACCCCTGCAGGTTGTCATTATAGTTGAATATGATGTGGCCGGGTGGTGCGGAACAAATCTCTTGTCGTCGACATGCACATACCCTAGTGGCAATGTTGTAACTAGTCTCGCCCTCCCCTGCCCTTTCTTCGTAATTTCCTTTGCAGGTTGTTCTGCCATTCTTGCATCTATCGTTCGAGAGATTTAACCTATCGAGAGATTTGCTGGAGATGTGCGTGCTGTCTCTCATGTTTTTTAAACTGTTCTCTCTGGTGATCATGGTATATTCATTTGTTGACTGTTTTGGTGGTCTGTATTGTCTTTTTGGCTTATCAGTATGGTTATAACGATGTCTGAAATTTGCGATTGGTACATTGTAGTAGTTTGGATTGTTGGTAGGAGGGAGTTTATTTTAATGGAATAGCATTGTCTCTGAACGTGACATGTCTGTATGTCTGTTAAAAAAGAGGACAGGATGTATAGCTTGAATATTATTTTGGTATTTCTGATACTAATATGAATAGCATGTAGGCTCTTTATTGATAGTGGCGTTTTTATATTGTTTATATTTTATGGTGCCTCTGCATGGTTGTTATAGTTAGCTTGTTTTGGTAATATAATTTGTTAGTATGTCTGAGTATTAAAATTTTGGTTTCTATGGTCAATTAGAATGGCTGAAACAGATGGAGTAACATGATGTTATTGTCTGCCGGTGTGGACTGCCTATAAGAATTGCTTATATATATAATACATCTTGATTTTACAACATTTTAGTATGACTTGGTTGTACAGATAGTTTTTTGTATGTTTGGTATAGTCATTATGCTGATTGGTATTAGCCGATTCATGTTAGGTCGGTTATTTTGGCAGTATGACAAATTGTAGCTTTAATGGTGTTGTGAGAATGGTTTCATTGTGTGGTTAGTTTGTAGGAGTGAAATATTTTGGTGGGATATTTAGGTTGTCTGAGAGGGCATAGTTCTTAGTTTGTACGGTTTGTTGGTATGATTGGATTGTATGATATGGTATCTGAGAATTAATGGTGTATGGGTGCAATAGATGGTAAAATAATAGTATTGATGTTATGATAGCATGGTTGGAGATTATGATTGGAATATTTGATTGGCTTGGCTGCTGGTATGGCTTGTTTATAAGTGTAACTGGTGAAGTTAGAGGAGGTGAAATGGTAGTTACTATAGTTGACATTCATGACTAATTAAAATGTCGGTGATATGGTGGTTGATATGGTCTGCGTTGTTAATATGATGACTATGGTATGCTTGGACTAGAGCGAATGATATCGTTTGGGCTGTACAGTTTTGTTTGTGTGGTGATCTGCTGTAGTGGTTCGTTTATATATTCAGATGGTATAGTTTGTTGATGTGCTGGGTTGTATGGCTTTCGAGATTGCATTGCTAAGGCAAGCTTATGACATTGTGAAAGTAATTATATATCTGTTTTAGTACTAAGTAAAATTAGATTATCAATATTAGATGTTAAGTATGCTGGAGGTATGTTGCCTATTAGGTATCAAAAGAGTAGCTATTAGAGTGATGTCTGGCTTAATCCACAGGTTTGTTGGTTGATAGTGATTTATATTAATGGTTGGTGTGCTGGAAGGTTGTCACCTAAACTCATTTTGTTGGTGGGGTTAATGGATGGCATAGGGGTGGTATCAAATGAGTAGTTTTATGTTGCCTAAACAATTAGGTATTGGCGTGACTGAAATATGCTGAGGTAATGGTTGTTATAGTACCCTGTACTCCTGGTCGGCAGAGTTACTCATATTTTGTTTCGTCTGGCTGAGGTGGGGTAGTGAGCTTTTTTATTGGTATGGAATGTTGATAGAGTGATTTATATTAATGCCTGGTACTATATTTGGCTAGTGTCTAATGGCAATGGAGATATGACAGACATGTTGAAATTACAGTTTTGAGTATATTTTAGTGGGCGTGTGCTTAGGTATGCTTGAATTCCAGTAGAACGCATGAGTATACTTAGTCTGTTGACTGTTGGTAGAGTAGATAGTATGGGTGGTAGGCAAATTTGGCTAAGGTCTGTGTTGGCTGAATGGTTTAGGTATGCTTGAGTTATAGTGGGTGGTATGGTTGGTAGATTTAAGAGGTGTAGTTTGGTAGAACAAATATTATTCGTGTAAGATTATGGACTGGTCTTAGCTGTATTGTTGCTCGTGTTATGATGTATATTGCGCTTGGTGTATTAGGTGGTATGGTTGAATTTAATTTATAGAAGATGGGGTGTTGAGTGGCCTGGTATAATTTGTGTTATAATGGTATATATGGTGGTATAGTGGCTTGTATATATTTGGCTGGTGTCGGCCAGTAGAGAATAAAGTATGAGCTGTAGGCAATTTTTTTTAGTAAGTTCAGTGCGAGTAACAACTCTCCTGCATATAAATAAAATACTTAAATATTACGTAATTTAAATCTGAATAACAAAAAAAAAAATTTGGAATAATAATTTAGTGATAGCAATATATATATATAAGTGAGAAAAGATATAAATATACTTAAAATGTTAAACTTAAAAAATAAAATCTTATTGCTGGCCTATGTAAGTCTGGTGTTGGTTACTAGAACAGATGGTACACATGAGTTACAGTGGGTGGAAGATTGAATTGTAAGGTGACTGATTGCCAGTATTAATAATCAGTCAGGATTCAGTTAGGAATCTTAGTTTAATAGTGGCAGTCATGAAACTTTGTCGAGAAAAATATATGGCCGAGGGTTCGGGTTGGATGCTTGCTAGCAAAAACTGCCTTGAGCTGTTTGTAAACAGGTTATATTCATTGCATTAAAAACAAACATGCTGGTGTAAAGACACTACACGTATGGTGTGGAAAAATTTAAGATTTCTGTTTTTATGTTTGTAGCGTGAAGAATAAAAAATACATATCAGACATAAATAGAAAATGTCTTTAATTTCGTGCGAAAATAATCTGTTTCATGTTTAACCAAGGATTGAGATTTGTATATGGGGTTGACGAACATGAATATTATTTTAAGTGTTTTGTAGTAGTAAATTAAAAAGAAAATTCGAAAAAATTATTACCAGAATATTTTATTTATTATTTTAAACCTTTATATTTGGGTAACCAGTATGTCAAAAACAGATTTAGTTAAAACAGAAAATATTAATTTAGGTTTGTCACTATTATGGTCATATAGGGCTTGAATTAATAATAATTTATGGGGTTAGGACCGTTACTTGCAAACTAAAATTTTGTGAGACTGCCTTCCAAGAGTTCGCAAATTATACTCGCATTAACAAGACGTTAAAAAAATTTCCGTTATTGTAAAAGGGAATTTGCCAATGTCACTTGGAAGGTTTTCATGCCAGTTTTAAGCACATGATTTGGTATAATATTGGTTGTCCACTGGTTAGCATGCCCTACCCAAAACCAATAGGTCCTGGGTTGAAATTCCTGCACCGACATGAGAACTATTTTTTTTTTCATATGTTTCCAGCTCTCATAAAAAAAAAGGTAAAATTTACATCATTGAAATTTTTAAACCAAATTTCCCATTACAAATGCATTAAAAACATATTTTACTACATTTTTAAAAATATTTTTTGTTATTTTACAAATTATTAATATAATAAATTTAAATAATTCTACTTATTTATAGATGCATCGATTCATATATGTCTGATCGACAAGACCCGTCAGCAGCGCGAGTGATTGCTTAAGTTAGCATGCGCTTGTCTCTTGGTCATTTACACAGTCCTCTTACCCCCGTGGTGCCGGCCTATGTCACTTCCCGTACATGTCACAGCTGACATGACTGCTTCGCATACCTGTCGACGTGTGAGTGTATGCATGGTTATAAGGTAAGTCAACGTAATTTTCACAGAAAAGTAAAACAAATTGAATAAAGTAAAATATTAAGAAAAAATATTGAATTCCAAAAAAATTAAGTAATAAAATTCGAAAAATTTTTACTATGTCCTGCCAGGAATGTAATTTACAATAGTTTTTAAATGCCTTCTCCTGTATGGAAAATTTAATCTTTTTATTCATAAATAAATATATAAAATGGTAATTCGTTCACTCTAGCAGGCAATGAAGGAAATATGTAGACGGTGGAAAGCAGCAAATGTGACTAACAGAACAAATGTGAGAGACAAAAAAGAAAGGAAATAGAGACAAGAGAGGAAGAAAATATACACAAGAGAGAAGGGAAAGAGAAAAGGAGAAAAAATTTGGAGGACTCCGATAAAACCTATTGAATGCGAGATAGACATGAATGAAACTAAAGAGTGTGACGAAAGAGAGAGAAAAATCTTTAATGAGAGACAAGAGAGGAAGAGAGAGAGAGAGAGAGAGAGAAAGAGAGAGAGAGAGAGAGAGAGAGAGAGAGAGAGAGAGAGAGAGAACACCAAATGATAGAGTTAGAAAAATCGAGTTAGAATGCTGACATGACATCACGATCGTATGCGCCATGAAAATACGAGCCTGGTGATATAAAACACCAAACACTTATGTCTTAAAAATCTAACTAAAAAAAAATTGAATTTTAGAAAAAAATCTATTTAAAAATAATATGTAGGACATCGTGATAATATGACCCTTGAAAAGACAAGCCCGGCGATATATAACACTTGGTACTTAAGCCTGGAAAAATTTTTAATTAAAAAATAACTCAATTTTTTAAACATAAATATTAGAGTAATTTTTTTATTCGATTTCTCAAATACCTCATTGTTTTGGTCTAAAAGGAATAGAAAGCTACCAAAATCTTAAAATCGTCTCGTTTTTGCCTTTCTGTGGCTTCGGTGACGCTTCTATATTTCTTAGGGAAATATCGAGAAATTTTTATGGAAAAACGAGACATTTTCAGGGGAAAAAGCAAAACTTTAAGGCATTTTGGGGTAAATTGTAGGTTTTTGTGTGAAATGAGCGATTTGAGGAGAAAAAAAAGGAAATTTTTTGGTCCAGGTTATTCAAAGTAGGCACCTCGCGCCTCATGATCCAGTGTGTGCTCGTATCGGCATACTCCTGCTACTGATGATTAAAATATACCTTTGCTTGTACAGTGAGTTGAACCATAACCTTTCAATGACAAAGGATAACGTGGTAAAATGTAAACTATTTAGTAAAAAAAAAAAAAATTTGTAGCAGTAACTTACAAATTAAGATGAATTTAATACATGTTACTAAATATAATTTTTCAGAAACGGTTGACTATGAAGTATGGCAGGTAAGTTAAACATTCCTCGTATTATAATTTTTTATATTGAAATTCTTTACTTAGTACACCTTGTTGTGCCCTTTTTAACATACACTCATTCGCGAAAAACATATCACCTTATTATGTCATCGCAGATGCATGTAAGAGGGCACAGACACAGTACATGACAGCATGTATACAGACAATATCAAAGTATCGTACTACAGCATGCAAGTATTATAAGCGACCAACACTTTCAAAATACACTTAAGTATGGTGTTGGACCACCCTTAGTACATGGAGATAGGCAGCGATACGGTCGGGCATAAAGAAATAAAAAAATCGGATGTTTTCCTGAGGAAGATCCTGCCATAGCTGGTGCAGCTGATTCTCCAAATCTGCCGTAGGGGCCACTGGCCGAAGCAGCTATCCAATCTGGTCCTAAACGTTCTTCATTAACGAGAAATTTGGGGACCATGCTGTAAAGGAAGCATATTGACATCTCGAAGTCAGAACAGAGGTATCCATGCTGTGTGAGGATGGGAATTATAATTGTCGAAAATGATGTTCTGAAACTACACCAGGAAGGGTAGTGCACATTGTTGCGAATTTCCTGGACGTATCTCCACGTAGTCAGAGTTCCTTAAGTCACCATCAGTAGGAATTATAATACTTTAATAATAATAATATTAATACACACTTTGCCCATCTAAAACAAATAAACAATACCAGGGCTTCTATCAGCTTAATATTTTCTTCTTAAATTGAAATCGTTGCCCACGGATTATAAAATACAATAATATCATTTTAATTAAACTCACAATTAAATCTGTTAAGACCTTAGAAATCCAGGTGGAAGGTCCTCAGTTATTCGCCTATGGTAATATATATTTATATATTTTTGCAAGCAAACTTAGCCCGCGAGGAGCTACGTGGATGCAACTGCGTCGACCCGACCTCCCACCTTTACCAACTTAACGTGATCCATTTAAATAAATAAAATTTCATGTTAAAATTCATACTAAGATCACACATTACATCTTTAAATTCAATTACAGTCAAACAAACATGTTAAAATGTAGAAACAAAATACCTTTCTTTATAGTAAACTAAAACTTCAATAAACAAACAATTTAATCTGATACGCTAAAATACAATATAAAATATTATAAAATGTTCTAAATCCTCTATAACTATCTAACCTGTATCCCCGAAAAGGTGACTTTCATAGTTCCCGCCCGGCCTTGCCAGTAAGCGTGGCGCTACCAGGGCCCTTGCCTAGCCACGGTCAGGCCTCGCCCAGACCATCAGTTGGAAACGGGAATCATAGAAAATGGCAACCCACTCCTTCATACCGGTCATTTGGACGGTGTGCAACTCTACAACGAAGGTTGGATCATGCCACTGGCCAGGAATTCTCCAGACTCTAATTCGGTGGTAGTCTGTATCCAGACAGAACCGTGATTCGTCGATGAACTCAATTCGTCAACAATTTGCAAGCTGCTCCGTTGGCCGTTCCCGGCAGGAGGTTACACCATCTCTGCTAGTCGCCTGGATTAATGGTACTAGTGTACACAGTTGTATTACCAGCTACCGTGTGTACAGTGTATAGAAGTGTTCTGGAGTCGAATTTATTTAAAATGGCGGTGATGCACTTCCGATGCAAATGCACTTCATCTGCAGTTGCACTCCCAGAGCAGTTGCACCTCTGGTGCAAGTATACTTCTGGGCATGTGCAATTTTAATTGCATTTTAATGAAATTCCAATTGTAATTGCAAGTGTAATAAAATATCAGTCCCATTTCTCCCTCCCCGCACACTGTGTGTCGGAGATGTGAAGGGGTGTTCTGGCGTGCGTCATTTGGTTTATCGCCGCCAGGCTGGGGTTTTTTTAGGGACCTGTACTTGGTTCGATGCTTGTCGGGGTATTTATATTTTATTTTTGCGTAATTACCAATTACGTCAAGTACAGATGTTGTCAGGTCGGTGCTATAAGTAGTTTGAGGTCTGAGGGGTGGGAACAGCAGAATATATGTGCTTAACTATTCTGTGATTTGTCGGATTGGTCTTGGAGCAAGAATGTCATAAGGACCATTATAGATGTTGATAGTTCAGAATCTGATGATGGAATGAGCTGTGATAGTTGGTGAAGGAAGGGGGGTAAATTAATTTGAGGAAAAGGGAGGGTAGGGAAATGCTGTTTTATAGGATTTAAATTGCGTATGTAATAAATAATCAATGCAACAAGTAATTGCGTGTACATGATGCATGAAATATTTATTACACTTGTAGAGAGAGGATGAGTACACATATACTAATATGGGTGTCTTAGCACACGACTGAGCTCTGACGAGATGTTGGCATCTCAGAAGGTTAAGGGAATGCAGTTGCTGATGGGAGGGGTAGGTCTTCTCTGTTCAGGATCTGGATGCTGACTGGAAGGGAAATGCATCTAGGAGTTGGGTGTCCCTTCAGGATGCACTATTGCCCTCCCCCTCCTGCAGGCCCAAGGAGTTTCTTTCGCTGGTAGGTGCCTGGTACCCCCCGCAGGGAGCTATTACGTGTTCTCTTTCACCCTTCCTACCCTACCCCTTGCCCGGTAACGAAGCTTAGTGGAAGGTCCGCAGGGACATGCGTATCCGCTTCTCCATGCCCCCCCCCCCCCTAGTACGACATTGCATTAACTTTTCTTACTGCCACTTGCATGCACCTGGACTCAGGTCCCCCAACCCTGTGGAGGTGTTGCGAGACCGCTTGCTCATCACCACCCCATCACCTTTTACCTCGAACCTCCATGTTATTTATTGCTTTGTTATACAAACACAATAACTTATTACGTGCATGTGCATGTGCAGCAAATCATTGATGAAATCATCTAAGACATGCAATATTACATATCGCAATTGCCAATTTAACAATTATGGTGAAATCAATTAAACAATCAATAAGTAACGAGAAGTTAGTTACGCATACCTGGATAATCTTCTAGGGTTTGAAAATCCTTCGGAGGTAAATAGATCGTTATCATCTAATAAATAACCGGGATATTACAAATGAACTACCATTACCAATTCTAATGACACACACAAAATATGTGTACCGAGATATTACTAAAATGAATTATTGCATATCGCAATTACCAATTGAACTAGTACAAAAGTTAATTACACGTCCACACCACGTTGCTCATCTCTGGAGACTTAACTCAATTCGTATATATCGAGAGCATATACCCCGACCAGCTAGCCCAGCGGCAACATGCTGAACAGTCCAGGCTTCGTCAACCCATGTGTCAAATGCCATGTGAACTCGCCAATTGACCACACTACCCTGCCCGCCGACGAACCATATGACATCAAATGCAAATTAAAAAAATGGAATTAACAATGTTTCTCAGCGTTTTCGCAGTATTTAAGATAAGCATTATTTTGTGAATTAAAATGTTCCATCATTTCAGTGTCAAAATTTACATAGTCTCATAACATAGTAATTTAAGATATGGTTTAATCAACCATGTTTGATGTGCACTCTTTCTACTTGGCTGGTGCGCTGACTGTTGGTACAACATTTCAGTAAATTAGTATTTTCTGTAATTTTATATTTCATAGTAAATATTAATTTACTGAAGTGTGTTTGACATACGTTCTTGATAGCAATTAAGGAGCGCGAAATACATATTCTGCTGCACACACACTTACTGTATGAAGTTATAAAATATTATAACAAGAATAAAAGCATGTTAGAGTTCGATATACTTGTGAACTACATCAATCGAGCAACGTCTCTGCGGTTTGCATGACCGCCGATTAAATATTTTAACAGACAGTATCGTGCCGTATGCCTTGACTTATACTTTGTTACATTTCTTATCATTATTCAAGTAAAATTCTAGTTTTTTTTATATTATTTCCTGCTCTGTGTAAGTGTCAGAGAGTCGTTGATTTAACATTTTATTACACACTTTTCTAGCTTGTTGACACAACATGGGTTTAAATATAGAGGCTTTGTGATGAGAAATTTAAATCAGGGCTTTTTAAGTGCATTCCTGCATCTACTAACATTGAAAGTGATGCAACAAACAAAGTCTACGTTGGCTATCTGCCTATGATCCCAACGTAACATTTGCCAACCCGTCACTCATTATTACACACATATTAAATTTATACTAATTCTGTAAACTATGATATTGCGAAAGTTAATTTCATGTCTCGTATTATTGCATTTAAAGACTTTTTCATTTGTTACTTTGTGAGTGAATAAATTTGGGCAGCTCTTAACAGCGAGGTCTTGAGAGACAATGAGGGTGATTGAAGAGAATACGGAGCGGTGCCGGAATGAAGTGTCGGGGGAAACGGGAGAACTTCGAGAAGACCCGCCGACCGACGTCATCATCCGGCACTTGCAAAAATCCGGTGACCCGACCGGGGATTGAACCAGGTTCGCCTTGGTGAGAGGCAAGCGTGCTAATCGCTCAGTCACCGTGGCACTGGCCACTTGAAAATAGTTGGTGCAAAAATAAACGAGTCATGGTGTAGCAGCACACTAGCGGCCATCAGCTTTTGTCCGCACGCAGATGAAGTCTGCCGGCCGCTAGTTTGCGCTAGCAGCTGGGACACGGGCCACCGACAGCCTTCACAGTGCGCCACGAGTTCGTAAATTTCGTACATCACTGCGCCACCAAACGGAGAGCTCTGTCCGTAAACCGCCTCCCGTCCCCCCACGAACCACAAGAACTTCTCCATCACTCCCTCCCGCCGGTCATCCTTTACCAGCCTCATGTCCTCCTGCCCTACGCACTGTTTCCCATAATGCCACAGCGTTGCCACCGGTGTGGTCACTTTCTACACATTCCGACCTTACTGCCGACAGCATCACTTTATACCCCCTTTGCAAACAATGTTGCCTTAGAACCTCGTATTCAATCCCAAGTATTGCGCGAAAATTTCTGTGATAGTTTATCATTTTATTGGGGTGTTTGCGATGCCAAAAAAGAAATTCTTGATGCAATCTTTCGTTGAATTAATTGCTCATATGTATTTTCAAAGGGATATCCTTTCGTATCAATCGCATATTTTTTCTCAGTTGTAAAATTTCCTAAAATGCTGAAATGGTATCTTGATGGACTCAATATATTTTATCCATTCTTTCATTATATTTATGACCTATTTCTATCGGTGACGATGAATTTCTGAGTGGCAATCATTTTCTAAAATAACGAATAAAGCCTGTGCACACCACGAAGGGATAAAGAATAACTCACGCCTTAGAAAATAACACTTGTGTAGAAAAGTCAAGTTGTAAAATAAATATAATCACGTTCTTTAGGTTCCCATTGCACTCAAAGCTGTTTCGATGTTGTTTTGTAAGGGAGATATATATTAGTTTTGTCTCAGTATTAGTTTGGTTTTCGGCTGTGAACATGTATTTATTCCATATGGCTGGCCCATGTGTAACCGTAGCTCCTGTTAAGAAAAGTGAAGACTACTATTTTTGCTACAGTGGCATTTTATGTAAATTAAGTGAATCTTTCAATTCTATTTTTCACTTTCGCATAACTCACTTTCCTTTGGGTAGTAAGAAAACCAACAAATTGATTTTTTGTGTTCTTACTGTAATGCTTTTCTTCAAAACATTCATTTTGGGCACGACGTAAATAACATTGTCATCGCTTGGAGAAATTTAATATATCGCCCTTTTGAAAACCCTAACAATCACTCATTTTCGAAACCCTTCTATTGAAGTGTTTTAAATTAGGACAGGGTGGTTTGTTTATTTTAACATAACTCGGAGTAATTTAACAGGCTTCCTTTTCCTAAAAGTCTTTTGAAATTTGAGCGGGGTCATAACTGTAAAGTAATGTCCTAAAATGGGCATTGAAATACCTTATTTATTACTTTGGTGGCGAGAGGCTGTGCACTACAGTAATTTATTCTTTTCTCTGTAATTTTTATTCACTTCAGGTCACGATGTAAATTATAAAAGTCCGCTGTAATCCCCCACTGCCTATGACTTCCTGGGAGCATCCGACGCATAAGGTTGAACTCCGCGCTGCTGTGACTGGCGAAAGCTCCACACTTCTGACTCCCTGACATCGCTTAGTAGAGGGAACGGAGCACTCCCGGCGAGAATGTGTTTGTCGACATTCTAGCGATCATCGCCCCGGCGGAACGACCTAGCAGTCATCAGTTTCGGCATATAGTCCACACTGACTACTTTAAACTCTAAGTATCTAATTAGTTTTAACAGGATGGTTATATATTTGTTCGATTTTTGTTTAATTATAATTTCGGAATCGCTTTTAATAGATTGAGACCTGTTACACATTCGTTCTTTTTAAATATCTTGTAGCTAGTTTAAAACACATTTGAAACTGATTTAATTAATTTCGGAACTGTTTTCGAATCATTTTTATATGTTTTACATTTGATTTTGAATATTTTTGACTCATTTTGAAGTCATTTTGAACTTCTGAACAGTTTTGAAGCGGTTTTACATTCATTTTTGAATACGATTTAATAATTTTAAAGTCATTTGGATCAGATTTAAATAATTTTGTAGCTTCTTTACAATCTTTTTTTTAATGTTTTCGATTAATTTTACAGTAATTTTGAACTGATTTAAATAATTTTCTATAATTCTTGAATTAATTTTTTTTTATGTTTCACTAGTTTTAATGACATTTGGAACACATTGAAATAATTGTTGTAGATACTTTATGTTGGTTTTTAATATGTTTGATTTGTTTAAAGTCATTTTGAAATGTTTTAAATAATTTTTGTAGCAGTTTTATGTTCATTTCGTTTTAAAGTCACTTTGAAATGATTTAAATAATTTTATAGCAGCTTAAACACTTTGTTCAAAATTTTTTGTTAGTTTTAATTGTTTCTTTATATATAATAATTAAGACTTGGTTATTGGGTGAAATTTGTTAACTTCACACATACACCAATACACACGCACACTTTTTGTTCAACATTAGGCTTTAATACATAAATATGCAGAAAAGGTCTTGAAGGGAGGGGGGGGGGTTATAAGTCAATTAAGCACAATCAATTAATTTTTTCACAATATTTAATATTTATTTCATGCAAAAGTACAACACAATATATTTTTATTACCAACCTTGTGACGTATGACATTTTGACAAACAATTTGACTTACATTAAACAATTTGACAAGACACATCGTATAAATATGACATAATTTTTGACAAACTACTTGCTCAAAGATTGTGACAAGTTTGACATATATTTCGTTAATTTTAAACGCAACTATTAACAGTGTGTTTATAATGACAGTTAATATGGACTACATATATTTTTTGACATTCCCCTCGAAACCGTGATGTTGTGAAGTTTCAAATTTGTTGTATTTTCTCCATCGCCCTGGCTTAGACCTTTAAAAAGGTGTTGGGTACTCACATATTTACATCAGCTTGGAGCATGTAACAATATTATGGACCAGGCCAGAAAACTTTCTTGTGATGTGCAAAATCTTCATCCAGTGTTGCTGGTAATGTGATATTCGGTGTCATGAAATGTACAGGGAATTTATTTAAATCAAAACACGGAATTTACACGTTTAATTTACATAAAATGCCACTGTACCAAAAAGAGCAGTCCACAGTTCTCTTACCAGGAACTACGGTTAGACATGGGCAGCCAGATGGAAGAAAGACATGTTCACAGCTGAAAACCAAACTGATACTGAGACAAAACCAATATATCTCCCTTAAAAACCAATATATCTCCCTTATAAAACAACATCGAAACAGTTGTGAATGCATTGGGCACCTAAAGAACTTGCTTATATTTATTTTAAACTTTGACTTTTCTGCACAAATACATGAACAAATAACTGTATCTATATTTTCCTCTGCCATTTTAAACAATGTGCAAGAAAGGTTTAAGGGCAGAGCCTTGCTGTTCCCTATTTTAATTTTATATATACCACACAGTTGTCTGAGTAACATCTACTGATTAAAATATACCCTATGACTGTTTCCAAAACATTAACATTCCCTATGTACACCCTCCCCCTGCCTTTCCACAGGCATTGCTAACCACTGAAGTATTAGTACTACATTATCAATGGGGGGTTCCTCCTCCTCCTCTCCAAAATCCATTATCAGTGACAATTTGTAAATTAATTTAGAATTTTCATCTGCTGAGATGAAGGGTGATGTGTAGTAAAATATTTGATGAACTTTTGAATGAGGGACAATTGTATTTTTTATGCATATCATATATTTCACCCTTCCACACACTTGCAAGAATGAATTTTTTATCAAGTCCACACATGATTATTTCGTAATTTTAGAAGTATGAACTACATATATTCGGTGTTTCCTCGTAGTTGGTACAGCCCCTTCTCATACTAATACGTGATAACTTTTTGCTAGCTCTGTGTGTCTGTTCCCTTATATTTATGACTTATGTATTTCCAGTCGAAGGGTGCTTTGAAACAGAAAATTATTGTGTGGTTGTTTTAGTCGGTAATAGCAATTTCCTTTATTGTGAATATGTGTTGAGCTTGGAATCCCTATAAATTGCAGAACATGTTTTACTCGATGGCAGTATATCATTGGCTTATTCACATAAATACTTTAACCCACTTGTCTCGAACATTACATGACACTAATCTGCTGTGGATGATTAATTCATAGGTTTGAGTATTTGGTGGAATGGGTGTGTTTGCAATAATTTCAATGTGTGAACAAATTACATTATTGGTGATGGTGTAATTTTGGTTGCTTATGTCATAACACAAATAAAGGGCCTCTGCTTATTGCATTTGTCAAACATTGGTTTTTCTTATCTTAAATAGTTTCGTAGGTTTGTTTGAAAACATATAATTATATACTTTGGTTTTTATTTGAAAAACTTCATTTTACATTCCATACAATTTTCTTGCTTGCTGGTAGCGAAGGGAAATTTTCCAGAATCCAATTAATAAACTTAATGTTTAGGTTCTTGCCATTTTCAATATATTTAGGAACATTAACCCATTCACAAGTGTTAATATACTAATGTGGTAACAACAATTCTACACTGCATAATTCAAATGTAACACTTCCTTATCATTGGCTGTATTGCATATACCATTCATGTGTGTATTACTAACTAGAATAACCAACTATTGTTTTGGCATTTACTATAACATACCTTTAGTCTTCAGAAAAACGTACTACCATACTCAATAGTATTACAACTTCATGTTTTCCATCTGGGTTTATTTATGCTCTGGAATTGTTAACATGGTTTGTGTAGATGTAATTCGAACATTTCGAGTTTAATCGATTTTACCACCATTCAGTAAATTTGTAATTATGATAATCAAATGAAGTTTACTGTTTCTTACTTTTCCTGTAGTTACTGGATTAGGCACATCTGCTGCCTCTTTAATTAATCCTCTGAACCTCAAACTCAATTTCGATGATCAAATGTAAATGTAATGGTTCTGGATAGGTATTATTACTTTTATGGGAATGTATACGTGCTGCTCATAACAGTTCGTATACATGTATCTCAGTATTGGTGATATCATCCACATAACTTATGGGCTGTTCAACTTTAAGTATGTATCCCATCTCTATTAACTTTATAACCAAAGACTCTTAAAAACAATTTGTTGCCTTGTGTTAATCTCACATGATTCCATACTGAAGCAGTCATTGTACTTTTGTGTTTATGTATTTTTATTGTTGTTTTCTTTTAAACATAGTTCTTAACTGAACATCCCAATTTCTGTGTTGACTATGATACATAATATCAGCTTTGATTACATTTCACACAATGCAAGTGTTTATATACTTTCCTTTAAATGTAAATGTAAGATAAATTCTTTGATTCTAAAATTAATAAGTTGGTTGTTTTGATCAACTATTCTAGCAAATAATTCATTAAAACTATTAACTTTTACTGATAGATAAATTATTGCACTTGGTTTTTCAATTATTTTTTAACCTGGTGCGACTGAACACGTAAATTCATGTAGTGTGTTTGTCGGTTTTCCATTCAAATACTTACCACCTACAATATTTATGTTTATATGACAGCCATTAAATGCCAGACTGTTTACTTGGGTGGACAATTCATGTAGTTTGTTTGTTGGATAAATTTATTTTATCCAACTTTTTATAACCTACATTGATGTAGTTTAATCATTTCTGCTTTATATCAATGTATATATTATTGTATATTACAGAAATTAATGGGTTTGGATTATCTTGTTGCAGAAAGTTGTCATTTTCAGGATCAATAAACCTTATAAAAATTTTCCAAATCTTTGAGTTTGTATGACCGAACAGAAACAAATTATTATTTGTTTCTCATCACAAGATATGAATGTTAATAATTATGTGGGTTTGTCCACATTTGGAATACTGTTATATAAAACTCAATCAAAATAACTTGCCACTCGCCATCTAAATTCAATGGTAGAAAATAAATTGAATATGGTTGCGACGAGTTTCTATGTACAATCAACGTAATAAACATTAACTAACACAGTTTAGGGTGTGCATATCCCATTTATACACAAAACCTAAACATAAGGGACCACAATTAAACATATTTGGTAACCGTTCTGCTTTGTAATTGTAGTTTATTGCACATTCTTTAAATACTGTAGTCACATATTTAAATTGGTGGTCTTAAGTCAGCAAAACTTCCATTATAAACTGCATTATCCCTTTTATTTTATGCATTCCAATGTGATCCTTCATTTTGTTTGGAGTCTAAATAGACTACCATATATTCACAATTATACGGTTTCAAAGGTAAATAATCTGTCATGAAAACTCAGATAAAGTATGGAATCTTAAGTAGCTTTACAAATACAATAATGTCTGTAACTGTGATTGCATGTTGCAGAAGTATATTTTATACATTCTGTGTTTCTTCCCTCGTTTGGAGTTTTTTCACCCACTTCCAACTTTATACAGTTCAAGAAACATTTCCTTCCCACTTGATTTAACTGCTATACTATTTGCCGAAGTGTCATCTAGGAGTGATATGAGAGCTCTGAGTTTTGGAAATATGGTTGGCAATGCACCAACTTTCTTCTTCCCTTTGCATTTTGGTTTTGTGTTTTGGTTTGCCCACACCTATAGCTCTTTTCACATGTGTGTGCATTCCTTTGAAAACAACACAAGTCCCTAACTTTCCACCTGTTGATATAGATTGGTTCTTCCTTATGTTTGCTGCTATGTTAGCCATTATAGTGTCTGCAATACGTCGCTGTTTTAAATTGTTTGTTATAAATAGACAATGTCATGCTGCTTGAACACATTGTCTAATGCATTTGTTCCCTGGCCGTTACATGCCAATCTTTCACGAGTTTTGTTCCCAGATCACAATAATTGTAATAAGGTAAATGTAGCTCAGATGGTAGTATTTTATCGATGTATTTCAAACTCCTTTGTCCTTTTTGATGCATTTAGTGCGATAAATAATTAAACTAGTGAATAAGAGAATATATGTGTATGTGTGTGTGTATGTTTGTCTATATAGTTTTTAGATCAGTATGTAACGGTTTTTCTTACAATGAAAGCAGAATATCCAACTACTCACAAATACAACAAAGTTCAAAAACATAATTGTACAGTAACTTAACATATTGTTAACGTCAAACATTCGGTGGATCATAAATGGTCCACCATCGTGTGGGCATACATGCATCATTATGTCACTATTAGAATTGCCATATGGCTTGATGTTTTAAAATGTGTATATGTTTCTAAAACAATACATCAAAACAAATATCAACATTTAGCAAGTATTTTGTCGTCAATGGATGGAATGCAATATTTCATGTTAAGCAGTAAAGATGGCATTATATGTCAAAGTAAAACATTACCTAATTTTGTATTAATATTTTACAATGTATGGAGTGAACCACAGGGAGAAAATCATCATTATTTTAGTTTTGGGAGAAATTGGAATATCGACTATTTTATCTGTCGCACAGTTATGCTTGAATTCCAAAACAAAAATTGCCCGATATAGCAAATATATTACTTGTTTTCAAAATGGACAATTTAAATCTATAACACATTTACAATATCCATGTTTTGGGAGATATGTGATTCACAGAGTTCAAAGAAGTGAGTTTCTATTTCTGGAAACAAAATTATGGATTCCTTGTATTTATTCTTTAACTTCCACTATATAATGGTAGATTATAAGTTTTTGTGACACTTTTATATTATTAGACGAAGAATGAGTATCTCAAAGTTTGGACATAGCAGAATACATCGTACTTCTACATGTTTATCCAGAACATGTAATTGTACCTGCGACATTAGTACACATGTATTACACAACGTTGGTGCACCAATGAATGATAGTGATGCGACAAATAAGTAATTTGTGGAAAAATTTTACAGTGTTACATCAGAAGTTTTCAAGTCTCAAATGAGGGAAATATGAGACAAGTTTTAAAGGTAAATGCAGGGAATGCGTAAAGGGGTACAAATACTGGTTACATTTCGGAAATCTTAGCGAATTCTCTAGCTGCAATGCAGAATATGGCAAATAGAATACACAAAAATTTAGATCTTTTAAAAAGTAGAATTTATGCTTACTAGTATTACAGAGCAGCTTCAAGCGAGAATTGAAGAGTTGTCGCAATATACATGTGTTGATCTTATTGAAAAAAAAAAACATCGGGTTTAGTTACACGCACAGAAATGTAAAATCAAAATGACGATCTAAAAACGCTTGTAATTGTTACTAATTAAATGAAAAGTCGAATTGGAAATAAATTATATGTTATTTTAGATCAATCCAAATGCATTAGTTGATGTAAATACTGGAACATTAAATTGAAATAATATGAAAATGGCTTTTGCTACATCAGAATTACATACTGCTATATATGCTGTAAATGAGAATAAATCGTATGCTAAGAGAGCACGAATGGAATGTGATAGTTCAAACAAAGTAATATTTAAACCTTTCACAAGTTGAATGGATACATTACATATTGCATCAACTACTCCTAATAATAAACCAGCAGATATTAAATTAGAGTTATCTTTAAAGAAGAAAATGTAAGTAATTTCACAACTAACATGTAAATATGTATCTCTAATAATTACGTAGCCAGATTGTGACACGATATTTGGTGTATATAGCCATGGCAACATATGGTTTTTGGGGATTCCGTAGTTACATTTCTACCTGAAGACAAGATTCAGTTAGGCATTAATGAATTTGATGCAAGTGAGAGAAAGTGTGAAATATTATTTTCAAAATTCCCATTTAGGTGTTCTGACTATGATTTAAATAAATATAAGTAGCTTATCAAACATGAAAATACTCATTCTTGCTTAAGCACTATTGAATAAAATCACCGGAAATTACTTTTATTGAGGGAAATTGTTGATTGTGGGATATTAAAAAATTATGTTAAAGATAATAGTTCACATATATTTTGGGACAACCAGAACGAAACAGTTACTTATTTGAAAAACTAATATCTTCGGAACAGGCCAACCATAATTCACATACTGGATTTTATGCTCCCACGAGGATTAATTATACAAGAAAGAAAGTTATTACTCACTGTTTATATAACATTTTTGAAACTTACTTGTGTTATTACTTTCATTTCTAAACACAACAGAGGTGACAAGTACATTATAACTATAATTTACATATATAAAAATATGCATTTCCACTTCTAATGAAGAATAAAAGTAAGGAATAAAATTTGGTGTAGCTGAGCATTAAAAATAATCTATTAAATAATAAGAATATAAATACTTCACTTCTCCAGGTAGTTATAATTGGTTGGATATATTACCTAAGGTGGTAAATTTGCAATGATAGGTTTCACAGAACAATCAAGATTGTGTCTGTTGATGTGAAAAAATAAGATTTATTGACAGTATATAATACTACTAAAGTAATTGACAAAAGAAAAACAAATTTCAAAGTTCGGCAATGTGTCCTCATTTATAAAGTGCGAAGTCTAGGTGTGGATGAAAATCATTTCAGAAATGAGGTGAAGTGGTGGGTATAAAATGAGGGTTTCCGAGATTTAATATATTTATTTAGAGCTCATTTGTCTCGGCCCATCATACTGTCAAATTAAAAAGTCTCTGCAATACCTATTCACATTACTAATGGTAGATGCATTTTTGGTTTAATAGGACTACATTCTACAACAGTCCACCAGAAACGTACGTTAAATCACAGCACAAAGAATTTTAAAAGTAAGGAAATTCTTGTTTTAACTTGTTATAACTAGCTGTAAATTATCTTAAATAGAGGTTTTAATCATTCTAACTTTGAGGACTCTTTGGTAGCATAGTCGATCAACACATAGGTTGTGAAGCACCCTGGTATGGGTTCTAAACCCTACAGGATAAAAAATTATTAGATGCAGGTTTTGCTCATATGTACTTTTTCAAGTGTTTTTAATTCTATATGTGTATGCTTTGCTTAATGGGGAACTGTATAAGCTCTGTTTAATGAGTGAAATATGATGACTTGCTTAATAGGGAATTGTGTTAATATGGTAGACTCGCTTAAAATGGTCACTTGTAAGAATTGATAAATGGGGAATTGTAATTATTCATTAGACTTGCTTAGTGTGGGAAATGTGTTAGCTTCACACACACACTTACACTTGTTTGGCATTACTTAAGGTGTTATTCTGATGTTTTATACACCTGCAATAATTGGTTCTCTTTTGTTCCAGGTACTGAGTTTACTTAATGGGTTGGTTGATGGTATTGTTGAGTAGAGTAACTTTCAGGATGCCAGGGTCGCTCATTACGAAGCATAGATGCATCAGTTCGGGAACAAACAACTCTTCTGATTCGCATTCCGCCAATGCAGAAAGTTATTTTGATATGGCTGGAACAGGATCCTATTGATATTCTGATTCCTTGTCACCCGACATATCTTTGCTCCAAAGCTGGCCACATGAACTTTTGGATACAGAGTTTGGACATAGTTTCATATACATACGACTACATGATGATAAATTAGTGACAGATGTAGACATTTATCTATTCTTTCAAAGATGCAATGCTTCCGTTTTGAACATAACTTCCATGGTACCCCACTGTTTCCAAATTTATATATCTGTAGTGATAAAGTTTCTCAAAAACATCCCCACTGGGGAAAATGCTACAAAGGCTTTCCATTTTTCGAGTAAAGCCACTCCTATCCTCCATTCGTCCAATGTTGATTAAATCTTCGAGGTAATCATCATCCCTCATCTCACTACACATATTAGTGAGTTTTGTGCGAAAGGTAGCAGCTGGGGAATGATACTAATATTGAAAGTTGATGTTTACATTCTGCAATACAGACCGTTCATCAAAGTGCTTCTCATACAAAGCATCCTAAATTCATTGCAGATAGGAAAGCTTGCATTAATGTGCAGTGCTTGGGAGACGAGTGCTTCCTGTACGCCATTCTAGAAAATTTATTTCCTGTCACACATCATACTGAGAAATACTATTTGTATACAAAACCACAACAGGTTCTGAATACCAAGGGATTGTCGACTCTAGTAGTGCTACATTAGATCAAACAATTCGAGCTCAATGATATTTCCAATAATGTCTACTCTGATGTACACAAAGATGGTAATAGTGTTTACGAATCGTTTCACAATACTAAGGAAGGGATTATCATACCCATCCACATTTCTCCTGTGCGATGCGATCACCATGTCCATAAACATGTTGGCCATTCATGTCAGGCATAGTACAACCAATTGCCTTTTGCCATAATCAGAAATTTGTCAAGTTTGTTTCACAGTTAGTTGATTAAAACCGCAACAGAATTTTTGTTTGTGATTGCTGTATCCCATATTTCTCAAATGAGGAGAAGTACAAAAACCTTAACGATTTCTGTCAACAACACGAGGCTGTGAGGTGTACGTTCCCAACTGAGGAAAACAAGTATTTGAAATTCCTGAATATTTCCAAACAGCAACGAATGGGTTTTATTGCATACTGTGATTCCGAAGTTTATCTGAGACCCATGTCGCCTTGCTATGCACATAATAATAGTAGCAGCACAACAAACATCAACGAACATGTAACATATGCTTGTAACATTCTGCTCGTCAGATCTTATGATCATAGTTTGTCGCAGTACCATGAGTTTGTATGTGAAGATTGCATATATAATATGGTTAATAATTTGGTTGAATTGACAAAGTGGGTTGCAGACTTATACAGTAGAACCATTCCAATGAAGGCATTGACATTGACAATAGCTGAGAAACCTTAGACAAGGGCACAAAAATGTTTTCTTATTTGCAAGAAGAAGCTCAGCATATTTTTTACGGTTGACCATGGCCAATTAATGGGCAAATACAGAGGTTGCATACATAATCAATGTAACTGAGAAAGAACCAACTTGTTGGTGTATTCCATTAATTGCAGAAATTTAGACCCACTTTCTTATGAAGTCATTGGCTCTTAGACACATCACGCATCACAACGAAACCATGGTAATCGAAAATCCAGGCGATAGTAATGTGATCGGAACCACCTTTGAAAACAACAAATGAATTACCAAGCACATTCCTCATGGAGACATTCGCAAGGACGTATGCGAACTGTGCAATTGTGCTTCAGTGACTCATTTAATTTTATGAGTGTATCTCTGGAGACATTGGCAGGAAATATGACTACTGCCAAGTTGAGTATCCCCACTAACATTTTCCACATAAGACCCAGTTCATTTGGCTCAAATAAAGGTACTATTTCCTTATGACTTTGATAAGTGTTTGGAATGTCTGGACCATAACTCATTCCCACCCAAGGATGCATTTCATACTCCAATGAAAGGCGAGGGCATTAGCGATGCAGATTTAGCTCATGACCAATCCATGTGGAATGCATTCCATCGTATGAATTTGCTAGAGTACGCAATTCAGTATTAACACTTGGACATGTGTTTGCTGGCTGATGTATTTGAGAATTTCGAAACCTTACTTTTGGAAGAATATGGTCTTGATTCCCCCATGTATGTGATGGCTCCCTCTTTCTCATAGGATGCTCTTTTGGTTAAAATTGGTGTGTGGCTGGACCTGATCACTGACCCAAACATGTACCTTTCTGTGGACGGCGGTGTCAAGGGTGGCATTGCCCAAGTTTCAAAAAGGCACGCAAAGCAAACAACATTTACAAGGGCGAAAAGTACAATCCCACTGTGACAGAATTAAATTTGTTATTTCGATGTAAATGGCCTCTCTAGTCATACCATGAAACGCAAGATGCCTATTGTGAATTGTGAATGGGTGGAATCAGACATATTTTCAACATGGAAACTTGGCAACACTAACAATGGTGGGGACACATCTTTTCGGAGTAGTGGATTTAGTCATATCCTGAAGAATGACATGATTTGCTTCTTCCCCCAGTATCTGCCATATCTCCGAACTTGAAAAACTGAAAAATTGTTTTTTACTCTTGTGCTGCATAAGAATTATTTTGTTCATGGTGAAACACTGAAGCACTACCTGAGATACAGAGCCAAATTCGGCTATGTTCATCGCAACCTTTGCTTTAAGTATATGGAGTGAATGGTTCTATATATTGAGTTCATTATTGAGAAATGTGATTACGCAGCAAATGCTTTCGAGAAATCACCTTTTTAATTAAAGGACTACTCGGTCTGTGGAAAGCATTTGAAGAATATCTGCCGGGAAAGGGGCACAGAGTCGTATCACCGTATGACACTAACTATGGAAAGGCAGAACTTATTGGGCAACGACATTCAAGGCAAGGCAATCCTCGATGAAAATCTAATCCTTATCGAAATTGAAAAGATCTCTCTTACTTTCTACAAGCCTTTAAATACTGCTTTTGCCATTCTCGATTTGTCAAAATTGTACCTCTATGACTTCCTTTATAACTGCAAGTCCAGAATATTTCCTCAGCAGGCCTTGCACCTTCTATATTGCGAAACTGATAGTCTCATTTACCTAATTCACTGCCATGATGTGTACTACAAGAGTATTTGCCCCGAATTTTGTTTGCACGATTGAATATTTCCAACAGTATGTCAGATAAACCACAAATGTTAAAAGGGATGAATAAACATGTTACTGGAGTTATGAAGGATGGATATGCTGGTTGCATCATCACACATTTTGTAGGCCTACACTCAAAACTCTACTCACACATAATTTTGAGTGAAAAGTGTTTGCATAAAACAAAGGAGGTAAAGCCTAATGTGATACAGTGTCTCCATCACAGGGATTATGTGGATTGCCTCAATCAAAATTCAAGAGTGATGGGGATCCAACATCACTTCCATTTGCGTGGTCATGATGTCTATACCAAATGACGAACAAAAGTTGTCATGTCAGGTGATGATGATGACATAAGGTATGTCGGACTGGAAGCGTCGACATTGCCATGGGGGCACAAAATGATAACTGTATAAATTTCCCCACTCTACTTGGCAATATCGGCCTACCACACCATCTGCCAGGCAAACCATCTGTCACCCCAACATCAGGCATAACATCTGCCAGCCAAACCACCGCCAGACTTATCAACCAATGCTTCAACATCTAACAAACCTACCACCTGCCTCGAGGGTCTAACTTTCAACTATATTCATCGTTGTCTCACAGGTGTGCGAACATAGAGTTTGTCTCACTGCAAGACCAACTACATGTCGTCAACATCATTCCCCAGGAATGAGAGTACTATTGTCCTTCACTGGAATCGAAGGGAGACCCACTATATGGTAAACAACATCAGTGCCATCCAATAGTGATAGTGTAGAACTGAAATAACAACAGTGAGTTGAATTGATAGTTGTGATGTTAGGCACTCCTACATGTATAACCAGTTTGTGACATCAAACACACAACGTGTGCAAATGCGTAAATTATAAATACATTTTTTATGTAACTGTGATCAAAGAACTGTGCTACTATATATACAAGTGTAAATAAAATGTGAAGAAGTGTAGTACTGTGTATACAAATGTAATTTTTTTGTGTAAATAAATGTGAAGAAAATTCCTGGAAATACATGTTGTACATATGTGATAGAGTATTGATTTTTATTCTATAAATAATGATCACAAGAAACTGTGTGCTGCAGTTAAGTGTTGTTAAAAATATGCAAATTCTTATGTTTAGAGTTTTTGTGTATATGTATGTGCGGTAATATTTTGGTTGATGGGGAAAAATGGGAACCTTGTAAAAAAGTATTACAAATAGATTGTGAGTTTAGTTTATTATTTACCTTACCTCCAAGCAGATAATTGAAAAAAATATATATACTGCTAGATAAAAGACTGAGTGTATCAATGTGTGAGCAAATGCACATATACATGTGATGTAATACTTTAACAAGAGACATAACTTCAATCACTTAAGAGACAAAAGACACAGTCAAACATATACCGTGTGAGAGAAATAATGCACCTCTACGTGTTGTGTCTATTGCAGCTCCGAACTCTAGGACTTAATCTACACAAACTTCATGCCTTACGTACAAATTAAAACACAAAGCAATATGGCTGCTTATGAAGTGTGAAAGAAATAATGAAATAGTTATTCCCAATATGGCTGCCAAGGGTATTAGACGTCATACTTGTGGTTGGAGCTGAGTCTGCAGTGAGGAGCGACAAGGTGTGGATATCTAATTAGCTTTCAAAAGTGCCATGTACTTGTTCAATAAATTAATGTATCGGTACACATTCTTTGTGTGTGTGATTAGATTTAGTATGCTGGAAGACATTTCCTATTAACAAAGGTACAAGTGCTCAGACTGCTATTATAAGCACATTTGGCGGTCCTGTTATTTCTCCCCATTAGAAGATCTAGTTTGAAGTCGGCGATCAGATTTGGATGTACAGGAAGTGAACTGGTACTACTGGGAATATGAAATTCTTGGCTAGATTGAATTGATATTTAATGCTTGAGGAGTAATGTGTGTTAGAATGTAATTTGTCATTGTCAGGTCGTAATTGAATAAACAGCTTTTTCATATATAACAGTTTTTCATTATTTTAATATACCACATGTTATAAACATTACGAAGGGTTAAAGACAATTCAAGATAGCCAAGAATTTTCATGTTCCCAGTAGTAACAATTAAATTCCTGTAAATCCAAATCTGATCACCGACTTCAAACTTGATCTTCTTATGGGAAGACAGAACAGTACCACATAATGTACTTATAATAGCAGCCTGAGCACTTGTACTTTCATTTACAGGAAATGTCATCCAGCAAATGATGTCTCAAGAATCGATCTCACCTATATTCTTTGGAGCAGGTTCCTTTGAATTACCAGATTTTCTGAAGAAACTAACTTACAAGAAACCACGTACCGCTTTAGCAGTAATACCTTGCAAGCCAAATCGAAACATGAAAGACAACAGTATGTAATCTATAATCTGAATCAATAATTTTAAAACTCCATTTAGTATCATGCTTATTAATGTTCTTCTCAATATGATGAATATTACGATAATCCTTCTTTGGGTAATAGCCTAAAGGACTAAAACGCTTACAGTACATACTAATACCAAATATGCAAATATATTAAAGTTGTATTGAATACAATGCAAAGTAAAATCACTTACACAAACAAAGGAATTAGTACACAAACACATACCTCGAAAAATACAGAACAAAAAAATTCGCAACACCAAGGTCCAGATTCCAACCGTCCACACTACCACAAACCTCTCTTCTTGGCTTATACACTGAAACTAGTAGATAAAGACGTGCATAAAGTATTAATTCACATTTCATTCCCCCCTCCCGCAATGATCCATTGAAATGCGTAAAAGGAGTGTTTGTGTTTGTTGGAGGATCACGAGTTTATGTTGGCCAACATGTTTACACTTGTGTGTTTGCTGCAACTAACCGGATGTCCTTATCACTTGCACGTGGTTGTAACGGTATGTTGTTATCATTTGCGAATCAGAAGTTGTTATCGCCCGGAAGTGGCATGTGGTGGGGACAGGAAGTATGTCTGGTGGAACTGTCCCACCCGATAGGCAGCGATCTAATGCTACTGAACGCTTCAGGAATAGTCCTAGTTGCAGTGTATAAGCCAAGAAGCGAGGTTGTAGTAGTGCGGATGGTCGGACTCTGGACCTGGGGTTTCGTTTTTTTTTTTTTTCGTTTATTTGGGGTGTGTATTGGTGTACTATAAATGTCTTCATTTGTCTTTATGGCGATATTTAACGTTGTGGTATTCAATGTCTCTTTCATTTTAATTGAAGATTCGGTATTAATATTTACAGTAAGCATTTTGTTCTTCGGGATTATACCCAAAGATGGTTTATGTTAATATTCTTCATATTGAGGACATCAATAAGTATGATATGGAAGGGAGTTTTAATATTATTGATGTAGAAGGGAGTTACATTATGTTGTCTGTCATATTTAAATTTGACTGGCGAGGTATTACTGCATATCGTTACTTATTTATTGTTTAATTTATGTCTCCATACTTGTTTAATTCGTAATTGCGATACATAACATCGTGTAATGCTTAGATTACATCATCAATGGATTGCTGCACATGAAAGTGAACATAATAAGTAATTACATTCATATAACAAAGGAATAAATAACGTGGGGTTTGGAGGGCATAAGGGGGTGGGGCGGTAATGGGACAAGCAGTCACGGAAACACTTCTGCAGGAAGTGGGGTATCCGAGTCCAGGTACATGCAAGTGCGCAAAAAAGAGTTGTTGAAGTTGGAAACTAGCTTACGGTGTGGTGGTGAGGAGGTGGTTACACATGTCCCTGCATTAATTCCACTCTGCTTCGGTACCAAGAAAGGGATAGGGGAGGAAGGGTAAAAGGTAACACGCAATAGCTCCCTGCGGGAGGTACCTGGTGCCGACCAGCGAATGCAACTCTTCGAGACTGCGAGAAGGAGGAGAAAATTGCATCCAGAAGGGACAAACAACTCCTACATGCACTTGCCTTCTAGTCTGCATCCCTATCCTGAACAGAGAAGACCTTCCCCTCCCCTCCTTGGCAACTGCAATTCCCTTCCAGCTCCCGAGCTGTCAACACCTAATCAGAGCTCAGTCGCGCAACAGACACCCACTTGAGTAGACTTGAGTTCACTCCCTATATGCACTGTCTCGGTAAATGCAAGTGCACACAAACTCTTATTGCAATGATTATTTATTACATGCGCAAACTAAAACCTATTCGAATGCATTTCCTTTTACCTCATCTGTAACTACATTACCGCCCTCCCTTCACCAACCCACACAGCTGATTCCATCGTCAGATTCCGAACTGTCAACATCTAGAATGGTCCTTGTGCCATTCTTGCTTCAAGAAAAACCAATCAATCACAGAAAGGGTAAGCCTATATATGATGCTGCTTCCACCCCTCAGACCTCAATCTACTTACAGCACCCGATCTGACAACTCCTGTAATTCACAATATTGCTAATTATGCAAAAATATAATATTAGTACCCCCAAAAAGTACCGATGCAAGTACTGGCCGCTGCAACACCCGAATCTGGCGACCAACAACACCATGATACCCGCCAGAACACACCTTCACATCTCCGGCACAAGTAGGTTTAGGGAGGGGGAAACGAAACTGCAATTTCATTATTATTGAAATTGCAATTAAAATGCAATTACAACTACACATGCACCAGAACTGCACTGAACTTGAGTGCAACTGCATCAGAAGTGCAAATGCACCAGAAATGCAACTGCAGTGGAATTACACTTGCACCGGAAGTACACTTGCACCAGAAGTGCATCACTGCCATTTTAAATAAATTATGGACCAGAACTCTTCTATACCCCTTAATGCCTTGGGGCACTTACAGAATATCACACGAATAAACGATCTTCCCAGCTGATTCTCAGCCAGGGTCGACCGGTGCCTTCTAGACAGTTGTGTGTACCTCGTGTCCTATTGCGTCGAACGCCGACTCACAGTGTAAGCAGAAATGTTCAAGTAGTGAACAATGCACCGAATGGTCCAACCTGCCTCTCGGAGGCCATCGATGCGAACGTTTACAAACTATTCAAGCCTGGCAAAAGCTTGTCGAATATCTCTTCAGGGCATGCTGCGTGTTAACAGGACATGGTTCTGTGGCTGACACCGCTACTAAGGCCTTATTCGATGTTTTACAGCTATGAATGATTGAGTTATATTTCTGCTCCCTATTTGCACAACCGTGTAAGCAAACCCCATAGCGAATAGAACAAGTGTGGCTGTAACAATACTTTGTGGCAACTTTTGATGTACTCGCGCAATTTGTTAAATGTGATCAATAATATTTTGTAAATGAGTTTATTTTCCGTAATTTTGACATATATTTTACTTGCATGGTATTTTTCTGTGGCACGAATCAGCATTATTATCAAAATGGCGTATTATTTTGGATAAATAAATATATATTAAAAAAATATATAACATCTTAAAATTTCTTAGGATATACAAATATTTGTTTTTGAATATATTTATAGTCTTACTATTTACTTTCAACCAGAGGCCTTGTAGAATCAATCGAAATATATGAAAAGAATGCAGCTAACATGCTGACATCCCACCGTACCGATGGGATTTTATACATTGGAGGTAATAAACTAAGTATTACATTTTACTAATTTGGAGGTTGCGGTTTTTTAGTGATTTATTGTGTTAACTCTCTAACTTCAGGATTGCAATGCCATGTAACTAGAATTTGTCGCTGAAGAAAACAGCGGTCTCCTTGGTTGTGATCTCATTGCGTCCATAAAATATGCATGATGTGAATTTATTCTTTTTTTTTTACACGTCCCCAACATTGGCTCACGGATTGCCAGCATTACTGCAGAAATATTTATTCAGACCCTAACGTGAGTAGTGGATGATCTTTACGTTAGGTATTTCAAACGGAATAGGTTTATATTCACTCGGTATCATCGAAAATTTCTGTACCCGAAAGGTGAAATTTGTGACTTTAAACTGGGGAAGTTATTGATAACATTAATTTAAATAAATGGTTAAATCAATTCAAACTGTTGGTTTGTTCACAAATTAGTCAAGTTCGTAAGTAACTTTGTTAAATTGAAACACCGCTCCTCATGTGGATGAGACAGGCCACACAGTGCAATGTGGAGATACAGAGACGCCTGACATATTTCAGTGACATCCAAGTGTATAAATGTTGAAACTGTGCTTCAAATGCTACAGAACTGTTGCTGGCTTTAGCTGTCATCGTAGTTGGATCGATATATTATATTATATCGGTAACAATTCTGGGGACCGGAATGACGTAGGAAGGTGTTCGATAACACAACACCGGTACTACGAAATCCATGATTTATTTGGGAGCGGGAGGATAATTTCCCGTTGGACATCTCGCTGGAGACGCGCAATGAAGGGAAGTAAGTAGATGTAACCACAGAATCATCTGAACTACTGCTATGCCCTTTACCCTTTCCCACTGACACACCAACATCAGTTAGTTCGTTGGCAATTTTATTTATGGCAATGCATCATGGTTAGTGACGCATCAGATTTTCTCTTGACACGGTTTAAAACATTACTCAGAAACGATTTCTCCCCACTTCAGCTATGGCGGAGTGTGATTGACCAATGAAGACCTAATTTGTATATATTTAGGTCCACCTACATATTCGAGTAATGTTGTAATACATGCCAAGAGTAAATCTCATTCGTCACAAAAAACGATGCATCGCCATGAACAAAATTGCAAACAAAGTCGCCGATGTCGGAGTGTTAGTGGGAAAGGGCACAAGACAGACTTCTGGCAATCGCTTCGCAAAAAAAAAAAACAGTTATATTCGGCCAACTATAGCCAAACATAAACCAGCTGCAAAATTACCCATGATGGTGTCGTATACCAACATTAGACTGTTGAGGATTAGTCGTTCTAGATGTTTCCCTTTTTATGACTATTATATCTGTGTGCATATATGTTTATTTAGATAAACACATATATACGCTTCAATTTATAATATTCCTTGGCTAAGGAAGTGTAAAATAGTATAATTTCAGAGCTCATATTCATGAGAGTTTCCTCATTATAAGTCAAATCCAGGAAGATTTGAGTTATATCGTCAGAAAACCAGTCAGATTGAAAACTTGATAGGCCTACACAAATTCGAATAATCTGGCATTAGTCTACAAAGGGCTCATTCCTGCACGAGGAATCACAGCACTTTTGCATGTGTGATACGTCTGTTTCAACGTCTGTATGCCTCGCCACCGAAAACGAATGGTTCGCAGTGCAAATTTAAGAAAGGGGCGAAGAGGGCCCCACTCCCGAAGACCTCCATTAAAATATTATTTATTTTTGACACAGTATTTCTTGGTAGGAAAATGTAGTGAGTAAAATTATTATACTGTTACAAATACATATTTTTAATAGAGCAATTTTAAACACACACAATCATTTATAATCCATTTATGTACATAAGTGCACACTTATGCTCATTGCTTTTTGCCACGTCTTTCTTCTGTACTCTGGAATTTTTTAATGAAAATCCTTAATTATCACATATAAGTTTTCAAAAGTTATGATTTAGCAAGACAAGTCTCCCAAAAGGATGCACATGAAAGAAAGCACTTACGTTATTCCTTCAACGAAAGATTTAACACCAACAATACGACCTCTCGGCTGAGGCAGCCATATCTTCTTGAGTCTAGGTCTTTCTCGTCAAATTTTTTTTGTCGTAATAATATAGTATTTTTAGTATTAAAATTCGAAACATAATTTTTGAGTTTTGTTGCTATTTACTTTAGGCCTAACGTGCTTTGCAGAAGCAACATATAAATATAAATGTGTAACTAAGTCACGAATAATGTTACATAAATTATTTCCTGATGTAAACGCACTGAGATATAAAAAAAGGGGTAAGAGGAGTGTTTGTAAATATTTGTTTCTATAAAAACTCGATTATTTTAAGACTGCATTAGTGGAATACATCCTTATGTTTCTCTGAAATATAAGACAGACAGAAAGCTCTATCAAGTAAACGCAATGAAAAACTTACAAAAGTAAGTTATGTTTCTGTAAAAAATGCCTAACCTTTGAAACCCAGTTGGTTGTATAATAAGACGACAGATTTAAGTCGCATCTCTCAGCTCTCTCAGCTCTCTCTCTCTCTCTCTCTCTCTCTCTCCTCTCTCTCTCTCTCTCTCTCTCTCTCTCTCTCTCTCTCTCTCTCTCTCTCTATATCTCTCTCTCTCTCATACGGAGTTATGAATTTAACAATCACATTAAAGCTAGTTTTATGGGATTTATTTATTCATGGAAACAAGGAATATTATTACCCTTATGAAATGAACGTGAAGAAAATACTTTATTAATTTTAAGAAACGAAATTTGGTTTATATTAAAAGAGAGTAATACTTAACGAAACTATGCGAGACTAACTGGGTCGACCGCCATTATGCAATGTTACAGTCATATTTCCATTTGCGCAAAGAAACTGAAGCAATGCAAATGTTTTCTGAATGGAAATAATGTAGTGGTGTTTAGAGGTTGGAGCAGCTGTTCAACAACGGCATCTTGAGAGCAGCTGAGGGTGAAGCTAAGTGAGTATGGAACAGTGCCGAAACGCAGTGGTGGGGGAGACGGCAGATACGTAGAAAACAAGTCGAACAGGAGCATCGTACGGTATGATTACCACATGCGAGAATGAGGAAGCAACCCTGCCAGGAATCGAACCTGTTGGTGTGGTCACCATTAACCAGGTCTGGCAGGTAATGCTCGAGAGTCCAGGATGGAGCGACATCGACAGGCCAGCCTGGCTGTTATTAAAACATCCCCCCCGCCGGGGAAGGTTGTGAGGCTAGGCGGGATACTATATAAGACTGGAGCGATGGCGGCTCGCGGCAATCTTGATCCAAGGAACGACGAGACGACTCCAGATTGCACCACTAGGCACGTGGTCCCCACTTCGACGCCTGATACTGCCACTGTCGAGGAACTCTCGCACGACGACGACGACAACGTGACAGCTCCATGGGAAATATTCACCCAGTAGGGCGCCCTAGGTCGTGCAGCGTTAGGGCCCTCGTATTAAATATTAAGACTCCCTCTGTGTCGCTAGCACTTTGATCATATTCGATGCTATAAGTCAGCAGGACCTCTTAACTATATTCGATAGCTGCTGAGCAGAGATATTGATTTTCAATAAAGTAAAGCCGAGTGCAATTTTATGTGATACAGTGTATAAGCTGTAACATAGTATAATATAGTCATTTGTATATGAGTGCTCTGTTATCAAGTTAAGATATTCCCCTTCCTTGTGTGACATGATTCATCCTCAGGAAAGGTTACAGTATGGTTTGCCCAAAGGCGATATTACACGATACCAGATGGCATAGCCCCACATTATGTTTTAGTCAAAACAGTTTGCCAGTCAAAGTGTTGCTACAGGTGAACTTACACGATCCTTACCGTATACTGCAATTGTTGACCCTCTGGAAAAAAAATGCTTCCGTTTGCTAAAAAGTTTGGTGTTTTCTGTATTCAAATTGCCATGTCCTGTGTCTGTGTACCTGCTTATGTGCCTCAGCGATAGCACCTTCAAAGGGATTTTTTTGCACATGGAATATATTAAATCATTTCGGTCATGCATGTGGTCATATGGCGAGTTCGCCAAACATATAAGCCAGTTGAGCCTCTAGAGTGTTGATTTGACAAGGGCATTATCGCTCGCTAAGCAGCTGGGCTCGTAGAAGTCCTTGAACCTGTCGATTCCAGTATTTGCTCTCGAATGCTTGACGGAATTCGTAATATGGTTAAATGGAATCACATTCCATCTTCCCTAAATGTGGGGTTCTCATTTTTTAAAGCAAATCTACATATTGTAGAGGCTCTCGCGCATATATTTATCCCCTCTGGAAATATTAATCAAGGCGACATAATAGATCATGATACTATTTGTATCATGTTCTTAAAAATTGTAACGCATTAGTAGATAGGGGTAGTATGTTCCAGCACAAGAACTGGGGCATCTGGAGACATAGTGTGTTCTACCATCGTAGACGACGTCACGAATGCTCCCTTTTAGTTCAGAATATCTTGTATATTTTTAAACACTCAGAATCCCTAAAATTTTCCAAAAATATCCCAAATTTCCCTTAGAATTTCCCATTTACCCTTAAAATATCTAAACAATTGTGAAAAAAGTCCTTTTTCCTCAATATGGCTGATTGGCGCAACAATGAGGCTGAGGTATCCCGAAAATAATCTACAATTAGGTATTTGAAGACTCGGTAACATAGAATTATTTAAGTCATTAATTTTTAATTTATATTAATTTACATTTTTATAATTAAATAATTTAAAGGCCTAATTATTGAGTGTTACATATCACCGGGCCCGTTTTTTCAAGGCGCATTAATCAAACATCAGTACCATCACTCTACCTTATCAACATCACTCACTAACACATTGAAATCCATCCAATCTCATCATCTCACCTTACCCCTCTCCAACCACTACCTGCCTCCCCAACCATCCTTCAAAACCATATATATATTATATATAAATAATACTACGATTTACATCACTGACCCCAAATATCGACTAAAATGGTATTGAAAGTACCCATACATATAGCCCCACCTAAAAGATAGTCTCCCACCCTGCACAACACATATAAAACGACTAATACCCCCCTCCCAAATTAGCCTTCTCTCTTCACACAAAATGACACACAAACACCAAGAGTCATCCTTTAAACAAACGACTATGACCTATCCCCCCACCGAAAACTTATCAATTTCGAAAATTATCGACTGCCACTCGTGCTACCCTTCACCATTCTTCCTTCCCGTTGCAAGGCATTTCGCGGGTCAGGCATCTGGCCGGCCTATGCAAAACAATCGTAAGACAATCATTCATCTATGAATCGATGAATTCATAAATAATTAAAATTATTTTAATTAAAATTATATTATCTTCTCTCTGAAAAATTTCCTCATAAAATACAATAGTATACCGGTACTGAAAATGTACTTTAATCGCAAATTTGGTTATAAAATACACATTATTTAAAATTGACCCTTTCATATGACTTCAGGTAATATTTATAAAAAGGAAAATTTAGCATATAGGGATGGAGAAGGCAACCGTCAGCTTCTAGCAGAGGGGTTGGGTGCTCTGACCGCCGATCAACACAAGTATCCTTGAAGACAGATGCTTAAATGATGTAAATTAGATGTCCAAATGAAGAGGGTGCCATTAATTTTTGTTAATTACAGCAAATTTAGTAAAAAAATACATTATATTTATTTTCAATCAATATATACATAACTTATGAACATAGAACTTTGCAGCAGATTTGATTTTAATACATGGTTTTTTCTATTTTAAATATAAATATTGTGTTCAAAACATTATGTTATTTTTATTTGTGGTCTGAATCACATCTGCCTTAATTTAAAATTTTTAAACCGGTTTTGCATTAAAAATATGTTTTCGATAAATTTATCAGTATTTTTTAAGTTCTGGGAATGTTATCAAACATTAGACAAGATACATAAAAACATATTTTTATTTATATGAAAGCTTAGATTCCTAGTAGACTGGTCTTTATATGATGGTTCTGGCACGGCCGCCAGCTGCGTGACCCACGAGAGCGGTTTAAGAAGATGTGCCTTGCAGCTTGATAAGGGAAGGGGGCGAAGAGGTTGCAGTTGATGCTTTTCAAGGAGGTGGATTCAGAGAAAACTCGTGCTCGGTTCGCCGGAGATTTACCAGTTAAGATGTCCTTATCCGCAATAGCTGGCACAAACTCATATTTCAATCAATAGCCAAACTCTCGTTGGTAATCACACTGTAGAGGTTATATATTACACGGTTGGTGCAAAAAGAGGTCTCCTGGCACCCGTCTGAGTGATTGCGCTTCAAGAATATCTTACCGGAGGAATTAATTTAAAGTATTCATTCCATGTTCAATATGCAAACGGTGCTATGTTTATACCATAAAAATCATAGCAATAAACGTATTGTATGGTAACTAGCGTGACACCGCGTAAGTTGCTCGATATCATGGTTATTGTGAATTTAGAAAATGCATTTTATATTTGAAGTTGAATATTGTAAAACAAAACGAAAACTAATTTACGTTAGTGTAGTATATTTTCGTTGAAAATATGATAGTATTAGTTCCTAAAGTTAAAGTTAATTATAAGAGCTAACTCAACGTAACTGTTTCGTATTTCGTACTACCATTCCAAAAATAAAATTACATAGTTGGCTTTTATAATACCGCTTTAACTATTAAAGTATATACTTGGTGTTTAATTTAATTACCAACAAATAAGATTATAATGGGCTCCAAACACATTAACAAACATATGGTCCGAGGATGTTCAAAATATAAAAAGAAAAAATTGCAGTTCCCTTTATGCAAAAATTATACTGGTATTTGATAAGTACAGCAGTGAATAGCCGCTTGCAAAAAACAAGGTTTATTACCTTCGGCCGGGAAAAACACACCATTCCCCGAGTGGTAATTAGAAATCATCATGCGGGCTCGGCAATATTTTGTTATACATTAGTCAACCTCTAATAGCAAACGAGCAAGTTCCGCCTTCAAGAAACTCGTACACGTTGTATAATACTGTCCACGGCAGCCAGAGCAGCTCAATTTCCATACTCGTGTTACGACATGGCAACCTCAGTGATAGTTCCACCGACACGAGACAGCATTTATAAGAAAAAGAGCACGCCCAGCTCAATAACACTCCGTTACCTTGGTACGACGAAGTTCGAGACTCCGCGTTCTAAATATGCAAGCCGCTGTCACCAACATCCACATTAATGACACAACTTTGTACCACATGTTACGTGAATGTGCCAACAAATAAGGCATACAGAACATTACAGGTTTTCATTTGACACCCTGCTCTGAAAACATAATTTATTGACCTGTTGACGAAAAGTTACTAACTGAAATTCGCACTAAGATAATTTTTGCACTGTGATAGTAACCAAAGCTTTATATCAACGGCAATATCTGGAAATAATCTCTAAGCAACTGAAATTCAGATCGTCATGTTATTTCACCTTCAAATCATCATCAACATGAACGATCAGTAGCTGTGAATTTACAGTTGCTAAGTTTCATCTACGAAAGTCTATTTCGCCATCAAACGTATCAGAAACCACATCCTTTTAATAACCCTTAATCAACACAAAAAATGTTAAAGAATACGAGCTTTTAAAATATAATATATTTACTGTCATGGAGGTTAAAAAATACGAGACCCATGCTAAATGTGATTAGTTAAAGTGTCTATGTTTGGAAAGGTAAATGTAGACGAACTTCAATGACTGTAACGTGTTTTTGATAGTGGTGTTAGTAGAGGGCGAAGCAAAGCTAGAAGCTAGAAGCTGGAGAGTGGAGAAAGCCGTACCACAGTGCACTTTGTGCATGGCAGGAGACAACTGAATGTCGGCAAGCACAGCAGGCTGGAACCACGCACTAAAGATGAGACAGGCGGATTTACGTGTTATTTATGTTAGAATTTTTGACATGACCACTTTCCTATACAAATTAAATACTTTTACCAGCTTGAATATATACCATATTTTTTAAAACTAGGTTTGAGAAAGTGTAGTGATATCTCAACGCAATAATTTACATAAACACTGCTTTAGCCTTAAAAATTACTCAAGTTGTTTTCGACAGGGTGTTTGGTAGAAAGACTATCCAACGCTGGAGCACAGAGAACGGCTACTGCGTAGCTAACATGCCTACTCTAACGAACACTTTCTCTATTGCTGGAACGGCGTGCCGTGGGTCGACGAGAACACGGCAACGTCTCGTCTTTCCTGTTCTTTACACGCACAGCATCTTATAGGCGTCCCTCGACTGCCGTTCCGCTCTTCACTTACCAGGTTAGTACGTTTGCCAGCCGCGTCCCGGTTCTGCTACATCTTGCTCGCTCTGAACGGGAAGTAATGCGCAAGTCAATGTGCCCGCTTGGGAGTTCTCGCGCCCCCCTAAACCTTGACTCTGTGGTGTGCTTCAACACGGCCTACCTTTACGACGGCGAGGAGGAAAAAAGCAAACAAAACACGCCCGCACTAAAATACAACGAGCACCCTTAACCCTCGCATATTGGTCTAGGGGCTTAGATACCACATCACATCGGTGGAGAAAGGTCAAGCAAGAAAAGGCATCTTCCTCCATGTTACGAACTAGAAGTTGCCCCTAGGAGAAAAAACACGGTTTTTGCTACCAAAGTGTCAAAGTCTTCGCCTTTATGCTGACCGTACATGGTTTTCGAAGAATATCAGCTGTGTGTCAGTTCCTCCTTGCCAACTTAGACGCACCAAAATAATAAGAAAATATATGTAATTTTCGAACACTTGTACACTAACAGTTTCATACCAGCTCTATTTTATTTTAATTTCAGGTGTTGTAGATCAGAAGTTGGTTGGTACTTGCTTAACATAGGCCAACATAGTATATTTTTCGTCATCACGACATGTTAACTGTAGGCTGTGTGTTCGGCTATAACAACATGAATCACCAGTCAGTGGCCTAGAACAGTAACATGGTGGTAAGAATATTGGACACTGATCTCGTAGTGCACCCAACCGGCCAAAAATAACCTATCTGTGCTTCATGTACACAATTTATTACACTGTGTCTAAATTGGATCAACAATTTTAATTTTATATTAATGTCAAAAGGAAATTACAACTCTATTTTACGCAATGCAAAGAGGCGAATCAATTTGTAAATTTAGCGTCTTTGAATTAAGAAATTGGGAATAGAAAGCCGTAACTTATAACCTTTCTTCAGTTCAGCCGGACGAAATCAACGCCACGGCGTGCAAGATGCGAGGCAGGTACGCCATCAGAGGTCCAAAAAAATTATAAAACATTCGAAAATACACTTGCGCTACTTAACTGGTTGAAAATGGTGGTGTATCTGCAGTCGTCTTTGATGCAGGTTCATCCGAAAATTTATTTTACAGACATCAGTAGCAGGGTGTAGCCGAAGCGTGGACATGCATCACACATCATGATCAAAGATCCTTTCACCATCTTGGTAGGCACGACCGGCGGCCATGTTGGTCGGTGCAGTCCGCCATCATTGATGACGTCACGGTATGGTCGGCGGCCTCGTCCATCTCCTCTTCTCCACTCCCGGACCAATTTCCGGTTATTCCCGCGACCCCTTACACTAGAAATGATTTTAATAAAAAAAGTTTTTCAACGAAATTAATAAAATTTCTTACCTATATCGGCTCGCTAAGTTGGATATTTATTTATTTTCCTAGAAAAATCGCCTGTTTGCATAGAATCCTTCACTTGCTCGTTTACCACGACCTCTATTAGAGAACCGATCGCGAGTGTGTATATTTATTTACGAATTTAAAGATGTAATTTTCAATAAGCGGAATAAAATAAATAAAAATCGAAAAAATTGAAAAACGACAACCTAACCCCGTCATCACACCAATAATAAAAATCGCGAGAAAATAGGAAAAAAATAGTCTTAAAAATCGACGAGCATATAATGTTTCCCCACCTTACACCACACAACCCTAAAAAACACACCCTCTTAATAACAATTTGCCTTATGAAACAAATTATCCCTCAACCCAAACCAATCAGTCGTATCAGACTAGTGGCCACGAAATTACACCTTCAAAAATCTTTTTCCCCAATATTAGACACTAGAACGTGGTTATAAATCAATGTTTTAAACACCAGAGATAATTTACTGTCGGCAAGAGTGCTATCGACCTGCAACGAATGACGACGATGTCATGTAAATTGTCAAATTTAATATTTATTTATTTTTAGAAACCATTCTTTTTATTCAAAATCTTTTTTTTTTTTTTACCGGAGAGGTTTTTTTTAATAAAACACAACACACTATTTTATAAACTTTTTTTAATTCATTAATTTACAATATAAGGGAATACTTATAAAAATTGAAAATGTATCTTTTACACTTTGTTTTGTGTATTGCAGGGCACTGTTCCCAAGGTAGTACTGATTTCTGTGGGTCATTGGTATAATGCTTAAAACACGGTTTACTGGCACGATTTTTTTACACATGCGAGGTAATCTGCGAATTAACCAGTCTTGAAAAATTTTTTATGTAATAATAATCCGAAAAATATTTAGTTTCGTATTTCACTTTCAGGACTTCGATGTGTTCAGGTTTGTCGTTCTTAGCCACATGTGTTGGGACAACTTTTTCCTTAGCACTCTGCGAGTACATATTTACATACACCCCAGCGTTGTTGTTCTCAAGGACACTTATTTGTACTAGAGGAGTCGAAAAATCCAGTCCGCTAAAATCAGACTTTTCTTCCAATCCAGCATACCTCATGTCCACACATTGCGGATGCGATGACTTAACAAATCCTGCCAACACTGACCACTTGAAACATTGGTTGTCATAGCCGTGGGGATTGATTAAGGAATGTTTGTGTTTGATAAAGTCGGGATTGTCAACATACATCGACGACAGTTGCTGTGACCTCTCGTGAGGAGATCAAGTCACGCAATAAGGGAGACTATAGGAGCTAGAAAGATAGAGCACTATAGTATACAAAAACACTACGTTTATTTCTTCCACAGAAACTATACAATTTCTTACATGAACCACCCACTGCATTACTTTAAACACTGTACTATCAGTATTAAGCTCTCTTACAGCAAGACTAGAAATCGGACAATTAGGGTGCTAACTGAGTCTGATGGAGTCCCAATTAAGCCAGGATTATCCCTAATACATCGCGTCGTAGGGCGCTCTACTGAAAGTATATTTACCCTTGTTATAGCGTCAACGTTTACATGTAGACCTTCTCGACGGTGGCAGCAATCTGGAGTCGAAGTAGGACTACGGGCCTGGTGGTCCTCTCCGGGAGTCGTCCTTCTGGCATCTGAATTCAAGATGGCTGCGAGTCGCCATCGCCCCAGACTTACATATAACTGGTCCTGGCCTCAATACATTTCCATGGCGGGGGTGATTTCAGAACAGCGGGGCTGGCTCGTCCAGATCACGCCAGCCTGTGTTCCCACATGTCGCCTGCCATACCTGGCTAATGGTAACGAAACCACGGCCCTCCATTTCCACGAAACTCATGCGTCCCTGCAAGAGAGTTTGGGGCCATCCGAAGAATGGGAAGTTATTGATTTAGGCCGGGTCGGTGAAGAGTTGTGTGACACCGCGGCGAACGGTTGGCCCAAGTGCCAGTAGTATGGAGTTGTGGTATGCCACCAGAAGAGGTCTCACTTGTGCGCGACATCTGTCAGGTTTTTATTAAAGAGTGTCCATCGCGCACTTAGAATTTCTTCCTAGTCCGCTGTCAGTTGTGAGATTTGGGATATAGTTTACTTTATGGCAAAATACATCATATCTGAAAATGTAAGAGCACCATTAAAAAATAGAATTTGCCATTATAGATACTTAAAATGGTTTCTTACATTGTTGTATAATTAATAATTGTATATTTTGTATAAATGCTATTAAGTTATTTCATACTGACATGTTTAAAAATACGAGTAAATAAAATTTTACCCGTACAGTTAATTCTACGTTTTTACGTACTACTATATTTCAAAATATACCCTACTTTATAATATTATGCATTTATGCATTTCGTTTGCACTTAATTGTATGTCTTGACGTACTGATATATGGTACCTTTGAAAATAAGTAAATAATAATATTCATTTATACATTTCATTTACACTTAATTGTAGATAGTTAAGTTGTATTTTGTAATATAAATTATACCTGTTAACCTCTGATTTCATTTAAGAATTAGTGTACATTAGAGTGTGTGTTCTGGCACAAAGATATAAGCCCACCGTGGTTTCGTGTAATCAAGGAATTTGAAGGAGGTGTGCTCGGCTCCATGAAATATTTAATCTCCCCCAAGAAATTAAGTTAAGCAATGTTAAATCGGCCGGCACCGACCGCTTAAGGTACATGGAAAGAGGGGAAGTACGTGTACGATTTATGAATTATAAGTATTCAATAGCACCATTTATAATGATACTAGTGATTCTAGACTTACTACATGAAACTGTGAGTAGAATTGATTTGATTATAATTTTATACACGCATTATTTTACCCTAAAAATTAGAAAAAATTAAAATTTTCAGTCTTAGTTTTCAAGATTTACAAAGTAAATGAAATTAAAATGTTGTCTTATCTTAACAAATTAATTGCCGTACTTATCTGACTGCTAGCGTGCTCTGCTGGCAACAATGCTGACTGTATACAGGACCAGTTACCTTGTCCGGTGAAAGAATGCGCTGTCATTACAGCAGCCAAGTTTGCGGCGTGCGACCAGTTTATAGCATGTGAGAGGTTTATACAAGCCTAACGTGACATCTGGGGCACAGTGGTTCTTTTACTATAAATTATATATCGAGCCACAAAATCTTATTGATGCCTTTGTAATTGCATATTGGTACACACAGAATACTCCGCTAATTTTTTTACTGTGAGCAAATATTATTTACTGACTGTCTAGCGTAGCTTTATTTACTCTATCTTAAACAGCGTTCTCCAGCAGGATATAACATTCGAATAGTTTATAGTAACACAGAGTTATAAATCGCATTACTTTGACTAGACACGTATTCTATACTCGGCAGATTTGCATGCAGAATTTTCCATTCTTTATTGATTGTTTCATTGATGGAATGGAAGGAGAATCCTTCTGTAAGAGATAATTGTGTAGCCTCAAAATTGCTCCTTTTAATTAATTATTAGGTAAAACAGTGCTGGCAAAAGGAATGACAGGGCTTTTTACGTCACACACATGTGTAGCTTCTATTAAAGTCACATTGTTTAAGGTGACCTTACAACCACGTGGTACTTGTAATTCAATATAACCAATATCATCTTTGGGGATTGTCTGACTGAGTGTTCTATTAACGCATCTTAATGCTAAAGTACCAGAAGGATTAGTAATCACATAATGATGTGGCTGAATAGCCGTAACGTGTACTTGATTGCTAACAATGCATGTGAATTTGCAGAAAGCCTAAAGTTTCTTAGGCTCTCCAGTTTAATTGCTTATCTAAGACATCTTACCTCTCTAGTTTCCGTAACATGTTAAGATATTAAATACATACCCATAAGTAGATTCTTCTCGACGGCCACCGTCCTTGTGGTATAAGTAACTATGTCCATGCAATTATTTCATTTGGCAAGTCAATTGTACGAGATTCATTTTGAAAGAAATAAGGTATATTTGTGGCTTCGAAAAACTGCCGCTTTAACTATGTACTTTTAAGGGGTACATGTACTTTGATCATTATTGGTGTTCGTGAAAAAGAATATTGTGTTATAGGAACAGAATAATAAGTTATGATATTACTAACTGGAATGATAAGTTGGAGAACCAATTGCCTAATTTTTGTTTCCAACTTCACTAGTTCTGTTGTAACGGGAAAAGATTGTTCTGACACACCTGTATATATGTGTTCAAGCTGATATAATTGATTATATTATTAATTAATTCCAGAATTATTTCTACCATCACCCGACTTTGTACTTGTGATAGTTCTATTTTCTTTTGCCGTGTAGTAAAATTACTTGCTAAAGATTGATTGAAATTGATTTTAAATAGAATAAATTTTCATTTCCAACTGATTTTAAATTTGAGCCACGCTACGAGTGATGAAATTTAAATTACTAACTGATGCTCTGACATTATTCTGTATCTCATTCAGTTGTACTGCTAACATTTCCTCATTTCATAGTAATTTCTTTTAATGACGAGTAGTCAAAACATCGCAACACCATCTTTTATTTCTTTTTAGTATGGAAACTTCAGAAAGGAATTGGTTTACAACATTTACAACAGTAGCATTAAAATTGTCTCTCAGCATGTTCATGTTTCAGCAGATTGTGGAATTGCGAACAGTACAGGCACTGTGGTAACACTCGTCCATGCTAGCCATTGTCCAGGGTTCCTGCAATGGTAGCGTGGATAGAAGTGGCACAGTTTATTCATACTGGATATGTGGCATCATCTCGGTGAATCAGACACCTTGGTGTGTCTTGTAAACTGGTTCTGTCTCTGCAGTCACTGCGAAGAGCATCACAAGTAGCAGCGCACAGAGTTTGGCATGGAACATCTCGGACATGGGTTAACCTTTGTTAAATGTCCATCTCCGGTGTAACACAAAGGCTGGTGTCAATGTCTAACATTGGCGATTATGATGTTCCTTGTGCTAACTGTTTCTAATTTATTTAAGCCTCACTTAAGAATTTCCACAGCTGTCATGGAGGACCCTAATATATCGACAATTTTATATGGCCCTTGCTATTTGAAAGCGAACGTCTTGTTGCGCTGTGTGCATTTTTACCCATACGAATTGACATATCTTTAGATTGTTGGGTCGATATTGTCAAATATTTCCTTTTGTCGTTATTAGGATGCAATCAGGTTTACACGCGCTTGCTCACTGACCTGGGTGACGTTTTTACACCAGTCGTTAGCGCAGGGGGAGTATGAGTGGCTAATGATATGGGAGGGTTGTGTAGCTTCAACTCCGTGGAGAAGGAAGAAAGGGGTGAATTTAGTACTTCGATTTACGGTCATGTTGTAATTTAAAAAATATAAGATACGTAATTGTCCCTGTATGCGGTATCGTCGCTGTTCAGGAAGTTAAATGTTGAGAAATAACTTTGTTAACTTGTTCCGTCAAACCATTGTATGCCGGATTGTATGCCGTGGTCTGTAGTTTTTTTATCTGTAGTTTACGAAGGAGTTCAGACATAATTTCATTGTTGAAAGATGTGCCTCTGTCTGTAAGAAAGGATTTTAGGCACCCGAACTCTAGAATAATATATTTGACGAAATTTGCGCTTCTATGGTTTTTACTGGGCGGGCAACAGCATTACGGGTGCCGAATTCTGTCATGACGAGTACATATATGTTGCCATGTGCTGACATTTGTAATGGAACCTTAACATTAAGGCCCTACGAGTGAAGAAGGGGTGGAGGTGTTACAGGAATCATTTGGACAATTGGTTTTTCATTCGATGCTTTAATTCATTGGTCCACTGGACTATTATTTATATAATCCTTTACGTCTTTATTTATGGTATCCCAATAATACATAGTTTTTATTTTTTAAGGGTTTTGAACTGACCCTAGGAGAGCATCGTGATGTGCTCTAAATATTTCGGTACTAGTGTAAGTTTTCTCACCCCTAAGAACGTGTGTTGTTTCATATACATTTCACAGTTTCCGAAGGTAGCGTATCTTTTGGCGAGCCTTTGGTATTTGGGAGTAGCCTTGTCTGGATCTGTAAATGCCACTTTATATTGTTGGATGTGGAGGATCGTTAGCCTACTCCGTGAGAAATGGTGACCTTACCTGGTCAACAAGGGGTGCTAGAAAAATATGTGTGCCATCGTCGACTTTAATATATTCCTGTTCATGAATGTGAACTAAGAGGTAAGACACTTTTTCCTTGTTGTCATAACTAATTACAATGCAACAGTGTAATCGGGGGCCAAGGCATGTGATAGTTATCTTATTTTCATTGTTTTGTATGATTATGTCGAAGTTGATTTATAAGCTGTGTTGATTGTTTTTGCAATGGCCTGAGGAGGCAGACACTCTTCGTTAATGATCATTTTAGTCACATGAGCTTTGTCTCTGTTATGGAGATCTGTTTTAATTAGTTCTTCGATCTCGGGCCAGTTATTTATGACACATTTGTAAATCGTATTCTTTATTTCGTTATCTTTGGAAGGGTCCTGTAGAAGTGATTCTGCTAATGCTTTGTAGACTGTTGGACACTGTAGGAAATTTCGTTTTGCATTATAAGTTGTATTGTTAACAGTAATGGTTGTAGTGTCAGCTATTCCTACCTTTGGTGTATGGGCATTGAATCTGCGAGTGTGTTTAATTTTCCCTTTACTATTCTCACTTCAAAATCATACTCAGTTAGAACGATGACCATTTTCTGGATTTGCACATTATGTTCTACCTACTGTTTAATATATATAACAAAATACTTGATGGCTGATACCTCACGTTAAGTTGCCGGAAATTTCTCTCGTTTAACGACAGTTTTTTGGACGCAAAGGCAATTATAGTGCGTTCCTGCGTAGTTTTCTTTTCTTACAAAAGTACCGTGCCTCTTTCTGTTTGGGACGCGTCACACACGAGTATGGTTGACAGTGTGTTGTCGAATTTGGCCAAAATAGGTGGGTTAGTCAATGTAGTTTTTAGGTTTTGGAATGCCAGTTGTTCTTTTGCTGTCTATTTAAATGTTATATTGTCTTGTGTTAATTCGGTTACCAGTTCTGCTCTTTTTGTGTGGTTCAGTATGTACAGCCTTAGGTAGGACATGAGGCCAAGAAATTTCCAAAGCTGCTTAATATTTTTAGGCAGGGCGATTGATAGTATTGTAATTATTTTCTTTGAATCAGTTTGAATACTCTTCGGTATTATGTAGTGCCCAAGAACCTTGATCTCGTGTTTTGCGAAATTGCATTTTTTCTTGTTATTTTTAATGTTGTATTTTTGTAACCATTCCATAACTTTTGTGATGTTTTGTAAGTGTTCCATGAAATTATTCTCGATAGTGAATATGTAGTCGATGTATACTACCGCGGTGTTCCATCGCAATGGTCCGACCATTATGTGGACACAATTTTGGAAATAATTGGGTCTCGTAGCGAGGCCCATAGGCATACGAACGTACTCGTCTAAAACTACTCTGTCCATGCTAAATGTGAGTTTTTGTGTCTTCTTTGCATACAGGTATAGCATAAAACCCACTGAACATGCCTATGGGCGTGATATATTTGGAATTTTGTAGCGTGGATATTATGTATTCCATTCTAGGTATGGGATACTGTCGATTTTATAAATATTGATTCAATAGTCTGAAATCTGTGAAGAATCATAAACTTCCCTGTCATTTATGTATGACTTAATTCGATGTGGTGTAATATGATTCCTAAGAAGTTATAATTTATGAGTCTAACATCTGCTGTATTTGTGTTAGTACCTCTTCTCGCAGTTTTGGATTAATCCTATAAGGACGTGTGTGGATTGGCTTGTCCGTAGTTAATTTTAATTTAATCTTGTACACATTGGTTTCCATAAGTTCGTGTATTGAACTGGCGAAACATTCTCTGTATTGTTTTGATTAATACATGTTGTATTTCCTTTATTTGATTAGGTGGAATTGAGGATTTATGTTTCCTAGTGATTTGTCTGATGTGTTATCATCCGTAGTAGTTATCTTATTGATGTGAAACTCTATGCAGTTGCTATGATAATATTCAACTGAGTTTGTATTAATTCGTATGTCAAATGTTTTATCATTTTGAGACAAAAACAAACATTATATCCTTGGTTAGAACGGGGACGATGTTATAACGTTAATAAAGTCAACTCCAAGAATAATGACTAACTTTATGTTATCAATTAATAAGAATTCTTGATAGATATGTGGCCATGAATATTTATATTAACTATAATTTTGAATTTAGGCAATTCTATGTCTTTAGTGACACCAACTAATGAAAATATTTCTTTAACTGATGTTATTTTTTTCTTTATTTATCAAAGAAGTCGCCATTCAGGAGCGAGAGCATTCTGTGTCCAATAGGGCGTTGTACATTTTCCTGCCAAGCCGCACAATGGTGCACAGTATTGATTATTTCATATAACAAGCGTGGCACTCATCCTTGGCGACCGGCATTTGATGTTTGTGTATTGTTTCTAAGTAGCTCAGATTGCAATGAAGCTTGTCATCACCACAAACCGATTCCTTGTTTGTCTTTACATCAGTGTCTGTTCGCGCACGTGGTAACTTGATTTTTGTTTCGCCAATCACGAAGCATTTTTTGAACTTACACAAACACGCTGCAATATCTGTTTGAAATGCCACGTTTCTAGTTGGGAACAATGGAAAGTTGTCTGCTCGATGGCTTGTGTACAAACACAATGTGCACGTGGAGGATATTGGCGATAGCGGGCTAACAAAGGCCGTCCTTGCCGCCCTAATGTCACTCTTGTGCTGATGCGTACATTCCTTCGGGTCAGCCTCGATTCACACTGCCGCTTCCACAATGTGGGGAGTGTCGGCTTTCACCGGCGCGGTGTGTTGTTGTTTGTGCTGCTTGGCATTGTGATGGGTGTCAAAATTACTTCTGATTTTCCCTGACACGCTTTTTGCATCGCGGAATGTGATGCCTGGTGACCTGTTTACAATGTTTACTTGTTTTATACTAGCTTCTTTTTTCTGACTTGTAGATTGCAGTGGCAATAGAAAGTTTTCCCTGCAAGTATTCAATTTAGCGTTTTCTGTGTAGGACCTCGTTGGTACCCTTTTACTAAACAATGCCATGCAGGCGTTTTTTATGCGAAGAACCTTGATTTCCAGTTTAAGGATTTTGCTATCTTAAGCCTTAGTTCTAACGTACCATGTATGCATCTCCTCTGACATTGTATCTCATAAGGGCCCTGATTGTCTGTTTCTCTCATAAATTTTTATGTTCCTAGCGCCATTATGCGGTTGTTGCATGTTTCCTCGATGTGCTCTTAAGGGGCCTGCCTGTTGTGAGTGTACAGGGAATTCTGGTTATAGGGGCTGTAGTCTCTAATATTCCGTGTTATGTTGTTGATTTGAATGCACCATTCTTCTTGATGTGTCTGCGGGGGTGGTGCCTATTGCCCCCTCGTACAATAGTTTATTTTGTTGGTATTGTTTGTCTGATTGGTTGTCAATTTTCTGGTATCTGATTTCCATTTTATTGGGGTTGTTTTGTTGTCGTGTGTTGTTTGTTCTTGTTAGAGAGTTTCTGAGGATTTCCTTGTCAACTGTTTGTGTGCGGTTAGATGTGTGGTGAGTAAAATTTTTTTTCTACTGTTGTGCATATTGCTTACCACAAAAGGCTGAATATTTTGTTGGTGAGTGTAATTGTGATATTTGTGCTGTGTTTGAGGATGTTTTTGGTAGTTGGTCCCCCCCCCCCCCCCCCCATTTTGTATCACTAGGTTTGCAATTTCTTCCTTTAGTTTGATTACTTCAGTTCTTAATGTGTCTGTGTCAGAGTTACTTTGGTGTCCCAATATTGCTTGATTGTATCTGAACAGGCCTAGTTCCACTCTTCGTATATTGTTCATAAGATCGTGTATGGTGTTGTTTTTCACGCCTTCGATCTTGTCAACTTTAGAGGGTAGGAGGGAACACTGTACAATTCCAATGATATCTGTGTCACTGACGTTTGGGTTGTATTTACGCCTGTAATACATACAGTTCTATATATGCTTATAGGCACTCTTGTTTAATTTTTATTTAGAATTGTAGAAAAGTTGTTTAATGTGTTTCTCTGTAGCTGGTGTGGAAAATGTGTTTCTTAGTTTATTTATAATGTCGTTACACTGTATTTCACCTTCATGAGTTTGTTGGAAATTATATAAGGTATCTTTTGCTTATTCATTTAAATAATATCTCGACCGTCTGCATTTTTCTTGTTCATCCCAATTGTTGTGTTCGGCCGCATAATTATACTGTTCAAGGAAGTCGGCCTACTTCTAATTGTTGTCCCCCTGAAAATTTTGTTACAGTCATCGGTTGTTGGACAATAATGTTTAAGGGTCATGCATTCATCATATTGATTTCTTTTCAAGTGGTGAAGCTAATAGTGAATTTTCGTAAATGTGTTCTGTATTACTGGTGTCAATGTGAATGGGTTTAATATTGTTTGATGTTTGTGGTTCGATGTTTTCGTAAGTTGGGGGTTGTGTAGTCGGCAGAAGGCCATTGTTGGATATTTCTGTTATCAGACTATGTGTAATGCATGTCAAATTTGTGTTGAACTGATCTGTTAACTCAGGGTTTTCCTGTAAATGTTGTTCACCTGAATCAATTAGGATTTGAAATTTGTTTGCTGTGCTTTTGTTTCCGTTCTAATAGTTTGTTTAGAATTTCTACCAAGTATTTGGTGGCATGTTTAATTATATTCCTGGCGGTGTGCAGAAATAACGTTGTCGGTTTAAACGTCATATATTATTTGAAAGGATGGACACTCTAACATGTACTCTTATTCTCTACCATGCACACACGCATAAGCTATTTTAGACATTATTTCCACATTGTGCAAGCCCTTGTGGAAGTTTTGCTTTAGGCAAGGTTAAAACGGTCCGAAAAGCAGCCGTTATTTAACATGCATTAATACGTAAGAAAGCGAAGGCGCCCACACACTCTCACTACACTACAATGTGTGCTTTGTCCTGTCAAGGAGAAAGCAATGCAGCTTTTTCTGCCCGCGCGCGCAGGCTTGGCCGGAATTCGCTGACTAGCGCAACACTTCATGGCTTCTAATGAATTTAACAAGTTCACAATGTCACCACTGTTTAACATAGTTTTAGCCAGGTTATCGAACTATATTGACTTTACTCTATAGCAGGGCATGAAACCCTGGGTGGAGGGGAAAGTGAGGCATCTTCCATTTTCTAGCATAAGAGTTTTACAGTTCTACTGTGAACTCGGAAGTTTAACAACAATGCAATGATTTTAAATGGGTGGTATAAATCTCAACTGCCTCTACTGTTGCTGTGTTGGGGATTGAATTGCTTAAACCCATACATTGTCTGTGGGTTGGCGGTAGGTGGTCAGTGTTTATAATTAGTAATCTGACTATCATTTTAAATAGAATGGGAAAACCGTAGCCTCCACCATTTGCTGTGACCTATCCTGAGGGGATCAAGTCACACAATAAGGGGGATGGTAGTAGCATGATAGATCATGCTACTACCATCACAAAAACACTACATTTATTTAACTCACAGCAACTGTACAATTTCTTGCATAAACCACGGATAGCATTACTTTATAAACAGAACTATCAGTATTAAGCTCTCTTACAACAACACTAGAATTAGGACAATTAGGGTGCTCACTGACTCTGATGGAGTCCCAATTATGACGTGATTATCCCTAATATGTTGCGACTTAGTGCGCCCTACTGGGAGTATATTTACCCTGGTTATGGTGCCGATTTCTATCTATAGACATCCTCTATGATGCCAGCAATCTGGAGTCGAAGGGGGCCACAGGCCTGGTATTCCTCTCCAGGAGTCGTTCTTCTGACCTCTGGACTCAAGATGGCCATGAGCCGCCATCACCAGGTTGCACCTCTTCCCACCCACACATTGTTGATGAGCGTCGCCTCTGACCACTGAATCTCAGTGGTAACAGGTAGCTGCTCAGCGGCTGGGAAGCCGCGAAAATAGTGGGTGACGTTTCTCCTCTCCACACATCATTGATGTTCTCTGCTGCCGACCACTAACTGTTGTTGTGGTGGGCATTGCAGAAGGTGGCATGGCAACTGCGAAGCAACAAAAATCGAGGGGTGACTGCCCTCGTGTTAATGACGGACTTTTACCGGCACCTCTGTAAGGTGCCTACACCCGGACTCAATACCTTTCCTTGGCAGGGGTATTTTCAAATCAGCCAGGATGCCTCGTCGAGGTCGCACCAGCCTGCGCTCTCACATATGGCCGGCCAGCCCTAGCTATTGGTGACCACACAACAGTGAAGGTTTATTGTCCATGTCAAATGGGGAAGCCCCTTGCACATATTAATATGCAACCTTAGACCATCAATTAGTGAAAACGATCCCCCAAATTTCGAACACGGTTACTTTATTTGTGCGAAGCTCTGTGTAAAACCATTCTTCTCATGTTGTCCTGCACAGCTGCTACAAGCCAAGGTCTTCTCACAAAGCCATACTTTTAATGTCGGAATGATTTGGAAAAGATGGTTGGCCATACAGTTGTTTGTGGAGCAGATGTCGATGGTCCAGTTGGCGATACAGTTGCCTCAGCTGAAAAACTAGATGACAATTCTTGCAGTCTGCATGCCCAACAATCCTGAAGTTCCTGGAAATTCTGGTAGACACATAGGGATTTCACACATAGATGCTGATGATATGACTGGAAAGGAAAAAATTAATGGCACTGCTGGAACCACCCATGTAGAAATAAATTGCATTACTGGTACCACAAAAGGACTCCATGGCATTGCAGTAGATCCTATTATCTCTGGAATGCCCGAAGACATTAGGTATGGTGAAGATGATATCGACTGTAAAAGCTAAATGAGACGATATGTACCTCCCCACTTTTGTTGACGAACTGCTGATCCTCCACAAGGAGCAATTATTTATTCCGATAGCACCCCCCTCACTTCATTCCACTGTAAATCCAACCCCATTCCTTTCCATCTGACATACTGAATGTTTCAACCTAAAGGCTTTAAGAGTTATGCTCAAGCTATAAAAGGAGGCAAAGAAATTTACCCAGTCCTCCGAAGAAAGTGGTGCTAGTGTACCCGGAGGGAAAGGGTACTACCAGCATGCAAGAGAAAGAAAAAAATTGAAAGAATATCGACCATATGAAAGAAGGGCTGATAACAAGGAAGATATACGAGGAGGAGGCATGATGATTGAGGCAGATGATTATGAAACCCTCGAGAAGCTGAGAAATAAGTTGAAAATTAAGGAATTTGGGTCGAAATAGGAAACCCCAAAGAACCAAATGTTATCATCTATGATATACAAACATTATGAGATAATAATAACCTAATTGTGACTGTTTATCAACAGAACTTTAAATCCTTGGATCTAAGTCTGGAAGAAGTTAAAAGTAAAGTGCGTATCAGCCATAGAACAGGAAGGCGGGACACCGGTAGAGTGAATGTTGTAATGGAGTGTGTCCTGGCCATCAGGGGAAAACTGGTAAATGAGGGATGCATCTTTGTTGACTATGATAGCTGCAGAGTGCGTGACTACATATATGTTTCGAGATGCTGCTGATGTCAGGCTTGGGGGCATATAGCCAAGAGATGCCATGCTGGTGTGACCAGAAGTTGGAAGAAGAATGGAAGAGCCTGCGAAGGTAAAGAATGCGACTTCACAGGTAATGTGGGGAAGAGAGAGAATCTCTGTAAGGTGCCTACAAATGGCAGAAACAAGCATACTTTAACTGGGCCAGGCATAAGAAGAAACAGTCTTGGATGGAGTTCGTCACCAGGATCGGTAATGAAGACCACTTGGGGTGGTGTATACGATAATGGCTAATAAGATGCAGAATAAAATTCCACCACCTAATATGAGAGTAAATGGGTCCCTGGTGATGGATTTGAAGGAGAGTATGAGTGCCGTGCTTCAAATCCTGTTGCCAGATGCCTCCCAAGATGGAGAGGGCGAGAGGCATGCCCTTAGAAGAGACCAAATGGAGATGTTACCAGAGGAAGCGTTTACCCTTGATGGACGGCAAGCAAAAGACCATGGAATTAAGTTTGGGATGGCTCCTGGACTGGATAGAGTAGGTGCAGAAGTCGTCAAGATGTGGTTATCAAGTTTGAAGAACAGCTACTACACAGCTACAATGGTTGTTTCTCTAGGGATGATTCCTCGCCATTGAAAGAACTTTAAATAAGGATACTATAAAAAGAGAAGGCAAGGATAAGGCTGAGGCCAAATCCTACAGACATTTGTCAGTGCTTCCGGTGTTGGACAAAGTCTATGAAAGCCTCTTCAGCAACAGACTGGTGGCAGCCTTGGAATCAAATGGAACATTAAGTGGACACCAATATGAGTTTTGCAAAGGAAGAGGAACCACATAGCAGGAGCCTGTGAAAATGCTTGTTGGCCCGAGGAAATGTAGCAACTAAAGCAAAAAAGTGCCCTGCAAATATATACAGGCTATTATTGCATTATTCTAAGGACAGAGAGACAGAGTATATTGCAAGAACTGTCCCTGTTAGGAAGAAGCTAATAAAGGGATGTCTCCAAGGGTAGGTCCTTGGACCAGTCCTGTGAAACATTCTGTTTGATGGACTGCTGGAATAGGTTCTTCTGGAAGGCTGTTGTATATCCAGATATGGTGACAATTGTCTAGTCCTTATCAGCGGGTCGGCAAGAAGACAACTCGAAGAGTAGGCCGTATTCCTTCTGAAAGCAATACATTATTGGGTGCAAGAGTTAAGTTGAGCTTCTCCGCCAGCAAGACTAAGACTATGATGCTTAAGGGAAGATTGGTAAGAAATCCAATACTACAGTTCATTGAAAAGTTTACCCAGTGTGTCCATCAATATAAGTACTTGAGAGTCATCCTAGATGACAATATGAGTTTCTTGGAAAATGTACAGTATGTGTCCTGCAATGTGGCTATTGTTTTCCATGAGCTAAGAGCATTTGGAAATAATGAGTGGGGCTTGCATTTTCCTACACTAAGAAAAATCTGCAGAGCCATATTTGAAGTGATAATTGCACATGTTACAGTAATATGGCACACATGTGCTGAATTAGTGCGGCACAATAGAAAGCTTGTCAGCGCTCAGAGGGTGGCACTGCTGGCTGTACTGAAAGCATATATGTTGATGTCCAACGAGGCACTCCCTGTATTGGCGGGTGTTCTTCATATAGATATACTTGTGAGAGAGCAAGTACTCATAGATGAACAAGCGAGGATTAGAAGACTAAATTCTCAAGAATGAAGGTTAATCATGCAAGACACCCTGAAGATGTGGCAAAGAAGTTGGGATCAGTCAATCAAGGCGAGGATCACCTATGAGAGCCTCCCAAGTGTGGAGCAGATGATGAGAAATAAATGGATCACGATGAACGATTATAGAGCTCAGTTGCTCACTGGTAATTGCAACTTTAAAACGAAGCTGCACAGTCTCAGGCTAGTAACCTCCTCACTGTGTGAAGTATGTGGTGTGGATGATACAGTACAACATGTATTGATGGACTACACTAAAATTTAAAATCAAAGAGACTGGTTGCAAGGAGTGGCAGAACAAATAGGATTGCAGTTGTAAATGAGAAGAGTACTGGAAAATCAGGAACTCCACAAGTTGTGGAACATATTCGCAACAAGAGTTGGAAAAAGGCTTGAGAAGTTTGACCGATGGCAACTGGAGCATTCCGATGACCCATGAGGAAGTGCTTGGGTAAAGGCTTTAATGTTTAAAGTCAAGTCATAACCGATTGGCGAGGAGGTAGCTTTATCTGATAAAACCAGCAGAAAGCCATGTGAGACAAAGAAAGAAGGCACAAGGCACTAAGACAGAAGAGGAGAAAGTGTCATACACTGCCTTACTCATCAGAGTAGAGTTTCAGTGCGGGAGGATGGAGAGTGTGCCGGCCTTCAAGCCGTTAAACCTGTTCCACTCCAGTCTGTGGTGTTACTTGAGTAGTAGTGGTATGGTCTTAGGTGATAACGGAATTCGTGAGTGGTGCTGGGGCGCTGGCCACCATCTTGCAATTTTCCCTCAAAAATCACATGTTTACCCCAAAAATCACCTCAGCAATAAATTATTTAATCCAAAATTTACTTTGCCACACTCAAAATTTTCTCTTTTTCCCCTAAAATATATTCTAAAAATTAGTTGAAATATTTATAAAAAATTCCAATATATTCCAAAAAATTCCAGCAGAATTAAATGAAAATTATTTCAAAAACCAAACAAAATATATAGTTGAAAAGTTTAATAGAAAAGAGAATTATTTAAAAATGTATAAACATATTTCTTTAATGTATAATTCCGGAGGTTACCAACATCACACCTCACCTATGCTTTATATATATTATGCAGTCCTACGACGTCCTATTGATTTTGAACCAACCGTATTACACAATTAATACATTGATCGGTCAGTCAATTACTGAGTTGCACGCGATTGCAGCTAGTCAATCATATACAGGCGTTGAGATATCACATGCATGGACAGGCAGGGCAGCTGAGCTTAACAAAGTAAAAATAATATATATATCCATGCCTGCATGGGAAGAGCAGTGTAAGCATTTTCAAAGGCCTACACCTGCGCTGTGATAGGTAACTGGTGTCTGCATGAGTACATGCTTCCAGGTCGTTTTCGCAATCTACATCGTGTCAGATAATTGGAGTCTCCATACATAAGTGCTTTTAAGATGTTTTCACAATCTGCTTAGTGTCAGATAACATAAGTCAAAATGGGTGGGAATAGCTGTTAGCATTTTCACAGGCCTGCACATGTACGATGACAGGTAACTGCACACCTGCATGTGTACATGCTTGTAAAACTTTTCCACAATTTACATGGTGACAATAATTTTTTTAAAATTGACTGTATTTAATTTTGCACGCACGCATCGACAAGCGCGTGAGTCAGACGTACCTGTTATGACAGGCGTGAGTGGTAGGCGACAATATGATGCAACTGCAGGGAAAGGAAGGCGGGTGATAACTTTATATAAGAACAAGTTTTCGCAGTTTGCCATCTTTCCGCTTCCTGCTTCGAGATATACAAATTCTGCTATCTGCCGTGTGCGATTTCCGGATCTACGCACTGCCATTTCTCTACAGTAAAGAGAGTATGTACGTAGCGTTTTTTTTAATAACGCGAGTAGAGAGGAGCTGACGACAGTGCCGACTGCGGCGCGGTGCGCCTACTGCAGTTCATCACGAAGACAAGGCGAATGTAGTATGCTGGTTCTACGTGCTGAGTGCGTGTAATGATAACAGCCGGCGGATGCACCGAGGCGTCCCCGTGGTCCAGCTCGGCCTTGCTGTCATCAACGCTCGCGTCGCCATGCATTAAGTATTAAAATGTATTTGTTCTTTCGTGTTTCTAAGAACAAATGAAATTTGGCTCGTGCACTTACTCATGCACGTAGAATAAAACAAACATGCCTAATAAAAGTTATTTACACGTAGGTGTCAAAGCTCATGGCACCGTACCAGCAGTGTCGTAGGTCGATGCCCCAAGACACGCGAACACTTGTATATACATATGTGTGCTTTAAATAACGAAAAAAATAAAATATTACTATCGATATATTAATGAACAATTCTTTCCGCGATTTGCTATAAAAAAATTACACTTGAGTATAATCGCTCGCTTCCTATAAATATTAGTTACGAGTGCGTAACTACATTTAATATTTACTTTTGTACAGGTAGTGAATTAAGAATGCATTAATTACTATTTTTAATTAATTTTATAATACGGTGCAGGAATAGACAAAATACGACGAAAACTATGCTATATTAGACTACGATCTCTGACACAGACGCAAAGATCTATGCAATTTCTGATTGGCAGGAATATATTAAGCTCGAATAGTTTTGAAAAAAATTGTAATTGTAGTCTATGCGGAATACCTTTAAAAGCATATGCTACTCGTATTCTGCCGTTAGTATTATTTTTTTTGCATGCAAACAGATTATGGACACGCAAATGTATGCTTATTCTAAATTGTTTAATAACAATACAGTTCACTGGTTTGGTAGGACATTAAAGCACTCGCATAATATATTTATACACACGAAATGGGAAAATAATGATTGATTCTGAAAGGCAGGTATTTTAATCACGAATCGTATATGTGCCTTAGGCGATAAAAAGACAACTTGCGAATTTTTTTAAGCCTTGATGTAAAGTTTCTACCACGTCTAACCTTAATGTTCAAAGATAAAAAAAAGAACAGCTCGCAGTAACTATTAGTGGCCGGAAATAATTTTTGTAAACAGGGTTGTTCACAGTTGTGTAACGCGCCGCCCATCAGGGTTCGATTCCCAGGAGGGGTGGATATCATGACAGATTTTGTTGGGTTTTCTCAGGTGTCACCCTTTTATCATACAATTTTCATCCACTCGTCAAATTACCTCCTGTTATCGCCCATGAGAGGTTTTTCGTGTAAAACCCGAACTGCTTTTATCGAATAAAATTTTATGAGTGAATTTTTGCAGGTAACCAATGTCGAGCTGCCGTTTGCACTTTCCGTTGGCATACCTGATCGATTATTTAAGTATAGTTTTTCTGGTAAGTTTATATAAATTGTTAATCATTCTGAACATATAGTTACTTTATTTCAATATCCAGCTGACTGGGAGTCTGGCTGTTTGAGGTCTCTGATAACACGGATGCTGTGCTAGTGCTGCGGCCATGCTTCCAGCCATGCATGCCGGGGGCTCCATTCCCGGGTGGGGTGGCTATTATGTCAGTTTATGGTAGGGTTTTCTCTCGGATGTCTCCCATTTCATTCCATAGTTTTTACACCACCTCCTATCATCGTGAACAAAATGTTGTTGTCGTGTTAAACTTGAATCCTTTTACCGAATAAAATATTATATTTGTTTATATGTAATAAGCGTTGAACAGCCATCGGGCGTTCCGCTAGTCCAGAATCAGCGACTCCAATACCATTCAAGTTGAGCAGCCACGTCAAGTACGTTCCGTGGGCTCTCATCTTGGTGTTCCTGGTTCCTCCCCAGTACGCTTTATCATCATCTGCTTTTCAGGTAATTACAACAAAACGAACTATTTTTTTGTGTTTCCTTACCCTTGTATTAGTTCATATTATTAATGAGTATCATTCCTGTTCGTGTCTGCAGTGTCACACCCCGTGCTCTTCGTCTACGCGGACAGGACTTGGGGCTGTAGAAACGTAACGGCCGTTTCCAGTTTGCGTCACAATAACGTCACATTATCGTCCATGTCGGCAAGTACAGGACGCTATTTTCGTCCATGTCGGTAAGTACAGCACAGTATTTTCGTCCATGTCGGCAAGTACAGCACACTATTTTAGTCCATGTCAGCAAGTACAGCACACTATTTTTTTTCTCCCTTGGAAATATACTGACTTGCTCGTGTCACCTTTGCTAACCCATTATGCCCGAGTGTAAATTAGGGTACACTAAAGAGGAAAAAAGAATTCTCTGTGACCGAAAACAAAATTCGCTAGGATGTAGTTTCATTTTTTTGTCAGGGTCTTAAAAGATCCCGTCATGGCACTAAATTAAAAATAATAACTATTGTAAGAACAATATAGATTGTGGAAAAGTTAATGAATTTCCAGTCTATCGGCTGGAAACTCCATAAGCTGACAGCTAGCCAGTAATAATCCCTGGAGTAAGGCATGTCAAATGTGGTACTAACCAATAGGAGCACGGCAAGTGAGAAACCAGAGACTAGCACAAATGTTGTTCCTATAAAATGTAGAAATAAATAACATAATTATAACATGTCTTAAATGACAGTAAATGTCTACAGATCACAAAGTGTTAATGCAAATTACCTATCTTCAGTGTCACTGATTCACAGCAAGCTAGTCAGTATACCAATTCATCACCATTTATTACCATACAATAAGCTGTCTGCAGTTATAGTTACTGTCGAATGTGTGGCTCGTGGCAGCTAGCCTATGGTACTCTGAACTGGGTTAGATTCTCCGGCAGACAGATGAGACTTTTCGTCATGCGACAGACATAATCAATAGAGAAAGCCTATATCCCACCTTGTTTAAATAAATAATGTCAAGTTCAAATGTTTTTAGTTCTTTTTATTCGTTACCATGTTTGCCCACAAAAATTAAATTACGACCTGATATGTGTTTACTAAATTTAAATTGCGTGTGTTTTTTTTCGCAGGTCCACTTCTGGTAATCAAACGTCGAGCTGCTGTTCGTGCGTTCCATTGGCATTACAGTTCAGGCCTTCTGTTGCTTCTTGTAAGTATTTAGGAAAAAAATTCTATCCTATTATAAGCAATTAAATACGTAGTCCTGAAATTAATTTTGTACACCCAAATGACCAATGCCAAAAATATTTCTCCTGGTTTAAACCAAGTCACAACACTGCCCAATGCCCCCTCGCCCCGATCCCCTCATAATTTTATTACATGCGAAATCGTATATATATATATATATATGAGTAGTTTCAGTTTCGCTTCATCCCATAACAATGCCAGTAAATTATATGGTGAAAACCTTTGGCAAACATGTCCAGACTATGACAACTTTTTTAAAAAAGGCAGGTTGATTTGGAAAGGTAAAGAAAAAATTTTTTACTTGCGGGTTGTAATCCAAAATTCGGCATCATATCAAGTACCGTAATAGTAAAGTACCAAAGATTCTTGTACTGGCAGACAGATGCAATTTACTGCAAACATATTTTAAAAAAATATTTTTTTATGAATAGTAAAGAGATAAATAAGTTTCTAGCTATTGGAAAAATGAATAAAGGTTAATCGCAAGAACGTTTTTCGTTAAATTTATATACTGACATAAATCATTTATGCTTGTTGAGCAATAATGATTCAGGTTGGTGATCCTCAGCAGCACAGTGGACAGCAGGGTTCCGTCTCTTCCTTCCACTCCTTCGACTTCTAGGCTAACAACTATGTCAGTCGCGATGTTTGTGTGCTGGTTTTGCAGCAAATATTTTGCGATCCGGAAGTCTGAACTGAAGCATGCTTGCATCTGCATTCCTAATCCTCACAGAGAATGACACGTATGTGAAATATGTAGAATTGAAATCGGATGGAAGGATAGTATGGAGTGACAGCTAAGGAGCTGCAATGGAGTGGTGCGACAGAAAGCAGCTGTCATCTGAAATTTCTGTAATACATCTTTTACAAGAAATGCTATGCGCAAAGGCATGAGGCAAGCCGTTGTTTCAACATGGTTAAGTAGAAAAATACATATGAGGACTGCAGCAATTATTTCACGAGTGTCAACTCATTAAAGGCCCACTATAAGAAGTGCACTGGTCCAGCCCCACCTACTGCGAAGAACGCCATACATGATATCACCCAGCAACAGCCAGCACCAGTACCAGAACCAGCAACTTGACCGGGGATTGTTGTGGGGCCAGGCCAACCCGATGACTTCGGGTTCGTGAAGGTGGAGATGGCCTTCAGAGGCGTAATGAAGATGCTCATTGTGTACAACACCTCGATCCAGGCAATGGACATCTGCAAATACCTGGAGAATGTGAAAGACAATATCATTGGACAACTGAAGCAAATAACCGAAGACAAGGGTGCCCTTAAATTCAATTTATTTTTAGAATATCTATATCGGAAGCCTGAGCCACATGAGCACGAGACCGACAACAGGGCATTAAAAACGAAGAATGTAGCAATATTTAACGTCAGCAATATAGAGAATTCAGTGATCGCAAGCATCGAAAAAATTTGTCACAAGGAGCATGAGTACCAGGGGAAGGAAAATGACTCGACCTTCACCTCTGTGAAAAACCTGCAGCTCCTAATCAACAAGCTGGATCCACTACAAGTATCGTCATACCTTGATTTGCCTGCAGCGATCATGTTGAAAGAAGCTATCATCAACCCGAAAAATACCAGTGACCATAAGTGTTTTAAGTGGAGCCTGCTTGCTAGATATGTTGAAAGTGTACATACCAAGCGAATCGACAGCCGCTAAGAAGCCCTAGAAAGCCTGTTGAATTTTATTGACCTCAAGTTCCCCGCTCCACTGCACAAAATTAATGTCTTCGACCCTACCATATCAGTCAACATGTATTCGCTCACTGATGCAGAGAAGGTCATGCCCATACGAGTGGTGAAAATGAGAAGTCCGAACACTTTGACATATTTCTGATAACAGCCAAAGATGGAAATTCGCATTACATCTAAATAAAGAACTGTCGGGAATGGTGCATCCCCAGGTATATTCCCACAAAAAGAAAATGCATATATGTAAGTCGTGATTTACATTTTTCCATGATCTATCAAGGATTATGGGTCTTGGCATTGCTCAAACCCTGAAGAACACATGAAATATTGTAGCCCCCATGCTCCAATAAGAATCGAGATGCCACAGCACAAAATGATTGGAAAAAGTCGAACACTCAAGTTAAAAAATTACCAGAATAGTGACAAGATGACCATAGTGATCTATGCTGATTTCGAGACTATGCTCTACCCAGTACACAGATGCCAGCCAGACCCCAGTAGCTCGCACTCATATGCATACCAGAAACAAGAGGCTCACAGTTTGTCATTTATGTATATGTGGACAATAGTAATATTCCAGCTTTAAAAACATAAAAACTGTCTGAGAGACTGATAGTATACATTGGGGAAGATGCAGAGATATTATCTATCGAGATGATAGTTGAAATTGGGCATAAGGTGAAGGACATATACGAAGTAACCGAGTAAGTGGAATCCGTAACTAATCTGCCTCTATCGTATTATTTGCCTACCGGCGAGTGCTGCTACTGCTCCACAACATTCACATATGGCAGCTTCAGATTAATGGACCACTGACACTTCACAGGGTGTTACTTCGTACCTTCATATAAAAACTTTAACTTGCTCTTCCGCCGGCCCAAGAACTTGCCTATATTGTTTCACAATTTAGCCAATGACGAAAATTTCATAATCAAGCAGCTTGTCTATGACGACAAGGAAATCTTCATAATCATGTGTAGGAAGCAAATATTAATTACATTTTCAAAATCGCTGTGGCAAAAGTTTTCAATAGAGTTTATCGACACATTTAGGTATATGTATACAAGTCCTGATGAGCTCGCCAAAAGCTGCTAAAAGACCAATTAAAAAACACATTAAAATTTTTCTCACCTGAAGAAATGGAGTTCGTAACCAGAAAAGTCGTGTTATCAATGATTACATAGACAGCCTGGGAAACTGGAAGAAATGCAGCTACCAACTCTTTGAGGATTTTTTTACTTAAGTAATTATATATATATTCTGTATGTAGATCTGTCTGTTAAAATTCGAGTGCTCATAGCACCATTTTTAAGTTATGAGAGATGAAATGATGCAGCAAACCTAAAAAACAAAGGAAAAACTATTATTTTATTGTAATAGTTTACTTTTCTCATTAACGAATTCCTAATGGTAAAAAATAATTCATTTTCTTATGTTTCAATAACGTAAATTATTATATTGATATAGTTTCTAATGTAAAGAAATATATTAGAAATACAACATTTGACCAAAGATAATTTTAAAGAAATATTATTCAATATATAATATTTTTGCATCATACATTATGTATTTTTTTTCAATTTATGTTCTTTAGTCTAGATATCTCTCTTCTCCATCTGGAGCGAGTGCACCACAATCTTTATTGAGCCATCCTCACATCCCTCTCGTTTTGGGATCATATTCGACGTCTTTCTTTCAAGTGTCTCCCTACACCTTTACAATCTACATGGCAAGAGTGTAGAAAACTTGGTGTTTGTCTGTTATCCGAACTTCCAATGGTAAGTGTATGGTCCGATCAGGAATGACTGGTACTCATGAAGTTCAATTTTTGTGACGCTGTCTTCAAAACCGATTGGCTTGTCGATGTGTATGTAAACTTCCCTGGCACTCAACCTCAAAGCAAAGATCGCAAAGTAAAATTTCATTATTATGTCTTAACACCTTGGTGAAATGCGGCATACTATATGCTGGTTTGTTGTGTGCTTTGTTTTATTAATTCTGATCACTACAAATCTTATTCCCATCTTTTCAAACACAAGTGTAGTGTGATTTCTTTGTTTCGAAAGTTCACCAACTATCCGTGCTGGTCTACGATCTTCACTGCCACATTGTGTGCTCTCGTTGCGACGACCAAAACGTGAATGACGATTTGTGGTGTCACGAGCAGTTCATAAACTGGAGGGACCATCGGTGAAAACACGTGCAGCATTTTGCTCGCCCTACCATTGATATATGCACCACTTGTCTAATACATATCACATTAACAGGAAATATGTTTACATGTCACCACTATATGTGGATTTGTCCAGCTTCGTGTATGCATGGCTAGAACCCCAGCATTATTCCGATTGAATCTGGTTTTGTAAAGTCGATATATTCACTGAATCTGATGATGCTCTTCAGAGTATTTGAATTTCCACATAGTTTGAATTCTGTGTCGGGAAAAGTAAATATTCGATGTACCTTGCAATGCCATCTAATTCATAATAGCGAAAAGCCAAACGTTTCCTCGTGGGAGATATTGTCGCTTTTCACGAGATACATCTTTCATTTTGTTTATCGATGATTGCTATCGCATTGTAGGTTTGGAAATGTACCAAACGTATGCATTATTCTCCATCGACGTCGAGTGGAGGAAAGTGTACAGTATGCTACTCGGAACAATGGCCCGCCGATGTAAGCATTATCGACATGTTTGATGGTTTATGTATAGGTACATCATTATATTACTTGTACAACCGAAGAAAGAAGCGAAGACAAAATTGTCCATAGTTCCACGTATTCGGCATCTGCTCCATCTCGTAGTTGTAAGTTAGTTTGCAATTTTCCAGGTACTGTGGCAGCTCGGGTGGTGGATGCAAATTCCCGAAATTGTTGTAGTACACCGCACATTTGTCATATTTGACGTAAGTTACCAAGTGTGTACTGGGTCTGGCTGTAATGCCGATGGTGATTATGGAACCTATGTCACATTTTTCTTTATGCGACAATTCATGTTGCATTAAAAAAACCTGCATAAGCATGTTATTTTCATTTTGTGTGCTAAGAGTTCTAAATTCACGTTCGTGAACAGCTGTTTTGGTAGAGATTTTACTATCTCCTCTTCCTGCTGCATTGCTTTTGCATACCTCCGTCTACTACATATGCCCTTAGGTAGAGTCCTTGACATTTTTTATCATACCCATTCGCAATAGCTTCCATATTAACAATTTGCATTTGGGTCTCTCTAAACTGCTCCCATTCGTTAGATGCTGTGTTGATGAAAGAACGGTACCATTCAAGGGTCCGATTAGCCCTCCGAGTACCCTGAGTACAGGCAAAAGTAGTACAAAATTCGTCTAGTAGATGTTTTCTGGGCCTTCCATGCTTTTATTCCCTTAACTTTTTTTTTGTTTCACTTGCACCTTCCACTTGCTCTTTGCTGCCATGCCCATCTGCCATTTGTCCTTTATTATCTACAAACTACTCACTCTGTTTTTTTCTCCAAGTCCAATATCTTTTGTTTTACTTATCTTTTTGGCCGCCTGTGCGAGTATCTCTTCTGTCTGGTGCCGAGCTTGTAGATCCTTGTTAATGGGGTAAGCGATGTGGTGTTGCTTAAGTACTTCATCTAGTTCGTCGATAACCATGTCACTGCACACGAGCCTCTTAGCGATCTTTGTTCCCGGTTCGCAGTAATGTGCAGCTCGAATGATAGATGGTTGATTAGCATATAAACAAGCCTGCTTCCAGATATGGTCTTTTGTCGTCTAGACATCACAGTGAACTGACATAAACCTTATATATTGGCTCATTTTATATATTTTTGATTCAGTGTCATTGTAGATATGGAACAGTATGCATGTAAGGTGCTAATAAAGCATCTGCTTTGTGGTTTCTGTAGTAAAGCATTTACAAATTTGCACAGTGTGCATCAACAAGAAAGAAACTTCATGCATAATGAAACCTTGAAGTATGGCATTTCAGTACAAACTTTGTCAACATCAGTATAATCGGAGCAATAATTTGAAGAGCCATTATAAAACTGGTAGCACTTGTTCTCTGCAACTACCATTAGCACCACATGTACTGCAATCAGCACTGAAAGCACCCCAGTTAGCGCTGAATGTACCACAATTACCATTGCATGCACCACAATTGGCATGGCCTGAACTGAAATCAGCACCATACATACCACAGTTAACACTGCACACCCTACAATCAGCACCACATACATGGCATGCCCCACAGATAGCACTGCATGCACTATACTTATCACTGCAAGATAGTGGGGGTAACATACATGTGGTGAAGCAAAATGTTACTCTACCTATACACATTACTACTGAAGTATAATCTGTCCCCTGAATCACGACATGGAAACATATTTCCACTCTGCTGGAAGAAGAGAATTGTTTTGATTCTTGCACATGTACTTGAACATGAAATTGCTCCAGCAACAGGAACATCAGCAACTGGCATGATACATACAAGTAATGGAATGCCTATACTAAATCCCTTGCAGCGATAATGAGACCATCATGTCATTGAGTGAATCTTTGCTAAACTCAGTGCTGATTTTTGATGATTTTGCATGTGAGAAACAGACCTGCATCCAGAAGTACTTTAACATGGGAGGACATGTGAATGTGAACTACCTGTACCTAGGCTAAACTTATTTGCACATACCCAAAAAACTGTCTTGCAATAATGCTAATGTGTTGGTCCTATTTTGTGTAGACAACATTAATTTGTGACATGTGCACGATGAATCTGCCAACACCGCCATGACACTACAAGATTTCAAAAGCTTCTGTTGTTTTGCTGGTAAGAAAGGTATGGATTTTTGGTGATCATTAACGACTGGCCTCTATATAATGGCCGATACCAATGTAGAATCCATCAGTTCATGGTCGACCATTGAGACTGAGTTACAGTAGGAAAATTCGGGCAGAGTAGTCTCAAGCTGCGGCTTGACAAAGACGAAGATGGAGTTTATCTCATACCAAGAAACGATGGAATTTGGGATGCTGGTAGAAGAATAATTCGAAATGTTGACGAACCCGAATGATGCAAAGATACTGATACTAAACATATCATCTTAGAAAATGGTAATGGCTTTATCTCGGAATTATGCAATGTGTTGGCTGATCAGAAGAAATTCTTTCCGACTCACTTGTCCAAGCTCGGTGCGAAGATGGATTGTGTAGGGCCTGATGTCATTCGCGAATTGGAGGCAATGGACGAGCAAGTAACAAGTGTTCATATGCAAATTACTGAAAGACTGAATGTGACATTGGCACAAAATGTTAAGAGTCTAAATGTGATGAATGATTCCATAGAGGGTACATCTGATACTTCGATTTCCTGCCTCACCACGAAAAGAGATATTCAAAACCATTTGAAGGACAAATGGATATTTGCAGCTAACGCCTGGAAAGGATCGAAAATTGTTTTCAGTATGATGTCAGACATTGCTAGCGAATTGCATCGGGTAATACAATCGATGAGCTCGAAGTATTTGCTCGACAAGACTACTCCCTCGTTCGGACTGTGTATACCGTTCTGAAGACGAAGGATCCTTGCAAGCGTAAAGCCTAGATCAACGACCATGTGAGCATCTCCAAACAGAAAGGCATCTTATAGAATGGGTTCACAGCGAATTGGAGTCCCGAACTGTTTCGCATGGGACATATACATAACTATGCTCTGAAGACTTAATATCGCGAAGATCTGAACAAGGTGCCCGTCCATGGCTGCTTCTACATGAACGAGATTCAACCGACGAAGTTACCTGATGTGAATTTGGTGGAAAAGTTGCTGGAATTACATAATACAAGGACATATGTCAAGTTGTGTGGTTTGCCCTCGTACTACAATTCCTGAGTCGCTGAAGCAGACATCGAGAGGTGAACTCGCCATTGAAAAGGTTGATGCATATATAAAGAATTTTATTCAAGGGCTTATGTGTCCCCACAAGTCTTTTGAAATTATTTTTTGTAACAATATGCTGTCTTGACTTATTTTTTAAAAGATTGACCTCAAAAATCTAAAATATTATCCGTAAAATCTTTATGCTGAAGTCGCCAAATAAAGATGTGGGTAAATCATATTAATGAAAAAAATGTTACATACTTAACAAAATGTGAACGCAAAATGTTCAGTTAGTGAAATGAAGGCCTCTGAGAAAAACATTCCAGCACAGACAAATATGTACGATGGACCACTCTCTGTAATCACATCCCTGTATGCTGTGGAGGGAACTGATGTTGAAGCTGCTAAAAGCTACTCTATGAGACTGATAAAATGTATCATTTAGAATAAAATTACGCACGTGGTTTTGTGAATTTCACCATGGAAAACTAGCGATTAGTGCAATATTATTCAAATAAAGCACTCAGCTATCATCCAAATTATTTTTTACGGTAATCTGCTCATGTAATATGCAGCTTCTTTTAGCATATGGACTAACTTACTGTATTCCTGAAACATATGTTGAGGGAAGTATGTTCGCAACAATTGTTTGTATGGTATTTTGAACACAAATAATAAAAGACTTTGTTCTGCAGTAAAGCAAACATTACATTTATGGTCATGCTGTAGAAAAATTTTTTACAGACACTTCTGCCATCTAAAAATCTAAACGAATTAACTTTTAAAATGAGATTTGGAGGCCGTAAAATACATTTAATTTCAAGAATGTGTTGTGAATATGTTACGGCTTGAACAAAATTTCCAATGCTGGTATTTCGAGCTGAATTTTATGGCTTGGAGGTGTAAGAGAGTGTGTGATATATTATTTAACACGTAACTTAAAACAACGGTCTTGCATAAATATGTCACAATTTCGTTCGTATATTTATCATCAATATTACGATATGTTAGCAGTTTTGCACTTCGACTTTACGGTTGCTACCTTTAGTCCGCTCAAGGCTTCTTCTAACTTTTCCGAAGCCTTCCTTCATGTAAACAAATTTTAACTATGTCTATACAATTGTGTCAAAGGGACAATGAACTGAATTCATGCACAATGAGAGTAATATATTCTGCACCTGCTATAAAATTCATACAATGTTACTACAAATTATATTTATTTTTACTAACTAATTACCTAATTTCAAGTTGTACTCGTGTTATGAGATAGGCCTCCGGAAATGTAATTACTATAAAAAACTTAATATGTATATATGTGTGCATTTTGTATCTGAGGAAATCACATACGTCACAGATACTGTGTAATACGTACATGTCTGCATACATTATTCACGATCTGGCTAAGAAAGAGGAAAAATGATTATAATATTACAAATGGAGGTGGTCACTGAGTGTTTTTTTTATTGCAGCTACCTACCCAACTGCAATCAAACATTGGGCGAATAATGTATACCTATATTAAAACGAAGTTTAGTGTGCAAGCACATGTCTGCAATGTCGAAACCACATTGCTGTGCGTACAGAGCTGTGAGCAATGACACCTATATATATGTGTGTGTGAGCATGCGTTTGCCTGTATTATAACATTTTGCTTCCTGCTTAAGCTAAATTGAATTTGTTTTGTAGTGATACGCACCTGTAATAAACAACTTTTGCACAGGCAAACTCAGACGATGTCCGCATCGCCATAACACAATGCTGACCTAGAGTGCTGCCCCGTCTCCCCAGCCCGCGACACCATGAGTAGGGCAGACACTGGGGACGCATCAGATATCTCCACATCTGTTCGTACATTGAGTAAAGATATACCTACACTGGACTTTCCCAGGTTACATTTTCTGACCACTCCCGCTGTAGTTCGAGAGATAAACACCACGTCGTGCTAGTGCATTTCCGTGGCGTGTGCGTGGGGAATGTCGGCGGCGTTGCCACATTGACATATACCCTACCTCTCACTCTACTTCATCACTGTTACCTCCAGACCCAACGCCGCCACAGTAGAAAGTGTTCTGAGTGTCTGCTATACCCACAAGCTGGGAAAGAAATGTGGTGGACACCCGAGTTCCTTTGCAATGTGTAGCGATTTCTTTGTGTGTCACATTACGGATGTTTGTAACTTATTTTATAGTTAGAAAATGTTTATTTTCAGAATATCTTTGTCTAAAAGTATTAATGCCCAAGTACCAGCACAGTATCGACGAGCAGTGGTTGTTTGCTAATCACATGGATTGGTTTATAAAGTAGTGAATTTGAGCAGTATAGCGTGAGTAATGTTAACAGGCACACATTCTTATGGCCATATAACCGTAAAAGCGTGTTTAATTATGGAGAGCACAAGATTGATTTAAATGCTCATTAAAGAAACACATTTAAAAACAGGGGCGTAGCCGGGATGGGGGGTGATATATTGGGACATATCTCTACCGCCCCCCTCCCCCAAAACAATCTAAATATGAATAAAATTTGAAAACAAAATAACAATTTTTTAAATATTAATTCAAGGGATATGTGACCTTCTTTAAACACGAAGAATGTTTATAGCATTGTGTGGTTTCATATCTGTACATGGAGCTATTAATTACAAATAATTATGTAACTATAAATTTGTAATATTACAGGTTTTTTATTTTGTTCAAAAATATAAATATGAAATCTCTATCCATCCCGCCATAGAACACATTCCTAGCTATGCCCTTGTTAAAATAATATGCCAATGCCTTAATGAGTGGCTTGCATGTCCGTGGTACGTACATGTGAATACAGTATATTGTTTTCCATACATGCCGTTGCTCATATCATTTTCCATACATTAATAGTGCTCGTACGTTAAAATCTAAACCAATGCAGTCATTAGAGGATAAAGGAAATAATCCTCGTAACTTTTGGATGCACCACAAAGAACCTAGATAAAAATTTGGTGGCATTTGTACCCCTGTCCCCTGCGAGTTGTTTTGTCTACCATTTACAAGTTTCTATAAGCACTTTATATAACATGTGTGTATGAACGGATGCGTTCTTTCTTCCGTTATGCTATATAACCTTGTATACCTTCTGTTGTGCCCAAGAGTATAACAGGAAGTAGCAGAAATTGGGCATAGTGTAAGGCATGCTTAAACGATTCACACCTCTCGCTGAATTTAGGCACCAGAAACTTCTTAAATACTTTTTAAATATCAGAAGAAAAACTGTTTTGAAAATAAGATACACTACATATTGCTAGTACTATACTAACATATTACAATTAACATTTTTAAGTGGTAGGGGAATAATAGAAAAAAAGAGAAAATACCCACGATAAACGAATGGAATCTGCACTTTCTGTATGAATTAACACTCATTGTTATGAAGATGATCGTGTATTATATGAAATATATTTTGTTAGTATAGTAAAATCGTGCAAATAAAGTGAGTGGTCGTTAACGAAAAAAGTAGCAATTCACTCAACAAATCATGGGGGGACAGAAAATAACTACTTTAGGAAAAGTAAATTATAATTATGTAAATATGCCACACAGTTAACACACAAGAAGGCCCTACTCTCACAAATCATTCAAATTTGTGCATAGTGTTCGTAAATTGTTGTCATTATCCATTTGTAGGCTAGTAGACGACAAACATTCCAGAATACACGAAAAACGTTTGACACATTCAAGATATTTGATAATATTTCTGTTATTCTTGTTAGCAACTGTACACTATGAACTGAGAAATGTATTGATTCGTTTGCGTTTATACACACCTGCACACCGTAATGCAGCGTAAGCTGCGACGTCTGAAGTAAACTGGATTTACAATATAAATATTTAAGCATTATATTATCCATTAAGATATGTGCAGATGAAACGAATGTGTGTTCTCTTATGCTTTGGTTCCCAGTGGAACCTATCAGGTCGTGAGCGTTGATGGGATTTCCATAAGCATTAAAATAAATAGTTGTATTTTATATTTTTAGAAAAATTTTTGTGACTACGACCAATCAGTAGAGAGCAGTCGGTGTTGTTAGCAGGAAACTGTTATTTACAGTAATGTATGTATAAAACAAAATGACAAAGGCGATTATGTGCACATGTTGACTATTATATTTGTTCGCAAATAATAAACTTCTCTAATAGCAAATGTCGGCTTTGACGTATACATACATAAACTCGCAATTAGACTTACGCCCGGTGGCGAGCTCACTCACCTCTCCTTCACCCCAACCAACTCCTTTTCCACTCCCTTCCTGAACTTAGTAAACCCTCTCACAGATATCAATTCCTCCCTCAACACATTCCACTCACTCACATACCTCACAAATATGGACTGTTCACCCCGCTCCGTTCTCCTCCACACCCTCTGAAGCTTCTCACTGTTGTTTCCTCTTCGTCTCAACACCCCCTTACATAGCTTGCAGTGTAGCGCTCCCCATCCTCCCTCCTCATTCACCATCCTGTACATCCTAACTAGCCGTTCAACTTTTCTCCTGTCCTTCAATGAGCTCAACCCCACTTCTTTCATCATCACTAATGGCCTATAGTTCCCTTCTTCCTCATCATCCTGCCCGTGCCTTCCCCACCTACTCTTCACCTATCTTACTGCCCTTCCCTGCACCTTTTCCAGTTCTCGCACCTCCACCTCCACATACGGGTCCCATAATGCTGCAGCATAGTCTAACATTGGCCGTACCATTTTCATACGCCTTCTCCTTCACCTCACACCTGACTCCCTTCAGGACCCTTCTCAGTATTCCCAGAACCCTTCTTCCCTTTGCAACCACCCTCTCTACCTCTTTTTTCCATCTGAGGCCCCCCTGCAGTACAATCCCTAGATACTTTTATTCTGCTGCTTCTTCTATCTCTTAAAACCTCGAATATGTACATGCCCCTGCTTATCAACTTCGTCCTTGTTAACCTCACTACCTTAGTTTTTCTTACACTTATCTTCATTTTATTTTCCCGGGTCCACAACCATATCTTATCAACGTCCACCTGCAAATTTCCGCCCCCCCCCCCTTTTTCACCAACTTTAGCATACACAACACAATCATCTGCAAACAATATTATTTTTACCCTAATTATCAAACCCATTGCATTTACCATTATAGCAAATAACAAAGGACCCAGTACGCTTCCCTATGGTACCCCTGACGTAACCTCCTCTTCCTACGATATTGCCTCCCCCACTTTCACTCTCTGCCTTCGCCCCCTGAGGAAGACCCCTATCCATTCCACTACCCTCCTGTCTGGTATCAGCACCTCCACTTTCCTCATCAATGTCCCATGGGGCACCTTATCAAATGCCTTCTCAAAATCCTATGAAACAGGCATCCACCTGCTTCCCCTCATCAACTTACTGCACCAGATCCTCTAATAACTCAGCCAGCTGAGTCTCACATGAGTATCCCCTCCTAAAACCATGCTGGGACTCCTCCAACCAATTCCTATTGTTCATAACCCTAACCACATATTGCACTACCAGGCTCTCCATTATTTTTCCTGTACGTGATGTGAGACTCACCGGTCTGTAGCTGCCAGGCCTACCCCTATCCTATCGTTGTTTGTGTATAGGTAGCATCCTTCCAATCGTTTGATAACTTACTCTCTCCTAAGGACTTTTTAAACAGCACCTCTAAATATTTCACCAACTCCCTGCCACCAAAGTTTAGTGCTGCATTTCCTATCTCATCTGGACCCTCTGCCTTACTGCTCTTAAAACCCCTAATCACATTTTGTATCTCCCACTTCCTCATCTTAAATTTCATAAACACCCCCCGAACCCTGTTTGCCCCCCTATTCTAACTCCTTTGCCTCAAACACTGACAAGTACTGTCCTTGCAGCATCTCCAATTTTTCTTGATCATTTGTCTCATGCCTACCATCCCTTCCTGTTAGCAGAGGGATCCCTTCCTCTCCTCCCCATAACCTCCTAACATACATAAACAATTTCCCCCTTTCGTTGCGTTTTCCTTCTTCCACCATATTTCCCAGAAATACATTCATTGACTGTTTGATCTTCCTTTCAAGCTCCCTACCCAATTGTTTAATCATTTCTTTAGATCTTATCATCCCTTCATTTCTCCACTCGGCATATAATTTTCTGCACTTCCTCTTCATTTTAAAAATCTCCTGTCCATAATATGGCGGATCTCCCCAGTCCGTAACTTTTTCACTGGCACAAATTTCTCCAACATTAACCTCCATTAATCCTCTAAACTCCCACCACAACCCCTCTACACCCTCCTCCATAGACCATTTTTTAAACCTGTCTCTCAAGAAGATTTCTACCCCCTTCTTGTCTCCTCTCCCAAACTGCCACACCAACCTTTCTGCCGTTTGCTCTTCCCTCATCCTGCCAATCCTAATATCCACACCCGGGTTATAATGGTCACATATACCATCCAATAGAGCATTCCCAGGTCTGACCAACACCACATCCATCACTGACCCAACACCCTCCTCATTCCTTCCCGTAGGTGTTTCTACTACCTGGACTAATCCTCTTTTGACTAACTGTGCTGCCATTCTCTGCATCATGCTACCCATTCCTTCTGCACCCTCTACCCATATCACCCCTGGAATATTCAAATACCCTGCTACAACAACCACTGCCTGTCCTAGTCTATCAACCCTCTCTTTGATCATCTCAATTGCCTGCCATCCCTGTCCTGGTTGTCTATACGCTTCAATATGGTTGTTTTATACGAGGTATTGTTAGGAACGAAAGTAAATATGAAAGGCTTGCTGCCGCTTTATAAATTCGCTGGAATTAAGAATTAAAATATAAATAAAAAACTGGAAATACAGAAGAAGTGTTTCTATATGATAGATAAGCACTTACTGCATAATTCTAAATGCATCAGCGGATGTACTGATAACGTAGGCCGCGTCCGAAATGGCAGATTGTGTTGACAAAATGATCATGTGATCCGATTTTTTATACAAACATTGTGACGTATTTTTGGTAATTGATCTTGTACATAGTGGATATTGGCAAAAATACAAAATGACAAAATCAGGGCCATGTTGGTTTTGACATTCAAAACACATCTGCGAAAGCATACTTAAAACGTTTTTTTAAAACAAATAACTTCATAAAATACACTAAATATGTTTTAAAAAGTAAATAAATGTGGTGCTTTGTTAATATATTTCGCAAAACATGTTTTATTTTAAGAAGTTATTGGATATTGTATTATTGTCTTGTTTATTAACATATTCGCAGCATTCCAGTAATTAACGTAGAAATAGTAAGTCCATTTTAAGCATTTAATTTATATAAAACAACTTTTCACTGCAAATCTAAGAATTTTTTGCCGCGAGTGCTAAACAAGTGACTGTCGAAAATGTCCGGATTGAAACACACGAAATCACAAATTACAAAACAACGAATTTGTCCTTTTGGACACGGCCTTAGCTTGACAATTACTGACTTGCACCGAGTCATTGCATTCAACCGCTGTTAAGTGTATAAATTGATATGTTATGTAATGTACCTAGCCTAAAGTAGAATACTGTGACTCTTTTCGTTATGTCTAGTTTTATGCGTTCGTTAGTATTAACATTAATGATAAAAATTTAATTGTCAAAAATGTTCCGCATTGTTATGAGTCCGAGGGTTCAGTGCACAATATACAATGGCGTGCTGTGTTAGATTCGTGTAAATGTAAACACACACTACTGCCAACGTTTCAGACAGTGTCCACTAATGCACATCATTTTTGTAAACTTGGATTTTACAGATACTACAGTGGTATTGTCATTGTAAAACATACATATGTTAGAATTGAGCGCTAAACGTAATATTTAATGTAATTTTCCCGTATTGTGCATAAGGTTTACTGCTTAGTGAGATGCACACTCATACAGCGATCGCAATCAACTACGTAATGACATACACACGTACACGTGGAAAAGAATGTGTGTACGTCCCGCGTCCTTGCAGTCCATAAGCTACTATTTCGAAGATCAATTTATGTGTTGATCATAACAGTTATTCCTAATATTTTATTTTTATAAAGGTAGTAATGGAGGCATTAAAACTCGAGAAACGCCACTGAACAAAGTTCTTAACAATATATACTCTTTAACATAATGATCTAGAAGAGCCGGGATAAAGATAACCAGTTTTCTTCGTGATTTGTTATAAACAGGGCGTGGCAGTGAATGTATAGTTAATATGCCGAGCAGTGAGAACACTACTAATGTTTATACCAAGCAAGGCATGGATGAGTGAAAACGTTATATCAAAATCTGACTGAATTTGTATTCCTAACCATATGATAGATAGAGTGAGTGAAGAGAATTGGGCGGCTCTTAAGAGTTCTATGTACTGAAACGTTTTCTGCGAAATCTTTGTTTGCTCGTAAACGCGTATGTTGGTAAATAAAAGTTATGAAAATATGAATTTTTGTTACTTTAATTATATTGATTTTAATCTTTGAGAAAAAATTGTAAAAATGTTCAAATATCTTATTTTTAAAGTTTGTGCGTGCAGTTTCCTTACGTGGCAAGAGAAAAGTACAAAGATACGGACGTATTTTAATCTGTTGGCTTTCATCGCGTGTAATAAGACCCCTCTGTTACAGATCTAATTTGCACAGTACAGCTTTACGACGGAAACATTGCACGCCTTGCGCGTAGGAGCGATGAGGCACTAGGCGTGCGTGTAACTGTCGCCCGTATCGCTCCGTCGCTTCTCGACCTTGAAAGTGCAGCTACATAGTCCCCTTAACAGCGAGGTATTGAGAGCCAATAAGGGTGATTGATATGAATATGGAATGGCGCCGGAGTGAATGGGCGGGGGATACGGGAGATCCCCGAGAAAACCTGGAGACCAACGGCATCGTCCGGCACGATTCCCATTTGCGAAAATCCGGTGACCCGGCCGGTGATTGAACCCGGTTTGCACCAATATTAGTGTTAACAATAAATTTACCTCTTCTTGTTACCAGTTTTATTGATACATTATCGAAAACTGCATTTACTGACTCTATATATATATATATATATATATATATATATATATATATATATAGGGTCTATATATATACTATACTATACTAGGGTCTATATATATATATCGATTCCGTTCTTGGAAAAATAGCTATGATTATTTAATAGGAACACTTTCATTGTCATGTGCTTTCCATCTACAGCTCCTAATGGGTTGATAAATCTGAATCTATGCACTTATATTCCAACACATATTCAGTATGTGTTTTCTGTCAAAATACTTATTCAGAATCTTATCAGCTAACTATTTGCTTTAAAAGATGTAAATAAGTATGCCTGTCGAAATGTATCACGCATCGAGCCGAGTGGAGTATACTTATATACGTAAGTGCATCTCTGGATTCGGACACAGGCTAAATGACGCTTGACGCGACACATTGAACGTACTGATTATTTGTACGAACAGTAACTTTTGTGGTAGATCACAGCCCCAAACTGTAAACATTGAGTTCAATTGTATAGACCATCGTGCGTCTAAAATATATTTCTCCACTACTGAACAATTATTTCCTGTCCATTTCCTTTCACATGAGAACAGAATGAAAAGTTTACTAGGATGTATGACATAATTCATTATTAATATGAAGTATGTAATTATAATGGCTAACAACAATCGTATTTTATCATGAACATCTAAACTATGGTAAACTAATACATTATAATTTAAAACAATGATCCTTATATATTTATGATAATTAATTTCCGCAGAGGTAAAAAAAAATTTAATAAGGGTTGACATCACTTCAAATTTCCACAAACACATAATTCTAGTACATAAACGAAACACATGCCATGGCCGCCACTAGAAAAATATGAGTTGTGTATTCACAACTGCAACGAATGCTGGTAACTCGCGTGTGATAGGCTCGCCTATAGTAGAACTTGGACGAACACTTGTGTGAGCTGAGGCCAGGGTTTATAACATACTTTAACCGGCTTTGGAATTGGCAACAGCGCGCGTATGACGTCATCGAGAAGACTAGCGCTCCTCTGGAACAACAGTGGAACTAACTCATAAAACTGGTCAGAATTTTTCCTATCCCATGGCCACTCTAGTGTATATCTTTACTCCATGGTTTGTACGAACTGCTTTAAGGTTTGTCTAGAACCGACATGGCGTTATAGCATGGAATTCAACACATGTTGTTGACTGGTAGTTCGCATATTTGTATAATGTGATGATAAACTTTTTTATAATATATTTTTGTGCAGCAGTCAAAAGAAGTGCCATGAAAATTATTGTTCCCCGCCTAAAGCAAATGTATTCTGTTTCCTGCCATCACCTTTCCTGTCTACGATACAGACTTTTCAAAACAGCAGTATTACACTATAATAGTGGCTGCAAAAACAAACAAAACACGTTCAGTATATTACAATACGTAAACAATTCCACTTAATTTCCAGGATGCCTCAGTACAGAAATTTAGATTGTAAACAGTGAATTTTTTGTTAAGCTATATTTTATTTCACCTGCACTGTGATATTTATGTCATTTTTTATAGACGACCCATAAGGATGGTGCACTTGCATGTGAATAAAACAAATTCCGTTAGATTTTTAACATGCAATGCTTTAATATGCATTTGATTCACGATGTCCAAGGCCACACAGAAGCTGACATGCTATCAAGTTCACTTACAGTGCACTTGGCTCGGAGGGTGTCAACATTTCTCCCCCTCCTTTTCCCGCACTTGCATCATGTTGTAGCCTACACTCTTCTGCTGTTATGACAGGTACATCGCGAGCCTGCCCCGGCATCCTGGTGGTTATTTTTCATGGAATGTAAAGCTGAATGCAACCTTTTTTTTCTTCATTAAATAATTTTTTTTCGAAAACATTATTATAAGTATTTGCATATATTTACAGTGTCCTACGTGGAATGCACTATTGCATAATATTAAAAAACTATGAAAAATTAAAAGTGCAATTGGAACTTATAGAAATCCGTGGTAGTGGGCTGGAATAATTTAATATTGAAACATTTTAAAAATGAAAATAACTTTTTTTGGTTACAGTTAAATTGAGGGAGGGGAGGAGGGGATCAATACGTCCCCTGATGCACTGAGTACCAAAGTGGTGGCAGGCGAAAATAAAATAGTTTAATTTTCATTGAAGTATTTTCTAGGCAACATTGCACGAAAAAATTAGAAACAATGGTATTATGATCTGCGGCGGCACTCTAAACCAATAAATTTATTAAAAATTCAAAGTGGCGAGCTGACATAAAAAATTATACTGAATTCGTTAAAAGTACTATTTTTATTAAAATCATTCCTAGGGTTAAATTATGGGTAACTGGAATGGCCAGACGTGGGTTGTCGGTCCACCGGGAGAATTGGACTGGGGGGGGGGGGGGCCTGCCAGCCGCATCTGTGATCACATTCAAGAAGTCGGACAGCACCGACCAACATGGCCGCCAGCCACGCCTACCAAGATGGTGGATATATTATGGATCCTGATAGATGATGCACGTCCTGGCTTCGGCTATGCCTTACTATAGACTTCGCATGGAAGTCTGAACTTCTTAATGTATATCTCTTTTTTAATTATGTAATATTTGCCCGCTTATGTTGCCTCTTCGATAATTGTAGAATAATTATTTTTATTTCCCTTCAGTCATATTTTATCAAATTTTAAAATTTTCTGGTTGTGATTATGTCAGAAAATATCGGAACGTTTGCCTTATATGCTAGAAACTAAACTTCTTATTTCTCGATGTACTCAAATCTCTGTTATTAATTTCAGTGTAGTTGCTACGGTGTGAAGAATTTAGCTCTTTATTGGGTTGCGTTTGATTCAGACCTTGTAGTTAATGCCAAAGGAAAGTTAGAATCGCGCTGTCCTTCATGGCGACTTTTTCTAATCTAGGCGAGCGAAAGTAAAAAAATCCACTGTGTGTTTTGAATTTTTTCATGCCCAAAATGCATCCCGGTAACTACACGTATGTTTATAATATTATGGATAAGTAGCAGTAGAGTAAGAATTAACTGGTTGCTTCAGGTCTGAGCGCTCACGCACACCGCGGATATCATATGGCTTCAGTTCATTGAATGTGTTCAAACTATGGACCAGTTTGTCTTCTTTTGCAGACATTCTTGGTTTTCGCTTCATAATTTTGGATAAGCAGGAATAAGTGTAATAAATCTATAGAATATTTACAATTTCAGAATTGTTTAATATTTTAGTGAATAATTTTAATTGCGTGGTTTTCTGCTAGTTGTAAAAATTCCGAAAAATAATAATATTTCATTTGTTATTTCCTGCCTTTTGAAAACAGCAAATTACACACAGTGAAAAATAGATACGCAAGTATTAAACAAATTCTACATTTTTTATAACCATACATTCACAATAATACCTCTGAAATTCACATTATGATACGAAAATGAAGAATATTTGAATAAAAGGTTACGTCAAGCCTTAAAGCAGATTTTAGTCTACTTTCCAATGAAAATAAAGGCATATGAGATCACTTTCCTGGCTATGTCTGTATGTGTTTGTGTGAGCGTGTGCGAGTTCGGATTCCCGCTATCCAATTTTTGAACGCCTTAACCAAATTTCACTAAACTCAGTGCACATATATAGCTAAGCGAGAACACATGATTTTTATAGTTTTCGACCACGTTTTCAAAATGGTGGCAATTTTAAAATTTTGCGCGTGATGTCGTAGCTTGGAAAGCATTAAATCAATTAAAACCAATTGTTGTATGCTGATAGCCCATGTTGTTATCGTTAGATTCATAGGTTAATATTTTGTTAATACGAAATTTTGGAAGATAACGCCACATTAAAAAATTATGCTTTTATATCATAACTCGAAAACGACTAATCTAATTTTCGCAAAATTTTGAACTTATATAATTAAATTATAGGCTATGTAAATTTAAGTAATTGAACGTAACTAGTAACTAATATTCCAAATAGTGTTTATACAAATATTTTAGGTTTAAGTGTTATAACTACAATGCCATTCTGACCAATTTCAAGCAAATTTCGTACGCTAACAGTACTTATTACAAGCATGATATAAACCACAAAATACATATTTTCCGCATATTGTAAGATAGCGCTACATGAATTAATAATGTTTTTGTGAAATAAATCGATAAACAATTGACAGAATTCTACCAAAATTTGCACACAAGTAGACCTACTACTGCCGCATTTAATATGCACAAATATGTCTCAAGTATGTCAGACAATTATTTTCAAATCAGCGACCATATAACTATATTAACTTAGTATGCTATACTTAAGAAACCATTTCATCAATTCCACATAAATCTGTATTCTGGAAGTACATACTGCAAACATGAAATGTTTATACACAGAGCCTCTTTTGTTCTCCATTTTTTAAATAATGCAACACCAATAAATAATTTTTTTGTCATATATAGGGAAATAATTAACCAATTCCTACCAGATATGCCAAATAAGTACTACAATGGTATGGAATATTAAATTATATTATTTAGGTATGTCGGACACTTATTTTGAAAATGGTGGCCATATTGCTATTTTAGTTTCTTATATTTTAGGCCTATGTCAAGACCATGTAATTAATTTCAATGAAATTCTCTCTGCTAGCATCAGAGAAATAAAATTATCAAATGCATCCACGCAAAATCTCGTTCATCCACCATGTTGTAAAACAGCATCACATTACAAATTAAAATTAAACTATATCTCCATAACAAACAACAGATTTCTACCAAATTTGGCAATGAAGTTACACTATGGCACGCCAAAAAACTTATAAACTTTGAAAGAATCAGACACATGTTTTTAAAATGGCAGTCATATAAATATTGGGTTATATTTGGCATCTGTATGTAACCATTATACAACTTTTATAAAATGTTTTATGCTGACAGTGTCTCTTAAAACTATCGTGTACAGAGTCTCTTTTTTATAAACAATTTGTTAAGATAGCAGTATTAATGAGAATAAAGTTTCTTATGCCATATCTTGGAGACCAATCAACCGGTGTCCAGTAAATTTATGGTAGGCCATTTAAATTTATGTGGTTTTATTGGCTTAGACACTTATATTTAAAATGTTCGAATTAGTCATGGAGTTGGCTACTAGGGGCACTACTTTTTGTTGAATAACAAAACAACAACTGTGATAGTGCATGATCGAACTGCAGGACCATGGGTCGCCAGGCTAATGCCTTAGCCTGCTCTGCTTTCGCAATATGATTGGGCAAAGTGTTTATAAGGAACATATTGCTTGTTAACTAATAATTTTCATATTGTGGTTATTTTTCATTACAATTTTAAAGTATTTATTCATTATTGATATTAAAGTTACAAATTTTTAAAATTTTATTCCATGTAATAATTTTTTAAGTATATTTTTAATTATTTATTGTTATTATATTTTTATTTAACTTTTATAAACAAGTGTTTCGAGTGACATGTCTTCAAACACGTGTTTTCTAGATGCATTCGATTATAAAGCAATATAATATTTTAAAACAACATAAAATACTAAATATTTCATTTTATATATTATAATTTAACTTTTACAAACATGTGTATCGAGTTATGTGTACACAGATTTGAATTTTTTAGACAGATAAGAATATGTCAGAAAAATATGATTATGTGATTGTAACCAGTGCCATATTAGATTTCTCTAAGCATATATAAAAATGTATTTCTAAATATATGACAAACTTCATATATGTTTTGACTTGTGTGTTTTCAAGTCGAATGCTAAAGCAAGATTATTAATGTTGATTATTTGCAATTTTTTTATTTTTTTTTTCAATTTTTATTTACATGTAATTTTTTTTTTACTTTCCCGGGCTTATATAGACCAGCAATAAGTTTTTACTTCTTATTATTATTTTCATTTAGACACAATTATTTATTTAGATTTTTGTATATCCAACATTTATATTTATTTGCATATAATAATTTTTTGTGGACTTTCCCAGACTTAATTATTTACATGTAGTATTTGTATACTATGTTGAACATTGAATAAGTTATTTCCTGCATGTATGTTGGACTTGTAAATTTTTTTTTCCACACATACCTATTGGTGTACACCATTTTAACATAACTACACTTCATTATCAACTTACATAACTTCACCTATCCTAACTTCACCCAAACTATGTTTGCAAGTTACACATGTAAGCAAGCCATACCAGCAGTCGAGAAAATCATATATTACAATCATTATCTCCATCCATGTTATCATAAGTTTAATACTATTTAAGTTAACCACATATGAAATGCTTACCATCTTAATTCCCAGGTACCACGTCATACAATCCAACCATACAAGCTAAGAATTCTGCCTTTTTCATACTAAATAAAAATCACATCAAACCATTCCACTTTTACAAACTATTAACCCAGATTAACCATCACCTCATACATCGAAGCTATGCTTTGGTCATACAACAAAAATAACCAAACATAAAATCAGGTCATACCAGGTTTTAATATATCTTTTTTGACCATTCTATAATTCTATTTCAGCTTTCTTTTTTGCAAATTTTATCAAACTTAAAAAATCTTTTTTACTGGTTTTAATATTTCTTTTTTTACCATTCTATAATTCTATTTCAGCATACTTTTTTGCAAATTTTATCAAACTTAAAAAATCTTTTTTACTGGTTTTAATATTTCTTTTTTTTTCCATTCTATAATTCTATTTCAGCTTACTTTTTTGAAAATTTATCAAACTTATAAAATCTTTTTTTACTGGTTTCAATATTTCTTTTTTGACCATTTATATAGAACATATTTTTTTTTTTAAATTTAGAAGTGCAAGAAATTTGCGGATTAAAATGACTCATATGCTGTTACCAATTTTCGGAGTGGTTTGGAGCTTAAGGTTTATGAAATTTTAATTTTAAGTCTATTGCCTATAAAAAATATGAAGACCATGAGATACTATGGGGGACAGTTTAAAAAGTTTGTAGGAAAGTATATTTTGTATGGGTGATGAAGGTAATGATAACTGTTGATAACAAGCCTCGATTTTTTTAATATGCGACATAAAAATACTATGTAACTAAATATATTTAATACTCATTTAATATGGTGTTGTGAGCAACATAAAACCAGATAATGTATTTTTTTTTGCAAATTCCCCAGTAAGATTTGTCTTGAATCAATTATGTATCTACTAGTCAATATTAACACAGGGTTTGTGATGTGAGTCATTGTCATGTTTTTCTCTACCATTGAATATGTGTTTGAAACACCTCACACTTATTTATGAGGCATTTATATAATCATATATTGTAAGTAAATTAACTATGTTTTGGCCAAGAGTATATTCGTTACTTTCAATGCATTGATATTTTTATGTTTTTCAGACAATATTCGAGGTATGTATTAAATACTGTCAATTGCCTTTAAAGGTCGTCTACTACGAAAAGTGGTATAATACTCGCATCAACCATAGATTAAGAAAAACTTATTTGCTGTTTTACAACCAAGCTGCTGAACATGGTACATTTGTATTTGCAGCTGTCATTTTGGTAACCCCAGTCTCATATAGGCCTACAGGTAACCAAAATATTCTGTGTACAGAAAATTAATTTCTATGGCTCACCAACTGGTTGGTATATAATTATATATTATAAGAAATTATGTACAGGCTCGAGGCATTAAAAATTCCATGTCGGCTGTTGTCAAACCTCAGATAGTTAGTATGACTAGTCCTTAGCATCGTGGCATGATACAATGTCACAGTAACTCATGCTCAGCAAAATATACTTTGCTTAAATGGACAGGATGTATGTGAGTGCAGATTCGACACTGAGTGATGGCCAGCCAAAGTATGGACACAACTTTGCATTCAAAAATGCTCTTCGCATGACATGTCATTCCGCAGTGTCGGGGGGGGGATATAATTGCACTGCGAAGGCTTTGTGTCACAGGTGGTTTGTGGGATAACTGCATAAAACAAGCTGTGCAAAGTTAAGGCCTGTGAGGATGGATGTACAGTGATGCATCAGTGTTTACAATACACTTCATGCCACACACAGAAACAGCTTGGCCTATTACTAAAAAATTAATGTTTTTAATATCTGAAATGAACAGTCTTTAAAACAATGTATTCACTCTTATATAATTAATTATTATATATTTTGCTTCCAGTTATTCTATAAAAATATGCACACGAATCTGGTGAGATGTCCAATTTTGGTGTATATTTCTAGACCCGATTAAGCTTTGTGTTTACTGAAGCAGAATAATATACTGGAAGTATATCTTCAGCAGGGCTTGAGAAATGTCATATTTTACGAGTGTGCATATAATATTCATGGGAAAATATTTGGTATGATTTATGCATGATATATGTTTAATACAAGGATGATATGCTTTCCCAAAATTTTTTACCAATTAATTTTGTGTATTGTAAAATTAAATGAATTTTTTAGAGCATACAAAGAATATTTTTTAAAATAATTTTGTTTATATATTTTGATGTCAGAAGTGTTTGTAAATTATGTGTCTACCACATATCTATGCATGTAATGTTTTTTGTTTGTAGAGAACAAAGTCATTTTTAATTTCCATATAGGAAATAGGGTAATAGTTTATGTACTGGTATATGACTAACTAGAATTTTAAAAATATACTTATTGGCGCAGTACAAACAGTGGTGCAGGGTTCGAAAAACTAGGCATTCATATATACAGATGTGTGCTTGAAATAACAAGAAAAAATATTAGTCTCATTCCTGGAATAAGTTCGCTGAAACACAAATTTATTTAGGCGATTTACTTTTACACAGGCTGTAAATTAAATTATGTTTAATTTTATATTAAAAGAATGGAATAGACAATAATACAGCGAAAATGAGGTTATATTTGACTATGACCTCTAACACAGATGAAAAGTTCTATGCTGAACACCTGCAAATGCATGATTTATTCGTATTCTGCCCATAGTATTATTTTTTTGCATTAAAAAGCCGAACAATGACTATGAAATTAAGGTTAGCAAAATAATTAATAATTAGAAAAATAGGTTATGGAGAGGTTGGATAGATCTTATAATATTAACCCCGAGTATATCCATTCATGTAAGATGTGTTGCAGAATAATCATGACTGGTGCTGGAGAAGACAGTATAATGTGTAACTTAACTAGGCCTTGAGTGCCGATGAGGGCGGAGTTAAGTGAGAATGGAGAACAGCTGAAATAAAGGGAAATAGGAGAAAACTTGTAAGAGGTTAGCAAGGTCTTAAGAACAAATAAGGAAGAACTAGGGTGAGTATGAAGCAGAAGTGGGATGCATAGAGATGAGGAGGGAGTTGAGAAGGAGATCACCGAGAAAACCCTGCCAGCTATTTAAATAAAGATTTCATTTGACCAACAAATGACAAAGTTATTCCGCCTATGGCAAACATAAAGTGGAAGAATAAAAACATAGATCATAAGCAGCACTATTAAAAGTGTTTAACAGCCTGTAATAAACTATATATTAAGCTAAGAGGCTGATGAATTTTAACATCACTCATCAATGAACTTCACCAGCAATCACTTGCTTAGTAGGATTATAACACTTAACCTACCCTGTTCTTTTTTTCCTGCTAGAGTCAGATAATTTGGAATACTAGATAACTTCATAAGCAATGTTAACTAAAACAGAAGTACAATTAGTGTACTATATGTGACAAATACACTTAAGGAATCCATTTCAATTATGCCTATATTAACATCTTAGCTTAATTACTTAATTTGTTTTTGCCAAGTAGTATTTATAAAATACAAATCAGATTCGATATTATACCAGGCAAATAATTCCATTATTAGGATATTTCTCTTGTTGAAAGAATATTCATTTTCATTTCTTAGCTGTTTATTTCTCAATTTTTACTGTTAAGTAAGATCAGTTTTTTTTATTTCCATATTTCATTACAGTTGATTCTAAAGAAAGGTTGCATCTCACTCATACTGAAAGAAGAAAGGGGTAAGATTTGAAATGAGACATATATTTTGTATAAACAAAAAAAAAAAATGGAAAAATTTTACATGATCACCAACTAAATATTTCCACTTGTCAATAAATCTTGACACCAAAATCACAGAATCAAGCAATTAAGAGTGTGTGCTTCTTTTTATTTTCGGCACCTCTTAACCGAATAAGTTCTCCACAAAAATGTATTTATTATTATTATTTTTGCAAAATATCACATTTGTACTCAATTTTCATTAGAAGTAGTTAACTTCTATTTAAAAAAAAACTATTACATCAACAATCAGTAAATTGTTAACAACTTGATGGAAAAAGAATCTGAAAGCTTTGGGGACACGGCAGAGGGCTTTGCACGAACACACCTGTGTTAGCGAGTAATATACTTATGGGAGTGACATTAAGGAAACAGAATTGTTACTTGGCTTTTACGCCAAAAAATCATGATATATAGGCCAGAACCTACATTTGGTGTAGACCTCTAGCACATCGGTGTCATGAATTGTACTGCCCAAACATTTTTGTCCTTGCCCAAAATTTCCGCCATTTGGCATGGACCCCCATCCATGGTTCACACACGTGCAATTCCAATTCAAAGCCATTCCAACATCATTGTCGCATACCATTCAAGCATAACCACATTTATTTCAATAGTGTTTTTGTTATGGGGTGGAATGGATATATCTGCAATAGTTAGACTACATCATCCTGGTTGCATCCTGGTTGCCATGAATCGATCAGTTTTTATAGATGTCTTCACGTCACAGATTTTTGGCCTTATTTTACCCCCTTGCTTTTACCCGCAGTCCCGTATATGTTGTGTACTCGCAAGAGAGTACTGAAATGTATGAAAGGAACTGACTTGAATAAATTTCATTTTACTGCTGCAGAGTTAAGTTTCAAACATAATGTGTATTTACAGTTTGGTTCCTAGCACTCCAAAGAACGATGAGATGAAAAAAATGGCTATGCGCTTCTACCACCCTTTATTTTCATACATATCAGTCATTACACCTTCCATATTTTCTACATATTTGCTTAGAAGTTTACTCCATTACAGCTTTCATTACCTTGAATCTATCTTTACATAAATATGTCCTTCAAGAGTTATTCGTCCTGGCCCTTCGTATAATTAGAATATACACTACACCCATGCTGTTTTCTTTAAGAAGATTATGTATGGGATTGGGGATCAGGTATGATTGTGATGAAAGTTGGTCGTTATTACTGGAAATATTCATGTTATTGGGCCATGCCAAAATCATGTTTAATCAGTAAGCAATAAATAAATGTATGTTGGTCATAATAATTGTGGATTTAATTTTTTCTATTTATGATTATTTTTAAAATAATTATGATCATTTTGATATTGAGGTATGTTATGAAAAATGTTGTCATATATATTATTACAATTTATTATTTACACAGGTAGATGTACTTACATGCAACAGATTAACCCACACATCTTTGAGAGTCCACAGTGATATCAGTAACTGCAGCGAATTCACTAGGAGCATGCTAACCTTGTGATAGCATGTAGTAGATTTGAGATGTAACATGCAGGCCATAAGCCTGAATTTGGCCTTTGCTACTTTAATAGGACATATGTATTTAGTATTTTTACAAAACTAAATGGTATATAAATCAGAAAAATTTCTACATTGTAATTATAATTGCAGATTACCATTTTCTTCTACAATAATAACACCAACATAATAACGTGCATCCTGAAACAACCATCAGCTGTCACAGTACTTTGCAAATGTTGGTGGGCTAATTTATTTTTGTTTACAAGTTATCCTAAACTTACAACACCACTTTGCATCCAGGGTTATATGTTACTGGGTAATAAGTGCATCTTCGCTTTTATTTGTGAAAACATAATTGAACAATAATTTCATAGTGCCTATTTTTTAAACAAGATAACATAGAGTAAACCTGCGGCATTTTCATGCTCGGAAATGCAGGAGCGACCACAGAACATATTTCTGTTTTTTTTTTGTCCCTTAGATAAAATTTGAAGTCATTAAAAATATGATAAAATGAATAATTTTTCGTTTACAAATTCATTCAAAATAAAAGTAATTAAATCCATTGTAAATAAATTACAAAAGGAATAAATAAATAAAATACAGAAATTTATTTTCATAAACAATTTATTTAGTACACAGTCAAAACAAAACACATTTATAATTTAACAAAAAAATCTGTTCCTTAATTTTTCTACTTTAGAAGACTGTCAAATACATGGCTCAGCAGTTCTCGAATGATGCATTAGCTTCTTGCGAAAGGCAACACCAGTCTCTGGACAACAATGATGTCCATCGGTTCCCAGTTGACCATCCATCTCATCATAGTAACACTGAAGTTCTTTCTATTCCTTAACATTTGGCTCACCCACTTTTGCCTCGCCAATGGTGGGACCACCTCCTGCCATAGGTCCGGCATGCACAGCTCTAAGAATACGCACTGCTGGGTGGCACCGACAGCTAGGGTTCTTTGACCGAGATGGAGGCAGAAACATCCGTGGCGGGTTCAATCACGAGTGACTGTCATCCACCCTTTACTCGGTGACATATGGTCGTCTAGTTGACAGCATTCTTCTTGGGCCTAGTGTGCTGTGAAGGTTCGTGGCCTGCCTGGGACAGATCCACCGCTCAGCTTAATGTGTGGATGGTAGAAGGCAGGTAATTATTTGGTCGGTGGTGCAGGGCAGTTGTGTTTACAGCACCATGTGGATCGCGGCAGTCCCAGACAGTCCAATTGAAACTGCGTTCGATCGTAGTCGACTGGATATTGTACGAAACACCAATGCTGCCGGCCACTACCATTGCAGGTATCTATGTAGGTGGGAAGATAACCATCTTCCACGAAGAAACTATATTCAATACTCCCATAGTCATGCATGGCATTTGTATAATATTCTGTAAGACAGAATGGAGTCATAGTGAAGATCAGACCTCTAGGCAAAGACTAAATGAGTGCACTGATAGTTACCACATTTACATAATACAGACTATATTCAGGTGTGCCACCATATGAAAACTAAAATGCTCTTACATTTTGTGTGACTTCGTATTTAATCATAACTTGCCAATTCACGGTCTAAGGAAAATGCACACCTAATGTGTAGCAACTGTGCATTTCTCCATGCACATGTCCAGACAGGTTCTGACTGGTCCCAAACATGTCGGTGCTGGTCGTCATAGAGTTTCGACAGCTTGCACAGCGAAGGACACACATACTCGCACTGCAAATCGATGATTTCAAGCTCATTTTTGCACAAGTCGCTCAGCCATCTTTTGTGCTTGGGCCCTGCCAAACAAACCAGTCCTTGCAAATACTGCATCAGCAATTCGTGCAGCACGTTTTCCACCTGATGGTACAGAATCTTGTTTTCGTTCAAATCCAGTCTGTGGTGGAACTTGGCCAGCCAGTCGTTTATTGTCTTGCTTTTCTCATCCAAAAGTTTTCGCTAATAAGGGGGTGGAAGGAGCAGGTGCATGTTTTGCCATAGTCGTTGTAGGTCACTGTAATCTCCTTAAGCATGGAGCCACTCTGGATCTGGAAGCCTTTTAGATTACAATACATCCTGATATACACTGAGGTAAGAGACAGTGATCATCCCATTTATATATGCTTAACTCACAATGTTCACCAGTCACGAAAAGCAGCCATAGCTAACAACTCTGTCGTGCAAAATAAAAAAGCAGGCAGCAGTGTTCGCAGGAACATTTTCTTTGGAGATAATTTATAGAGAAAAATCCCCTAACCATTTAAAACTTGCTCATCTTGTTTTAAAACGTTGCAGACCAGCAATGATTCCGTTACATGGAATCTTTCTGGGCTCTAGATAGGGTATGACTTATGCCCATAGTAGGAGGCTTGAAATTGAGTATACAGATCATATGCCAAAGTAAATCCTTCTTGGTCGAAGGTGGTGTTCATATCCATGTACGGATAGCTTTCACAAATAAATAATATTATTACTTTCTGGACATTGCAGTAATCAAAGGTCAATTTGTCTGTCGAGATGTCGTGTTGCTTGTTCATTTGAAATGCCAGTATGACATATCGGGGTTTCTGCATGCTTGAAGACATCTACATGGCCCAGTGGTTCCTCATGGCAGATGTTAGGACAGAACAAGTAACCAAACTCGAACTCCTGAAAGTTATGTTGATGAATTTTCTTTCTTGACATAGTTCAGTAGCTTCATGTGTTCGCGGTGCTCGGAGTCACGTCGGAAACAAACCACTCCATGTTGGTCAGGGTTGCAGCAGTGGACTGTGGGTTTTCTCTAGCCTCCAACACTGAATCGTGATGCAAGGTGGTTAGCATTATCACCAGTTCTTGCTTGGCTCCTATTATTATCTTCCTATAATCTTCAGGGAAACCAAATAGCACATCGATAGTGGCACATTCACGTGCATTCTGTGATGATGGGAACTTTGTAGCCATTTTTCGTTCCCCAACCTGCCACTTTTACCATGTCGATATTGTTAGGCGAGAACAAGATGTAGTTTTTATGGTGGTGGTTATGCCCACATCCCACATTTCGATAATACTAACACCATTCATTTGATACAGTACTCGCTTATGAGGTGGGGTATACCATTGCAAACGAGCACTGTGGATGTGGGGTGGGTCCTGTCCTCTTTCATGAGCATAATTTGGACATGCAGGAATATTTGCGAAGGCAAGATGTAGATATCTTGATACTGTATCGGGATTCGAAACTCATGCCCGAGGGCATAGAGACTGGTCAGATATGGCTGGTAGCAGTGCAGCTCAAACTATTAGATACTGTTGACGAATTCTGTCCACTGGGTCATGTTTAATACATTGTCATCATACATGCCTGTTCACACTCAACCCTGGGCTACACTGAAACTGTTCATTGGCATGTGTTAGCATGTTGGTGTCTCGAGCTCTACTGAAATCAGGTTTGGTGCTGCGCTCGACTTTATGCATTGTATGCCTAGCGAAACTTAATCCCATCGTCAAGTGCAAAGTGATTTCTTCATTTCTAATGTCTATCTACTTATCTTCGTCATCGTATGCGATCTTTCCGATCACGGGAACATAAATGATGCTCTTTGGAACTTTGAACAGTAAATAAACTTGTGGGGCCATCGATGCGAACTCATGCAGTGTATTTCTGGTCTTACCATTGACATAGTGGCCACTCGCCAAATTACAGTTAATGCATAACATGTTCACTGGAAATAGATTCACAGGCCGCCACAATACATGCATTTTACCAGCTTCGTAGACATGCATCACAAATCCCAGCATTGGTTTGATGGTACCTGGTTCGCTGAAACTGATATAGGCATTGCAAAATATTACTGCCTTCAGTGTGTTTTGGTTACCGCATAAGTAGTAGGAAAATGTATGTTTAGGCATAAGGAGATTGGGGATACGATTAGGTTTCGCCCGGCCGCCATCTGATTACATCACCCGACTTCCATTTTTCCCTTTTCTCCCCCTAAATTTCTTTTTCCCTAAAGATTTCCCTTTTGTCCCTCAGATAAAAGTTAGAAGCGCCTCAAAATGGTAGAAGCCCCCTCATGCCAAAACAAGTACCTGGAATCCAAATTTCGCCAATTTAATTCATTTTGTGATCTTCCATCAGACTTACAGAGCAGTGGCGGCCATATTGGTTTTATAGGCATACCCTATGCCAAACCAATACAAGTTATAGAGGATACGGCTCAGACCTAAGCATCAGTCATCTTGTATACATATTGTGCGCAGATGACCTTTGATCCTGGCCACGACCAGTGACATTGATATTTGACCTTTGATATTGAAAATGCAAAAATTCCAAAAAAAAATCGCAAAAATAAATTCAAAAAATGGCAAAATAATACGAAAATCCGAACAAAAATCTAGTATTAGCATTAAATTATTAAAATTTATTTTAAAAATTAGTTAAAATTTTACATTTCCTGAGATATCCCCCACACCACCAATTACTCACCTCTGTTCGAATCTGGCAGACGACTGACTCCCTCGTCTCCACTCCCCTCACATATACTCATTCCGCCATATTTTTAATTCGTCATTTGTTTACGAGCTACTGGAGGCTCCCATATATGTTTACATGCTACTGGAGGTAGCCATCTTTATTTAAATGTTACTGGAGGCGGCCATATTTGTTTTTTTTCGTACATCATTCGTTTATATATTTTACTGGAGGTGGCTATATTTGTTTTTTTTTGTACGTTATATTTTTATATATGTTACTGGAGGATGGTATGTTGGGAGGCAGCCATCTTACTATGTCTACCTCGGCGACCCAGGAATTGTAGAGGGCAGGGAAACCCCACAACATTAAGCTAACGATGCTCAAAGACGAGTAAACTCTTACGATGTGTGGACAGTCAGCTGCACTCATGGTAGTATTTGGACGGTTCTGTCTTGGCAATTGTAAAATACAAGCCGGTTGTGAAGTATAATGCAAAATACATACGTGTTTGCAGGAATATTTCCATGTGTAGTGATTTCGATCCTGCAGTCGATCACATTGGAGGTAATTCGCGCATCATGTTTACTTAAATCGAATACCATGAGCGGGGCCAAAGATTTGTACGTATAAGGGCTCACTATCGAGGATTGTGTGCGTCCATAATATGCAGTTTGTAATTGAGCATACATCTCATATTCCAGCAGTTGCTGGCTATTTACAAAGTTCGTGTTCATGTCTACATACAGGCAGCTTACGGCTTTTCAAAAATATTTTTGACATTTTCTATTTGGCATGTGTCGAACTGCGAATGGCTCACTCTTACAATGTGCTGTCTTCTGGTCTGTAGCCCTACAATGAAGAACCTTGGTTTCTCAGAAGCAAAGCTGGTCTTCACCATCCAGTTAATGCGCTGGCTTGCTGGCAATCTGGGGTATGTCTCCAAACTCCACGACCTGAAAGTTACATCGATGTTTTTACCATCTTCCACATTCTGCAACATGTGTAGGTGTTCTGCAGTGCACAACTGTACATGAGGCAGCATCCATTCGATGGACTGTAGGTTCAGGTCCACTGCTTCCAGGTTTTCTCCCATACCCACTATGGTATCCAAATGCATATTAGTAAGCATTATCACCAGTTCCTGCTTCGTATGAAAGATAATTCATTGTAATCTTCGTCAAATCCTAATAGCATGAAGAGCAGAACACATACTTCGAACCTTCCTTCGGCATATATGGGAACACAGTAGCCATCTTCGATTCTCCAGCCTGCCATATTGGCTGCAGGCAGCAGATTTGGCATGAGCAAAAGGAAATTTTTTATTGTTGAGTTTAAGCTCACATCGCGACTGTTCCACCTCGACACCATTGAGAAAGTCGGCGATGCAATCGATCAAGTGAAGAATTTCATTGCTAATTATTTTATTCGATGCTGGATTCGTCCCATATTCTTCTCCAGAGTTACCTGATTCGCAGAAAAGACTGGTAATGAAGAGTGTAGATATCTTGGTGTTGGACTGCAATCTGAACCTACGATGGAAGTGTGTATGGCGCAATCAAGAATGTCTGGTAAGCATGAAGTTCCAACTTCGTTATGCTGTCTTCGTAAACGGTTGGCTCTTTGTAGTTTAGGAAATCTTCCAAGGCGATCGACCTCGTAGCCGAGATTGCAGAGGATAATCTCACTACCGCATGTTAACTCCATGGAGACCTGTGATGTCCTGATGGTAGGTTTTGCACGATAAATACTTTTGTAGCTTCTGGTCGGTGTAAATCTTATACCAATCATCTCAAATGCAGGAGTAGGGTGATTTCTTCCTTTCCAAAGTTCACCAACTCTCTGTGCTGGTCGAAAACTGTCACGACCACCTTGTGTGCTCTCTTCACGACGATTGGAACATAAATTATGCTTTGTGGTACCACAACCAGTTTATAACCTGGAGGGACAATAGGCGAAAATTCGTGCAACGTATTGCTTCGCCTCCCGTTGAGGTATGTGTCACTCGCCAAATTGCATGTTATTCGTATTAAATTGACTGGAAAAATATTTACATGCTGCGATGACACATGTGTTTTACCAGCTTCGTAGATGCGTGGCTCGAACCCCAACATCGGTCCGATGGTATCTGGTTTCGTTAAGTCGATATCTTGGTTGCATCTGATAACACTCTTCAGAGTATTGGGATTCCCACGTAGTTCGAATTCAGTGTCGTGTGGAAGCGAAACTACAATGCACCTTGCAATATCGCCTATTTCATAAGAGCCTGTGGGCAGCGAAACTTCATGGGAAACATTACCATTTTTTTTTTTCGAGGTACAGCTATGAGTTTATTCAAGGATGTTCGGTATCGCATTGTTAATTTGAAAATCGACAAGACCCATGCTCCATTCCCTCTCCAGGTCGAGTGGCGGAAAATGTATCGCATATAGCTCGGAGCCACGAACCTTCAAGGTAAGCACTACAGACATGACTGATGGTTTCCTTGCAGTGTATAGCCTTTTTATACAATTACTTGAACGAGCGAACCAGGAAATGAGGGCACAAATGTCCATAGTTCTACATGTCAGGCAGACGCTCTGTTTCGTAATTGTAAGTTAGATTACAATTTTTCAGGTACTTGCATAATTTTGCCGGAGGATGCAAATTCCCAAAACCGTTATAAGTCTGTGTGTTTACCCTTTTTTACGTAGGCTACCCAGTGCGTACAGGGCCCTGCTGTCGTATCCAGATTAATTACGGCACATACTTCTCTCTTGGTTTTAGCGGGCCAACCATCTCTCATAAACACTCCGCGAAAATAAGGTATTTCAATTTGCATCCAAACAGTCCCAAATTCATATTCGTGAGTGCTCGTTTCGGTAAAGATTTTATTATTGTTTCTTCCTGCTGCGCCGCTTTTTCACACTTACACTTCCTACTGGGTATGCCCTTAGGTGGAGGCCTTGCCCATTTTTTTTACCCATAGCGATAGCTTCCATACATGCATTTTGTCTTTGTGCCTCGGTCCACTGCTTCCGTTCGTTCGATACTGTGTTGATGAGTCGGTCGATATCACTGTGGCTCCGATTAGGCCTCCACGGGATGCGAATATGGGCAAAAGCAATGGAAAACATCCATTGGTAAATATTTTCTTAGACCTGGCAGCTTTTCTTCTTTTTGTAAATGCTTTTCTTTTCACTTGTGACTTTCTTTTGCTCTTATAACCCATGCCCATCTTCACTTTGGCATTCATCAAGTTGGAAACACCCCACGCTGCAATTTTTTTCGCCGAGCCTAGAATCTCATGATTTATTTAATTTGCCCTACTTCTGTGCAAATATCTTGTCTGCTCGGTGTCTGGCTAGCAGATCGTTGTGCTGGGAATAGGATATGCCGTGCCGCTTGCATGCATCGTCCAGGTCGTTTACGCCTATCTCGTTGTGTGACAGCCTTTTAGGTAGCTTGGTTCCTGGCCCGCAAAACCTGTATCCGGGAATGTGAACCTCGAATGGTAGATTGTTGATCAGTGTATCGAAGACCCCACTTCCAGCTACGGTCTTACCTCTTCGAGACATCGTGGTGGAATGAGCGAAAAAAGTATAAAAACACTCCTTTTATACATTTTCATTTCAGTAACAGTCTAGATTGTGATTAGTATGGACGTATCGCATATTCCAATATGTCATTTCGGTGCGAATTCTGTCTGAAGTTGTCTTCTCAACGTGATATCTTAAAGAGATATTCTAAAATTTACAGCATTGGTTCGCACCACCACTGTTGCCACAGTCGTCGCCGCCATTGCAGGCGGCACCATCGCTGCTACTGCCACCAGAATATTGCAGTGGTATTATACGTATTATCAAGCAAGATGTTACTCTACTCATATGCATTCATGCCGAAGAAAATGATATATCCCACGAATAGTGGCTTGGAAGCCTATTTCCGATTACAGTGAGGTGCATCATCGCGGGACTATCAAATTACGGGAAAACATGCGTCCTATTGAGCCTGCTGGAAGAAGAGAACGGTTTCTGGTTCGAGAACATATACCCTTACTCAAAATCGCTACAGTAATCGATATACTGACGATTGGCATGAGTACTGCAGGCCATGGAAGGCATGAAGCTGTCATACCTCCGAAAGAAGCACTACGAAACTCGATATTTGTCTTCGAGAACATCGACTACGAGCAACAAACTTGTATTCAAGAGTACTTTAGCATGGGACGTCATGCATGCGTGAATTGCGTGTACCTCGGCCAGACTTATTCGCGCATACCCAAACAGATGCTTCGCGATAATACTAATGTGTTGGTGCTGTTTTGCATGGACGACACGAATTTGCGACACGTATACGGTGATCATGTAAATAGACACATGATGTTTTTCAGATTTCAAACATATGTGTGCTTTGTGCCGGGAAGACAAATAAGGATTTTTGACAATCGTAAAGTACTGGCCTCTATATAATGGGCGGTACAGGCACGGGTTCGATCAGTTCATCGCCAGCCATCGAGAATGAGTTACAGCATATCGGAATTCGGACAGAGAAGCCTCAACATACGCCATCATAAAGACAATGACGGTGGTTGTCTCGTACCAGGATTTTATGAAACTTGTGATGCTGGTAGAAGAATAATTCGAAACGTTGGTGAACCCGAACAATCTGGGGATGCTACTACTAAACATTTATTTTTCAAAACTGGTAATGATATCATCACGGAACAAAACGCATTCTTTCGAAACTCCCTGTCCAAGCTCGGAGCGAAGATCAGGCGTGTGAAAACGGACATAGTCCGCGATATGGTGGCCATGGACGAGCACATGATGAGTGTCCAAAGGTAAATTATCGACAGATCGAATATAGCATAAGCACTAAATGAAGAGAATCTGAAATACCTGGAAGGATATATAACACATACGTTCGATAATTCGATTTCCCACCTCGCCACGAAAACATATATTGAAAATTACAACTAACGTCAGAGCAAGATCGAAAGTATTTTGGCGGAGACTTGCGACTAAACCTATAAAAGAGATCGAGAGTGAGAATTTTTATTCAGTATGATGGCGGGCATTGCTTGCGAACTACACCGGGAGATTCAGGTCCGCTCATAATATTTGCTCGCCAAGATAGCTAAAATTTCATGCGACCGTGTAAATTAAGATTTTTTAAGCCCATTACCCATCGTCTCGATGTACTCAGGGAGAGCTATGGAGCACCCGTAGCTGTAAAGTGCGAAATGGACAATACCGCAAAGCCTTTGAAAAGCAAAAGCATAATAAAGTAGAGTCAGATTAGGACGATGGATTGGATGCGGATTTGCCACATAACAAGAAATTACGGAGGAGATCCCTGACATCCAATGCTTTAGTTCGACGGTACTTCCGATCGTACACATCGCATAATAATGATACTTAGTCCGGTGTATACGTGCATAATGATAAATGATAACTCGGTGTTGATTAAATAGTGTTACTACCTGGTGAAAGCATCCTAGTTAGGGAAATTTTTAAGGAAAAAGGGTAATTTTAGGGAAAAAAGAAAAAAATGGCGGTCGGGGATGTAACAAGAGGGCAGCCGGGTGAATCCTAATCTCACCCCCCATCTCCTTATGCCCAAACATACATTATCCTACTCTCGCATAGTTCGAAAGCCACCTCCATTGGCATGGATTTCGTGACAGAACTGGCGATGTCATTCAGTTCGTATGCCTCGGTGGGAACAGTGATTTCTTTCATATCTCCTGCCACTACGTATCGAAATGCGCACTTCACATTTCCTTTTATGTTGGATTTGAAGTTGTAAGTCTGAAAATCCATTAAGTCCAATGACCCTCTCACATTCTATCTCCTAGAGCGAGTAAACCATCGCCCTCAGCTCAGTTGCCTTATCACTTAAAAGAATGGCCACCTACAAACTGACTGGAGAATATAGGTACAAACACCTTTTATGATAACGGTTAAGGATTAATTATTCGCCTACAATTTCTTATTATTATTCCACTGCGCCAGAACGCTAAGACACAAATGTCCATAGTTCGATGTGGTAAGGCAGCTGCTACATTTCGTAATTGTATATTAGTTTGCACTTTTTTAGGTACAGTTGCATTTCGTATGGAGGACACAAATTCCCAAAAAGGTAATAATATTGTGTATGTTTGCCATGTTCACATTTTTTTACATATATACTTAGTGTGTGATAAGCGCAGTTATTGTGTCTAGATTAATTATGGGACATTCGTGTTTTTTTGGGTTTAGCAGGCAAAGCACCTTGCACGAACACTCCTCTAAAATGATCTTTCTAAATTCTTCGTGCAAAAAGCTCCAAATTCTTTTTCGTGAGTGGTCGCTTCGGTAGAGATTTCATTAGCGCTTTCTCCGGCTGCAACCCTTTTTCTTTCTTGCTGGTAGGAGCGTCGTATGTAAAGTTCTTGGCCGGTTTTATTACCTATCGTGTTAGCTTCCAGTTTACGATTGTGGCAACGGTTTTACTTAATTACTTACATTCGTTCGGGGCTTGTTTCTCCGCATTAACGATATACGTTACGGCCCCGACGATACCGCCCAGAGCACTGATTGCAGGTATTATGACAGGAAGCAATCCTCCAGCCTTTGTCTTCCCTTTTCTCTTGGAACATCGTGTCACTTTCTTCACTCATATGCCCGTCTTCACCTTAGCTATCATCGAGTTGGAAACACACCACACAGCTATTTTTTCACAGAGATCGGTATCTAGCAATTTTCTTATCTCATTGGCCTCCTATGCCAGTATACTGTCTGCCTCGTGTCTCACTAGCAGATCCTTGTGCTGGGAATACGCGATATTGTTTCACTTGCACCCATCGTCCAGCAGTTTGATGTCCTTATATTCGTGTGCCAACCTTTTAGCTAGCGTGGTTCCTGGCGCGCAGAACCTGTATCCGGGATTTTGCAGTCCGAACGATAGACTGATGATCAGCGTATCGACAATACCAAGGCCGGATTTCAACCTTTTCGTCTTACGATGCATTGAATTAAACTGACATAAAACTTATAAACACGCATCTGTTATAACTGTTTGTTTCAGTATAATTCTATACTTAGAACAGTACGGTTGTATCATTCTAGAATTGGAACAGTACGGGTGTATAACATATTTAAATACGATATTTTAGTACTACTAATTCGAAAGGCAATTTATTCGGAGAGATAGATTGGAGACATTCTATAACATGCTTAATATCACCAAGAAGCTTGTTTATGCTACTTCCACTTCCTCCTCCACCTGCTGCTCCTCTTCTTCCAGTAGTTGATATTAACAAAGCAGAAGGAAACAGTTTACAAATCGTCAAGCAAGTTGTTACATTACCCTCACACATTAGTACTGCAGATGGAGCTATCTCCTACGAATCGCGACATGGATACCTATTCCCGAATACTGTGCTCTACATCATCGTGGGTCCATCGAGTTGGGCAATAAATGTGTCCTATCGAGCCTGCTGAAAGAAGAGAACAGCCTTCATTTCGAGAATGAGTACCTGTACTCCAAATCACCCCATAAACCGAAATTCCAACGACTGACATGAGTACTGCAGGCCATGGAAGGCATGGGTTATTTCCCATGAAGCGATAATGAAGCCATGGTGTCGCCGAGTAAAGTACTGAATAACTCGATATTTGTCTTTGATTACATTACCTGCCAGAAACAGACTTGTATTTAAGAGTACTTTAGCATGGGATGGCTTGTGAATGTTGACTGTGAGTACCTCGGCCAGGTTTATTCGTGCATACCCAAACAACTGGTTCACAATAATAGCAATGGTTTGGTGCTGTTTCGCATGGACGATATGAACTTGCGACATGCGTACGACGACCATGTTATATACAAACATGATGTTCGCAGAGTTTAAGGATATGTAAGCCTTATGCTAAATTGAGGAGTACGGATTTTTGATGATCGTAAATACTGGCCTCTATATAATGGCCGGTACAGGTGTGGCTTCGATCAGTTTATAGTTAAACACTTACTATGAGAGACAATACAATTTTCAAGTTCGGGCATGATCTATGCTCTGATATGACCTCACCGATTTTCACAGAGGCCAGTCGCTTCTTGAAGAAAAGATCGAGAATATAAAAAATTATGTCCTGGATGATTTGACGACTGTCAACAGACACATAGGGGGCACGGAGGCATGAATAACATACCTAATTAATGTGTCCAATGCACCGAGACCGGAAGACTTGCAGACTTTTCAAAATGTGTTAATATTGAAACTGACTGCGAAAACAGATTTTACGAGCCATAGCAAGAAGTTGCTGGAAGCATGCATCGACAGATTGGAAAGGATCAAACTTTTTTTTTCCTTAATTTGAGAGTGAATATGTATAAATTTACCTGTGTAGTTGTGTATATGTTACATTCTAAGAATTATAGCAAACCGAACCGAACTGATGATTAACTGCAACGAGCCATCGAAGCTGTTCGCGAGAAATATCTACTCGCGAAAAGTTACACACTGACTGTCAAGAATAGAAGGAAATAAGCTTATAAGTTGATAACCAGCCGTCTCGACGAACTTGGTCCACAATATCAGAAAGAAGCTTTGCCTCGGCCAGATATCAAATATGAAATCAAGGAGGACAGATCGACCTTGACGCGTAAATGGAAAAGAAGCCCGAAATTGCCCGAATCGGAAGTTGGCATCACTGGGGATGAAGATGTTCTGCCCCTGATCGATTTGCTGTGTGCACGGCAATGGAAATGAGCATGAGAGCACCAACACGAGGTGGGCACGCTTGTCGGGCACTACATTGCTTCCTACTCCGATCGGAACCACGACAATACGTATGGCCTACAACACAGCGACGAGAAATGGTTTCTCGGAAACAAGGAAGTGATGTTTTTACCAGGAGGTGTTATGCAGATCGGCAAGCGCAAGGTGAATATGACACATAGTCTGTGCTAACTTTTGTTTTGCAGGCATCCTGGACACTATACGGAATTAGATTTGCTCAATGCAACGATTTAAGGACATGACCAATTAAAAATTCGGCATTATCAAAGGACTGTTTCCACGATTGGCTGAAGCTATTGGATTCTGTCTGTTGCTGCAGAAGACCGACCCCAATCGCAAGATAGACTATGTGTATTGGGACAATTCAAACGAACTCGTCGATAGAATACGGCTACTGGTTGCTTCGCAGTCTGCTGGCAACCAGTCGCACACCAACGAGATTATGTCCATCATCGAATAACTCGTCGAAGCTGTATATGACGTGCTTTTAAAGAAATATGTCGTTTCCGGTGAATTGCACAGGTCGGCCAGAAGGAATTACCCTCGGAGAAAGTACGTCATGAAAGGACTGACGATTACTTTCCATACATAACTGATAAAAATACAAGATTTTGCTCCTGCGAATAAAGGCCGCCACTACATTTTGACCGTAATAGACACATTTTCTTAGTATGTCTGGGACAGACCACTCAAGTCGAAGAATGCACATAACTACGAGGCCAAGGCGGATGTGTTGCGCTAAGGACGTATACCGAAAAATCTCCACACGTAGCATGGTAAAAAATATTTAAATGCTACTTTCCATGCATTGATGAAAAATTGTGGCATCAGTCACTATTCCACGTACACTGGACTATAGACTAGTATCGTTGAGCATTTTCTGCAGACTCTAAAAGTTAAATCGAACAAACATTCCACAGCGCAAGGTAACTACAATCGTAATGAGCTACTGTCGAAACTCGTTCACGAGTATAACTCTACCGTTCATTCTACAATTTAATGAAGTCCGAAGATGACGAAGATAATTCAATGCTTCTGTCCATATATGCTATTTTGAGGAGGAGGGTCCCACGCAAGCCTAAAGCCAAGATCGGCGACCTGGTGCACATTCAAACAGTGTGGCATTTCCCACGAAGGCTTCCGCCGCAACTGGTTAGCAGAATTTGACGAGGTGATTCACATACGACATTGGTATCCACGCATGTATTACCAAGAGGACCTACGAGGTGAACCCATCGTCGGAGACTTTTACGCAGAGGAGATACCGCCTAAAAAGTTTCCAGAATTTAATTTGGTTGAAAAGGTGCTGAAACTTTCTAATGGACGTGTGTACGTGAATTGGCTCGGCCACTCGCAGCGTGACGACTCATTAGTCAACGATAAATACATTCTGCACTAGGACTTGGCAAAGTTTTTTTTTTTAGTGAGGATGTGTAGATAGAATTTTTTTTAAAATAAAAGTTTGTTTTTCCCTTATTTGGTTTCATTTTATTCTTAAGTGTCCGTATACGGAATATTGGGTTGGAGATACCTAGCTCTGAAAGGCTGAATGATTCAGTGATGTTTTAAGAGCCTGTTTTAATCCGCATGAGAAGTGTGGTAATGCTTTTGTGTTTATTAGCCTCTAAAATTTTCTACATGAGAATGAAAACTTTCAATATTGCTTGCCAGTTAATCTTTCAACACTTTTGAGTGTATACCAGTTTTTAATATACATGTGACACATGGCCGAGTCTATTAATATATGTGGTTTTTCATTTACTCACATTTTTACAAAGAGTAAAAAAATTTCGACATAAGTTAAAATTGGTTTTTCAATTTTTTTGTATACCAGGAGTTGACATATCAGTGTATATTAATGTTTTGAAGGGAACAACATCATATTTTGTGTGGATAAACATGACATAATCACTGGGTGGAACTGCTGCTAGTGTAGTCACTGGAGGTGGATTCACTACAAGCATCTACTACCACCAGTGCAGTACCATCGTTTCAGGTTGGTACGGTGCACATAGTCTATCAAGTGATTCTGTCACGGTTCAAAATGTCGGTGTGATGTACTCTATTACATTTCTCTCACACACAAACACATATATTTTTACTTTGACTAGGTAAGTTGGCCAGCCTGTTCATGAATACTCGAGAACTTAACTCCAGTAACCTAAATAGTATAAATATTTATTTTATTCAGAAATATATTTTTCCATAATTTATCACCCTATTGTACATACTATCTTTCTCCTTTTTGAAAAAAAAATCCAAAAATTCTCCCCACTTCTCTTTACGTTAACTTTTCTCTTATTAATGGAGTTTGTGACCAACAATAAAAGAAGATGTAACATTGTTTTAATTAAATAAATATTTTATTCATAAAACTCTTTTATTATATTTTCGCATTCAAGTTAAGCAGGCTAAAAATTTTCTGAAAAAAAATTTTTTTTTTCCTATCTGCATTTATATTGCGACATAGGTTTTGCATTACTCATACACAGAAAATTTTTAAGACATCAATATTTTTGTAGAAAAAATTTCCCCGCTCTTTTTATGTTTTACACACACCAACATGCACCATGTGCCTAAGAACAACTATAAGTTAATTCACACTATGTTGTTGTGGTCCACTCGACAAACAGAATCGTGTCAGCTTCTTCATCTGGTAGGAGTCTATGCATTCCGCCATCACTTTCCTCACTGAAGCAAAGCTCTGTTTCTATACCCTCTCATACGTCTCTTCACTGGATGCCTTCTTTAATGATGATTGTTTCACCATTGTTCAGCTCCAAAAGATCGTCGGTGCTGCAAGGTAGTGTTACATTGGGCCTCATGCTGTACACTGCGTAGGTTTCGCTTCGCCATAGTACTGGATTCTGTCCATAAAATACACTTTTGTCTAGCCTTCGGCATTCATGATGCTTAAATTGTACACAGGCACCAGGGCATAGTAGAGGCGGGAATGATTGACACCATCACAGGCTTCTATGTTTTTCACAGCATCCTTATACCGTGGAATAATTAGCCAGAACTCCACTCGGCGGATCCTGGGGGTGGCGTTGGGATAACAATTCACCACACCTGACTCGAAGGAGATGGTGTACATCATCATCGATGATCGTGCTGGTATGATGGGAGTAGCTGTAACAGGCGACAACCATGTGTTGCTGGTGGCGATAGTAGTCTAAGTGGACCCCTCGTGTGCTGGAAGCAATTCGTCGCATGTAGTCGTGTTGAAGGAGGTGCTGGGTCGGAGACCTGATGCGATCAGTTGCATATGGTCGGCAGTTGCTTGGTCTGCAGAGCCGTTCATATTGTTCCTGCGTGGACCATTCGACGATGGAGGTGGTGTCGGTGGTGGCTGCTGCTGCATGCATGTTCTTAAGCCCAGACAAGAAAGAGACTGTATACTATATTGCAAGCAGTTGATGGCGACAGCGACAGTTGATGGAAGACTAGGTCCCGAGGTTTTTTATATACTGGTATATGAGTGCAACGGAGGGGGTGGACGAAGGTTGCAGATTGGCTTTGACAAACCAAGCAACTGGAAAATAAGTAAGTTTGGAAGGAGGTGGAGGGAAGCCAGCAGACTCTTTCTCTTTAGTTAACTCCAGTTACCTGACACGTTGCATGTTGCATAAATACAAACACAGCTATTCCCACGCGCATGGTCATCCGACACTATGTAGATTGCGAAAACGGCCAGGAAGCACGTACAGACTCCAGTTACCATACACTGTGCAGGTGCAGAAATGCTGTATGGTGACTTAGGCTATGTGACACCGTCCAGGTGCGAAAACGTGCAGGAAGCACGTACAGACTTCAGTTACCACACAGGTGCAGACTCGCTAGCACTGCTCTTAACATTGACTATGTCAGCTGCCCCTTACACAAAATGGAGAGGATAATGCATGGTTAGTTAAAATCCAGCAGTGATTAGTGCTCTACAACTCATCGAGAAAAGAGGAGATGTATAATCTAAACATTTACGAGGATTTCTCTGTTTTCCTGCTGCCGGAAAAGGAGTACTAGTTAAAAGTGATGGGTATGTATGATACAGCATTTCTACACAAGGTGTCTAAATAAAAAAATATTCGAAGTCCTGATACGGGGTAGAATGGGCATGACAAAGTTAAAATATTCAGAGTCCTATACAAGTGTGTGGACAGTGAAGGTACATAATGAGAAAATATATTCTAAGTCCTACTCGAGTGTGTGGACAGCATACAACAAAAGTGGACAGCAAAGTTATCAAAATGAGAAAATATATTATAAATCCTATAAGGTGGTCAGGTTTAGTGGACGGCGAGAGAAGTAAAATAAAATATATTCAGAGTTCTTACAAGAAGGTAAGGTTATATAAGGATAGGTTATGTTAGGTTAGGTAGAAGTAAGGTTAGGTTAAGTTGATACTGAAGTAGAGTTAGGTTAAGGGGATGGTGTATGCCAATAACTATGTGTGGGGAAAAACATTAGTATGTCCCAGCGGAAGGGTAGGAAACATTGCGCAATCAATATAGTGTGTAAAGTTCCTACTTGTAAATTCTTAAGTCTGGGGAAGTAAAAAATAATATCATATGCAAATAAAAATCATAAGTCTGGAATAGTCGAAAATTCTAATAAATAATTATTCCTATATGAGAAAAATTTGTAGAAAGTAAAATTGATTGCTGGTCAATGTAAGTCTGGGAGAATTCCAAATATTATCATATGTAAATAAAATGAAAAAATCGAAAAAAGTGAGAATAATTAATGTTCATAATGTTGCTTAAGCATTCGACTTGAAAACACGTAAGTCCGAAAATGTCTATAAAACTTGGCATATATTTACTAATACATTGTTATAGATGTTTATAAAAATATAATATGGCGCTGGTCATAGTCACATAATCATATTTTCTGTCGACATATTCATATCTGTCTTAAAAATACGAATCTGTAGACTTGTCACTCGATACACTTGTTTGTAAAAGTTGAATAAAAATATACAGAATTAATTACTTAACTTTTTTAATTAAAAAATATTATAAGGCTGATATAATCCCATAATCGAATTCTTTTGTAAAATACGAGTTCGTAGACACATCACTATAAAAACTTGTTTGTTAATGTTAAATAAAACATTTAATAAAAAATAAATACATAAAAATTATACTCAAAATTATTATATGAAAATGGAAACCTAAAAAATGGTATAAGTTAAAATTTAATAATAAATAAACACTTAATGTATTTAATGAAAAAATAACCACAACAGGATATTTATTACTTAACAAGCTATATACCTCTTACAAACTATTGTCTAAGGTGTTAGTCTGGTGAGCCAAGGTCCAGCAGTTTGATCCCGCACTGTTACAGTTAGTATTTTGAGTTCTTAAAAAGGCAGCACCCCTAGTGGTGAACTGTAGAACTAATTCAAACGAGAGCAACTAATGGAACAACTGTTGTGCCACCTAGTGGCCAACTCTATAACCATGATGGTGGCGCTCCTAGAGGCAAATTCCAGGACTAATAAAACAAATGTTACAAACAAATTGCAAACGAATAAACCAAGATGGTGTACTCCATGTAAATGAAACAATGATGTTGGCCTCCAGTAACATATAAATATTTGACAAATGAAAAATCCAATATGAGGTAATGGAGCGTATTCCGTAGATGTGATAGATAAATGGCAAAAGGCAGGGAGAGAAAGAGAGAGGAAAGAAAGAAAAGAAAGAGGACATAAAACAGAATAAGAAGAAAGAAGGGAAGGAAGAGAATGGAAATAAAGAATGCGAGAGAAATAAATATGATCACTCGGAGAAAACCCCCGGAATGCAAGAGAGAACAAAATGGGAGTACTCTTATAAAACCCTCATAATGATAGAGCATAAAAAACCGACACACTGTTAACGAAAACGGCGGTCCAATATGACGGCATGCTAGTTAAAGATGGCGGTGTACTGACTTCCAAAATGGTGGAACACAAGCTCGTGGTTGCGTGACCGGAATGACAAAGCAGGAAGTCCGTGAATCCAACATGGCATCCGGCTCCCCTGGCGTCTTACGCCTGTTCCCTATTCCATCTACATCCCACTTAAAATGCATTGTCTCCGATCCGACGTTTTCCTACAAATGTAAACATAACATTTGATTTAAAAAATTTATTGTTTTTATTTTAAAGAACTTTAAATTTTTAATATTAATTCGCAGAGACTTTCATATTGTTGTTACAAGGTGCATTTGTTTCATGATAAGGGGACAACCCAATAGGCATAAAGAAATCTTGTGTATTTCCACCATGTAAACTGTTTGTACGTAGGTAAGTTTTATTATTTATTTATTTGCATCAGCTAAACTTTAAAGGCGTTTATTACCAAAAACAGTTTTGAAAAATATTTCTCTATTTATTTCAATAAGATTTCATGTATCATATTCATGTATTGCACCTCGGATTATGGAATATCAAATATTGAATAGTGTATATAGTTAGAAAATAATTCAAAATTGCAAACAATCAATACGAATTGGTTTTAAATCATTTATTCTATATTTAAATTCACTGAAAAATATATTTCACACCAGAATTATAATCATATGCTCTGTAAATTTTATAGGCCTATTTTTATGCATCTAAAATGTTAGTTTTCCTAAATAATATTCTTTTATCTAATAGAATAATTATACATCTCAATATTGATACTTAAAAAAGATTTGTGTTCCTTTCGCACTAGAATGTCATTGAACTACGAATTGGGTTATTTAAATTTTTATTCTACAGTAATAATTTCGCTCGCTCTGAATTTTAAAAGTGTCCACTGTTTGGCGCAGTAAATAAGATGCGATACAATGACGCAGTAAAAGATAATGTACAGGTGTTTCAAGGTAAGACATTAAAGACTTTAACTTTGCGATATATTTCTCCTATTTAAAATTGTTTTCAAACTTAACACTTATTAGGGAATATTCTTAAAGTATCAAGTCGGAAAATATTTAAATCCAAAATTACGTGTGGTGATCTAGATACAATTTGGCAGAAGTCCCTGCATATGATATTTATCTGTGAAATACTGCTGTAAATATTTATCTGTGATGTACTAAGGCCAATATTTCCTCAATATAAGTTTCGAACATGTAACTGGTTGGACATCGGACACAATTTCATAAATGCTCTAAAATTAATTGATTCACTTGTTACAATTAATAACTGTTAACGTATTTTTTTAAATTACCAGTTAATTTCTAATTAATTTAACATTAAAAAAAACTAAGCATTTCAACACAACACGCACAGATTTGCATATGTACATTGTGCTCAAGATGCAAATCACCACAATAAATCGCAAATATATTATTGTCTTAAAAACATCTGATAAACACAAATATACTTTAATTTCTTTCCCGTTGCTGGTAAGTAACACGGGGCATTATTTAATATGCTGGCAAACAAAATTTACATATTTTTTTATTCGGCTCGTGCCATGAGAGTAACCTACTACATTTTTTATTACATAATGTTTTCGTTTAGAAAGTAATGAATTTTCATTCTCAGCTGCGAAGCGGACAGTTCGATGAATGCAGAACGACAAGGATCTCATGTCAAAGGGACATTTGTAGAACAAATCGAGGCTCTCGAGGAAATTATTTAAACCTGTGAGTAGTAGAGCATAGAGAGAGCTAGTTCAGGATTCTGGATTCTGGATTCTGCATTTGTCTCCATCCTGAATTTCCGCCATTTTTGAATTTTTCTTTCAATATCACGTTTTTTTGATCCAAAAATCACTTGTTTTTACCCAAAAATCACTTCAGATATAGATTATTTTAACCAAAAATTATCATTGTCCATAAAAATTCACTTTTTTTCTTTAAAAATTTCCCATTTTGCCCAAAAGCAAAAAAGGTCTCTCCAGAAAATTCCTTTCAGGGGTTTCTGCCCGCCATCTTCAATTTCTATATTTCCCTCGAAATCAAATAATTTTCCAAAAAATTTCACTTTTCCTTAAAAATTGTCCTTCCTTAAAAAATCACTCATTATCACTTTGATATGAGTCTTTCTCCTTAAAAAACCCACAATTTTCCTTAAAAATACCCCGTAAATTTATTATTTAAATTATATGTTAAAAATAATTAAGAATAGGTAAAATGCTTAAAAATATTTAAAAAATTAAAAAAATCGCAAGAAATCATAAAAAATCTAAAACTCTAAGATAATACCATTTTAACCTCATACTTATCCCAGCACCATAAACATCAACCCCTAACCTTACCTACCCACCTTCTAAATCCACAAAACAAAAAAAAATCACAAAACTACTGAAAAATACATAAAAGTCAAAGATAATAATATATAACAGCTTACAACCGCCATATTAGATGCAGAATACCTTGACATTAACCTGATGATCTTGAGTGAACATGAAAACAAAAATCCTCCAGAAAAAATACATAAAAGTAAAAAAAGCGTTAATACATTAAAGACTACTGCCACCATTTTAGATGCATACAACACTGACCATGACACCATGACCTTGAATAACCTTAAAAACAAAAACTCTAGAGAAAATACATAAAATTCAACAATCACATTATGTTAGAGATTACTACATTAATTTCTCGATTTCACCACCAAACGAGCTGTCGGCACTTGTAAGTATAGGCATTAAAAAACCAGCCATTTTCCATTCTATTATAAAAATATATATTTTTTTCCATTAATTGTTCAGCTACATGCACGATGCTGGAGTTGGACTTCATTTTTATTTATTAAAAAATATTTTTTATTAAAAATTGTAGGACCATAAGAAGATTACAATGCACAAAAAAACAGTTAAATTTTATTAATAATTTGTTTATTCAATCACTATTTATATATTCAGAAGTAAGCAGATCATCACATAATCTAACATAACCCCGATCCTTAAGATCATCGATGATCGAAACCACGTCTTTCATGTTAGAAATATCCCCGCGTTTATGAAAGTCAAGCAAATATTCTAGTATATCATGTTCATTCGGATCTTCAGTATACATGTAGCCAGTATTCGCAGTGTCTTCAAAATTATCACAGTCTTCATGTTTATTTTCACTTCCTGCTTAATCCTCAATATCAAGTTTGCCTTTCTTTGTAGTATGTGTATGGTTCATCAATAATTAGTGCTGACAACAGTTTTTTTTTAAGTTCCCCAACTTTACGTGAAAGTCGTGCGAGTGAATATTTCACACATTCAGACTACACTGCCCTCATTCCGTCTTTAGTATTTACTATCCCGTCGCATTCGCCTGCGGAAAGAGTACCCATAAAAGTAGCAGTAGGTATTGGTGACACCACTTGCTGGCTCTTAATAGAAAAATCCCTGCTGATCTCAATATGTTCCTTCATTGTATCGCCTTCCATAAACTGCTTGTGGCCATTGTAGTAATATTTCATCGCGCGAGAAGGACTCTTCGTACAGGCTCTTCTCTCATGCCGACAAGCAATGCAACATTTATTGAAGGATCTGTCACAGTAACAGCAACGTACCCTTGGTAAAGTTGTCGATGACAGCACTGCTGTAGTTGTACCATCCGAAGAAGTCGATTCTGTCTGTTCCACGCCTGTAGCAGTCGATGATGATACTGCTGCAGGTGCCCAATTTGAAGAAGTACATAGCTCTGTGCCAACCTCAGACGTTAGTGGACCAGCAACCTTTGACTGTATAATATATATTCCAGTTGCTTACACGATTAGAGATGAAGTGCCTTCCATGACTGCCACTGTCAAACTAAGCTTCCTAACTGGAACAGCTGGCTGCTTATATACCTACATATAGGTCCCATACATTCCATGTTAACACAAGTGTACAAAACCAATTGTTACAGTCCAGACCAACCCTGCAACACAAACATCCTTACCATCTGCCAAACTAACATAAATCAACCTACTAAAGCCAAAAAAAACCTATATTAACCTTCCAAAGGCCATAAAATACTCAGAAATAACCTATCATAGTCCAGATAAAAAATTATACTTATCCTAAGCACACTTATGTCCTGCATGTCTAGCATTATTTCAACCAATTAAGAACATTTGGTATGTCCAAACATCATAAATGCACTTCAAACTGACTGCGACCAATCACCACTTTGAGTATCATTAACCTTAAACTTACACATGAACAGTCGGAATAAGCAGAATTATATTTAAAATTCAATAAAACAAATAAGTAAATCTGACACCATCAGGGTTTCTCAAGCAACCATACATTCAAGGCCAGCTTATACCACAATATTACTTACCATCTGTCAACGTAACATAATTGACTGATACCAACCACCATACTATGAAATCATCCAACCACCATATTAGATGTAGGTAACCTTTGACTGTTAACCTTTAAATCCCAAACATTCAAAAAATAATTTAAAAATTATATATTTTCTGGTTTTTTTATTTATAATGGGTTATTCAGAGTAATTTTGGAGACTTTTATAGAACGTTTGAGTCATTTAGTAGTCATTTCGAGTAATTTTGGTAATTTTGAAGATTTTGAATTCATTTATTTAGATTCTTTAATTGCCATTTTGGGGACATTAAGAGTCATATAGAGACATCTCGGTGTTATCTAGATTCATTTTTGGAGTCATTTGGTCGTGATGGTGGTGGTGGGGGCGGAAAAACAAAACTTTAAATGATTTTAAAATATCTGTTATAATTTTTGGGATTTCAAAATTAAAGTTCAAAAGTAACTGGCATCCAATATAGGTGTTGGGTGATGTCATAACATGGTGGTTGGGTATCATTCTATTATGTTACTTTGAAAGATGTTAAGGAATTTTTTTATATGGACTGTCCTTGAATATATAGTTGTTTGAGAAGCAGTGATGGTGTCTGACCTTCTATTTGGCTATATTGGATTTTAATTATAATTCTACTTGTTCCGACTGTTCATATGCAAGTGTAAGGTCAATAGTACTCGAAGTGCTGAATGGTCACAGTTAGTTTTATGTTCATTTCTGAAGTTTGGACATGTCAAATTTTCTTAAGTGGCTGAAAAATAATGCTAAACATGTAGAACATATGTGTGCTACGTATAAGTATAATTTTTCATCTGGACTATGAGAGGTTATTTCTGAATTTTTTCTGGCGCCTTGGTAGGTTCATGTAGGTTAGGTTGTATTGGCTTTAATAAATTAAATTATGCTAGTTTGACAGATGGTTGGAATGTTTGTGTTGCAGGGTTGGTTTGGACTATAAATATAGCTTCATACACTTGGGTTAACATGGATGGTATAGTACCTATGTTTGGATATAAAAGCTGCCAGGAGTTTCAATAAGGTAGCTTAATTTTAAAGTGGCAATCGTGAACGACACTTGGTCTCAACTCGTGTAATCAAATGGATTATGTTATGGAGCAAAGGTTGCTTTTCCATCAACGCCTGAGGTTGGCACGGTGCTGTATACTTCTTCAGATTGGGCACCTGCAGCAGCAACATCGTCATTGACTTCTTCAGGCGTGGAACCGACACTGCCATCCACTTCTTCAGGGGGTACGTCTACAGCAATGCTGTCATCGACGACTTCACCAAGGCTTTGTTGCTGTTACTGTGACAGATCCTTCAGTAAATGTTGCAATGCTTGTCAGCATGAGAGAAGAGCCTGCACGAAGAGTCCTTTTCGCACGATAATGTATTACGACAATGGCCACATGCAGTTTATGCAAGGTGATACAATGAAGCAACATAAAGAGATCGGCAAGGATTTGTCTATTGGGGGCCAGCAAGTGATGTCGCCAATACCTACTGCTATTTCGATGGTTACTGTTTCCGCAGGCGATTGTGATGGGATAGTAAATACTAAAGATGGAATGAGGGCAGTACAGTTTGCATATGTCAAATATTCACTCGCAAGACTTTCGTGTGAAGTAGGAGAACATAAAAAAAACATTCGTCAGCTCTAATTACTGATGACCAGATACCTCCTACAAAGGAAAGCAAACTTGATACTGAGGATGAGGCAGGAAGTGAAAATGAAAATGAAGACAGTGATAATTTTGAAGATGCTGCGAATACTGGCTACATATATACTAAAGAACCAAATGAATACATTGATAGACTCGAATATTTGCTTAACTTTAAAAAACGCGGGGATTTCTTGAACATGAAAGAAGTGGTTTCGATCATCAATGTACTTAAGGATTGGGGTTATATCAGATGAGGTGCTGATCTGCATTCTTCTAAAAATGTAACAAAAAAATAAAAAAATTAATTATTTAAAATTTATTTTTTTATGTGTTGTATTCTTCTTTCGGTACTACAATTTTTAATAAAAAATATGTTCTAATATGTTTAATAAATAAAACATTGTGGCATCATATGGAGGCGCTACACTAATTATGTTGAGCGCAGTATAGAATATAGCTTGGTGGTTGTTTTATAAATTGGTCCCAGATAGCCCTGTGATATAAGAGGCAGGGAGGCCCGCGCTCTCCTCCCCCCCCCCCCCCTCGGTTCACAGCTGACCGCAAGACATCGACGTGTGAACAGTGTGTGATCGAGGTTGAAGAGGTGAGCATCCACTTACCCTGGGCTTAGGGGTTACCGAGACTAACCAAGCAGAAGTTAAAGGGTGAGCATATTATGCGTATCGGTAGGGTCCAATGCCTATATCGCGACATCGTCCCCAACGTCTATTGTAAATAATATTACTGGCAAGGATAGGGATTAGTTGCGACGTGGTAATTGGAGTAAACATATTATGATTGAGTCTAAACGTAACTTGCTATTTGTATTAAGGATACTATGTGTGAGTAGAAGTAACTTGTTACCCCTTGTATTCTTGTTGTAGTTGCTGTTCATGTGATTAGTGTTGTTATTAATAAAACATATATTTTTATAATCCTATGTATTATTCAGCTCTCCCTGAGTAAACATCAGAACACCTTTAACACTACTTAAGGTGAAGAGAGTAACTGGAAGGAAGGAGAAAGAGCAAATTATAAATCGGAGGTAGGGAGTGGTTTCACTGGTGGAAGTGCCGGTCTCTCCCCCTCTTTGCACACCAAGCGAGTAAATAAATACGAATAATATTTTTACTTGTATGCCTTTATTATAGAAGTGTACGTGGAAATTATATGAGAAAACTACCATTCCCCTGTTTCTTCCAGACACCCCAGCCCACCCATGCGGGCAGTTGCTCCAGTTCATGCAGTCAGCAGGCCTTGCGCGGGTCAGTTACCATGTGCCCGATGCAGCAGTGTTTCACAGCCTTGCCTCCTTTCTGTTCTCGCCTGCCCACTCACAGCCAATTTAGAACGCTGATTTTAATTGTTAGTCTATATGTAATGCTTGTAATGCATGCTGAACATACTGTTCGCGTACCTGCTTAACCACTCCCATCTTGTGTGTGCTATTAGAGTGTTTTCTTCTTTTATATAGTTGCTTTTCTTTAAGCACTTTAAGTGCAGGACATCATTACACCACTCATCACTTCAATTATACACGTACCCAGTTCATGAAAACAAGAAGCCAGGCAAAACAGTCTAAACTCTCACAGTTTATTAAGACTGTATTGATCGACACCAAAGACTTTGAAATTTCATTGGACGAATGCGATAGGCTGTGCATTCAACACCCCATTACAGACACACCTACTACTAGCCACGCACAAAAAAATCATTAGATATATTATTCCCTAGTACTGAACATGATTACCCCTTAACACACCACCCCCCCCCCACTCAATCCCTTCTAACCACACCCGCACAATCTCCTACACTCCTTGGCAATATTTTGGTTTCCCTCAATATAAGGAAATCGGCAATTCATACCTCCCTTCTCGTGCCTTCCAACCCAAACCCACCACCCAAACCTACATTAAGATTTCACACCACCTCCCTGCACACGACATGCCTAACAACCCACCCCCAGTTAATGTTATGTTTAGGCAACCTGAAAAACCCCGTCATTCTCAGGCAAACACAGAGAAAACATTGACGTGATTTTGCAAGCATTTGACGAAGTCGCCGAGCTTAATGGGCGGGATGACAGTGACAAATGTATGCACATCAAATTCTCCCTTACAGATACAGCGTGCCACTCAATCGAAAAATCTGACACGTCGCCGTGAACAGCCTATCACCTGGCACCAGATTACAATCAGGCTCACTAAAGTATTCACAAGTCCTGCGGACACTGAATCCTTTAAACATTTAGTGTACAACAAGAAGCAGGCCACTGACGAGGATAGTACACACCATCTCGATATACTTAATAACTACAGGGCCAAATACAACCCTACAATGACAGACAATGAATATAGTCATGTTATTTGGAAGAGAATCTTACAGTCTACCGCGGACAAGTTAATAGGGGTTGAAAAACGACTCTCTGGACCATTTGATTGAAAATTTGCAGAACATTGAAACTGGTGTTCTCCCCTATCAACAGCGAATAATGCACACCGGCTTCCACCCAAATTCTGCTAGGTTAGAAGCAGAGATCACTAAACTAAAGCAGGAAATAGCATAGATCTCCCTTCGTCAGAATGGACCCCGTGCCAACACACAACAGAACAGGTGCCCCTATCAACCCCAACAAACAGCTCAGTATCGGGCATACTATCCCAGGCAACATTATCAACCTGCCCACCTCAATCCCTCTAATTCCTACCCCAACACTCCTCACTGGACAGGGTATACACGCTTTTCCCAATAGCCACGTTATTTTCAAAACTTTTCACTAGTAGGCCAAATGCTCCTTGCTCTCACCCCCTACCCTATGAACAATTTACCATACTACTACCAGGGTAATTCATTTCAGACACAACCACGGCCTTATAACGCCATGTACAGCCCAGATATCCGTCAAAAAACGTCCCCTCGGAGGGGGGGCGGGTGTAAGATGACATGCCACCCACGATCACAAAAGCGTCCGGGTGCTGGCCACGTGCAATTCCTTGTTTAACAAAGTAAATCCCAACAGATCCTTAGCCGAGATAGCCACACTCAATGCTTAGGGTGAAAATTTTCAAATATGCTTCCTTCCACCAGTTTCCACACAGTATCACCATTTTCTTCATAGTAACACTGAAAACTGACGTCACTAAACACATACATTTCGCAAAACCCAATCGAGCATACTTTTCTGCTGGCTCTCTACACGCCCCAGTTTCTTAACCAAAGTGTAAACATACGCCCAAGCCTTCGCCATTATTGTGTCCACACCAAACGTCACAAATTATGCCTCCGGGCACACAACCTCGTTTCGGCAGGACTTGCAAGCAGCACTCCATCCGCCAGTGTAAAGCAGGTCGCCGTTGCCACATCTCCCACACCCAGTGCGCCAAACTGCAGTGTTGCCATTTCGCAGCATACACCGATCGCGTAGCTTACAGTTTAGGAACCGTGCAGTTTGCCTAGAGTATCGCTAGTGCTTTGTGTTGTTATGTCAGTCAGAAAAGTCAATAGTGTTCCCTATTCCCTAAGCAAATCTTTCAGTTCTCTACTGATATAGCTGACAGATTTCGGTTTTTAAAAACAAATTCCGGCTGAGTCCACGGATCATTTGTGTGGCAGGCTCTACTCCCACTCCCAACACAGCATTTGCCAAATGTTTTTTAAACAATGCCAGCAAGGCCCGCGATGATGAAACCTGCAAACTGAGTGGATTTCTAGTGCATATTGGCAAAGTTAAAAACACGTGCGTTGCACCTCCTTCCCCTCCTCTCCAAGCCAGCATCAACTCAGCCACGCCGCGTATCTTAATCACCATTAAGGGTAAGCTCTATCATGCCTTGTTAGATACGGGACACGCTTGCAGTTGTGTTGCCAGCATCATTTTATCTACTCGGCCCCTTTCTCCCTTGAAAGAGTCCATCACACTTGTAGCAGCTACATCTCTTGACACTGCCACAATTTGAGATCACTTTAAATATGCAATTTCAGGATAACACTTATCTTCAAAAATTTTTGGTCGTCGACAATCTTCAACAAGACCAGATTTTAGAAGTCGATTTTTTTAAAGAAAATACGACATTATCCCAGTCCTTAAATATAATATTTTATTCATGCATGCACACAAGGGATAACTGAAATCTCTCTTGTATCTACTTTCACCGCCACCACCGATTTTCTGTCACTGAACCATTTATGTAACACCAGTGCTGCTTTCGAACAGCAAACCCCTCTTACCACTAACATCAATGAATACCTTACGCCCCCTCAAAAACACACCCTTCAGAATATTATTGAGGAATATCATGATCGTTTTCCTACGTCCATTCTCGAGATCACAGCAGCTCTCGCTGCTTGCCATTCTACCAATGTTATAAGTAAAATTCTATAACTTACAAGTTATAAGTACTGATCATTTGTGTTGCATAACGGAAAACTATTTTCTAATATTACAAGTTTATTTATACAAGTAAATATCACAAGTTACATGTCAGCTGATTTATGCAGTTAAATTTTTAATTTGCTATTTATTGTTTATTGTTTATTTACTTGTTGCAATTGCCACCCATTTTATATTTATTTATATGTAATCATTTAACAATTCTGTTTTTCTTCCTTCAATGGTATTTTGAGGTTATAAGTACTGTTGATTATTTGTGTGTAGTTGTGTTATGGTTAAATTATGAGAATGGGCAAGCATGATAAACAGTATAAATCCAAACAACGTATCCTCTAAAAAATCAATGAATAACTATCTGTATTATTTGGTGTATTCAGCTAAACAGTAATAAAGAAATAAAAAAGTGCAAGAATGGAATAAATTTAATTCATATGCACAATACGGGCAAAGATAGTGCATACTTAAAGGATTTTTGGTGGCCTAATGTACTGAAATGTACAATGGTAAATACATACTTTAAACCAGTTCAATAAATAAGGTACTAAATAGATTTTGTTGTATTGACTTGAGCAAAGCATTATTGCTACCTAACATATCCTATCCTATTCTAACCTTTCCCTCCTACCGGGAGAGGACAAATAACTAGTATGGTTGTTTATAAATTGTAAGATTTATGCATTACTTAATGTGGTACATATTTTAATTTCTATTAATTTCAATTTACTGGTTTCTACTGATTTATGCAACTCTTCTATAAAATGTATGTACCACAGGCTTGTCTGCTCCCGAATTGAACTGGGATCCACTTTCACACCGCAATGCTGTATATATCAGTTGCTTAGAAAATATAGCACCATCCTTTTTGTAGTATGCTGTAACTTCATTAAAACTTTCTGGAACAATAATCCTACCTTATTTGGACTCATACGGAATCTCTTATATCACTTGGCATTATTTTAAAATTTCAAATTCACTCTTAACCTTCAAAATTTATTTCTCCGATAAATGTGCACTGCTCTTTGTTAATACTGCACTACCAAGTGACCTTCTTTTTCCCTGGATGAATCTAGCCACAAATTCTGCATAGGGACTCAAATAAAGGTCAACACAAAAGCCTAAATACCTACACATCATCACTTGTAACTGGAAACTATAAGCAAGTGGACTCTTGTAGAAAATATACTAGTGTAAATTAATAATTTTTACAAACTTGTACATAAACCGTCAATTATGCAACAGATACTTGAAAATACACAAATATTTTCAGTTTTACAAATTATAACCCTTTAGATTTGTAAATTGTTACTGTACAACGCTATTCTACAAGTTACAAGTACTCTCACTAATATTATTAACTTGGAAGTCATGCAACATGCCCCTGAGGGTATTCACGTTCTCAACATTTCAGATGCCCTAAATACCGACAGGCACATTAATCATACCGCCTTCTCTCTCGTTGAAGACATTTACCTCACTAGCAGCCGTGACAATTTCACGTCCCCTAAATTATTCTCTCTTGTTGACCCGATCCACTTTTATTATTTTACCCTAGCTGTTATGCTGTTATTGTTGTTTTTGGTGGCACCATTTAATGTTAAACTCATTAAAATTTCTACCCTCCTCACACGTCTTCACCGGCCCCAGTAAGCATTTTACCCCCTCTCCACTTGTGTACCAGCCACACATTTTCTGTGCCCTTAGTGGCTCTGTCATATTTACCTCATCCAGGCCGTGCGGCCTCGTTTATGTAACCACTATTAATTACAGTGGTCTCCCCTCACTTATGCGTGTGCCACTTTCTCATTAGTTAACTTAATTGTCGTATCTTTTTACCGTTACATTTACTTGTCAAACATAAACTAATGTTCTTATGTATTCACTGCCTAGGTAAATTATTGAGCCTTAATATTACTATATTTACGATCTAATATCCACCTCCCCTTTTTTTTTGGTGTGTGTACTCTTACGTCGTTCACCTTCATTTCGTCATTACCATAACTACTGGTTCCCTCCATCACACTTACCATTTGTTTCTAAGCTATTTTATTTACTACCCTGTAACCACGTATGATACTTTTATATTCTGACCCCTGCCAAATGGTGTTATTGAAATTTTTTTTACATGGGCATATTTCTCTTGTATGTTACCAATTATCTAAATGATTTCACAACCCATATTAATTTTAACTTATAGAATATACTGTGGCTATATTTCCCTTAGATCTAATGTGTTCCAGTCAGTGCTTATTTTTACCGCCCTTACCTAGGACATATCCCAGAAAACATGTGCTGTATACCAGTGTGATCAAGAGCCAGGCGGCTGCAGTCTGTGTTTGTTCCAGCGAAGCGAATTTACTTATTACAAGCTAGACCAGAGGTCTAGTCCAGTGTGTCTTGGAAGGCCTCATTATACAATTTTTGTTACTCTATACTTCGACATGAATGGTTACAGTATTTACACATTTGTATTGCCTTCAGTTGCAGCGACTATCTAATAAGTCAGACAGCTGTCTGTCTGTCATCACTTTTCTGTGTACTATTAATTAACCTCAGAGTTATCAATATTGATCCTGCTCAGTGCAGTATTTATTCATATATATTTCCCTCAATAAGTGCCCTTCTTAACTGAGGACTGACTTCACTGTGTTTACTAATTACTGATAAGTATCAATGTTATGATTCACAATATCTTGCTTGTGCCTACAGGTCCCTGCTATTAGTAACTATTTTTTTGTTAACACACATGCTTTACAGAATTTTATAAGTTGTCACTGCAACGAGTTGATACCTTTAGACATTGTGTATTTTCTACCAAGTTCTCAGTCTTACCCGGCCAGTGTATGTTATTTTACTTCACTCCAGTATGAACAATCTACTTACAACAGTACTCTGGTTTACAAGATTTCACCGTTTACCTGCCCTTCGAACTGTGTTTAGTAGTGTTTAGTACATTATAAGAATGTTATTACCTTTCATTGAGTTACCGCCCTTATTCTAAGCATGCTTCACTTTGATTAGTGCTTTGCGCTTAAACCTACATGGCTTTTAGATTAATTACTCAATTACGTATTTTATTATTTCCCAATATTGTGTCCTACATATTCAGTGCTATGACATCCACTTTTTCGCTTTATAGTTGAGCCTACCATTGCTCATCAAGTTACTTGCCTCAGTGTCTTCTTCTCTTACACAAAATGACAAAAAAAATAAAATAAAATTCATTCAAACAAAAAAGGGGAGGGAAAGCGGCAGCAAAACACACAACTGTTTCTGTACCGTTAGGTTAAGATTTTCATATTTTAATGTTTATTTTTGGTGCCATGCACATTCAGTATTACTAAGTTAAATAATACATATTACTCTCCTTCCAATGGAGTATTTTCTGTTGTATGTTTTGCTGCCATCATGTTTTTCCTATTTTTACGTAAGCCTAAAGGCAAGCAAACAATAACTTCACATTTTAGGCCTATAGGCATGTTTTAATCAAGTTAATCATATATTGCCCTGTCTTGTGTGCAGAGGAAATGTACACAGAATTCCCTTTATTATCGCCTGAAAGTAGGCACAAATTGTGACCAATGTGTTAATTTTAACTAGGAGAAGTAGTACCCCATCATTATTTTCCTTCCTTTTATGCCTATTTTGTGTGTTATTGAGTGCACCTTGTTTGAAACAAAAAAATTATATAATTTTGTTCGAAAACCCTTCATCTAGCCTATAAGGATGACTGTACCTAGATATGGTATTGGTTAAGTATCTTGTTCATTAATCATTCATTATTCACTTTGTTCTCATAAGTTATTCTTCCATTGGGAACATTATTGTATTTTGGAAACGAACTATACGTAGTAATACCAACAAACAAATATAAAAGGTGGTAAGCCAATTAAGTGCACGTTCTACTGTAGTACAGTCGTCAGTAAACTCAGTGGTGATCATAAGAATGTCCAAACAAATCATTACAACAACAGTGAATAAGATAAACTGAACTTCAAAATGCTTCTATAAAATATTAAAAATGGACAAACTTTTCTATGAAAAAGTGATTTCTGACAACAACTGATACGGTGAAAGTGTGAAAAAAATACAATCAACGCTTAAACCAAGGCTACCACATTTAGACTGGTAACATTACTATCACACAACTGATATATGGCATTCATATCTTGAATTTTTTATGTTTTCTTTCAAATGATCAATTATTTATGTAACCTAGTACGTGAGGCAAATAACTTAAAGCAATAATATTTCCTCTCAGTATGTACGCGTATCTCACGTGTACGTATATTATGACTTTAAATATTTAAATCACTTAGTTGTGTAACGAATGTTAAAGATAACCAATTACTTATCTTTTGACGTAGAATTAGATAGTCACATAAATTAACTGTTTAAAGAATGCACAATTTCATTGCCCTTTTGCACAGAAATGTTAAGCAAACATCACTTGTTATTATCGACAGTTGAGTGTGCGCTACACGTAGCCAACTGCGGAATGTCAAAAGTGTTTAAGCGCCATGCGCATTGCCAACTGTAGAGTAGGTATTTTATTTTGCATTGTTTTTCCCGATTCCAGTCTTTCTAGGGAGGTAGATGCTGGAGGTGATTCCTTATGAAATATGAAGGTGAAAATTTACAGGGCACCATATAACTTAAAAGAATACTAAAGGATGAACCCCTAAAAATTGGGATCTGATAACATATTTTCGCTTAATGTCTTGTACATTCTGCCAGCGGTAGGGATGGCGGCTATTTATCCAGAGTACGTCCCCCACGGTTGAATGGTCACGTCCATTTGACGCTATGGAGTGTGCTAGTGGAAGGCATGTCGTTGATGTGCTGATGTATCACTTCCTCAAGCCGAATAGTACACACTGACCGAGGGCGGTCAGCATTACGTATGTCTCTCTGCAACATAAGAAGCTTGTGTCACCTTTTGCTGCGGACTTTGTAGGCGTTGTACAAGGTATTAGGTAAACATACTTTTCAAAACCAAATTTTCGGAGCATCATATCTCTTTTATTAATATTCCGTTTAGTTATGGTGTCCATATTTTCGCCTCAATTTTTGTAAGCAATCTTTTCCCGCTTTTGGGCATTTAATTTCCGATCATTCTGTGCATACATATAAACTTACATATAAAAATATATATACAGTATATTTATTTACACTTCATACGCACGACACACACCCTAAAAAATAGTGTAGCTATAAAACACTGATCTATTAGGGTTTACAAGTATAATAAAAAAGTCACTTTCTGTACTAGCATCAAAATAGTCTGCACTTATTTCGTTTCTAGTTGTTGCAGTAAAAATTAATATGCTAATGGGGTCTTCTGTTAAAAGAACTCTCTGTTAAGTAGTAGGAACTAATATATATTGTTTCAGTGTCAATCACAAACAAGAACAAAACGTATATTTATGATGATATGACTAACTAGGTTAACAACTGTTCCACGTTACCAACACTCCAACATATTTCTATAATTATACTAACACAGGGTGGGTTATGGAAACAAAAAAAAAAACCTAAAACCGCTATTCAAACTCAGAAACTAATATGGCCGTTAAAGACAGACGCCTATATTTATATGAACTAAACTTTACTGTCTTACTGTCAAATTTCAAATCGTTAAAGAGCCATCGACATTTTACAAAATTCTATGATTTATACAGAACTATGCACACTAAAACATTATGACCCTACCATGTTACCAGCGAGTCGAACAATCAAATCACGGAGGTTAGCAGAGCCTGGCTCCCGAATCATCGCGAAAAAATAAATAATGGGCTGTTTTCTTTAAGCATGACATCAGATGGTGGCTACAGCTTAATAATCGTCCAACATTCACGAAAAAACTATATAAGACATTGAAATAACAGATAGGAATATTTGACTCATTACTGCAGTGCATAGCTGTTTGCAGCTCAGCCGAAGAAATAAAATTAAATGTGGAAATACGGTTGTTGCAAACGTTGTAAAATAGATAACAACTGAGCTTTGAATGAACTATTATATTAGTATATAGCATCTTAAAAGTTTGATTAGTTATATAAGAATCCCAGAACATAACACAAATATCAAGGAAGCGAAATTGATTTAAAAAATAAATAAATCGTGTATCTAGCGGTTTTTAAAATATTTGTAATCAACCCTCACAGAATTCCCCATAACCCCGCTATTACAAGGGAAATGAGAAAAAAAAAAAACACCAAAACGTACCACGAAATAAACTAGAGCGGTATTTACGGATATACGAAAATAGTAATAGGTTGCAGAACGAAGACGTCATAAAATATCTCAGTGGTGAAGAGAGAAGTTTAAGCACAGAAAACGGACGAGCCAACAAAAAGGAAACTGATGAACACAGCAGCCTTGCTAAGATGAACATGTTGCAAATTTTCAGGAACAACAAAGCTCAGTTGTGGAGTATTATATATAAAATAAGAGTTAAATCTTCACTTATCTCAACGGCAAGAACCATTTATTGGCCACGAACGGGTTTAAATAGATTTCTTTTAAAAACGAGACGGATTAATAGTTTAAATTTTTCACTAGGGTCATTCTGACCGACGTCGAATACGCACTCGGTCATTATTGGCTCCACTTAACATAACGCTTCGCCGTTCTTCCCTCCAGGCAATCCTTTCTTGACACCACAGGGGGCGGACTGCACGAAGCTCAGGTGAGAGGTGGAGTCTGTCTGATGGTACGCGTGATGACCGACCAGCTCAAATAAACGATTGCAGATTATCCTAGCAGACATTCCTTGGGCGACACTAAATATAATCTATTTTACGGTAGCTGTGAGATCCGCTATATCTGCTCGTAAAATGCGATGATCTTGGTATGAGTCCGTACGTCGCTGACCTCCGGAACATGGTTTACTTGTATGTACAGCTTCCTCTGATCAACGGCACCACCATCAGTGCACTGCTGATATGTCTTAACGAACATGTCCCAAAATTCCCTGGTATGGCCATCCAGCTTCCTTGAATATCACTATGAGACCCCGTTCAAATTCAGTTAGCTGTGCAAATGGGGCTCTCCTTAACCCTCCTAGCATGCTGCCAATGTACAAGCGATCTGCGAAGTATAGCGAAGCCTTTGCAACTATACGCCTCTCCTGATGGTCTTCTGGTTCCGTCTGTGTAGCATGACTGTCCCATTTCAACTCTGCAGTCTTCCCCAGAACCGCACTGAAATCACTTCGTGTGCTGCCCTATAGTAATGTCTTGGGCTAATTTAGTCGTTTTCAATCATTTCCATTACGGCGATTTTATTCAATGCTCAGAAGTGTAATTTCACAAGTCATTTCTATAGATTAGTTGGTCTGAAGTGGTAGAAACGGAGTACATGTTATTTGTTGACATATTTGTAAAATGGATGGTGCAAGCACAGTGGAATTCTTCAGCAGCATCTACTTTCCTCACATTTCACCACACAAGCTTTTCTTCTTTGCTAATGCCAAAAATCTGCAATAGCACCAGTCTCCCAGTGAAGGCATGACAAATATGTAATCGAGGGCATAGTATTCACTGGATATACACGTGAAAAAGAGATGATAAAATTTTAGCGCATCGCACTTATGGCATCAAAATACCCTTCCGAATTCGCTCACCTATAAACTGATTATCCTTAACACCTAAGAGTAGAACCGCTAAAGTGTTGCGGAAAGACGTCTTTTGGCAACGGACATAATAAACTACTTCGTGTATTACAGCCTCGTATTGAAATCAGTTTGTCACACAATGCCCTTGCCTGAACTTTTTTTGCTAAAATAGTGTTCCTTTCACAGTTTTTATACATATATCATTGACGTCTAACAATCAGTAAGAGAAGATTTTGTGCCTTTTACAAAAAAAAAAGTAAAAATATATGGAGGTTAGAACTTAAGTAAAATTAGGGTATCCAATTACCCTTTAAAAAATATTATATAAAAATTTTTTATTACAAGATTTAATAAAATATTGTATATTTTAACGAGGGCTTGCATTTTATGATTCATGCTAAATATTTATTAGTTACCAAGCCATATTGTTATTATGATATTCCTTCCCGGTTACGATTTTTTTCACGGCTTCCGATTTTACAAGTTATGGCTTACCCCCTGTGTTAGGTTTCTGATCATCCATCTAGTATACACCAATGTTGTCAACTTGCTAAGCAAAACTAATTTTAGATTTCTAAATATTACTTTATTCACCCACTACCATGAATTTTCATCTTCATTTTGTACGCACCAGCAAGGAAAAGTGACTATTACATTACATCTTCGTTACGGCACGTAGATTGGTGGTGCATGAGCAATCGTCAATTTCCATTGAGGGGTATGACAAATAAGTGTGAAAACTAAAATATTTTTATGAGTCCAGAAATTCAGTCATAGATGTTAAGCGTAAATCCCATTGGGAATGTCTGGTAGCTAAAGAAATAACTTTCAGTTTTTTGTAGTCTTCTCTTGGAGATGTATGTTACACTTAAAAATTTTTTTTACTTCAGTTTAATTTTCTTCTGTAAATACATACACTTTGCAATTTTTGAATCACATTTTTCTTATATTAAAAAAATGGTACAATGCACATATACATACTAATTAACAAAAGGATTGATTTTCCCTCTTATAAAACGGGAACCCGGAAAACAGTCGTTTATTATTGACGGTTATGTAAGAACATCACTATACAAGATGATCGGAAACTACATGTCAAAATTCCAACTACAGTATCTGCGGGCGAAAAGAAACAAGAAACTCTAGTCACAAAACGTTCGGAAAGGCCATTTAGTGTGTTTAAATTGAAGTTCAATTTCGTCAAACGACGCCGAGTGTCCGCAGCCGCATGTATCTGTGTGCCTCACAAGTTGTATAACACGAAGGAGAATGGTGGAGGCGTGACATGCGACCAGCGCCTGTTCATAGGCAGCCATGAATCTCGTTTGCTCACCTGCCACTGCCGTGACGCCAGTGTGTTGGATAGTGACAACCCATTTGTCCGACAAGTGGTGCCGAGTGTCGCGTGCAGCACTGCAGTGAATCAGTTCGCCTTCTTGTTATGCATCTTGTTGTGCACGCGTGCACATACAGCTACGGACACCCGGTGTCATTTGCCAAAATTCCCCTTCAATTTAAACATACTAAATAGCTTTTCCGAACATTCTGTGACAGGAGTTTCTTGTTTCTGTTCGTACACAGGTGATGTGGTTTGAATTTCGACAGGTAGTTCCAAACATCTTGTATATGTCCATCAAGCTTTATAAATCAAATTTTTATTTCGTCTCTTTGGCACGAACACGTGACTGCAGAATGTATAATCTGTGAACGGATTCTCGTACACAAGCCCTTTAGAACTATTTAACATTAGATTATAAAAAACATCCATAAGGAAACATAAAAGAACAAGATGCCGCCTCACTTCTTGTTAACTAAATATACAAAGAAAGGAACGCTTTTTATAGAAAAGAACAGCATTATATTTCGTAAGTTCACCAGTTCTTGTTTTTCTTTTTTAAATTCTGGTTGCAATCTCTTTCCTTAAGTCCATTTTGTTGCTTCCTCGCGTAGAGTAGTTTAACCATGCGATCAGCAGAACGATTTACAATCATCCCTCAGGCGTTTATCTTACAAATTCACAACCCCCTCGTGTTTTCTCTTTTTACTTCCCCTTGTCTTGACAACTCGACTGTTGGCGGGATGGCTCTTCCTCCTCATCCAAACTAATTTTCTGTGCAATTGCACCCAAGTAGAAGCGGCAGAACTCCAAATAAACGACGTGAGTTGCGAACACGCAATTCACATGGTTACGCAAGGAAGCGTAAACATAACGCAAACATTATATCAGTTTTGCCACTCTGTTGAGAAACGCTATGATTGTGAATAGGAGAACGTATATGCTGATTCAAGCCTGGGTTGTAATAGAACAATCATGCTACTTCAGCATGATGTCTTGACAATCACGGTCTCCGAAAAATAGAACTAACCACCATCATTCACATCTGTGCGTTTACTTTGTGACGTGAAATACAGACTTCGACATTATTGACATGCTATCTTGAAGTATATATTCTCTCGTCCACAGCGAGCTAATTATATAAGGGAATAGTTTCTCGTGGAAACAAACAATGGGAAGGAATCTACTATGTTATTTGCTGAGGAATCCTCTTAATTACACTTGGAGTTATTTTGGAAACTCATAGAAAATTGAAGTCGGTATTATCGGACCCGGGAATCAAAACTGGGTCATCCCCAATACGAGTCTTTTGTGGTGTACTGTAGAAAACTTCATTCGAAGTTTTATTTGAGGCAAAGAAAACCAATTCTTTGAGTCTATGTTGTTCACAGTATTTAAAAAATAATTTAAAAAAAAACCGAGGGTTAGAGATATATAATAAATGTTTTTAAATGTTTTCATTTTATGGAAATGGTACCTTACTTTATAGGTAAGAAATAGTCATTATTTGAGCTGCTTTGGTTAGGAGTAATGAAAAATTAGTTCTTACTAAAGATAATGGTTCAGCGATATCAAAGGTTTTCTGTCATTCATTGCAGTTGTCAGTATGTAACTGCTGTCCCGACGCAGACATTCATAAACGAAATGTATACCGCTGTTACGAATCTGCAACAGAGCAAATGTACAGTCGTCCCACAGACATTTAATATCCTTCTGAAGTGCAGTTATTCTCCAAATCAACAAGCTTAATTCTTCCCAAGAAGTGAAATTATATTCTCGCCTATGTAACAATACCATAGATAACCTACTAATGAAAAGTAGTCTGAACGCAATCAGACATAGTTATCGTATGGTGGACGGCATTAGGCTAGAAGGGGGTGGCGAATGGGTGAGGGAAGGAGGGGTACGAATTCGTGTCTCAAGTCAGACCTAGTGTTTTTTTAAAGCGTATAGTATTCCAAGATTTGTTACTTCTCTCTTATTTACTAATCACGGTTGTCTTCCACATCAATTTTTCATTACTGTCTAACTGGCATTACCACGAATACATCTGCTGAAAATATGTAACGACAATGCAGTCGTTCTTCTTTAAGTTTAAAATAATGCGTTTCCGAAAAGATTTTTTTTTTTTTCAGTGTACCATTAACTCACATCACACGATTTTTTATAAATGGCGCGTAAGATTTGAATCACATTACGGTGTCATATTTTCTGATTCTCAGTTGCACGGCTCTGCTCAGCGGTATCCACTTGAAATTTATTTCCGCACCCCCGTGAGTTTAGGCAACAATCCGAAAGGCAGAGTGAAGAGACTTGGACTGTTCTTAAGGGCGCTGTCTGTCCAGGCCCTCAAACGGAGTGCATAGCTCCAATCATATAGTTGTCATTTAAAAACGGGTATGTATTTTTGAGCAAAGTCAGATTACGAACAAAATTAAAGTCATATTTTACGTGCGAAAGGTAATATCCGTTGAAGGGGTTAAAACGGGTATTTAACAATCATTTCTAGGAACTTAATTTTCGGGAAATAGTACTTAACACAAATGTTCAGGACTTGCAGCACACATTTATCTTTTATTTACACGACAAAACAATATAGTCACAGGTGAGAGTCTCAAGAGGATACGCATAAATATAATCAAAAAATTAATATTCAGGCATTTTTTTAACCGTTTATTTCGTAGTAACATAAATAATGATCTGAAAAAGTTACTCTAAGTTAACCATTGCAAAAGTTTTACATTCCTCTAATGCAAACATACTGTTGAAATGTTAATGTTAACAAAGACTCTAAGTAATGTTGCCGCAAAGGAAAGTTGTATTATGCAAAAATAATATGAAAAAAACATTTTGTGCTACTTTGACGTAAGAGAAACGTCCAACGAACACAAGGTTACACTGACTTAGGGTTGTAAGAATGGCGGATAGTAGTGAACAGCGATAAACGTTAGTAGTAGGGGCGTTCCGGTTTATGTTACAAAAGGATGCCATTTTAATAAATTGGATTATCGATTTAATATCAAGTTATAACGATCAATTCTTAATCCAATCTTAATATAATCAAAATTTTGATACGTTCTTAATACGATCAAAAATGTTTAATCCGATCTTAATTCGATAAAATATTATTAATCTGCTAATATTAATATGATAAAATGCTATCAAAGAAATTAGATAAAATTTTACCATTAAATTTGTTTAGTAAAACTTCTTTGATGTAATTTTCTTTCTGTATAGTTTTGTGCAGTGGTGTGCTAAGGCACTTTAATTTATGTTATTTTTTTTGGTGGTGGGAGATGCTCTGGTAGATTTTGACGCTCGGAGCTCTGTAGGGGTTACTGAGGTTGTCGTGTGTTGTGGAAGCGGTGTAAATAGGGAAGCGATGTTCACTCTCTGAGCTCTGGCGATGTACTGGAGTGGGACTGTGTTGGGGAAGGGGTATTTATATAGGTATTGTGTAATATCTTATTTTTTAGAGTATTTCGCCTGACACGCGACTGAGAGAGGTGCAGCTCGATCTGCAGTTAATGGCGGAGTTCGGAAAGGTCTGTTTAATGAAATTATTACAAAATGAAAATCTATTTAAAAAAAAGTGAAATAAATGTGCCTAGAACATGTTTTACTAACCCTTCCTGTATTCTAACAATATAATTTACGACAGACTAATTAACAAGGACTCATCGAATAGGAAATACAAATTTCTAACGAACACAACTACATGACTATCCTGGTCTCATAAAGAAACAAGTGCTTTTTCACTAAGCGATCACAACTACGAGAGTCTATGAATTAAATTAGGTAACGAGTTGTACCTACAACAGAGACAAAATGTCCCTAGCAATATATAATTGGCATTACTTTAATAAAACATCACAAAAAAACGTATTTGAAAACATATAGAAAACTGTACAAGCAACTCTCCCAAAGCCAGTCTGTGAGGTTAGTGAAGCAATGCCTTGAAATTACACGAATAACTCAGAAATGAACGAAGAGAGAGTTGAATACGATTTCTGTGACAAAATAAATTAAATTTCGGTAGCAATATATCAATTACATTACTTGAATTTTAAAAAACACATAGCGAAATTGTACAAGCAATAGAAACACATCTGGTCGGCTGCGAGGTTGCTAAATGTATGGCTTATGAGTTGTATTCGTACTTATTTCTGCGAAGTTATATTTTATTCAAAATTAAATATACCCCATACTGTCTGATTAGATACGCATTTCTAAATTAATTAAACCCCTGATGCTAGAGAAGTAAAACAAATTGACTCATAACAAACACAACTACATGATGCCTGTCAGTTCTACACATACCTCAAATTATTTTAATATACGTCTGTCCAGCTGCGAGATTGCTAAACAAATGACGTTAGTATAGGATTTGCGGAGACTTATAAGCATGACTGGAGACGTGGAGCACACTTGCTAGACAAATGAACCAAAAGTGAGGTGAATATGACTGTTTCCAAACAGGTAACATTACCTGCGAGGGAAATGAATAATTGTAATATGCCAAAAGTATAAGAAAAGGACCTAAAATTAATAAATATATATTTCAAACAGCAGAATGAAGTAATATAAAATTACAAAATATTTGCCAATAAAAATGCCCTGTTTACCAGTTTATATTTCCCTATCAAACTAGTTACAATCCACAAAAAATTTAAATACTTCTTCCTCAATGTTAAAAGGATAAGAATTACATAAAAGTAAATTATAAACCTACCCAAACATTTAACGCAAGTTTCGCTTCCCTGGGAAAAATAAATTTCACTATTGAAACAATAATCAATTTTAACACAATTTTCATCGAAGCGTAGGGAGACTTGCATTGCGTGAAGAAGGGCTTAATCCAGCAAACCTTTTTTTTATGAAATGATTTAATCTAGGAAAGATTTGAGCCCAGACACTTGGTCGAAGAATAAAGGATGAAATCAATACTCCATTACGTTAAAAAATAATATAGAAGTACTACATCGAGCCAAATAATTCTAACACAAATTCCGTCATTCTGGGAAATACGCTGCACTAGTTAATGAAATGGTAGTTGAATATCATATGAATTTTCGTATACTGACCTCAGAAATGTACTCGACACAATAAATGCTTATAAAATAATTTTCCTGTAAACTATTAAACTAAAACTTGTAAAAATATTTTTCGCTGCTGTTTGTGAATACTGTAAACGAGATCTGAACCCAATAGCACATACTATTTCAAGAAAGCAAGATGTGATTTCTGGTATAGGCTAGATAGAAACCCCGGCTAAGCAGAAGATAACTTAAGCCTCAATCACGCCATGACTCACTGCCAAGCGCCATCCTGAGTGGTGAGGTCAGAGAGCAGAGAGAAAGGCTCAGTGAAGTGTATGCAGAGAGTGATGTATCCAGGATGATGCTTGTCATCAAAACTTACCTAGATTTTTAACACAAGTTTCGTTTAATTATTAAACTTTCAGAGAGGTTTATGTTTGTGTAAGGAATGATTGTGTTTATCAGTGTGTTGAATCCCAGCAGAAGTTGTATTCGGTTTTTAATAATATTTTTTAAATAAAAGTCGGTGAACTCTGGCTCTCACTGCTTTAGAGATGGTCAGCTGGGAACATTCTTCTACATATGGCGGTAAGAGCTTTTATACCTGGCTCTGAGAAGGTATTCTTGTCTAACCACTTTCCCTTTCTTGCCTCCACATTGTGTTAAGCTTTGACCGATGGAGGTTTTCTCAATATTCTACGAGTTCCCTCATTTCTTTTCAGATTCATTAATTCAGGTGTCCTGTTTTTTCAACACTTTTTAATTATATCTCCCCTCAGCCCTTCAAAGGTTGTTCTTTATTAAATTTTCTTAATTGAATTGTTGGTTTAAATTATAAACAGATATTTTACTCCCTCATGAATACTGAAGTGAGGAACTTGTATTTCTTGTGAAAGTGAGCATGCACCCTGATACCTTAGTTTAAATTATTTTAAAACTCCAAACCTGAAATATTTACCATCACTGCTAGACACCCACTAGTTTCATGTTTACCAACATCTTTGTTTCAAAATTCTCTTTATTAATATAAGATTTTATCCACTCCTCATTCACACAACACGACATTAAACAATTAGTAACATGAGGAATCAAAAACTAATAAATAACAAGTCACATTACTCCTTTTTAAAACAGAAAATTTTTATTTAAATTTTTTTTCTAAATACATTATTAAAAACTAAATATTTACCATTGCTTATACAAAATTACTTTACAAGTATTTATCAAATATGTTTAGATCAAAAGAAGTTAATATATGTAACAAACATTTATCAAAGTCTTTGTGATCAAAACAAGGTAATATATTCAATAAATATTTATCCAAAAAATTCACAACAATAATTTGAACAACTAGAACATAATTTAAGAAGTAAATTAGCAAAATATTCGAACACATTTTATGAAGAAAAAAAAAAACAAATTATTATATGCAACAAAATACCTATACTTTAATTTACAATATTCTAATACAGTAGACTCTCAAGTATCCAGCTCACGACTATCTGGCCTGTGCACTATCTGGCATAAATCCAAAAATAAATACTCTGTAATAAAATGAGGAATAATTTTTTTAACAATGTACTCGACTTTTCACCCCTTCATAAACCGCAACTTTGAAAAGACTTCGTAAGCGCGTATCTGGTACGATCCTCCTACATGCCATGTGCAAAACACAAGTTGCGACATGAAATGTGCGTATTTTCCCACGCCCTGTTACCTGCTCTTTGTTCCGTCAGTTGTGTATCGGGTGTTAACCTGTGTGGAATATGTTTGCCACTGTTCCTGGTTACCTTCGTAAATTGTGTTTTGTGTGTTTCGTTGTTTTTTTTTTGCTGAAGATCAGGAAGTGGGTGATAAACGAATAAAAGGTTGTAGTAACTATCGAGGAGAAACTACGCCATATAAAGAGACTAGACTCTGGGGTAATGGCAACAAATACTGCTTCGGAGTAAGGAGTTGGGAAAAGTACATTTGGTAACTGAAAGAAAAGTCTTGCAGAAATTTAAAAGTGGTGTGCCGCCCAAGTTAGTGGCAGTGGAATGAAAACAAAAACAAAAAAAATCATGCTGAAAGGTAAGCATAAAGAAACTGAAGAAGCTTTATTTTTGTGGCATGAACACTTCAGAGGAAAAGGCTTGCCTGTTACAGGGCCGATATTGCAGGAAAAAGCATTGCAATTTAAGCGACAAATAGAAGGAGTGTATTCAGAATTTACTGCCGGTGATGGACTGTTATATCACTGGATAAAACTATTCGGTATTCGCCAGATTACCATAGGTGGGGAGGCTTTACCTGCTAATAAAGAGGCTGTACCTTTGTTCTAAGACTACCTTGTTAAGCGTATTCAAAGGAGGGGATTTCTGGGGAACATTTGTACAACTGCGATGAAATTGGTTTAAATTATAAGATGCTCCCTATAGAAACTCCTGCATCAAAAAACGAACCACTGCACCAGGATACAAGGAAAGCAAGGAACGAGTCACCATCTTGGGTTGCAGTAATGCAACTGACAACCACAAGCTTAGGTTGACTTTAATGGAAAAATCAAAGAAACCTAGGGCTTTTAAAAAACTGGGAAATCAGGAATCACTAGCCATATATTTCACACATTAAAAGAAGACATGGATTAATTCAGAAATCTTTAAAACGTAGTTCCATAATGGATCCGTACCAGCTGTAGAAAAACATTTAAAAGACAACAATTTGCCGAGAAAGGCTGTACTGATTCTTGACAACATACCTTCTCATCTGGCCACTGACGAACTCACAGATGGAAACATCAAGGATTTATTTTTACCAGCAATGTGACTGCTGTTTGTCAGCAGATTGACCAGGGTGTCATTGAAATGTAAAATAAAAATTATGGCCGGCATCTTCTCAGTTCGTTGATATTGGCGATTGATAATAATGTAGACTACTTAACCAATCTGAATAAGATTGACATGCTAGAAGTAATAAGGAAGGTGGCCGAAGCATGGGAAGAAATTCCAAACATATCACTTGTAAGGTCTTGGAAAGTTCTTTTGGACCATGAAAATGGACATTTCAACCCTCAACCCGTGTGTAAAACCAAAGTGAAAGATGAAAACGATAAACTTGTTCTGTTGCTGGAAAAAGTACCATACTGCAACAATGTTAGTGCAGAGGACATTAGAGAATGGAAGGCAAACAACGAAGTTGATGAAATTACCGACAATGATATTAGCCAGCAAGAGGACGTGACCCCAGCTGATATCATCTGCTTGCGTACATGGAGGGACATTGCATCGCGGAAGAGGACTTCCGCGATGCAATCAAAGGCTTTTCGAAAACTAAAAAATGTAGGCCTCGACTCTTTTATCTGAGGCCTACTTCTCACATTTGTGTAATCATTTATCAATGGACAGTAAAATAACTTGAAACAATTTTTTAAAAAGCTAGGCATATGTTTTATATTAAATTTTTGTTTATTTTTAAATTGCATGTATACTATCCACATACTGTTCAGTGTACATTATTTTATGTTTCCAGCAATTAATTTAGATATTATAAAATAAATCTTACAGTGTGTGCAATATTATTATTTTTGGACTTACTTTTTTTGTTATAAATTTTAAAACAGACAGTACAGTGCATAATAAACATTTATAAAGTACTGACCTGTACTACGCGGTCAGAAAATTTGAATAATAGCTGGTTTCGGTATGAAAAGTGTGTTGTTAATGGTGTGGGTGGGACAGGTAGTGAATAGTTAAAGAACTCTGGCCTATCCGGCTTTTTTGTTATCTGACCTACCCTTCTGCCACATTAGGCCAGATAGTCCGGAGTCTACTGTACAAAGTTAAGTCTTAACACTATTATTATAATACAATGTCCTTACACATATTACATTAGGAATCAACAAAAACAAAAAAAATTATAAAGGAATAAAAAATGATTAAAAATATAAATTTAGAAACTAGATTGATGTGGATGTCGTCTCTTTCCTAAGTATATACAATATTTACAATCTCTTGAGGAGTTTAAAAAAGATGCACACAGAAGGCATTCTTTTAATGCGTGACATCCGAGTTTATTTGCAGACACAACCGCCAAATGACTGCTTACACCACACTCACACACACGTAGATTCCAGTTTATAATTATAAAGATGTAATGTCACACTTTTGATGGCATATAATTTCTTCTTCCTATTTGAAAAATGGGAAGGGCAATTGAATCGAAGACAGTTGTATCAAGAGAGTTGATATTGAAGTTATGTCATGCCTTACAGTTAGAGAAACAGGTAGAAGCAGCATGAATTGCTATGCAACATGTGTTGCAAACAGTTGGAGATTGCAGAGTGCTGTACATAGATGTGATGTTGGCTGTGGAACAGGAAGTGCATGCGGTGGTGGCAGACGGATGTCATTGGTGGTGTGGTGCTGGCAGTTGTGGTGTTGTGGGTGAGCTGTATTTATTATTGTGTTGTAACTATAATTAAGGGAAATAAATATATTTAGGTATTTTGTAGTGCCCCCAAGGTATGGTCGATCCACTATCTGCCTCAATGTATCGCTTATCATCCATACCTGACAATACTACCTCGGTTACGTGTATGGTGTATACTTTGTGAGCATACAAAAGGAACTGATATTGGGTCCCCAAAACTCTTGAGCAATTTTCGAGGCAATCTCGATTATCCTCATTCACGAGAGATTGCATAACCTTAGGTTTAACACCCTTCACATTAAGTAAACAGTGCTCATTTGCAAGAATGTATGCAAAGAGATTGGGATGTAAATCCATAAAGTGTGTGATGATGCAACCAGTGCATTCGTCTTTGAACACTCTGGTACAGCCTTTGTTCTCAAGAGGGAATTTTTGAAGGTTATCGAGCGCATAGTTGGATGAATCTAATAACACTTTTAGATCTGGTGTTTTTAATTTATAAAAGTCATCACGAGCAATAGAATACACCAAGGAATCACCATTACAATAAAGGTGGTGCAAGGCCGCCAGAGGAAATTTGGTACATGTGTACAGATAATGAAATTCCTAGAGGGTTAATTTTGAAAGATCAAGAATGGTCACACCAGTATACAAAGGTTTGTTAAACGCAACAGACCTCTTTGACATCTCGATAAGAACCAAGTTTTCATCGATAATCTGCCTGTGCTGGAATGAAGCAAACCCTATCAGTTCTACAGCCCCATAGATCAAATCCTACCTCTAAACAAATCTTATATCCCTTTCCCTGTGGATATTCAACTATGTTTATCCATAACTGAATTATTTATCAATTTAAAAATGATTTTTCGAATTTATTCACAACCTGATCACATTTCTCAATATTAAATTAGATGAACAGAGTAAAGTTTGGCCCCGTACATCAAATGGTGCTTCTGTGTTTCCTAATGTATAATATTATTCTTCCATTGCGCGAATGTGAAAAGAAGTTTCTCATGTGAGCTGTTCGGAGTATGCAGATTAGATAATGCATTATAACATTCGTCCAGAAATGACATATCCACTTCTGCGAAAAAACAAGTGTTACCATCATTCACTGTGTTTGCAAAATCCCACAATTAGAACACGTCAGACTCAACACACTCAAAATTACCAATCGGAAGGTTGGATCGCATTGTGTGGCTGTACAGCCCATTCACGTCGAAATAGCATATATATTTCGATGCCACACTGGGGTCGTAATCCTGAACCATGTAAATATTGTTGGCTTCCACACACTTTCTGGAAACATGGGTAATGCTGTCCCTATCTCAGCATTCTACAAAAAAATGCATATCTGGGTCAGTCAACAACTCTCGCCGTGTATGTGTTATTAAAAAAAAAAGCATCCCATGAAATAGATGGAGCTGTCATGTACATAGCGGAGTAAAAATTATAATGACTAAACATACGGTCCTAAAATTTTCAAAAACTTCTGCCACCAAACAAGTCTCCACATATAAGTAGTGAATGGCATACTTTGGCAAGTTTATGAAGTTGAACGCATCCCATACAGGTTGGGCAGGAGCATAATCCTCATTCCTAGTGTCTTGGCATCTCATCACATAATGAAATGCGTTCTTTGGTGGTACTGACATGCATATCAGACTGTCTGCCGACTTAATAAAGTCATATGGAAAAAATTCCCTTCTGTTTTGCCAATTCGAATTGTGTGTTGTCTGGAATCATCGAGCAGGTGATACTCAATTGTGCAGGTAGTAAATTGCCTGCCAAAGTTTCCAGATAGGTGTTCATGAATTGGAATCAGTCCACAAAATGTAACTTGAATCTGAATCGCTTACGTAAAGATCATCAAGCAAGCTATTAATACTTTGCCACTTATGCTCAGCCATTTAAACAACTAAATTTTCTTTTGTTTCCTCAACATAAGAGTTACAGAATCAAAATTAATGAATCTGAAGTGTTGTGTTGATCTGAAAACAGGGAAAAAGATCCCCACTTTACTCACTTACCACAATGTACCTGAAATAAATGTTTTATAGTAAATCCTTAAAAGGACAACATTCTTTATTATAAATAAAATTTTATGAGACAGCCCAGTTCTGTGTTTGGGAAAGGCTGTAGGCACCTGGCTTCAGCACGAGCTACCTGTTAACAAAAGATACTGGGACGAAGCTTTCTAAACCCTCGTGGACAAAGCCAGGTAGCGAGCGGCCCAAAGCTGATGCGTGGGGTAGCAGTCCGTAAGTCAGGTAACCAGAGCTGAAGTGGAGGACGGTTGGAATGGAGGGAGCAGACGAGAGTTTGAAAACTGTATGTGGCGATGTGAGCTGTGTACGACGTGGGCGAGACAAGAGTATGAAACAAGTTTGAGCAAAGTGCTGCTAGTGCCATCGCGTACCACTATCCAGACCCGCTCCCCTTTCCCTGACCACTCCCAACCATCCAACAGCTCCCTTACGCCGCTAGCGGTCATCACTCAGGCTCTGTATCTTCCTGCACGCATGCGCAGTTAACAAGAGAATATTCACCACATCCTCTCTACCCCAACCCCTTCGGCGACTTCAGTCCACGACTTGAATTGCAGTGACTGTCACCTCCAGTAAACACTGTGCTTCGTTACCTTCCTTGCATCGCCTAGTATATAATTCCCAGCTACGCGTATGGAGCAAGTGCACTGCATTCACAACATTGAAATGAAATTTAAACTCTCACAATTACATCGAATATTAAGCTTCGGTTTTTGTATGTAATTTGTTTAAGAGAAAAATTTTACATCTTAAATACACTTTCTAAAAATAATATGAATTACTGGACAACATGAAAAATAAAAGTAGTTTACACAAATAACTAAAAGATTAGAAGTTTACACCATTAAAACTTTTTAATTAATAACAATTATAATTAAAAGACATTTTAGCAAGGGAAATAATGTTTTGCACTCTATATTATTAATACTAACTAAACAAACGCTCTTAAAACTAAATATTTTAGACATTCTTCTATAACTTCTACTAAAATTTACTTTAAACTAACCAAATTATTAAAATGTCACTTTAATTATATTTAGATAAATATAATTTTACTTAAATTTTGATAATAATTTAAAACTAAACAACCCTCTCGCTACTGAATTAAAACTCACAAGGAGAGGAGGAGAACCATCCTAGAATGACTTGCAAGACCCTTCCCCATACTGTCACACTATCTGGTACATAAAAACTTTGAAAATTAAAAGAACTTAAAAAACTACTTAGTATTAAATTATATGCCCAAACCACCAAATCACACATCAATACATTTCATTTGTTAGAGATACTTAATGTCCATTCACTCATCATTTTAGAAATCCTTCACCAGACAATTACAATTTGAAAAAGCATGAGAGCTAAGGTTATGAACCTTCCCCTCATGCTAGGCATAAGTGTCATAGTTCTCCCCTTTTTTGTTGTTCCGTGATTCATACATCGTCATTCCACACTCAACCTTGAAAAATTTAAAAACTAATTAAAATAAAATTATTCACCCAAAACACCTCATCACGCATCAAAACATGTCATTTATTAGAAATACTCAAGGTCCATTCATTCATCATTTCAGACTTCCTTCACTAGACAACTACAATTTGAACAAGATTGGGAGCTAAGGTCTTGCACCTCCCCCTCCTGCTAGGCATAAGCAGTGTGTTTCTCCCACTTTTTAGCTGTTCCATAATTCATACATCGGTCATAACCAACACCCACACTTGAAATATCTTTGAAATATTTAAAACTTCTTAAAACTACTTAACAAGTAACTAAATTAACAAATTATGTAGATGTGAAATGAAGTTAAGGAAATTTCATTCAAATTGTAAAGACTTGATATTAAAGTTTAACTTGAATTGTATGAACATGAAAATAAGTCAATAAAATTTAAATCAAATTTTAATGTCTTGTTGTAAAAGTTTAACTGAAATTGTATAAGCTTGAAACAAAATTAGCAAAGTTTAAATCAAATTGTAAAGACTTGTAATAAAAGTTTAACTGAAATTGTATAAATTTGAAACTATGTTAATCAAATTTTAATCAAATTTTAAATACTTGTTATAATATTTACTTGAAATTTTAGAAACTTGAAACTAAGTTAACAGAATTTTAATTAAATTCTAAAGATTTCTTATAAAAATTTTAGTTAAATTGTTTAAACTTGAAAAAATAATAACAAACTTTTTATTTAAATTGTTAAGTCTTGTCATGAGAATAAGTAAACTATATTTAAATTGTAAAATGTTTTAACGAATTTATAAAAACCGCAATACAAATTTTTAATTATTGAAAAAGGCCTCAAAATTCTCTTAAAACTTATTGACTTACATAAAGTCTAGTAGAACAGGTCGTTGATGTTAAACGAGAGCTGAACCCAGGTTAGGTGGCCTTAGAGGTAGCCCACTCAGGCAGGCGAGAGTTCGGGGTGCCTGCTCCGTCAGGCAGTTGTAATCTCAAGCGAGTTCCAGGTTGCCTTCTCCAGCAGGTTAGTGAGCGGCTGGGTGTGCAGTAAGTCCGTGTTCCTTTCACCATCGTGGCAGAGGTTAGGAAGCTAAGGGGACCATGTCCATCACCCATCACAGAAAAGCCGCACAGAGGTAACCAAGTGGCGAGCGGGAGGCCGGTGGTCCCGAACAAATCGACTCTGGTAGCACCTCCGTGCAGTGTGGACCGATTCACTGTTGAGACAATAAACCCATGCACTGAAGGGGAGATGTTGACCCCATGAAGTCAGAAGAGCAAATGGCAAGCCCTGGGCAGGATCCTCTATTATACCACAACACTGTCCCCTATCACAAAAATTTGATGTATTTTAATTTGCTTGGATTAATACATAAAACTAAAGAATTAATTATTTAAAAAATATCGATGTAAATTTGAACCTACTTTAACACAAATGAAAAGGATTTAACGTGTTTTCTGAATTTTTATGTGTATATGTTGGAATTTAATATTAATACATGCATTTATTTGGTGTGAAGCAATTAGATTTAAATTAGATTCTTACTTAACAATTTCATTCTTTTGTAATACAAGCTTTTTGAATTGCAAGGTTTTTAACCCAGAATGTTATAAATTTAAACATCCTTTTTGATATGTACAATCGAATAAGTGTTTTTACTTCCATTTATTTAGGGTTTTTACTAATATTTAATTATTTATTTTAATTACATGATTCGTTCATTATTCCTTTAAGGTAATATGCTTACTGCCTTACCATCACACATATCTTAGCTGGGACTCTATCCTAGAAACTAGATTACAATTCTACATATCTAAGCCGGGATTCATACCTAGAGCCTCCAACTAATGCATAATCTGAATATGCCATGGAGGCTTGTGAAAGAATAAACTCTTTATTGTCTATTTATGGTGTGTTGTAAAATAATACTATGTTTTTTCTGCATGCATATTTGCCAGGACTCTTTTAACTATATTTATTTGAATAGTATTATGGCAAACGAATAGTTTTGTTTGTTATCTGGCCTTTTCTTTACAATACTCGCTTGAAGGAAACCAAACATCTTTTAACTTTTTTTTTTAAGATATCTCTTTGTTGAGACAATTTCTTTTATCAATATATAATTCCTTTCTTAGGAATAAAAATTCACTTTTATAAGGGATAGATAAAATGAGCATAAAAATTAATTAATTTTAATACTTATTTATTGGTATAAATATCGACAAACATAGTTTGTTTCATAAATTTATCTACAGTATTTTTTTAAGACATATTTCTCTGTTATACAACAGAGTGTTCCATAATGCATAACTAAGTATAGGATGATTCAAAACATAACATAAATTAAACAATTGTCATGCACAACATCAAACAAGTAAGTACAGGTTGCTCAAAGAATATATATACAGCATTTTTAACACTATCATATAAAGGTTGATTCAAAACATAGAACATATTCGAAGATTATTTCAAATATATATGCAAATACAGGTTGATCCAAAAATGTAGTTAAAACATTTCAACACAAGTCAGTAAATGATGATATACACAATGTTTCACAACATAGTTTCACAAAAAACATAGTCTCACAAATATTTTATAAACTGTTAGCAACTTCTGTAAAGAAAGTTTTCATGAATTATTCAAATGTATTCAGATCCCCTTCTTGAACTCTGCTTTTAAGGAGGAAGTGTTTCTTATGGCCTGGCTTTAACCTATTGGTCTGTGCACATACATCTTTATATTCTGGAGAATGTAAAATTATACTTTCAAATGAATCGAGGTATGTTTCAATGTAATGTGAGTGCACATCTTCAATACAATATGGAAGAGGAGTTATTGTAGTCTTGTAAAACACAGGATATTTTGCCCTAATTCATTGTTTTTTATTTTCCTAGTGGAAAATAAATAACTTTAAAATGGAATACACTGTCACATGTCTTCTTAAACTCACAGAGTCCCACTACACCATAGTGTGAGAGTTACATAACACTTTCCTGATTTGACAATGATGTAATGGTTTCCAGGATGAAAATAGATCATGTTATGCATTTGCTATCCAACACCTGACTGAAACCTATTAGCAAGGAACAATGTATATATAGGTTGATAAATTCATTGTCTATCATTTAAAGATAAACAGTAATCTGGACATAATTTTATTTTTGCTAGCTTTATTGCTCGATGCATGTAACATTTTGATGAAACACACCATGTACAAGACATATAACAAAACTTATTTGATAATGATAAATGTATGAATAACATTTTCACATTCATCAAAATACTGATACGACAAAACATTGTTTATTATAAATAAGATTTTTCAAACATTTTTCTTTCTCACAAAATGTCATTATATTGCACTCACCCTTAAGCTTATGCTTTTGATCAACTCTGTGCAGCCTTCACTGGTTTACAATACATTTCGAACTATTGCAATTAGTTATACTGGAATAAAAACTGCATGGTTTAGCGTGTGCTGACAAATGTTTAGAGAAAAAATATACATTTTAAATAAATGTCTGCCTCTCACATTTCCTTAACAACAAAATGTGAATATGCTGTGCTATAAATTACATAATACGAACCTCTATCAATAAATACATACTTGTAAATCGGTGAAAACATTTTTCGCTTTAAGTCCCTTCACATATACATAAATTACACATCGATGGGAAAACAAAACCTCCTTTTTTAAGGAGGTTTTGTTGTACTACGAGGTCAGAAAATTTGAATAATAGCTGGTTTCGGTATGAAACCAGCTATTATTCAAGTCCCTCATAAAATCTTCTAATGTTGATGGTAAGTTGTTTTTGGGGTGGAGATATTTCTCACCACAATTGTTTCAAGCTATGCCTTCACCAAAGCAAGTGCCAAGGCTGTTATCGAAAACATAGCACCAATGGTCTATATTGTGGCATACTTGGACTTGTAGGATTCCATCATACTATTTAAAGAAATATCTTCTATACCCTTTTTGCATGATCTTGTATAATTCTGTAGGTTCGAAGATGCTAGCCATGACTGGCAGTTTATTACTAAATGGTCTCTTTTATATAACTATTGTGTAGTTCCTTTTTTTAAGTGTACTTACTAAGCCAAACTTTGCAATTCCACATGCCACACTGGGTAGCTAATTTTTGGTTTCCTTTATATATGTGAAATGTTCCTTGTTACATTGTTTGCTCCTTACTATAGTAAGAGAACAAGCTACAGTCCTTCTGCACAATGTATTTGATTTTCTTATGGGACCTACATTTTGTGATGTGTGCACTTTGAGCTTCAAATGCTAGTTGACTCTTACTGCAAAGTAGCTTGCTGTGAACACATAAATATAAAAGTACAAATTCGCCCAAATCCGATGTCGAAAATTTCCAAAGTATAATCAGGACTGATTAACGAGAAACACCATTGTTCTTCTCCATAGCACATCTGAATTTGTAATGGATTATATTCTCCTTAAATTTGAAACCACATTCGCCTGTATCCTGGAGTACCACTGGCATAAGGATGCGATGAGTCGAACTTCTCCATCGTAACTGCAGCTTTGGTGTACTGTTATCTTTATTTATATACTGACATCTTCCTCCAGTTTGAGATAATATTAGTTCTTCAACGATGTCTTGGTTAAATCGAATTTACAGACATGAACATTGATATTACAAACTTCAGAGTCTCCCATTTCCACAAGGCGACATTTGAAGGCGGCTACTACCTATCACTTGCGCAATGTGTTCCTTATTATAACATGTTTCAGTCCACAATGCAGGACTGTCGTAAAACTCTCTACTTAATTTATATTTAATTTATTAGAATCCTGGTTCCTTGGTTATTTCTTTACTTACAGTTTTAAAACATAGGTCTCCAGATGAACAAGGCAGGTCACTGTCGGGCCATATATTAAAAACCGAACAATCATCTTCCTCATAACACAAAACCGGTTATTGATACATATTTCCTGCAAAACCTTGTGTAATGCACCAGTGTTCACCTCCTTGCCACATCTGGAATTGGAAGTATATGTTGTTTAAAAACTTGAATCACAATTTCTTGTAGCCCGGAGAAACACTGGCGTACGTTTAAACTGGGTACAATTTTTTTATTTTTTTTCGAAATATTACGCAGGTGTAAACCTGTAACAAACCATTTTTAGAAATTATTATCTTTACACATAGGCAGGATGTGTGTACAAAAACTCTCTTAAAGATTCGTTCCGCATTGTGAACAATACATTTTTTTTCTCACAGTGCTTGGTATTATAGTTTTTGACTATTGAACTGACACTCGAACAGTCGTGATATATTCTGATATTTAATACATCTGCATTGGTTAAACTTTTTAGAATATCCTTTTGCATTTTTTCAAGCATGTAAACTGGACAATCGTCGAGGTGTAAATCGTTCACATTTTGGAAATGCTGTTCGTAAGCTATAACACCAGAATCCAATCTTATATCATGTATGTCATATGTTTGTTGCTGAAACATTATTGTAACTTCAGGTACTAAAGTATGCCAATGTCTGGGATATTTAAAGCTTAATACTTTTAAATCATTAACATCGGTTGCATTAGATATTACAAGCTCCTTAATTACAAAAAAAAAAATGTTGTCTAGGTAATTTTCGAAACCTTGTGTGCGCATACCACATAATTTTTATGTTATTTCTTTTCACACTCCTAAGTCATACACTATGTACAAAAAGTCTGCACTAATCTTATTTATAAAATATCAGTGGTCTCCTCGGAATCCACTTCATCGACTCCAGAATCGTCCATTACAACATCTGGGATAATTCTGGTTTCATTTAACTGTTCCAGCCTTCGCGACATACAATCACTCTGCAAATGTTACAAGTTCTCATCATTAATGAAAACTGGCATACCATATAGGCAGTCCTCACACAGAATATACGACGCAATATCCTTACAACTCGTAAATGTTTAGGAAAAAACAGATATACTAGCTGAATTTCATGTCCCGCAAAAGTAATGATAAAGTCTTTTGGCAGCGCCCACAATTGAGAATATCCATAACACAATAACATTTTCGACTTTACATATGCTAGAATGGCATTGAATACTTCAACACATTCTTCATCACAATTTTCACAAAAGTGAGCTTGATGCATTGTACCTGTTGTGGGGTGATGCAGAGAGAGATGCATTTCCCTGTAGATTCTGCATTGTAGATCTAGGTGGTGATGTATCCTCTGATGTTGTATCCTCTGATGATGTAGTAGACATCTGGTGTTGTAGTGGATGCCTAGAATTGTAGTGGATGTGTGGTGTTGTAGTGGACATGAATAGATTCCTGGCATTGTAATAGATGCCTAACTCTCGGTGCTGCTAATGCACATGCACACACACACACACAAAGTCACCTTGTTATTTTGAGTTAACCCTGAGAAAAATGTATTTATTCCTTCTTATATAATATATGGATTCAAAATGGCCGGCATTTTTCTTTAAATTTGGTTAAATTTCGACTATTTTAAAATAATGTAGAATTTAACAGATTCCAGCTTCGAAAGCAGTCATTTCATGCTGAATCTGGGCTTGTTCATTAATATTATGTCAAAATTTAGTATTTATAAATAAAACAAGTTTATATCTGTTCATATATACACATTGTATGCTAGATATTATAGTAGGAAATATCGCATGCAAACTTTCAGAGAAATCTACACGATAGATATGTATTTTTCTCTGATGTGTGCAAATATTTGAAACTGATTGAATATGTATGATTTACATTAACTTAAAATTTAAAGATATTTAGTTTGAATGTAATTTTTTAAAACGTGAATAGTAATTAACTTGTGTATTGCTTATATCGAATGATGCGTTTTTTTTTTCATTACTTACAAATTTAGAGAGGGAAAATATATCTTGTATGAAAAATTTTTTTCATAGATTCCCCGGATTTCTGTGTGGTTTTAGAAATTTTATTTCAAGTTTCTGGAAAGTCTATTGTATTAGAATTCATTTCTTGGAATAATATTTCATATTAAAATTAATTTCAACTTCAGGGAAATAATTTTATCAGTGGGACTTGGATTTTTCATCGATGCCAGCGCAAACAAGCCATCACTTGCCCTCGAGAATAGGAAAAACCTTCCCCTCTGAACAGATTAACGGTCAGGAAAAAGTAAAATTTTGGGATTGGAAGAGGGAAGAGGGGAGGTAAGTAGGCCGGTCCACTTCATATTCGCGGGAAGAGGGCAGTTTTTGCAAACAGGTTACCGCCTTCGGGTGAATCCAAACTTGGTGTCTTGATGGGGTGTCTGGCAGGTGGGGAGTCCGCAACATCGTGGACAAAGACGCATTCTGCGCTGGCGATACAGGGGTGGGGGAGTGACTATCCGTACAAGGCAGCTAACCAAAAACATGTTCTGGGCTGGGAGGTGGCACATACCTGAAGTTGTGATCTGGTGTAGGGTTGGAGGAGATCGTTGGAGGGGGGACAGGAACTTTAGACTATTCCGGCTAGCCTGCGCAATTTTCAGTTTGACGACAAACCTCGCCCTAGATACATCACTCTCTGAATACACTTCACTGAGCATCACTCTCTGCTCTTTCGACCCCACCACTCAGGACTGTGCTTGGCGGGGAGTCGTGGCGCGATCGAGGCTTAAGTCATCTGTGAAGCCATGGTTTCTATCCAACCTACACCGGAATTAAACTCTCGCTTTCTTCGAATAAATATGCTCCGGGCTACAGATCTCGTTTTACAGTCTTTGTATACTAGAGTGCAAAATGTTGTTACATGTTTTAATTAAATAATTTATCAGGAATACTTATTTGTGTGTTAAGCTGATATAGTGCATCCGTTATTTCATATGCTTTTATCTAGTCAAGTACGTTTCTGAGCTCGGCCTACAAAAGTTCAGGGAATTTTTAACTACCATTTCTTTAACTAGTGCAGCGAATTTACCAGACATAATGGAAATTGTATTAACATTATTTGGCTCGAAGTAGTAGGTCTGTATTATTTTTTAACGAAATGAATTATTAATTTCATCGTCTTTTCATCGACCAAGTGTCTGGACTAAAATTGTTCATATATTTATTCACTTTTTTACAAAAGCTTTGCAGGACTAAGCCCTTCTCCACGCGATCTAAGTCTCCCTATGCTTAGACGGAAATTGTTTTAAAAATTTATTATTCTCACAATAGTGAAATTCATTTTTCCAAGGGAAATGGAACTTGTGTTAAAAATGTGGGTAAGTTAATTATCTGTATTTACATAATTCTTTTCCTTTTAACATTGAGAAAGACGTGATTAGATTTTTCGTGGAAAGTAACTTGCTTGATTGGGAAATATAAACTTGTAATATAGAGATTTTATTGACAAAATGTTTAGTTATTTTATATCACTTTATTATGCTGTTTTAAATATATATATTAACTTTCTGCTCCGTTCCTTGTTATTCTGGTCTATTACAATTTTACATTTTTTCTTGCAGGTAATGTTACCTACTTGGAGAAAGTCGTATTCACATCACTTTTAGTTAATTTGCCACATCTCCAGTCATGCTTGTAAGTCTCCTCAAATCCTATACTCACGTCATTCCTTCAGCAACATCGCAGCTAGATGGATGTTTATTAGAATCATTTAAAGTATGTGGAGAACTGATAGGCATCATGTAGTTGTGCTCATTATGAATCCATTTGTTATCCTTCTCTAACTTCAGCCATTTAATTATTTTCGAAACACTCATCTAATTAGATGGGATGGGATGAGTTTCATTTTACATAAAATATAATTTCGCAGAATTATGGATTAGTACAACTTATGTCATTCATTCATTTACCTCGCAGAAGACCATACATCTTTCTATTGTTGTACGACTTGAATATGTGTTTTTTAATTCAAATAGTGTGATTTATAAATTGCTACAAAAATCTTATTTATTTTGTCACATAAACCATATTCAATTCCCTTTTAGTTAAATTTCTGAGTTTTTCGCCTAATGTCAAGATATTGCTTCACTAACCTCACATACGTGTTTTAGGAGAGGTGCTTCTACAGCTTTCTACAGGGTTTGAAATATGTTCTTATTGTGACATTTAATTAAATGAATGCTATTTATATATTGCTTGGGACATTCTGTCTTCATAGAAGGTAGAATTCGTTACTTAATTTCATTCAGAAGACTCACATAGTTGTGATCGCTTAGTGAGTTAGCACTTGTTTCTTTATGGGACCAGGATAGTCACGTAGTTGTGCTCGTTTGAAATTTATATTTCCTATTCGACGAGAGCTTCATGTCATTTAGTCTATCGTAAATTATGTTGCCAGCATACAGTATGGGTTAGTGAAATCATATTCTAGACGTATTGATCTCTTTTGGTTTAATTTATTTCCATTTCGTAATAATTTCATTTCGTACACCTTGCTGAACTCTGCCATTACCTGCCGATCACGCTGATTGTCTCTCAGTCGGCTGTCAGACGAAATAATAGAAAAACTAAGATATTACACAAAACATATATATATGTATATATGCTGTGTTGGGAAGGGGTTCATATATATATATATATATGCACCCCTTCCCAACACAGCTCCACCTCAGTACAATGCTAGAGCATTGAGGTCAAAAATCGTTCCCCTATATACACCCCTTCCCAACACATGACAGCCTCATTACTACAACAGAGGATCGAGTGTCAACATATAACAGAGCTTCTCGATACCCCTCCCAAAAAGTGTCTTTGCACAAAACTTTACACAAAAAATTCACACCAAAGAAATTTGATCGAACATGTTTGATGGAAAAATGTTGATCAAATTTCTTTGATCACATTTATCGGATTTATTTTTTGATCAGATTAAGTTCGGATTTAAATATTTTGATCGGATTATCAATCAATCTGATTATTTTGACATAAAATCCATAATCCGATTAATAAAAGGTGGCATAGCTTTGTATCTGAAACCAGCACGCCCCTACAACTAACAAGTAAAATTTAACCACTGTAATTAAATTTAAATCATAGTTTGTAAACTATATATAGCTTAGTCCAGTTCTCAAGCCTTGCAAAGTAGTTTACGTGCGCCACTTATGCATATATATATACAGACCACAACATACATCTATAAAACGAAAGATAACACCAGTTTGCCCTTCCTTTCTATTCACTTCTAACAATACGAACATTAACATGCATGTGAGGACAATGCAGTTGATAGGACGTCGTGTTCGAAATAGTGGAGAATGTTATACACTTACGGCAGGTGTTCGATTTCTCTTCCATCTGTAATTTCTTTTTAGTTGGTAGACTTCCTTTTTCGGATAAAAATTGTACTATATTTATTTTACATAATAACATTTTTATAAAGCAACTAAAAACAAGAAAATTTTCAACATAAATGTTAACATCAGTTGAACACAATTTTTTTTGCAGCATCATATACACCACCTCAAAGTTGGCAGTACAGGAAGGATGTAATATACATATGTTATTATTTTAATATTACATTTAAATTATAAATTTACATTATGTTAAATTAACTGCAACATTAGTTACAGACGGTTCACAGGAAAAAAATTACTTCTTTAGTAAATTTAATAATGTTTTACAATGGCGGATAGTAGTGAACCGCGATAAAATTGTGAAATGAAACCACCGTATTAAAATTTTAAAGCACAAAATAAAAACTTAATGTATCCTAGTCCAGCACTTAAACCTTGTAGAGCACTTTACGTGTTCCAAATATGCATATATTTTAGAGCAAAAAGTATTTCCACGTGACGAAATTGAACTAACGTTTGTCGTTTAAATTCTATTTAATAGCCACAATATAAAACAGGGTCAGATATGTTAATGCAGGACAGTTGGTAAAGCTCCGGGCTTCATGCAGTGGAGTGTGTTGAACACTCAGCACAAAGTTTCCATACCCCTCACTGCCGTCATTTCTTTTAATTTCTTGTAAGTTATATTTCTTTTTGTGACAAAATAATTGTTACACGGTTTATTTTACATTGAAATGTTTGTTTGAAGCAAAAAAAAAGTATACAAGAACATTTTTAACAAAAGTGTCAACATCAATTAAACACAAAATTTTAAGTCCGCAGCACAATATATGCATTGCCGAGACACAATATTTATTTTGCCACATCAACACCACCTTAATATTTAAGTACAGTTAGGAGGTAATATTGTAACAAAATAAGTTAATGGTTCCCGTAATATTAAAAGCTTATCACTAACAGCAAAATTAGTTAGAGATGGCTCACAAATAACCAAAAAATAATGTTGTAGTAACATTTAAACTGTTGGCACAACACTTAGACTTTTTTCTGGGAAGTCGACGAGGGAATGATTGCACACCAGTTTCAGTGCCTTGCCTTGCGCAGATGCTATGCAGCATTTGGAATGGGTATAGCTAGGTCACCCTTTCCTTAACCACACCGGACATGCAAAATCTCTCCAGTAAGAAGGCGGTTATTAGTTATCTTTGTCTTGGTGGGAGGCGAGCGCTCTAGCCACTGTGCTACCACGGCCCCAATATCCCGGAGGGGGAATGACCGACACTCTAAGAGCTCAAGCGATCATCGATTTCATCCAACTGCCCCACCTCATTCCTCACCTCACACGAACTTAGAAAGGACGCGACCCCGCCTGCTCGAGTGTTTTCCGCAGTCGGTCAATCCGACAGCAGCCGGCGCGTCGTACTCGTTCCGCTACGCTGCCAAGTTCGAACGTGGATCGACTGAGTGTCCAGGATTACCGTAGAGTGAATGAACGGATTTTGGCGGCTCTTAATAGCGAGGACTTGAGAGCCGATTAGGGAGATTAATGCATGGATCAACGCCGGAATGAAATGTCGGAGTAAAAGGGAGATCCTCGAGAAAACCTGCCTACCAGCGGCATCGTCCGGCACGATTTCCACATGTGAAAATCCTGGAATTATCCGGTCGGGGATTGAACTCGGTTCGCCTTGGTGGGAGGCGAGAAGAGTATCCCCTCAGCCACCGGGTCCCGTATATGTTCACCGACTTCTCTTTTGCAATGCTCCTTTAAAACATTTTTTTATTATTTAATCTTTACTACCTCCCTACATTTTATTACGTACTGTTGGCTTGCCTTTGCCGACCGGGCGCTGAGTGGAGGTTACCGTCGCTATGAATCCACGATATTGGCTTCAGTTATTCCGTGAACAATGTTTCGTGCCAAGAGAAAATTAAATTTACGTTGACAAATCTCCTTACAGGAGCTTACCAACTGACAATGATCTTAGTACATGGTTTTATGGGTCAGTGTACAGTTAAGAAAAAATAATTTCAAGTCGCTCGTGGTAGATTACATGAATGTGAGTCATAATTACGCAGTACCAGCTGTTACCCGTGGCTTCACTCTCATGCAACGGATTTGATTAGAATTTGGTACAGGGGTAGATTATATTCTGGGATAGCTCATAGAATACTTTTCATCTTGGAAAATCGAACATTTACTTAAGGAATATAAAAAACAGACCACCAAGCAGCGCCTAATCAAATGGTTGGTTGCAAATTTCTTACGAAAATGTATGTTTTTTTCGGGATTAAAAGTACCCATGTGCTAATAGAGAAGATAATCTACCCCTGCACCAAATTTCATCTAAACCTGTCGAGCCTTTACGACGTGATTGAGTAACAATCAAACATACAAACTTTCGCATTTATAATTTTATCAAGGTTGATTGTTTCCAATTACACCCCTTTTCTAAACGACTGTTGATTACCTAATTTTATAGATGCTGTTGCCAACTTATTAAAAGTTCTTTGTATAAGTTTCAAACACGTTCCTGAACTAATAACCGAATGCGCTTAACGAATAAACAGAACACTATTTTTGATATACGTAAAATGTGACATGCAAAATAACTTTATAGACTTTTCGCTGGAAGCTGAGTACTTCAGAAAGTGGCGATGCTTGCGATCTATTTCTTTGTACATCTTGTATCTTTCCACCTTAATAAAAGTTAATATTATCGTTGACTACATAATGTTTATGAGACGATCATGTGAAACTGTGACATTGTTAGGAACTGGAACTTGTTTCAACATATCCATACATATGTTAATAAAACTGATTAATACCAAAATTCAAGATGATTTTTTCTAACATTTTAATGTCTCACATTTAGTAATTTTTCGAGACATGGAATATACTCTACACCGTTGCCAACTTCACTGGAAGCATGCCAGTTAGTATATATGTAAATATATGCTCAGATATATTATTAATTATTTCATTCAATGGTTGATTTCAAAGTACGAATGTAATCTGAGACTAATGTGGCAGGGAACAGAATTTCTAGTATTAAGGATGCCAAAATGGCGGTCGGGGGTTACTAGCCAAGACTCTCAAGTTTGGGACAACCTGTATATGGATTCTGAAATGAAAGAATTAAATTAAAACCACAACACACCGCGAGGGTGTATTGTCCCTAGTGTTCACCTTTTTTGTGATAACTTAGTTTACTACAAACAGTTGGAGAATAGGTGGAGCGTTAAAAGTAGTACGAAGGTATTACCTCAGAATCTAAATACTTTGGTTATGCTGGTGGGCGCAAATATTTGAACCATGTTCGTCATGAAATTAAAGAAAAGCTCAATATCCACAAAAATTACAGCTTCACACATTCCCAAACTGTTGAAGTGAAATAATTTACCCAAATTGGAGAAATTTAAGGAAAACACGCCCTTGCCGTGTGATGTGGTAGTAATGTCCTTCTTTGATTTCAGAACCCATATAAATGTTGTCCCCAAACTTGCAAGTTTTGACTATTGGCCGCCTTTTTTGCAGTCTATATAAAAAAAAATTATAATGTTGTCATAAAAATACTATTGAAGCATTTCTTTAATCGTTTATGATGTAGTTCCTTGAATAATTTTGTTTTAATGTTACTTAATGTTAACTATTTACAACGTCTTATATTCTTGGAATGCAAACATACTGCTGAAGTGTTTATTTTAAGAAAGACTCTTAGCAATGTTGCTGGAACAAAAACTTGTATTAGGCTAAAATTAACAGAAAGAATAAAATATTTTGTGTTATTACGACATTAAATAATTGCCCAACCAACACACGGTTACACTGAATTGGCGTTGTAAAAACTGCGTTTAGTAGTGAAACCACTGTATTTCAATTTAAAAGCAGAGTATGAGAACTAAATGAAGTTTAGATCAACTCTCAAGCCTTTCAAGGCAGTTTGCGTGTACCAATTATACATATATAATTTATAGAGCACAGAGTATAACTACATATGCATTTTGTTGTTATATTGATGTTACCGCAACCAAATGTTGTATTTGTGTTGAAATTAGCACGAAGAACAAAATATTTTAAGTTACTGCAGTCCAAAGAAATATCTGACACTGTTTCACTGACTTATAGTTGTTAAATGGCAGGTGAAAATGAAGACCAATAACCTCGTTAAATAAAACCACTGTACCAAAATTTTAATGTATAGTTTGAGAACTAAATGTAGCTGAGATCAACTATCAAGCCTTGTAAAGCTGTTAACGCGTGGTAATTAACATATATTTATAGAGTATAAAGTATTTCCACGTAACTAAAGAGAACTGCAAATTTGTCGTTATGTTGTATTTATTTAAAAGTTTCAATACGAAACATAATCACACATATTAAGATAGCGTAGTTGGTAAGATATATGGTTCGGTGAATAGGAGAATGTTAAGCGCTCATAGCGTAGGTTTGATACCTCTCCGATGTGTAACTTTTTATTTCGCTGGTAATATTTATTTTGTGACAAAATAACAGTACTTCATTTATTATACAACGGAGTAATTTTTAACGCAAATAACACAAGACAATTTTTTATACAAATGTTAATATCAGTTCCATACAATATTAGTTTTGCCGCAATATAAACACCGCATTAAATTTGACAGTGCAGAAAGAGGATAAAATGTTATGTTATTATTTTACTGTTACATGACCATAGTTACTGAGCAGTATATAACATTGTTAGCAACATTAGTTACTGAGAGTTCGCAGGTAACAGGAAATTACTGTTGTGACCTTAATACTGTTATCAATTGACGGTTAGTAGTGAACGGCGGTAACGTCGTGAATTTAATCCACCGTACTAAATTTTTAAATCACAATATGATAACTAGACGTAGCAGTTAACATGTGCCAAGTATGCACATATATATATATCTGGAACATAAACGTTTTCCATGTAACAGGAGAGAACTGTAGTTTATCGTTTAAATTCTCTTCAATTAAACCATTAAAAAACAGAAACAGGTATGTTACGGTAGAGTAATAGGTAGGGCGCCGCGCCGGATTCAGTAGAGTGGGCTGCATAAAGCACTCGGGGCAAGAGTTCAATTCCCCAATCTACTGTAATATATATATTTTTTTTTTTTCGCAATTTTCGTAAGTAACATTTATTTTTGTGACAAAATTATTCTATTTTATTTATTTAACACTCAATGTTTATTTATACCAAAAACACACCTTAATGTTATATTACAGTACAAAGGTAATATTGTCACAAAAGTACTTAATGTAACAGCGACATTAATAGTTTAACATTATAATACATTAACAGCAACATTAATTAATGCCAGCTCACAGATAACCATTAATTTTATGATGTAGTAACAATAATACTGTTGCCACAAAATAAGACTTTTTTCTGTGCATACGCAATCATTTTAAAGTTTATCAGATTGCACTATGACCAGTACTTTTCCACGTTTAGCTCGTCAGGCTCTCTCAAGGTCATGGACTGGAAAATTTTCGTGTTGTTAGGTACGGTTAGGTTTGGGGGAGGTTTTACGGCAATACTTGAAAAGCATTTTTGAAAAATGTCACTGCCCCTACGTGCATATGTTTAAATGCGCGCACAGACTGGCAATCACCCAGGGAAGTTGGTAAAAACGGAGACAAAGTAGTTCTATAACTTAACGTTGAACTAGAATGTCAGGGAAATGTTTGCAAACACTGTAATGATTGCTTTTGCATTTTGATTTTAACGCATATTGGTGTAATAATCAGCAAATTTGTAAAATAGTCGTTTTCCAATAATTTCACAGTTTCACTTGCACGACGGATGAATATAAAGATCAGGCTTATTGCAATGTCTGCTGTACATATGGTGAAAGTATATACAATGTACATACAAGTAGATCGTAAGCAGGGCTTTCAAAGTTCTCAGTTTTCCGTGAACTGACTATTGTAGAAATATTACTCAAAATGTACTTTATTTTCATTTTAAATATTAAAGTACGCAATGCAAAACAAGTTTGTTTACAAGTTCATCTAAGTATTTTGTGAAGACGCTAAAAAAAATTACTCAAGTCATTTGTACAACAGTAGAAAGGGGGATAGTAATGGGGGAGTGCAAACATCACTTAACATATAATCTGTCTCCTCCTGAAGAAGGCTTATATGTTACGGCTAGCCTTAAGCTCAATATCCACATTTCACTGATGTGTACTTAGTTAAATATGAGAATTTTTAAAATTACGGAATTTTGTGGGCAAACTATCACTGCACTTGCACACGATCACCGTTTCTACTACCATTCCCAATGCAGAAAAACGAAAAATTATTTTGAACAGTGGCTTTAACATTTCAGTAAAAAACTTCAAATATTTCGACTTACTTAAAAAGTAAAAAAAAAAAAAATGTGACCGTTTTATGCCCTACAGCCGACAGCCGCCATTTTAGCATAGCATTAAAATAATGTAAAAATATTTTATTTAATTTTAGAAGCAGTTTGACATCACTAGTGATCGGAATATGCGCGTATTAATTAACTGCGAAAAGATTAGGACTGTTCTCACAGTGTGTTTAGGTAAGCTATTGTGGCTGCTACCATCTCATTTGTCATTCACTTGGCATTTGTACCTAAAATTGCAAGCACAAGCAATAAGTTTATAATTATGTACGGTCGTGTACCATTCTTACGGCATGAACGCTGTGAGGCGGTATGAATGTGTACATATACGCGGTGAAATAAATATTTGAAGGAGACACTGGAGTATTACGATAAAACCTCTTCATTTTGCACCATGCCCGCGATGACAAAAGTGGTCCATTATTAATTTATATATTTCGATATTAAAATTTGAATTTTATCTCAGCCCACAGCTGTGCATCATTTCACGGAATATCTCAGATTCGCAATTCCAAAAAGTTAGACGGATTTCGAGATTTCCTTATTTATTAATATCATTAGACCTAAAGTCTGCAAAACAGTACAATTAAAAAAAAGAGACATTGTCGCTTGATCGATACATAGTCCGCGGCTGTGATATTTTTTAATTGTATGAAATAGGACGCACAGGACTGAAAGATAACACAAGCTCAGTATTCCGCAAACCAAATACATTAGATTTCTTCTACCAGGACACAACATAGTCTGCGATATGTAGCCAAACGCTGGGCACACAGCGTGTTTTTGTACTGCAATTAGTTGAAAACATAAATAAAAGAATCCATTATTTGAAGTGGGACGTCATTTTCAATATTTTATGGCCAATAAATATAATCCACGACTCAATTTTTCCTTCTGGTTTTTTCTGACTACATCACTGAGTATTATTTTTGACTTTATAAACGTTGTTCAATTTTTCATGCTTACTTTATGTTTCACGTTCGGAATAACACATTAGTCCTACTGTAAATATGCACTTTCCCAACTAAAGCTTTAAATGGTATTCTACTTTACTCAACGACGTATTTCAATCATATATTAGGATTTATGATATGACAGTTATTTTCTTAATGAATTGTATATTAAAACCAGGCGTCATCAAGTTGTCCGTGAACATAGATTAGGATATAGTAGGGTTATTATCAATTTCTTCATGGCGTCTGTTTATGTTTACATTAATTAAAATGATTATCATAAACGGAACCAAATATAAAATATTTAATATTAGAAAATAATTTTTTTCGTTGTACGGTAAATCGTCCACGGAAGCTGAAAATATAATTTGTTTCATACTGCATTAAAACTGGAGACAATAAATATAACACGTTTCTCAGCTTAAGGCGTAGCTAGGGTCATATTCCCAACAGAATGCTTAGCACATTTTACATTTATTTTCACTGCATGTGCTTGAAGTCTGCTGCGGTGGTTGTAATAGCCACAGAAAACGGCAGGACACAGACAGATTATGAAAGTCAAAGAGCTCATCTAAAAATTGTATGTACAACCACGCCCTATACTTGGACAATTAAGAGTTTGTCCTAATTTTTGCGTTCGTCTTATTTAACAAATAACTTCTTAATGTTCTTCATAAAATTCGATAGGAACATCTGAATTTAACACTGGAAAATATACAAAATACTGTTAGTATAGGCATAACGTATAATTCCTTACAATTTTAAATTAATGAAAATATTTCAACGCAAACTGCGTTCGCAAAAATATCACTAGTGAAGGGTTGCTGCGTTTCTTATGTCACTTCAACGAATAATTGCAGTATTTAAAAACTTTAACTGTTTTTAAATTTTAAAGAACGCTGAAAATTTGTTTTAAAATAACAAATTTTGCTCAGCGACCTTAAAACAAATAAATTTGCTATTAATTTAATACTGTTCTTATAATTTCTTGTCCCACTTCAGAAAGTTTATAAATGGTTTGAAAATTATTAAGGTTCCTTTTTTACGTTATATTTGGAATGATATTCTTTAACATTTGAAGATAGTCTTCACGGGGTGCGGTTGTTTATGATTGAGTCACTTCTGTTGTCGTAACGTGAGCAATACATAACTGAGATGCAGGAGCCGCTTTTCAAACAGGAGTCGCTGGCTCTCATGGGATAGATTCTACTCACGCGTCTATGTGACATAAACTGAAAAGTAAATACTTCAATTCCGAAATAATGACAGACAATTTAGCTCAAGGTTTATGGATAATTTTTGCACCACCCTCATTCTTAAAGACTCAAATAGTTATATAAAGCGTGCATGTAATTAATAAAAAAAGGTATTTTACTATCCGGCTTATACATTTCTCATAACACTACCTTAAACATAAATATTTTATGTACGGTTCGTGAGCACGCTCTAATTATCAAGGCTATTAAGGGGAAAATGCTTTAAAAGTAAAATTAGAATACCCTTCTCTCTCTGCGATTCGTAAAGTATGTTTAAAATATGAATTCTTAATACCAAGGTATTGTTACGACGTTGCATTTTAAATCTGAGAAGGCCCATTGTAAGCAAAAATCGATGTAGGATATTATAAACTACTCACATGAAAGAACAAGTAAATTCCTTTTAACGAGGATGGAATGCAAAGTAAATATTTTGTTTCATACATCTTGTAGCACGTTACAAGATCTAACAGTTACTGTGGTGGGAAACTTAAAGCCGTTAGGTATCGAATGCGAAGTTGCTGAATTTTGACAGATAGTGAACTATGCTATGTAGGAAGTGGGCGGATACACGAGGAGCCTTCAGGAGTGAGTGAGTGAGCGAGCGAATATATCTGGGCGGTTCTTAACATTGAGGTCTTGAGAGGCAATGAGTGTGAAGAGAGGTGTACGGAGCAGCGCCAGAACGAAGGGGCAGAGGTAACGGGAGATCCCCGAGAATACCCGGCGACTAGCGGCATCGTCCGGCACTATTCCCACATGCAAAAACCCGGAGCGACCCCGCCGGGAATCGAAACGGGTTCGCATAAGGGGGAGGTGATTAGTATAACCACTACCCCATCACGACTTCCCAGGAGCCGTCAGGAAACTGGCACTACAGAGTAAATATTTAACCGATAATTACGTCAGAAATTACAAGATAAAAATTTTCTAGAAACGGCAAAAACCTTTAAGACAGTTAATGGCATAAAAAAAGGCTCAAAATAACATTTTAATCACTGCCCAAATCTGCGATATGTACTCCGAGTTGATTTAAAATATGCTGTTTATAAGTTAGAAACAGCACATAGGTGTATGTTTAGAAACAGAAACTTCAAAGAAGAGCTCCTAAACAATCTCACGATACTTATGTAAGAGTTCTCAATCTTGAACATTATTCTTGCGATTTCGTATTTGATACTAAAAGTTGACATTCTACACTTCAAAATTACTTTCGATATGCTATGTTGTTATCATTGTTAATTGTTTGTTATTTTATTGCTTATATACGCAAAACTAGTAAAAACCATACAGATACTTGCTTGTCAATGTGTGAATTTTCATCTTAAATTCCGTGTTTCGATATAAAGCTGAGACATATTAATAACAGCCCGTACAAGTAATCTCTATCGCCACTTAGTTACAAGGCTGCGCCAAGATTAAAGAAAAATTGAATATGTTCAATAGTCTCCTGCGTAAACGTAGCTGCAATGACGTAATAAGTTATGTACAAACAACCGTTCTCTTTGTAGTCTCAGAGGGTAAGTTTTACTGTTTTTAAGGATCTCACGATTTGTATCTCTTCTGTATCAGTCATTTATACACCTGCGGCTCCTTTTTATTCTAAAATACTACTCACTGGCAGTAGGAAATTCGTTTCAAGCCTACAAGATGCTAAACAACCATCTCTTATCAGAAGCGCCAGTAATATTTGCACAGTGGTCTACTCACCGTCAGTCCGATACGAGATGAAGAATCACATTTATAAATAGTTCCTCCGTGAAATGTGCATTATTTTCACGAGTCGGTGCTCTGAACCGAAAAAAAAGAGATGAAACACTAAGGTCAATGTATGTAAGATCACCCACCCGTTAGCACTCCCGGGACCCGATTCGTAAGAAGCTACTGAAGGTGCGCGCGGGACATGGTTCCTAAAAGCATAGGAATACCCTCGTGTATTTCCGGCGCGCCTCGTGCGAGCTCATAGCGTCGGGACGCACACGCTCGCGACATCCACACGCCTCGACGGCCGCGCAACGACTGGACGCCACCGGTGGCAGGAGATCCCGACGAGTCCTCCCCTACACTTCCCCTTCGCCAGCTGCCGCGTGTGGGGGAAGCGAGCCGCGCAGGCCTCAACAGGGTCGCGAGCACGCACGCGCCCACAACCTCCGACCCAGCGAATGACGAACACATTGTGCTGCTTGTCCAGTTCGTGTCCTGCGCAAAGTAAGTACCTTCGCGATTTTTCACTGCGCAATTTGAAGCCTCCTCACTACCACAAGATTTTCGCACCTTGTTTGAATTGAGTCTGGTGTTGAATGCGAAAGACCGTAAGTGTCGACACTTGCAGTAGTCCGGAAGATTACTACTATAATTATGGACTTTGGAGGAAAAAAAAACATAGTTTTTCGTGATCTGGGGTCAGTGAACATTTATTTAAAGTTGGGGAGCCTTGAATATATCATCGGGATACATTTTACAACGTCTGCAAAATATCCTTAATGGTAAAAACACATTTATTCTACTTTGCAGTAATTTTTTAAATTTTAATGTCGTGTTACAGCTGATAACATATTATGTTCGGGGGTTTGGGGGGGGGGGGGCAATCTTTTTATGTGGTCTATTAAGTTGTAAATGGCCGCCAGTAAGTTTCTGTGTTGGTAGGGGTTATATTAACATGGGTTGGGGTGTATTGACATAATTAACTGAAAGGAAATATTATTTTAGAAGTAACATTTTGAAAATAAAACAATATTATATCATAAAAGTTAAAGAAAGAGACTTACAAAAAATTCTAATGTGATTACATTTATCACAGAGCGGGAGCATCCGCAGGATACCCAACTACTCCATGATAGTGACGTTCTACTTACTTTCGTTCCATACCACTCATTTTATCACAAATGAGACTTACCAAAATCTTTCAACCACCAGAGTTTCAATTCCAGAGTTTAAGTAAATAAAGAATACGCAAAATATTGCGAAAAATTGCGAAAAAGTCAATCATTCTCTGATACAGATTGGAATACCAAGTATTAAACCCCCAAAATTGTGAGAAATGATGAACACGCACATTGTTTTATTTAGTTTACACGTGGTAATATTGTTTTCCCCTTTTCCCCATTCTAAAACTATGTTTTAGAATTAAATGCTTATGAACAGCAGGGGAGATGACTGGAGGCATAGATGCGATTTAATTCCGTGTACTTTTAAACTGAATACAATGATTTTTACTACATATTTGGGGGATTCTAGGCATTAGTAAGAGTAATTTTATTACAAGAAAAACTTATTTACTTCCAAACTGAAAAGAAAATGAATAATGTATTATAAACCACTTATATAAGAGTTCGTACTAAATGCAAATTTATTACAAATTGCGGAACGAAGTTTGTTATGCTTTATCTAAACTTATCTCATTTGGCTAAACCAAATTAGTGAACAAAAATACACAGTTCTATAATATTCAATTTGTAATGGGATAATGTCCACGATTTCCGAATTATTTGGCAGCATCTGTAAGTAATTCTCACTTCAGACTATCACCATAACAACTAAACTTTCAAACGTTCGTAAAATGAATTACTGCCTTTATACTTCTGAATCTACCACTGAAGGATTAGGAACTGCAACAGTCACTGATCATGGCAGCGAAGTGTACTGTACCTGGAGGAATAAAAAATAGCAAACATAGGCGCCTAAATTAGTAAGAAACAGGTTGCCCAAAATATAGTGATAGATATCGATAGTAGTAGGGTTTAGATGGTTCAGAGCCACCCGGTACTTGGCATTGGAACGTGAGCCGGCCCGGCCGTCATGTTGTGACGTCAAAGTTCGCCATCTTGGAAGATATTGACCTTTGACCATTGACCTTTGACCTTCGTCCACAAAAACCCAAAAAATTCCAAAGAATTCCAAAAAATAAAAAAATGATAAACATTTATTAGTAAATATTATTTTAAAAAATTATTTAAGAATTCACTAAAGATTTAATTTTCCTGGGGTTTCCCCCCTCACCACCTCACCAAATAAATTTTTCGGCATGTCTCCGCCCCCTCCCAAAACCCAGTCATCTCTCTTGGTGCTGTCAGCCATCTTGTTGCTGTCAGCCATCTTAGCATTGATATTAGATGCAGGTAACTTGACCATGACCTCATGAGCTTGAAAACAAAACTCAAGGAAAACACATAAAAGTCAACAAGCATAAAACATTAGAGACTACTAATGCCATATTGGATGCAGGTGACTCTGACCTTCATGTGACACTGAATCACCTTTAATACCTAAACTCCAGAAAAATCCATACAATTGTGTAAGCATATTACATTACAGACTACTACCACCATATTGAATGCCAGTGACCTTGACCTTGACACCATGCTCTGAAATGATGTTTAAAAAAGCACCTCGAGAAAAATACATACAATTCAGCAAGCATATTACACTACAGACCTCTACCAAAATAATTACAGGCTGTTCACGGTAAAATGAGCACTTTTGAATGACCTGCATAAGATCTACTTGTATGCATGTTTTGTATTCTTCCGCCTTATGTTAAATTTACATTGCCATGGGCTTCATCGCATTATTCATGCGTTCGTCACGCGAAACTGCGAAATTATTAGCGAAGTAAATATTTTACAAATTTGTTGATTTTTACACTTTGACACTTAAAAGAAACTTAAAGCATAATAAATAATATAAGTTATCACAAATGGTTACATAACACTTTTTGTTTGATGTTAAGATATAGAACTACTTTCTATTCATCGTTACAATCTTTACAGTGGGTGCATGTCACCCAGTGCATCTGTTAAAATATATACAGGTAGGAGCAGTGACTTTTTTCTAAGGATGATTTCAAAAGTGCTCACTTTAACGTGAACTGCCTTTAAATGCAGATTACCTTGACATTGGCCAAATGACCATGAATGCCCTTGATATAAAAAACTTGAGAAGAAATATATAAAATTCAGCAAATCATATTAGGTTACAGACTATTACAACCACATTGGATTCAGATGATCCTGACCATGACCCCATGAACTTGAGTAAATGAATTCCTCATGGAAAATCCATAAAAGTTAGTAAGCATTTGATGTTGTTGGATGCAGATGACCTCGACCTTGATACCATGATCTTGAATAGCAAGAACTAGAGTGTTTCACACAATTGAGAATATGATTTTTTTATTAAAAATGTATTTTAAGTAAAGTAAAATTGGTAGTTCTGTATACAGTAGACGACATATTGATTGAATATTAAGACTTTACTTTAATATTCAAATTTATTTTAATTTAATATGTAGAAACAAAAAACACTCCTTGGTTAATAAATGGTTAAATTGACTATATGTAATAAAAAAACAATGCTAATTGTATTTCCAAAATAATTATATGATAATATACTTTGGTTTATCAGAAGTTTCAATACAATCATAAAATATGAAGACCTTTTCTTTTCATTAGTATGTAAATAAATCTTCATAAAATTAAAATCCATTACATAAGTATTTTCAAGTTTTATTTATTAACAATTCAGCAATGATGCTTAAATAATAAATTTGGCAAATGGTTTTCTTCTACTACATTTTTTATATTACCTTCGGATACCGGTATTAAAAAAAACGCTTAAAGGGCATTGCATTAGTATTGGTGGCAATAACATATTTAACTGTATATAAATATATTGTTAAGGAAAGCAACACAAAGAAAAAGTTTGATAGCAGAAATTGCATATGTCAGTAATCCAAGAGCCTCAAGGCTGACGAAAGAAAACCAAAAATTTAACATTTACATTGTCTATAGCAATAAGACTACATATTCATAGCACAAATTTGAGAATTAAAATGCTAGAAAGTCCAGAAAAAATATGTTAAAATTCCAAAAAGTACAATTATACATGGCTGCAGCTCCAAGCACGTGTCGTTACATGCAAAATTAAGTAAATTTATTACTTGATTATCGAAGCACAAACATGGACAGGTGCTGGTTAGGAGAGGATTCTATGGTTAGGTGCAAAACCACGCCACGACTAGATGTGCAGAAAACATCCCAGGAAGGATGCTGAGCAACAAACTACATCACCGCATTTTTACATGCCATGAAAGGAGGACAAGAAATGAACCACTAAAGTTTACGGGAAAGAAAAGTAAAATGGATTGCACAAACCTAAAACACAAAAGAATGAAAGAGTTAATCATAGCAAACTAACTTACCCAACATGGCAGGTGAAAATAATAACTACATGAACCGATGATTGCAGATACTTGTGGATAAAAATTAATTAGGCAACTACATTCTGTACGTGCAAGGTGCAGAAGAAGGTAATAACCTAGAGCACAAGCACTTATATCGAATCGAGTGTGCTCAGAACTTCAGTCTAGGAGGATAAATCGATTGCACATTGTGTGATTGTATATATCTATGTGTAAATATTGTATTTTTGTGGTTGTTGAAAAAAATGGGATATATTAAAATTCATATTAATCTGAATGTTTGTTTCATTTATTATTTGCCTTATCTCCAAACAGAGTGTACAAATGGAATTTTATCAAATACACATCTAATAGAAAAGACTGTGTGAGTAAATGAGTAAGCAAAAATAAAGAATATTGCAATACTTCATGAAACAAGATTATTAAATTTAAACAGTCTTTAATTTTAAATCCTTATGACGTTGCAATGTACAAAATATTTAGTTAAGCTAGCGGTAATGTGTTAGGATTACATGTGATGGACAAACAAATTAAATTTCAATAGTTCGCAACCAGAGCTTAACATATACATATTTCAAATTTCACTGAATAATATTAAAGATGAACTATTATGAAACCAATCTCAATGATTAACAAAGCGAGATACAAATGGAATCAGAACTAATGTGCGTGAAACTGTTGAAGACAGTTTGGGATTACCAAGGGGTACACATGGTTATTCCTGGTTTATTCACAGAACCATTTTACAGACTATGTATTTCTCATTTTAAAACAATTGTAATAACAAAAATAACCTGGGTGGGGCACGACACTGGTAATTATTCTTGCTTCACTTATGTGGTAAATTTGATGTGTTATTGGCGAGAATCTATATTAGGGTGGGACACGATAGGAACATTATACTTTAATTTCAATCACTCGCCCTATTGAGTGTGCTCACAACAACTGCCCTATTGCATTTTCAGAACACACTCCTACATCATAAACTACTGTAACAACTATTCCAAACTCACTCCTATTAAACAACCACTACTGTGACAACTGTCTCACAGCAAGGCCAGTCTGCATCAATATCACCTACAACATTTACTACATCATCATTCTAGCAGAATCGCTATTCATCAGAATCGATCCAACGAATTGCCTCCACCTGAGACCACATCTCTTACAACTGCATCAACATATCGTAGAAGTGTCTCACTGCGATACTTCTAACCACAACGATATACTATTTGAATCACAAATAATAAACACATTAGATTATTACTCTCATAAGAATAATATTTATGAAGTAACATTAAAATATGTGTATTTCAAATCTAATATGTGTCTCTGAAAAACTGTTTCACATATATTAATTTAATCAACTATATATTTAGTGTTGCAAAATGCTAAACCTAACACCTGATATTTTAACATAGATCATTGCTTTCCAGGATACTAACATTTATTGTTTCATAAATAGGAAAAAAGTACTTATTTTAAAAATAACTTATTGCCCAGGACATTTTTAATTAAACATTACATTTTGATTTCAATCGAAACAAAACAATATTTTTACATACTAAAATAAGCAATATTAAATGACGTGTTTTAGTAATGTTGAACATGTAATGCTTGTTTACATCCCTAAACACAAATAAGCTACACTATATTGTAAGAACTTTTTTTGTGTGCTAGGCTTGTGAATTCGAAAAGTCAACAGTTATGATGCTAGAATCATCGCGGACCAGCTCGCAGGCTGCCGGCTTCATATCTCTCCTCCCTGGACCTCGTGTTTCCGCTGGCCGATGATGGTCTCAAAACCTGCCACCGTGGACAAAGCCATTTACCCATCACTGAGTGAATAGGTGTACGTGCTCCACTCTCGTACTCCGATTGGCTGTGTCGGCGATAATATTTTTCTTTCCTTACTCGCCACATCTTCGTTAACCGATTACATCAGCAACTACTGCAAAAAACACTAGTAATTGGCTTCATCGCTGATAACTGCAAAACCATCACTAGCTGGCTTCATTAATAGCTGATGAAAAGATGCAGATTCCCGCGAAATCGTCAGTCACCAGAACGACTGGAAGGCCTTCTGGATCGGCCGGTGTATCCATTGCACGTCTCTACTTGCTCCGCTGGCCGCTCACATCTGCCCGTTTGGTTGCCTGTTTGTAAGGGGTACCAGCTACTTCGTAAACAAAAACCTTCTACAATATTAAGCAAAGTTAGTTAAACTGTTTGAATACATCATATCACCAGCAAGGGATGTTCCAGTAGGTCTCATCGTCTTGCTACAACTACATCTACTAAAGTGATATTGGTCTCATCACATATCAACCCTGGCTCCCTTATAGAAATGTGTGTGTATGTTGTCCTGTCATCAAAGTATGTGATTCAGAATAATATTTAAAATACAGACTACAAGAAGTGTAAATATTTTTATATCTATTACGAAGAGACATACTCCACACATTGCTCCAGTGTAAGATAGGAAGAGCATTCAGTGATAGAGGTTTTGTAAATATAGTGCATTTTTTATATATAGGCGATGAAGTAAGGTAAATAATTTCAAAATATAAATAAGTGTTTTAAGGAAAAGTGAATATGTTTTAAAGTGTGTAAGTGGTGTTTGTGTAAGATGTGTAAACCATGTACATAGGTAAATAAATTTATAAATGAATTGAATTAGTTGGTTTTTGTATAATTTAAGAACCCGACGATGTTTCAGAGCACAAAAAAAAAACCTTTGATTATTACACAATTGTGTAACTACAATGTAGGGATAATATGTGATACATATATTAAACCTTTTAGTCCACCCACAAGACATTTTTTCCACAAATATTATTTTTAATTTTCACAATTATAAATGATATATTAAAATTTGCATTGATTATTCAAATGGTATACAAATGGAAACCAAATAATTAACTGAAAGCTGTTTACTAATATGTGTGAGTTATATACGAGTAGTTGCGATTGCTGCAAGGGAACACATAATTATTATTATTTCATTCACAGCTTTTAGGTAAAAATTTTACTAAGGAAAATTCATAATAAACATGTTAAATAAATTGATAAGAAACTTCGTAAAGAATATTCGGCTTAATGATGATTACATAAAAGTACCATGTTCAAACAAATGGTAAAACATATACATTATGAATTTATAAATTTTATTCGCTTATGTTGAATATATCTGCATACTGCTGCAATTAGATTCTTGGTAGAACTATGTGTTACATGGAATAATGAGCTGGTCTATGCTACGAGTATAATGTACTTATACATTTATCTGAACAATTAAAATTGAAGATATTCCTTGTATTAAAATTGTATAGAAACACATGGGTGAAATATTTCAGAAACAATTTGATAGTGTTGACGTACTACTTTGTACGGTAAAAATGTTGGTTTGTTTATATCAGGGCTTTCTAGCAAATACGTATGTGGTTTTATTTTCTGTTTGGCAATTTCGACTTTGGATTTTCTTGTGAGTATAGGAATTCGTGCAATTTGGTGTTATTGAAATCCTACATGACTTGGTTTGAATTGCGGTGTTAACAATGAGTGGTTTGGAAATTATTGTAATAATTTTTTATATTACTACAATTTGCACTGGTATTGAGACATGATGTCACGTAAAACGAATATTTGGATTTTTAGCCCTAAACAATTCTTAACGGAATGTGTGGGTGGCTAAACCTCTGATGCAGGACACAGTAGGGTGTGAGGGAGAGAGAACGAGAGAGAGAGCAAGTAAGATATGACTGGTGGCGATGTCTGGCGCCCTCTGTCGAGAGACCTGTGAACTGACCAGATAGCTCGCTGTCTCTGCACGAGCAGGAGCTATCACGGCGAAAAACAGAGTTGAATATCTGCCCAGCTGAGCTCCCATTGAGCTCTTGTTCATAATGTAAATGCAAACATCATATTGGTTATAAAGTGCCAAGTAACATTACTTAAAAGAAGATCTGATTTGATTCAATATTTTTACACGTAACATAAAAAGTAATTGATAATCTTATATGTAAAATTAAATTATTAAATTTACACAGTTGAGAGAAAAATTACAATTTACAGAAGGAATATTTAAAACACATTTTAACTAAATTATATGAAATCTGTTATACAGTATGGGATCATATGCTAAGAATATTTATTCAAACAGAATCGTACTTTACAAAGTAACATATAAACGAAATAACGGACTTTACAGATAATTAATTAAATACAAATCAAGTGTTGAGGACACAGTGACATATATACATTGTCAAAGTTCTGAATATACTCAGAAGTGGCATGGTGTGGATGTGCACTTAAAATGTAGGTAATCAGTACTCGATGCTCGTACTTAGTGTGTATTACTCTTAATATGTGTGTAAGTAATGTCTCATTGTGCATGCTTGTAGTTGATCAATTCACATGGTATTTGTGATTAACTATATTTAATGTTTAATTGGTAATTCGTATTGATGTGTTACACTATATTTAATGTTTTGTATTTGTTTAATTCATCTTGTCCCTGAGTAAATCTTTCATATTTGTAATTATATTTAAATAGCAAATGGTATTACTTTTGTCCTTAATTAGTAACTGTTTTCCATTGCTTTGTGATTGATCATATTTCAGTCATAATTAGTGAATATAATTTTATGTTTTGTTGCACATTATTAGTAAATGTGTCATGTTTGTAATTATATTTAATATCTCAAGTTATATTTAATGTTTTGGTATTTCTTTAATTGAATATTCATTGCATGCAATTATTAATTATCTCAGTGTTTTTATTTTGTATATTATGTTTCATTTGTAGGTGGTGTTTTTAAGCATGTAATTATTAATTGTGTTTGTGTTTGTGAAAGATTGGTTTTGATTGTCTCCATGTTTGTGAATTATTATATTTAATTGTTTATTTATATTATTGCATCTGGCAAGTAGTTTCTAATTGCTTTGTTCTTCAGCAGTAATTAATTTCTCTTGGTACATATTTTATGTTTCTGTGATTAGTTTAGCTATGTATTTCATTCCTATTTATTTTTCGGTGCTTGTTCATTATGTTACTATTATAATCTGCTATTTGTGTGGTTCAAAATTCGTTATTTTCAAATGCTTTGTTATAACAATTATCTAATTGTACAATTATAACCTCGGAGCTCATTCTCTCCTTACACTTTAAAGGGGATGAATGTATACCTCATGCTTCCATCCACCCCCTTCCCACACCCACGCCCCGAACACATTCCTCCACTGGCCTACAACCAGAACAGACCTGTGCTGCTCCCGACATCCACTCCTTCTCCTCATCCACAATCACAGCCCATTCGTTCACTGACCTCCAAGTTGTACACATCATAGCAGCTCCTAGCACCGATTTCTTCGCCTCAACCAGTATCACAGTTCTGTCTCGAAGCAAGAAGCAAAGGAGGCATAACTCCTCTTACCCCTTCCTCAACTCACCCACACTCAGGGCTATTTCAGTCCACAAACTTCGAAGAGGACGGACATGCTCTGCTGCTCTCTCTCAGCCCTCCCTCCCCTCATTCCTCCACATAGCTCATTCCAACACCAGACTTCGAAGAGGCAACACACATCTATTATGTTACTCTTATTTATTTATTTATTGATTGGGTGTAAGGCACCGAAGTGGTAACACCTGCCCTTTATATACCAATCTAAATGAATCCTCTCAATCAAACAATTACATTCAACCAATTAACCCTTTTCAATACTTAATCCTCTCAATAAATTTAACCCATTAAATCCATTTTACTAACCCTTTATCTTTAAGTTACCCTTTCGGCACTTACCTGGAATCAATCTTTTCAATCAATTCAATCGCACCTCTATTAATCAAAAGTGGGTCAGAACATACATGCTCCTACTACTCACGCTCTTGGATTTCCCTTATAATGCTACGCCCAGTCAATTAACTATTCAATTGGTGCTGGCTGTTGTCTTCCCGACAATGCAGACTCACGAAATGGAATCGCATTGTTGACTGCACATGACGTGTTGTCAGATGACCTAAGATAAGACAGTCAGACTAATGGCTGGAGACCGGCGCAGGTGAGTGGTGAGCTTCCACTTACGATACGAGTACCCTCTGCGCACGAACAATTTGAGTTTAATAAGCCACTTGGATTTTACGATTTTTACTTGGGGTTCCTTAAGTCATTTCCACTAGAGTATGTTGTAAATATATTATTATAAGAAAACAATTATAATAAGTACGTATTTAATCTAAGAAGTAAGTATTCAATTTTTTTCGATTTGTTGTACGAGATGACAATTTGGTATGTACCAGACACTGACAATATTTTGTGGCACACATAGCATTCCTACTATGTATTCCTTGACAAAATTATACATATTTATATTGACTTACCTGAAAGTAAAACATTTATAAGTGAATACACGTGGAAAATAATAGGAAGAATATAAAAAGACACTAGTAGAGGTTCTAACCATAAATACATTTTTTGTGTTATTATTCGTTTCACATGACTACAAAATAAACAGCAATATTTTCGTGATTAATACGATAGAAAGTCTAAATTTCAGTGATTCGTCAAGATGTGGCCTATAAATAAACAGCTTCTATATAGTTTTGATATTAATGTACGAAAGTTTTGTAAGTAACCGTTAATTTGCACAGTGTTTCAATGAAACAACATTAACATGCAGTTATGTAGAAGTTATTCTAAGTCGTGAGATTTGGGATGATTATTCTTTCTCTATGGACTCGTACTAGATGAGTTGTCATAATAGCCTGATTCGTAGTCGACATGAACAAAAGTTAAATCCGTACTAGAGCCACTGCAAACAGTGAGTGACGTATGCAGAAAGAGTTTGCTTATACTTGCACTTGTACATGATGGTCAAGATTACAAAGTTTTCATGCTCGTGTCGGGAGAGAATGCATTACAGGAGACGTTTAATTCCACACCACGGCAAGACTATCAGTTCTGAGCGTAAACTTGTGACTTATAACCCGTTGTTATCGGTTGGCTAAAGGATTACTGCAGTAATCCAGAAGAAATATGTTGACTTTGGGGAAATGGAAAAATAATTTAAAGTTCGAGGATGCAGATTATAAAGGAATGCGAAGAGATGAATATTCTCAAATGCCTAACACTACAGAGTGAATCATGTGTTTTTTGTATAAAAAGGATAGTGATGATAGCATTGTGTGCTCTGGTGGATATTTTAAGCGTATTAGAAGCTCTAGCAGCCTTAGTGTGAAACAAACAGTGTTTGATTAGCTAAAGGCATTGCCAAAAACTCTGAAAATAGAGAGGACTGACGATGGTGATGGTATCTCGAACAGTCTCGAAAAACATAAAGCAAAATTCCATAAAACATAAACTCTCAATTATACCAACAAATGTCTACAGCGCGCAAAGAAATGCAGCATCTGCGATAATCGTGAAGGCATTAATTAACGTCAGAAAAGAAGAGTTAACGCGTGTGTACACCGAAAAGGTGAATACGTTTTCAGCAGTGTGTTTTATTTTCTGGGGAAATACTGTTTCTTCTTCACATCTGTGTGTGAAAATTCTACCTTTGAATTTTATGCACGAGTTGGGCGGTATACTGAGAATGTACTGGACCAAGACTTGATCGCGAAATTAAGTGAATGTGACATAGAAATTTAAGACAAATACTACACGGATTGTTTAGTTAGACTATGCCTGAAAGATATGAGGCTAGAGCAGAAGATGAAAAAGAATCTACCCAGCCTCAAATATGGGCAAAATCATTTGCAGAGACAATTAGCTTCATTAAGTGGAGTTGCCAAAAAATTGATGTGGCTTCTGTATTTCGAATGCGAACTTTGGAGAAAATGTTTGAAGGCCGTGTAACTGAACTATGGGTGATGGAGTTACTGTGCATTACACGCATTTGAAAATTAAAATACTGAATTATATTCCAGATATAAGGGCGTATACTGATGGCACGGATCAGTACCTAGCAAGTTCCGATAGTATTGTACAGTCTCTTCATCATTCTTGCGAATAAGATGAAGAGAAGGAAGCTGTTATCCTGTCGCGAACTGCAAAATTCATACGACAGAATCATTGAAAAATAAATGTCAACTGTTCAATGAGACTTTTTACCCAAACTCCCAACAAAAATCAGTTCCCGATTCACTTTTATACTTTGTGTCTTTTATAATATATGGTAGACTTATTGACGAATCTGAACCTTTTACACAGCCTGTGTAATCGCTGTCTCAGTTGCTGACTTTTAGAGTACTGTCGAGTAGCAGTTCTTCGGCATGAAACCAACTACACCATATGCGCTAAGAGGCATCTCTGCCGCTATCAGTTGGCATGTACATCCATTAAAAACATCTAAAGAACTTATAGAAACATTCTAAATGCTTCGACTATCCGTGTCATATGACCGGGTATTATCGATGTCAGTCAATCTAGAAACACTGCTGCTATATGTTACGAAGGCATTGGTTATATGTGATCTCATAGGGACAATCTAAATTACTTCACTATCGCATTAACGGACAACTTAGAATATAATTCTTCAGAGTTAGAAAAAGGCACTGGCAGTTTCAGTTCTTTGACTTGGTTGATAAAACGAACGTGTGGAGCAGACCTGGCATTGATCTGGTCCCCTGGATGTAAAAATGTTGATTCGATAGTAGTAGGATTTCGATTGTTGGGTGCTATCCGGCACTTGGCATCGGAGCCGAAGCCGACGTGGACGCCATTATGTGATGTCATAATCCGCCATCTTGGAAGCCATTGAAATTTGACGGTTGACCTTTGACCATTAATTATTGACCCTTGATCTGTGACCTTTAACCCCAACAACCCAAAAGAACACAAAAAAAATTTTCCATTCCAAATTTTTTTTGGAAATGTATAAAAAATATAGTAGTAAAATTATAAAAAAGTTATTAAACATTAATTCAAAAAATTATATTCCTATAGGTTCCCCACTTACATTCCCCAACAAATTAGTCGGCAAACCTTCGCCCCCTCACCCATTCCCAGGCAGCCATATTGGTGCTGTCTGGCATCTTAGCATTCAAATTAGATGCAGATGATCTAAACCTTGAGCCAAAAACAAGACCTCGAATGAACCTGAGAATTCGAGAAAAAGAAGTAAAATCAACACGCATATGATGTTACAGATAACTACCACAATATGGTATGCAGGTAAACTTCACTGGGACGCCGTGACATTAAATAACCTTGAAAACTCAACTAGCAATAAAATACATAAAAGTCAAAAAGCATATTACTTTGCAGTCTATTTACAACATATAGGATTCTGGAGACATTGGCACCATTACCTTGAATAAGCTTGAAAACCAAAACTCGAGAAAAATACCTCAAACTTATCAATCATATTACATTACAGACTATTACCACCATATTAGATGCAGATTACATTAACCTTGACCTCATGACCTTGAATGACTTTGAAAACCAAAACTCGAGAAGAACTACATAATAGTCAGCAACCATAGTATATAACAAACTACTGACAACGTATTAGATATAGATCACCTTGGTTTTGGCCCCATGAGCTCGAAAGAACTTAAATACAAAATCACTATATATAATCCATAAAAGAGAGCAAGCATATGATGTTACAGAATACTACAACCCCATTGGATGTGCGTCAACTTGACCTTGACCATAAGATCTTGAATGACTTTGTAAACAAAAAATCGAGAAAAAATTTATAAAACTACACAAGCGTATGATGTTACAGACTACCACCACCATACGGGATGCAGGTGGTATTGACCTTGATTCCTCGACCTAGAAAGATATTGAAACTAATGTCTCGAGAAAAATCCATAAAAGTCAACTAGCAAATTACATTATATACTACTGACCCCATACCCCATATAAAATGCAGGTGACTACGACCTTGACCCCATGATCTTGAATAATCTTGAAAACAAAAAATGGAGAATATAGTCATGAAAATTAACAACCATATTACAGTATTGACTTCTTCTGCCATATAGGCCGCAGGTCACCTTAACCTGGACCCCATAACCTTGAAAACACAAATTCCAGAAAAAAACCATGAAAGTAAACAACCATATTGCTCTACAGTCTATGTACACCATATTGGATGTTCGTGACCTTGACCCTATAACCTTGAATGGCCTTGGAAACAAACACTTGAGAAAAATGCATTGAAGCTAGCAAGCAAATTATCTAACAGTCTACTAACACCATGTTATATGCAAATGACGTTAATCTTAAACCCATGACAATGAATGTCCTAGAAATAACTCGAGAAGAAACTACTACAGTATTGGATGAAGGTGAACATGACCTTGACCGTTTGACCATGAATAACATTGGAAACAAAAACTCGAAAAAGAAAATTCATGAAAGTTTACAAGCATATGATTTTACAAACTATCATCACCACATTGGATGCAGATAACATCGGCCTTGACTATGCGACCTTCAATGACCTTGAAAAACAAAACTAAAAAAATTCATAAAACCCAATCACCTTATGGCGTTACGTATTACTACAACCCTATTGGATGCAGGTGACGGTGACCTTGATCCTATGACATTGAATTTCCATGAAAATAAAAATATGATATTGTAGTTAAATGTCAACAAGCATATTTCATCACTGACTACTACTGCCATATTGGCTGCAGGTGAGATTGACCTTAACCGAATGACCTTAATCCCGAAAAATAAATAAATAATTGATATGAATATTATAGTCTTTTATGCAACTCGCTATTCACAAATATTATCCTTGAGAGGAAGTATAGTAACACTTATTACACAGACACACTCTAAAGGGCAGGTTATGTACGTAATTACCCATTTGAGGACATGTACCGAAGTCACAAGATACCTGCTTGCAGTAAACCTGGTACCAAAGTACTGTGGAGAAATGCATTTCGCCTTTACTGATTTCGGATTTCTAAGTTAACTATCACTACCGCTGAATTGCTTACCGCACCTGTAGCAAAAAAATTAAATATGATAGGAGTTTTGGTACAAGTAGAGCACTCATGTCGCTATATATTATTGCCTAATATAATTATATTACCACAAAATTGACACTGATAACGATGTAGTGGTTCAGGCAAAACTTGGACGGGCCTGTTGGAGTGTAGGTGCTGTAGATAAAGAAGCCAGTAACACCAGCAATTATGTTATAGGTACTATTCCCGAAGAATTCGATGACACTGTCACAGCTATTATTAGCTATGGAGTACCCGAAGTCATCGTAGATGTATAATAAGAGTCATATGCCAAGATGCAGAAGTTAGCCGAGACGATCCAACTTTTACAGCAGCTGCTGTCAAACTAACTCACTCAGCTGACCTCCCTAATGCTTATTATATATATATAAGTTTGCATGCCCTACGACATCATATTGACTTCCAACCATTCGTATTACCCTATTAATGGATTGCTCAGACACTAATCAGCCGATCACCGAGCTGCTGCCTGATTGCAGATGACAAATTGCATGACGGCTCTGAGACATCACATGCGGGAGTCAGTCTCTTACTCTTGCTAGAACGATCCCTCACAATACTAACCTCTAAATTCCCCCAAATGACCCTTATGCACCCTAAAAAAAAGCGCTGATCACAGTGCATGTGGTGCTGATTGCAGTGCTAAACCCTAATGACCCCTATATAACCCGTATCATTCCTGAATGACCTGTGATTGCCATGCATGCAGTGTTGATTGCGGTACTGACTGCAATTATGACACCTACTAACTTCTAAATGATCCCTAATTACCCCTAATCAGCCCTAAATGGCCTCTAATGACCTCTAAATGAGCTTAATGACCCAGAAATGATCTTGGATTGTGGTTCCTATTGCGATTGATGTGCTGATTTTCGTGCTAATTGTGGTGCTAAGTGTGATGTGTAGGTTGCAATTTAAAATAAATTCCCTTTATTTAAAAATAAAATTTTGTATTCCTACCCCCAAAGCTAAAATTCGGACATTTTATTTAATAGTTTCGCTTAAAAAAAGTATATAGCCAGGACCCTCGGAGTGTAATTGCTTACTGGGTAAACTGCATTTGCACTTTGCACTAAAGGTGCCTAGAACTACAGCAGGCTCACACCACGCTTCGCTATTAGTCTATGCACAACTTGGACTTCGTACTGAACAACGCAGTGCTACGACAGGCTCCCACTATGCTTCCAAAAGCAGATCTTTGTATATTATTTAAATCTATCACCTTGCACAAACTGCACGTAGCCAATGCTTTATCGCGGGAAAATGACTCTTCACAAAACTCGATAGTAGAATCGGCACTGGCGACAGTCAGTTAGCGATTATACATATCGCGGCTCCTTGTTCGACGAGGTCAAAGAAAACCTTCGCATTTACAATTCATATTCGCAGTAATAGAGCACTGTGAGAAAACCCAAATACTCATTCGCCCCAGTAGAAAACACCCAAGTAAAAATGTATTGTGTATATAACTATATATATATATATATTAACTATGTATATATATTAACTATGTATATATATATATATATTTACTCCGCTCTTACACATAATTCTATATATATATATATATATAATTTTGTAAATTCTTACCATATTTATATTTTATGTATAAGTATGTACGTTTCTTTAATATATATTATTTTATGCAAAAGTAAGTATATTCCTATGATATTTAACATGGTACCTGCATTTCGGCATGAGAGAACGGCTTGTAAAAATAGTCCGTCTATTTATATATATATATTAATATATTCAAAGAACATACCTAGATCTTAATTTGGAAGCATGGCGGGGGCCTGTCGTGGTGCTGCAATGTTCAGTATAAAGTCCAAGTTTTACACAGACCAACAACGAAGCATGGTGGGATCCTGCTGTAGTTCTAGGAAGCTATAGGGCAAAGTGCAATTGCATTTTACCCAGAAAGTTATTAAATATACCGAAGGATCTGAGCCTATGCTTTATAAAGCGAGATTATTAAATAAAATATCCCCCTTTCAGCTTTTGAGATAGGACTTAAATAGTTTTATTTTCAAATATGGGAAATTTATATCAAATTGCGACCTACACACATAACGCACGTAGCACCACACTAAACACCGCAATCAGCATCACAATCAGCACCGCACGCACTGCAATCAGGGGTCGTTAGGCGTCATTAGGGGTCATTTAGGAGTTAGTCTTGTGAGGGACCGTTCTGGCAACAGTCAGAGACTGATTCCCACATGTGATGTCTCAGTTCCTTAAAGGGATTGGTCAGGTGCAATCACCTGGCAACTCGGTGATTGGTTGGTTGGTGTCTGATCAATGTATTAATGGTGTAATACGATAGGTTCAAAGTCGATAAGATTTAATAGGGCTTGCATACTCGTATATTTGTGCCATTTGATTTCCCAAATTAAATTTTTTATTGATGTTATTCCATTCATTCCCTCATAATTAATTGCATTGTTTTGCCTAAATTATTATTTTTCATAAAAACATGTCCCTGTTATTTTTAATTGTTTTGTTTATATAAGTTAAAAGATAATCATAACTGAGTATTTTATGAATTTTTTTTCTCTAAGTTTTGCCTGTTGGGAAGAAGTTAATTAATGTACTGAATTGAAAAACTTGTACTATTCACTTTAATGTTTGACACACGTATCTAAGTTGCGTTCATTTTGGATTAATTTAAAATGTGTTTAGAATTTCTATAAATTATAATATTACCAATTTTAAGTTAAAGAAACATAGTGAAAAATGCCTGTGTTATTTTTAAGAGCTCATTCTGTTTCACAATGTGTAATTGATTTATCGCCCTAGACTGAAACTCTCAACACGCTCGATTCGATATATATGCTTGGGCGCAAGTAGTTGTCTTCTTCTGCACCTTGTGTGTACAGGATGTAGTTGCCTACTGAATTTTTATCCACAAGTATCTGCAATCATCTGTTCATGTAGTTGATATTTTTACCCGTGGTTTAGGGTAAGATTGTTGGCTGTGTTTAATTCTTTCATTCTTTCGTGTTTTGTGTGTGTGCAAAATAGCTTACTTTTTTTCTGTAAATTTTGGCGGTCCATCTTTTGTGGCATGTAACAATGTGGTGATGTAGTTCGTGGCCAGCATCCTTCCTGTGATAATTTCTGCACACATAGTCGTGGCGTGGTTTTTGTATCTTACGAGAGAAACCTTTCCTAGCCAACATCGTTTCATGTTTGTTATTCTGGAATCAAGTAATAAATTTCTTTACTTCTGCATGTAATCACACGTGCTTGGGGTTGCGGCCATGTGTAAATGTACTTTTTGGAATATTAACAACTATCTTCTGGACTTTAAGCAATTCAATTCTGAAATTTGTGCTACGAATTTATAGACTTATCGATATTGACAAGGTAAATGTTTAATTTGTGGTTCTTGTCCATCGCTTTCGACGCTCTTAAATTACTACAATTAATTTCTGCAATCAATCTTTTGGCTTTCTGTCACTTTCTTTAGCGATATATTTATTTAATGATAAATATGGTAATGTGACCAATACTAATGCAATGCCGTTAAGGCTATGTTCTTTTATTAACGGGTATCCGAAGGTAATATAATATAAAATAAAAATGCCATGGTCAACTTAATAGTAATGCTATTTTGCTTACTTATTTATAGAAGAAAATGGAAATACTAATCTAAATAACTTTAAGGTTATAGCAAGTTTTTTACTTATAAAAATATAAGGACAACTTACTGAATGATTGCATGGCCACTCTTGATAAACCGAAGTATATCATTATATAATTGTTTGAGAAATGAAATAAGAGTAGTTATTTCTTATCACCTGTATTCAATTTACCTATAAATTAACCAAAAAAGGTGATTGTTTTTATATATTAAGTTCAAATCACGTTGAGTTGTCCAGTAAAGTCAGACTATTAAATCAATATGTTGTCTAGTGTATATAGAACTTCTTATTTATCTTAATTTAAAACATACTGTTTAACGAAATAAAATAAAAGCATATTCTCAAATGTGTGATAGTCACAGCACGTCACTATATTATTTGCTTAACAATTCTACCCAATTCCACAAACAGAAAGCTTGATCCTATCTTCCTTCCTGTTTGTCATGCCTGGGTTGTAACAAAGTATCTATCGTTGCTGGAGTTCACTTCACGAGGGTTATACATATGAAGCGGTAGCAGCAGCTGGTAGTTTCTGTTGTGAATATAATTTTTCTTTGTGCATACTTGTTGCATGTGTGCCCCTTGGGACTTGGGCATGCCTGGCGATTGCAAGAGTTCTGTGTTCACTACAAACTTCGTTTAAGAGTGTGTGTGTGTGTGTATACATATATATATATATATATATATATATATATATATATATATATATATATATATATATATATATTGTGTGCCTTTGTTTTTAAGCCTCTGATACTTGCAGTCAAAGCATTTCCGGTAGTACATGAATTATTTTTATCATATGAGTTTACACATGAGTGCACCAACAAAGGGGTTCAAAGTCCCCGAAAAATTACAGCTGCATATAGAAATGCATTTCGAGCTGCATAAAATAGCGATGTTCCCATTGTATTAGACTATTCAGATGACATAAATTTTGATGCAGAATATCGTATATTGTAGACTACTACAAAAAGCGTAGCCTTACTGGAACTTTAAGACAACCTCATTTATGAGGATGCTTGTTCTTACCACAGAGTAAAGAATCACTTAGCACATTACAAAAGTCGTCTTCATAACCTCCTTTATATGTTTCCTGAGCAATTATCTGAAGCTCAAGTGTAATCACTTCAGAGCATTGTACCTAAATTGCAGTTACTTATTGAGGCTGTTACTAATTTTGAGACGCTCTCCATAATAGTTCATTCAGATGTAGATGTCCACAACACCACCATCACCACTGTCACTTAACAACTGGCCGGCATGAATTTTACTTCACCTTTACAGCATGTAATTGTCACTACTCATTCTATTCCGGTTAATCTAGTTGCTAACCTGCCCATCTCCACCATAACCTCAACCACTTCCACTTTCACATACATTGCCTTCCACAACACGACACCCAGCTACACATTATTTTACTTTCACCCCACCACAGTGTCAATTTCACCTTCACCAACCAACTTATCAATTTTTTTTGGAAAATTTACCCGCCCTCTCGAAAACAGGTTGCGTCCGATCCCTTCCAATGATGGCTTAAGTGTACCCACATTTTTGGATTTTTTAAAAGCTTTTGTCTGGCTTCACCAAAGTAAAATTGTGCCAGAAGCACAACTTCATGAAGTAATTTTTCCTTATACACAAGGTCCTATCAGTGAAAGAAACAGTCTTGCCATGTCGCAACACATACCATTTGATCCCTTCAATTTTGTGTGCTCAGTTGAAACAGATAATGTTCAACAGGTTACAGGAACCTGAATAAGCACTTTATGTATTCTTTGTGAGAAGTGTTAAAGTGGCTGCAATGGTTTTATGCTTGAATTTACCTGACTCAGAATTCGTCAAGACAATTTTAAAGAGCTTGGAACCACAAGAACTTTAAGATTTCGTTTTTTTTTTTTTTTTTCAAACCCAACACATTCGCAGAATTAGGTGGGGCTTGTATTCGTTCCTAAAATATAAGATTTGCAGACCAAAAAGACAGTATATTTTTAAGACACATAGGTCATTGCATGGTCCCTACAGCAAAAAAAGCCTAATGATCTCTTCACCAATATGGTTACTGAAGTATCTGAAGGAAAATAGCAGTCACGGAAATCGAAAGATGACAAATCCCCTTCACCCTGCGATTCTCTTACAGGTAAACCTTCATATAGGTACTGTGAGAAGCTAGGCTACACGATATACCAGTGTCGTAAGTAAGAAGAAGAAGAAGAAAAAAAAAAGCCTGGCCATGCAAAGACAAAATGTGAGCGGTTCTCCTCATAATTCAGGTAAGTTTACCAAATCACATTTCAATACTCACCTGTTCAATCATGTGAAATATTGTCAAAATTTTTGAACAGTTCATTGGTCCTTGTGACCATGTAGAAAGAACATTTTTGAAGTATGATATGTTAATTTCCCTAATATTGTGGGTATTCAAAATGTTAAGTCTGTCAAGACATATTGAGATTAATATAGGTAAATTTTCAGTTAGTGGGCTTGCTGACTCTGGATCGTACTGCTCATCAGTTTGAATTTTTTTAAAAATTAAAAGAATTAAATTTAATTAAATCTATTGAGCCTTCCGATGTTTAGTGTTACACTGCTTCCAGCTCGGCCTTGACAATTTCTTGTTGCATCACTGTTAATTTAAGAATAGATATTTTGCTTGAATCCACAAATGCCTTGTTTCCAAACAGCTAGGTTTATACATAATTTTAGGCACAGAATTCATGACTGCTACAAGCTTACTCCTGGTTATTGAAGATGAAAATATTTTATTTTAAGTTTGCTCCAAACACTAAAATAACATTGGTGTCCTCACATACCAAAGAAAGTACTTCCCATGGTGGTGAAGCAGAGTCTAACAAGGTTACCGATTCTTTTGAGTATCTTAATGAACAGTAGCATTCTTTATTGAAAACGTATGCAAAAGCTTTCCTAAGGTACTTACTTTTGGGTAAGGGCTTACTAATTTTCAAGAAAACCATATCAAGTTACTTAACAAAGAAAAAGATCAAGAGTCATCCATAAAAATTAGCACTTCCCCAGATGGAAATACTAAGGAAACAAGTCAAATATCTATCAGACGAAGGTGAAATTGAGCACTCTTATTTACTGTATGCAAGTCCCATCTTTTCGGTACCAAAACCCAAATGAGAAACATCGTATGGTTGTGGACAACCATAAACTTAATAAATGTATTTATAATTGAATCGGTATCCATTCCTCGTCCCTATTCGACTTTCAATTGGTTTGGAAAGGGAAATTTTTTTTACCACAATTGATTTAATACTGCATACTTTCAAATTCCCCTGTCAAAAGACTCCAAACCAATTACTACCTTTTTGTGTTACTTGGAACTTGTATAAGTTCACCCTTGTGCCATTTGGCTTCGTCATGGGCGCCTAAATATTTACCAGACTTTTGTATAAAATTTTTCATGATGTTAAATTTAAATTCGTGCTAATTATCTGGATTATATTGTCATATACTCAGATAATTTTGAACAATTACTCACTCATTTGGAAAAGGCATGTCTCACTTTTAACCCTTCTAAGTTTAGGTTTACTGTACAAAGCATTTCATTTTTAGGACACAGAATTTCTTCCAGTGAGATTTCTATCGACCCTGATAGGACTAACTCCACTAGAGATTTTTCCCCACCACGTGATGTGAAAGGTATTGCAGGATTCATTTGGAAAATTAATTCCAAATTTAGCTGGAAAGGCTGCACCACCAACAAACTTAGATAAAAATCTGTGAAATTCGAATGAGGTAAGAAGCAGCAAAAGGCTTTTGATACACTTACAAATGATGTAATTCATCCTCATGTGTTATGCATGCCAGATTTCAAAAAGTAATTTACCATTCAAGCCGACATTTCTTGTCAAACTATTGGAGCCGTCCTGGCTCAGGAGATTGATTGCTATCGTCAGTCAATCGCTTTCGCTTCTCGTACTCTCACTCCCCTAGAAAAGAAATCCTCTACCATCTATGAACTAGAATTTTTGACTGTAGTTTTTGCTATTGATACATTTAGGCAATATCATGAACATGTTGAATTTCTTCTTAAAACACACAACCAGTCACTGTCGTGGCTTTTGGCTTATCCATGTCAGTTAGGAAAAATTACTATATGGGTTGTAAAAATTTCTTCCCTTAAATTTAGAGTACAACATATTAAAGGTACTCAAAAAGTTGTTCCTGACGCATTGTCTCGTATGTTTGATGGAACGAATTTTGAATTGGACATTCTTCCAAATTATTATGTTTTGTCAAATTTTCCATTAGCTTTTTCTCATACCAAAGAACACCATGAAAAGGACAGCAATTTGAGTAAAATCATTTCAAATTTAAAATCAGGCGATAAACCTAAAACTTACTTTCCTTCAAAACGGCTCCTTTGGTGTAGGTGTCGTGAAAAAAGTAAGCTATTTGTATTGCCTGGTCATCTAAAAGCTATAATTTTTTTATATTTTAATTCATCCCCTCTATGTGCTCATCTAGGAACACATAAAACCATTCAGGCAATTCGACAGAATTTCATTTATAAGGAAATGGGTGCTGAGGTTTCTGAAAGAGTAAAGTGTTGAAAAATGTGTGCTCTGAGCAAGCCACTACAGAATACACTTAGGTTTTCTTTCTTCATATTAAGCTGAAAAACCTATTGAGAAAATTTTGGGTAATTTTGTTGGTCATATCAATGAAGAAAATTATGAAATTATATGGTATTAGTGTGTGTTGATGCTTTCACTTAATTTGTATGGTTGACCACACTTAGAAAATCTGATGCAATATCCACCATTCGTGTTCTTCAAACACGTATTTTTCAAAATGTTGGTACACCTTTATCTATTCTTTCGGATAACGGTTCTCAGTTTACCTCATCTGTTTGAAAACACGTGTTTTTCTCATGGCATATGCCACATATCTTTAGCCCCATACAATTCTCATCCATCGCATGCGGTGTTTTTCAATCGAAACTTTCGTTCAGCACTCATTGCCTTTCATGCGACGGATCAGACAAATTGGGATAAGAAATTTTTCTTGGCTTCAAATGGCTTTCAACTTTGCCAAACATGTTTCTCACAAAACAAGCCAATTTAATATCATTTTCACTTTTGCCCCAAATAAGCCTTTGTCAAATTTGTGGAAATCTAAATGACCTTTTGCCGAACGATCCTAAGGATGTCCGTGATATCTGGGCTTCTGCCCTAAAAAGTTTTATGCGTGCTCATTTCAAGAGCAATGTAAAGTATAATAAAGGTCGCACAGATAATACTTTTCGTATAGATAACCTTGTTCTGTGCAAAGCACACCCTGTCAGCAAGGCAATTGGCAAAAAAAAATGGCCAAAATCTCTAATTGTTTGTCGGGCCCATATCAAATCCAATGTTTTTTGACGCCAGTCACTGCCACTGTAGTTGATCTTAGTTCAGTAGCATTAATTACAAGATCGCGTGTCACGCATAGGAAGAAATTTCATGTAACTAAAGAATATTTTTTTCTGCGCAGTTTAGGATCTGCCGACCCTAACTGTGTACTTCTCATAAATTAATTCAGTAACTGTTGTTATTTGCTTGATCCTGACTTCGTCTCTTTTTCATAGACTTATCACCCATCGAACGGAGTCATTTTTAGGATCTATGTCTTGATGACCTCACTATTTAACAAAATCCCGCAGTATAAATCTAAGTTGTATTGTTTCTTCTGTAATTTAATTTGTCATGTTGCAACATGACAAATTATATATATATATACACACACACATACCATTAGAAAGGTTGTAGTTTTTCAACGTACAGTTCTTGAAGTATTTTATACTTGTTTGTGTTGAAGTAGATAAGTTCGAAAGTGATATTTTAAATTTTAACTCGTGTATTTATTTGGATCTTAAGTTGTGTGCCATCTAAATATAGTTCTATATTTAGTTTTTGATCTTATTTAGCGTTTTGTGGGTATAATGTTAGCGAAATTTATTTCCAATCCCTGTTAAGTATTGGTATTTACATTATAGTCGTGTTTTACCACATTACTCTTTAAGGGCAAACCTTCCTTTATTTTTCAGTTTTCCTTGATTTTCACCATGTTGGTCCTGGGAATTTTGTTGACGGTTGTCAGTAAATTGTACGTTTCATCTGTGATGGTAAACCCCCTGAATTAAGGTGTTACTATTGAGAAGCACGAGGATATTATTTTTTAAGACTACTTCTATTCAGTAGTGTTAATTTTAAATCTAAATGAACTCGAAGAAGAATGTGTATATCTGGACTTAATGTTGACCACTGTTCTGAAAGTCCACCAGAAAGTTTAACCCTATAACGGATATTTTGATCAAAATTTCACCTTTGCCTTACTACATTAGGAAGACAACCTCAGTGCGTTCAAAACGGAAATGAATATTCTGACTTCACTTATTCCTCAGTCGCGCACAAAACAAGGAGTGTAAGTTTTGGTGGAAGGGACTTTGAATAAAGTTTTTGGAACTTTGGATTACGGTGACTTTAAAAATTTGGAAAAAGTATGGATTATATTGAGGATAAGCAAGACAAAATTTTCGATCAATTTTGCAACCATATTGTTATAGTTAAGGATATAGTGGAGATCATTCTTAACTCTACAAAAGGGATAAAAAAAATTAGCCACATATTCCTTAGATAATATAGAGATCTTGTATTTCTCTTCAACCAAACAACACATGAATATATATATATACACATATGATATTAATACTAGGTTTTGGTTGGGATTTGAGCACAATGCTATTAAGAGTAAGAGAAGCTCTGTCTAACGCAAGGCTAGAACTTTTGATATTAAACACGCCATTGAAACCATTTTCCATGGGCGGTTAAGTTCCACTCGGCTGAATTTCAAGTATTTTATGGCTATACTCAACCAGATACAATGGGTAATTGCCTTTCCACTACACATGACAGCAAGTGTTACTTATGAGAAACTCTTTCCTACTATGGATTCAGTACTCTTCAGGCCATTATTTTCCATTCTTCACTGAATGTTGTGGTGAATGCGTTTTAACTAACAAAACAAATGTATTACACATTTATCGTGTTCTCGCATTTCCTGTACGTGTGCCGAACGTTAATATATATTGGTTATTCAAGTTATCTGGCTTTCTGATTGTGAGTTTAAAAAGAAAAATATTTGCCCCCATTTCTGAGAATCTCTTGATGTGTTTAAAATCTATGAAATAGCTATTTCTCCTTTAGACATTCCGCTTTCTGATGCACATGTGGATAGATGTGAATTTAGGTTGTTTTCTGGTAAACCGCATATGAACATTTGTGATAAACCTTTTGTATCACTTGATCTACACTTCTTACTGAAAACTCACTCTCTTTGATTGTTTGCTACAAAATTGATCATTGGTGTCACTTTCCTGTGAAGAACAACCCTAGACTCTCAACCCCCATTTACTCTATCGTTATCTGGAAGTGGTTTAATTAGCAGCGCATCACATTGCGACATTATCAGTTATTATTTTAAAACCTTTGGTAAACTGAATTCTGTCATCAATTTTAATCAATCTCTTCCTGTTCTTAATTTCCACAAACTCATCTTAAAGCTGTCTTCCATCAAAATTCCACATCTGGCTTAGCTTGCTCACAATGATTGCCTTATCAAAGATATTGATTCTCTCCTTGCTTCCCACCCCCAGGTACTAATTTCCGTGATGATGCAGATTTCATTCAACCCCACCCTTCCCCACCACCTGAACACACCAGAGTCATTTCCACTAGCTTGTCTACTCTCGCTGTATGTAGAATCACATTTGTGATTATTTTATGTATGAAGTCCAAATTTTTAGCTGTTATGTCTCCACCTATTCAAACTGCCCCTCAAGAATATGCGGTAGTTATACCCTTACCAGTTGTGCCTAGTGGCACTTCCTCCTGTTAATTAATTTAATAATGTTGTATTTTCATGTGAATTTTGTCATGTATTTTGTGTGTGATAATATATTTTTTTGCTTGCCCTCTTTCCACACCTTCTTTATATGTGGTGTACTTTTTAAAAAAAAAGGGGGGAATAGTAGGCAAGTTGTATTCCAAATTTAATTTTTGATTGATGTTGTTGTTCAATGAATCCTTCCTTAATTTATTGAATTTTTTTGCTTAAATAATTTTTTTTTCGTGGAAACGTTATATAACATTACGTGATAATTATCACTGATAACGTTTATAAACAATTATTGGAATTGTGGGAGTAATTGGATTGCCATTTTCAGAAGATTATTTTATGCAAGGAATGTTTATTGCCTCAATACAGTCGTTTATTCACTTTTGCTGCGCGACATAGTAAATTAAGCCAATTACTAACTTTGGTTTCGGAAGTTGAGAAAAAAACTACAGGATAGTCTGATTGCGCAGATGTCAAATGTTCAAAAGATGAACTCAAGTGAGGATAAATAGTGTATAATCTGTTTTGTTTTGTTTGTGGGAGAAAAAATAATTGATCAAAATATATATATATATATATATATTTTTTTTTTTTTGTCTGTGAGCACGGTTTCGCAGGGAGGTATAACAAAGGTTAGTCAAGTTAGTATAGCAAGTACTCAGACGATGGGTGCCAATGTTGTTAAGGTTAACAACTCGAGTTATAGGCTGAAGGATATTTTCTGTTTTTACTGTAAATATGAGGTACACATTACAGCTCGTTGTCCACAAAGAGAAAAGGAGTTGGGAAATAACTGTATGATCAGTTTGTCATTTCAACGAAAATATGGGTTATTGTATGTTCCTGTGTTAGTCGCAGATAAGGTAAAAGGGTCAGCTTTATTAGAGTATGGAGCTACTTGCTCTTTGATTAGCCAATGTTTCTGAAATCACTTGTTACAAAGTTTGCATAAGGGTGAAATTCATGTGGAAAAGCAGGAAACTGTAGGTTTTTCTTGAGCAACTGTTGGAGTAATAAACTTATGTTGTGTTTCAAAGTTTCAAATCAAGATTGATCCCTATCTCACTCCTCATTCTTTTTGATTTGCAAAATATATTTCCAAGACCAACCTTGGAAGCCCCTTTAAAGTTTTGAATAATTCAAATTTTTGCAAAACCTAGCACAAACAAATACCAATATTTACAGTTACACCTAACTACAAAATCCACATCTGGAAAAACATTTTTAAAATACATCTTACTAACGAAGTGAGCATGAGACGCACTAGGATGATTGTGGGCATGCGCACATATCAAATCTAAATGGAGGCGAGTGCCCTGATGAATATGAGCATGAAATGAGAAGACTGACAACCTGGGGTCTTCAACATGAAGACCAATGCGTCCATAAATTACACAAAATTCCCAAGTTACTAAAACTCACAATATGAAAAAGGATGGTAGATATAATTACAGTAGACAATAGCCTCTTAAACCTAAACATTACCAAAAGACACATTGTTCAAGTGATAAGTGCAGACAAACCCTTGAGATGTACTAAACTTCAGCTGGCTCACATGAGCCTTATTAAAACTACAAGGATGATTCACATCTACAATTATTACTGTAACTGGGGAAATAAACCATTTTATTACTTGCAAATCAGAAAATTATGGGCCATATTAGAATTGTACAGCTTTGTTACTGATGTAATGCTTCTCCAAAAAAGCCTTGTTCCCAGGTCGCAACTTAACAGACCCAGTACTATGCATGATCCTAGGAGCAAGTTTACTATGACACCTTTTAAGGTCTTGAGTTGCCTCATACCAAACCTTCTCCAAATTCTATTTATCTACAGCCTCGCAGCAGAACTCATTTAATCCCCATTTAAAGATAATTTTCCCCTAAGTTACTTGACAATAATTTAGCACAAAGTCCATAATGGGCACGATAAATCATAAAATGGCCAGAATTGGATCCGTTCTAAAAACTACTTCGGTAAAACCTTTTATTATTTGCATTATTACTTTCGGCAAAAACAAAATATTAATAATGTTTTTTAAAAATGCCTATTTGAAGGCAATGCATAAATTTGCAATTCATCTATGCCATGATCTAAAGTGCCCATAATTACCAAGTATGTGTTATTTTTCCGGCCGGATGGGCGATGACATTATGTTAATTACAACATTACTGATGCAAATACTTAGCTTTTAGTCAGAAACCGCAGGCTGTCCATGCCTGGTCTCCCGAAGCCGTCTCACTACTATTTATATGATAATTCTTACGATAACCCCTAGCGGGTACCACTAATTCCTTGTCCAATCAGGATGTGTGGAATGTTTCACAATTTTTTTAATATTTTAAAACCAACAGTCACTTAGCGGAAATGGCGTCACGTAGTGCATGCTCGGTGCTTGCAACCTACCGTTCCGCGAATACAGCGCCACACGCCAAAACCTGCGTGAAACATCAGCGTTAATCGTTTTCAGAGTCGGGCAGTCCGTGCATGAAGGACGTGTGGTATCTGTGCTCCGTGAATAGCCATGTTGTATTTTTCTGCTGTCAACAAGAAACGTTTCTATACCGAATCAACGATGGACATGGAAAATAGGTTAGTCGTATTATAATCTTAGGAAATGTGTTTTGTCGTAGACATAGGAATGTTTTCTCGTACTCTCGTATACGTTTTTCAAGTTCACAGACGCCACAAACAGTCAACTATTGCAGTCTTGATGTAGGTAACTTGGTTAAACAGGTAAGTGATGTTGGGCGAATTTTGCAGTAAATTGAGACAGGTGTCTCAACTGTAAAGCATATTAAGGGGGTGGAAAACGGAGTAGGAAATTGTCTGTCAAGGATGTTTGATAATGAAGAATTTTGTGAAGTCCCAACATCTAGTTGCATTATAGTGAATGATGTCCAGAGTCCTGAGTTAGTTGACTCAGTCCCTTTAAATGAAACAGTAAAAGATTTATTTAAGAAGTGTTTTGAAGTATTGCAGGAATTTCCCCAAGCATATTTAAGTTTAAAGCAACATCAGGAAAGTAATCCTGATTGTATTAAGATAAAATCTATCATTGTTGCAGGAAAAGGTGGATATTATGAGGTAAGAAAAGGTTTAATTGGATATGTAAATCCTAAAAAGAAGAGTTTTAGTTTGTATGTGCCAAACGCTTTCCAGGCTAAGATATTTCCCTATTTTCATAACAGCTTCTTTAATGCCCATTGAGAGAAGGATAACACTATTTCACAAATCCAGGAAATATATTTGTGACCGGGTTTTAGCGAAAGAAGTGGAAATTAATGTTCGCTAGTGTGAGCCTTGTCAATGTTCAAAACTTCGACAAACATAGAATTTGATTCGTTATAGTGCTACTGTTGCTAGGTTTCCGTGAGAACGTGTATATCTGGACGTTTTTGTACCTCTTCCTAGAACAGCTGCTGGTTTTGTTGCTATTCTTGTAATAATAGAGAGTTGTAGTAAATTTGAGTTTGCTACTTCCACATAGTTCTCTGAAGTCCGTAGAAATTTGTAATATTTTAAGCCAACGTCTGGTTCCTTTGTTTCGATCTCCTATGCACATGGTTACTGATAATGAAACGTATTTTGTATCTGTGGAGATGATAAATTTTGCTTTTGCCTGGGGAGTAAAAATGGTACATACTACTTTACAATATCGGAAAGCCAACCTTGTAGAAATATATAATCGAAGTTTAACGATTGCTTTACGTACTTTCCAGATGATATCGCACAAGTAATGGTATACGGCTTTATACCAGCTGAACTGGGAATTTAATAATGTTTTAAGTAATGCTACGAAAAAGTTCCAGTCGAACTTTTCTTTGAGTGAAGGCGTTTTCACCCATTGATAAATGTATGGGCGTTGTACGATTTTTGTTGGGATTCAGTAAATCGGACCCATGATCTTGAAACTATGTGGAATGAAGCGAACACAAACCTTAAGGAAATATCATACTAAGCCTGCTTTGGAATATAATAAAAACCAGGGAAAGTCTCATTTAACATAGGTGGTGAGATTATGCTAGAAACGCATTACCTTAGTTATAAGGCAGCCAGTTTTAGTTCCAAGCTGACTCCGAAATATGTAGGTCTTTTTGTGGTTTAAATATTTTTGACTCCTGTTACAGGGGAGTTTGAATAGGAGGGGAATAATGGGAATAAAGTAAAGGCGCATATAAGACAGTTAAAATTGCGTGGATGAAAATTTGGACAAAAAGTGTTTGTTTTGTTTATTCTTGGCATACTTGCATTATGAGATTTTTGGTAATTAGTAATAATTTTGTATTTTGTATAAGTTCAAGGTTTTTTATGATGCAATGTGTAAATATGTTTTTTTAATATTGGGCTGAAATTTAGAAGCCGAGTTTCTCAGTTTTCAAGCCCATTTTCATTTTTTAAATTCATGCATATTTAGTATTAGGTGTTTTTAATGCTATTGTAATGTGTAACCATCTCAGAACTAGTCATGGTCACTTTGTTGGTAGAGAATTTTTTGAATAGGGATTTTGGTTACGGGTCTGGTCTCAGTAGTAGGAGACACTTTACTCTCTTTGGGGGGGGGGGGGGGGGGGAGAGAGAAAATTATTGAAGAGAAAGAATGATGAAAACAAAAATAGTAAATGAAAGGCAGATATTAATGTTGTGCTTGAAGTTGGGCAATTGAGATGCTGCCATGCATCTGTTGGGTGTTTTCCGAGTATGGAGGTTGCCGAGATGTGGATGCTGTGATAAGGTTCCTTCTGTCGATGACCCTTGGATGGTGAAGAGTCGGGGCCTCCTTCAAGATTGACCACCTTGAATGGGTTCCTGTCGGCTACTGACTTGGTTTCTTGAGAGGAGGTGTTCGTTAGGGGCGGCGGATGAGACCGTGTGTCTCGTGTCATTGAAATTTGCCTGCTAATCCTCCCCCCACCCCCCCCCCCCCCCAAACCCAAATCGGACTGCCGAGCGGTCATACTGCCGACGTCCCGCTCGCCTGCCTTGATCATCAGTGTGCTCTGTCCACTTGTACAACACAAAATTTCGACTGGAGTTATCAAATATGGACATAACAGAAAATGAAAAGATATATATGTGTATATATATACATTTTTTTACACACACACACACACACACACACACACACACACACTATATATATATATATATATATATAATATATATGCTACGTGCTACGCAATTCAAAATAATGACATTTTACCTTGTAGTGAAATTCATATTATATATGATTTTATATTTGTCTACGGGAGCCCGAGTCGCTATAGACCGTCATGTTATGTGTCTGTGGTTAATCTGAGTGGAGCGGGAACCCTAGTTCTGAAACTCTCTGCTTAAGCGCTGGTGTGGGGAGGGAGCCCCTTATTACTAGCGCACCTCCAGGGAGTGGCCAAGGCTTCCTATTGGACAAGTAAAAATGACTTTTTTTCCCCACCCATTTAGTATTATATATACCCCCAGCAGCAGTTTGGTGGTCAGAGACTCGGCCGCTGTGGTTCAGCACAGATAAGCTAAGTATTACCACAATAGTTCGTAGGGCCTCATTGTAAAATTCAAATGATAGATATTATTCATACAACGGGTAACATGAGTTGCATGGGTAGGTAAGACGTAGTTTTTGAGGTGGCTATTCATTTTCACCACTGAGTTTAAAGTTTGCTTGAAAGGATGTTAGTTTTTTAATATATTTATGTTTTCAGACTCTGTAATTTGTCTTGCAATTAATCATGTCAGGTGTTGAGCCATCAAAATGCATTATATTTTGAAAGAATATTAATATATCAGTAAAATACATTTTAGCTGCGTTTTGGGAAAAATGAGTAAGACAGGTTAATATTGATAACCCTAGAATAGGGTACATTTGTACACCATGTAAGACTTTGTAAAAGGATAAATGTCAGTATTGGAGCCCTAGTTTGAAAGGAATTTTGTAAAACGTTTTGTTTTAAGGGACGTTTTATCCTTATCTTGTTTCAAGCAAACAACAATTTTAAAATTAGAATACCAAAATGGTATGGCAGCTTATAATATAGATCTATTGTGTGATAGTTTGTGCATGACATTTGTAAGTAGTTGTCTAATACAAGCTTTTCCTAATATATATATAACATATATATTATAAATAATATATCTATATATAATATTTTATATATATATACATATACATACGAATGTGTTTGTGTATTATTCATAAAATGTATGCATTTTAAACTCATTCAAATAATTTACTGCTGTTTTCTTATGGTTTTTTAAATAACCGTTATATATTTTCGTTGCAATGCTATGATCGTGTCGTTCTGTGTACAGGAAGTAGCCAGCGTCACAAGTGTTAATTTTTACAAATCGAGATTGGCAACCCCTGTGTACAAAGGCTTGTTAAACGTAACACAGCAGTTTGACAGTTTTGTCAGAATGAGATTTTCATTGACGATTTGCCGTGTCTTGAATGTCGGCGCCCAATAAATTATGCTGCCCCGTAAATTGTGCCATATCGCGATACGACTTTGATGGCCCTTTCCCGGCAGACTTTCTGCAAAATTTTTCCATATACAGAATTATTCATTAATTTTAAAAACAATTTTTCGAAGTAATTCGCAGCCTGGGCACGTTTCTCAATATTAAATTTGATGCACGGAGCCATTCACGTATCCTGTTCAAAGTGCAAAATGCGATGAACAGCATCGAGTTTGCCACCATAATTAAAATAGTATTGCAGTGTTTCCCTATGAATAACATAGTTTTCTCCACGGCGTGACTGTCAAAAGTAATTTCTCATGCGAGCTGTTCGAAAGTATGCTAGACACTGGGGCAAGAGGCAGATCTAATAGTGCATCATGACAGTCGTCCGGAAAATCGACTTCCGCGAAATAGTAAATGTCCCCATAATTGACCACGTTTCTGAAATCCCCTGACAAAAACACGTCTAACTCAACCCACTTAAAATTCCCAATCGGATGCTTGAATTATATGTTATGGCTGCACTGGCAATTTACATCGAAGTAGCAAATATAATTCTCTGCTACAGTAGGTTCGTACTCTTTGCTAATATAAATATTATTTGCTTTTGCGTGCCTTTTAACAACCTGGGTAATACCACCTTTTAGCCCGCAATCCCCAAAAAGGTAAATGTCAGAGTCAGTCAACAGTTCCAGCCTCACACCTGTATTTACAAACAAAGCACCCCATGAAAGGCATTGAGCTGTGACATATGGTGCTGAAATTCTCGAAAATGCAAAATGATTATGCAGTTGAATGCATTCCACGCCGCTTGGACATGAGCATAGTCCAAATAGGTAATGTGTTCTTTGGTGGGAGTGTTGTACTTATCACACTTAACAAAGTCATAAGTAAATACTCTCTTCCTTTGTGCCAATTCAAACTGTGTATTGTCTGGAAACAGTGCGTGTGTGATTCTCAGCTGCGCAAGAGTCAAAAGACCTGCGAAAGTATCCAGAGATGCGCTCATGAACTGAAATGAGTCATAGAAACGCAATTCCAAGTATCGCATTTTTTCCTTTCAAGTCAGTCCCATTAGGACTGTGTTTGGTGATGGATTTATATTTTCCAAGGTAAATCCAAGAATCACAATATCACCCAGGTTCTCTATTACCATGGTTCCGTCGGGTTGTGTAATGTGTCGTTAAGCCAAAGGCTTTATGAGGAAGTGGACGTCGTAATTTGGCAGGTTATGAATAAAACTCCACATGTTTTTTTCGGCTGTCTGAAATTCCAATTGCATTTACTCTGTGCGAGAACTCTGATTTCGCCCATGATATGTTCATAGTTGACCACAGAATCTGTGCCAGACACTTTCTTGCAAATATGTCTTTCTTTTAAGCCGCCAATCTAGCTTTGTAACCTGCGATTTTTAGTTTCATCCGAATAGTCACGGTGTATATTCCTGTAAACCACATTTTAAGTTCAAGTAATGTATCCGCCAATTGGTACGTTCAGTCCTTGGCTACAAACTCAAAGTAGTAATAAAAGCTGGATTCTATGAACACACCAACAAAATGCTACAAGCATATGGCACATGGTGGTTCTGGTATTTGTCTCATTACTAGGCAGGCTAGTGGACAAGGGTTTCAAATAACATTCCGTTTCACAATATGCTATGAAATTCAATCTTGGCTGTTACGAATAAATTTTTAATTACAAGTAATTTTCGTCCCCGGAAGGGAAAGTACAGAGAACAGCTACGTGTTTCTAACATAAAGCATTATGTTTCGCGAGATTCTCCTCAGTTCTGAAATACTGTATACAGCAATTGCAAATACTATTTGTATGATGCTTCTCACACAACTGACTGCGAAGCAGTCGTGACAACAGTTTGATTGCAGCGTAATACAAATGCACGGTATTACCACTTGTACGAATTGCCAACACGATTACATGGCCAGCATGGCATACAAGAGTGGTACACATTGGTACAACTATCCCATCCTTATCGAAAGTTTCGTCAAAAATATTCCTATCTTTGTCTACAACACAGTAGACATTGATAGAAATAGAACTGTTCTCGAACTTCCCGGTAGTCTGTAGTCCTACAAGAGTCGATAAACCTTCAGTATCTAAAACCTAATGAGGTTTTGGATATGATGTTTACCTTTCTACAAGATGTGTGGCAGGAAATGAAGCAACTAAAACTCAGTAAAGGAAGCACTTGTCTTCCGGACACTGCACATGAATGCATACCTGTCGATTGGAAGTAAACTTGGGTAATTGAACGTGGGTGGCACTGATGTTAAATGGTCTATATTGCAAAATACAGTTGCCCATATGCGATATACGGTGCTTTGCCCAGCCGTTGCCCTTGAAACTGATCTCCCAATGTCTAGTCGTTTTGTGGCGGACTACGTTGTCGTCATATATTTCGCCGACATGGGACGAATGCAGGACGGGAATAGCTTTGCCCTGAAAATAAAATGCCTCCTTGGCGCTTTCCTCAGCTGAAAAATTGTTAACATATTTACCCGCTACGGTAACACTAAGTGTAAAGAGTTAGGGATGTTGCTATAATTAAGTCTTGAATGAAGGCTTAACACCTCTAAAAAAAACCTGACAAAATCCACATTGGATTGGGGTCTATCAAAGGGGATTTGTGCGTCAACGAGCATAGCACCGAACACCACGTCCAAAAGGACACATTGCAGTTCGGCAAACCAAATCTTCACTAACGAGGACGAGTCGGAAGGCACATTAATTTCGAACCCTGAATAAATGTGCCAACGTTTTGGGGAACTCATTGCAATACCTAAATGCTTCCCTCTATTTACTCACTGATAACTGTGCATTGAAACAAAAGAGAAGATGAAATGACAAATCAAATAATGAGCAGAGACATCTGCACAGCTGTAAAGTCTGAAGACGAATGACAAAAGAACTAGAAGTTGCAGCAATTTTATATTCGGCACTCAGACCAATCAGAAATTCTGGGGGTTGCCAGCGAGTGTGAAAGCACAATAGGAAGCAATTCTAATACATTATTCGTTTTTAAACACAATAATTACGAATCGTGGATTCTGTAAAAATGTATTCTTACAACTTTCACATTACTAATGCTTTATTTAATAAATTTTCTGCGCACAAGTCTTTAATATTTATGTGACGAATATGTAGAAACGGGCAAACACAGTTAATTTTGCATTTTTAAGTGCACATGTTCATGTTACCATAACACATTTTACAAACCATTGTGAAGTTAGTAAGTGTTGATTATATTTTTAAATATTTGTGTTGTTAAATGTATCGGAATTATTCATATGTGAAATGTAGAGTACAAGCCAGTTTTAATTACACTTAATGCTTCACTTGCGAAATCTGTAAAACACTAAATTAATTTCAAACATTTTATTTAGTTACACTGCATGACATACACATCTTCCCTTATACATTACACAAATGCTTACAGTTTGTTATCACAGGGTTTTACAAATACTGTGACACACTTTTTACGACTTTTCTTCACCTTAACTTCTCCATACTATTCTTGACAAGTTGCAATAACTTTCTTACGCACAGTTTTAGTCTTTTCATCTGTTTGATTGCTATTATATTTCATGTATTTTTGTGCTTGAAATATTAAACAGTCTGGTAATTCAGGAAATCTTTCATGGAAGTCTGAGTACACATGTCGATGCTCACTGGTAAAAATGTAGTCGAACACATATAAGAGACAGGAAATTTTTTCAGGTCTGGGCAAGATATTAAATCATTCCTTTATTCACCGTCTAACGGGTAATAGATAAATATGAAATGCAACACTCCATAGCATGTCTCTCTCAACTGATACAATAATCCACTAGATTAAAAAGAGTATTGCACCCTAGATTTTCCCTGGGTGACAGAAACGTAAAGATCAGCGCGTTGAATGAAAGTCATGCTTACAGTAGGAATGTTAAAGCGATACTAAGACTGATTCATTCCCAAGCAACTCTAAACGGTTTACGCTACCATGTAAATAATTTGATAATATTCAATTTACACTTAGATTTTTGTATTCACGAGCAAGTAACTTTATTATCTTCTTCCATTTTGACTGTGTAAATTTGCACAATCCAATTACTGATAACTACTAATTTACACTCAATAGTCTACAATCTTGGGAGGCTTCTTTGTTTATTTATACCTCAGGTTCACCTCCACATAGGTTGTGACAACCACTGTAGTAGTAGTCACATGCTATCGATTTTAGTTTCTTGCAGACTATCCTCATCCATTTCAACCCCGTCAGTCATCAATGAACATTTAAAAATCTGTTCAAAATTTTCACCTGCTGAGACGAAAGGTGATTTATAGGCATACTTTAGACATAGCTTTTTGAATGAAGGACAGTTGTAGATTTTCTCTATATCTGTAAATTTTTGCCTCCACACACTTTCTATAATACTTTTTTTGTTTAAGTCAACACACAAATATCTTACGCTTTTTAGGTCAGTTCTTCCAAATACTCTCTTTTTCTTATAGCCCATACACTTACCATTCAATGTTTATACCATGGTGATTTTACTGAACCATTCATTGGTCTTCTTTTCGGCCGAAAAGTGGTTTGAAGCTGATGACAGTCGTTTGGTCTTCTATGTCTGTAGTAGCCATTTCTTTAATGACAAATCTGGTAGAAGTCTGAAATCCTTGAACATTGCAGAACATCTTGACTCGATGACAGTTCGTCGTCTACTGATTCACGTTAATACCTTAAACAATTTATTTCGAACATTATAGGACACTTTTCTGTCGTGACTTATTAATTTGTAAGCTTGATTGTTTGCAGGGAGTGGTGTGTTTGGAATTATTTCAATTTGAGATTCAATGACATTATTGCTAATGGGTTATTTTGTTTGCTGACATGAAATATGAATAAAGGTCTTCTGGTATTAAATATTTTAGGTTCTAATGTTTCCTCTAACTTTGCTAACATATTGAAGCAAATTAGGTATTTGTTATTTCTAATGTTAATATTGAAATCCATATAGTGATAGGCTTGACTGTTTAGGTAAAGTTTAATAGTTTTCATACTGCAATGATAAACAGTGATGTGTGTGCTCTCAAATTGTTTTTTTTTTGGTTTGTTTGAAAACATATAATGCCATTATCTGGTTTTCATAAATTTTGTATAGTGCTGGTAGTGAAGGAAACGTCTTCAGACTCCAGATACTACATGCAAGATCTTGGTTCTTCCCTTTTTTAATGTATATTAAAAACTTTACGTGGTCACGAGAGTTAATTTAAATTTGTGGCATTAACAATTCTATACTGATTCGTTCAAATTATACATCTTCCTTGTTATTGACCGTGTTGTATATAGCATTCAGGTGCGTATTACAATAAAGAACAACTAATTCATGTTTGACATTTCCTATAATATCCATATAGTCTTCAGCAAAACCAAGTACTATACTCAGCAGTATTATAACTTCGTATTTTCCACCTGGGTTTATTTGTAGAATGTAATGGTCACCATGGTTCCATCCAGCCTTTCAGCCCTGTATAAAGATTGTTTACTAGTTCAGAGATATGTTTGTTTTCGTGGAAGTAATTCCAATATCACACATTTGATCGCTTTCAACACCACTAAGTAGATATACAATTCCGTCAATCAAATGAAGTATTCTGTTTTTTATTTATCTTGTATTTACTGGATTAGTTGCATTGGCTGTCTTTTTATTGCTTCTCTGGATATCAATCTTAGTTTTAATGTGTACAGACATGTTCGGAATGGTTCATGCACACGTCATTCAGTATTGGTAATTGCTTCTTCATAACTTATAGGTTGTTCAACATTACGTATGTCTTCCATTTCCATTAACATTATATTCTCACCCTCCTAAAATTAATTGGTTGTCCTGTGTTAACCTTGCCCTGTTCTTAATTGAGTGAGCGCTTTACGATTCCGTTTACATATTTTTATAGATATATGTTTAACTTAACCACACAAATTTTTAATTCAACTAACTACCTTACATACCTATTGACTATGATACACAATACCAATTTTGATAGTAATGCGCACAGAATTAATGTGTTTATATATATATTTTTTAGTAAATTTTATCGCACTCTATTTTCTTCATTTCTAAAATAAATAAGTTGACAATTTTGCTGTACAGTTGTAATGAATATTTCATCAACACAATTAACTCTAACTGGATGATGGATTAAAGTAATCAGTTTTTAAATTATTTTCTATCCTCGAGCCCCTGCACAAATAAATTCATGTATTATGTTTGTTGATTTTCCATTTAAATATCAACCTCCTACAATATTACACGACATACATTTTCTGCCAAAACATTAACTTATATTGATAATTCGTGAAATTGATTAGTATGATATGCTTTTCGTTCATAACCTAACATATTTTCAATTGAATTGTTTTCCGTGAAATCATTTTCGACATTACTGTGCAATACACTAGTCATAGTATTTGGATTTCCACATATTCTAAAATATACATTTTCAGGTCATGCTGCCTTAATGAATGTTTGCAAGTCTTTAAGTTCGTAATACCCCACCGGTATCACAATCATGTAAATATCTTCACATATGTTGAATGTGAATGATTAGTTGTGCATATCAATATTTGGTATGGACTGTTCACGGGAAAATGAGCACTTTTGAAAGCCCTAAGTAAGATCTACTTATGTGCACATTGTGTATTCTTCCGCCTTTTGTAATATTAACATTTCCATGGGCCTCATCACTTTATTCATGCGTCGATCCAGTGAAACTGTGGAATGATTATAAATATTTAACAAATCTGCTCTTTTTTACTCTTCGTTGCATTACAAAACATAGTAGGAGAAATAAATTATTTCAGTTATCAGAAATGGTTTTCTAACACTTTTTATTTGACGTTAAGATGCGGAACTACTTCCCATATATCGTTACCAAGTTTACGGGGCGCATGTCACTCAGTGCGCTCACTAAAACATACGCAGGTTGGGATAGTAACTTTATTCTAGGGTTGATTTCAAAAGTGCTCACTTAATCATGAACCGCCTTTATGTGATTGTAATTTGCGAATTCGAATAAGCTCATTTGCCACTCGCCATCTAACTTCAAATCTGGGAAATAAACCGAACACAATTGCGACCGAGTTTCCTTTTTATATGAATGTAATTGTCATTTTACTAATTGGTTTTACTACTATGCATATTCATACCTGTCTATTCAATTTATAGTAAGTAATTATGAACTTAAATTTCCACAATTAATCATATTTGACAATTGTTCTGTTACGTAATTGTATTAGTTTCGCGCGTTTTTAAGTAGTTACGTGTTTCAATTGGGGACATAAATCACCAAAACTGTTATAATGCAATGATTGATTTACGTTTTTTATTAATGGAACCCAATGTTTTCCTTCATTTTGTTTTAAATCAAAGTTTGCAATCATACATTCACGAAGGTTTGGTTTATTTTTTAAATCATCTCTTACATAAACACATCGAAAATATGGAATATACTGTTTCTGTACAAATACAAGAATGTCCTTGTTTGTGAGCTCATATTGTGGAAGTTTATTTAAGACTTTCTGCGCTTCTTTCCATGTTTGGAGATTTTTGGTCCTTGTCCAACTTTATCTGGTTTAAAATACATTCATTTCCCACTTGATTCAGCTGATCTAGTAATAGCTTAAACTCCACCCATTAGAGCTACAAGGGATGCTACTGCTGAAAACATGACTGGCAATATCCTACCTTTCTTGGTTTGTCACTTTGACTTACATTTTACTCCCATGAATCGTTTGACTTTTGCTTGCATTACTTTGTCTATGACAAGCATTGAGCTTTTCACCTGTGGATGTGTATGGTTTCTTCCTTATATTCGCTGCTTTATAGACTAGAACCGTATCTGCTATATGTCTTTGTTTCAAATCGTTAGAGTGTACACTATGCGGTGCTCTTTACAGGCGTTATTCAAAGTGTTTATCCGTTGATCCTTACATGCCAGACATTTTGCAAGTTTCGTTCCTGGACCACAGTAATTGTATCTTGGTAAATACAATTCAAATAGTTATTTGTAAATCAATGTGTTTAATACTACATGACATATTTGATTAATTTAGTATGAGCCATTGTTTTCAACTGAACTCATTTCTATATATAGGCTCTCATCTATAGTTTTACATCACTACACTAAGATACATTACACCTTGTTTACTTGGGTACATGGAAGGTTGTTAAACAATTTGTGCATCATCTGCTTATTTTAGTAATGAAAGAAAATATAAGTGAACAGTATCATGAAATTCTTTTACCGCCAAATATACGGTGTATAACAACTGAACCTTCATCATGTGGGAAAAAAATGTGTTATGTCACTTTTAGAGCATCTGAGCAGTTTGAAGTTTGAAAACATATGTGTGTTCTAAAACAATACAAGAGAAATATCAACGATTAGCGAGTATTTCGTCGTTGAAGGAATGCAATAATTCCCTTTTACTATTGGAGACGAAATTGTACCTTCAAATGAAGCATTATCCAATTCCCTATTTATTTTCGATAATTTTTGGAGTGAACCACAAGTTGAAATACAAAAGTATTCTAGTCTCGGTAGACATTCAAACATTGCTTGTTTTTATTTGTCCCAAAATTATGCTCACATTACGAAAAATAATTTGCAAAATAATGAAAATATATTAATTATGTTCAAATAGATAATTTGAATCTACAACATATTTACAATGATCATTATTTTATAGACTATTTTATTTTGCAAAGTTTAAAGATGTGCGTTTTTACTGTTGGAAAGACAAGTATGGTTTTCTGTCAATTATGCCTGCATTTCCCCTATATAAAGCAAGATATCAATGTGAATTTGGTAGTTTTATACTTACAAGCAAAGAATAATGAGTATTTTAAAGTTTGGACATAGCGGTATAAGACAAAGTGATTACAATTGCCGTTTAACCAAAAGTCGCGATGGGAATTGTGATTTCAATGGACATTAATTATGCAATGTAGGTATGGCAGTTAAATATAGTGATGCCGTAAATAAACGCTATTTGCAAGACTTAAACACTTTTACACTTACCGTATTTAAATCAAAATCGACCGACATAGAAGGTACAAGATAAATTAATCAAATTAATTGGAAGTATTACGAAAGTGAATACAAATATTAGTTACGTTTCTGAAATTTTAACAAATGTGTTCACTGTGCTGCAGAATATCTAAACTGAAACACATGAACATTTAGAACGTTTAAAAAGTGGAATTTATGAATTGGTAACAGGTAGTACTGCCAAACTACTTGGAACACTAATGTAAGAGATGTTTCAATATATGAATGTTGGTCTGATTAATAAAACATCGGGTTTAGTTACGCAAACAGCAATGTAAAGCAAAATGACGATTTGCAAACACGAATAATTTTTTGTTATTAATGACTCGAGAAGTCGAATTGGAAGTACAGTAGATGCAGTTTTAAGTAAAGTTGATAAGACTGAAAAGGCGCAGAGAAGTCAAACTACTGTTGCAGCTAGAAGACCAACAAATTAGCTTATCTAAATAGTGGAACGTTAATGTGAACCAATCAAAAAAATGGCTGTAGGTTTATATTCTCGTGTTCCTCTGGAACGTTTACAGCTGGCACCTTCTCATCATTGTCAACGTCTCTGATGGTGTCGGGGGAAAGTGTAGTAGTGAGGTAAATAGAGAGCAGTGCTGTTCAATGATAAGAGTCATTTCTGCCTTAGAAAAAGTGATTGGCGTGTTAACGTATATAGATTTGTGGGTAAGTGGAACATACCATCGTGTATTTGCACTCGCCATACCGGACCCACACGTGGGATTATCTTATGGGAGATCATAAATCTTACATCCCGATCGCATCTGGTATTAGTTCAGGTGAGCATGGCAAGTGCATCGTACATCCGCGGCGTTGCCAACTTTGTCCTTCAGCCCTATATCGACACACTGTAAGTACGAATCCTCCGGTACGATAACACGCATCTTCATGTTGCTACTACACAGCGTGCCCTACACTGTGTACGTATACCATCCTGGCCCGTTATATCTCCAGACCTCAGTCTCATCGAGCATATGTGAGAAATGGGACGGTACCTGACATCCAGTCCAGCCTCGGAAACGTTCGTCTCCCAGCTACGCCAAGAAGTACAACGAATGTGGAATATTATTTCCCGTAGAGCAATTCGGGTTTGTACATTAAGAAAAAATTTATTTTACTAAACTAAATGCATTTGTTTGCTGAATATTTATTTTCAGCTAAACGGTATTTGGCTGGTACGACTAAGCTTGAGTTCCTTCAAGTAAATGAAATGTTCCAACTAAACCAAATTATGTGTTTGAAACGACGTTGACTATGCCAAGCAAATGTTTAATAATTTCAGTATGTTAAAAAAAAATATTTAGTGTACGCAAACATATCTCTACTGTTTGTCAACATAATTATATGTTTGGTTAAATGTGATATATTTTGATCTAATAATATATTTGCAACGAAAAAATCATTTGTATGCTTCACTAATCCATTTGGTTGATGTCCGCCTTCCGCTTTCTTGACTGGGAGCGTCTTAAAAATCTAACAATCAATTTGCATTTTTGAGGTGTGTGCATGTGGTTATGAGGATTAAGTATAGCTGATGAGGAGACGAAACATTTTTTACAAGTTTGGGGTTTCGCTGACCGAATACAAATATTTAGAGGTAAGTAAACTCATTATTTATCAATTGTGGCTTTCGTAATTTATGTTTAGTGTTGTTGTTTAGGTCCGATTCGGACTTCATATCTCTGTATCAGGTAATGTGTTGTGCTCTTTATAAGAATTGCAAAGCATTTAGCTGCTGAAGTATTCAAATTGGTTTTGGTTTTTATTTTATCGGAATTTGCTTTTTAAATTTTGTGAAGTTATAATGGGGCATCGCATGAGTCTGCAGTATAGCAAGCGAAACTAGTTGCTATGAAATACGAATTTACACAAAATAATTATATAAAACCTTGAGGGGGTTCTAAAAATAGCCTTATAACTTAAAGATGTACAAGGTCACAAATTCACTCGCTCGTTTCTGTGGTACTCTACTGGACACGCTGATTCACATGAGACTAACAATCGTACGAAATGTCGGACCGAACATCCTAGGCTCATGATTGTTGACGGCTCACTTTCGCGGATTGGTCAGAGTGAGATTCGATATGTTCGAAATCGCTCGTTCGCCCAGACGACTATTCTTCCGTCTGCTGGAGCAACGTTTCCACCACCCGCACCCACACTAAGAAATAATTCGGTAATATATAATATCGGTGTATACGCTTATTGAGAAAGCGGCAATTATTATTTCCCCCCTGTACTTACATTGTTGCATTCCTACATTTGCTCAGGGAACAGTCAAATGCGTAGGGAAGTTCCTAATTTTGGATAGTGGCTACGAAAAACATTCCTATTATCTGCAGCTTGATGAGTGTTTTTAATTACATACAGTGAAAAACTATAGGTTAAAAATTTCTACTACACTTCAGAAAATGAAACAGAAACTGGTTTACACTGCACCCATAAATCAATGTGATGTTTGCGAAACAACGGTCCTACACGTACACAGACACAAGAAGAATTACATGTCCCTATTTATAGGTCATAAAATACGATGTTTTAAGGGGATAACTGTGAACTCAATCGTAGTTAATAAGTGAAATAACATTTTCCGTTTACATTTATATTAATAATATTTGTCCCTTAAGGCAGATGGAACTATCAAACCAAACCAATATAAATCACACAGTCAGTACTGATACATATGGAGTTGTGTAATGCCAGTTACATTGGGAACTCTGTATCTCGCAACATGTGTATATTGCCATGGCTGAAAATGAAATCGTCCACACGCTCAGGCAATATGCAGCTCCATCTGTTGGTAATGATATATCCAGCATTTTTAAAAATAAGTTCGCTTGATGCACTGGTTGCAAGTTTGCAGATAACTCTTCGTGCCAGCTGAGAGAGGTAGCTAAATGTACTCTCTCGTCATTGCCTAGAGGTCAAAAGGTTGTTATCATTTCCAACATTGCACTGAACGAGATATATGTGAATCCACCTAAGCATATGGCGCTCATGAAACCTCATCGATCTGCCACTCGGTTAACATACTTCTTCGTTTAGGTGATGAAGATAACACTTTGAGCACCTCTGGTCCCCCTTGGTTGCCGCCCTGTCGAGATATATAGGCTCACAAACTGCGTACGGTGTTGATGTTTGAGTACTGTCATCTTGAGGAATCACGGATAAGTGTCGGTAAGAAGGCCACAAGAAGGATGTAATGAGATGTAATAAATGTACCTCTCACTTCAAATCCAAATACAGTTGTGCTCTATATTTCAAAGCTTTGTCTTCCTGAAAATAAAATATATGCTTTTGTAATACGAACAGGCCTTATTTATAAATGCTTACTAACGACAGCTTAAATAAAAATGGAACCTGTCACCCTGGCTTGTGAGATCGAGCCTTATGTTGGTAATATATAGTCCCCCCCTGCTACATAACAATTAATATATATTTATGTCTTGCCGCAATGAAACTGGTAAGTGGTGTGCAATGGGATTTTAATCTGTATAACCACAGCAATACCAACTGAAGTGATAGCTCTTCTCTGTTCCCAGGGCGTCGATAGCTTTATTGAACAACCCGAGGAAGAGCAACAACTCGGCAACTAATCCAGCAGTATAAACTTCAAGTTTTTCTGCAGCACCCACATCACACAGAATCTGACGTGTACCGTATATCTGCTAGTGAACTAACTCAAGTTATACAGACTTGCTGTTCCTTCTTATTTCCACATCTTGATGAACAGTCCGAGCAAACTAGTTCATATGACCAAATATTTTGGGATACGCTGTATTTTAGATGGCACGAAATATATTTCATCTGGCTGCGATTCGTCATCTAGCGTGTACTGCTAGACTTTGTTTATGCAGTGAGCTACACATGGTAATTTCGGATGGATGTACTGCCCTATTTTTATGTTTGGTACTGTGTCGGTTACAAATGTCACGTTAATAGCGTGAGCATGTCACTTCTGAAACAGGAATAACCCAAAGGGTTAAGTTCCTAAAGGGTTAATCACATTCGGTGTAGACGTAAAAGGGGTTAAAAGATTTAAATATTGTTGAAAAGGGTACAATATTTCATAAGAAGTATTAACTATTGCTAACAGCTTTAAATTTTTTAAAGGGTTAAATTGATTGAAAGGGTCGGATTGATTGAAATGGTTGATTGGCGTTATGTTTTGTGTGCAAAGGGTTAAGTGAAGGAAAGTTTAAGTGTTGAAAGGGTAGATGTTGCCTCTTCGAAGTCTGCCGGACGACTGTACTCTGAGGAGTGGGAGCAGCAGCATATATGTGATAACTTCTTCTGTGCTTGGTCACTTGGATCTTGGAGCTAGCATGGCACAAGGACCATTTTAGATGTTGACAGTTTGGTGTCTGTCGAGGTAACGAGCTTTTTTTTTTGTGTGAGGGGCGGTGAGAGGGAGCAGTATCATGTTTGGGTCCTTCCTGTTCGGAGTCTGAGGAAGGAATGAGCTCTGTTGGATGATGAGGAGAGGGGATGAGATCGAGAGCGCCAGAGATCCGTCCTGTTTGGTGTCTGACTAAGGAATGAGTTCTGTGACTCGGTGAGGCAAGGGGGCTGTCGGGAGCAGCAGCAAATCTCTTGCATGGTTGGTGTCTGACGAGAGAATAAGCTGTGATGGAGGGTGAGTGATAAGTGGGGAGCAGGGTAAGTTCGCCATGGTCGCTGGCCACCGAGGAACTGAGCTCTGAGGGGAGAATCGATGTTTCTTCTTCACTGTCTGAAGCGCGACTGAGCTCGGGAGTTGCGTAAGTATTTCCGGGCTGAATTACACCGAGCAAATGAGCTCTGAGACGAATGATTGAAGTTATGTTTGCAATGACCGTAAACAATTTTAATGAAGATTGTTACAAATAAAGCAATGAGAGTTATGATCAATTGAACAAATTAAAAACACCAAAAATTAATATACTGATCTACATTATTAGTAAGCATGCACAATTAAAAACTAATAACCATAGAAACATTAAATATAATTAAAAGAAGCACCGAGGCAACTGAACAAATCAATCATGGACGCCGTCACAAAATAAATAAAATCTATTCATATACCGAGACGTTAATGAAACACTAAGGATCGCAACGAGATATTAATTTAACAAGTACCTACACCCTAAGTGCACGTTTTCTCTGTTCGCTCGCAACTGAACTTAGAATGTATTTTATTTCCATTAATTTTACACCCTGACCAGCTAGCCCACAGGCCATGCGCCGAACAGCCCGGGATCCGATCACCCATTTACAAACCCGCACTACCCTGCCCGTAACTGTTACAAATAAAGTAGTGAGCAATGTTTTTAAGTACATTTATAAATTAAAATGAGACAGTTTTTGTTCGAATTCCATTGCAGATACTTATATTTCACCACCTTATAAATAAACGATTAAATACAGTTAGAACATTTACATAATAAGTACGTGTATCAAGTACCGAGTACACACACACCTTAATTAAACGTCGACGCCCTGCCGCTTCTCGCTACATGCATAAATCAGAGTGAATTTGTCATTAATTTTAAACCCCAACACTTGGTATTTTACAAAAGAAATTACCAGTATAAGTTTTAATAAAATATGTTCACTCGTGTATATTTCACTGGTTAAATTATGACTAGGAATGTTTAGCGACCACTAGGCTTGCGTGGCCGTAAATATTTTAATGTTAAAAATATGCTTGTATTAAATACAGACAATTTATTTTCCAACCCTAATTTTAAAGTTAGAAATATATGCAAAGATTATTCTTTTCTGAATTTTCAGTTAAGTTTCTTATCATATTCCCCACACAGTCTTTGGAAGCTCTTATTTATAAGTCTGTTCCCAATATGTCAGTAAAGTTTCTTATAATATTTCCCAACCAAGTGTTTGTAAACTTTGATTCACATGGCTGTCTATATGACTGTACCATCATGTGACCCACCATTTTGAATAAAGTAGCTCTATAGTCAACTTTACGTCGTAAGACTGTCTTACCATAATTTCAGATTTGTAAAATGTGTTTAACATATTCCTTTCTGAATTTTCAGTCAAGTCTGTTCCATAGTGAATAGTAAGTAGAGTGTACATCACCTCTTATTTCTCACCTCCTGTAAACAAAGATCTTTAAAATTACATGTAAACTAATATATTAGCCACAGTATAGAATACTTATATTGCGCAGTGCAAGTCTATACCCTTCTTATCTGGTATGGAGATTGCTGCTCCTTCGGATCTCTATACATCTCCGCTGTGGCGTGTGGTAATACTCCAGCAGCTCGCTCCAACACAACTAAAAAAAAACTGTATAAAAATATTAGATAAAGTGCGTGAATTATCAGTTATGTTTACAATAAAGACCGTTCATATTTGAATTGTCAGTAAAGTGTCATAGTACCCCTATAGTAAGTTATATGTTTCGTCTTATTTTGTAAATACTGTTAGATGTGTTCCTTTCATTAAAGCCTGTTTCCCACTATGACTTTACTTTGGAAAGTTTTGAGATCTCCTTGAAATAGGGAAAAATTCAACTCAGAGTTTGAGAAGTGTGTTCCTATAGCTACTTACACTGAAAGCGAAGTACATCTCCTTCTCCAATTTTTCACACCTTACAACTCGTTTATAATTGGTATTATATATATATATCGATTTGTGTGAAATGACATTGGTGTCGAAATACAATAATGAATACTAATATATTTTTACCAATAAAGATGTTAATTCAAAATATGCATGGAGTATACCTGTCAAGAACAAGACTGCAAAACAAGTTACCACTGCAATGGAAACCATTTTGGAATAAAGGACGCCAAAAATGATCCCCAGCAACAAAAGGGCGGAGATTTGAACGTTTCTTTCTGTAAATTAATGACTGAGTATGGGATTCATCAATACGTTACATATTCTGAAATTAAAGCAATTGTAGTTGAGAGATTCAACAAAAACTTGAAATGGATAATGTACAGACATTTCACTTCCAGTGGGACTTACAGGTCGGTGGACGTTTTGCCTGAAGTTCTCAAATTTTATAATTCAAAATGCCATACAGCACTGTAAACTAATATTGTGCGCTATTTATTTATATTGAACGTGTGTTTGCATGCGGTTAGGTGCTTTGTGGAATTGAGATACTTTGTCTGGTTTAACTTTTATTTGGTTTCGTCTTGTGTGCTTTAATCAGTATATATTTCTTTTACAGTAGTGTGTCGGTCAACTGATCTTTGCATATTTAGTATTTGAATAATTTATATTTAATTTACCGCGCATATTTGAAACGTTGAATGTGACTGCGGCTAGTTATTTCCTTGTTTGTTATTAAGTGGAAGTCGTCAAGGTTGATCATGATTAGGTAGCATTTCTTTCTGGGTATTTGTATATTTCTGAAATTTAATTTATTTTTGACAAACTTAATGGGATAGTAAAATAACTTTGTACCTAGTTCAAGCTTTGTGTGTGTGTTGTAGACTTGGGAGCTGATCAGGGTGAAATGTAATTTGCATGTGATTTTCGATTTTTTTTTATAGAGTTGTTATCAAACATATATTGGTGAGGTGATAAAGTTTTTTTCATGATAAATTTATGTTTTGAACTTTAAACATTGCGTTTGATTTATCCTGTTGTTTGGCATACATTATATTTATAGGTAAATAGGATAGCAGACTAGTTTTGGGCGTTCTTAATATTTTGATTGTGTGGTTGCATGTGTGTTGTAGGATTTAGTGTAATTATTTGCTTGGGGCTGTAAGTGAATTGTGATTTTTTATTTTATATTTTGGTAATGTGTTTTTTTGTTCTTATTTTGCGATTCGTTAGTATGTAATTTGATGTTTCGTTGCATGTATTTCCGAAGTTTTTATGACACCTATATTCTTGGGCTGTAAATTGTCTTTTTGCTAGGTTATTTTTTATTTACTTGATTGGATGTGAAGTGTAATTTAATGGAAGTCATCTGGTTACTTACTGAGGAACACAAGACGTGAATATTCCTGTGGAGTGAGGGCTTCTAGTATGCTTAGTTTTCAGTTCCACCCAATCTAAAAATGACTGCAGCCCCTTTAATGATATTCATGTAAATGGGAATTGGTTCATTGGTATTTTGCAAGCGCTTACATTGCTTTAATCTCAACTCTGTCAAAAGCCTGGAGGGAACAAAATAATGCACAATTTACTCGTGAAATGCATAAAATGTGAAGGCTTGAGCAATGGCAAATTGTGCCCTTTCACTTATTAGAAAAAAATATAAAAGGACATATTACTTCCAACAGTTGTTTTTCAGGAATTGTTTTGCTTAGCTGCTACTTAACAATTAATTTTAGGAATTCAAAAAATCTAGAAACATGCAGTCCATCTGTGCGAAGGAGGTCTGATTTTACATTTATCTTTGCCGGGTTATTAATATCAGTAGGCAAATCAATCTGAAGGGCATTAGAGAGCGCAGTGTGCAAGCATGCTACATAACTATCAGAAGGGGGGGATACCCATGATGTTGAGATCATAAATGAGATCGCTTTTAAAAAAGCTGAGGAATAATCAACACATGCATCCTGTCTGCTTAGTCCAATAACACAACAAATAAATAACTTAAATAAAACGCTACCGAATAACACACAAAAATACAACTTAACCTAGAACAAAACTACTTTTCCTTCATAATCCCAAAGACCACGGTCTTAATAAGGGGAACAGGAAAAACATGCAACAAAACAACGACAAGACACAAACACAACCTCTGCTACCAGATATAATACACCACCTTGAGCTCTACAAGTCATGTATGGAGTGGCCCAGTTAGCCCTATCAACACATAAACCGCAAAACCGAAAGGGGGCAGAAATTAGGTGTTGATCTAGTTGTGTTCATCAGTACTTTTTTGATAAGATAAGAACATAATCAGAGCCTCAACATCCTATAATAAATATAGAATCAATTACTTTACACTCTGATGTTCTTAAGCAGCAACTAAAATTTTCACCATTAGAAAACAACCAGGGTTAATATTAAATCAATTATAAAAAGACACCTTTTGAATGGCATGAAACATTTCATAATTTCTTTCTTCAAAATAAATAACAGGCCCTATCTTATCGAGTCTTCAACGATTTATATATTTCATTTTAATATCAAAGATTGTCATTACTTATTGGTATTTTCACAACAAACGAAATTATGGTGGTGAAATATTGTGCATATCTCAGTTACAATACAAATAGACAATTAAAGTAAACTAACAGAGATATCTAACGTTAAGTGCACCCCGACTTGAAGAAATATGAAAAAAATTATGTAAAATAACCACATGTTGGAATAGGACTACATCCCTTTAATTGAGGCTTTATTTTTTTCGTTGTAGTTTGATATTCCACATGAAACTGCCATTATATGATCCGTTTGTTCATTAATTGCTTACTTTGAAAAAGATTGGTGCAAGGCATATTCGTAAAGTTCTATTTCATTACAAATATTTTTTTCAAAATATCTTTCCTGAATAATACCTGGAGTGTAGACACGAGTCATGTCTTGTTTTGTATACAGGTAAAGCTACAAAATATGTGTGGGAAGGATTGCCACCATCGTTTTAGAAACTTAACGTGGTTGAAGGGAAGCCAGGCTCGTTCATGGATTCTAATCCGCAAACACCCGAAATTGAACCGTTGTACAGCGGTAGGAAAAAAACTTATTTGGAAAAAAAAAGTAAGGTAACTGTAATAAAAAAAGTCACTCCATTGTCTTGAAGATTAGGATGAAGGGCGTGTCAGCAATTTTGAGCAATAGCCATATCGACTCAACAGTCGATATAACTATCGTTACACATGGTCATGTGATCAAAAATATAACAATTATTTAAAATATCTGGATTCTAAATTATTGTTTGTATATCTTATCAGAGCTGGTGTAGACATTACAAATGACATAAATAACACTGAAATATTATAATATATGAAAAGTGCTGCCCTCTATAATATTAAATTGAATCCAAAAATATATTAAAGACACATTACTTACAATTAGTGCCACTTATAATTAAGAGAAGTTGACAAATATACATTAACATATATGCAGTTTAAATTGTTTTACCAAATTTGGTGGCATATAAATTTTGATAAATTTTGCATGTTAGCACTTAACATTAACATTGATGTCGGTAAATATTCACAATAAAATCTATATCAATAACCTTATATGAATAGCAGAGTTAAGCTTGAGCACAAAATGCGGTTAGTTAATTGCAACCCAATTCCAAGGAAAGACTTTGCTATAAATAAAATTTTGCCTAAAAAGTTAAATACACAAAACCAGAAAATAAAGAAGACACATAAGCAAATTGCTTACAGTGCCACAAAAATGACACACAAAGTTCAATATCGTGAATTGCGTTCATCCGTAATACAAAGATTCGATCTGATCATACATCCTATATGCCATCAAGTCGATCTGATCATACATCCTATATGTCATCAAGTACTGTCCATTTTCACTTTTCATGTTCAAATCCCCGTACGGGTAGCTTTAGCTATTAAAAATTTTTTCACATTTTCTATTTGACATGTGTTCACTCTTATTGTACGGCCTTCCGGTCTGTAACCCAATGATAATGTATCTCGGTTTCCCAGAAGCAAAGCTGGGCTTCACCATTCAGTTCATGCGCTGGTTTGTTGGCAATCTGGGGTATCTCTCGAGACTCCATGACCTGAAAACCACATCTATGTTTTTACCATCTTTCACATTCTTCAACATTCTTATGCAATCTACAGTGCTAAACTGCATATGAGGCCGCATCCATTCGATAGAGTGCAGTTTCAGTTCCACTGCCACCGCATTTTCTCCCATACCCACGATGGTGTCCACATGTGTATTGGCTAGGAGAAGTACCAATTTCTGCTTCGGATTGAAGATAATTCGTTTGTAGGTTTCGGCAAGTTCCAATAGCATGGATAGCAGAACACACTCTTCGGACTTACCTCCAAGATATAGAGGAACACTATAGTCATCGTCAATTTCCCAGCCTGCCTCTTGGCTGCAAAGAGTTCATTCGTAGTGAGCGAAAGTAATTTTTGAACATTTAGTTTATGCCTGCGTCGCTCGACTGGTCCACCTCGACGTCGTTGAGTAAATATGTGATACGATCGATCAGGTGGATAACATCATTTCTCGTTATTTTTGTGGATGTCGTAATGGACCCATCTCCTTTCGTTAGAATACCGCTAATTCGTAGGAAAGACAGGCAAGGAAGAGTGCAGATATCCTGGTGTTGAACCACTATCTGAACTTCCGATGGTAGTGTGTATGGCTCAATCAGGAAAGGCTGGTAGGCATGAAGTTCCACCTTCGTTACGCTGTCTTCTAAAATAGCTGACTCTTCTTAATTTAGGAATTCTTCCATGACATGTGGTGTACTGAATGCAGGTGTGATATTTTGCTTTGTTTTATAGCTTCTGGTTGCCGTAAATCATATTCCCATCTACTCAAATGCAGGTGTCGTGTGATTTCTTCATTTTGAAAGTTCACCAACTCCCAATGCAGGTCAACGACTATCAGTACCACCTCGTGTGCTCTCTTCGCTACGGCGGAACGTAAATGATCCTTTGTGGTCCCACGACCAGTTTATAATCTAGAGGTACCATCAGCGAAAACTTGTGCAGTATATTTATTGCTCAGCCTGCCATTGAGGTGTGTAACACTTGCCATATTGCAGTTTTTCATTATCACATTAAAGGGCAAGATGTTTACACGTCGAGACGATTCGTGGACTTTTCCAGCTTCATATATATGTGACTGGAACCGCAGGATCGGTTTGATGAAATCCGGTTTCTTAAAGTCGATGTCATCGCTGCATCAGATGACGCTCTTCGGAGTTTTGGTATTTCCACATAGTTCGAATTCTATGCCAGGAGAAATCGAACCGTCGATGTACCTTGCAATGTCGTCTAATTTGAAAGAGGCTATGGGCAGCGACACCTCATGGTAAACATTACCACTTTTTATTATATACATCTTGCAGTTTTTCATCAATGTTCAGTATCGCATTGTAGGTTTCAAAATCTATCAGGCCTGCAGACCATTCCCCCTCCAGGGCGAGTGGAGGAAAGTGTACAGCACGCAGCTCGGAGCTGCGACCCTTCAAGTTAAGCGTTATCGACGTGACTGATTGTTTCAGGTCAAAGTTTAGCCATGTTATACATACACTTGTACGAGCGAACCAAGAAGTAAAGACACTTGTGTCCGTAGTTCCAAGTGTTCGGTATCTGCTCCAATTCGTAGTTGTATGTCATTATGCATTTTTTTTACGTACAGTCGCAGCTCGGAAAGAGCACGTAAATTACCGAAACTCTCATAGTAGTCAGGACATTTGCCATGTTTGGCATAAGTTACCCAGGGCGTACTGGGCCTGGCTGTTATATCCAGATTAATTATGGTGCACACATTGCATTTTCGTCTAAGGGGTAAAGCATCTCGTATCAACGTTCCTCTAAAATAAGGTATCCTAAATATGCGTGAAAACAGTTTCTAATTCACATTCCTTAGTTGTCGTTTTGGTAGAGTTTTCAACAGCGCCTCCTCCTGTTGCATCACTTTTCACATTTCCAACGCCTACCGAATATGGCCTTTGCCCTTTTTTACTTATAGCGATATCTTTCATATTGATATTATGCCTTTGGGCCTCGGAAAACTGCTTATTTTCGTTCGATGATGTGTTGATTGCTTAGACGGTATTACTCATGGCTCTGATTAGACTCCCAAAATCTCAAAGTGCTGGGCAAAGCAATGGAAAATCCAGTGCTATAAGTTTTCTTGGACTGGTTTTTTTTTTTTTCCCCGTTTTTGACTACTTTTTTTTTCTCGTGCACCTTCCGTTAGCACTTTGCACATATACCCATCTTCATTTTAGCTTTTATCATGTTGGAAAATTCCCCATAATGCTATTTTTCTCCGAGCCTAGTATCTGATGGTTTTCTTATCTCGTCGGCCTTCTTGCAAGTAATTTGTCTTCCTGGTGTCGGGTTTCCTGATCCTTGTCCTGAAAATAGGCGATGTCACGTTCCTGTGCATAAACCCAGAATTCAGTTACAGTGACAGACCAATGCATTTTTTTCCAATGAATAGGCAAATAATTCGTCACAGTTATTCAATTCGTAATTTATGATTGAGGCGCAATTCCAAATTTCTTTTATAAGAGTAACAGTAAATACAAATTAATTCAATTTTAACAGTGCTATGTTCAGCAGTTTAAATTTAACAGAAATGACACCAGAATTGATTTTTATGGTAAAATGCGCAAAAATAATGCTTCGAATATTACAATTCAATAAAAATAATGACAATTGCAATCTTACCAATCCATGTACTTATATATATATATATATTCACCTGGAATGTGCCTGAACAAACACCGACTACCTTTGGATTTCCCATTACTGAATTCTGGAACATTACAATTTAAAATTAAAATCATTGTCTGAATAATATCAAATAAGATTCTCTTTTCTCTCCTCTTATGCCCAATGCCACCACCAACAGATAAATATTTAAGCAAATTTCTCAACCTCATACCATTTCATATTATTACTTTTGTAATACTTGTTACCAAACATCAATATAGAATGTAACCAGTGTGGACCAAAACCATTTCCAATAAAAAATGTGACAAGTACCATTCTCCCATTATAGTTAATTATTCCTTTAAATGTTATTACTTTTATAAAGTATGGAATTTGATCAAATCTACCGACAACATCAATGAATTCCTTCCATGGATTAGTTCGCCATTTGAAGATTCTTTTATACGAGTAAGAGTAGTTACAAATTACTTCAATATTAACTGTATTATGTTTAGCAGTTTAAAGTTAACAGTAATAAAATCAGAATTTATTTTTATAAGAAAAGGTTAAGTGAAGTTAGGTTAGGATAGGTTAGGCTAGGTTAGGTGTGCAACATTAACAATACCTAAATATCTTCGTCACCATTCAAGTCAAACAACTAATTTTCAACCAGATCATTTACTTAACATCAAATGAAAATAACCAACAACACTGGGAAGTCATAAGTAATTATTATTTCCATAAGAAATTATTAGAATGAACACAACCAAATTATAACAATCTTTCTTTCCATTTACCATTCATAATAATTCAAAATTATTACAAATATATTACGCCTCGTTCTGCGCATTGATGCATGTATCACTACGTGTTAACCTTTTAGTTAGCTTGGTTTCTGGCCCACAGAATTAATTCTTAGAATGTGCAACTCGAACAGTAGACTGTTTGCCAGTGTATCGACGGTTCCCCTTCCAGATATGTTCTTACCTCTTCGAAGCTTCGCAGTGAAGAGAGCGGAAAAAGTATAAATACCCTCTTTTTATAGATTTTCATTTCAGTATTATTATAGAATTTGAACATTGCGGATGTAAAATGACAATGGTGCATCTGCTTTATCGCTTCTGCGGTAAAGCATTCACAGCTCTGCATGGTGGGCATCGACATGAAATAATGACCTGTATATTGAAAAGTTACAGTGTGGCTTTTGAATGCAAAATCTGCCAAAGGCAGTATACTCGGAGTAATATTTTGAAAAAAATTCGAAAAATTTTAGCACTGGTTCTTTGTAACTTCAATTAGAACCGCAATCATTAACACAATCAGCACTGGTATCAGCACCGCAACAGCACCACAATCGCAACGAGCACTGTAACAGCACTGGAATTGGCATCGCAATCAGCACTACAATCGTATTCAGCATCGCAATTAGCACAGCAACCGCAATCAGCACCACAATTACAATCAGCACCACACTTCACATCGCAATATAGTAGTGGTAACATACATATTCTCAAGCAAGATATTACTCTACCCATACACAATCATCCTGGCGGTGAAGCTATCTTCCACGAATCTTGACATTGAGGCCTATGGTTAGTGTTAGCTGGATTTGTTATATCATCGAATCCGCAACATGTTAAAACTGGGTATATTGAGGTGGAAGAAAAGTTAGATTTTAGCAGTCTGGATTTTTCGAATCCTCTACAGAAAATACGTTTAATTGAGAACAACAACCATCGTGTGTCTGTTAATGCGTACTTACTGAATGTCAGGGGAAAAGTGGCACCAACACATGTGACTAAGTATAAGAAAACTGAACATATCGATCTTCTGATTGTGAAGGATGAAACAAAGAACATTTCGCATTATTGTAACATAAAAGATTTTCAAAACTGGTTATCTCACAGATTACATCGCATGGGTACAATTTAACGTCTGCTAACAGTGTTTTATGAATTATAATAATTACCTTTGGAACTAAGGACCCACTTTGGAACAGTGCCTTGCAATACACATAACAAATAGTTCAAGATAAATTTTTTTTGTGTTTTATATGCACTTTCCTCATATTGTACATTACCTAATAAATTTTTTATAAAAGAAAGTATGTTTGCACTTTTTTGACTTTTTTAAATGGCGTACATTACAAATTATTTTAGTTGAGATAAAAATTGGTAAAACAGTAAATACTTAATGTTTGGAGTCACCAAAAAATAAATGTGGGTAAAAGCATAGTAATGAAAACTAGTTAAGTACTTAACATAATGCGACCACAAAATAATTTATACAATAAGACATCCGAGAAAACCGTTCAAGCACAGTAAAAAAATCCATGACGACCCCACCGGGAATCGCGCACGGTACACAATGGAGGGGATTCATGTCAAAGCTGTCAATGGCTACCTACTGTACGAGACTGGTCAAGTGTATCAGTAAAAAAAGAGAAAGACACTTGTCGTTCGGTGACTTCCGCCATAACAAATTAGTAATAATGCACTCAGCTTTTATCTGAATTGTTTGTAGTGTAATCTGCTGGCGTAATATGAAAACTTAGTTCCTACTACTCTATTCGTGAAAGAAATTCTGAGATCAGAGTATTCCCTACACGTATTTTTATGGTATTGTGAACAAAAATTATAAATGACTTTGTTCTCTAATAATGCAAAATATTATGTGTATGGTCAAACAGTAAATAAGATTTTTACGAGCACTTCTGCAATCAAAAGATCCAAACGAATTAATTTTTTAACAACGAGATTTGTAGACCATAAAATAAATTTATTTCTAATATTATTTGTATATACGTTAAGGCTCGAAGAATATTTAGAATGCGGGTAGTTTGATTTTGAATTTTATGGCTTGCATTTCGAGCGAGTTTCATAGTACCAGTAGACAATAAAATAACATATAAGTATATACAACTTGTATGGCTTATAAAATCATATACGACAGAGGTACTGCATGATACATTTTTATCTGCCCACAAATACACAATCTGGCTAAGTAAGGACTGCCTGTCCCACGAACTGGAACTTCGTGACACGTCTTTGCACAGCACAAAGATAAAACACGGGAGGCATGGTGGCTGTCTCATGGAGTAGGTACGCATGCTAAGTTATCTTTCGCGAGCACAGTGGCATCTCTACACGGGCTGGCTGTAACATGACAGAAGTGGTGCTAGGACAGTTCAAGGCTTGTCGACAACCATCATGATATTTTTAATACCTGTAGCTCATATCTGTACATATGTGGCATTAAAATTTCTTATTATATTTTTTTTATGCCAGTCAGTCAGAGAGCCATGGAAATTAACGTCCCCCGCATATAAAGTTTTTTTTCCTGTTTCCTCTATATGACAAAGGCATTTTCAAAATAGACAGCATTACTCTATCTTAATAGCTGCAAATACAAACAAACCATGTTGAGCAATTTGAGCAATATTTTCACGACACAATTAGGTGTTAAACAGCAAACAAAAAAAAAAGGTTTCTTAAATTCTTCATGATTTTCTAAACTTTCAACTAAATAATTATCCTCCACTGCTCAATGGATTTTTACACTGCTGGCATTTTGGCCCTTATGGTTGTTCAGACTGTTTCCTGGGATTTTTGTCTTAATTCCAGACTTACTGCATCCTTGGGCTCAAGGATGTAGCAAGATCTGAGGCTGCATTGCACTGTGCTTACTTTGAGCAGTGTGTGTCGGAGTTTGTTTTTAAGGAATGAGCAAACACATTAAATATGTAGTGCTGGACCAATATAAAGGAGGATCGACAAACAATTTTTAGTGGAAACGAGTAGAGAGATTGTTAGGATTTTTGCTAATTTGTATTATATCTACAGGATGGATTCGACGGCTGTCCAAGCCCACTCTGCTTCAAATGTTGACAGAAGCGGGTGCTGTGGCTGAGGAGAGCAATCCGATCGATAACCTTCATGGTAAGGCTTAGTCTCTGGTGCAAAAAGACATGGGCAAGGAGGTTAGTATGGGGAATACCGCGGTTCTTCGTGAACCAGTTTCTGTTTTAAAATTTCTTAAGTATGTGTCACCAGAAATGGCAGTCAAAATTCCCAAATTATCAAAATTAACCTTGGAAACTTTAGTAGATTTTTTTGATAAACTCAATTCAGTAATTGCTTTCCAGCTTTGTGATCGGCAGGTTTTTTTATGATGTTGCACTGTTTTGGGTCCCTGAAAATTTATAGCCATTGTTTTGCTAGGCTCGTGAAGGAAATTGAGAAATTTCTCAAATACTAACGCCTGTCTAAATGAGTTTTCGAATGAAATAGCCATTACCAATTTCCGCCTGCGACTGTTGAAAGGCAGGCAGAAGCCTGATCAGTAAATGCAGGATTTAGTTAAGCAAACCCAAGGGATAGTTAATATGCTGGGGTAACGATGTAAGGAAGAATAATTTACTTAGATAATTTTTCATAATCTTCATCCACGGTGTAGCCGCTATTTTTGTTTTGCAACCAAACTCATATCTTTGTCAGAGTTGTCAAAGTTAATAACAGAGGTCGGGTGAACCATTAGGAATAGTGCAGTGGACGTAGCATTGCCTGAGGCCAAGCCTATTGAAAAGGAAAAGGGTTTGCATAAATCTGCAAAGTTTTGTTTTGTGTGCGGTAAAAAAAACAATCATGTTGCTAAAGACTGTTTTCATTGTCAGTCTGTTTTTTTCCATGGCTTCCCCTATGAGGGCTCAGAAGGCCCTAATGTGAAAACGCGTTCATGGAATACCCAGACACCAACCTTTCAGGGGATTAAAGGGGTCCGAGGTCAGGCCCATGATGGGAAGATAGATTCAGGGAAAATAGATCGTTCCAAGGACATTTGTTGTTTTAATTGCCATCAGAAGGGACTTTTAGAATTAGCTGTCCTTTGAGTAAAAGTAATTATGTGGGAAAACACTTTGTGCATGTAATGTCTTTTGAGCGCCGCTATGGCTTATTGTACATTCCAGTAGCTATAGCTGATCAAATTGTATTGCCAGCTTTGCTTGATTCAGGGGCTTCGTGTTCACACATATACCAGAATTTTTGTAACTTTTTGCTTCAAATTTTGTCTAAGGGAATTGTTTAGTTATGCCAAAGGGAAGAACTATGCTTTTCCATGGCATATGGAGGTAAAATAAATTCAAAGGTTGTGGATGTTTTCAAAATCAATTTTGCCTATTTTTCATGGAAATTTTTCTTTACAATCTTGTCAGGTCTGAGCCACGACCTCATGCTTGAAGCCGATTTTTTTGGAAAGACCCAAGGTTTGTTAAATATAGCTCAGAAATAATTAGTATTTGCCTTTTGCACTTCGCAACCAATTGAAGTAATGTCTAAGATATTTATTACTTTTGATATTTCTCTAAAATTTGCTCAGTATAATGACCCTAGTCAAGAGAGTAAAATAAAACAGTTATAGCAGGAGTTTTCCGATGTGGTTACCAACAAATTAGGTCATTATGGTAAACAGGTCATTGTATTGAAGCATAGGGATCAGGATCCCGTATCATCTGTACTATCGGATGGCTTCTCCAAAAATGAAAATTTTTAAGAAAATTATTTTGGACTTGCAACAAGAAAGACTAGTTAAGGCATCTGACACTAATTTTTCCAGTCCTGCTTTTTGCAACCTAAAAAATGCCAGGGGAATTTAGGGTCATCTGTGACTATAGGAAAGTCAACCAATATAATTATGTGGACAATTCCATTAACAACCATCGAAAACATGTTTCAACATATAGGTAATGCACAGTATTTTTCTGTGTTCGATCTGAATTCTGCCTTTCAATAGTGTGATTCACATCCTGAGTCACATGGGGTGATGACATTTGTATCTCCATAGTGACAGCACCAGTGTAAAAGACTTCCAATGGGGGTAAATTATGGTTCTCAAGTCATGTCTTGGGTGCTGTTTCAGATTAGGGAAATACCAATATGAATTTTTGTTTACAAACATAGATGATGTGTGTGTATACAGTGAAATGTCCCAAGACCACCTAGAACATTTGAGACTTTTTCTTTCGGCTTTGAGGGAAGCTGGATTAACTGTAAATCCAGACAAAGTGATATGGGCAAAAACATACATCAGGTACCTTGGGTTTGTCATAACTGAAGGAACTCTCTTAATAAACCCGGAACAGATCCGCCCAGTTGTGAAATTTCCTGTACCCAAACATCTCCATGGTGTGCGTAGGTTCCTTGGCATAGTGGGATTGCATTTGAAGTTTATTCCCGACTTCGCTGAAATAGGTGAAACAATAAAGGCTTTGAAAAAGGAAATGGGTTGATTTTAAGTGGAGGGATGCTCAGAATCCTGCTTTTTGTCTTCATAAAGAGAAGATAACTACTCTCCCAGTCCTGCAGTTGCCCCGCTTCGACCAGCGATTTATCGTGCGGGTGGATGCTAGTTCGAAGGGGCAGTGTTGTGTCAGAAATGTGATGGTAGTTTAGCACCTTTACCTTATGCTAGTCGACTTTTAAGTCCTGCAGAACAACATTATTCTGCCTATGAGAATGAAATACTTGGTGCCATTTATGTTGCAGAGTTTAACTTGCATACCGATAACCAAGCCCTGAGCTGGATTTCGTCAACCAACAAACCTGTTACGCGGTTGACCCGATGGCTGGTCTGCCTCACGTGTTTTTAATTCACTGTCCAGCATGTGAAAGGAGTCAACAACGGGGTAACTAATGCTCTATACTGTATGTTTGACCTGGAGGAATTTTGTGTAGAGGCCCAAGAGCCTGTAAGGGTAATGAAGAATTAAGTGACTTCTCTTGTAATTCCTAGTATAAGTGTTAATTCTTGTAGTTATATTGTAATTTATAGTGCTTATGTTGATTCTTGTAGCCAGGCTGATTTTGGTATTTACAGTGTAATTAATATTATGCCACATACATGTGCGACTTAATCTAGTGAGTTTTGTGATGCTTCTGTGCAACCTACGTTAGAGAAAGACCTGTGTGAATCTGGGTATGTGTCATCTATGAGTGGAAAGGGGATTTCTGAATGGGAACACTTGGGGGTCCTCCAAGATTTCCCTCAAGCCTATTTAAGTTTACAGCATCACCAGGGGAGTGATCCTGAGTGTATACAGGTTAGAGCCGATGTTGACGTCGGTAAGGGCAGACAATATGAAGTTCGAAAAGGACTCATAGTACATGTGAATCCAAAGACCTTCAGATTTAATTTTTCGTTCCTGTTATTTTGTGTGGCCAAATTTTTCAGTATTATCATGATATATATTTCGGAGTACATCTAGGACAAGGCTAAACTTTATCCCGAATCAAAGAGATGTTTTTTTTTGGCCCGGAATGAATAGGGAGATTGAAGATCATGTTAAAAATTGTCTTGACTGTCAGAAGGCCAAACCACATAATGTGAAGATCCTAAGTCCCTATAGTGTCACGTTTGCTACCATTCCATGGGAACATTTGTATTTAGAAGTGCTTGTTCCTTTACCACACACCACAGGCAGGTTTTTTCTCTATTCTTATAGCTGTAGATAATTTCAGCAAGTTTGTGTTCTTTTCCTTTTGAGATATATGATATCTGCGGAGATATCTGCGGAGATTTTTAGTCAATGGGTTCTCCTGTGTTTGCATCACCCATGAGTACTCTTACTGACAATGCTACTTATTTTGTAGATGCTGATATGAAAAATCTTGCTTTTGCCTGGGGAGTGAATTTGGTGCAGACCACCCCTTACTAACCAAAAGATAATTTGGTATAAATTTACAACCGCAACCTTAAGATAGGCTTGAGAGCCTTCCAGACAGGATCTCATAAATAATGGGATCTCGTATTGTACCAACGTTCTTTAGCTTTCAACAATGTCATTAGTGATGCTACCCATAAGGTGCCTTCTGAAGTTTTCTTTGGAAGACGTTTATTCCATCCCCTCATTCACACATTGAGTTTGCATAGTTTTTGGTGGGATGCAGCTAACAAAAAGGAATCGGAAGAAGTGTTGGCTGAGGCCACCCAAAGTCTTTGTCAGTATCACACTTAGCAAGCAGCTAGGAAAGTATTCTCTACTGTTATGGTAGCATTTCAGGTAGGGGATAAGGTGATGTTGGAGACACATTACCTCAGCAGTAAGGCTGCTCAGTTCAGTACTAAGCTTGCACACAAGTACCAGGGACCATTTTGTGTGCTGCGGTTCCTCACTCCCGTAACCATGGTCCTCGAGGACATATTTCATGAAGGTGTTGTAATTGAATGTCATGTGACACAGTTAAAATTGTGTGCCATGTAGTGATTTTGGTGAATTTTGTTTTGGAATAACCACTGAAGTAGATTTGTTGGTTAGGTGGAAGAGTTATTAAGTATAAAAGGTTTTATATGTAAGGTACATTATGTATTTTTATTATTGTGTCTTGTATTTAAATATGTCTATGTTAGTTTTGGATTATTCCTCGGAGCTGATGTTGACCACTTTGTAGTATGCAAGCTGGTTGTGTTATGCTTCAATTATTGATGTAATTTTGCCTCCACATATTTATTAACCTGTGTTTTGTATATTTTAGATACTTGTAACAACCCAATATTAGCAAGATATTTAATTATATTAAGGACACCTCTCCCGCCAGGTAGCTCATCCGATGTTGGGGTGATCCCTTTGGGGAACCATAAATATTCATCAGAGCTGAGAAGGTGCTCTAAGATTTTGTCATGATAGGAAAAATTCCCAGATGCTTAGGCAAGTGTTTCGTGTTTTGTTCCAGTGGTTCTAACTTGGTGGAGTAGGAGATAGTCCTACAGCTGGGGATCGATCTCATCCTGAACGTGACCAAGGGAGAACAGCTGCTAGAGGTTACTTAAAGGGTGGCCACCTCGTCTTTCGTTCCTGACATATCTCTCTCTCTCTTTCTCTCTCTCTCTCTCTGGGCAGTGATCTTCAATTAAGGGGATGAGACAACTGCATCGCCAATTAAATGATTTTCTTTTGTCCTGGCTTGCCCTATTCAATACAATGTCTGAAGTTAATTTTCTGCATGCATGGATAAAGACCAGAAGTTTGACAAATAAAATTTACATATTGGATCTTGTTAAAAAAAAACTCTTAAACTTACATAATTGTAAACCTGTTTGCTGCACACTCCATCTGGTGAAATCCCAACTCAGTTGGAATTTGATTTTACGACACTTTTTAATAAAGAATTCATGCCCGGTGTCAGTGCAACCGGTGTGCACAAGAACTTGGCTGGCTCTGGGGGTATGAATTCTCACTCCCGCATGCACAGCGACAAGGAGCATTGGTGTCCCTTCTACACCACCCGGTAGGTCTGATGTCACGTGCACCTTTGGCAGCGCGCAGTTTAAGATGGCAAATGTTCTGCCAAAGTGTTATATAGTGCTCATCATATTTGGACATTTTTGAAGAAAACATCTGTGATTGGCAGCTTCAATGAAGATCCCTCTACAGCCTAATGATCTCCCCAACACCGCACTACCAAGAACATTATGGTTGTCGCCCTATTTCACTATATTTATAATAAAGAAAATTATTATTGTAATACGTGATTCAAGTTGGAATTTCACCTGTAAATAAAAGAGTTTTTGTATGGCCTGTTGATGGCCTGTTAGCTATAAATGAGATGCTTTGTCGAATCCTGTTTAGTCAAAAATATGCTAGACGTTTAAAGATTTTATGGAGTTTGCATATGTTAAACCAGAATTATTGTATGGGTTGGTAATGTGACCATAAATGTATCTGAACATTTGAGTATTTAGATGGAAAGGAATGTTCAAGTATTAATATAGCTGCATGTGGCGGTAAATATTGTGTCTCTAGGATTTTTATAAGTGAATTCTTTATACAAAGATATTATAAATATTGTCTTTCTCTTTGAATAAGTTTTTCATATGTGTATATTTAATGTTAACAACTTGAAAACAATTAAAATAAATTTCTTAAGAAATATATTTTAGCTGTTTTATTTCACTTGAAGAATATTTTGCATTTTGCGAATTACTACCCTTTAAAGTTGAGAATTTCTTTGAAATAAAAAAATATATAATTACAAGGTAAACTAAAAAAAAAAAAGGGTTATCTTCCATTTTTCATGAGTCTCTATGATTACAACTTAATAATTCTCCCTAACTGCTCAATTAATATTTCTGCTGCTGGCATTATAGCCCTCATGGTTGTTCAGACTGCTTACTGGAATTTTTTTGGATTAAATCCAGTTTTGTTGCATTCTTGGGTTCAAGGCCTTACCAAAGTCTGATTATAATAGAGGATATAATAATATTGAATATTATAATACAGAATATAATAATAATTTATAATTATAAATTATAAAAATATAAAATATAATATAAAATAATAGAAAACATAATTACAAATCTTAATAAATTTGAATACAATTATATAAAATATAATATAAAATATAGTAAAATAGTATATATTAATATAGATTATAATAACAAAATATAACATAGAATTTACTATAAAAATGCAATAATGTAGAATATAATGATATAGTATATAATATATTAGAAAAATGACTTGAATATTATACATTTTGATACATATATGGTAATGTAACTATTTTATTTTGTGATTTTTTTTCATCGAAAACACTTAATGCTATGTTACTAACTTCAACTTGTATGTTTTTGCTCCTTATTTATTTTTTGGTATTTTTTGTATTTTTTCTTAAACAAACAACTCTTGAAATCATTAAATGATATTCTCTTATTAACTACATATCTTTTAAACATATAGGTAGTTTATTTGCTCTATATGCAAACATTTTGGCTCTTAAACCAACAAATTCAGTCAATATTTTGCCATTATGTTCATCTTTCATTGTCTTTATATATTCATAAAAATCTTCTGTTTTTATGATAGAAATGTATGAATAAGTAACTTAATAGCATAATTCAATATTAACCCCATAGATTTGTGTCATTACTTCATAATCAAAATCATACATTCATTATTTAAATATAAATCTAAACTTGATAAACTAACATATTTATTAACATTTATTCTTGTTTTATTCATGTGTATGGTTGCAAGATTCTCAATAAATATAGTACTTTTTAAATTTGTTATTATTGTTAATTTTTCACAGTCTTTTTTATCTGCTATCAGTTTTATATCTACTCTACTGCTTATGTTTTCCATATTTTTACTAAACACACAATAATTCATTAATGTATAAAAATATTTTCAAAGTAATTTTTACACGTTATTTGTCATCTCTGTATTATAAACTACATACTTTTTCAACGAATCAGACTGATAATGTTTAATTTACTATGAATTTTAGTAAGTTTATGATAGTGTATTATATAATTTAATTTTTTATGTAAAGTTGTTATAATTTAGATTGAGTTGTTCCTAGAACTATCTTATTTTCTGAAAAAATTGGAAAAACTTTGTGAAATTTATATAGTTTGTGAGGATATTCTAAATCAACTTCTAATATATACCGTTGATGAGAATCATCCTTTATTTATAAAATTTGTTCACTTCAATAATCTAAATTAAATTCTGTACTATTAAACCATTCCAAACACCCATATGGGAAATATTTATACATTGCCCATCCATAAAGATTATTTGCATCAATATATGTTAAATAATTAGACACTTGTTTATGATTAAAATCTTCAAATTATTTATTATTTGCTTTAACATAATGTTTAAACCATTGTCATATTCCTCTGCTAATTCCCTTTCTATCAATAAAATCACATCATAATTATATAATAAATATAATTCTTGCTTAGTTATATTTAACATTTTATACCATGATAATCCTTGTGCTGTAAAATAACATGCTGGATCCAACCCATATGCATTTATACATGTTTCTCTAAAATTTTCAAATATATCTGCTAATAATGGTATATTGATTTTGAAAAATAAATCATGATGTTTGCTAAGATTTTTTGTATTAAATTGATTCCATTCACGTTTTTCGTGTTCATAATCATTGTCAGTTATATCAGATTCGATTAATTTATTGCAGAATTCATTTTATGCGAGTTCAATTTCATCTAATTTTTTTAAAACTATCCATATAATCATATGGATAAATGCCGTTTCTAATATCTAAATCGACTTTATCTTTTGGAAAATGTTTTTGTATATGTATCATTTGATCTTTAGTTGAATTATATGATAATTTATCTGTAATATTAGCAATAATTTTTAATGTGTCTATAATTCTTATTCTTATATTGTTAGTTCCTTTCCGAGAAGTAATAAACTTTTCTTCATTATTTGCAATTAAATCTATACATTTTATCATCATATCCTACCTCTTTAAATAAGTGATCATCATAACCAGCAGAATTATGAAATTAAATTGGGCCAAAACAGGGAAGTTGTAATTGTACATTACAATTATTACAAGTTGTATATTTTTTCCTGTCAAATGATCATAATGCTTTATTTTATTATTATCTTGCGTATATTCGCATTCACATACAACCCATTTTGTGGATTTAGTAATTATTATTATTACTTCTTTTGTTAATTGATCCTTTGGTTCAATTTGATGATATATGCCACTAATTTCTTCTACTTCTTTTTTCATTAATTGAATAAACTTTTTTTGTGAATTTGGGCCACGATATACAACTGGTGCGTTATAATCTGCTTAAGGACATGATAAAAACCAGAAGCTTCATGAAACTGATATCTTGTATATAATTCAACATTCAATATTAAGTCAATATTATTTATTTGTTGATTAGTCTGTTTATATATATCCATGAGAATTTCTTTATTAAAACCATTATCGATATCATATTTTCTTAAAACTCGGTAATTTTTTATTAATTTAAATTTATGTCTTTCCTCTTGGATTTTATTAACTGTCTTTGTTATTGGTTCAAACTCTGCATATATTGTAAAAGGAACTTTCATTTTTAAGTTCAATATTAAAAAAAAAAGGCAAAAAAATTGCCTTGTGGGGCTACACTTGTAGATACCAGTATTGAAAGTGAACCAGGCCTTTTTTTGTCCACCAATAATGGTAATGTGAATTCAGATGTTCCTGAGTGAGAACAAGTTGGAACTCTCCAAGATTTCCCTCAGGCATAACTTAGTTTGCAAACAATATCAAGGGATTGACCCAGAGTGTATGCTGATAAAGGGGGATATTGAATATGGGAAAGGTGGTCCCTTGGGGTTTCGAAAGGGAATTATAGGTTTGGTATATGTAAAAATTGGGAAATTTAGTATATTTGTACTCTCAGTTTTGCAGGGAAAAATTTTCCAATATTATCATATTACATTTTTTTTGGGGTACATCTTGGATAGGATTAAACAGTACCCAGGATAAAGGAAATGTTTTACTGGCCAGGAATGACAGGCGAGGTTGAAGATCACGTAAGGGGGCATGTCTTGATTGTCAGAGGGCGAAACCCAGTAATGTCAAGAATATGAGCCCGTATAGTTCAAAGGTTGCTACATTCCCCTGGGAGCGATTGTACCTGGATGTGTATGGTCCTTTGCCATGCACTACTTCTACATGTTGCTGCTGACAGTTTTAGTAAATTCTAGTTTTTCTTTCCTTTACGCACAATGAAGTATTTGTGGAAATTTATACAATATTGAGTCAGCACCTTTTCCCAGTATTTGGATCTCCTATGAATATTGTAATCGATTATGCCATGTATTTTGTGTCGGCGCAGGTGAAGAATTTAGCCTTTTCTTGGGGCATTAAGATGGTGCAAACTACACCTTATTATCCACAAGATAATCTGGTGGAATGTTATAACTGGACTTAGAAGGTCGCTCTGAGAGCTTTTCAAACTGGGACACATGAGGAATGGGATTTGGTATTGTATCAACTCTCGCTTGCGATCAACAATGTTTTAAGTGATGCGACCCATAAGGTTCTGTCGGTGTTATTTGGAAGGAGGGTTTTTCACCCATTATTCAATCTTGGAGTTTACACAGCTTTCGCTGAGAAATTGGAAGTAAGAAATCTATTAAGGAACTATGGGCAGAGGCTACTCAAAGCCTTCAGCAGTACTAAAGGAATTTGGTATCGAAGAAAGTGTTTTCTAGCGGTAAGGTAGCCTTCAAATTAGCAGATAAGGTCATGGTAGAGATGCATTTCCTTTGCAATAAGGCGACGCAGTACAGTGCCAAGCTCTCCCCTAAGTACCAGGGACAATTCCAGGTGATCGGGTTTTGACCCCCATAACTGTAGTATTGGAGGATTTGTCGCAGAAAAAGTTTGTGATGAAGTGTCATGTGAAAATTTGAAATTGTGTACCACTCAATGACATGGTGGAAATGAGTTATCACTGAGTGTGGTCATATCATATATGTTTCTTGTCATTTAGGGTGTAGAATGGATTATCTTATTTAAGTGTTGTGTGTAGTAGAAGTGGGCTCCCTCAGGGGTGTTTCTGACCGCATTTCATGCTTATATATGGCGTTCTTATGCTCATTTTATTAATAAGAGGGTTGTATATTGGATTTTGTGTTGTGGGTCCTATAACTGATATTATTATAGTTTGCTTTTTAGTACGGTTTTCAAATTTCTGCTGAGAGCCCAACGAGGCAATCATAAAGTAAAACTAGGGTTTAATTTGCCCCCCTTTGGGTTGGTGAGACTGATTTGGGATGCAACCGGTGGGGATTCCTATTCTCTAATATAGCAGAGAATATGCTCGTCTCTTCCAATGTTTTCATATACTTGTGCAAGTTGTTCTTATTTTCTTTTGGAGGTGTTCCACTGGATGTTCCTGAAGCCATCCGGGGGGTGGTACTGCGGATGTTCTTCCCTGGACTAATGTGGGAGAAGACTTGCTGGTTCTTATTCGAAGCTGGCTACGTCTTCTTAGTTCCTGGCATCTTCTTCTCAATCTGACGGAACTACTTCTTCTTTGGGGAGTTCTTCCCTTGAAGGAGTGGGTTTGTGACGGGCTGGACCACGTCGCCAATCGCCCTCGAATTATCAACAATTATCACAAATTATAAAACTTTTTAATCAGCGGGATAGACCACGATTGCCATAATCACCCATTCAATTATATACTGTGATTTGGTAACCTGTCATTTTATTACATAGTTCCCGGCAGGCACGAAGGTTTAAAATGCTGGTATTGGAGTAATAAACATTGATAATGGCTTAAAAACTATTGAATAACTAACGTGCAATGTTCTCGGCATGATCATGTTACCTTAAAAAGACACTGGAAGACCTGGGGTAACGGTAAAGTGTGTCATGGTACGAGATATCTATCTACGTCCAGAAACGCTAAGTCATGGCAGACACCTGTGAAGTGGCAAGGCGCTTCGGGGGTTCGACACCATAGAGCAGCGCCATTGGCGGCAGGCGCTACAGACTGCTTGCTACTTGTGCGCGGGCAGCGGAAAAACTGTGAATATTGGTTATGCAAGTTCCTGCAACCCGGTCATCATGCCAGAAGTGTGATTGAGTATTTCAATGTTATTGGTGGATTATTTTTCATTCATGTAGACGCCCCCTCAGTGGAAAAGGGGACCACAGCGTCGGTTCACCTTATTTGTTTATGCCAACCACCATTGGTCGCGAATCCCAGGACCCTTTAAAAATTATTGATAACACCGCTTCATTCTTGGAATCCCGACATTCTCTGAGGAAAATGACGTATCCCTGCTGTGATTGGATACGACATGTTGCGGAAATGTGTATTTAATCCCTGGTATTAGTCTAGAGCGCTGAGGGGGCATTCTTCTACAAGATAAGCAGTAGTATGGATTTAATGTATAAATGAAGGCTCTTCAAACTAGTAGGATCTTCGCGTCATTTGTAAGGTAGTCTAGGGCCATGGCGGACGATTTTTTTTAAATATTTTCCAATGATCGCGGAATGGTTGTCTCATCGGAAATTTTATAATGGGTAGAAAAATAGTGTTACTTTCTGTAAACATATGGCAAAACATTATGAAAATTTGTGACCAAATTATTAATGAAGGAGTTTGTGGTCATAAACATTTGTAATCCAGAAAATAACTATGAAAGCTTCGGTTTTAAACATTCGCAACCAAACCACGCCTAATGAAGGTGATGTTGTTAACCTTTGGTAATCAAGTCACGCCTGGTACGATTATTGTGGTCAATACTCGGGATTTGGTGGTATTTAACATTTGTAAACTAATGAAAAACTTTACTAAGTTTCAGAAACACTCTGAATAATAGTATACACTCGCGGGAATTAAGGCTGGAAGTTATTCGGCATGTGAGCTGATGATGTATATTAAAAATTTATTGTGTAACTCTTTGAGGTTATAATTTTCACGTAATATTGCTTCATAAGAGTTAAAGTAATAGTTGTTACCATTTATGCTTTTTGTGTAGGAATAAATATAATTTTGTTATGTTAGTGTAAAGGTCGGTACGACAGTATCGACTATGCCATTTTGTGACGACTGTATTTTGGGGTAACTTTCCCAGAATACCTGAGTAGTAGGGGCGGGCGAGTTCTAACACGAAGGGGATGCCGCTTTTATTAATCGGATTAACCCTTTGATATCACAATGATTACAAGGTTTACACCATAATATGATCTTAATACGATAAAATGATTTATCTGATTTTAAACCAATGAAATTTTTTGGGATTAATCCTTAATCTTATCTTAATCCAATTGTTTTTTCCATCGGATAGTATTGTATGTATTTTTTATTGATTGATCCAATTAATTTAATTTAATTAATCATTCAAAAAATGTTCTGTGATAAGTGTATAGTTGTATTATAATTTTTATTTTCTTTTGCTTGGGATTGGGGAACAGCTGTGGTACATCGTCAACATTGGAGCTCTGGCACTCGATTGAGGTGTAGCATGTTGGGGACGGGGAATATATTTGCTGAGTCTTGTGCAAGAGTGGCATAAGAGTTAAAATTTTGAGCTTTGCATGAGTGGCATAACAGTTAAATTTTGAGTTTGGAGTGGGATATTGCTCATAGAAGGTGATGGGATATAGGCGACTTTGAAGATAATATTACTTCGAATGAATAATAGAACTGACATGATACACGGGAGAAATTTTTGACAGTGTTTAAACAAAATATATTTCAAACGAGTTCTATGAATTAATAAATAACACAAGAGAGAAGTATAACAAACACAACTGTGTGAATAACCTGATGTTGACAAGTGCAAACTCACTAAACGATCACAAGTATGTGAGTGTACTATATGAAATGAATTAACGCGCTACACTGAAGCAAAAATATCCCTATAAATTAAACAGCAGTCTTCCAAAACACATTTACAAGGGATTTGTAAACACATACATGTAACTTACATGATTTTAAAACATGTGCATCTGCCAGTGAGACTAGTGAGAAACTTTAGAAACATAATCCACATGTTAAGATAAATCAATTTACTAACACATGTAAGGAAGAAAATGTTTAAAAATCAGTGATTTTAATACACATCCATTCACTCGGGAGGTCGCTGAAGCACTGACTTGGTTATACCACTTATGTTGACTTATAAGCTTAACAAGGTATTGAGAGCAAAAAGAACGTTCATGTGCATCGGCCTACATTTGATTATAGACTAAGCTGAAAAACTCGGAAATGAACGAAAAAAACGAAACGAATGTTTCCAAATAAATTAAACAAATAACGAACACAAGTACATGAAAATCACTAAAAAAAGTATGGAACTAAGCTGTGCTGATTTTGAAATAAATTAAATCGTACAGGCAGGTCTCCAATAACATGTCTGTCCATCTGGGAGGTTAGTCAATGTATGAGATGTCTGGAAGGCAAAAACTCTGAATACGACTGACTAAATGATTTACAGAACCTATTTCCCTACAAAGCTATTATTAACAACTTGATTACACTATGTCGTACAACAAACAAACAAAATATAATTTTAAAAAAACTTACCCAGATATTTAACGCAAGTTTCACTAATGTAAGAAGAAGAATCCATGTTTGTGAAAGAGAGGAATTCATAACACAAAAAAATATTTATTTATTTTTCTGAGTTTGTGCAAAGTATTATTACGTTTTTTTTATGCCAGTCAGCTTTGTGTTGAATCTTCAGCAGCAATAGTAGTAATCTGGTTGTTGTGATAAAAACTGTATTTATTTAAATTTTGCTGGACTCTGACACTACTTGCTGTAGAGTTGAAGAGCAACAAGAAAAGGTTCTTGCAGCTGTGGTGTGTAGTTAGGAGGTCTTTCGACTTACCTCTGGACAACGTATTTGTGACACTTGATTCTCAGTTTTTTTATGTCTCCAGTGTTGCTCAAGTTGACCAGCGAGGCGGGAAATGTTTCTCTAGGTACTATTCTGTTCCTTTTCCTTTCATTGCAAATTCATTCATTCAGACGTTGTCTATTCTCTTCAAGATTTTTTGTAATTTTGCCTCTATCCTTCAAAGTATGTTTTTATTATATTTCTTTAATGGAAATTTAAATGATTGCATTTATTAAAATTTTTTCCATTCATTAAGAAGCTAGAAAATTGAATATTTTTCATTGAAAATGAGCAAACAAACATCCTTCTACATGATTTAAAAATTTTGTCAAGCTCCAGACCTCAAAATTTTACCATCGCCCACTCATTTCCAGTTACAAAACATTTTACATTTAATCATTATATATATATATATATATATATATATATATATTTATATATTATTGTGTGTGTGTGTGTGTGTATATATATATATACACACACACACACACACACACATATATATATATATATATGTGTATATATATATATATATATATATATATATATATATATATATATATATATATATATATATATATATATATATAAACAATTAATTCGTCTTCAGACAAATCCCATCTCCAATGATTCAGATTATAAGATATTGAAAAATATATATTTACACGAGGAAATAACTAATAAATAACAAGTCACATTATTCGACTTTAAAAGATAAAAGTTATATTCAAAATATTCTTTTATCAAAAAAATCATCCTTCAAACAAAATATTTACAATGTTCGTACTAAATTAATTTACATCAAAAACAATGTTTTAATTACTTTTTTAGGAAATGAATATCTACACAAACCATTTTTCACTACTTTAAAACAAACATCATATGAACCAAACTTACAAGAATCACCTAACAAACTAAATTACCAAACATTTTTCTTTTCAATGACATTTTAAGTATCACAAGTTATCTATAACTACATTTATAATATTCTGCAATAAAGTTGTGTATATCAACTAACATTTTCAAAGTTATGAACATCATAACACTATTTATGTTTACTACTTCTACTACTACATCTACTACTACTACTTCTACTACAATCCAAAATCTTCTTACACAGAGTACATAATAAATAATGAGAACAAAAAATTACTAATAAAAAATTTGTAAATATAATACATCAATCTGAAGATCGTCTGTTTGTTTTCTCTAAATGTTAATTTATTTTACAAACGCACAGAGGGGCGTTCTTTAGTCACATCCGGTAATATATATTCAGAGACCTACACATGCCAATGACTGGTTACAACACACTCACACGCACACAGTTTTCAGTAGATGTTTCGTCACACATTGAATTTTTTTTAATTTCAGAAGGTGACAATTTATGAAAGTTTCATTCTTGATACTGTAGTTAAGTCATGCCTTACAGATAGGCAAACATGAAGCAGCAACATTGGATTATAATGCAACAGGTGTTGCAAACAGTTGTAGTTATTTGTAGATGTTGTAGACAATTGTAGATAGATGTGAAGTTTGTTGGGAAATAGGAGGTTCATGTGGTGTCAGTATATGGACGTCATTGGTGGTGTGGTGCTGGCAGTTGTGCTGTTGTGGGTGGGCTGTATTTATTGTGATTCTGTAACTAATGAAGGGAGAAAATAAAAAAATACATATGTAATCTTAAGTGCACCCACTGTGGGGTTCATATTCCAACTGTCTCAATGTAGCGCTTATCGTCCATACCTGACAACACTACCGTGGTTATGCCTACGGTGTAGACTTCGTGAGCATGCCAAAGGAACTGATATTGGGTCCCCAAAACCCTTATGCAATTTTCGAGGCAATCTTGATAATCCTCATACCTGAGTTAGTGTAACATGTTAGATTTTACACCCTTCGCTTTATGTATGCATTGCTGATTCGCAACAATATATGCGTAAAGCTTAAGACATAAACCCATAAAGTGTGTGATGATACAACCAGCACATTCATCTTTCATCGCACCGGTACTGCCTTTGTTCTTGCAAGGGAATTTTTTGTGGGTTATCGAGCACATAGTTGGATGTATCAAACTGCACCTTTAAACCAGGCCTAATGACTTTATAGATATCATAACAAGCAACTGAATATACCAATAAATCGGTGTCACAATAGAGGAGGTACATGGCTGGAGGAAGAAATTTGGTATTCATTTACTGATAATGGAATTCGTAGAGGGTTAATTTTGATAGATCAAGAATGGCAAAACCATTGCACTAAGGTTTGTTAAACATGACAAAACTCTTTGTCTTCTCGATAAAGACCAATTTTTCATCGATAATCTGTCTTACCAGGAATGTAGGACAACCTATCAGCTCTTCAGTCCCGTAGATAGTGCCATACCTCGAAACGACTCTTATGTCCCTTTCCTGGTGGACATTATGCAATGTTTTTCCATAAAAGGAATTATTCATAAATTTGAAAACCGATTTTTTTTAATTTGTTCGGAGCCTGGGCATGTTTCTCAACATTAAACTTGATATATGGAGCCATCAAAGCCTTCTGTTTAAAGCGCAAAATGTGATTAACAGAGTCAAGTGTGGCTCCTTACATCAAGTACTGCCTGAGTGTTTCCCCATGTGCAAGATAATTCTTCCATGGCGCGAGTGTCAGAAGAAGTTTCTCATGCAAGCCGTTCAGCAGTATACCATTTTCTAGAGTGAATGACGTTCACCTGGAAAAGACAGATCCATTTTCGCGAAAAAAACAGTGTCACCGTCAATTACCGTGTTTGAAAAATCCCATGTAGAATATATGTCAGCCTGAAACCATTAAAAAATGCCAATCGGAAGCTTGGATCACTTTGTATTACTGTACAGCGCATTGACATCGAAATAGCATATATATATATATATATCTCGATGCCACACTGGTATCATAGTCCTCACCCATATACGCCCTCTTGAAACTTGGTTAATGCCGACCCTAATCCCCCATTCTACAAAAAGATGCATTTCTGGGTCAGTCAGCAGCACTAGCCAAGCACGTGGCATTGACAATAAAGAATCCCATGAAAGTTATGGTGATGTGACGTACATGGCGGGGTCAAGACCGTAATGAGGCAAGAATCTGCTCCTCAAATTCTCAAAAACATCTGCCAGCAAACAAGTGTCCATGCATATATACTGAATGGCATACTGCAGCAAGTTTATGATGTTGAATGAATGCCATGCAGCTTGGGCATGAGCATAATCCTCATTGCTAATGCCTTTGTGTCTCATCCCATTATGAAATGTGTACTTTGGTGAGAGTGACTAGCACACCAGTATGTCTGGCGACTTAACAAAGTCATAAAGAAAAACTCCCTTCTGTTTTGCCATTTCGAATTGTGTGTTGTCTGGAAACATCGAGCATGTGATACTCAATTGCACAGGAAGTAAGTTGCCTGCCAAAGATTCCAGAGAGGCACTCATGAATTGAAATGTGTCAATAAAGTGTAATTTGAAGTAGTGTGCCTTTCCAATGAAATGAGTACTATTGGGAATTTGATTGGTAATACATTTGTGTTTCTCTAGGGTAATTCGAATCACTTGAATTTTACCCTGGATTTCAATTACCACGGTTCTGTCGGGTTGTATTATGTTGCGTTCAGAAAAGGGCTTTATGAGATAGTGAGCATCATATTTCTGCAAGTTTTTAAAGACAGTGACAAATTACATTTTGGGCAGTCAGAAATTCAAATTGCACTTGTGTGAACTCCTGATTTCGCCCTTCAGATGGTCATGATAGACCACAATATCATGTGTACAGAGTTTTTCCTTAAAAATCTGACAACTTTTCTGAGCCGTCAAACTAGTTTCTTCAGCAGGGGTTTTCGGCTTCATCGGAACAATCATGCTATAGATTACTACAACCCTCTTTGTAAGTTCAACTAATTTATCCACTAATTGATACATACATTCAGTACCCACATACTCAGAATTTTTTAGTAAACTTGGATTGTATAAGCAGACCAACAAAATACTACATGCATATGGGACACGTTGGTTGATAGTAGTTATATTACTAGTTTCATCAATAGGCAAGCAAGTGAACATGGGTTTCAGGCAACTTTCAACATCGCAATAGGCGACGAAACCCAAACTCTGCTGTGTGCTGTAATATTTAAATTCCAAGTACGTGTTGTTCCCAGCGGGGAAAGCAAGTGATTCCAAGTTTCTCCCCACTAACAAAGTATTGGAGGCAATGAAAGCAAATAAATTTTTGTTTCTTCTTACTTAGCTGACTACCAACCAACCAGTACAAATTTCTAAGACAGACAAAATGCAAAAGTGATCAGCATTTCCATTCGCATGAATAGCTAAAATATTCAAATGTTTGTCATGACGTACAGGAGAAATACACATATGTACGATAACCCCACCATTATCGCAAGTTTTGTCAATTATATTGCTATCGTCGCCCACCACACAGTAGACATTGATAGAAATGGATTTCTTCTCCTCGAACTTACGAATATCCTGTATAACTACTGGTGTCGACAGACCTTCAGTATTCAAAATCTGGTGACTATTTGGATATGAAGTAATTCTATCGCCATTTCGTGTGACAGGAAACAAAGATGCTACGACTGTGTAGTGGAAACACATTCATTCCGGGCAATGTACATCGACACAAGCTTTCCTATCAGCAATAAACTTTAGTAATTTAGTGTATTCAGCATGGATGGTGAACAGCCATATTGAGACAATTGTAGATCCATGTAAGTCAATATTTTCAGACTCCAGCCAGACCCACTCGCACTAAACTACTCAAGCATATTTGTGCTATAAGGGATGATATCATCATAGATGAAACCCACATCAGATGAGTATAAGACAGGGAGGGTTTTGCTTTGAAAATAGAAGGTTTCCATAGCCTCTTCCTCTGCCATGATGGATTTCAAGTACTAACCCACTACGCTAACTGAAACTCTAATTTGTTGGGGTGATGCACTTGTTAAGTATAATAAAAAGACCTTACACCTCTGAAAAAAAACTAGAAAAGTCAGTATCGCTTTTAAGCCTAGTGTAAAGTATCCACTAATCATTTAGTCTTCCCACGAACACCGTAGCCAACAGCTAATATGTCAGGTATGGCAAAGCTTCCACTAGGGCTGGGGAGTCGAAAAACAAATTATTTTCCACCTCCCTTGGCGAAATATCTATAATCGACTCGAAATTCTGTTGTGAAATGGACTGAGCACTCTCCAAATCACAAGAATTTCCAGAGTCTGATAGAAATCCATCATCATTCAAAATATCAACCTTGTCATGTTTTGGGGGAAGCGGACACATTTCGATCTTTTGTTTTAAATTATCTCTGGGTGTGTGAATCCGTGCTCGAATCGCTTAAGTAGAGATCATCCTCCAGGAGATTAACTTGTGTCCACTTAGATGAAGGGACACTGTCTCGACAGCTTGCTGTAGACTGTCATTGTGTCATAAGCAATCCTGAATCTGAATCGCTTATGTAAAGATCTTGAAGCAAACTGTCAACACTTTGTCGCTTATGCTCACCCATGATAATATCTAACTTTTTTTAGTGTCCCCGATATAATAGTTGCAACACCACAGTAAATTAATATGAAATGCCTTGTTCTGAAAACAGAGAAAAAGTACCCCACTCTATTTCTTAACCACAATATAGTTAAAATAAATATTATGATACTAACATATATAAGTACATTCTTCAATATAAATAAAATTTTCTTGAGTGAAGTTCTGTGTGTTTGGGAAAAACAAAAGCGAGAGCTGCCTATTTTTACACACAATACCAGGGATGAGGGTTTCTAAAGGCTCATGGACGATGCCAGGTAGCGGACAGCTGAGAAATGAGTGCGTGGGGCAGCGAACGAATCTTAAGTATGAATAGCTAAATATGATGACACGCATGGGGTTGGAGCAGTCTACGATGCGGATGAAATTTTAGACCATGTGCGGGCTGGAGTTTGAGCCACGTGTGGAGCAGGTGAGAAAATTATAAAAATGTTTAAGTAAACTACAGCTGTCCACAGCATGCGCCACCATTCAGGCATGCTCCACTTTCCCCACCTCACCAGACAACACCACTTCACCTCCCTATCTCTCAGTGTACAGAGTCTTGGGTTGCCTGCGCACATGCACTCCAGCAGGAGGGAAAGTCGTTACGTGCCCTCAAACCCCACCCCCTGACAACTTCAGTTCGCGACACATTGCCGACATTCAGCTCGCCTTTACTTTACATAATGTTTCGCCTATCTTTCACATCTGTTGCATTTTGAACAAGCGGACTTTGTTTAGAATATTGCAATTTAAACTCACACTATTGTATTGGAGTTTAAGCCCAGTTTTTAAAACCATTTGTTTAAGAGAACAAATTTAAATCTTAAATGTGTTTTTTTTATAATGTGAGGTACTCGACAATGTCAAACTTGTGTACACCATAAATACTTGAGAATTTTACACTGTAAAAATTTATGAATTTTACACACTCAAAAATAAGTTTAAGGCTACTCTGTAAAAATTGTTTACATCATCAAATATATGTTCTAGGATACACCATCAAAAAAAGTTGTAGGGTACACCATCAAAAATTCATTCCAGGGTACACTATAAAATTTTTTTTACCATCTAAACATTTTCATAATGAATTTCATCTAAACATTTTAGCAAGGGAGTAACACACCATATTAATATTACTAACTAAACAAACACACTTAAAACTAAACTTTTACCTAGTAAAATTTACTTAAATTTAATTTAAAAAAAACTACTCGACTCTCTATCTACTCACCAAGATGGAACAACAACTGACCTAGAATAGTTTACACCACATTTCCCCACATACTCGAAGTTACCCAACAACATTGAAAATGAAATATCTTAAAATTCCATCAATCTGGATATTATAAACCCAAACCACACTATCGCAACATCAAACCATGTCATGTTAGAAGTACTCAATGTCCATTTATCCATCACACAGTTATCCTTCTCCAAACAACTCACACAGAATGAGATTGGGAGCTGAGGTTATTCACCTCATGAATACACGAGGCATAACCAGCATATTTTCCCTTGTTATAGCCATTCCATATTTCATTCTTCAAAAACACATCATCTTACCCTTAAACATGTCTTAAGAATATGCATATTTAAAAAAAACTACACCCATACTTGCAGTCATGCATCAATTTTGAAAATTTTTCTCAGACAACTTGGTATTATATTCTAGAAGCTTTTAAATTTAAAATGTAAAAACTTTTTTTAAAACATTTAACGATTCTAAATAAATTTCATTCAAGTTGTAAATGATTGTAATAAAATGTAAAATGATATTTTAATAAATAATTCTAGAACTTGAAGCGATTCTAATTAAATTTCATTCTAATTCTAAAAAATGAAAAAATTAATTTGATACAAATGGCAAAGATTTTAACTATTACGAGAAAAAAATTGCATTAAAATAAATGAAAAGCTCAGAATATTTTATTATTATTATGAAAACCTCTTTAAATTGATGCTAAACTTATTCACTTACATAAATTATAAAAGCGAAGCTGTTGTTTGATGAAGGAGACCCAAACCCAGGTCAGGCAGGATGAGCGATACCCTGCTCCTCAGAGTGAGCACCGGGGTCGGGTAGGCGCCCGGCCATTTTCCCCAGAGAATTCCAGGGTGCATTCTCCGACAGGCGAGAGTGCGTGTGGGTGTGCAGTAAGGTAGTCCTTTTACCATTGCGGCAGAATGGATCCCTTCCCCCGATGCAGAAGAAAGCCAGTGGCGACCGGGTTACAAACACAAGCAATTCACGCCCTAATCAACGTTGCAAACACCCGGCAGCAGCTCCGATCAGCATGCCGATGGTAGGGGCAGTGCGAGCAGAAACTGGTTCGCAAGGTCCTCTCCTCGCGCACAGCAGCGAGGGGATGACTGACTCAGCTAGTGATTGTTCAGCAAATGACAAGCTCTGGCTACAAGTCCCTATTTATAACCCCACCATTCTCCATTTTCAACAAATTTCATTTTGTTATTCGCCTTAAACCTACATAAAACAAACGAATTACAAATTTGGAACATAAAAAAATAAATTTTTAAAATTATTATGGAATTAAAATGATTTAACAGGTTTTACTGAATTTAACGTTTATATACTTGAATATGTGTATTTATTCAGTTTTAAGCAATTAGATTTGAATTACTTTCTTATTTATTGATTTAATTATTTTAAATCACAAACTTTTCCTAATATGAGGTGTTTGCAACCAGAATGTTATACATTTACACCAGCTTTTTCATGTGCACAAAAAAAATACTAACATTTAATTAACAGTGTTATGTTGATAAATATTTAAATATTTTTAAGGGTTCAATCATACAAGATGTAGCCAGGATTAGAATCCAGACACTATATTACAATCATACATGACCTAGCTGGGATTTGAACCCAGAAACTATATTGCAATCATATATGATCTAGCCAGGACTCGAACCCACAAACTGTAATACAACCCCACTGACATAGCTGGGATTCGAACCCAGAAAGTATATTACAATCATATATAACCTAGCCAGGACTCGAGCCCAGAAACTATATTAAAATCATACATAACCTATACAGGATTCGAACTTAGAAACTTAATTATATGAACCATGCCTTATCCGGGATGGTATATTACATAGTAAGTTATGGAAAAGCAGTTAGAGTGATCGTGCCAGAAACATTAATCTGACTTTTTCATGACAACACTCATACGTGTTAATGCAACACAGGGTGTTAGAAAACAGACTTTTTTTTTTCAAGTTTCTGTCTCATTTGAGACAAATTTTATTAATATGTTATTACTTTATTAGGAAAACAAGTTCACAATTGTAAAGGGATTGTATAAATCAAAGTAAATACTAATATAAATACACATTTATTTTATAAAAATATATAAAAACACAGTTATTTCAGAAATTTATTTGTGATATTTTCAAAAGACATATCTCTCTTGTATACTACTGAGTGTTCCAAAACACACAGCATTATACAAGCAAGTACAGCTTGCTGAATAAATTTATATGCAACATTTTAACACTAACTAATAAGACTTGCACTATAATAAATAGTATAGGATGACTCGAAAATCATTACTTCCACATGTTACTGTATATTTCATACAATATGATTCTATTTCATTCCTTGCAATTACGCTAGTACTCTCTCCTTCTGTGATATTATGTAGTGTATACAGTACATTTTCTTTCTCAGAAGGAAGAGTATTTTTACAGATCTTGACATAATGATTCAACTTATCAGTTCACACGAACTGGCAAAAACGGTTTCTGCAGTTAAGAATGAGCCAAGATGCATTTTTTGAACATTCACGATTCTCAATTCGACGAACATTGTAGGCGAAAATGTAGATTTTCCCACAGTATCTGCACTGTAGGTGATTAGTTAATGCCTCCATTAACATTAAGGTAGATTAAAATAATAATCTTCGATGTGAGGAGAGAGTTTACTTCTGAATAGATGTATACCTCACAATGTCAGAATGACAACTAACTTGTTTTACACAGTACCAGGTTAAAAATATAATGATAAAAATGTCTTCTGCTCTAATATTGGTTTTTAATTGCGGTACTATGGCTGATAATGCACCACATAATTTAAACTTTATATGTTAGACGGAATACATCTATACTTGGTATTCGATTAAAGTGAATAAAGTTCAATTGAATTTTAGGAAAGTATAAGGCAGAGATGGGTTTGGAAAAATAATGTAGGGAATATTTTAAAGAATTTGTTTAATATAAGATTGTGTTAGTCGGATGCTAGCCTGTTGAGTAAGCCATTTTGAGCTGTGATTGTCTTGACGTTGTTCTGTTTTAAACATGCGTGTGTAACACAAATATTTTTTTCCTGTAAATGTTGTCTTATAATACTATATGTCGGTTCCCTAATTTGTATATACTAAAGTTATTTGTTTCAGGTATCTCTTTATGATGTAAACAATATGTTGATAGTCGGAATGTATTATATTAAATGATGTAAACAATTACTACATGGCTGCCGTTTTTGTTTAAATTTACTTAAATATATTGAAATATCATGGAAATTGACATATTCCAGCTCCGATAGGAGTGATTTCAATCTGTATTCATGCTACTTCAGTAATATCGTGTGGAAAATGTAGTATTCGATAATAAAAATTACTTAAAATATATATGTTTAATTGTTGGTGGTGTATCTAAATTCTCGATTTGGAAGCTTCTGCATTCAAACTTTAGTTATAAGAAAAATTTGTCTGTCGTAGAGAAGTCTACATGCAAAATAAGCATAAGTTCTCAGCTATAAGAATAAATATTTTTAACAGATTGAAAGTTTGAATATGTATGAATATGTTGTCTTCCATTGTAATAGGTTGAAATGTAGGTAAATTGAATGTTACTTGTTTGAAAAACAGTGTTCTTTCAATGTTTGAAATTTAGTGAGTGAAAAAACATCTGCTATGAAAATATACTTAGTTTCTTTGAAATACTTATACAAGTTTCCTGGAAAATGGGATAAAGTTTATAGGATTTAAGTTCATTTCTTCGATAAAAATATAAAGTTTTTCATTCAATTTTATCTGGGGATTAAAATTTCGGGTTGGTGCACCCATAATGGTGAAATACATTGGTTTACAAGTGATGAATGGACATCCATTGACAGACAGGACAAGAATTCTTTTCACTACGCATTTTTTATAGTAAATTATATACTTTTTACTATAGTATTTTTTTCAAGTAATCTCAACTATTTTTAAATTATTGATTTTAATTAGATTATTCTAATATGATAATTGTTTATTAATAATTATAATCTAATGTTTAGTTGTCCATATGTTTTCTTTTTTGAATTTGTGAAATACTAGTCTTTGTTTTGTCATAATCGGTTTAGTGGTTCTTGAGTTATATAATTTATATTCGAACTACATGCAGTGTCGCCCATACTAGTATTACATACACGCGACACGAAGCATGGGTAGTTTAGATCTATATATAGCCTGTCCAAAATCGTGTGCACCGCCATTTATCGAATGTTGCATGCAAGAGTGGGCTATGTAGCAATTCATACGTTTTATGTTTTAAAGGTTTGATACCTATTTAAATAATTTATTATTATATAATTGATGGCATGTTTTATATTTTTAATGTTTTTTAATACTTTTATATTGTAACATTGTTTTTATAGTCGCTTTTCATAAAATGTCTTGTTGGCTATGTTGGATGAGCCACTTTGTCAGTATGCTTTTATTGTATAGTAAAGTTCTTTATATTTATATATTTCCGAAATTTCGTAGTTGTCATTTTACATCTATCATTTTACTTAATGCTTATAATTAATGTTTTTCTTAATGTCTTCAAGAATTTTATTTTTTATTTTAAAGTTTCGTCTCACAACATTCCGTAATTGTGGTCTCCTTTATAATTAAGGTTGGACATGTCTGTTATTCACTTTACTTCGCGCCATTAGAGGAGGCGCACCACTTGTCAGCTTGTCAACTTTTTTTTTATTGGTAGATTTTGTGGTGGGAATATTTTGAATTTAAATATTCTAATCCTCAACTGTTTCTGTGCTGTTTTGAATTTGTTTGGATTATTAAAGTGTGGCCTTATAGTTATCGTTGTATTATTTATGCTGTTTATATTATACAGTAAGCCATCCCATGTGTTGGAGAAACAGTTTTTCTCGATGGCTCAGTGCCCAGGTGAAAGTAAATGTTTGTTGGAAAATGGGGAGAATGGCAGGCCGCTATGTAAGGTCAGTTCAAATTCGTGGGTAGAGGGAGGGGGTTTTGCAAACAGGTTGATGCTTTGGGAGTTTTAACTGGAGGGGTGGAGGGGGTGTGTGGCATTGGTTAGAAACTCTCATTTCGGACAAAGTCATCTTCTTGACTAGGAGGGGCAGGGGTACAGCGGCTGCAACCAGGAGCAATGCGAACAGTTCTCGCAGGTTAGCACCATCTTAGTTTAATGCCAAGCCTTGTCCTGGATAGACACGCTACTAAACCGTCCTCTGAACCAGCTCTTCTCACATCACATGGCGCGGGGGGTAGCAGGCTTGGGAGAGTGTAGGCATATGATAGGCCTGACTGTTAGCCGCGATTCTTGTTAAGCAATATTATATACTTATTCTTATATAAAAATATTAAAAGTTTTAATTTATTGGGAAAAACTTATTTTTGTGTGTTAAACATTTATAGTGGATTTATTGTCTCAAGTATGTTTCTGATATCCGTCTATGAAACTTCATGTGATTTTCAACTATCATTTTGTTAACTGGTGCAGTGAATTTCATAGACTTAATGGAAATTTGTAGTACGTCTTCTCTTATATATAATTTTTCTTTCAGAATGTGTGTGAATTTAAAATAATATATAGTACATTTCTATAAAGTGTTACGCGATTATGCTTTGCAGGATTAAGTCCTTCTTCACACCATCTGAGCCTCCTTTTGTTTCGATGAAAATTTGTGTTAGATTGAATTATTCTGAAAATAGTGAAATTAAATTTCCCCAGAGAAGTGAAACTTGAAATTAAAATCTGGGTAAGTGTTTTTCGAAATGTGCTGTTTTGGTGTCTGTTGTAGGACATAGTGTATTTAGAGTTTTTGTCGTAAATTTCATCTCAGTTGCCTTCAAGGTGACAACTGCTTTCCACACATATAGTCAGGCTCTCGACATAAGCTGAACTCACTCATACATCAGTCTCCGCATCGAACGGACTTGTTTTTGGGAGAGCTCCTTGTGTGGTTTAATTTATTTAAAAAAATTCAGGATTGCTGGGATCCATAATTTGTTAAGTGATTGTCATTTACTTGTGTTCATTAGCAGTTTAATTTATTTGGAAACATTCGTTTTGTATTTTCGTTCATTTCCGAGTTTTTTCGCTCAGTCTATAACTAAATGTAGGTTGATGCATATGCAGGTTTTGGTTGCTTTCAATACTGCGTTCAGCTTATAAGTGAACATAAGTGGTATATCCAAGTCAGTGCTGCAGCGACCTCCCGAGCGAATGGATGTATATTATATATATTAAAATCACTTTCTCTTAAACCTTTTCTTTCTTACATTTGTTAATAAATTAATTAATTTTAACATTTGGATTCTGTTTCTAAAGCTTCTCACTAGTCTCACTGGCAGACGCACGTGTTTTGAAATCATGTAAGTTATGTGTACATAAAAATCGATCGGATTAAGATCGGATAAATTATTTAACCAAATAAATTTCATCGAATTAAAATGGGATTAAAAATTTTACCAGATTGAGATATGATTAAGGATTAATCCCGAAAAACATTAGATTAAAAATTTCGACTGGATTAAGATCGGATTAAGTATTTACTCATTCAATTAATTTGATACCAAAGGGTTTATCCGATTATTAAAAGCGGTATCCCTTTTGAGTTAGAACCTGCCTGCCTTTACTACTTATCTTGGCCTTCTGTATTTTCTAATTTGGCCAGTTATTTGCATAACAATTATCCATATTTTAGTGTAAAAAATTTAAAGTATTAGATGGGTTACGGAAATTTATGTACCTGAATAATATTTGCATTTTACTCTTTTATTGTGGAAAAGAGAAAGTAACCTGGTGTTTTGTGTATATTTTATGTAACCTGGAATTTTGGGTTAGGGAAGATCATGTTTGATTTTCCTCAGGTAATAAAGGTAAGAAATTAAAAGAAAAATAATAATAATAATAAAGGACAATTACCACATCTCTTTGTTTCTGTTGTAAGTCATTTTCACTACTCAATTCACCCTTACATTGTACAAGTAAATGGTTATTTTGCATGGCGTTTGCCATTTGGTCCTCTGTTCTTTTTGCTATCTCTTTATGCAAATCCGACCTCGCAACGCCCTTGGCTTAGGACGTAGCAAGGTCAGAATGTAAATACTAATAAATTATAAATGGTTATTAAACCATAACAGTTTTTTGTATGTTCCTTATCATTTTATCCCTCACTTCTTTTAAAGTTGTTCTGCTTTGTTTAGTACAAAATCCAAGTCCTGCATCACCAATAGCAAATCATGATGGGAGCTTGTTGTAGTTCTAGTCACTTTTATTGCAAAGTGTAAAATACAGTTTGCCCAAGAAGCTATTAAAATACGTTGAAGAACCTGGTTATATACTTTTAAACAAAGTATAAATATGTTCCTTTTTTAATTTTCGTTTCAGTTTCAATATACACTTGGAACATAACAAACATAACATATCAAAGTTGCGTTTGCTGTGCAGCTCCTGCAGTAAAGCACTCGCATATTCGTAGAATTTACAACGACATGAAATAACGACCTGCAGAATGAAAAGTTCGAGTGTGACTTTTGAATGGAAATTCTGCTAGAAGCTGTTTACTCGGAGTGGCATTATGAAGAGACATGCTAAAATTTGTAGCACCGGCTCTCCACCTCCACCTGCCCCAATGTATGATATAAACTGAGCATAAGTTTGTAGAGGTAACATATGTATCATCAAGCAAGATGTAACTTGAGTAATTTCTATATATATATATATATATATATATATATATATATATATATATATATATATATATATATATATGTGTGTGTGTGTGTGTAACTGTGTGTGTAACTGTGTGTTTACTCCATTCTATGAATGATGACTGACCTAACCGAACTGATGACTGAGCTGCAGTAAGCCATCCAAGCGGTTAACGCGAAATATCTACTCGTGAAAAGTTACAAACTGACTCTCGAGTATCGAAGAAAAAAGCTTACAAGCCGATAACCAGCCGTCTCGACAACTTGGACGACAACACCTGGAGGAAGCTTTGCTTCGGCCTAATATCAAACACGAAATCAAGGTGGAAGGATTTACTCCGACGCGTAATCGGAAAAGAAGCCTGGAATTGCTCGAATCGGAAGGTGGCATCACTAGCGATGAAGATGATCTACCCCTGATCGATTTACTGCGTGCACGGGAATTGGAAACGAGCACTAGAGCGCGGGCCCCGAGGTGGGTAAGCTTGTCGGGCATTTCATCGCTTCCTACTCCGATCCGAACAGATAAACGACGTATGGTCTGCGGCTCTGCGACGAAAAATAGTTTCTCGGAAACAAGGAAGTAATGTTTTTTTTTTTTTTTTAAGCAGATGTGTTGCAGATCAGTAAGCGCAAGGTGAGAATGGCCCATGGTCTGTGCGAACTTTTGTTTCGTAGGCGTCCCGGACCCTACACCGAATCAGATTTGCAGAAGTATCGACGCCTGTTACAGTCCAGTCGTGCTCATTATGCGAACGATAACCCCTCAACGCGACTATTTAAGGACACGACCCATGCTAAATTCGGCATTATCGAAGGACTGTTTCCACGATTGGCCGAAGCTACTGGATCGGGTCTGCTGCTTCAGAAGATAGAGCCAAACACAAGATAGACTATGTGTATTGGGACGATCCGAACGAAATCGTCGATACACTACGGCTACTGGTAGCTTCGAAGTCTGCTGGTAATTGGTCTCACACCAACGAGATTGTATCCATCATCGATAAACTCGTCGAAGCTGGCTACTCCACGTATTCTGGACTAAAGGCTAGCCTTTTCACTGGTCTATGAAAGTCAAATTGTGGAGACATTTCACGGCGAACGGAAACTACAAGTGACTAACATCTCAAAACAGCATGGCATTTTCCACAAAGGCTTCCGTCACAACTGGTCGGCAGAATTGTAGAAGGTTATTCGCATACGACATTGGTATCCGCGCATGTATTACTTGGAGGGCCTGCGAGGCGAATCCATAGTCGGAAGCTTTTACGCAGAGGAGAGCCAGTCGTGTTCTTGGTGGAAAAGGTGCTGAAATGACGTAAAGGACTTGTGTACGTTAGGCGGCTCGGACACTCGAAACGTGACGACTCCTGTGTCGACGAAAAAGACATTGTGTAGTAGGACTTAGCAATTTTCATATATAAATGGTGATATGAACGTGGCATTTGTTAAAAATAAAAGTGTTTTTTTACCTTACTTTGCCTTAATTTTATTCTTGCTTGTCCTTATCCACGATATTGGTAGCTCTAATTGACTGATTAATTCTATGGTCTTTTGAGTCTGTTTTAAACCATAATGAGAAGTGCTTATCAGCCCCTTAACCATTTTATATTTGAATGAAAACGTTCAAAATTGCTTACAAGTTAAACTTTTAACACTTTTGAGTGTATACCTATTTTGAATATACTTATGGGTTATTTAAAAAAAGTAACTAGCAGCATCTACCACAACCAGTGCAGTATGATCTTTTCAGTTTGTTATGGTGCACATATTCTCCCAAGTTGTTCTACCATGGTTCAAAATGGTAGAGTGACATTACCCATTACATTGGGCTTCCCATGCAGGAACAATATTTTTTACTTTGACAAGGTCAGCCTGTCCATACATGCTCGCAAACTCAACTCCAGTAACCTAAACGATATATATATATATATGTTCAGTAAGTATTTTTCCTCATAATTTGTCACATTATTGTATTAGTTTCTTTTTTCTGTTTTGAATATAAAAAAAAACATAAATGTTTATTATGGGTTTCTTTTTGCTCCTTTACATTTTACAGGACCTTTTCTCTGAACTGAAGGAGGTACATGACAAACAATGAAATAAGAGGTTAAATTTTTAAACATTAAAACATATCTTATTCTTTAAATTAGTTTATAATAATTTCACATATATTTTAAGCCATATTAGTTTACATAGAGAGCGAAAAAAAATTTTTAAGGAAATTTTTTTCTACATTTATGTTGTTACATATTTTTTTAAATTACGCTTACATATATTAATTTATAGACAAATAAATTATTACTAGGATAAAAATTCTCTGCTGTTATTTATGTTCTACGCCCACCGACACGCACCATGTGCCTTATACACCATATGTTTATTCACACTATTTTGTTATGTCGAACCACTGTTTCATTATAACTTTATTTACCGCTGCCATTACCCGTCCTCATCCGGCGAGCTTGTCTTTACTTCGAAAGGCAGGCTGCGACAAGCCGTGGTCGGCTCGACGAACGGAATCGTGTCAGCTTCTTCGTCCGGTAGGAGTCTATGCGTCTCGCCATCGCATACTTCACTGAAGAGAACCACTGTTTCCTGCCCCCCCCCCTCGTCATACTTCCAAGTCCCTATGCTGTAGGCCTTCTCTAATGACGATAGTTTCACCATCGTTCAGCTCCAATAGTTCGTCGGTGCTGCATGGTAGGGATACATCCGGCCTCATGTTTTACACTGCTCAGGTTTCACCATCGCAGTGAATTCATTAAATACACTTTTGACTTGACTTCAGCGTTAATGATGCTTGGGTTGTACGCAGGCACCAGGGTATAGTAGAGGCGGGAATGATTCACACCATCACAGGCATATATGTTTTCACAGCATCCTTATACCATGGGTCACCTAGCCAATATTCCACTTGTCATAACCCGAGGATGGCGCTGGGATAACACTTCACAATAGCTGACCCGAAGGAGCTGGTGTAAATCACCATCGAACACAGTAGCGATGGTGTGATAGGAGTAGGTTTGGCAGGCGATAACCAACTGCTGCCGTTGGCGATAGTAGTCTGGGTGGACCCCTCATGTGTTGGAAGCCATCCGTCGCAGGTAGTCGAGGTGAAAGAGGTACTACCTCGGAAACCTGATGTGATTAGCCGCATGAGGTCAGCTGTCTCTTGGTCTGCAGAGCCGTTCATGTTGTTCACTCTGCAGACCCTTCGTCGATGGAAATGGTCTCGGTGGTGGCTGCTGCTGCACGACGTCGCGATTCGTACAAGCTCCGGGAATGAGGAGTGTCCGGAATGGAAGTAGTGCTACTTTTGAAGCACTCCATGCAGGGCAGGCAGTCCCGTATCTATCTGACACCGTCCAGGTGCGAAAACGGCCAGGAAGCACGTACAGACTACAGTTACCGTGCAGGTACAGACTTGCTCTGGACATTTACTAGGTCAACTGGTCCTCGGATAAAATTATTAGTTGCCCCGGGGGGGGGGGGGGTTGTGAGATTAAATCTACCATTGGCTTGTTCAAGATGTCTGAACTGTGGTCTACATGACTTCTAATTTGAGGTATGAGTAAATTTAGTCTGGTGTTGGTTAGTAGAGCGGATATTCTGCAAAAGAATGTGGTGATATATCTACTGAATATACGCTATCTACCAAAAAGTAATTGGGAACCCGTGAGGATAGGTAATTCAGTAAGTCAGTTTACTTGTGTTTCACGGCCTTCGGCGTAGGACCACCGGTGTTTGTCCGCGGTAGCATGAACACAGAAGCCTATTGTAATATCCTGGATAATGAAATGCTCCTAACATTATGGAATTTTTACTTAATGGACACGTGTTACTTCCAGGATGACATTGCCAGATGCCATGTTTCAAAGGCTACTATGCAGTGGTACACCGACAACAATGTTCTCCGATTCTTCTGGCCCGCCCATAGCCCCGACCTCAACATTATAGAACATCCTTGGGACGAATTGGATCGTCGGGTGAGGGCGTGTCAAAAACCATTGCTCAACTCATGGAATGGTTGCAAGAGTAATGGCGACGAATCCCCGTGGATGTCCTGCAAACACTCGTAGAGGGCATGCCAGACAGGGTGGCTGATGTTATAGTCGCAAGAGGTAGCCCTATGAGATTCTAACGAGATGACAACCAGTGAGCAAACTTTGTGGCAGGTGACCAATTACTTTTTGGTAGATTGTGTAAGTATATGTGAATAAAAATTTTATATAAATTCATAGTAATATGTGTATCTGCTTCTCTAAAACACTAATTAATTCAGTTTAAATAAAAAACAGTGCGAGTGCAAGTCGTAGGAGGACTATAGTTCTCGTTCTCTAATGGCCAACGATAGCTGCTAACTCATTATCACTGACAGTAAATAAGGTTTATTTAATGTGATAATATATTTCGCCCTAGTGTTATATTCGCTCGGCTTGAACTCATAAGGCTGACAACTGTCAGACCTGCCATTCACAAGACTGATTATTTGACCCTTGACCCTTTGACTCTTTGACTCCTAATGACCCCTAAATTATCCCTAAATAACCCTATTGACTGCAAAATGACACTAATGACTCATTATGACTGCTAAAAGACCTCTAAATGACCTCTAAATGGAGACTAATGACTCCAAAAGACTCCATTGCTCAATAGCTCCATAGCTCCATAGCTCTATAGCTCCAGTGCTAAGTTCGGTGCCTTCCGTGCTGCGTGTGGTTCCTGCATTTCTAAATGCGGTGCTTGCAGTGCTAAGTGCAGTGCCTGCAGTGCTAAGTGCATTACCTACAGTGCTTACTGCGGTGAATGCAGTGTTAAATGTGGTGCTAAGTGTGGTGGCTTGTATATGTTAAGTAAGGTTGACATGTCTTTCAAAATTCCGATATGGAGTAGAATGGACATGACTAAGTTAAAAATATTCTGTGTCCTAAACAATATGAAAATAATTTCTAAGTCCTTCACAAGTGTGTGGAGTGTATACGACAAAATGTTGAAGTGACTAAATTGAAATTTTATTTTGTCTTGTTATTAGGTTAGGTGAATGTCGAGAGAAATAAAATATATCCATATTCCTGACATGGGGTGGAACACACACAAGTATGCCTTGGTTGTATAGTGTGTTTGCTTGTATGGTTGATTGGTTTGACCTGGCCACATGTTCGGTTATTTTGGCAGTACGAAAAGAGTGTGACTTAGATGGTGTGAGGAGAATGGTTTAATTGCATGATTAGTTTTTTGGTTTAGTTGGTATGAGAGGGCAGAATGTTTATCAGGTATAGTCGGTTAGTAAGAGCGGAATGGTTTGATGGTAATTACGACAATATGGGTGTCGTAGATGGTAAAAATAATAGTATTGATTTTATGATCGCATGGATGGTATATTTGATTGATTCGGCAGCTAGAATGACTTGTTTATATGTGTAACTGGCGAAGTTATATGGGGCTGAAATGGTTGTCAATATATGTTACTGTTATTATTGCTCAGTAAGCCACAGGTACGGTGGTGGATATGATCTGAATTGTTAATAGCAAGAATGAGGCAAGCTAATTCCATGGTGAAAGGTTCTATACATTTTTGTACTTAGTACATTTCGATATGGCTGTTAAGTAAAGCTGGAAGGAGGTGAGCTGAATATGGGTCTGGCGATGACTAGAGTATGAAGGTTGAATGTCGAGATAAACAACAATTATGTTCTCAGTGTTCTTACGCGATGATTCGGTTATATTATATTAGGTTGGGTAAAATTAGTTTAGGTGAAGTAAGGTAAGATTATCTTAGGTTAAGCAAAGTTGATAAGCGACAGTTTGATTAAGGGATGGTGTTTTAGAAAGAAATTTACAACAATTTTGTAACATACGAGTAGAAAATATTTTTCTATGTTCAACATAGAAGTCCCTACAGTCTGAAATCTACGATATTGAAAAAAATATTATATTTAAATAAATATCGAAAAAGTGTGAATAACCAACATTCATAATTTAAAAAACTTGGCATACATTTACTAGAGCAGATTTTATATATGCTTATAAAAAATTCAAAATTGTGCTTGTCATGGTCATATAATAATATATCCTGATGAAATATTCTTATCTACCTGACAAATACGAATCCGTAGACTCCTCACTCAATACACATTAAAGATTAATAAAAAAATACCCAATAAAAGTGTACAAGTTAAATCTTAAACAATATACATGTACGTTAAACTAACAAAATTAAAAATTAATTAAAAATAATATAGTGAAAAAATAAATACCCAAATAATTATATAAATTAAATCTAAATAATTTAATATAAGTTAAAGCAAAATTAAAAATTAAAAATAATATATTTAAAAATTATTGATTAAAAATAGTTATAATTATTTTAAGACACTTCATACATCATATAAGAAATAAAAAATAATATAATAAACAATATACACATAATTATATATTTGTATAAATACTTTAAAAAAATTATTGATATGTAAATTCAATACATAGAAAATTATATGTTTAAAATAAAAGGATTTTGTATTAAATGAGAGGCAAGATATTCTTTATTCGGCTACAAGCTATATACTATTTGCAAACTCTGGTCCCAGTGAATGTCGCAAAAGCATAGTGGTATAAGGCATAAGTCTAGCAGTCCAAGGTCCAGCAGTTCGATCCCGCACTATTCCAGATGATATTATGAGCTCTAAAAACTGTGCTTCTAGGGGCCAATTCCAGAATCAATTTTGCCTTCGATCGACTAATCGAATGAGAGTAACACCAGCCCTCCTAGTGGTTAGTGCCAGAACCAATATGATTCCACCCCTTGTGGTCAAAGCTAGAACTAATGAGGGAAACAAATTACAAACGAAAAAATAAGATAGCGTCCTCCGTGTAAATGTTAACAAAGATGGCGCCATCTACTAGCAAAGATGGTGACCTTCACCAACAAATATGGCAGCCTCCAGTAACAGCCGATGTAAACAAATGATGAACGAATGGGAGAGAAAGGAAAGATGAGAGAAAGAGCTAAAAGAAGAGAAAGGAAAGAAGAAGGAAGAAGGAAAGGGAGAGAGAGAAAGAAAAAATAAAGACAGAATTCAAAAGATAAAAATGTTGGAGCACTCGGAGAAAATTCTCGGAATGCAGGAGCGTGGAAAATTACACAGTTGTTACAAATATGGCGATCCAAGATAGTTACTTTATTGCTACAAAGATGGCATTCCAATATGGCACCGTACTGGTTTAAAATATGGCGGGGTACTGGCTACTATCATGGCGGGATGACAGAATGGGAAGTCCGGGATCCCAGATTGCGGTCGAGTGACTCTGGAGCCTCGCGCCTCATCCCGATCTCGTTTGCCTTCCAACATACATTACCCTACTACTAAATATGTTGGCCGTTTTCTTCGTCGGCTAAACTCACGGGGTAAATTTTCAAATTATTGTCTAGGCCATAAATGTTTACGAATACTGACGCATTGTTCTTCTCGAAAACTTCTATATGCCGAATTGTTGTGGGGAACTCGGGGCCGGAATAGTCAAATTTCTTTTCTAGGGCCTTATATTGCTTGTCTACTCGCTCAAGATGTTCGCTTTCTATGAAACCTACTAGAATGGCCCATTTGAAGCACATGTGGTCGTTGGAGTTTTGCAGGTTAATCACTGCCTTTTTGTTTTTGATTGATTCTGGCAGGTCAGTGCACGATGGGGTAAGGTGGAGGTCGAGCTTGTTTATGCGGAGTTGTAAGTGATTGTGCTGATGATAGTGTCCACCCCGGAGCACGCTCTTTGTACGTTTCCTCCTCTTCGTAATTTTTTTTCCAAACTGTAGCGTACCGACTTCTGAATGTCATTCGCCTTGACTAGTGTTATATTTTTCGTCTTGAATGCCCTCTTGTCGGCACGTTTGTCGATCGGTCCTGGTTTCGTGAAAATAGATTCAAGCCAAATATGAAATTTAATCGGGCCCTGCTCTCGTACTTCGTCGGTGAGCTGTCCAACTATGTCCTCCATTTATGTCAGAAATGCACAAATATATTTTAAGGATTCCCTTATGTTTACGTCTACGTACTTATTTAGATTCGTCCTAAATTCCGCTTCTTTCTAACGAACCCAAGAGTAATTAGCCTACCAGCGCCGACTACGATTCTCGGCCGTAAAGGGCGAGCGGGGAACTGAACCGGGGCTGCAAACTACTGCTGTGGAGCTATGCTGATTCGTGGGCGTTTGACGGGAGAAGGGACTGAGCAACTGCAATTCTCTTTACGTGACCTTAGTGAATCTTGCCTAGTAAACTCTTTTCAACATTCATCGCAATTGTACGCTCGTTTGTTAAAATGAAAACAATTTTCTTGTCGCCATGCCTCGCTGGTTCGCTTAAATGTGCCGTTACAGAATATACAGTTGATTGTTGCTCGCAGCCCTATTTCGCCTGTAAAGCTGCGAAGGTGTTTGGGGATATCGACTTTCCAGTAAATGGTGGTACCTCAAAGCTCCCAAATTTGAGATTCGGTCCTGATAATATTGTGTATGCATGACCTTTCGTGTTGGAGCCTTGTTTTTGCGGAGAGTATAGTTGTTTACACAAAACCCGCATGCAAAAAATATCGGAGGTGACACAGCCCTACACTGGCAGAAGATGGAACAACAGATGCAGATGATGGACCACGACGGTCGGTCATTGTTCGCCTCACTCTTGTAGAACCTGCAGCATGAATACATTTGAATTTTTTTTTTGTTTTATACAAATAATATTCAGTGTCAATTCTAGCTAGGAAAGCATATGTTTGTTAAAATAATATTACGCCCTCAGTATACACATATAATACCTGTCTTTACGTTGTTTCGTATTGCTTTGAAATATGACACAGACAATGAATGGCGACGAAGGGTATCACCTGTCAGGATTCGAACCACGACGTACCATAGTGACAAGCCACCACACTACACCGGTGTGCAACATAGCACTCACTATTATCTCCCGCTAGTCTTGTGCGCGTGATGTAGACAAGCGGGTCAGGGAGTCAGTGTATACCCCGACCTGCTTCACGTACTCAGAAAATGCTACAATCTCCTACACACACACGTACACACATACACGCAAACATATGCACATACAGTCACATATGATTGATAATTATGTTAAGATTCGATTGAAATTATGACAGGGTGGGAGTTTTTTATGACAATATAAAAATATTGAAATAGAAATTATGTCATTCGAACTAGCGGGTGGACAGTCTGTGTTTCGCTGTGTACACGTACATTTCCATCGTATTCGCCAAGTACAAACAAAATTGGAACAAATTACGTTTTTTTTTAATTACATGCTCAGTCTTACAAAATCCTGCACTTGTTAATAAAAATTCACTCTTATGATTATTGCATTTAGGTCTAGGAAAACACCGTACTTTGTGTCAGTTATATATTGCAGCTCTGAAAAACACATAATGAGTAGTTCGTGGTGGCTGAATAAAAACGCAACAATTGAATCTGTACTCACCTACTCAACTGGCAAAACTAGACGCAACTTGAAGTGGTCTCCTCAGCAGTTCGACAGCGGCTCGAGACCACAGGTTTGAAGAATGGACAACAAAGGATCAATACGCATTAAAACTCTGAACGGGAAAGGGCCAAATATCGCTGTAAGAAATCGTGTATATTTTTCTAATAACCTGCAAACGAGATATGCAGTACGGAGTAGGACCTCGACGAAAATGGCTCGCCGTGAAGTTTTCAAGCTCAGCGGATCACACCAACAATGTTAGCTAGACGCTGGACGAAAACACAAACTGGGCGATATCTGTAAACAGAATACAATGCATTATATCGTTCCCTGTGTACTTATGTTTTTTGGACATTTACCGCACCACGAGTTGAACCCGGTTTCTTGTGGTGGGGGACGTACATTCGGGCTAATGTCTCGCATAAAGCGTGCAAGAAACAAATATTTGTTGAAGAGTGTGTTTTTATTTCAGCTTAAGCAGACGGCTCATCTAACCATCAGCTTAATACCAAGCATAAGACTTCTGTAGACCTAGTAATTCGAACGAATGGTTGCGAGCCAATTTTCTGTAAATAAATCTTAAGGGGCTCACCTAAATACGATTTCTTCCAACACCGTAAAAAATATGTATAACGATGCGGGTTGATGACAATTTTATACATCGTGTTTAGTGACACATCCAAGACACGTACATATTTACCAAGCATATTTTATTGCAAATTCATAGTTTTTTCTTGATGCAGTGGAAATCAAGCGTTTAGTTTTTTTTTTTTTTCGTTGTAATGAAAGCAATGAATTTAGCATGTCTATATTTGTTTTTTAAACACGAGAATAAAATATTCCTTTACATTAAATCACAAATGTTCATATGAGATAACAAAACATCTAAATAAAAGCGCGTGAAATGTAACTTGCATGCTAAAAATATACGACTGTTTTACACTCTCTTTTAACGTACTATTTTCAGTACCATAAAATGGTATGACAGCTTATACAAGATATCCGAACACATCTTGTTTCATAAACGATATTTGTCACATGACGGGAATTCATTTACTTATGTCAAGCGTGTATTTAGAGCCATGATGAGTGTTACTCCGTTAACTAATAGTTTTAAGAAAAAAATGATTTCCTAGCTCACCTTGCTAGGCACGGTACATGTGAGCTGTGGCCTTGGACGGGCGCTTGCCTTGCTGGTGCCTTCCCAGCGCGTAGATGGCCCCCTGACCTACACTAAAGTGCACAAGTTCAAAACAGCTACGCGATCGTTCACTCGTACGAATACGGAAGGCAGAAATGCAATTCTGTATAAATATTCTGACAAGCTGGATCATCCACAACGTAAAAGTTTTTAGTTACATATTTGATTTTAACGATCAGATTAAATATACCAGACGCGCTCCTTATACTCATTCGCAAAAAAATTTAGGATACAAAAGTTTTTATTCAACAGTATGTAAAAGTTCTTACCTTCGAAATTAAGGTAAATTTATGGAAACGCATAAATAAAGTCGTTGACAGTCGGAGAAATGCATGAAGTAGATCCACAGATGAAATGAGGGTAATAAGGCTCATTCCCAGCTTATATTGTTTGCCACTATGATACTGATGTATTGTTCCTATCCAAGTAATTCATCCGCGAAAACAAAATAGCTTACGATCGTGATTTTTTACATAAAATTAAAGTTTTATTTTCGTACAAAAATAAAGAAATTACAGGCCAGTTAATAGTTGGTATTCTTCATCAACTAAATTTTACGGTTTTTGTAAAATATTATTATCGTAAAAATATACACTTTTATTGGTAATTTGCAATACCACCCACCACTGGTGGATGGCGTCTCCTGTAGGCGTATCGCTGCGGGCGGGAAGGTGGGGGTAATTGCACCTCTTGCACGTTTTTTCGGATTTCTCCCTACCCTTCGCGAGACTCTCATGCACGTAAGTTATGGTAACTGACGACTCAGACTGTGCGAGATAGATGAAATCATAATTTTCGGTCTCTCACATGACCTTGGAAATCTTACGCATCTCTCCGCGAGTGTGCGCTGTGTTTCACTTATAGGAGAAATATAGAAAGAAGGAGGAATAAATTTATCTTCTGTCTCACACAACATGACCTTGGAAATCTTATGCACCTCGGATGTGAGACTAGATTGTACCAGGAATTCTTACCCCTCCCCTCGTTAATTTCTCCACGATTCCCACACTCCGACTTTTGTCGACCAATGGAAGAAGAATGTGCAAATACCAGTTGCCCTGACGACCAATGGGGTGATCGAAGCGCGAAGTGAGTGCAGAGTTAATATCTCCTCATTACCAATATGAGATCGGAACTTTGGAAAAGTGCACAATTAGCGTTCCTTTTGATGAATGGGAATGGAGCTTATTAATGGTAAAAGGTTCCGTCTCTCTCGCCACCAATAGGAATTCCATTCTAGGATACGAGCAATGGTGAGGGCAGTTGAGCGTTACTGAAAATTGTCCGATTTCCCTTAAAAATACAGAATTTTTCTGACACTCAGGGCAAAGTCCAACGACGAGCCCTGATAGAATTTTTCGCTCGGTACAGACTACAACAATAGTTTAGAGTCAGTTAAATGCAACATGCACAACTAACCAGTTAGAAAAAAAAATTTTAATAGAATAATATTGTTAAAGTGGAGGAATTTATACATTATCCGCACCTTGGTATATGCGCAGATTTTTCCGCTTATATATTCTATAAATTTTACCTTGGTGATGTACGTATTGGATGTGTGTCGCTGTACGATAATTGAGGGGGGGGGGAATTAAGTAGTAGGTCCAATTCAAAATAAAAAACTCAGCCCTCAGAAATAAAATCACCACATAACATTGCACAAATGTGGCTACAGAAGCATACTAGAGGGACTGAGAAATTACATATACATATGTAAATAGAAATGGCATAAGAAACACAGTAGTAATACATGCTGAGTATCGTACATGGAACAAAAGGATGAAAATTTCCTATAAAATAGACAAGACATAATACTTGGTTGTCAAATGGTCAACAATCTTAGGTCCAAAGGTAAATCAATAAGATTATGAGAAAAAACGCGTTAATTGTGGTGGTGTGCAATAAATTTCCTTTTTCAAAATGTTTATTGAATTCATTCTTTGTCAAATATAATATCAATAGTAAAGAAAGAGTATTATATTTATACAGTAATTAAATGTTTACGAAATACCAACAAGTTTGTCCGTTTGTCATAACAATACCTTAAATGTAACATGAAAATATAAAAGATAATATCACGCGATCATAGTCTTGGGATATAACATTTAATTACCTTTTACCAATGACTGGGGCAAGATATGAGAATGATTATTTAAAGTTTAAAAAACTTAAACCTAGGATGCATCCTTAATACTAAAATGAAATTAGTATTACTACATACGATTCCTTCAAACAGAACAAATATACCTTATGTAGCATAAAGTACCATATGTCAATAAAATGGCATGGCTATAAGACTAGCAAATTAAACTGGTGCTAGTGTAGATAAAAAAATTAGTTAATGGGTACAAAAAATACAATAAATAAACCCACCAACTAATAGAAATAAATATTATGCAACAAATTCATATAAATTATGTTAAATTTTATAAAGTTCATTATTGTTTCCCTCATATGTGTAAAAAAATTATTTTGTCACACAATTATATTTTAAGGAACAGTGAAACATGTTCGAATTATTATAATTTTTTTGGTTAAAATAAATACGTCCGCAAACACAGGTTGTAAAATTGATTGTCTCTTGAGAATATATTTTTGTATAAAGAAAGTTCATTGTATAAAAACTGGTCCAGTTGAAAAAAATAAGTTAATACTGACTTAATAACTCGTAGAAAATGAAGTGTGTCCACAATTTTCGGTGGAATGAGAGAAAATTACCACATGCATTTTGACTGGTGGCCAGTAGAATTCATTCCTCAGGAAGGAATGGGAAGATCACAACATCTAACAACAACTTGTCGGTTGGAATTGAAAGCCAGGAAACACACGGAACTTGACCGATTGGGAGCACGTGCAGACATGAAACCCTCACAGACGAGGGTCGAATGATAAATTATGATCGCATGTTGTGTTGCAGTAGAAACACTGGAAGAAAAAAAATTAATAAATATAATACACAACACCACAAAATAAACTACATATCTGTGGCCCCTACTCTACGCGATGGTGAGTGTATAGAACACAGAAAAGGGGTTTAAATACCCGAGAATACCACAGTTACCGCATGACGATAATGCGTCATGTCGACAACAGACCACATAGGAAAGTACCGGAAAACGCCGGGTGAATTGACAGAGCAAAGAAGATGGCTAGTACCTGGGTTGCCGCTAGGTTGTACAAAATGAGGTAGAGTGCTGCGTCGATGGCCTCTGGCAAGTGATAGAACAGAGTTTTTTTTTTTAAATATCACGAACTGACTGCGTGATCACAGAAAAAATTGCCGAATGAACTACGGCAGAAAAAAGCACGCTGAAGAAGGGCTATGGCCGGCGCGACAAAGGAATGTGCTACATTTCACTGTAATTCTGGTGAAAAAGGAAAACAAGACATGAAATGTGGTTCTGGATGCCGCTAACGATATTGAGAACGAAGCTTTGAAAGTACCAACTTTTTCATCAAGGAAATGAAACTTTAATATAAAAGGTTTTAAATGTTAACATATTAATAAACTCACATGAAGTAGATTAAAGCAAGAAAATTAATCGATTTATACCGCCAGGAATACAAATGTTAAAAATGTATATGTTACTTGACGAAAATGAAAATGGAGATAAATAAATATATTGGAAATAAACTTAACTTGCTAATCAGACAACTCATGGGTAGTTCAAAATGAGAATAAAAGTATTATTTACCATCATAGTAAAAGTAATAAAACTAATGAGACATATGATCAAAAAAACTCAGGTTTTAGACAATTAACTTGAATACCGACATACACACACACACACACACACATATATATATATATAAAATATGTGTGTGTGTGTGTGAGGGGGACTACTTACACAGAAATCTTTCCAACCCACGCTTAAACCATTAACCCAAAATATGCCCATGAAATTAATTTTTGTTTTTCTGGCAACCGCCAAAATACATTTATATATAAAGAGGTATAAAAACTATGCACGAGAAAACATAATGACCATATGTTTGTCTTAAATACGACACTACTATTTACATGCATTTTTAATTACGACATTGAGAGAACTTGATATAAAACAAGCACACATAATGTATATAGAAAACCCCCTGCATCGCCAAGGTGCCCATATATATATATATATATATATATATATATATATATATATACATATATATAACTTGAATATTTAAAATTGAGTTAAGTAACAAATCGAGAGACAATGAGAATTCTCAGTAATGTAGTAACTGATCAAAACATTTAAAATTATCTTTTCAAAAAAGTTCAAAAATGAGACGTCAAAAATTGATAAGAGATGCGTATTGCAAAAATTCACAGAACCAAACTCAGGAGACGAAAATATGGTGAAATAATTAGAACATTGATATAGTCTTTTTATTTTTTTATTTTAGGGTCATAGTCTCATAATGTCGTAATTAAAAATGCATGTAAAAAGTAGTATCGTATTTAAGAGAAACATATGGTCATTATGTTTTTCTCGTGCATAGTTGTTTTACCTCTTTATATATAAATGTGTTTTGGCGGTTGCCAGAACAAAAATTATTTTGTGGTTATATTTTGGGTTAATGGTTTAAACGTGGGTTGGAAATATTTCTGTGTATGTAGCCCCACACACACACACACATACATATATATGTGTGTGTGTATATATATGTGTACCTTGGTGGTGCAGGGGGTTTTCTATATACGTTATGTGTGCTTGTTTTACAAACAATATAGTTGTGCATATTTGTATCAGTCTGTATATAAAATAATTGGGTTTCTTCCCCGCACAATAGAGTGGCATACTTGTTGTACTGTGTTTTTCTTACCAGTACTGCACCATTTTTTTCATATATGAAAATAGTAATGGATATATTATTTTTTACATCGTATTGTGTAATTTTTTTCTTACCATTTTGATTTCCAGTCTGTCCTCTCTCAGTATTATAAGGTTAATAATTATTTTCAAATCAGTTTGTTCTGGTCTCTGTTTGCACCACCAGAATTAGTTTTCCTTTCGGGTACTATAATTTGTATAATTATTCATAGGTATTGAAAAAATAATTTTCATAAGTTTTGTACTGTGTTTATCCTGTATGTCCCCACCAGTGTAATATTTTGGCTAGTGAGTGTTTAAGGTGTTCCAGGGGATGAATGTGGACATTACATATTCCTGTATGACCCACCAGTGTAATTTTTTTGGTTAGTGTGTGTTCGAGATGTACCAGGGGACGAAGATGTATCTTACCTATTCCCTACTGGGGAGTGGCATATTACATGTAACGTAGATATGCGACCGCTCGCTGTTGGAGCGCTAACTGTGTATTCTAGAAATTAAGTGTGAAATAATATTTAAGCCTTGATAGCTGGTGTGAAGTCGCCCCTGGAGTACGGTTGTAAGATGGCAACAGGATGCTGACTGGAAGTTAAACATCCGTCCCGCTGCAAAATTAGTGAGTTGGCGAAAGCCTTCCAATCAACATACACCTACAGGTGCCTTGTACTGCACACTAGTGGAGACAGTTTCAGAAACCTGGAGCTGTTTTTCCTTTGTTTTAAAATTAATTTACATTCTTTAACATAGTACATATGTGGGCTCTCTTTTCCTTCACAATGTACGTACATTCAATATACCTTTAAAATGTAAAAACTTTTAAACATATATGTATACCAGCCATGTGTTTTACTAACAAATTTTTTACAGAATACTTGATATACCAGCCGTGTTTAAAATCATTATTTACTATATTGTAAAGCTGGTACAAAACATTTTCTTTACCAACTGTCTTTGTTACAAACTTTGATAGAAATTTTTTTTTAAACTTATGTGAGCAGGGCATAACGCGAGATACGCACATTACAATACTGTTCTGCATTACACGAAGCTTCTTCTCCGCAATTGTATTACACAAAGTTTTTGTTTTTTTCATTGTTTGAGGTTAATACACGTAGTATGGTTTTATATGTTCTACGGATCATCACACGTCCAGATCCTGCCTCAGTGCAAGGCCATTCGCATTGAGTTTACAATAAATCTCATCCTGTGTCGCCTTGACGTTCACAAGGCTACAAGTTGGTGTGAATGTATATTTTAGAGAAAAATATATGTTTTAGATGTGATAGTGAATTAAATTTATTTTTCGTTTCTTGTAATGAAAGTATACTATTTATGAATAAAATTATAAGGTAACTGATATTTAAAAAAAAAACCATTTCACTTTTGTTAGTAATGCATATAAGTGAACTGATGATTGGGTTAAAAAAACCATTAATTTAAAAACCAATAGGAAAGGAAAAAAAAACTTACCAAGATGGTAGATGTTCTAATACACTTGTATTACCTAGGTGATGTAAACACATGACACTTAGCAATATGGCACCGAAATCAAGTGAGTAATTGATGGAACCACAGTGACTAATTAGCCATTATGATTACTAATATGGCAGTGGAGTGAATGCGACTAATCGAACATAGATGAGAGCACATCAATATGCCATCAAACGTGCTAACCAACATGGCATGCAGATTAAACATAAATCGATCGAACTAAAGTGACAGCGTATCAATATGGTGGCCGCGATGCGTACCAATATTGTGGTGCAGCATATGCAACTAATTGGGCGAACATAGGGGAGAGACATCTCTAAAACAAATGACAAACGAAAAAACAAAGATAGTTGCCTCCAGTAACATATAAACAAAGTTGGTGGTGGAGCCAACGACTAATCGATCGAGCGATGGTGAGAGAAACAGTAACATATAAACAAATGTTGAACGAAAAAGCAAATATGAGAGTTCATCTAAGGTGAGCGAAAGTATCCAGTAATAGATATAAGTATTTAAAAAATTATATTTAAAAATTTAATACTAAAATTTTTCAGGCACAAATTAAAGGAAGAAGGAAATTTATTAATGGAAAATGGCCACCGGAGGGAGCAAGTCAGTAATAAAATTTTAATAAGAATTTTTTTAAGAGAAAAATGCTTTATAATAAATTTTTTAAAAGGATTTTCAATTTAAATTTTAATAATAAATTTGTTACAAATTTTTTCGACGATTTTTATTTTAAACGATATATTAATAAAAATTTTCGTAATACATAGTTTTATACTTTTTTAGAATTTTTTCGCAAAATTTTTGTATTTGGAGCACAGGTCAACGGTGTCAAGGTCAAGGTCATGGGTTAAGGTCATGGTCGAGGTCAATTACATCCAAGATGGTGGACAGTGACATAAAAACATGGCTCCGACTCTAAACACCGATGTCGTCCCAAAACCTAATAAATCTTACTACTATTGAAAATGTTTTGACCAATCTAATAATATAATTCCCAGTAAACATTGTCTTGTAAGAAGAGTAAATAGTTTTAAAAGAACGCACAATATATATTTTGTAAGGCTTGATACAATGTTTTTATTTTTAATTTGGCTGTTTTAAAATGCATAAACAGCCATGAATGCAGATACAATTTAAATAATTTCCCAGAATGGTACAAACATTTTATAGGTGCTAAAATATTTGATAGGGAGAAACCTGTAACCACAGACACATATGCTTGAATCTGTTAACACAAAAAAAATCATAATAAATGCGCACCTGTTCAAAAATGTGTGCCTCCCAAAAGAGTGAGTTGTTTACCATAAAACGCCTCAAAAGGTAAAAGTAGTAGATCATGTATGTTCTGGCCCACCTAGGATAAGAGTAGCCCAAGTCGCATTTAGTGCAAGAGCGGGTTAAGCACCATATCATTATATACAAATTAGATTAATTTATTGCTTATTTAATTTTATAATTAACTAGATTATTTAGTTAATAATAAAAAAATAGTTTAATCGATTAATTAAATCTTTTTGATTATTATAACGGGATTTTTAATATTAAAGACCAGAGGAGCTGGATGCAATTATTTATAAATAAATTAATGTTTGTGTAAGAGTGATATAAGGGACATTTTTTATATTTTTCTTCTTCGCGCATGGAATGCTAGCATGCAGGTATGTTTTAGCCCACTTGTAGAATGATATGTGGATGGAGCGAGCCCATATGTGTCACTTCTGGGACACTGGGCGAGTGAGGTGTGGATGGAGCGGAGCACATGGGTATGTTCTGGGCCAGTGTGATTTTTATTCAAGTAGCATACTGAACAGATCAGTTTAAATCTGAGTAACTTTAATAATGCGATTTATATTAATATTGTAACTAAATATATTATATTTCAAACATAACTGATCTCCACTTTAATCACATAATCGACAGATGCAAAAATGTGTTCATTAACCAAAAGCCTTTAATCATGCAATTTATATAAATATTCAGAAATGAAAACTGAATTTATTAAACAAATGAAACGCCCAGCTAACAGAATAAAACGAATTACATCTCACCATTGCTCCAGATCCTCCCTCCCCTGACAAAGATCCCCTACGAAAAAAAGTACTTCACCCTCATTGGTTCTCTAAGCACGTATCAAGCAAGTAATGTCTTAAAAAAACCTTTGAATACACTAAGAAAGTAATCATAATATATTAACAACCAAACAACAAGAAATATTCCACAATAAATAGTACATCCATTCCACATCCAGAGTTTTATTAAATGAATAACAAATCAAATATTATTTTTAGTATTTTTATTAGGTATAAAAACAAGCTACAAAATATTGTTTATCAATCTTTTAAGATCATGATTCTTTACCTATGAGTCATGTGCTTTTCACAAACATCTCCATTGAACCAAGGACATATATTTTTGCTTCTAATGTTTTTATCAACCAAATATTCATTTGGATGAGAAACTTTTTGCAATTCATGTTCATAAAAACCCCCTTTTATAGGTCCACCATAATAGGTTTCTAGATAATACATTCTGGGAAACAAATTTCTAAATGAAATAATTTATAATTTTTTGTACGACCAATTAACCATGTATTTTTTTGCAAATACAGATTTCAGCTTAGACACCACTCATGCATACATATTAACTTTAAACTTTGGTTTTCTCTCAACAAACAGTTTTACATTATTATAGACAGTTTTCATCAGTATATTATCTATAGGCTTTTTAGGTGCCATTTTGATAGTTCTATGATATCTGAAATTATAAAATTTGACTATTTCAGACAAAACATCCACACATTTATAGGTCTCTCTCCACATGAAATGTTTGTATATTAGCTGTTAAAGCTCTTGTTAAATGTATCGAAAACACTGTCTTTAAGGTCTGAATATGTTACGTAATGATTGATTCCATAATCCATCATTATTTTATGTAAAGAAATGTTACAAAACTCGGTTCCTTTGTCGGTTTAGAGTGAATTTGACACTCTTTCTTGCAAAATTATCTTCATTTCATCGCTAGCCTGTTTCCTTGTCAAGTTTTTGACGATTATAGCGCAACCATATTTGGAATAAACATATATTATGGTTAAAATATATTTGTATCCCCTATTGTATATCATAAGCTATGTCATTTCATACAATTCGCATTGAAAAAAATCATTAGGCCTTAGTAATAACACGTCTTCTAGGAAAGTTTATCCTTGCAGGGGCATTAAGCTGTTGAGCAATCTTAGTGAACGTCATTGATAATATAACCATCTTCAGTTAATTCTTCAATTATAGAAACAATTTCGTTAATATGTGAATTATTCCCAGACTCTCTCAAAGCGATTAGAGGTTTTAATCTATCGACCAATTCATTAGGATTGTTCCAATATACAGGAGAAAACCGAACGCTAACTTCTTATTTATATATTCCACTTCCAACAATATTGCTTAGTAAGTGCAGTTTCGGATGATTTTCATAATCATCTAGAAGTTTATTTGCATTTGTGCACTGAACAAGATCCTTACATGTCTCTAAATCGATATCGAAAAAACCATTCGCAACATTTAAAAATAATAATTCAAACAATCCTTCACTAACATCAGTTACATAATCACTACTTGAATTACATCCTCAGGAAAAATTTAATTACCGAATCTCCCAGAAGCCATATATTTACATGGCGATATACACCAAATACTGTATCGCGAATAGGCGAAGATTGTTTTATAGCTAAATAATGTCGTGATAAGTGAGACAGCCTTTTCTTCTTTATAGGTTTCCATTAATTTTAATTTCCACTGATGGTTCATTAAACATATTTAGCACAGAATGTAATATATCCCTTCTACTCGTAACATGTTTAAATATTACTTCATTCATAACATCCTGTTCCATTCGATCACATATATTTTGTTAATATTTCGCCTTTAGAGCAGATATAACTCTATGTAATTCCGAAAGAGAGTAAGACATTTTGTTTGGTTACTATAATGTTCCAGTATTTATATATGAACTAAGTTGTTGACTTTCTAACAGGTGTAATAAGTCGATAAGTTTGCACATTTTCAATCTCATCGACTTTACTCAAAAGCATGTTTAATTTACTCACAGTTTTAAACTTCAGATCGTTACTAAAATAGTTTATGCGAAATTTCAATCATCAATTTGCCTCTTCAAGTCTGTTTGTGTAGCCAAACCAGCTGTTTTATTGATCAATTCAACACTTATATATTGCATCATTTTGTCCAATTGTGTATCAAATTGTTTTGTAATTGTAGTGTTTACCATTTAATTAATTATATTTTTAGTGTTCCAAACGTTCGTTTGTTGTAGTTTCCATATTTTGCAGTATACTCATGACATTTCTTATTTTTTACGAAATATAAACTAACATTATTAGACACTTTTTTAATAGTTTAAATTATGTTCTTTTTCTCTTGAGTATCGTTTGATTGTGATTTAAGTTTTTTAAATGTAATGGGGTTTGAGTAGTGCACATGACGTTTATTTACCACATCGCTATATTTCACAGCCATACCCACATTAAGTAATATATATCTATTTAAATAACAATTCCTGTCGCCATTTCTCGATAAATAGGGATTGTAATGATTGCATTTTATACTACTATGTCGAAGCTTTGAAATACTTGTTAATTTTCGTCGGGAAATAAAAAAACTGTCAAATCCAGACCTTTATATTTCTTTATATAGGGAAGAAGTGGTATAGTTACCAGAAAACCATACTTGTTTATCCAACAGTAAAAACACATATTTAAACTTGGTAAATGTCATATCGCCTAAAATGTGACCATTGTAAATATTTTGTATATTCATATTGTCAATTTTAAAATCAATGGCCACATTTGCATTATAGTGCAAATTAAGTTTTGGTATATGTGCGTAACTTTGTCATAGATAAAAACAATCAACAATTGAATGGCTACCAAAACTAAAGTAACAAAAAAGGATGTGGGGTATCGAATACATTGGCTAATAAATTAACATATGAATTAAATTTACCAAAATATAATTATTGCGGACCAGGAACTAAGCTTGCAAAACATTTGGCATGAAGTGATCAAGGAATAAACACTTTGGATAATGATTGTAAAGAACACGATTTGGTATACGATCGAACAAGCAATTTGAAAGAAAGGCATATAGAGGATACAATTCTAGCCGATAAAGTAACAAATTTAAGGAATAATCGATCTTAATCTACAGGTGAAAAGCTAGGCGCTTGGGTCGTGGATGAAGTTATGTGGGCGAAGGTGAAAAGAGGAATGGGCGTAAAATGCAAACTGATATAAAAAACTAAAAAGTTGGAATATTACCATTCATATTTCCAGCATTATCATCTCTTGGAGCTTTAATCGGAGGTATTTCAGGTCTTGCTAAATCAAGTGGTAAAGGACTGCATCTTAAACCATTTAAAGTTTGTCAAGGACAAAAAATCTCAAAGCGTGGAAAGAAAAGCAGAAAGTCCTAAATAGTCTTCCAAAATGTGCATTTACAAACAAATATATTATTATACTTGTAAATAAACTGGATTTTCCCTATTTCCGAGGTGTGTATGTGAGGGACGAATTATGAAAGAAACCAAACCTTTGTGAATATGTGATTGTTAATTTAATTTCAAAACAAAACCAACGAAGGAGCACATTGGGTTCTATTAATTAAAAACATAAATCAATCATTGTATTACAACAGTTTTATCGATTTATGTCCTCCAATTGTAATATGCCTTTATGTTAAAAACATGCAATTAAGATACAATTACAAAATGAGAAAATTGCCAAATACAGTCAATTGTGGTAATTTATATTTATGTTTTTGGCTATAAGTAAAATATATATGTCAATGTATTAGTAAAGACATTTAGTAATACATCAACTACATTGATATTAAGTGGAAATTTGTCGCAACTGCGGTTGGTATATTTCCCAGCTTTGGAGTTAGATGAATCATGGCAAATAAATCTAATCGAATTCATTTCTTACAATAGCATACCAAACATCGATATATACCACCAATAATTTACCTTTAACAACTGTGAAAACCCTTATAAGATTGTGATACCAGTAGAATCTTATGTGTTGGATGACTATGAAACTTTCATTAAAGCAACATTACCTTAAAATGTACAATTTTTGACAACGTGGAAATCCAAATACATTAACTAGTGTGATGTATAGTAATGTTGATATCGATTTCACAGAAGGCAATTCAATTGCAAATATGTTAGGTTACAAAAGGAGAGTATATCCAGATAATCAGTTGCGCAAATTGCCAAAACAGGTGAATATATTTTCGGTTAATGTATGACGTATAAATGTAAATATTGTTGGTGGATCATATTTGAATGGAAAACCGTCAAATACAATACATGAATTCACGTGTGCAGTGGCAGCAGGATACAGAATAATTGAAAAACCGAATACATTGATATATCTGCCAGTAATAGTTAATCGAGTGGATGAATTAGATGTTACAATTGTCGATCAAGACAGTAAATTGATTTTTTTAGAAATGTAGAAATTATGGTTCGATTACGTTAAAAAAAAGCATTGTAAACAAGAGCATTTTGTGTTTATTTAAATCAAAATGGGTATTGTGTATAATAGTCAATGTGCTCATAAAGTAAGCACTTCAATTCAAAACTATGACTCTAAAAAACATATTTCGAAGAAAGTAGCTATAAAAAGACATAAACAGAATCATAAAATGATAATTTCAAACAAGATACCTGCTACACTATGCTGAGTTTTTCAATCTTATCGATTTTACTTTAAACTGCATCCAATTTACCTGTAGTTTAAACATTCGCATCATTAGTAATAATAAGTAGTTGTGAATGAAACCTAATGATTTATTGATTAATTCAACAGCCTTATATTGTGACATTTTTCCATCCATGTTACAAATTGTTTTGTAATTGTAGCATATACCAATTCATTATTTTCACTGTTTAAAAGTTCTAAGGGTTCGTGTATTTTAGCTTCTATATTTTGCAGTGCAGTCATCACATTTGCCAATATTTCCTAAATGTAACCCATATTCGTAGATACCTTTTTTAATACTTTCAATTAACTTTACTAATTTTTCTCGTATATCGCTCAATTGTGAATTAAATAAATTTAGTGTAATAGTGGTTAGGATTTTCCATTTAGGATTAATTTACTGCAATACTGTATTTCACAGCCATACCTACCTTATGTAATATATGTCCATTCATATCACTATTCCCCTCGTGATTTGAGGTTAAACTGGTATTGTAATGATTTTGTTTTACACTGTTATGTTCAAACTTCGAAATACTCATTACTCTTTGTCCAGAGGTAAAACTTTTCAAATCCAGACTGATATCTATCTACCTTTATCTAGAGGAAGTGCTGGTATAATTATCTAAAACCATACTTGTTTTTCCATCCGTAAAACACATATCATGCAACTTTGTAAATATCATATCACTCAAATATTATCATTGTAAAAATGTTATGGATTCATATTGACCATTTTAAACATAATTAACATATTAGTATTATTGTGCGAATTATGTTTTGGAAAATGTGCAAAGCTTTGTGATAGATAAACAATCAATTTTTGAATATCTACAAAAACTACAATATTGTTGTACAGCACTCTGTAGTTCTCGCCAGTATTCATTAAATATAAATACAGAATTTAGTAATGCTTCATTTGGAGGTCTGCTATCTTATTTATTAGTAAAAGGCAAATATTGCTTTCCTTCATTTAACAACAAAATGGCTGCTTATCATGATATTACTCTTGTTGTATTGTTTTAGAAAAAAACATGTATTTTCAAACGTAATTCCATTAGGATGTTCCAACATCATCATAATAACACAGGTTTATCCACTTGAAGAAAGACAACTACAATGTATATTTGAAGGTAAAACAATGCAATTTTTCTGTTTGATTATGTCTTGTTTCGTATTTATAATTACAGGAATATGCACATTTTGTTTTACAGCTTTCATTTGTACACAGTGTAACATATCATACTAATATAAAACTATAAATTCGAGCCTTTATATAGGTTAGTGTTCGGTTGAAAGAATGGTTCGTACTAAACACATCAAAAATATATACCCAGTATTGAACACTTTGATTAATAATCTGCCATTTGAATTGCATTTACCCAAATACAATTATAATGGTCCAAGAAATAAACTTGCAAAATATCTGGCATGGAACAATCAGGTAATAAACTCTTTGGATTACACTCGTAAAGTGCATGACATAGTTTACGCTCAAACAAACGATTTGAAAGATATAGAGCAGATATGTGTCTAGCCAATAAAGCAGCAAATATAAGGAAGTATCTATCCACATAAACAGCTGACGAACTAATGCAAGCAAAAGTGAAAATAGGTATGGGTGTAAAACATAAGACAAAACATTAAACAAATAAGGGGGGAATATTACCAAACATATTCCTTGCAGTATAAGCCCTTGGGAGGCATTTCTGCTCTTGCTAAATCAACTAAAGTAATTGGCAAATAAATGTATCTTAAACCATGTAATGCCGGACAAGGATGAAAAAACTCCAAATGTGGAAAAAACACAGAAAATCCTAAATAGCCTTCCAAAACATGTATTAACAATCAAATACATTCTTGTATCTGTAAAGAAATTGGATATTTCATATTTCTGATGTGTGTATATGAGAGACAATTTACCAAACCTTTGTGAATGTATGATTGTTTATTTAGATTCGAAACAAAGTGAAGGAACACACTGGGTTTCGTTAATTAAAAACATAAATCAATCATTGTATTAAAACAATTTTTGTGATTAACATCCCCCAATTGAAACACATAACTATTTAAAGAATGCACAGTTAAGATACAATTACAAAATAAATCACCAAATTCAATTAAATGTAGACATTTATGTTTATGGTTTCTGACTATAAATATGCTACTTATGTAGGTGTATGAGTAAATCAATTTAGTTATATGTCATTTACTTTAATATTAAGTGAATCTTGTCGCAATTACATTCAGTATATTTCCTAGCTTTTAGAGTTATATGACAATGGTCAATAAATCTTATCACATTCGTCACTTATAAAAGCATACCAAATATTGATATGCACAATGAATCATTTACATTCATCATTGATGAAGAAAAATACAGGAATATTATACCAGTGGAATCTCGCAAATTAGATGTTTTGGAAACATTAATTAAAGCTGCATTACCGGAAAATGTGGAAATCTAAATACTTTAACTAATTTAAAATACAGGTTACAAACAGAGAGTGTTTCCCACTAATCTATTTTACGAATCATCAGAACATGTTAATATTTTGTCAGTTACTGTATGTCATAAATTATTATATTGAAGGTATTTTATATTTGAATGGAAAAACAATACATGAATTCACGAGTGTGGTGTCTCTGGGATACAAAACAATTGAAAATCCAAATACTTTGCTCTATCTTCCAGTAATGGTTAATTGTGTTGATGAAATAGTTGTTACAACTGTCGATGAGGACATCCAACTTATTATTTTAGAAACAAACAATTTACTGTTTGATTAAATAAAAATAAAAGTTATTTTATTAATTGCATTCCATGCACGTTGCAATCATAATGGGTGATTTGCATAGTAGTCAATACGGATGTAAAGTATGGGGTTTGATTAAGAAATATACATCGAAGAAAGTGCCTATTAAAATATGTAACACAATTGTAAAGTGATCTGTTCAATTAAGAGCCAAGTGAGGTTAATACAGAGCAGCGAATTGTTTTTTAGAGAATTAGGAAACACGGTTAATATAAATGGAAGACATACTTAATGTTGAAGAACCAATCACTTACGGAGACATAATCACCAATATGGAAATACATGTGTATGAAACTTTCAGAACAGTTCCATATACATTTCCATCAGAAATAAAGATTTCTTTACAAATCATGACATTTATATGCTACCATCGAAATCCATTTTAAGGTTAAGAAGAATAACAAAAAAAATCAGCCGATGCAACAAATCCTGCAGGAATAGTGAGAAACGGAATGCTTCATTCAATCGACAGAGTTGCATAACTTTTCAATGGTGCTGACATCGACCACACATGTAATGTGGGAATTACTTCCATGATAAAGAACTAGCTCTCGCAAACCATGAACGATCTTTATTCAGAGTTATGGCTAGGTGGAGCAATGCTAACAATTATACACTACAAATAAATCCAGGCAGGAAATACAAATTTGTTATACAGTTAAGTATGCTACTTGGATTCACAGAAGACTACAAAGATGTTACAGTATGAAATTGCAAACAAGAACTAGTTATTCTATTCCGTAATATGCATTTGAATGCCATATACGACACAGCTAATAACAAGGAAACTGTAACATTTGAATTAAACACGATTTAATGACTGGTGCCACATATTTAAATTTTCACTTGTGATCATGTTAAGTTCAAGTATATCGAAAAAGATAAGAACCTAGACATTGCATTCAGGTCATGGGTTTTAGAAACATTTTCACTACTATGGATATTACAAAAAGTTGTGTGGAACATTTTGTGGGAAAGACCATGTTATGTTAACATTTGTTTTCAAACCAACTGTCAAAGCAATTTAAAGTAGATAGAACATGATTCGATCATTGTGATATAAAAAAAATTAAACTGTACCTGAAAAGTCAAGCCTATCCCCATACATATTTAAATACAAACTTGGAAATGGAGAATTTCTTATTTTTTCAACATGTACAGTATGTTTCAGGAAACATAATATAACAAACAGCTTACCTATCTAAGAACACAAAGCATTTAAAAACAGAGGAGCATTATTTGTATTTGATGTAAGCAAAGAAAATAACACTATTAGCAATAATGTTATTTATTAACAAATTCAAATAATTGAAACATGCTATTTCCAGCAAAAACTCAAGGTTATGCTTTAATCATACATGATACATTGGCAAGCTATAATTTAAGAGAAAAATTGGTGATGATACTGAAATGAGTCAGTATACAACAAACCACAGCATTTACAATATGTTCTGCTATAAGCAAGTGTTTAAATATCTATATAAGTTTATAGTTAAGGAATTGGCTTTTACTGACATGGAGATAATACAACCATTTTTAAATTCAAACCACTATTTAACAGGATATACCTAAGGCCAAAGTACAATAAAACAAATAAAGAGGTTAACAAACATCAACATGGTTTAACATGGGAGAGTTGATGTATTAACTATGAGAATATAGAATATATGTGCAAGAGCTATTTAAAAACTATGACATATACTTGTGTGGACTCGAGAAAAATTCATTTTAGAAAATGTGTGGAATGGAAAAGTAATTGATATTAAAAAGGCTACAACTGTCCTTCATTCAAACAATTATGTAAAACACTTGGTTATAAATCAACATTCATCTCTGCAGAGTAAAACTCTAAATTAATGCTTAATTCATTATTGATGACTGATTGTGATCAACTGGATGAATATTAATCTCCTCATGTGTCTCCAGTAGATATTATACGAATAATATAGCACTATCTGGGAATAGAGAAGATTGCAGAGTAACAAGTTTAATTTAGTATAAAATCACTGTGTTTGTGCACAGAAATACAGTTTTAAGTATGAAACAAGACGAAAATGATGTTATGTGCTCGTGCATACAGAAATAAAAGAGTAAATTGAATATTGGTAAGTTATTTGCTAGCTGGGATAAACTGCGCACGAGATTTCTAGGAAAGGAATAGTCTTATAATACTTTGATATTTCTACTGTAAAAATGTCCACCCAACTGGTATTTACATCTCTGTCACCTTAAGAAACTCAAGTGTGGACTTCTCTCGTTTGTGTAGCAGAATATTGCGTCTGTTTAGAGAGACTTGCAATTCAGTGAACAGTTCATAAATATACATTATCCAGTAGAGGATGTAAAATACAATGATTTAACATCTTGTTCAGATCTGAAAAAAAAAAATGTCCGAATACAAGTATACAATGGCTGAAGAGTATTCGCACTTTTATGAAACTTTTCCTGATTTACCAGAATGTATAATATTACACAAAAAATGTTAACAATCAAACAGATGAGAAGACTGCAAGAATGTGTAATGACAAGCAGACAATATAATGTAAAACGTGTTATTGCAATATCCTAATGATGACAAAATGTACTCTGTAATAAAATCTTACAAAATAAATGGTTCGAAAATACTTTCATGTTTTACTGACTTTCCGAATGCATGAATTTGTAATTACAAAATGAATTGTAATTTTAATGTGAAATTGTGGTATACATTTTCACACATAAATAATTATGACCACTAAATTTTACGTAAATTGTGTTTAGGTGCATTTAACAATCAAATCCAAATATGTTTTCAACATAACTGTAAAAATTTGTGTGTTAGATAGTGATTAAACAAAATATTAGCAATTTGAAAGTAATGTATTATGTAAAACCTTGTAAAGGTACATTTTGGATCAGATGTATTGTTTTAAAAATTAATAGTTACGCAAATCTACGATTCCTAGAAATGAACCTATTACACACATTTATAATTCCCAGAATGGCATATAGCTACATATATAAAGTGTTAAAAGTTCAGTTTCATTCTAGACTTGGAATAATATGGAAGCAATAATGAATCTGAGGTTTTGCTTCTGCAGTAAACCATTTGCAGCTCTGCGGAACTTACAACCACACAAAGGAACCACCTGTGGAATTAAAGCTTCGAGAACACATATTCAGTGTAAATGCTGCCATGACCAGTTGTCTTGGAGTGATGCTTTAAAGAAACATAAATTTTCCAACAATGGACAACAAGCTGTACCATCTGTTCCACAAACTGCTCCACCCACTCTGCAACCTGCTCCACCTGCCCCACAACCTGCCCTACCTACTCTACATGCTCCACAACCTGGTCCAGAATCTGTTCCACCTGCTATAAAACCAGTTCCACCTGCCCCAGAACCTGCACGACCTGTTCCACAACTCCCTCCACCTGCTTCACAACCTGCCCCACCTACACCACAACCTGCTCCACTTCTCCACCACCTGCTCCACCTACTTCACAACCTGCTTCACAACCTGATCCACATGTTCCACAGCCTGCTACACCTGCTTAACAACCTGCTCCACTTCCTCCACAACCTGATCCACCTGCTCCACAATCTGCTGCATCTGATCCACAACCCTGGACCACCTGATCCACAACCTGCTCCACCTGCTCGAAAACTTGCTCCCCTCTGCTCCACAAAATGCTCCACCTGCTACACAACATGCTACACCCACTCCACAACCTGAACCACCTGCTCCACAACCTACTCCAGATGTTACACAACATCCTCCATGTGCTCTGTAACCTGCTCCACAACCAGCTCCTGCTACTACACAACCTGCTTCAACTGTTACACAACATACGCAATCTGCTCCACAACCTGATAAATCTGCTGAACAACCTGCTCTACAATGTGCTCCACATAAGCCAGAACCTGCTCCTTCAGTTTACAAACCTGCTTTGCCTGCTCCACAACCAGCTGTACCTGCTCCAAAATATTATTCACCTGCATAACAACCTGCTCCACCTGCACCACAACCTACTCCACCTGCACCATAACCTACTCCACTTGATCTACAGCCTGCTCAAAATGCTCCACAACCTGCTCCACTACCTTTTCCACATGATCTATAACCTGCTCAGACTGCTCCATGACCTGCTCCGACTGCTCCACAACCTGCTCCACCTGCTCTGCAACCTGCTCCACCTGTCCCACAACATGTTCCACAACCTACACCATCTGTTCCACAACCTGTTCCACAAGCTATTGTAAATGCTCCACAAACTGATCCACCTGCTCCAAAACATACTCCACCTGCTCCACAACATAATCCACCTGCTCCACAACATACTCCACCTGCTTAACAACATACTCCACCTGCTCTGCAACCTGCTTCAGATGCTCAACAACCTGATCCACCTTTTCACAACCAGCTCTGCCTGCTCCAGAACATGCTCGACCTGCTCCACCTACTCCACAACCTGCTCTAGCTGCTCCACAGCCTGCTCTAGCAGCTTCACAACCTGTTCCAACCTCTCCACAACCTACTCCACCTGATCCACAACCTACTTCACCTGCTACAAAACATACTCCACCTGTTACAAATCCTGATCCACATTCTCCAAAACCCCCATCACCCGATCCACAACCTGATCAACCTGCTCCACAACCTGCTCGACCTTCTGTATTTCCTCACATACATAGCTACATTTACTCAGTGAAGAGTTTATTGCCTGAACTGCAGTATGATATAATTTCCATGGTGTTCGCTGGCAGGTTAAGTAAGCCATGAATATTGAATGACCAAACTAGTACTGATGCAGATTTGAACACATTTTTTCAAGGTGCAGAGTCCGTCCATAAGAGTGGACTACGTCATCACCCATTCCAACAATTCTTAATGTATGTTATATTTTACTAAAGTATCGTTCTGTTCAGGAATAAAGTTTTGTAATTAATGTACTTAGTAGAAAGGAGCTAACTCATTGAAGAGCCGTCTGTAGTTACCAACCCCCAGTAGGCCTCCCTATCCTATAGAGTTCTGATACTAATCTGACTAGTAGCAACCAATTGGCTGAGAGGTGTTACAATAAAGAGCATATCTTAGGATATGGACCACTCCTACAATGGTGGAGCGCCTCATGTTTCCACCTCGTGCTTAGGCGAGTAAGCTCATGATAATTAGAATTTCACTTGCGTCTTGTGTAGCGAATTGCACGCAGCTGGAAGAACACGTGGTCGCACAGCCAACCACGACGCCTGTAGGCATAATAATTAATTATCGACTAAAGTCATCTCGCTTTCATACTGTAACTCCTTGTGCTTTCATTTAATTAGTAGCTCCTTATTACAGTAATTATTTACTGTCAGTGTTGTTCATCAATTACACGTAGAACACAGCTAAACAGCGCAAGCGTGTAACAGCCGTAAAATTCCCATATCCAAGATTAGCACGCTGTAGGCATCATTGAAATAGGTGAGTACACGTCACGTACGCGAGTCAGCAGAACGCGTAGGCGACCTTGCTAGTCAAGCTGTACGACGTCACGGTGCCCGCACCGCTACGTAAGAAATGCTTGCAGCTTCCTTACTTTAGTGCACGAATACTGCTCGTAATTGCATGCGGGACAACCTGCTCCCATTGTAAGCAAAAATTCTCCACTTGTAGTGTGTGTGTCCATCGGAGAATTTTTAAACCTCTTTCTCTTGTACTTATAAGGCACATATAACCATACAGTGTGCAGAGATCACAATTACAGTACACCACACAGTCACCACAAGACTATATAGCTAATGAATTAAAGATGGAGGAGACTCACTAAAATGAAAACCCCATTGCGTAGCAGAAAACCACCTCCCCTGTCTATATTAGACAAAACCCTCCGACCCACCAAAAAAAAAAGTTCATTAGAAAATAAAGTGGCAGTACATGTGCAAATTCCTTCCAAAATGTATGGTATAAGTATCACTTTAAAGGCAATTGGCTGTTTTATTTTTCAAATTTTTAAGTCGCTACGTGCAAAGTCCATATTAAGATATATACTACACAAAATGGTGGGCTATAGGGGGCAGAATACCGTTTGTGATCGTACATGAGAAAAATAAAATCAAATATTGAACAAGCCAGTTTTCGTGTACGCCATATGCTAGGTTCACGGGCGGCCACGTGAAGCACTAGATCACGCAGCAAAGTCCGTGTCGCGCAGGCATTTGCCAGCTGCCATATTGCACTCCATCCATTATCACAGTAGTCACTCATTTCGCTCACGTTACGGACATATCGGGCACAACCCGACATTCATTGTTTCTCGCCTGAGCGTAGAAACAAGAACACGCATGTCGCAGGAATTGAAACGACATTGCAGAACCCACTGCTGGTATGGAGAATTCCGGTCAGTATAAGGGCGGAACGCTAGTAGGGGACTTCCATTACAAGGCACATAAAAGTGTCGTATACCGGCCTATACGAGGAGCCACACGAATGGTGAAATTAGTCCCACTTTAAAATGTAGGATATTGAATTATAAAGTGTAGTAGCGGAAGACTAATTATTAATAGGTTAAGGAGTAGTATATGGCCACAATAGATTGTAAGAATTAAGTAAAATGTTTAGGTTTGTATAAGAGTTGTTTGAATTGAGGGTAAGTATTGGACTTAACACTTTAATATGTCATTGCAATTCGCAAATATAAGTTAGTAGAATGAGATTATAATGTTATAAAGTGTATGACCTAAGAATATAAGGAAAACCAAGGGGCCCCACAGCCAATTAAATCTTATAATAATTATATATATAAACAAGTGTGAATCATTTATTATATCACTATACAAAGGAGACTGAACGGTCTAAATACCTTAACATGTTAAGAGGTGCAGCAGCCCAAGGTGAGACACATGAGCGAGACACACATCACCTTCCCACACGCACAATGACACCGTTGCCACACTGCAGCACCGGCGCGACCTACATTGCGGTGTTGCCATATCTACACAAAAGACTGCTGACAAACACGTAGCCTGCGATGCAGCATATTTGTACAAGGCCATTAAAACACCGTGCCTTTACAGCGCGCTCCCTTGTATTGATAACACGTGTTCATGCACCATCAAATTGTAAAATTAACAGCAGTTACAATTGATTACGAAACAGAGAACAATTAAAGCAACAAATCAATTAAGTGGAAGACATTGCAAATGTGAGATAACACAATTAAATGTGTAGACAACTTAATAATTGAAAACTAAAATTTACTATGGCATATAAAAATTTTTATGAAAGGCACATGGGTTGAATTAGATTTTTATATGTGTGAGTGTCAAACCAAGTTGAAGCAAAATTAGATCACACATACGCCGATAGCAGAGACCTCTATACAGCATTTACACATCGCCACCGCGGCCATGTCAAGGAAAAAGTAATAATTTGGTTACAAGATAGTTCTATGGAAGTTTTTGTTGTGTTTAGAATTTTTTATAGGAATGCCCTTCATTTTCGAAGCAAAAAGGTTTCGCCACCGTGCTGCGAGAGTGCAGGCAAACTTGTTTATCTAGCCCTATTTGAGGAGCACCCTCTCTCCGAGGGCACGCGACAGCCTCCTCGTGGCTACGCCCTGAAACGGGTCTCTCTCATAGGAGTTGGGAACAATAAGTTTCCAGCAAGCATGGAGTTCTGCCTTGTCTGCGTTCCACTCTCGTACCTCAAACGATTGTGTTAGTGAAACAATCGCTACATTCAAACATAGTGAGGGCTCAGTTTTAATTCCTTTCGCCTACAAATTTCTATTGCATTAACATTGATGAGCCATAACTATACTTAACTTCAGCATAATTGCCTGTCGCCAGCGTTAGAAAATCATCAACTTCTTTAAGGATGCTTGATTCTACAAGATTTCTCTAAAGCTGCTTCCGCAGAGGCTTGTTGTCACTCTACAACATTCGACCAGAACCTCCATCCACCAGCTATGAGTCAATGGCCTGTCTCTGCTCGAGACTGGATTCCTAACCCCTGTCTATATGCACAACTTGCCGCCCATTGCTGCCTGGGTGCGTATCTATCTGCAAGGGGTAACAGAGAATAACAGCATTCTGTTTTCATCAATTGCTGTGAGGTCTTAGCAATCTGCAAGAAACTGTTGCTAAAACATCGCTCTACGATAATCTGGTAACCACATATGTTACGAGAAGATATCGTCACTCTTTGAGATTCGCTAGTACTCAGCTTTCCCCTGCATTGTACTGAGATCTCCGCTAATTTTCAACAACATCGTCAAAGTGTTTCATCACTAAGTATGGTACAGTATTCATCAAATTTTAAGTAAAGCGAAGCATCGATTACGAGTGTGCAATTCTCCGGTTATGTTCTAAAAAAAGTGAAAATTAACATATTATTTGTGTGAGGAGAGAAAATATCTAGCAGGTATTACAAGACGACTGAGTTATTTAAAAAGTTCAATACAGTGTATTATTATTAGCGTTTGAGTTGGATTCAACTGAAAACCAAATAATAAATTTATGAGTGAAATAAATTTGTGTTTGTTTGTGAGTAATTTTACCTTCCTATTATCCCAGAGTTTGAAAGTTCATTTGTTAATTATAGGATAGGTATGCCTAACGTATTTTAACTACAATGGAATACGATAAAAATTTAGATATTACGACTACATTTTGTTAGAGCGTGAAACTTTCCTGCATTTTTTCTAGGAAAACGAGACTTATATCTTGTTTCTCAATTAACACATCGTTACATAGTAGAAACATAATACAGAAACTTTTAAAATCTACGTATATAAATACATTCCTTCAGTATAAAATATATATTTTCTGCGTTGGAATGTTATCTGTTATAATAAACATTTTAGCGCTCTTTGGTTGTGTGGTTAAAAGGGAAGTGCGATTAACAGTACCGATATACGTTAACAATCAAAGAATAAACGTCTTATGGAAATAACTTAGTCAATGTTACCTATTTAGCACCTTCCATGACTCTATGCTATACTTTGACGAAAACCAATATTACATTCAATAAAGTTCTTTGTTATTCAGGACATTTCTACACATGGCACATGGGTTGAATTAGATTTTTATATGTGTGAGTATCAAACCAAGTTGAAGCAAAATTAGATCACACATACGCCGATAGCAGAGACCTCTATACAGCATTTACACATCGCCACCGCGGCCATGTCAAGGAAAGAGTAATAATTTGGTTACAAGATAGTTCTATGGAAGTTTTTGTTGTGTTTAGAATTTTTTATAGGAAAGTAAGATTTTATATGTGATAATTATGACCAGTTTTTAATCATTTCTTTACGATATGTTGCAGTGATGAGAATCTATGTGAGGGAAATCGTTCTAACGTGTGACGCTGTGAGATCCGCAGGGACGTCGCCAAGGCAGCCAACCCACATTGGACCAGGGCATGCTGACAGTGTGCTGGAATTAGCACGTAAGTGACACAGCAAAGACCAGGCAAAGCGAGGCACACCCAGGTGCGGACACGAGAGCCAGGGCCACCAACCTCACGTTCCGTATGGCGCCACTATAACAGCAGCGATCCGCTGATCCCACGACCAGACACGGTTGGCACAATACGCCGGCAGGAGGCATGCCTTGCGCATGTGCTAACCGTCGCCATGGCAACCAGAGCAGTCAGCTCTGCCCACAGCAGGAAGTTAGAATGTCACTTCCCTCTGCCTCTGCTCAAGGTCACTGCAGCATTATGTTTTCAGCTGCTAGGAGTTCCCACGATGCCAGCCTCGTTCCGCACTACGATATTTTTTCAATTTTCAACAACACCAAACAGTATTTATCAATACCTATACATAGTCTGCTCGTAAAAGCAACACATTTATGTGACATAAGAGCGCCCACAGTCCCTCTCCAGCAAACTGTGGTGCCAGTGCACTGGTTGAATCAGCGTTCATTTCACCTCTAACAATTGTATCTCACAACAGGCATTCATTTTTCTAACTTAAGTGATGCACTCGACAATAACTGGCACATAAACCAAACTCAGTTTACAGTCCTGCCAGAATTTCATTCACAATACAGGTATCATACTACCAATGAAAACAAATTGTTTTCGGTACTCGAGCCTCTGCACTAGCACTACCTGTCCATTGTCATTATAGGACTAATTTTATTTTGCCCAGTGGCAATGTATATTTAGTTAATCTAATTTGCAGCAATTTTGACACGTCTATAAAATACTACTTAAGCAACCACATTTATTTTATAAGAATTGCAGATAGCCATGCTTACATAAGAATGAAATGTTCTAATATACTAATAACCAAGGGTATGGAAGATTTAAGATTTCTAATTCCTTCTAATACTGAGTACTAATTGAGGTCAAGCTGAACGATTGCTAAATAACTCTTCTATTGAGTCTCCATCTGGAACTTGTTTTTCCATAGGCTGAGTATTAACCAGTATAAGACTATAATTTTTGTAACAACATTTGTGTAACAAAACAATGGAAATGTATGACTTATTGCACAGTAAATCAACTCAGTTACTGATACACTATAATGTATAAGTAATTCACGCCATATAAGATATTTTCCAATCAGCCTTACGGTTATGTTCCAAACTTAAGCGTATGTACATATATGTGTACTTAGTTAATAGGTGTATTTTCTTAATGTGTATCCCGGGCTTTCGTCTGGCATTTAAATTGCCACGTTATATATCTATACAATATTGCTTTGCAATCCTCTGAATTGAAACTTACAATTCCATATTATAATTAATTACACTAGTGGTTGTCAATCAGAACACGTTGCCAGGTTTCAAATGGATAATGTTAATTAGTTGTCATCTGCCACAGATGTTGAATTTGATGGGTTATCTTAATATAAGACCTCTGAGTATTTATAATGAAGTAAGTATCGGGACACAAAGGTTGATTATGAGTCCTTGTCATTGCAAGTCACATACTTAAATAAATACATTTTTAACCAAGTCCACTCCAGGGTAAGGCGTTGCAACTGAAAGCAACATGCAATTGCTACTATGGCAGCCTCCTGATGGCTTATATACAGAAGTATAAATGTTGAATCAGTGTTATATTTTTCTTGTGTACCAATTCTTTTCATTCCTATTATGCCTATATGTACTGATGTTTTTTTTAATCATTATGTTTTTTCACGTTTAGGTTAAGGTTAAGTACTTGGTAATTCAGTACTACAGTTATTGTTCAAAAGGCAATTTAAATCTCTCTCTTATTAGTTAATTATTTGTACTATGTGAAACAATAAAAACTTACAACAATGTAGATATAAGAGAGCTCTCGATAACAAACGATATTGTATTAGACATAAGTAAAATATTTTCTTATATTTGTTATCATTTTCATTTGTTCAATACATATATGTGTACTTAGTTAATAGGTGTATTTTCTTAATGTGTATCCCGGGCTTTCGTCTGGCATTTAAATTGCCACGTTATATATCTATACAATATTGCTTTGCAATCCTCTGAATTGAGACTTACAATTCCATATTATAATTAATTACACTAGTGGTTGTCAATCAGAACACGTTGCCAGGTTTCAAATGGATAATGTTAATTAGTTGTCATCTGCCACAGATGTTGAATTTGATGGGTTATCTTAATATAAGACCTCTGAGTATTTATAATGAATCGATTAAAGTGCGACAAACTCATACTAAGAAATGGTTTCTCAAAAGTGCAAAAACACTCTCAAGTAATAATGCCAGCCACGTGCTATAAGTAACATATGTATAACGAAAAATGTTTAATTCTTTTTTAATCTGCTTTCGTAATGTTGTTCAAAAAATTTCAATTTTAAGTATTTTATATTGTAAATATGGTATGTTTCTATACGTGTATAATTTAGTGTTCTCAAACCAGCAGTTATCAAGGTTATAGGTTCCCGTTTGGGGCTTACGAAAATAAAAACCAACACATATTTTTACTATTTCTAAAACTCAAGTAAATGTGTTGTTTATGTATTTGTGTGGTACTTATCTATTAAAAACTATATATAATCACGATGGTGAGTAATATAAAGTCAAGTTGTAAAATGTTAACAAGCAGACAGTCGACAAATTGCCAGCTCAAAAGTAATATCGCTGAGCCGAGTAAACAAAACACGGCTCGACCGTACAGCACAGCCAATTTAGGCACGCTAAACCTACCTTTCCTAAAGGTAGTAATCTACTTAGAAATTAAGTTTTCCTTTTTGTTTAATAACGCCTTTAAGAACGCTGCCTTGTGATTCAATTAATACCTATTATAAAGTTTCAAATTCCATTTTAAGCCAGCAGGCATGTAAAAAATATTACATTACACAATTTGATAAAATTAACTTCCTAGCACGTTGTGAGTGAACTAAGACCGCAAGCACGTGCGCAATCTTTTAATTCCCTCTTGCCTACATCCAAAGCGTAGTAATTCGAGGGCTTTTTAAACGTTAAATTTGGCGATGGAAGTACCACTCTATATTCCGTGGTCTCACTACGCAACGTGCATAGGCATTTTTTTTACAGTGATTCAACGATTAAATATCATGTTCAATTTTTGTTTTAATGTAAATATATTACATTTCTTACCTTGACAAATTTTTCATACGGTTCTTATTCTTGTGAAACGGTGCCTCGACTCTGGTATTCCACTCCTGACACTGCCCTTACTATATGCCATACAGCAGCTGGGACGGACTATTTTGACCTGGGAGTAGTATGACGGGCTCCAGGGGGCCGCGCACGACGAGTTAAGCTTGTACAGATTATAGAATTCTTGCGAGCCCCCGGTTGGCGAAGTTAGGGTTTAGGTGTGTAACAGTGTTCTTGTAATTAACTCGCTATTCCAAGATAAAGTATTTGTATTTGTCTTGCCACACACCCCATTTAGACAGGTCATATCATCGTCTATACCATATTGTCAATATGGTATACATACTTCAATACCATATTGCCAGAACATACCAATGACCCAACTAAATATTCCAAATTCTAATCAGCCATACTATCATACCATACCATCCATTTGCAAAGACACATTACCAGCAAAATTAACGTACCATACAGACCAAATATATTAACACTCGATCCATTCATTACCATTACCACGCATCGATAATAGTTAAACTCTTTATATTTGAGTTCATATCATACTTACCACTAAAAAAATGCCACCATTAATTTCTACATATTCTGCCAGATGGACATTTTAACTTGTTATATCTCCAATACCTGAACAGAATATAACAACAATCAATATCTACAATTTATTCCATTAGACCATTAGACCACTTTCCTTGATACCATCCATGACAACAAAACAATCATATAAACATTTGAATGAAATATTCCAGCGAATTACTCAGATAAACCATATCATCATCACCATATCGTTAACATCATCATATCATCACATTATCGCAACAATATATCATATCATCACATTATCGCAACCATATATCATATCGTCACATTATCGCAACCATATATCATATCATCACATTATCGCAACCATATATCATATCATCACATTATCGCAACCATATATCATATCATCACATTATCGCAACCATATATCATATCATCACATTATCGCAACCATATATAATATCATCACATTATCGCAACCATATATCATATCATCACATTATCGCAACCATATATCATATCATCACATTATCGCAACCATATATCATCATAAAATAATCACATCATTATTACATCATCACATCATAATCACGTCTTCATGACATCATCATCATCATGCAGACATACTTCATCTTCAGTAAGATACGATTTCGTACACCGAATATAGTGTAGCTACTGAAGGTGGATAACATATCCCAACTCACAATAATTAATAGATATTTCCCTTCATTTATCGACGACGAAAATTTACTGGTAAAAAAATTTAATCACAAAGTCTCATATGCCTCTTCTTATTACCATTTTAACTGCCAGAGAAGTCCATCTCAAAAGCTACACCGCACATATATACATAAAATTAATATACTTATATCCTCACAACTTACAATCGTTCTGTGTATATCAAGACATTGCATAAAACAGGAAGGAAAACAATGTATATTTGATGATAAAGTGAATAGACACAATAGTCTTCCATACACTTTATCTTTATTTCACACACTTATTAGATTGCATTGGATTAATTGCATACACCTAAACATATACTTCATGCAACAAAACTATTTATGCTTTAGGCTAATTTTATGGTACAAATCTTATTGTGAGCATTCAAGGTATGCTTATTCGCATGTACAGCATTGCAGTTAAAAAGCATGTCTTGTAGCTAAAGGCAAATGGACAGTTACTAACTTCATATTGTCTGGTGCTAAACGTAGTCGCGAATGTCTTGCTGCAATACTTGAATTTGCTTCCCGATGATCGACAAACAGTACCTTTACACATAAAAAAGGAATGACTGTGCGCTGGACTGAATAAGCAATGACTTCTTTCATGTCGGCATGCATTACATCTTTGGCTAAAAGTATTTTCTCAATAACAACATTGATACCATATTGCTTGTAGCGACTATTCAAAAACCCTTGCTGTCGTCGATGCTGTCGGGAGTAACTATGGCTCTCTTAATGTGCCAACAGCCGGATGCTGTGAAACGGGGGACAGGGCCCATTGAAGGTTTTCCCGAAGGGTGTGAAGTGTCACAAAACCCTGTGGGAGCTCTGATTATTACCTTATGGTGGCAGGAGCTTCCTCTCCGGTGTAAACACTGGAAGGGAGAAGGGCGGTGGCCGCCACTCCGACTCCTGAAAGGTCTTGGTCTGGTGGAGAAACTAGCCTGTAATGGGAGTAAGGCTGTTTATGGCAGCCAGGGGCATATGTGTCTATGCCCAGTGAGTCAGTCGAGACAGGTGACAGATGGAATGACTGAATATGCTCTGTTGGCATGTATGATTGCATATCACAGTGCAAACCGGCAAAGGCATAAGGCGAGTATCATGTATAGGCTCTTGCCCGGTGGGAATACCCGAGACTAAGAGATAGGACTTCCCTAAGCTGAGGTGAAACAGCATACCAGCGTTTAGAGAGGGTATATGGACAATGAATTGTCGGGGCTACTGTCAAGTCCTAGTATTGGAGCCCATATGCAACATGGTAGTGGTAAGAGTCAGTTATGCATAAGAATATAACATCTACTTACTTTTGGACCCACACATCCTTGTGGTACTGCTGGACGATTTTTTTGAGTCAGCAAACATGGGCTACCCGTGGTGTTCCCTTTACCAAGCTATGTAGCTTAAATGGGTATCTGCCTCTCAGGAGAGTGCAGTCACGGCAGATAGTAACGATTCTGATTGGAGGGGGGCTGGTTGACTCCTTTATTGTCAGACCATTGGGGCACAAAATTCTGGGTCTTTGTTAAGGACCCAAAGACATAATGCTATCAGACAAGAGGCTTGATGAGCAGGAGAGGGTGTATGCCGGTCTTATGTGCGGGATTTGGCGCGCAAATTTGTCGGTAAACCAGGCCTCGGGAAAACTCACAAGTGTCATGAAAAGGAAGGAGTATCATGGGGTGACCTCCAAACCTGTGTCATTGGTTCTCCTGGCATCTGGTTACTGTGGGAAAGGACTCATGCAGGCGGTGGTTTGAAAATCGCAACTGGTGTGTCTATGTACCTGACATGCACAATAGATATAATTGAGAACATTACAACATTTCTTATCCTTGAGGTAATCAGAGCCGGTATGGTAGGCAGATAGCGGATTATATTTCGCTAAGACTTCTTCAAGATGAACAAATACTCAAATATTAAGAATTTTCCTACATAATTCCAGTGACGGCGTTCAGGTGGGGATTGGAGCATTAATAAACTTATGTTACGTCATCGATGCTGTCGGTATTACAGATCTTTAGCAATGTACACGGTCATAGTACATGACTCAACTCGTGACGTTCCCGTTCGCCATGGTCGTTGGTGAAATTATATTTGTTATTACATGATGCAAGCTTATATACGGTTTTCACAACAGAATTATTAGTGTATATTATCAATTTATACGATATCACTAGAGGTTTGGTGAGTATGAATATGTTAAAATCAATATGCTTGATGCAAATTTATTTCAATTATAATCTTACTGTTCATTCCCTAACCTGCGAATCCATCCATCAAACAACTGTTAGTCTTTACACTTATCAACTTTCAATTTTGGATACACATTTTCTTTCTCTCTTGAAAACACACTTTATTTACTGTCGTGAATATATCAGAAGGAATTCCTTATGCAGCTATGTAAGTATGAGAGTTCAGTAACTGTGTGGAGTGCTACAAGTGATTTAAGCTTTCCATATGTCACATTAGCTGATAAAAATTGTCTCGCTGTTAAATCAACAAACCATCATTTTCACTATATATTGACGATGAGAGAACTGTGTTTTGGATTATTTGTACCTAAGTCTCAAGTTACTCGAACTCAATCAGAGAAAGGGATCTCTCACTAGAACGACAGACCAGCTGCGATAGAGACCATCTTGACTGTCTCAATATATGTCTGAATATTAATTGCATTGCACAGGATTCGAACCCAAGCTACCCTTACAGGAAACTACAGCTTATATCCAACATCTTAGACCGCTAGACAACCTGACAAGTTCAGAAAAAGTTTGTTTAATGAAAATTCTTAACCTTATCCTTACACAGTACAGAGAGGCACCTACACAAACCAGCGATATTTTGCGACTGTACCAGGGAGTGAGGTTTTTGACGCTTGATTTGACCAGTGGATTACAGTGCTGATTGTAGTGCATGTGGTGCTGTTTGTGGGGCATGCGGTGCTGATTGTGGTGCACATGGTGCTGATTGTGGTGAGCATGGAGCTTATTATGGTGCTGATTGATGAAATTTCTGACATTGTGAAAGATTGGTAAAATAGCAAATATTTTATTAATTTTTAAGTTATTGAAAATTGTTTTTTAATTTTTAAGATTTTTTAATAGTTTTAAATTTTTTTTGCTTCAAGGTAAAAGGTCACCAGGTTTAGGCCAACGCTCAATAGGTTAAGGTCAAAGGTCATTGTTACTTGGTTCCGTGGCGACGGTAGTAATCAGTAATGCAATATGCTTGTTGACTTTTGTGAATTTATACAATTTCTACAGTTTTTCTGGAGCTTTTGTTTTCCCAGTCATCCAGGGTCATGGTTACATGTTCAATGTCAAGGGTCAAAGTCAAGATCACCTGGGTCTAACATGGCTGTTGAGTGACGACATAACATGGTGACTGGTGGGTTACAGCCATTGTCACCTCTAAGCCCAAACATTAAAAAATTTGAATTTTATAATTTTTTAAGCAAATTTTTTAGTAAATTTTTAACATGTGGATGTATATTATTAATCTCTGAATTTATCAAAATTTTCTTTTCAAATAAAGGAATATTATATGTAGAAACACGGATTTCTGGCATAAATACATGCGAAATGTTTTACAGTTATTCGATATCCACCACTCTTTTCAATATATTCTTATATTTAAAACTTCCCTGCAATAGTTTACGTTCATTCCACTATGGTATACTCATTTCTAATTAAATACTGAATGTAAGGATAAATATGAGGGACATGTCATAAATCATGATAAACTTTTTTAGCTTGCGAACTTGTTGCAGCACAGACAATTAAATATATACGTTTGAAAACGTTTTGAGAATGGTACTGAATCTTGATAGTATATAGCACACTCAAAATAGAGTAAGATTACCTAAAAAGTTCCATTTTTCTAAATCCCTTATTTTCCAAAAATAAAAAAGCACCCAGACTCCCAGGTGCAAAATCGAGCCCCAAAGAGGTAATTTTATGTGAATTCAAGTAATTTTAGGGGCTCGCTTCTCGATGGCAAAGCAGTGGCTGCCATATGGTTTTATAGTAAAACGATAAACCAAACAGAAACATTGTACATAGGATCGGAATCAGACTCAACCATTAGCCATCTAGGTTCTGACAGATATTATAACCGCTATATTTTAAATGTAGGAGATCTTGACCTTGACTTTGGTGACCCTTTACTTTGAAATCCAAAAGGTTATTTAAAATTAAACACATTATATTTGATAATATTATGTAGTTATTTGATTGCTATGCCCTCTCTTTCCACCATAGCCAGGAAAAAAAAAATATTTAGTGCCATACTTCAGACAGACAAAAACTTATCATGTACATGTTATTCACATATACAGACATACATATGTACGTACATGCATAGCCTGTTTACCCGTATACATACTGAACAAAAGTTCCCTGTGACTGAAATGGTTGAAAAGGCGATAAGTAAAATAAATGTCCTTTGTATAAATAACTAAAGTATCCACTCATAGGTGACATCAATCTAAGCATAATTAAAGAATTTCATAGTTTCACCAGACATTGTGAATATATCTTTCCCCGGGCATTTTACTATTGCCAGGGAGTTACACAATAACATATGACTGCTTATATCTGAGAGTTTTGTGCCATTCCAGATGTGTAAATGCTCTGGAAACCTCATCACGTCAATTACTTAAATCTGCAGCCCTGTGGATGTGGAAATTGTAATTTGGAAATGCAGAGATATAAATGTCATGTTTGTTGGTAAGGTGGCCAGCGCAAAATAGTATGGCCTGTTGGTCCAACAACCAATAAAGACTCTGCATATAGAATTTAATTTTATCTCAACCAGAGTACATAGTTTTTTATAACTGATAAACACTTAAAACATCAGAGAACCATCTCTATTGAAAATCACACATTGCACCTTGCCCTCACTACAAGATTCCGGAAGCCTACAATGAGCACAAAAGCCTCTCTAAATTCCAAGTCAGGTAAAAATGAGAATGATGCTATCAGATGGCCCATTTCCACTTTGCTGACTGCAACTGAGTAGCTTTAGGAGAAGCAAGCAAAGGCCTCTTGCATGCAGCCATTGTATGTTATTTGTCATGACATGCAGTTCACTGCAAGTGTTCGTTCAGAAATTGGTTGCGAAGAAAGGTATATCGGCTTTTAGTAGTAATGTTTGTTTGGAAGCAAAGTGATTTTATTTGCAAGCTTCAAAGAACACTTCCAATTTCTGCACTACTGTTCAAGAATTTACCACTATGTTATGATTTATTACACAACTTATAGACTAATATGATGCCAGAGATTTTAAAAAATCTTTGCTAGTTTTATGTTCCACTCACTATTGCAGATTTATATATTTTTTTCCGATGTTTAATTTCTTTATATCCCATTCTTTTTACAACGTATTGTTTTTCATACATATATTCGAACTAATACTTGTAACATGAAATAATAGAAAAAAAATTTGTGTAGTTCACTATACGAAAATATTTTAATGCTATTTGGTTGTGGTCAGCATGTTGTTAATTAAATAATTTTTTGGTTAGAGTTTATCATTTGCATAATTATGTGGCTATTTTATAGTAAAATTTATGCAGTCTTAGTAGATAATCTAGCTTTCGATATGCACTAGGTTTTGCAGATACACTAGAAAATATAATGCAAGATTTATGATTGCGTCTGTAAATTTGGTATGTGCATCCATCACATCCACCAGTCTTACACTAAAAAATCATTCTGAATTTTCAAGGTAAAAATTTAAGGCTATGTCTTCTCGTTTTAATGATCTGGGTACATAATAAAAATGTCAGACTATCTGCCATTCTCAATGTTAAACAATCCACCATAAACATACACTCCAGTTTATATGTCTCATTCAATTAAGCATATATTATTTAAAGGAAATTCAGAAATTCAGTCTGTAATGAAGTTCAAAAACGCATGTCCTTATATCTTTTCGGTATTTACAACTTTCAACAGACCCACAGTACACAGCATAATTATAAATAATCGAATTAATAGCATCCACAAACTAATAAATACTCTTCAATTACCAACATGTTTCTCTTGGAGTAAGCTACTTACACATTGTGTAGGGCACGTGAGCTGCACATGAAAACTGTTTTAATGAATTTAGGGCTGCTGTGGCTGAGCGGATAGACTGCTCGCCTGCCTCAGACAACAGCGATCCGGGTTCAATCCCCGGATGGACCATTCCAAGTTTTCGCAAGTGGGAATCATGCCGGATGATGCCACTGGTCGGCGAGCCTCCTCGGGAAATCCCGTATACCCCGCCCTACATTCCGGTGCTGCTACATTCTCACCTTTCTCCCCCATCAGCTCTCAAGACCTCGTTTTCGAGCTGTCCACATCTCACTACTCTGCAACTACTCTTATGAAATTATAATTGTTGCAGTATTGACCTGACTTACCTTGAAGAAATAACGCATTTACGATTCCATGTAATGTTGAAGAGTGATATTTAGAATTTAATAGAAACATACCTCAATGATTCTAGTTTTAGCCTCGTGAACGATAAAATATCGGACACAAAGCCATCACGACAAGTTTTCTCACGGCAATGGGAAGGAAGCATTAGCCAAAAAGGGGACAAATAGTACTTTATGGTATAGCTGGGGTCCATCATTAGCACCAATTAACCCTCTATAACAATGAACAGAATTATAATCAGCGGCGCAACAATAGGAGCTGACAAGGGTATATTGTCACCCCTCTGAATATTTCCAGAAGGGAAGGAGTGGGCAAGGAAAGTACTGTATCTGAAAACTTTTTCGTAAGTGCTGACAATATACTGTAACATGATGAATCGTATGCAGTCCGGTTAGAGGTACTCGGAGAGATAACAGAAACTTAAGAAGAAACATACATAAAATGTCGCTCATATTTGTAAAGGAGAAACATATTTTATGGCGTTCTTAACAGAAAAATGTACCAAAGAGAGATTCAAACATTTTTTTAACAAAATGGAATAAAGAATTTGTGAATTTAACCCCACTCTTCCTCACTTCCTCCATATAAGCATGAACCTAAACGCATCAAGCTTACATGTCCTGCAGGAGCCAAGTAGTTTGTTACAACAAAAGACTTTTGAAGAAATATTATACTATGAATTTGTGTATTCTGAGAGAGGAGAAGCTGAGAACATCTGTAAACCACCAGGGTTTGAGAAATATTTTACACCTGAAAAAGCACTCCTTCGCATCTCTACAAATAAGAGTGAAGAAATACTTACATGCAGATTCGAGTGAATATAATTTTCACTTTGTGAAATATAATCACTCTCTGGAAAATTTACATGACCATTATTCAAGTCTCAGTGCGGCCGAATATTCTTGTGAGTTTATTATTCTTACATTTTAAAATTTCATAAAATGTGCCATTTTAGTTCATCTATTTGAGTGATATGTCATGTCGTGTACCATAAATATATTTACATTATTAAATTTAAGTATGATGTTTTCGGGAAACTGGTTAAATGTAGCATTTACTTACTGATTCTGCAAACTAACTTTTTTTTATCATAGGCTGATAAACATGGTTTTAGTGAATCATTCAACCAAGAAATGCCATGGAATATCGTATGTTTACAAGTTGCGATAAGGAATTTTAATCTGGATTTATGAATGATAGGTTAGTATGTTTTGAAGTTTGTGTGGCCTAAACGTAACTGCCACTCTCCATTTGACCATTTGTTTTGTAGGTAGTATAAAAATCAGTTTTTGATATTGAAAATCCAACAAAATGTTATTTATGTATCTTTGATGAAAGTAATTTGTTCTCTCTCCAAGTCAACTCATATCATTCCTTTAGCAATGATAATATAGTTGGAAGGGAAGGATGGAAGTAAAGGGTTTAAACCCTTCCATAAATATTAAATATGTAATCAAGCTTAAAATAGTAGAATTTTGTTGGAAATTTGATTCTTATAACCACTAATTGAATGTAGGTCTTACATAAATGTATCGCTAATAGTATTCTACAATAGACTGAACTACATAAAGATATTGCAAGTTCTGTACATTTCCTAAAGTAAAACGATTATACTTTACAATAAACCAGGCAAAAGTTCGCCCCATTTTAAGTGTGCATACTAGATGAAAGAATAAATGATTGCACTAAATATGTTTGAAAAAAATACGTTAAAACGTAAGTTTGTTTAACCATTGGTGTTGATCAAGGAATTAATGATATTAAAATATTTCCCTACTGCGCAGTTCTCCCACCCTACTTTCAAATAAAACCAGTTTATTCCTGAACAGCAAACTGTCAATATTTTTTTACACGCGTATTGCTGGAACTAATAATGCAAATACGTATTTCTGCATATATATATATATATATATATAGTGAAATTTACTGTTTATGGGCCGTATGTATTTTGTAAAACATAAAAATTGTACTTCAAATACCCTTTTAACTAGTTACAAAATATTATATATATATATAAAATGTATACATATAATGAAACTAGCAGTTTAATGTAATGCAAAATTAAATTAGGGTAAAACATTATTTAATATATGAGCAACTATACACAAGTTTTAAATACGAAAATTATCTATGATTACTAATGCACGCTAAATCCATTCAATGAAATTAAACATGCATACACATTTACTTGGTTTAGTGTCCTAAAAGTAATTCCTGTGAACAACGTTAACTCCTATACTATCTCCTTAGCATAGAACAATTCAGTTAAGTCTTTTTTAATTTAATATTTTATATGGATCTGCATCAAAATCGAGCTAAACTTTTTATGTCCTAAATGTACTTATATATTTTCCCACATATCTGTAGAAGTTTTAATCTCGAAGTACCTATATGTTCTCCCAAGTACGTTAAGAATAAAGTATTTTGTTTTCCAAACCTTTCTGAGGCAATGTGAATTACTACTAGCCGGTGTAGTTTTAACTTCATATCCACATGAAGCTCTTATCTCCGTGAAGTAAACATCTATCTGGCCTTCCAATTTGTTTATACACTTTCATTTCACTAGGCGCCAGGATATAATAGATGCCAATGGGAAGTTCCTACATTTATTTCACCTCAGACACCGTGTTAAAACATTTAAGCAATTTTACTGTATCTTATTAAATAAAAAACGTTGAAAATATTGTGGAAACTTGAAACGTGACATTCATAGATTTACTATTTAATTAAAAATATACATATGACAGGAGGCAATAATATATCAGCTGAAATGTTATTACCCAAATTACTAAATATAATTCACTCTTGCTCTAAGATACATAAATAATAGTGTAAAATACAAGTTGTTATCAAAATGTTTTGAGACTTATGCCGTATAATCTTGAGAGAATATCCACAGAGGGAAGCCACTTGGTGAAAAATGACATTTGACCGTGCAGTCTATGCATCATGAGATACATTCTAGCACAATTTGTTGTTTACAATAGTGATCTGAACAAATTTATGTAGTGTATGATCCTCACATCTCACCATGTCAAAGAAAGTTGAGCACAGTAACTGCCAAATATAAATAATACACAAGGATACTATTAATCAGAAAATTCCATGTATGTATCCAATGATTGACAACTACACCCTAACAATGCACTTGCTTATTAAGTACCACTTCTGCAACAGTTTTTGGCCACGCATAAAATACCCACTTCTGGTAGCGATCGTATATTTTGTTCTCTTCGTTTGCACAATTCTGAAGTTACAATAAATATTTGGGTTTATTCTTGTTTGAGTATTACGAAGGTCACATAATTGTGGTAACTGAATGGGTGATGGGCAGCATATTGTTACGGCTGTAATACTGTTCATTGGGATATGTAATAGCAGTAAAATAATAAGGTGGAAAGTTTTGACTTAGTAGATCTTTCTGGAAAGGCATTTGATTTTAAAGAATTTATTTGTGTGTTACCTTTATTGGTACGATAATTAAGTAAAATTTACTACTCTGCATGTATGCAAGTATTTGGCTCAAGCATGCCACTTCTGGGTAAATTTTAAGAATCATAACTTTTCCGGAAAAATATATATCGGAAAATTTTATGAATTTTCATTACTAATCACACTGAACTAGTGTTTAATGGATACATCACAATACTCGTATTACTTGCTATGAAATTGGATAGTATGGAGGGCTATGGATATCGGGAAAATTGAAATAAATACTCACAAATTATACGCAACTTATTTCAATTGGGTTGCTTTGCCATGCTAAATACTTGAAGACGCAACCTAACTTCACTTAACTCCAAAACAGGTTACCAGTGGTGTGTGGTGAGATTGTGGGATTATTTATTCTGTAAGCTATGGGAGGATTTTTACACGTATTTATTCATGTGTGAATGCAATAAACATGAACACGCACACTTTAACGTTATAATTCCCAAAAATACAAAATTTAAAATGTTCAGGCGTATACTTCATGCTGTACAATATGCTAAACGTTTTAATAAACTCCCTCGTTAAAATAGTTTTAAAGTTGCAACTAAACATTAAGATTTGTTTAAAATAAGACATGCAGTGACAAAATACACAAATATTAAGACACTGCTATATATACTCTAAAATGGATGTTCAATTTATATATATATATATATATATATATATATATATATATATATATATATATATATATATATATATATATATATATATATATGTGAGATATTTGGGTGGCGCAGAACATGTGTCTTCCACTCAGCGCCAATGAGGCTGATGTAATATGGCAAAGGAGCAGTGATGGAGTGCAATGGTGGAAGAAACTGAGGAAACCCATGAAAACCCGCTCTCAGTGGCAGCCAACGCCACGCTTACCGCATGCATAATCATATGACAATAAAGACATTATAACATAATATTTTACATCACTGCAGATCAGTTACAATCTTAACTTGCAAGAAAACTAGATTGTGCATTCTTCGAAATGTCATTGATGATAATGTTATAAATGTTTTTGTCCATTTTGCATTTCACACAGCAGTTCTTTTTCACTTTGAAAATATAAAAATTTTGATCATATTTGCTGTTGTTGCGTGTTCTGGATGTACATTTTAATTCATTTAGAAACTGAGAAAAATAATTGTCTGTAGAACGGAGACACTTGTTTTAGGAATAGTTCATATAAGTCAACATTAACGTTGACATCAACCACAAATTTTTTGAACATCTTAATGTTAATCTTAATCTTAATATTTGTCTTCGATGTTATAGCCTGCACAAAACCAACTTACATCCATGGCACGGCACACGAACATGGACTGCATGCACCTAAGTCAAACTTATTTGCTCTTACCCAAACAGTTGCTTCGCGATAATGCTAATATGTTCGTGCTGTTTCCCATGGCAGACACAAATTTGCATAACGTTAACAACGATCACGCAAATAAGGACATGATGCTATCACAGATTTCAAGCGTCTATGTGCCTTGTTCTGGAAAGAGAAATATTATTTTTGACTATCGTTAGGGACTACCACCTATTTAATAGAAGGTACAGGCATGCATTTAATCAGTTCATCGTCGGCTACCGGGAATGAGTTACAGCATATTTAAATACCGGCACATTTACATCAAGCTGTGTTTTCACAAAGAGGACGATTGAGGTTGTCTTGTACCAGGAAAGAATTAAAATTTTGATGCTGGGAGAAGAATAATTATAAATGTTGGCAAACCCGAACTATTTGTGGATACTGCTACTAAACATTTCATCCTCGAAATTCGTAATGGATTCCTCTCGGAACTCCACAGTATATTGATCGAACACAATATATTATTTTCGAACTACTTTTCTGAGCTCAGGGCGAAGATACAGCGTATGCATGTGGTTGGGACCACAAGTTGGAATGCGGGAAGAATAAGTAAATCATTACGCACACTCGCAATATCGGCCGTGTATGAGCCACACTCCAGGAGAGGGGAGTTGAGGAGAATCGGCATGGCAACACTCCGACCTACATCAGAAAACAGGATGGAGGACAAAGCATAAATAGGGCCACTGGACATGCGCTCACCCCCAATCTACGGCCCACTTTCAGATGCTTCAGCCATTTGTCGGCTTATGTGAAGCCGATCAAGAAGACATATTTTGAGGTTCCACCGATGCGAGGTGTCGCTGGTCCAGGTTGCAGTCCAGGCCGCAGTTTTTCCAAGTCAGGAGACGTACTCGCAGCACTACATCTCCACTGCTCGACATCAGGAGGACATGGAGGAGCTTCGTTCGATTCCAAATTGAGTAGATGGTAGGTGTACATTCAGTAGAGTGCAAGATTAAGTTGATAGGAAAGCTATGCAGTTGAAAAAGAATATATTTAAAGGATAATTTAAATATTGCAAGTCAACCTAAAGTGAAAAATTAATTCCTATTTGTATTTCAATTAATTGTGAAAAGAAACACTATTTAATAAATGGTTATTTTAGAAAATGTCTTCCTATATCTAGTTCTATAACGGCACCCATAATTCAACATTGTGATATTTAGAATTCAATAGAAGTGCAGAGTTAGAGAGAGTTAAGGAGATGTGAGAGTATAGCGAGTGTTTTTCTTTAGTGTTAAAACAGGGACTAGTTGGCAGCCTTATGTAAGCCAGGCTTAGTAAAGTCGCTAGCCTTAGAGTTCAGTTTACCCAGCAATACTTCGAAAGAGGTAACAATAATTAGGGATGACTAGGAGCATGCGGCAGTGTGAAGTGTTCAAAAGCAAATTACCGACGGATTAAATGTAGAATCTGTACAAAATGAAGAGTATCTAAAAACCTGGAGGGCCATATGACACAAACATTCAATACCTCTATTTTCCACCTCTTCTGGAAAATTGATATTCAAAATTACAGCAGGGACATTTTGGATGTTTGGAATGAACACCTGGGCAGATTAAAAGTATTTTGTCAGAGACTTATGACTAAACCTATAAAAGAGATCAACAGTAAAATTGTATTCAATGCGATGCCGGACATTGCCAGCGAATTACATAGGGAGATTCAATCTGTTGGCTCAAAGAATTTGCTGACTAAGAGAGCCAAAGTTTCATGCAACCGTATAAATAATTTTTTTTGAGAGCATTAAAAATCGCAATGTACTCAGGGAGAGGGATGGAGCACCAATAGCCGCGAAGACAGAAATCGACGAAACCCTGAAGCCTACCAAATAAAGGAAACATAATGATGTACTGTCAGATCTGGATGATAGATTGAATTCGGATTTGCCACACAAGAAAAAAGTATGAAAGAAAACCTTGAAATATGATGTTCTGGCTCGAAGATACCTGCAATTGTACTCATCATGTAATAATAATACGATGTATAGTGCATACAGGATAATGATAAATGGTTCCTCAGTACTGATTAAATAGTGTTTCTACCAGGGGGGGAGAATCCGTGTTGGCGTTTACAAGACATGTGGAACCCTGGGCTATATGAAATTCTACTTCGCAAGTAGCCCAGGGCATTTACAGAAACCAACCTGCTCGAATACATTAGTTTGCTTGAACTCACACGTGTGTTTCACCATGATAGTGATCCCGAGATCGGTGATTATAATGACGAAGATCATGAAAAATTTACATTCCCATAGATATCTTAGCAGCTTAGTACTGAAAGCAGCGAAGTTGTAAAGCAGATAGACAACAACAAGAACACCAACTAAGTATTCTGGGACGATCCTAATGAATTGGTGGATAGGCAGATACTTTTCGTCACTTCAAAAAATGTTGGAAACCGCTCGTAAACAAACGAAATAATTTTCATCATCGAAGAACTTAAGGTGGGAGTGTACATACGATGAGTCATTTTGTATCGCCACCAACTGCATGTGGTCGCTAGGTACAACTACCTTTGTCGCAAGGTTGTTATTTGTGGAATGAACTATATATTTCAAGTTAACCTTGTCTATATGATACCGTATACTCAGGTCAACAAGCGATGTCAACAACATGTTGACAGTCACCGATACCTATACCGAATTCGCCAGGGCCAGGCCTGTCAAGTCGAAGAATGTGTGTGATGTCACCGAGGCTATGGCAGATGTATTGTGCGAAGTATGATCCCGACTTGTCTACAACCCAACCAGGGCAAGGAATTCTAGAATGCTAAGTTCGTGACCCTGATGAATAAACATAACATTAATCACTCTTATATATACAGTAGTTTCAAATAATATATCGCAGTGAGTTCCAAAAGGACTATGAAGGAAAAAAATTAGTTTAATTTAGATGCGAATGGGAGCTACAATTGGTTGACACCACTGCCAAAACTCATACATGAATACAATTCTACTGTTCATTCTACCTCTCGCATGGCGCCCAAAGACATGAAGAATGACTCCCTAGTTCAGACCAAGTAAGCTATTCCAACGAGGAGTGAGCCACACAAGTCTAAAGCTAAGGTTAGCAACTTGCTGTACATCTTTAAACAGAAGGAATCCTCGAGAAAGAGTTCGTGGTGAATTGAAGCCTTGTTCTCTTTTGTGTGTGATGTATATGCAACTATGCTCCAAGGACCTACTTTCTCGAGGATCTGATTAGTGTTCCCAGCCATGGTGGTTTCCATGCAGAGGAGATCCAGCCAACAAAGTTTCAAGTAGAGTATTTGGTCAAGCATATGCTGAAGCGACGTAGTGGAAGGGCATACATCAAGTGGTGGGGGTTTCCTACCCTGGGTCACCAAGGCGGACATCGAGCCGTGAATGCTGAAGAAGTTTAGTAAACCTATATATTTTAATATTTGTACAATCAATTTTAAATAAAAAATTTACTGTGTTTTATTTATTTAAAAACCCTCCACTTTATAAAGGAAAATTTTTTTAAATAAAAATACGCATATTTAAGAATACACCAACAAAACGAAATGTGATATTTTAAGTACTTTGCCTGAATGGTCAATGTTACCATTCGATACACGCCGATAGCATGCCACATAATCGAGATATTAATGCCACCTATGTGTAGAAAATATAAATTAATATGCAGGGTGCTATAAGCACCTTCTATACTTTAACAACATAAACAAATGTGGCCACTTCATGGTGGGTGAATTAAAACACTAGCACAACATAGGTGATGCAAACATATGAAATCCAACATGGCAGTCAAAAAAATATGAAAGGTAAACTTTAAAACCAATGCCAAATAAAAAAAACAACATGGTGGGCTGCACTTACCAACATGACAGATGCCTACCAAGATGGAGGTCACCTCCCAAGATGACTGCCGATTACGCTACACCTACCAAGATAAGAGAATGGATATGGGTGAGGGGTGACTTCCAGATGTTTAAATTTTTTCGAATAAATTTTTATTTATATCTAAATTAATTTACAGTAGTATATTTTCTATAACTTTTAATAATATTCTTTTGGACATGTTTTCAGTTTTGGGTTCAAAGTTCAATGGCCAACAGGCACTGGCTCACAAGATGCCTTTGTGCCAGACTCCCCCATTTTCTTCTACTCACATACGTACGTAAAAGTTATAACATTTATCATTTTACTTATGTAAGCGATAGAAAAATACAAAAAAAAAAAACCGCAACCCAATCATGACACTTGGAGTGAAAGAACTGTATAATTTCATTGCAATCTGTGCGATGTATTCAATATTTATTACAAGGGCTGGGGGGGGGGGGGGAGAGCATTCATCGATACATCGAAATTCACCAGACATATATTTAGGTGATTCCCGAATCCAACCTTTCTTTCGCAAATTATACTTAAAATTATGACCATTTACACATTTTATTACTTTGCGACACCTACGAAACTTCGTAAACTATTTCAAATATATGATGGCTGCTTATTAATAATATAGCATACCATGTTAAAATTATGTAATTTAGAATTAAAATACATTTATTTTCAGTATGGTGGTGAGAAACTTTTTAAATTTAATTTTTTGTAATTAATATACAATATTGCCAATTTCGACCGAACTTGGTTTTCTGAAAGTATCAGCTTCATGCGAGAAATATGCATACATTAACCTTATATTCACCACCATTGTGTAATATAGCACTATGTGAACAATATATATTTAGTGCCTTACCTAGGGAAGCAATTAACAAATTCCTTTAAAATCTAAGAGATACGAAATTATACGGTACCCCATGTGAAATGGAATGGGTTTTTTAGCCCAGACATATATTTTAAAATTGCATCCTCCGCGTTAACATTTTATTGTATCTGCGCTATGTCTATGAAATCATGAACCAAGTTCAACCAAACTTTATATGCTGAAGTAACCTAGATCACAAATATCGTATGTGTCTATACAGAGTCTCATTTTTCTAATACAACAATCAAATTTGTCTGTATAGAGCCTTATTTCTCTACCGTTTTGTAAGTTAGTACTATAAAAAAAATTTACTTTTATGTCATCTCGGGAAAAAAATAAACCCATTCTTACCAAATATTGCGAAGGAGTTATATTGTGGTAGGATTATTATACGGAATGTTTTCCTGGGACGGACATTTATTTTAAGAATGGCGGCTATAAAATAATTTTTGCATATTCTGTTATATCTGTGAAACTATGTCATATATTTAATCATAACTGTGTGTACTGGCAGTATCGACTGTGCTAATACATATATTTCTGTCTTAAATTTATGAAGATTGTCACATGAAATATATGAATGTTTTATGCCGTAAATCAAGAACCATTCAACCGATTTTCACCTAATTCTTCACACAAGTAATGCTATGTAGACCACGTAAAGCTACACGTTTCGATTGGTTCAGTCACTTATTTTCAAAATGATGGACACTTAAATATTTGATGTTAGTAAACCTTAGCATCCGAAACATTGGACTGATTAAATTAGGAGTTGATCCCTGAATATGTAATGCAGTTGATTGCACACTAGCTTATATTACAAGATTTGCTGGGTTGGAGTACTAGGTAAGGCACGTGTGTATTTGTAATTGCCTCACTAGTATTTCTTACGTTTCTGGTCTCATCTTTAAAGATATTGCTTTCAACAAGACTGCAACACATACTTACCCACTCGGTTTTTAAGAAACTATTTAAATAATTATTGTATTCATGTTATGAAAAGTAGGTTCATTGATTATATCAGTAATTTCTTGTATCAAATATGTTAGAGGATTTAATCTATTAAGATGCGGTCCCTTTTGTTTGAAATTATTTGTCCTGTCGGTGTGTCTAGGCGAAGTTCCTTCTAAACAAAATTGAACTATTTCACGAAAGATTTGTAAACATTTCTTAAATTTATATTCTGTAAAACGAATACACACTGTTATGTGTTTAACCTGCATTCCTATTTTTATAACTGTAATTAAATATGCGTGAAATAAGATTTCGAGTATTTCTTTGGTATAGTTATAAATTTAAATGTAAAATATTTGACCTTTTATGGAAACGTACTCGCAAAAACCGTTTTATATTAATTGTATTTGATTTAGCTATTTTAAAATACATCGCAACAACTGAGAATAAATTACAATATATTTCAAATTTACGTCTTTTTAACTTAATGTGGCTCAAATATTCGGCCGTGGATGTCTCTCAACGAGGACAAAACGAATTTCCTTTCGAATGTTTCAAGAAAGTAAATATTATTTTAAAACTAATTAATACATGGATTCAAAAACGATCGCGTAATAGTGTGTACAAATTGTATTGCTCGACACAGAATGGTATTTGTATAGCAGTATAATGCTTTTGAGTAACCATATTTTTAGGTAAATAACTTGTTGGGCTAGTTTGCAATTTTTTCACATTTCTCAAATATCTCAAAGTTTCCGGATTCCCGAAGTCAAATTTATGAAAACGTCGTTGTTACTAAACTCTTATGTTTACCTGAAATCACTATACCCAACCTATAAACGGAAAACCACCGCTTTCCAAATGATTCAAGCTCAGTGAACAATCCACAGTCCGTAAAATGTATACATTAACTCATATATCTGTACTACTGATGTCTCAGAATAAAGAGGTAGAAGATAAAAACTGCAGCTTCTAATCCATCCACTATACCAGGCAGAGTTCAAAGAACCCCACTACTAATATTTTTAATAGTGATTAAAGTTGTTTCTCAGGAATACCGAGCGAAAATTCATTATTAGAAAGTTGGAAAACTAATTTTAGGTATGCCATGAACCAACAGATTATTTACTTTATTTTTTTTTTGCGATTGAAAAACTAAATTTATTGAAAAAATTGCACCTGGTAACCATAGTACTTATTCGTTCAGCGCTACATGAATGTAATATGTTTATTACATTTAGCTTTTTAATATTGTTGTGCAGTGTTTACTGCAGCACTTCCTACGTTGGCATATATTAAACATTTTTTATTTTAAAATTGGGTGTTTCGTAAGAACAATCAAATCACCGTCTCATGCATTCATCATAATTTGTGGCTGCAAAAAGACTGTCATCTTCCCTTTGACCTTTTTTCGATGACTTTTATCTTCCCTATAGCCCATATTTCAGATAAATACGTTTATCATACAGCGAAAGCCATTCACTTCAACTTCCATCAGAATCGTTAAATATTTGTGTCCCTAACTCTTGAAACTATTTTCAATTCGGTAAAACATTACGTTATGTATATTATATAGCAACTGCTTTCTTTTAACAGATTTTCGCTCAGAGGACACACCAGAACAATTTATTGTTCTTATATTTAAGACCACGTGTATGTTATTAGCTCTGACATTATTATACATATTCTTCAACAGCAATAGTACGCGGATATAGGTACTATAACGCATTTGCTTTAAAAAAAAATTACTCATGCATAATTCTTATTTATTTTCTCTTAACAACTCGTAAATATCATCAACATTTTTTATTTCTGTTGAGATATACAGATACGAGAAGTCTTGTAAATGCTTTTATATACCCACGCTATCAAACCGCAAGTTTTAAAAGAACGGTATTTATAAATAGAGAAATTATTAACATTGTTTACAATTACCACACAGTCTAAATAATATACTTCAGAAAATATTTATTATACGAGCATTTATATTATTACTAGGGTAGTTTTTTGTGTAGGCTATTACTAATGACGTCAAGGAAAAATAAGCATAATTTTGCCGTAGCAAAAAACTCGTTTATTGCAGGGAATTTGCTGACAAGATTTATTATCCTAGAATGTGTTTCTTGCTTGTGCCGTTCCAGGTATTGAATTGTGGTACTATGAAAGCGCAGAAAATGTCTTATAATAATTACTGAACAGCCAGCAACGGAGACGACATGTTCACATCCTCACCAATATAGCAATATATTTCATTTTATTCTTCGGCAAGTACGCCGTGCTGTTATGTCCTTGGCTGCCTGTACCACAAACCGAGGAAACAGGTTTACACGCAGGCCCACAGTTAGAAAAAATTTATTGAAACGCGAGCCCCTACCCCCAACGTGTGTCGTAAAACACTCCTATGCATACGTAATGAGAGTGCAACATGGACGATAGCACTTCTTCCGCTACGAAGTTGGCGGCGACGCAATGAAACTCGGGCGATCCAAAATATTAGCTCTGCTAATATGCTGTGCCCCTTCAGGGGAAGTTCAGTTCACTACTCGCATTTCGTTTAAGAAGTTATAGCGAACTCTAAGAGTGGAGAATTCATAAAACCCCCTTCACGGTTGAATGTGGTTTTACGGGGAAGTTTCCGTTTTGTCAAGGGGGTTCCGAGCACACCGCTAAAACATGTAAACTCAAAAGTTATCGACTTAGATGGAGAGGGTGGAGGGAGAGAGCGAGAAGGCAGAGTTTCCTCGGCGACGTGCACGGGAAGGCAGGAGCTTGAAAGTTTGATGGCCAGTCAAACTAGTTGATGGCTTGTCAGATACCATACTTTGAGTAGAGCTCCTGTTTCGCTCACAAGACTCTTGCGATAGAAGAAAAACAAGCCTAATTTTCTTCTTACTTTTACGTCCATGTGTGTGCGACCCACGTATGAACTGAAGCTTCGCCGCTAACTGTATGTGGCACCGTAACAAGTAACCGCGATACAGAGCTTTGGTTCGTAATGCTTGGAATTGTTTTACCAGTCCAGTTCGCACAGCATTTCTTTTAAGTGACTTTTAAAAATAATCACAAAAGATTATTAGTAAATGTGTAGGCGATCGAATGTACCGTACAGGGAAGGGCATGGAGATAATTAACAACATAATGCCCACTGCTAAGTGTGCAGAATATTAACAAGTATAACCCTAAACCTCAAAACGCTATAAACATTTCGGATTTCTGGGATTAAATAATTGTTTATAAATGTCCTCTCAAAAGAACGACAAATGAGCAACACAATACTTATTCCGGTAAGTACTTTTGTCGTTACGCGACAAAATTACAGTTTTTCTGTTCGAACAAAAATTAAAAACAGGCACATAAGCGTAAATAACACTCTTATAAAATGTAAAATTTGGTAAACTTAAAATATTTCATCCATAAAATTAACAAAAGTTGAACATATATATATATATATGTAATTATTTATCCTTTGATATTCACATATCCAGAAAAATTGGAGATTTATTTAGGTGTATATAACGAAACTGTAGATTAAGCTGATACTATTTTTGCTTCGATGACATGGAAAAGGAACGGAACTCAACAACCAGACTCCCCTTTCCTGAAGCGGAGTGTATTTTTTGTTGTTTCATGTACAAACGATGATACAGTAAAATTTTTCCTATAATTTTAGATATATGGTTACGCTCTCTTAAGTGGAGCGTACAATTACTTAAAGGTCTATAGGGGTGACGTACTCAGAAAAGCTCAGCAGTTTTTAAAATATGTGTCTTTTACCTGATCTGTTTGAATTAAAATACATTGAGATATATTTTACAGCGATTCAGTTACAGTTATTCACATGACTTCGTGCAAGATCTCTAGGTACGTGAAGTGCGTTAAGCATCTATCAAGACTAGCAGCAACCTTAAGGGTTTAAATGCAAACACTATTTTAACTTTTACTCACCACACTCCTGATACTGACGAATAAGTGGATGTCACTTACCACTGGTTGTGCAGCTCTCGCTTGTCGAACGCTCAGGGCACCGCGTAGCCTCCTTCGTGTACCCGACCGGCGCGCAGCGGCCTGGCGAAGTCTCGCCTCTGACCTTGTCACGCCTCCCCTGTTCCGCTGGCCACCTTTCGTGTTCCAACTGTCCGTGTTTATTGTTACCCAACCTAACACCGCATATCGCCCTCGATTCTATGGTCTGGCACCCGAGACTGCTCTCCTCATGTGCTGCTTTTTGCTACCGCTACAATACGGTTTTATTTAACACTGTTATGTAATCTCCCTCTTTATTGATTTAGTTGGAAAAATTCAAATGTATTAAAAATCACTTGAAATTTGATTTTTACATTTTCTACTAAAGCATAACTTTCAAGTAAACATATAGGCATATATTTGGGACAATTAAAAAATATAAATTTATCTTACATAACCATATAAAGAACTCAGATTTGATATTATTCCTTTTAATTTTTGTTACATTAATTCTATAACTGGTATAATCTATGCCTTTTTAAAAATTTATCATTATTATTTCGTGGGTGTTGTAAGGCTCTAAAGTTTTTCAGAAACACAAATTCAGTAGTTAAGTCTATAAAGCGATTGTCTGGTTACCTTTGGTATTTTAATTCATAGTGTAAATAATTATTATAATCTTAAAATGCGGTAATTAAATTATTTTAATATTAGTTATCTGGTTCTATGTGACCGGTATTTATTTACATCATAATGCAGTAGGCAAATTATTACACGTTTATAACATTTGATGTTTATCTTGCATATGTAATGTATGTAATTCTTTATATATACTGACATGGCAGTTGTACTTGATGGTTCAGAGCTACTCTATAATTGAATCAAAGCTCACTGATTTCACGGTTTGACATGTTATTATTCCCATACGCGTATTACACAGAATATATTAACTGGCAACATATCGGAAGAGCTGAGAAGTAGGGTAAATTATGTTCATGACAAGGGACCATGGTCATGGCTCGCGGCTCTGAGGGGAGCTCTCGCTGGGCCGTAAAATTGGATTCCGACATTTTGGAATTTTCTCTTCTTATTACTTCTCTATCCCAAAAAATCGCATGTTTTAACTCAAAAAGGCCTCAAAATTTCCGCTTTCCCCTAAAAAAAAAGTCCCGTTTTTTTCCATATTGCAAAAAAAAAAAAAAAAAAAAGGGCTCACCAGAAAAGTCCATTTTCAGCCGGGGCAGGTGAGGTGGATCAGTGACAGGTTACCTTGGAGCCAGGAGAGCTCACCGGTGCGGAATCTGGACCATTGATCTTTGACTTTCACTCCAAAAGTCCAAAATTATCCATAAAAAAATTTGATAATTGAAGAAAATTAAAATCCAAAAAAATATCTTAATAAAAATAACACATTATTTAAAAAACTGGTGTTTATAAAAAAAATCACAAACATTTATTAAAAAAAAAAAAAAAATTTCTGCATGTCACCTACCAAAACCAATTTTTCATATTGTTTTATAAGTCGGCAGGCCTCCACCTATCGTCAATACTCATTATCAAGTGCCACTATCTTGGTTTTTTCTTTTGTCAATTATTTATACATTGCTGGAGTTTCATGTTTTCATCACCTAGGTTGCTCTAACTTCTTATATTCGTTCGACTCCCACCACGTGGCAGTCTTATTGTTTATGTTCTTAAAAGTATAGGTTGCACTTTCGGCAGTGGCTGCTTATATATTTACCCACACATAGGTACCATACCAGTCACTGTATCTTATGTATGCTCTCTGTTCTCTGCCAACCAATACGAGACGAAATATACTCATCGTTCATACCTCTAACTGCAACTCAAGCATACCTCAACCATTCAGCCCACACTGACATACCAAAATGTACTTACCGATTATACTTTCTGCTTTCCTGGTCGACACCAGTCAAATAGAATACTATCCTTTATAGCCCAAGTCATACCAGACCACCCAACAATCCATCTCTTATAACCAAAGTAATATTCAATTCAACCGCACCACCAAATACACCAAGTACAATATCCATCGTAACTCAAGTTTACCAAGCAACGATACAACTGAGGCCAGCCAATAACCTAAAACCTATTCTACATGTTCTACCAACCAACACTGCTAATACTTACCAACCATACCATCCACTATAACTCTAGTGTACCACTACTGTTAGTTCACATAGACCATACGAAGCAAATATGCAGCCCATGCCAGTGACACAATCAACTTCTTCTCATACAAACTGGCATGCCAACTGACACCAGTCAAAACACACAGACTACCCATAGCTCTTACTATATTTAAAGCAAACCTTAGCATTACAGGAGTCACCGACACACGCGTACTGCCCACACAATTCAACATTTGCCAACAATCGCAAGACAAATACACTGTCAAATCATATCACCCAACATACCAACCATGCCATCCATGTTAACCCAAGTGTAAAAAGTAAATTTTTAGTCTAGACATACCCACAACACAAACATTCTTACCATCTGACAAACTAACATTACTTAACATAACTAACATTCTCATAGTCCAGATAAAAAATATACTATCCTTAGCACACATATGACCTATATATCTAGCATTATTTCAGCCACTTAGGAAAATTTGACATATCTAAACATCAGAAGAGCACTTCAAACAGACTGCACCCAATACACACTTGGACTATCATCCACCGTATGCTTACAAATGAACCGTCGGAAGAATCAGAATTATATTTCAAAACCAATATTGCCAAATAGAAAGTCAGACACCATTATGTCTATCCAAACAATCATACATTCAAGGACAGCCCACATCACAATGATCAATACCGTCTGTCAATCAAACATTAACGACTGTTACTGTCAACCCTGTAGTGACGTCAGTCAACCTTTTTTTTACCTGGGTCACATTAACTCTTTACACTTGACTCTTGACTCTTTGGATATTTGACTCAAAATTACTCAGGATTACTAAAAAAAATTACTCATTGCGGTGCTGACTGTAGTGCTAAGTGCGTTACTAAGTGCGGTGTTAAGTGTAGTGTGTGTGTGCGTGTGTGGGTCGGAAGTTGAATTAATGTTCCCTATTTAAAAAATAAAATAATGTAGATATAACTCCAAGAAGGTGAAAGGCGAACATTTGGTTTAAAAATATAGATTGAAAATGTATATACCCAGGTCACTTGGCATTTTTCTTAGCTTCCTGAAGAAACAGTATTTTTTTTTACTTTGCACTAAAAGTGCCTAGAAATACAGCAGTCTCCCCCATGCTTCGCTTTTGGTCGATACACAAATTGGGCTTTGTTACTCACAACAAACATAGAAAAATTTTATCCTCTATGATCAACGTGGAATATTTCTTACTACTATGTAATGTAATGTGTAATGTAAGTATGATTATGTAAGTTTGGGAAAAAGGGCGGGGGTGTCGGCGCTGGAGACGGACGGCCGCCACGATGTTAAGTCACCCAACAGCTTTTTTCTTTTCCTTTTTCCCTCAAAATTTCCCTTTTTACCTCAAATCGACCAAAAGAGCCTAAAAATCTTGTTTTTCCTAAAAATATCCCTTTTCCTTTCAAAAATTGTTAGAAGCCCCAAAAATGGTAGTAGCCCCCCTAATTCAAAACAAAGCCTCGAAAACAAATTGATTTAATGTGCGGGGCTTTTATATGACCTACAGAGCAGTGGTGGCCATATAGGTTTTAAAACAATACCCTATGCTAAAACGATACAAAGTATATAGGAAAGGGCTCAGACCACAGCATCAGCCATCTTTCATCCATAGTGTATCAAGATGACATTTGATCTTGACCTATGACCTTTGACCTTCAAAATACAAAATGCAAAAAAATTTAAAAATATTACAAAAATCCAAAGAATGCTAAAATAATAAAATCTCTCATTAATACATAATTGTTACAAATAATTAGAAAATTATTTTTATATAATGTTAATAAAATATAATGTTTTTAACATACATTTCCGAAGGCCCACCATCACCACCATCAGTCATTTTCGTTCCATCCGCAGCAGACGACTGACTCACTCGAAACCACTTCCCTCAACTATAATGATTACACCATATTGTTTTTCGTTCGTTATTTGTTTATACATTACTGGAGGCCACCATCTTGATAGGTGACCACCATATTTGTAGATGATCACCATCTTGGTATAGACTAATTTTCTGCCATCTTGGAAGCCAATGCCCATAAGTACTTGAATTTTAATTTATTACTCATGACCCGTAATCCATAACCTTGGCCTTGACCTCATGATCTTGAATAACCTTGAAAAACAAAAGTTAAGAAAAAATACATAACAGTCAGCAAGCATGATACATTAACTCGAGAACAAATACATACATTTCAGAAAGAATTATACATTAAAGGCTCCCACCGCCATATTAGGTGCAGACTACCTCGAAAGTTATCACATAACCTTGAATAATCTTGAAAACAAAAACTCGAGGAAATATTTATGAAAGTCAGCAAGCATAATACATTAAAGTATACCACAGCCATATTAGATGCAGAAAACCTCGACCTTGACACCATGACCAAGAAAACATAAACTCCACAAAAATACATTGAAGTCAGCAAGCATGATAAATTACAGACTACAACTGCCATAGTAGATGCAGATACCTCGACCTTCACCCAGCGACCTTAACTGACCTTGAAAACGAAAATTCGGGGGAAAATTATTTTTAAAATGAGAAACAATAACATTAAACCCTCGTACCTTGCTGATCCCTCCACCACCCTCACTCATTTTCACACTTCTCCCTGCCTGCTGGCCAACACCTCTTTCCATATTGCTCTTGCTCATCAAGTCTACTTCAATCTTTTCCCTCCTCGCTCCAAATCTGTTGCATCCAACCTGCTCGGAATGTATTATAATATTAACCCACACTCTAATTTTTGTACACTTTATTTCAACATATACATATTTTACCATATCATTGATCATTAGCATTCAGTGAAATACCATTGCAACAAGTATTTAAGTAATAACATTATAATTTGACACATCGTTTGATTTTTATTAGTGTCATCACTTGCAGTATCGGCTTGTAGAGAGAGATCTGAAAACCAAGACCAACATGTTCCTGATATTAAGGAAAGTAGACATGCTAGGAGTAGGTACATCGACAGTAGCAGGAATGAAAATACTTTCCTTTATTCACTGTACACACATATATTTTCTATGTACATCAGAATACAGACATAAAAAACAGAATCTCTATAGTTTCCATACATTCATGTAAGGCATTTCCAGCAATTAGCCTCGACATCTTGATGAAGGAATCGGTCGGCGGGCATCCAAGACTGCCAATCAACCATTGTACAATGTTGATAGCATTCAAGGGGCTGTAAAGGACTTGGAAAGAAAAACTTTGTCATGAAGAACAAGATTATTTGGAAAAGGGTTCTGGTTGGACGCTTGTTCATGTAGATTTCCTTGATCTGCGTATAAGCAGATTATATTCACTACATGAAAAGTGAGATTATTGCTGGAAATACTGCACATGAATGTATGGAAACTATAGAGATTATGATTTCTATGTCTGTAATCTGATGCACATAAAAATATATGTATTTTCAATTAATAAAGTAAAGATTTTTATTTCATGCTAGTGTTCCTTCTCCTAGCATGTCTATTTTCCCTGATATCAGGAACATGTGGGTCTTGGTTTTAAGATCTGGCACTACAAGCCGATATTTTAAAGGAGCAAAATAATAAAAATCAAATAATGTGACCAATTATAATGTTATTACTTCAATATTTGCTGCAATGGTCTATCATTATATGTGCATATGTACAGATGTATATATTGAAATGAAGTGTGCAAAAATTAGAGTGTGGTCTAATATTGTAACACATTCCAAGCAGGTTGGATGCAACAGATTTGGAGTGAAGAGGGAAAAGATTGAGGCAGGCCTTATGAGCAAGAGCAATAAGGAAAGAGGTGTTGGCCAGCAGGCAGGGCGAAGTGTGAAAAGGAGTGGTGGTGGTGTAGGGGTCAGAAATGGACGGGGGTATAATGTTCTATGTTCCTAAATTTTTTTATAATTTTTCCCCGAATTTTCGTTTTCAAGGTCCGTCAAGGTCATGGGGTGAAAGTCGAGGTAGTCTGCATCTAGTACGGCTGTGGAAGTCTGTAATATATTATGCTTGTTGAATTCTATGTATTTTTCTCGAGTATTTGTTTTCAAGGTTATCAAGGTCGTGGGGTCCAGGTCGAGGTAGTCTGCATTTAATATGGCAGTGGTAGTCTTTAATATATTATGACTGGTGACTTTTATGTATTTTTCTCAAATTTTGGACTTCGTGGTCATTCAAGTTCATGTGGTCAAAGTCAAGGTTATGTATGATAGATGACTGATGCTTAGGTCTGAGTCCTATCTTGTATACCTTGTATCGATTTGGCATAGGGTATGCCTATAAAACCAATATGGCCGCCACTGCTCTGTAGGTCCTAAGGAGGCCCCTGAAATTAAATAAATTGGCAAAAAATTTGATTTCGGGGCTTTGTTTTTCACGACGGGGCCTTCTACAATTTTTGGGAACTTCTAACATTTTTTGAGGGGAAAAAGGGAAATTTTTAAGGAAAAAGGGACATTTTCAGGGAAAAGGGGAATTATAATAAAGTCTTTTGGTCGATTATTATAGGGGAAAGGAAAATTTTAAGCGAGAAAAGTTTAAAAATGGCCGTTGGGTATTACAACAACATGGCGGCCGGCCGACTCGAGCTCCGATGCCCCAAGCCCTTGTCCCTTAAAATACATAATCATACCACTTTCGTATATTTTTGCGTTGGTGTAGGACTTATATTATCTTGCACCATGCGTGAAAACATAGAGAAAATATCCACTGTATATTGTGTAGGACTCGGATTATTTTTTATTCCAGTCATATCCATTCTACCCCATTCCAATACTTGTAAATTTTACCTCTGTTGTAGGACTCAGACAATGAAATATGACTTTAGTTGGCGATGATGCAGGTCGCAAATCTATGATCGTCGGAGTTAATGGCAGGCCTTCGTATTCACAATTCATCTTCGATGTATGGGAACACTCTAAGGGAACCCAAATACTAATTCGCCCCAGAATGCTCACAGGTACTATATTATGCATAAGATAAGAAATATACATATATATATATTTATATTTATTTATTTATTTATTTATTTATTGGATAGGAATATTTATATTTAAGATAGGAAAAATCATATTTAGGTATAGAATTAAATATAAGATAGGTATATACATAAGTATGTTTAGAGGAATATATATAAAATAGGAATATATAACTACATATATGTTTAAATATATAAATATAAAATTATTTAATAATTAATTTAAATGTCAATATGTTGACATTAATATGGTAGTACAAACGTTATTTTTTGTAATTTAAGTAGAAATATAAACACATAATTATGAGATTTTAATATTTTTTATTTTAATTTTTACATATGTATGTACATATAAATATGTAAAAATATAAAATGATTTCTAATTTAATTTATTAATAAATATGTGGGTATAAAGTTATTTTCAATTCAATTTATATATATTGTATACAGATAAATATTTAAATATGTATAATTTCGTTTCGCTATAGATTAAAAATAATAATGGCATATAAATATGGGAATATATAACTATATGTTCAAAATAATTTACACATAATCATGTACATATAAATATGAAAATATAAAAAAAAATTAATTTAATGTGTACATAAATATATACATATAAATATTTAAATATAAAAAATTTGAATTTAGTTTAAATGTAAATATATGATCATACATACGTAAAAATGATTTTAATTAAATTTATACTTAAATATTTGTATATAATTATTTGAATATAAAAGTAATTTCAATTTCTATATTTATATACATATGTCTACAACCGTTTTTAAATTACATATTGTTATGATGGTACCTTCATGTTATCTAGGGCGAACTACTGCTTTGGTTTTCTCAGAATTCTCCCATTACCGTGATGATGAATTGTGCATACGAATGTCTGCCTTTGACCTCAACGATCATGGACACGAGACTTGCATGATCCCTAACTAAAGTCCTACATAAGTTTTTTGATCCTACACCAGAGGTTAAATTTACAATTCCAGAAATAGGGTAGAATGAATATGACTAAGCTAAATAAAATTCCGAGTCCTACACAATACGAAAATATATTCGAAATCCTACACAAAGTGACTAAACGTAAAATTTTCAGAGTCTTATACGAGGTGAAAGGTATTCAAATTCCTACACAATGTTAAATTATTTTATAAGACCTACACAAGAGGAACAATTTTTCTGAGTCGATATACAGTAAAAAGTTTTTCTACGTCTTCACACATGGTGCAAGATAATATAATTACTGCACCAATAGAAACATTTACAAGGATTAGGAACTATTTCACGTTAAACACAGGGTATAAAATATTTCTAAGTTCAGTGTGAGTAACAAAGTCCAAGTTGTGCGTCGACCAATAGTAAAACATGGTGAGAGACTGCTGTAGTTCTAGGCATTTTTATTGCAAAGTGCAAAATACAGTTTACCCAGGATGAGATAAAATATACCGCGGGACCTGGAAATATAGTTTTTAAATCTCGATTATTAAATAAAATTTTAGATGTAGGGCTACATAACTTTAATTTTTAAATACAGGAAATTTATGTCAACTTGCGACCCACACACACACACAGCCCTTTCAATGCATTTAGCATCGCAATCGCATTAGGCACTGCACTTACTCCGCACTCAGCATCACAATCATCATCGCAGTGGGTTATTCAAGTAATTTTGTGTCAATTTCATTCAAAGAGTTAAAAACTCGAGTGTTAAGATTCGAGTGTCAAGAGTTAAGGTCATCTATCTAATACATGGCGTTTGGGTGACATCATACATGATGGCCGGTATCAGTCGTATATTTTTTGTTGACAGATGGTAAGTAATATTGTGATGTGGGCTGGCCTTGAATGTATGGTTGCTGGGATAGACGTGATGGTGTCTGACTTTTCAATTGGCTATATCAGATTTTAAATATAATTCTACTTGATCCGACGGTTCATTTCTAAGTATAAGGTGAATGTTACTCGAAGTGCTGATTGGACACAGTCTGTTTGAAGTGCGTTTCTGATGTTTGAGCATGTCAAATTTTCTTAAGTGGCTGAGATAATGCTACGTATGAAGGACATATATTTTTGTTTAGAATAGTATAATTGTTATATGGACAATGAGAGGGTAGGCCGTGCTAGGTTATTTCAGTTTTTTTTTTTCTGGCCTTTGGAAGGTTAAGGTCGGTAAGGTATTTTGGGGTTTTTGTGTGTTAAGTAATGTTAGTTTGTCACGTGGTAAGAATGTTTGTGTTTTGGGTATGTCTAGATTAAAAATTTACCTCTTACACTTGGGTTAATATGGATGACATGGTTGGTATTTTGTGTAATATGCTTTTACAGGATATTTATCTTGCGATTGTTGGCGTAGGCCGAATTGTGTGGACAGTATGTGTGAATGTGTCGGTGAGTCATCTATTGCTAAGGTATACTTGAGTTATAGTAAGAAGTATAAATGGTCAGTGTACTTTGACTGGTGTTAGTCTGCATGGCGAATGGTCTGAGAAGAATTTAATCGTATCGCTGGTATTGGCTGTATGTTTGCTTTGTATGGTGTGTGTGGACGAATGGTTAAGGTATGCTAGAGTTATATTGGGTTGTATGGTATGTAGTTATAAGATGTTTTGTTTGTAATATTGGTGTTAAGTTATGGCCTGGCTTCCGCTCTACGATTGCTTTTTACATTCAAGTTATGATGGATACTTTACTTGGTGTATTGGGTGGTGCGGTGAAATTGAATGTTTTATAACGGATTGTTGGTATGTCGTTATGGTGACGTATATATTTGGCTGGTCTCGACCAATAGAGCAGACAGTATGAGAAGTAAGTAAATTTTTTGTAAGATCAGTGTGGACTACATGGTTGAGGTATATTTGAGTTATAGTAGGATATATGAACAAGGAGTATATTTCGTCTCGCGTTGGTTGGTAGAGCAGATGGTTGCAAGAGATACAGTGGCTGGTATTGCACCCGCGTGCAGTAAATTTATAAGCAGCCACTCCTATTAAAATATATTATTATTTTCAAAAAAAAAAGTTTTGTATTTAAGTATAAAATAAAAATTAAATATGAAAATTGAAGTACTTTGCAGGAATAGCCAATGTCACTATTCGGTAAAGGTCAATAGAACGCAGCATGATCGAGAAATTTATATGTTGGAAATAGACTCTAATATGGAGAGTGACGAAAGTGCACCCTATAATTAAAAAAAAAACTTAAACGAATATGGCTGACACCTGTTGGGAGACGAACGAACATTAGCAATTAGATCAAAATAGGTGATGAAAACATGATATTCCAGCAATGTATAAGTAAATGACAAACGAAAAAAAACCAAGATGGTGGCATATGATTAAGAGTTTGGGCGAGGGGTGGAGGCCGGACGACTAATTAAGCAATGTGAAACATTGGTGTTGGGTTGTGACCAGAAAAAATTATGTTTTTTTATTAATTGTATTTAATTTTTCGGGGTTTTTGAAATTTTTAAACAATTTTAAACATTTTAAATGTTAATTAATATAGTTTCATAAAATTTGGAAATTTTTTTATGAATTGTTTGGTATTTTTGGTGTTAAAGGTCAAAGGTCAATGGTCCTGAGTCTACAACGGTCCACACTCCTGGTTTGCCCATGCCAAAGCATCGTTTTCCTACTTCAAATAAGAGATGTCATTAGCTCTTCGGTAGCTTCGGGTTAAAATTTTGAATTTAGGAATTACTGCAGTTTTAAAGCAGCGGGAAAATGGATTGTGGTCAAGCACTCTTTGCTATAATAGGATAATTAAGTGTATGAATTTAAGGAAAGAAGGAATTCTGAGTTAGGTAACAGCTGATATATAGTTCCTGCACGTTCACAAAGTGTGAACTATGCTGGCATTTTGTTGACTGTGAAGTGCCTGCTGCTAGGGCCTTGAACTTGTAAATTTGTGTGATGTGTAGCTGTTTTCCACGCGCACACGGTAGACGACCCGTGGGTGGTTCTCGTTTCATCAGCCTATTCATTCATTGTTCTTTACACTCTCCAAATATTTAATTGACACACCTTGTGGCTTCGACTAACAATTACTTTAATATATGAAATTTTATATCTTTAAATTCAAATATTTTACTTTCACTAGACACTGAACTGTCATAATTAAGAAAAATTGTAATAACAGTAATTGCTCCCTCCATTACATTACGTGAAAACGAAAACATTAAATCTAAAAGAGAACCAATACATTGCTCAAAATACTGACATTTTTTCCAATACATTAGTCATGTGTAATTAAAATATTGGGTCCTTCACTAACTTACTCTAGTTTGACTCTACAAGTGTTCACTGAGGAAAGGAAAAATGAGATGAAATTGACATGTAGGAGGTATATTGTTACATTATTTTTAATTTAATAGTAAAACCAACAGTTTATATAGGTGAATCTGCGTCCTCCTATATATATATATATATATATATATATATATATATATATATATATATATATATATATATATATATACACACATTTTATTTGGTAAGGTATTTGTAATCCCTTAATTTTGAATTTATATTATTAACTAACTAGGAAAAATTGAAATCTTTGCAATTTAATAACTTAATGATACATACTTTTGTTTTGCTTTGTCAGACAGTGTGGCTTGTGCTGTTTAATTTTATGTTTTAGATTTTAAAATAGTGCTATAATGGAACTAAGACTAATAGTATATTTTATAACTTATACATGTTCCACAAATACATTATAATAACACTCATGGCATGATAATGTTATTCATATAATATTTAATTGTATGCATTAGGAACATCGACATATTTCTTTTCCTATATCATATCAGAATGTTATGAACTTTATGAAAATTATCTCTACTATGTATCTTGTGTGGAGATAAGATATATTAATTTTTGTTTGTGTGTTTCTGAAGTGTCTGCTGACAGTGTATTTGTGGATTGTCTGTCTTGACTCATTGATGCATTTTTTTTTTCTAATATCACTATAACTAATGTGTGAAGATATTTCGCCGTACAGCTAGTTTCATTAAAATGTGTCTCAGCACAATACCAAACACGTGAAGTTGCCGCAAAATACAATACGACTGTGTGTTTAATGTGTCTCGTCCCATCAGAGTGCGGTGTTAGTGATTTGATTAGAATATGGAAACTATTGATTACATGTTTTTTGTATAACTTTAATCTCGAGAGCTGCATTGTCTGGTAGCGCTGATACTGTGGATTGGTTGTGCACACAATGATGTCACTGAGCACAACGTCAGGACAGGTGTCCTGCTGCCACTGCAGTTCCTGGAATTGTATACGTCTTCTCCTCTAGATGTACTCTTGATTGCTGCTTACTGCTACTCATTAACAACTGTTGATCTGAAACTTATAAACATATATTTAGTGTCTTGCCTTATCGTACCATTAACATTAATAACTTACCACTTATTGTATTAAAGCTTATATAAATTTTTGGCTTATTTTTTATAAAATTTATTTGCTTTCCGCTGACTTTTTACATATCGCCAAATTTTCTAATTTTTATTTTGTAAGTTGGTCTCCCCTGTAATTATCTTATTTGAATTATTTCTTGGAATTAATTTAATTTCTGATAAAACCAACATTTTATAGACTTCTTAATTGTCTAATTACCCTCAGGTATGCTTCGACTTTTATTCAAAAGCAACTATAATAACCAAATCATAAATGTGTTTGTGATTTGTGATCGCAATAAATAACATATTATATCTAAAGCTTGAAAATAATTCTACACATACTACCAAACAAAAATCGTTACGGCTACAGGACGCAACAAATTTCTGCACTCATATCTTATGTCAGGAAGTTGCAAAAGGAAAGCCCCCTCTGACTGTAGAGCATACAGGGACCCACTGCAATGTTCAACGCATCCAATTTGCCCTACTGCCTAAAAATTATCATCAGGTGGCAGAGCAAACAATAGGCCTCTTTGGACAGGTGACAAGTCCGCCAGAAGCCCGTAAATGCCCCGCGTCTCTAACGTGAAATGAAGTGTTGACCTCCTGGGTAAGAGCGTCTATGAATAGGGTAGATGTCTGTAAGCTGTGCGCTTACAGTCACACTCAAAGTGGGTGTGTACCGTGTACTACTTCCATTTTGTAAACTGACCTTGATATTTCACTCAATCTTCTTTCTTCAAGTCGGACTGAGAAGCCTCTGCGTTAGATAAAAATCTGGTTTGGCATATCTATAGCACGTCGGATGGCAATGGGAATTTTTTAAGTCCCCAGATCACAGAAGTAAGTAAGTGAATTCCAATGGAAATCTTTCTGTTCGTGTTTGTAACATATTTATTTCTCCAGAAGTACATGAGTTAATATTGAAATAAAAGACATGATCCTAATTTTGTATAATTAATTGCAATAATATGCCTGTCTAAGGAAGATTATAACATGAGCGTGTCTCCCCATGCTGTCATGTTAACGCACAAACTCTTGTGGCGTATGAAAGCGCTGATGCGCGCTTCACGCCTGTGTTGTCACAAGACTCTTCAATTCTTCCTGCGCGCTTGTGACCTTGTGGACTGCCTTCCATATAGCAGCTAAAAATCTACTCCAGGTTTCTCCGAAAGGCTTTGGATTCGCTGCACAAACGAGTTACTGATCTCGTGTATTCAAATATAAAAACTTCATTATAGGCAACGAAGTAAAAATTCTTTCATTAATTAACATAGTTATCTTACGTTAGTAGTATACTATAAATTCGAATCAGTTGGAAACCACTGATTCGCACTGAAATTCAACTACTCTAATCAGTGAAAATGGCTTCACATGTAAATTAGTGGAAAACCACTGATTATTTCAGTGAAAATATTTCACTGATTAAATTAGTGACATGAAACAATTTCACTTATTGAATAAGTGACGGACGACTGCAGTGGGGAATTAAATATTGCTTCTATTGAATGTAGGCAAATAATTACGTGAAATAAATATATTTACGACAGTTTAATAATCATATTGTGCAATTTACCGTAAACATAAAAATAAAAAAGAAATTCGCAGATGGCCGTTATCGACTCTAGGCCATTGCCTTACTATATATATATATATATATATATATATATATATATATATATATATATATATATATATATATATATCTGTGTGTTACTTATATATATTCTTTTGCGTTTTCCTTTGTTTGACGTTGTTGTGACATTTGACGACGACGAAGCTCTAGTGAGACCTACTTGCTGACAAATTCCCAGTGCGGCAAGCGAACAGAACATTTGCCTTATCGGAGTCACTGAGGCGCGAACGCATGACTCTTCGATTACAAGTTGGCCACCCTACCCCTGAGCTATGAGGGGAGAGCACCGACTGAGGTACCATGCCAAGTTGAAATTGCGAGAGGAAAATAAATATTTTATAGTGTCGTTTCGAAATGGTGTATTTTGAACAAGTTGGCCACCCTACCCCTGAGCTATGAGGGGAGAGCACCGACTGAGGTACCATGCCAAGTTGAAATTGCGAGAGGAAAATAAATATTTTATAGTGTCGTTTCGAAATGGTGTATTTTGAACAAGTTGGCCACCCTACCCCTGAGCTATGAGGGGAGAGCACCGACTGCGGTACCATGCCAAGTTGAAATTGCGAGAGGAAAATAAATATTTTATAGTGTCGTTTCGAAATGGTGTATTTTGAAGATGTATGCTTATACTTTTCGTGTTTGGTTTGAATGGTACCGTTAGAATTGTTAAAATGAATAGTATACATGAGTGCACTCTCTTCGCCACATTAATGCAGTTGAAACCTTCAAACAGAGCGCTATTACGGTTACATGGAATCGAAATGAAAGACGTACTAACGGAATGAAAGTCTGTGTGCTCATATTACCTCGTAAAATGGAGTTTTGAAATATGAAACACGTTTTAGTTCTAGTTTTATTCGTTTATTCGTTGTTACGTCACTTGATACACGTTCATTAACATCCATTTTTAAACCATTTTAACACGCAGATTCATTGATACATCAGTCAAAAATAATTAGAGACGGAGCAAGTTGCTCTTATGTTTCATTGGTCCATCAGTCAAAAACTAAACAGAAAACAGTGGAAAAAAATGACTGGCGAATCAGGGGAAATGTCACTGAATCAATCAGTGAAGGAAATAAGTCATGTTTTCACTGGCTCACCAGTTAAGTTCACTGAAAGAACTGTTGTATCAGTCAGATATGGTTGACTGATTTCTACAGTGAAATTCTCTTTGATCCAGATTTAGAGTGTTGGGAAAAGAGTATTGACACACAAGGAGATAGGATTCGGATTCAGGGAAGCCTCCATGTTAAGATGTCACCCGAGTGCCATCTTGGAAGTCATTGACATTTACCCCTGACCCATGACCTTTGAACTTGAACTTTGACGTTGAACTTTTACCATTACCTTTGACCCCGAAAGTCCAAAACTGCTCATAATATTTTAAAAAATCACCAAAAAAATTTTTACAAATTCCAAAAATTTCTACTAAAAAATATATTCACAAATTAAAAAAAAAACAATTAAATTACTATCAACTATTATTTAAATATTATTTAAAAAGGACCCCAGAATTGTTCTAATTTTCCCGCAGCAGATGAGGCAGATTAGTAAGCAGGTAACATTGGATCAATACAAGCAAACCAGTCAGGACATTTGCACTTCGAACTTTGACCTTTGTCTAAAAAATTTAAAAAAAAAATCAAAAAAAGTTTTAAAAATTCACAAAAAATTCCGAACTACCCAAAATTTTATTTTTAAAAATATATTATAAATTTATTTAGAAAATTTAACTTTCCTGAGGTTCTTCCCTCACCATCTGCCTGAACCAATTAGTCGGCAGCCCTCAACCCCCTCGCCCATACTCAGTTCGAAAATATATTACATTACGGACTGCTGCCACAATATTGGATGCAGGTAGCCTCGCCCTTAACCCTGTGACCTTGAATAACATACAAAACAAACACTCGATAGAAAATACAAAAAGTCACCAAGCACAATACATTACATATTATTATCGCTTTATTAGATACAGACTACCTTCACACTGAACCCATAATCTTGAATGACCTTGAAAACCAAAACTCGGGAATAATACATAACAATAAGAAATCATAATATGTTAGAGAGGGCTACCCCCATATAAGATTCGGATACCTTGACCTTGACCCTTTGGAAATAAACATTAAAGTCCGCAAGCATATGATATTACAGACTAATATTACCATATTAGAGGCTGTCTTCTTGACCTAGACCCCAATGACCTTGAATGACCTAGGAAACCCAAATTCGAGAAAAATACATAAAAGTCAGCAATCAGATGACTACCGCCATATTATATGTAAACAACCTAGATCTTGATCCCATAAACTTGAATGACCTGGAAAAATTTACTTCAAGGAAAATACATATAAGTGAACAAGCATACGCCATTACAAACTACTACCACCATACAATATTCAGGTAACCTCAACATTGAACCCATGACCTTCAATGACCTTGAAAATTGAAACGCGAGAAAAAATGCATAAAATTAACAAGTATGTTACATTACAGAATATGCCGCCATATAAGATTCAGGTAGCCATGACCTTTGCCCTATGATCTTAAGTGACCTTCAAAACAAAACTGGAGAAAAAATCAATAAAGGCAATGAACATATTATGTTACTGACAATTATGTTTACTTCTCGATTTCACTGCCAAGCGAGCTGTCGAAACTTACACAGGATGAGTTATTTAAAATAGGCCCCGTGGGACATGTGTGTAACAGAGCGAGGGAATGAGGAAAAATAGTCCTACGGGGCCTCTTTTAAAGAACTCATCCTGTATGTATACACACATAATAAACTATAATTCTCAATTATGTTATTTCAAATATATTCCCAATCAGCGGTAAAGTTGCATGCATGATGCAGTGATTTCACTACATGCTTAACATATTGCATATAATAAATTCATTTATTTTACTAAAAATTTGAAGTCCTAAAGAAGGCTACAATGCAAAAGAAAAAGAAAAAAACAACTATTTTATAACAGTTATTTATTTTTATTTCGTAATTAGTATTTTAGAAGAAAGTAGTTCACATCATATTGTATAACCCTGAACCTTAAGTTCTCTAACGATCGAAACCACCTCTTTCATGTTCAAGCACTCCCCGTGTTATTTTAAGCTCAAGTAATTATCTAAGTCTCTCTACAAGTTTATTCAGGTCTTCGGTAAACATATAGTCAGTATGAATGTCGTCGTCTGTATTCTTCGCTTGACTTGTCAAAGGAAACCGGTTGGGGAAATGTCAAGGAAATCATCATCTTTACTGCCAACGCTATAGTCATAGTCATCGACAATGCTGTATTCATGAACATATTCACTTTCTGCTGTATCATCAATATCAAGATTATTTTTCTTTGTAGCAGGAGTTGTAGATTCGTCAGTAGTAAGAGCTGATAGTGATTTATTTTGAAGTTCGTCGACATCACGCGTACGTCTTTCAAATGTACGTTCCACAGAAACCGACTCAATCATTCCGTCTTTAGAATAAACTGTCTCGTAATAATCGTATGCAGAAATATTACCCAATGATGAAGCAGGAGATATTGACGACATCACTACCTGGATCCCAGTATACCAACCCTCTCAGCAGACCGCAATGAACTGTTTAATCCCACGCCTTAAACTACCCCTTATGTGGCGGACAATCCTTAATGATCATCAAAATTCCATATTTCTCTTGCCAGCACAAGGAACACATACCTTTGAAATGTGATCGCGTCGTTAACACATTAACATGATCGTCATAAACGTGACGTAAATTCATATCAACCATGCGAGATAGCATCAACATGTTTGTGTTTTCGCAAATCATATGTTATGGTATGCACGCATAAGTCTTGTCAAGGTACACACAGTCAATGCACATGTTTCGTCCCATGCGAAATTGTTTCTCGTAAGCAATGCCATTGAAGACAATAAATATCGAGTTTGGCGGTAGTAGTAGGGGGGTAGCAATTCTAAACCACTTTTAAAATGACAGGGACATGGGGAATGGCATAGTGCCATATAATAAACTGGAAAGGGTTTCATCTTACTTAGCACCACAATTACCACTGCAATTAGCTTGCAATCTGCTCTGCACTTAGCTCCACGTTAGCTGTATGTGTTCCACCACCCCTTCCCCTATTCATCCAGACCTGTGTTGTGATTACTTTTTGAATTTGTTGTGTCCCTGCTGCGAGATTCTAGGCTCTCTTCTCCTCCAGCTTTTTACTGTGAATACCTGGTAGAATATCAACCCATCCTCCCTCTGCTGTCCTAAGATTGCTTACCACTCCCCAAACTCCTTCCCCATACACACCTTCCCAGTGAGGTAGGTTGTGTACAGTTCCAAACATGCTTATTAGAAGGCACTGCTGTAGCCATCGGCCGCCATCTAGTTGTAGAGTTGACCATGAGGAGCACTGATTTCTCTTGATGGTGCCATCGACCACTAGGTAGAGCACTAATTCAATCACTCTATTACATTCATGTCATAAAAACCTGCTAAACGGAGTGCTAGTCGCTTGCATGCGAGTCGATATCCCTCCAAGAGCTAATATGGTTTAATGCTATGCCTGTTACTTCAAGCTCTAAGATTGACTGTAAGTTTAAGACAAAGTTTCTCCATCATATATGTAACGTTTTAGTACATCATAAAAAAACTTTGCTTTCTAGTGGTTTTGAACCGGGAAACCCTTAGGGCAACAACTGACTACCACCTTTGTCCTCTCGGCTATGGGAGATAGTACTCAAATAGGAAGGTTTAACAAGGTATAAATAAAGATAAACCTACGAGCTCGCACATCCAAAACAGAGTTGTACTAAACAAATAAAGGATAATAGTATTAAAAATTGATATATATATATATATATATAAATTTAAAATTGTTAAACATATTTTTATGAAGTGACATGTTTATGAACTCATATTTAAAGGAGATTAAGTTCATGGGGTTAAAACAGCCAAATATTCTAAATATAATATTTCTAAAGAAAAGTTATGTCTTGAAAGTTAAAAAATCAATAATTTTTTTTTTGCATAACGAACATATCCGAGCGACGGGTCAAAAGATTCATATTTTTTAGACAGTTAAGAATATGTCATCAGAAAAAAATTATTATGTAACTATAACTATCGCTATCTTGAATTTTACTAAACAAATATTTATTTTATTTTTTAATCAATTATGTAACAACTCCGAACATCTAGTACAACAAATGTATTACCTTACAATAGGTCATTTTTCCTTATGCCGTTTCTGACAAGGAAAATTATGTATCTAAGAACTTGTTATAAATTGTAGTTATAATTTCCAATCTCTCGATGCAATAGTGATTAAAATCATAAGATAGATATTCAACAGTTGGTATCGAACATGTAACACATTCGTTGAGTAGTAGACACAGATCAGGTAATACAATAGATATCGAGCATTAGTGAGTGCATAATAATGCATATCCCAGATTATTTTAAAATATTAAGTGAGTTGCCTGGGAATCGAAATCTTTAATACGAAATTAACATTACACTAACTACTATAAGTAGGAAAATAAAGCAAAAATAAATTTTTGTTAGGTTCAAAATTAAAATATTTGGAAGGACATGAGTTTGATTTTAAACCAAATTTCATTCTGAGTTCTTTTTTTTTTTTTACGCCATTGGTTTTCCAATTCACTCCAAGCGAATGCATCGGTGGGCACACATCGAAATCTTTAAAAAGTTGTCAAATTGCAAAGATTTAACCTTTGGAACAAACAGTATGATAGCAAAATAATAGCAAAAAAAGTTATAATTAAAATCCAGCACTATTGAACAGATATATTTATGAACAAACCTTCACAAAGAACGAACTAAATACCGACCGTATATAGATTACACGAAGTAAGTAACAGGAAAAGAAAAAAAATGATATATTAAAAGCATTTCTTAACTTTTTAAAATATATTTTAAGTGTTTGTTTTAAATAACTGTAACTCGGAGGTGCTTCTGTAGGGTAGATGGTTTAAACGTCCCTGTTATCACCCCTTCAGGGATGTATCTTATTTACAAGGTTAAATTAATATTACATGTTAAGTAAAGACTGTTCACGATTAAGTGAGCACTTTAGAAATGAACCACAGAAAAATGTTACTTCTCCTGTATGCATATATTTTAATGGGAACACTGAGTGACATTCGCCAAGTAAATTTGGTAACAATGGATGGAAAACAGATTCATATCTTAATGTCGAATAAAAGTGTTAGGTAACCATTTTGGTAACTTAAAATCAAAAGTTCAATCTTTGATTTTTCAAGTCTTCTAAGTTAAAAAATTAGAAGATTTGTAAAGTATTTACTTCGTAACAAGTTCACAGTTTCATTTGACCGACGCTTGAGTAAAGAAATGAGACCTATAGAAATATTTTAATTTTGCATAAGGCAAAGGAATACACAACGTGTATACAAGTGGATCATAAGCAGGGCTTTCAAAAGTGCTCATTTTTAAATTATCAGCCTATATACTTATTTATTTTTTAGGTTAAATGTAAATATACACAAACCGAATGAAATAACCAACTATTCACCTTACCCTTTTTTAACAATTCCTGAATTTATTATAGGACAGGAAACGAATTTCGCAATCATCCATTACATCACCCCTAACCATGTAAATTAGTATAGTATTATTCCTAGTTAAGAATATATCAATCCAACATTCCCTATCATAGTTATTGAAACAGCGAACAAGCCATTTGACACCTATAAAAATCATGTACTCTTTGCAAATATCACCTGGCACCAGGACAGGAAGTCCCCTACACGTTGCAGAATGTCTTTTCTAGGTGTTAGATCATCCAAACTGAGATTTACACTTTTCACACGCGAACACAGTTCGCTCTGGATGTAGAGCGTTTGGAAATTTTCAAATTTCACATGCCAACCTTCCTCTTAGTGAATACATAATTTAAGTAATAAATTGCCATGAAAAATTTTAATATTATCTCCTTAACATGAAGAGTCATGTTCCAGGTGTCCTTAAGCTGTAAAGTCCCGGGCAACTATATCTCAATGCGAAGAAAAATAACATTAAATGGAATCAAATGCAATAAATAAAAAAAAACTTAAATACAAAAAGAATTACTTTTCGGACGTAATGGATTACAGCCTAAATGCGATTTTCATCCCAAACACTAATCAAAAGAGAAACGACATAACTAATACAAACAAGTAGAATGATTGCATAATAAGTGCAATAAATTAATTACACAATAATCGTACATCCAAACCCAATTAATATCGGTATGTTTATGAAATGAAAAACAGATAGATTATGTTTCAATGTTTTATTGATTATCATAATTTTACTAACAGTGTATGAGAATCTTTTGAGATCCTAATTCTTCACCTACGAATCGTGTGCTTTTGAGAACCCATTCCATCGGACTAAGGAGGTGTGTTTCTCCCCTTTAATGATTTCGTCAACTGTATATTAACTTGGAGAAGAAACTTTCTGTAATTCCTGGTCATAAACACCACATTTTAAAGGCTGCTCATCATAGGTTTCGAGATAATGCTCTCTAGGAAATGGTTGTCAAATTGTAATAATTTTATAATTTTTTTTAAAGACCAATTAATAGTATATTTCTTCTGAAAACAACTTTTAGCTTGGAGATCAGTTAATACTAGCCAAGTTTGAAGTTTTACTTTCCCTCGTCGAATACTTTAGGATTATAATATAAGGTTTTCATCAATATATTGTCCATAGCCTTTACGGGTACCATCTTGATAGATTTATGGTATCTCGAATTATAAAATTTAAGTGTCCCAGGCGAAACGTCCACCCATTTGTAAGTCCCCTTCGAAGTGAAATGTCTGTATATTAGCTGTTTAATATATTTGTTGAACCTCCTGATCACTGAAGCTTTAATTTCAAAGTATGTTACATTATAATAAATCCCATATTCAGCCATTTGTTTCTGAAAATACCTTTTACAAAACTTGGTCTCTTTGTCGGTTTGACACAATTTTTGCATTCTTTCTTCTATAACGGTTTTCATTGCAGGGGTAAAATTTTTTTTCAATCCTGTTCTAAATAGGGATATCCTAATCATATTTTGAATAAATATATCATATGGTTAATATATACTTGCATCCATTATCTTATTTAATAAGCAATTTCATTAAACACAAATCAGCTTGAACAAGATCACCTAAACCATAAATAACAACATTTGTTCTGGGAAAACTTATCGTTGCAGGAGGATGGAGTTCTTGAGCTATCGTAGTAAATTTCGTTACTAATATAACCTTCTTCAGTCAGCTCTTCAATAATAGAAATAATTTTGTTTGAATGTGTACTGTTCCCAAACTCTCTCGAAGCAATGAGAAGTTATAATCTGTTCATCAATTCAATAGGGTAGTTACCATATACAGGAGAAAACCGATCGCCAACTTCATCTTGATATATTCCACTTCCTAAATTATCTCCTAATAAATGTAGTTTCAGATGGTTTTCATCTCCTGAACGATTATTTGCATTTGTGCAAAGTATAAGTTCCATATAGTTCTCCAAATCGGTGTCGGAGTATACATTTGAAAGTTTTTAAATAATAATTCATACAATCCTTCACTAACACCAGTTACGTAATCGCTTATTTTAATTCTAATGTAATTACAGAATCTCCCAGGGACCATATGTTTCCATGTTGATATACAACAAATGTTGTATAGCGTGAAGTTGTAGAATGTTTTAAAGCTTAATAACGTGTAAAATTTGATAGCATTTGCTTAAACCTTTACTTTAAATGTTCTTACAATTTATTTACCAACAGCGTTTCTTTAAAAGTTGTTAATACATTATGTGGTGTATCCATTCAACATGTAACATGTTTAAATATTTCTTGGTGTAAAAATCCCGTTCGATTCGTGCTCGTTTAGCTAGGAAATATTTTTCCTTTACAGTGGATATAACATTATGTAATTGCGAAGTGGGGTCTGAGATTTTTTATTATGTTAGATTAATGTTTCAGTCTTTATATAAGCTAATGAAATGGTTTTCTAGCATCGAGTAGTTTGTGCCTTTTAAATGATAGTGATTTTACTTATAACTGTATATAATTTATTTGCAATATGCTTTTGCAAATCATTAATTATAACCATTTGATTAGTTAGAATTTCTGTAACTTGTGTTTTACACATTATCTTATTTCATTACTCTGCAACTCGTTTAGAATATTGGATAAATTCTTTCAATTAAAATAATGTTATTCTATATTTTATATACTTTATATACCCTTCAATAAACTGTATTAATTTCTCTTGTATTTCGGTCGATTAAGATAAAATTTTTTTAAGCATAATAGTTTTAATGTCTTCCACAAATCCTTTATCTACTGCGTCACTTTCTTTCAAAAGCATACCGCCATTAAGTAATAAATTGATTCCTGCAGGATGGTGGAAATTATGTAAATAGGTTTTCAGGGGCGCTGAAAGTGAGATCTCGATGATAGTTACCCGGTTGGCACCAAACGTCGGCGAAACAACATCAAAGTGACGGTTGACTTCCTCGATCTCGGGGTTACGGGCTGTCCATCCGGACCAAATCTCTGGCCGTTGGTGATGATCGATAATTGTTGACCTCTGAACCATTGAAAATTACTCCACATGAAAGGTGCTTGTTAAGCGATAGGTGGTTGGCAGACTATACACCATTGTTGACGGAGAAATGGTTTACTCTTAACACTCGCATACGTGGATTGTAAGGGCCAAACCACACGCCCATAAAGATCGGAACAAGACTGATTACACTGAGAATTAGAACATACATATTGTTTGAGCGGGTATTATCAGGGCCCATCCCCTTAAAAGGATTATGCTATCACAAATAAACAACTGACTTGAAAACACATTATTTATTACATTTGCGATTACTACCCCTTTTCTGAGGAAACCTGACACTAAACACTCTCGTCTATTAGGACTTGCCGTGTGGTGAAACAGAAAAACCGTCTTTCGAGAATTAAAAAACATCGTGAGAATTTAAGCACCCTGGGGCAATGCTAATCCACCGGGGAGTGGTGGTGGCTTACCGGGCGACTAGATAAGAAAAATGTTCGAGATGTGCTAAGTCTATTGTAATGACATGTCCTGTTGCAAAATGATAATGGTCGCCTGGCATGGGCGGGAAAAATTCAGGAGCCTACCGAATGTGCTCTAACTCCCTGACTTGCTGCGCACTGACTGACTTCCTGGTCAGCGACGCAGGCTTGCCTTCGCTTACCCATCCGTCGAGGTGGGACTACTTTATGGCACTAATTGCAGAAATTTAAACTAATGAGTTGTTTAAAGATAAATAGGCGTCTAAAAAATTACATATATACACTTACAACATAAAACCCTGATGAAATGATATGGACAAAGCACTTGTTGAAAAATGAAATAAATAAATGCACATAACCTTGCAAAGAAATGACATCACAATAAACACAAAACAATCATAAATAATTTAATTAGAAATATACACCAATGTCTTTAATTGGGCCTTAAAATATCTCAGTGCAATATATCTGGCCTTCTTGTCTCTTTTACTGTGGCATCCTGCATTGCTATGGCAACCACCGGCTGCACTCAGCCGGCGTTCTCTTGCATCTTGTTTGTGCCCGATTGCTCCGGCGACAGGGTGCACACTCCACATGCCAGTAGAGTGCACAACCCTGCTTCGGGCGTTGTAGGCTATGACCAGAAAAACTGTCTTAGGGCTAGGGTACATGGCACGAGCAAAACCACTCCCCACCCCCCTCGTCATCGACACTGTTTGTAGGCAGTCTGATGTCACTGGCAGCAGTTTCAGATGCGGGTAGGCCTGTGTGACCACAGGTCGTACCGAAGCTCCTGTGGCCCTGCTGCACAATGCAATGCTGTCGGTTGCCCCTTCCTGCTCGGCAACTCCGACTGCCTGCATTATTATCATTGCTGTGGCGGGTGTGTCCGCCTGCGTGATCGCCGAAGGCACAGCGAGCTCCCAGACTCACTGCCCTCGCTATCACTTTCCTCGCTCCTGCTATCTTCTTGTTGAACCCACCACCTCTGGGTGCGACCCAGCTGAGCAGCCTCTTCAACAACATTTGCAATTGCATGAATGTCTATCCCTTGCCAATCATGTGTGTACACAAGCTCCTCCTGCTGAATCACCTGCGAATGATCACCTTGCTCTACTTGGTGAATTACTTGTGTGTGTTCCTGAGGCATTACAGGCTCTCTGCCTGGTGTTCAACACCGGGTGCTTCCCATGTTTCTCCCTCCCCCTCTCTTGCCTGCTCTTGAAGTGCCGATGTACCTTCTTGTTCATCTCGCGCAGTGTTTAGCTCGTCAGTAGTGTTTCTGTTCAGCTGCACCCCTAGTGGTAAACTCTCGTCGGCATGCACGGGCATGTCCCCTGCGGGATCTCCCCCCTGAAGTTCTGCCACACCTCGCGCCTCACCTCGCTCTTTCCCGAGCTCATCACGGCTTGCGCAGTCATGGGGTCGGGACACCGGGACCGACCTCGTCGTTGATGGAACCCAGGGTTAGCCGGATGTCGTCCCGATGCACCCTCCCCCTTCTTCAACCCATGTGGGTCATATATGTGGTCGGCCCGTTTACTTGCAGCACGTGATGCGGCCCGCTACACCTTGCTGCTAACCCTGCACAGAAAACTTCTTTCGCAGTAGATTGTGGATGCATCCACATGTACACTGCTTGCCCTACATATAATTGCAGTGATGGCCTGTTCGTGGCCGGCAGCCACCTTGCTGTGTACTGATCTTGCCTTTGCCTTATTTCTTGAAAACATCTTTGCCGTCGTGTTCTCTGTGTATCAGTAATGGGTAACTTGCTACTTTCTCCTTGCTCTGAGCATTTTGCCTCTCCTGGAAGGCATAAATTGCGAAACAATAACACCTCTGTGGGTGATCTTCCTGTTTCTCTATTGACTTGTGTTCTCAACATGTATATGATGGCGGGAATGTGGTACAACAATCTGGCAAGTTTGTCGCCTACACGTAGCTGTAACAGTGCTTTGATGTCCTGAATTCGACATTCGGTCAAGTTAGCTCTCGGGTGGTAGATAGCCGTTTTGATATGGGTAATGCCCCATCTCGTACATAATTCTCTCCACTTCTTGCCAGTAAATTGTATCCCATTGTCAGTTAATAGGTTATGTGGAAATCCCCAGCGTGGAAAAAATTGCTCCTGCAAAATCTCCACGACATTGCTCGCTTTTGCCCGTTTAGTGGGGTATTCTTCCATCCAGTGCGAGGAAATATACGTTACCACAACAAGAAGCCTCTTGTCTCCCCTCTTTCTGGGGTATGGACCCTTCAGGTCCAGACATACTGTTTCAAATGGTTTCCGGGGGATACGGTGGTGCTGTTACTGCCTCCAGTCTGTTCGGCATGTTTTATACATGTTGCAATCCTTGCATTGTTGCACATAACGTCTCGCACCTCTGCTGAGACCTGGCCAAAAAATAATGGTCGCGGACATTTCTGACTGTCTGCTCAACACCAGGGTGTCTAGCCATACTGCTACAGTGCGAATAGGCGAAGATATGATCCCTCGCACATGTGGGGGCATACACCCTCCATTTCCCTGCCCATTGAATCGAACATGTCTGCAATATGTCGTCTACTACATGCCATCCTTCAAACTCTTACTATGCACACTGTTGCATTTTCTTCTAGGCGAACCTGCAATTTTGTTTCGCCTCGACGACTTCCTTGTACACGTCTTTGAATAAGCCCTCATTGTTGGTGGTTGTGATTTGTTGTACTTACACCTTTGTGACTGGATCACGTGCATCTGGTTGTAGAATGTCTTCCCATCCTGTCTCATGTCTAACAATTACTCCACTATTAGAATTCCATGACAACATATCTGCCAAGTTGTTCTCCTTTCCTGGCACGTGCTCAACTATGAAATCAAACGCCTGCTATCATAACGCCCATCACATCAACTTACTTCTGGCCTCTCACATGCTGTATAGTCAAACGAGGCACCTGTTATCGGTCCTTACCGTAAACCATTGGTATTCGAGGTATGAGCAGTACTTCTTGACTGCTCATATTACTGGTAAACATTATCTTATGTTCACGCAATAGCGTCTTTCAGCCTGCCCTAGTTTTGCGCTTGCAAAGTCGATTACATGCTTCTCCCCACTGTCGGCGATCAGGTACAATACTGCATCGATTCCTTCCTGGCTGGCGTCAGTCGGAAGGTAAAAATTATTGCTAGCATCATAGTGTGCTAGTGTCGGACGCAATCTGAATACCTGCTTAATTTTCGTAAATGCTTTTTCCGTCTCGCTTGTCCATTGAAACCTCCTTTGTGGTGACAAATGTTCCGTAAAGGCCGTGGTGATTGTTGCGAACCTTGGAATATGTTCCAGTAGCCAGTTCATCTATCCGAAAAACTTTCGAAATTACTTGCAGGTTCGCGGCTGTGGATAGCTATCAATTATCCACAATTGTTCCGGATTCGACCGGTTTCCATCCTGATCGGCTATGTGGCCTATAAAATCGGTACAGGTTTTGCCCACATGGAACTTCTCAATCGAAAATGTGAGGCCATTGATTGAAAGCCCTTCCAGGACTATTTCTAAATTCCTTCTAGCTGTTTGACTAGATAATTATGTCATCCAGAGCCTTGCCTGTCCTAATGCACTTAGTGTATCCTTCACACATATACGGTGAAAATGCGATGTATGTTACTTGATTTAGCGGTTGTAAATCTTCGCAAAACCTCCATGTCCCATCCATCTTCGGAGCTAAGGTAATTGCGGAATTGAATGGACTATCGGTCGGCTCGATTTCGCCGTCATCTAATATTTCCTGTATTTGCTTTTTGATAATCCATATTTGGTGCGGTAAATAGCCTCGGAGACTAGTGTGAACTGGTTTTCTGTCTACAATTGGTATCGCCTTTTCCGCTATGGTTGTACATGTCAGTACGTCATTCCCTCCGAATACGTCACAAGGTTCGTCAAGCACACGCTGAAATGCGGCCTGGTATTTGTACGGGACCTGGTGGTCGAATCTCCTTCCTTGACCTTGGGTAGACTACCCATTGTGACGCGATACAAATTGTACACTGAGCATCTTTCTTTCACGCGAAAATGTATCCTTCTTGTGGCTGGTTCCACTCTTGTGTGCTGTTAGGTTAACGAAGCTATCCCCAAAATAGCTTCCTCACGTATCTCTGGTGTGACAATGGCGGTTGTTGTTGTCTCAAAATCGCGTACTTGAACTGTCACTACAGTCTATCCTATGGTCATACTGCAATGCTCGTTCGTAGCCAACCATGTCACTTGGTCTGCAGGCGTAACATACTTCTTGCGTATAAAGTAGGTCGTATGAAGTTGTGCGTGGTTGCAGTGTCATTCAACGCATGGCACAACTGACTGTAAATGGAAACTAGGATACGCATAAATAGTGCATGACTGCTGCTAATATTCTGTATGAGTGTTTTTTGTGGAGTTAATTTTGTGTTTGGTGTTGTCCGAAATCTTGCGGGCGGGGTGTCGGAAGCATCCCACCCTTTCACCCCTGCAACCCATTTCTCTGTTGTTTACGTGCTGCCGCTTCACTGATTTGTTTGATGTGCGGCTTATCCGGGTATTTCCTATGCCAATGATGCTGCGGCGTTGGACAATACCTGTATGGGTTACAGGTTGGATAATCCAGAGTCCATCCCTGTTATTGTGGATCACTATTACATGTTCCACTTTGATACAGTGGTTTCTGACCACTTGAGCCTGTAGCTCCGCTCCTCTGCTGCTCTTGCTTGTAAATGCTTCCATGTGCTTGCTCCTTGTACCACTTTCCTTTACCATGGATCATAGTACTATTTACCATGCATTGGTGGAGTATTACTAGAATGTGGTTGGAAATTGTGTAATGTGCCAGAGTTATGATTGTTTACACTTCTTTTTTTGACTCGTGATACCATTTTGTTCCATTTGTATCCCAGCAGGATGTTTAATGGATTCTCTCTAGAATGATTGCGGCATGCATTAGGTCTTCACGTGTTACATTTAATAAAGATATTAAAGCTGCTCTTAATTCTGGCCGAGCTGTTTCTGCAATAACTTCGAATACTTCACAATATGGAAAATTTTAATTGAAATGTTTGACAAGTTTGTTTTCACGTGTTTGTCCTGGGCCTGTACTGATTTAAAAACTCCTCGAAATCTGCAATGGAATGCTCGTCGAAACTCCTCCGACTGAAGTCCGTAGTTATTGAGTGAAACCCACCAAGAGCGATTGTCTCTGGAGGGTTGCGTTCCGACGCAACTGGCCATTTCAACACGTCTGAAGCCGTATCTCGTGAGACGGGATATGCAGTCTTCCAAAAAGGCTGCTGGACCTTCCATTGCTGTACCTACAAATGTGTGCACACTGTTGAAACTTCGATGGTGTTTTCGCCGCGAACAGTCCTGGTGGATGTGGGGGTTGGGTGGGCTCCGTGGTTCAACTTCGCACTGCGTTTTCCATACCTGCTGTTTGTGTCGTCATTGTTATGTACGGGAAATTTGGAAAAGTAAGTTGATAATTCGGTACTTTTGTTGGTAGACAGGTGTAGGGAACATGTATGGTAGTGGTGGGAAAAATTGTGTGGGTGGTGGTTACATGTGCAGCGTGATTGTTGGGTTATTTTTGGGTGGCGAGTGTTTGTTTATACTTACCACGTGCGCAGCTGAAGAGCGCGACGTCTCGGCTTTGCTCTGCTCTCCTTCTCTACTCTGCTCCCATTTCCCTCCTTTGCTTTGTGCCACTACGCCTGACACAGTGTTAGTGTCCTGTGTCACTATGATATGCGAAAGGTTACTGTTAACATTTACCACCACATTAATGTCCCATTGTCCCAATAGGTCCAATACCTGATCACGTGGGGTGTCTGTGGTTCGGTTTTGCACGCGAAGTATACCCTGCTTGAACACATTTGACGTCATAAGGCATGATAAACAAACAAATGTAAGTCCAGCAACTGAACTCTTCTCTTTGCCACAAAGGAATTCCTTGTGATATATTATGTCTTACTGTAAAAAATTAAGTACTATTCTACCCTGTCCATTACACAGCAAATTATCACAGTATTTTGGCAAATTATAAATTGGAAAATGTTTAAGTTCAGACTTTACTTGTATTACGAAAGTTGTACTGTCCTGCACTGTTTCACTGCAACTGTCTTTTGTTACATGGTTGTCTCTGGAGCACTGGTTTACTGTGCTGGTCTTGCGGCAGCATTGACAATTGGTATTGTTTGAGCTTAGTCCGTTGTTTACCATAGGTCATAAACACTCAGGGCACCAAATCACCAGTGCACTGTCAATTGTCCTGCCAGCCATGGCTTGTTCGTCAACGAACACACATCTGTGGGAGTCACGGACGACCAGAGCGGATGCGCGGGGTTTGAGGATAGGTGTCCCCCTCCCCTCTCACGACATGGCTGGCCGGCTTACCCAGTGCAGGGTTGATGACCTGATGCCACAGCTGATGTGCGATGCGCGCGAGGGGTTAGCTGGCTGTCGGCGGCGGCAGAGAGTGCGAGTGATGGGGGAGGGGTAGCCTCCACCCCATCGCATCTCCTTCGCTGCTGCCCGCCCTCCTAATGGCGGGGCGAGGCTTAGGGTTTGGTGTTACCTGCAAATTGTTGACAATCTTGGCAAGCATCTGTGCGACATTTCGTAAGCGTCATGATGCTGCCGCTGCCTCTCACACTGCCTTCCAGCCGTCATCACACTGTTGCCGGCTGGAAAATTTGATTTCCAGGAAAGGTTGAGGAACATTTTGGAATATTTTGGCGGGATAATTTTTAGGCAGGAGACTTAGCCACACAGAGGGGGCGCCCTAAATGACGCCTGTGGGATGTTGTGAATAATGGGAATAGGTTTTTAGGGGTGGTGAAAGTGAGGTCTGGATGGTGGTTACCCGGTTGCCGCCAGATGTCGCAAGACAATGTCAAAGTGATGGCAATCGGGGTTGCGGGCCGTCCACCAGAACCAAATCTTCTTTCTATGATGGTTGACCTCTGCGCAATTGAGAATTACTCAAGATGAAAGGTGCTTGTTAAGTGATAACCGGTAGGCGGACTATACACCATTGTTGACGGAGATATGTCTAACTCTTAACACTCGTGTACGTGGATTGTTAAGACCAAACCACAGGCCCATACCGATCGAAAAAAGACTGTTTAGAATGAAAATTTGAACCTATGAATTGGTTGAGCGGGCATTATCAGGGCCTATCCCTTTAAACACATAATGAGATCATAAATAAACAACTGACTTGAAGACACATTATTTGTTATGTTTACGATTACAACCCCTTATCTGAGGGAGCTTTACACTAAAAACTCTCTGCTATTAGGACTGTCCGTGCGGTGAAACAGAAAAGTGCCTTTCGACAGATAAAATGTTACATGAGAATTTAAGCTCCCAAGGGTAATGCTAATCCACTGGGGAGTGGAGGTGGTTTACTGGGCGACTAGATAACAAAATCGTTCCAGATATATTAAGGCTATTGTAATTATATGTCCAGTTGCAAAATGGCGATGGTAACCCGCCGTGCGCGAGAAAAACGCCGGAGCTTACTGCATGCACTCCACATCCCTTATTTGCTGTGTGCTGACTGACATCCTGCTCAGCGACGCGGGCTCACCTCGACTTACCCATGTGTCGAAACGGGACTACTTTATGGTATGACTTGCAAAATCTAAACGAATGAATTATTAACAGATAAGTAGACTGCTTATAAATAGCAGAAATACATTTGCAACTTAAAACCCTGGTGAAATGATATGGACAAACCACATTGTCTAAGAATGAAATAAATTAATACACATTACCTTGTAAATAAATGAAAGAACTATAAACACAAAACAATCATAAATACTTTAATAAAAACACAATAATGTATTTAATTATGCCTTAAAACATCTCAGTACAATATAACTGGCCTGTTTGTGTCTTCCTTCGCGGCATCTTGCGTTATTATGGCAACCACCGGCTGCACTGTGCCAGCATTCCCTTGCGTCTGCTCTGCGCCCGATTGCTCCAGCGACCGGGTGCACACTCCACATGCCAGTGGAGTACAAAATCCTGCTGCGGGTGTTGCAGGCTACAGCCGGACAAACTGTCTTAAGGCTGGGGTACATGGCACACGTCAATATGTCCATTAATTCTGGGTATCTGTTTAAACATGTATTTTAATGATTGTGTTTTATACTGCTATGTGCAAACTTTGAAATACCTACTGATAAAAAATCGTAGGGAAGTATAAATCTGCCAAATTTACATATTTAGGGGAAGCATTGGCATAATTACCTGAATGCCATACTTATTTTTCCAAGAGTAAGAACATATATCTTAATAAACTTTGTAAATGTCATATCGCCCAAAACATAATCGCTCTAAATATGTTGTAGACTCATATTATACATTTTAAACACAATTAACATATTTGCATTATTGGGCAAATTATGTTTGGGATTTCATCCGTAACTTTGGGATGGATGAAAACAGTCTATGTTTGAATGTCTACCAAAACTTAAATATTGATGTATTTCACCCTGATGGTAGCACCAAACATTGTGAAATATAAACACAGAATTCGGTAATGCTTCATTCAAATAAAACATATTTTCTTTATTAGTAAAAGCGAAAGATCACATTCCTTCAATTGAGGACAAAATGTATTTCTTTTCTTTTATAGTTTTAGAAAACACATACATATTTTCAAACGTAAGTATATTCGGATGTACCGACATCGACATAATAACACACCTTTTTTCACATGAAGAAGGACCACTTAAAATACAATGTATTTTTGTATATTTCCAAGTTTTCTTTTCAATTATGTTTTCTTTCATATATACAATTACTGAAGATGCACACTTTGTTTAAAACATTCCTGTGTTTACAAATACACAGTATAACGTAACATTCTGACTCTAAAACTATAATTGCAGTCTTCTAAATATATATATATATATATATATATATATATATATATATATATATATATGACTTGTACTAAATGACTTGTACTAAATGCAAAAATTAAGCATGAGGATTATTTAAATACATTGATTAATAAATTACCATTTTAATTTCATTTACCTAAATACAATTATTGTGGGCTCGGAACTAAACTTGCAAAACGTCTGGCACTGAATGATCAACGAATTAACTCTTTGAATACTGCTTGTAAAGAGCATGACATAGTTTATGCTCAAACAAGAAATTCGAAAGAATGGCATAGGGAGAATCCATCCATTTCAACAGGTGAAAAGCTCGGCTCTTGGGTCTTTGACAAAGATATGCGAGCGAGAAAAAGTGAAAAGAGGCATGTGTCTAAAATACAAACCAAAATGAAAAACTAAGTAAGGTGGGATATAGCCATTCATATTTCCAGCATTAACAGCTCTTGGGTCACTCCTGGGTGGAGCTTCGGCAATCAGTAAAGCAGTTAAGTGAAGTGGCAAAGGAATGTATCTTAAACCACATGAAGCTGGACGAGGATGAAGAAACTCCAAAAGGGGGGAAAATGCAGAATGTTTTAAATAGTCTTCCAAAATATGCACTCATAAAAAAAATGTATTTGTAAAGAAATAGGATATTCCTTATTTCCGAGGTGTGTATATGAGAGACGATTTACCAAAGAAACCAAACCTTCGTGAATGTATGGTTGTTACTTTAGATTCGAAATAAAACAAAGCCAAGCACTGGGTTGCATTAATTAAAAATGTAGATCAGTCTATGAAAGTTTCGGTGATTTACATCCCCAAATGAAATGTGTGACTATTTTAAGAACATGAAACAGGATACAATAACAAAACAGAACAATATCCAAATACTTTCATTTGTGGTAATTTATGTTCACACTGTCTAGCTTTACAATTAAATATAAGTAGGTGCAATAGAAAAACGTATTACTAATACGTCGATTATGTCGATATCAAGTTGAAAATATTCGCCACTGCATTCAGTGTATTTTATTGCATTGGAGTTAGATGGACAATGGCAAATAAGACTAATCGTATTTGTAACTTACAACATCATATCAAACATTGATAAGCACAACCAATTATTTTTGTTTTTGGTGAAAAAGAAAACAGATAATATTGTGATACTGGTGGGATCTTATGAATTATAAGACTTAGAAACATTCATTAATGTTGCATTACCTGAAGATATACATTTCCGATTACTTCGAATTCCAAATACGATAACTATTGTGATGGTCAGTATTGTCGATATAAATTTCACGGAAAACAATTCAATTGCAAATATGTTAGGTTGAAACAGAGTGTGTATCCCGCTAATCAATTGCATGAATCATCAAAACATGTTAATATAATGTCGGTTAATGTATGTTGCGTAAATATTATTGTTGTAGGTGATTCATATTTGAATGAGAAACCAACAAATACAATGTATTAATTCACATGTGCGGTGGCTCAACGATACAAAATAATTGAAAAGCTGAATACTTTGATCTAACTTCCAGGAATAGTTAATCATGTTAATAAAATAGTTGTTACAATTGTCAGTAAAGATGGTAAACATATAAATTTTAAATACAAATAAATTACTCATAGATTATATTTAAAGAAAGCTTTATCAACACTTAGGTTCTGTGTACATTACAATCAATATTATATCTCTAAGGAACCCACTTCGAAGAAACTAACTTGCAAAAATATGTAAATACAAGAATATAATGATCACTTCAAATAAGATAGCCATATAGTTAACACAAGGTAACACAATGTTTGTAAAGGGATTGGGATATATGGTTAATAGAAATGGAACACATACTTAATGTTTAAGAAACAATAAGTTATAAATATGCAATAACCAATACGGAAATACATGTGTATGGACCGTTTCGAGCAGGTCCATACACATTTCCATCGAAAATAAGGATTTCTATACAAAATAACGATATTTATTTGCTACTGTCGAAATATAGTTTAAGGTTTAGAGGAACTATTAAAAAGACAGCTGATGCAACTTATCCAGTAACTACAGGAATAGTGAGAAATGGAACACTTCATTTAATTGACCGAATTGCATATCTGTTCAATGGTTTTGAAATCGAGCAAACACGGGATGCTGGAATTACTTCCATGATGAAGAACTATTTCTCGCTAACTGTAAATTATATTTAAACATGTCTTATGGCTGGGTGGAGCAATGCTACCGATTATAAACAACAAATATACCCAGGTGGAAAGTACGAATTTGTTATACCATTAAGTATGGTACTTGGCTTCGCTGAAGACTATAAACATGTTATATTAAACGCTTAATAAGAATTATTTATAATATTTGCTAACACTCATTTGAACACCATATATGATACAGCCAATAAGGAGGACAGAGTAACATTGGAATTAAACAGTATTGTTTTGCTGATGACACATTTTGAAATTAACACTCGGGAATGTGTAAAGTTTTTAAAGTATATCAAATGAGGGAAGTATTTAGATATTGCATTCAGGTCATGGGTGTAGGAGACATATCCAACACTACCAACATCACTAAAAGTTGTGTGGATTGTGAAATTAAGTTTATTTTACGATATGTCATCATATATTTTCAAACAAACCGACAAAACAATTTAAAAGCAGACTGACCATAGTTCGATAATTGTGATATGGAACATTTGAAACTGTGCCTATACAGTCAAGCATATCCCTATGTGGATTTTAATACACATTTACTAAATGTGAAATGTCTCATTTGTTGCAATAGGTATGGGATGTTCCAGGAAAGGTATTATAACAAAATCATATCACCGATCTCAGAACCCGACACATTTAAAACCAGACGAATGATATTTGTATTTGATGTAAGCAAACAAAATGACAACATTAGCTTTAATATTATTAATTCATAAATTGAAATAATTTCAAATACACCCATTCCAGCAAATACACATTATTATGCATTGGTCATTCATGATACATTGGCAAGCTATAATGTAAGATATTAGCTGGTGAAGATATGGACTTGAGTCAGTAAGTGACGAACCACTGTTTGCAATGAGATGTTCTGTAATGTACAAGGTTTTCAATCTTAAGATAGGATTATAATTAAAGAATGGGGTATTACTGATATGGAAGAATAAACAATGGTATTCAGCTTGAATCTGCTATTCAACGGGAAATATCTAACTCCCAAACACCAGAAGACTTATAAATGGCTAACCAAACATCACCATGTTTAACTTGGTAGAGTGGATGTATGGAGTATGAGAATATAGAATATGAAGATGATTCTGCTCCGGAGTCTCCAGTGGATGTTATACGAGTAATATGGCACTGCCTGGGATGAGAGCACATTGTGAACTAACGAGTGAAAGTTAGTATATAAAAGTACTTGGTTTGTGCAAACCTATTCTGTTTGAAGATAAAACAAGAAGAGAACGAAGTCACATTCTCATGCACACAGAAATAAAAGTGTAAACTGAATATGAGCTAGGTATTTGCGCATTGGAGTAAATCATTTAGAACATGTTTCGTAAAGAAATAGTAATAAATATTTGAGTCGGAAATATTTTTTTATCCTATAGGCTGTAGGTTCCTGATATTTACCGAGCTGGTAAACATCCTATAGCTTGTTTTTTGAGACATCCTCTGTGTTGTGCATGTTGTAAATAGATCTGTTTTTGAATAATTGATTTGGATGTTTATTTAGAAAATCCCTTCACAAACTCTCAATTACATTGAATTTGTAACCTTAAGAAATGGAAAATAACGTATATTAACATATATTGGACAAAGGTTTTTAAAATAAAATTCACGACTCCTATCTCGCATGTTGTTTAAAAAGTTTAAAATATGTGCACATATTTTCCTATGACAGATAAAGTATACTTCAGGGAAAAGCAGGTAAAACAGGAGACACCCGAGAAAATGCCACTACACCGTCTTATCATTAAAAAAATCTCAATAGATTCATTTAACGATATATGTGCACACATTTTAAGATGATTTAACATAAATGAATATTGAGGAATATTTAAGATGAAACACTGATATGAAAGCTGAATAACTTATACTTAGTTCGGCTCGATAAACTTAAGATGCCTAAAAACTGTTACAGTTGGATTTCAATGACCGTGCCAGTGCTACCAATCCTTGTCCGAAGTTACAATACCTACAGGTTTGACTTCCACGACTTTCCAGTGGTACCAACCACTTACCAAAACCTCAAAGTGTGTAAGCGTGGGTCCAACAACCCTATCTGTAAACACTCCAGCTCCACAATACTCTGGACACATCTCTCAGCACAGCCTTTCATGGAGGATGCACGGACCACAGACGACCCTGACAGTGTCAGGTCAACGACTTAACCTCTGTCCATACTAGCCGGAAGACATTCTGCACCCTGTTCGCAAACTCTCTAGTCCAAGTATTCGTAGTAACGTCCATTTCTAATTAATAAAATATAAACACTTTCCATCCTTCAATAGAGTCTTATTAATCCTAAACATAGTGTATATGGTTTAATGTAATATGAGAGAAAACACACAAAAAATAAATAAATTAATAAAATCTACGAAATGTTTCACTTAAACACAACGTAGTTGAAAGTGTACCATTGTTCAGTAAATATGGCTAATTCTATACACAAACCTTTACGGTATTTGCAAAATCTCTTAATTGAATTATTTTGTGTGTATCATATCAAATAACGACTTATGTTGAGTTTAACACATGTTAGTATTACTATTATTATTATTATTCTTTACTAGAAATCAGTATAAGAGATTTTATTTATTCAAAGATGAATACGTATTAGGTGTAAAACACTATTTTAACCTTAACGAAAACATTTTTGTACATATTTTTTGGGAATACACACTCACAGAAGATATCTCTATATGTTTTAGGTAATACGGGTTAATATGGTTAGCAAAAAATGTATTGAGTTAAAAATGGAACTCTATTTACTTAAACTAGACAGTAACACATAAAGAATTTCTTGAATTCTATGTAAGGTTTATGGAAAGTAAAAATATTTTTGTTATTTATCTAATATTTATTAATGTTTATTATTCGTTTACACATATATAAGGGATGAGGCCTCAATATTAGGGAAATCGAGAGCTTCGCCATAGCCAATTAGAGACGAGATATTTCAAGAGCCTCGCATAGCTGAGCATGCTTGTATGTGATTGCACATTCTGGCGGAATATTTCACAATTTCCACCGCATTCATCCATATTGATCTAAAGCCCGCGGGATTGTACAATGATGGAGTACAAGAGCGTGAAGTACACATTTTCTGTAGGAATGAAATAGCGTGAAGTTGTAATTTAAAGATGGACATTGGGGGCTAAAAGAAAAAAAAAAGTGAAATTCCAAGGGAAAAAGGGTAATTCGGAGGGAAAACGGGGAAAATGAGGGGAAAAGGTAAATTTTGAGGAACAAAGTGAGATTCTGGCATACTGACTGACAAGATGGCAGCCAGCAGAGATGAATAAGAGAGCAGAAGGTCGGCATCCAATATGGCGGGCATTGCTCCATGGCTATTAGCCCGAGTGCCAGTTTCCTCGATCCTCCAAATTTAGGGACACCCGAATTTCGCGAAAAGATTTCCGTTCATGCTAGATTTCAATACCCTACGAGCATACCAGTAGTTCTATTTTGCATATTGACGGCGTTTGTCTGTGAGAAGACATTTATTTAGTTGACAGGCCAATCAGAATTGAGTTAATCCGATACTGCGCGTCTCTGATTCGTTGTCAGACACTTAAGAAGCGTAACATCGAGATCACCCCATCACAAAAGTGGATCTGAGCTAAAGTGTTATGAAATACAACTGGCCGTGAAATCTTTTCGCGAAATTCGGCTGTCCCTACTCATTATAAAACTACTAATTGCGTACCGGAATGTGGATTTATAGCAAAGGATATACAAGAAAAGTTTTAACAGAAGTGTTAACATCAGTTCAACACAAAATTTGTTTTTCTGCAAGCTAAACACCACTTTAATGTTGACAGCAGACTAAGGAGGTAACGTTGTTTCAAAAGTAAGTGTATAGCACATTTTCAGCAACTTTAGTTACTGATGTCTCACAGGTAAAAGACAATTACTGTACTTGTAATATTAATACTGTTGGCACAGTATTATACATTTATCTGTGTAGAATGATATACTTAATACATGATAACATTCGCTAATAATTAAAATGGAAAGTTCGTGTTGTTTAGGTAGCCACTTTACATGTGTCTCAACGGAAAAACAATTTATATGTAATATAATTAGTACGATATTTAAATGTGTATATAATTATACATATAATGCTTATGTTACCTCTAAATTAGTGGCTTGAACTTTGTCGAAAAAGCCATTTCTTTTCTTTGCGCCATCTCTAATGAACTAGCTGTCTACAAGTCGTTAAGCCCAATTACCTACCTACCTTTTCTTTGCGAAAGTATCAGAGCGTGTGCATAGTAACACACAAAACAAGCTCCCGTCTCGTCTGATGCATTATATCAAGTAGTATCACACAAATTAGAATAAATAGTATCAATACTAGGGTTTTGGTAGGTTGAAGCGCAAGAGCATAGGGTGTCGGAGCCGGAGCCACCTAGTCGCTATGTTGTTACGTCACCGTCCCCCATCTTGGATTTCATAGACCTTGACATTGAACTTTGACCCGTCAGCTAGACCTCGGTGACCTCTGACCCCAAAAAATGCGAAAAAATTACAAAATTTTTATTGCAACTACTTTTATGGAAAATTTTACAAAGTTAAGTAATCTTTAGAAAATTTAATTTTACGACATGTTACTAAAAATAATTTACTATTAAAATACATTTTCCACTGGTAGCAAGTTTCCCTCTAACAATTATCCTTTTTTTTTTCTTTCTTAAAATTTATTTATTTTTCCCTCAAAATGTCCCTAACAAATTTTATTTAAGAAATAGATTAAAAAATAATTTTTAAAAATCTTATGTTCAATACTTAAGGCCGCCTTATTTGTCGGTGGCCATTTTCTCTAACAATTTTCATTTTTTCCTTTAAAATTACTTTTTTCCCTTTAAAATTTACCTTGACAATTTAATAAAAATATATATTTAAAACAACTTACTTTTCCTGACGCACACCTCCTACGTCCACTACTCTCACCTATACTAATTCCGTCATCTTGATTTTTAGTTCGTAATTTGTATTCATTCTTCTGGAGTCAGTGATCTTTGTTTATATGTTACTGGAGGCAGCCATATTTGTTTTTTCCGTTCTTCATGTGTTTACATACGTTACTGGAGGCTGCCATGTTGGGAGGCAGCCATCTTACTAGGTGCAGTCCTCTATGATTTTTATTACCATTTGTTTTTATAGGTTGTTTCTCACCTTTGTGCGACTACCGTATTAGATTTAATATGAATAAATCACCTATGTATGACCAAGTGAAAGTTATATTTGTTTATGTGTTTTAACTACAGGTTGCGCTGACAGCAAAATCCATACTGGATTCTATTCTCAACACATAGGTAATATCGATTATGATTCCTGCTATCAGGCTGTACCAAATGGTGACATTGGCCATTCCTGCAAAGTACTTAAATTGTTGTATTAACTTTGTTACTCTTAAATGGAAGTATATTTAATTAAAATATTTTTTATTATATATATTTCTTATATATAAAGCAGGGAGGTTTCTGGAATAAAACACAGCATATATATTTTTTACATAAAATTTATTGTACCCGCAATAAAATATACAAGTTTGTTAATCTTCGTCGATGATCACCGCACAATGTCCGCCTCGACAACCCAGGAATTAAAGCGGGCACGGAACACCACCACTTGACGCTGGCGATGACCAATCGACTTATCGTATGTAGCCCGCATCCTTAATTTCTTCGATTGTTGAAACTATTTCGTTGGTGTGGGAGTGATTTCCAACAAATTGCAAAGCAAGCAAGCCGATCGACTAGCTCGTACGGATTGTCGCAGAATACGTTGTAAATATCCTTGCTGTCTTCTTTCTTCTTCAGACATTTGCCAATTTTCAGTGCTATGCCAATGAAGAGATCTACGAGAAAGTCGATTTTTTCGTGATCATCGCCCTTATAAACACAGGTATGGGGATTGTTATTTTGGTAAAGTGCATTGCGTGAGTTCGAGCAAAGTATCGTATTCCACCAGGTTGTATTCAGTAAAGTCACTGGGTTCCTTGAGAAAAAGAAGTTCGTATAGTACGAAGGTTCCACGTGTCGTATGACTGCCAACACGGATGCTCAAACCTAGTGGAAAATCTATTTCACCAACACCGAGAAACTATTTATCATTATGCCTGTATACACCGTGCGTCGTATAATTATTGCGAGAGGTGTACAAATGTAGGTACCGTCAAGCTAGAGCATTAGATTTCATAGCTTTCTTTCGTACTTTCTTCTTGTGTGGCATATCCGTATCCGACCCATAGTCCTGATGTGACTGTAATTCATCATGTTTTCACTTCTTCAATGGCACAGCAGTATCGTTGATTTCGGTCTTCACAGCTACATGTGCTACATAGCTCTCTTTGAGTACACCGAGACGTGTAAAGGGCTTAAAAATTTCTTTATTCATTTGGTCGCGTGAAATTTTGGCTCTCTTGGTGAGTGAATACTCTGAGCGGACAGACTGAACCACCCGTTGCAGTTCACTGACAATGTCCGACATCGTAGCGAATGAAAATATTTACTGTCGCTCTCTTTTATAGGTTTAGTTGTGTGTCTCCATCAAATTTTTTTTCGATCTTGCTCAGATATTCGCTGAAATTTTGAATATCTGTTTTCGTGGCGAGATGGGACTTCGAGGTATCAAATATATGTGCCATATCCTTTCAGATGATTCACGTTCTCCTCATTTTGTGCAAGATACAACATTTAACTTTCGATAATTTGCCTTTGAAAACTCGTTACGCGCTTGTCCATGGCCACCATGTTGCGCACGATCTCCGTCTTCACACGCTCCATCTTCCCTCCGAACTCGGACAGCTGGTTTCGATTAAATGCATTTTGTTCGGCCAACATATTGCACAATTCGGAAATAATGTTAGCGACCCCAGATCGTTCGCGTTCACAAACGTTTCGAATTATTCTTCTACCAGCATCACAAGTTCCATCATCTCCTGGTACGAAACAACCGCCATCTTTGTCTTTATGATGGCATTTATTTATTACGTTACTCTGCCCAAATTTCAATATGCTGTAACTCATTCTCGACGGCCGGCGATGAACTGATCTAACCCACGCCTGTTACTCATATAAGGGGTCAGTCCTTATGATCGTAAAAAATTCGTATTTCTCTTTCCAGCACAAGGCACACATTTGGTTGACATCTGATAGCGTCATGTCTGTATTGACGTGATGTCGTAAAAGTGGGGTAAATTAGTGTCCTCCATGCAAAACAGCACCAATACATTAGCATTATCGCGAAGCATCTGTTTGGGTATGCACGAATAAGTCAGCTCAAGATACGTACAGTCCACGCATGCATGTCGTTCCCTGCTAAAATATTCTTGAATACTAGTTTGTTTTTCGCGGGCAATGCCATTAAAGGCAAATATCGAGTTTTGCAGTGCTTTGTTCGGAGGTACGACGACTTCGTTATCGCTGCAGGGGAAATAACCCATGCATTCCACAGCTTGCAGTGCTCATACCAATTTCTGTTATTTCATTTGCTGGAGCGATTTTGAGTACAGGTACACGTTCTCGAAATGAAGGCCGTTATCTTCGTTCAGCAGGCTCAGTAGGATGCACGTCTTGCCACAATTTGATGGTCCCGTGATCATGCACCTTACTGTATTCGGAAATAGGCTTCCATGCCACGATTCTTGGGAGATATCTTCATGTTCGGCATGAATGGGTATTGGTAGAGTATCATCTTGCTTGACGATCTGTAAAATGTATTCGTCTGCTTGGTTTATAGCGTACATTGGAGGGGGAGGAGGAGGCAGCATTTATAAGCCTCTTGATGACACTCAGCACATTTTAGAATGTCTGTTCTAGTGATCACTCCTTATAAACTTACTCTGGCAGAATTCGCACTAAAATGTCACATTGGGATATGCGATACATCCGAACTGTTCCAAGACTAGAATAATACTAAAACGAAAATGTATAAAATGGTAGTATTTACTTTTCTCGCTCAGTTTACCACGATGTCTCGAAGAGACAAGACCGTAGCTGGTAGCAGGGTTTTCGATACTCTAATCAACAATCTACCGTTACAGCTGCTCATTCCCGGATACAGGTTCTGCGGGCCAGGAACCAAGCTAGCTAAAAGGATGTCGCGCATTGAGACAGGCATAAACGCCCTGGACAAGGCGTGCAAGCAGCACGATATCCCAATTCCCAGCACAAGGATTTGCAAGACCGATACCGAGCAGTCAAGATAATTTGCACAGAAAGCAGACGAAATGAGAAACTCATGATTCCAGGCTCGGAGAAAAAATAGCTGTGTCGGGTGTTTCGAACTTAATGAACGCCAATTTGAAGATAGGCATGGGCGATAAGAACAAAAGAAAGCATAAGTGAAAAGAAAAGCCGTAACAAAATGAAGAAAATCCTGCAAGGCTAATAAAATATCTACCGGTGAATTTTTTCCATTGTTGTTGCCTGCACTTAGGGCCCTCGGAGGCTTAATTGGAGCCACGATTGGTATCGTCCAAGCCTTCAATACAGCAGCGAAAAAACGGAAGCAGATGACCGAGGAACAAAGACACAATGCAAATATGGAAGCTATCGCTATGGGTAAAAGAACGAACAAGGCCTCTACCTAAGGTCATACCTAGTAGGAGGCGGAAGTGTGCAAAAGCGACGCATCAGGAAGAAGAAATAATGAAGTCTCTACCGAAACGAGCACTCACGAATGTGGATTTGGAACTGTTTGCACGGAAAATAAAAATACCTCAGTTTCGGGGAGTTTAAATAAGAGATGGTTTGCTTGCTAAACGCAAGAGAGAATAATGCGCCATAGTTTACCTGTATACGGCAGCAGGGCCCAGCACGCACTGGGTAGCTTACGTAAAAGAGGGTAAACATCCTGACTATTACTATAGTTTTGGGGATTTGCATCCTCTGCCCGAATTTCGAAAGTACCTGAACAATTGTAAACTGACTTACAATTACTAAATGGAGCAGCTGCCTTTCACATGGAACTACGGACGTTTGTGCCTTCACTTCCTGGTTCGCTCGTACAAGTAATTGTATAAAAAGGCTATACACCGTAAGGAAACCATCAGTCATGTCTATAATGCTTACCTTGACGGGTCGTAGCTCCGAGCTACATGCGGTACATTTTCCACCACTTGGCCTGGAGGGTGCATGGAGCATAGGCCTTGTTAATTTTCAAACCTAAAATGCCTTATCGAAAATTCATGAAAAAACGACATGCTGTACGTCGTAAAAAGTGGTAATGTTTCCCAAGACTTTTTGCTGCCCACAGGCTCTTATGAAATAGACGATATTACAAAGTACATTGAAGTTTCTCTGCCCCCGACACTGAATTCGAACTACATAGGAACCCCAATACTCTGAAGTGTGTTATCAGGTGCACCAGAGATATCGACTTTACGAAACCGGATACTATCGGACCGATGCTGGGGTTCGAGCCACGCATCTACGAAGCTGGAAAACACATGTGTCATCGCAGCCTATAAACATTTTGCCAGTCAATGTAATACGAATAACATGCAACCTACTGTTGAGGTATGTGCCACTCGCCAAGCGGCACATGCCTTAACAATAGGCAGAGCAATACCATGCACGAATTCTCGCCTATGGTCCCTCCAGGTTATAAACTGGTTGTTGAACCACAAAGCATCATTTACGTTCTGGTCGTCGCGAAGGGAGCACACGAGGTGGTAGTGACAGTCGTTGGCCAGCGCGGAGAGTTGGTGAACTTCTGAAATAAAGAAATCGCCCTACACCTGCATTTGAGAATATGGGTATAAGTTTTACAACAGCCAGAAGCTATAAAAGAACATGCCATGCAAAATCTATTATCAGTACTTCACAGGTATCCAAGGAGTTAACATGTGCTAGCGAGTTTATCCTCTGCAGTCAAGGTTAGGGTGTCGATCGCAATGAAAGATTTTCTAAACTACGAAGAACCATCCATTTTCGAAGACAGCATAACGAAGGTGGAACTTCATGCGTCCCAGCTTTTCCCGATCGGTCCATACACACTACCATCGGAAGTTCGGATACCGGTCTAACACAAAGATATCTGCACTCTTCCTTGCCAGTCTTTCCTGAGAATCGGAGGAACACTGACGAAATAAGATGGGTCCAATACAGCGTTGACGAAAATAATGCGCAATATAATTCATCACCTGATGATCGATCGCATCGCCTACTTTCTCAATGGTGCCGAGTTGAACCAGTCGCAAGATGCGAGCCTAAACATAACGATAAAAAATTACCTTTCGCGCACGCCGAATGAGCTCTTGCAGCTAAGATGACAGTCTGGGGAATCGAAGATGGCTACAGTGTTCCCATTAATACCGACGGCAGGTTCAAAGTATGTGTTCTGCTCTCCATGCTACTGGGATCTGCCGAAGACTACAAATGAATTATCTTCAATACGAAGCAAGAGCTGGTGATAATGCTAGCAAATACGCACGTGGACACTATGTTGGGTACGGGAGAACATGTGGGGCAGTGGAACTGAACCAACAGTCTGTCTAATGGATGCTGCCTCATATACAGTTGAGCACTGGAGAATGCCTACACATGTTACAGAATGTGGAAGATGGTAAAAACATAGATGTGGCTTTCAGGTCGTGGAGTCTGGTGACATACCCCGGATGGCCACCCACACATCAAATTGATGGTGAAGTCCAGATTTGCTTCTATGAAACCGAGGTACAACATTGTTGGGCTACACGCCGTAAGACAGCACAATGTAAGAGTGATCCGTTCGTATTTCGACACATGTCAAATAAAAATGTCAATATATTTTTGAATAGGGAAAGCTACCCGTAAGTAGACATGAACACTAACTTTGTGAATGGATACTACATGCTGGCATGTCAGATGTACGTTCAATTCGAAACTTCATATTATGAACGCACCCAAAATCCTATATTAAGCCCGCATACGTTCCAGAGTTTGGTCCTGCTCATGGTGTTCGATGTGAGTAAACAGGACGAATGTATTACCTCCAAAGTGATCGACTGTAGAATCGACTTCACTACATATGGAAATATTCTTGCCAACACGTACGTATTCTGCCTGATACTTCACGACCGGTTTGAATCTTACAATGGCCGAGAACAGAATGTTAAAATACTGTCGTAAGAAATGCTGCCTGTTCACACACTATAACTGTTCAGTCGCCTTCGAGCATCGCCAACTTCAAGTTCTGGTGGTTGCCTGCCCGCTTCAATTCCTTGGTTGTTGAGGACGACATCGAGCAGTGAACGTCGAGAATATTAATAGCCCTGTATACTTTATTATGTGTACAATAAATTTTATGTAAAAGAGATATGCTGTGTTTTATTTCAAAAAACCTCCCAGCTGTATATATAAGAAATAGTTTAATTCAAAAATATTTTAATTAAAAATACTCATATTAAAGAATAAAAAAATTAATATAACAATTTAAATAATTTTCAGCTATGGTCAATATCACAATTCGGTACAGGCCGATAGCATGTATCATAATCGATACTACCTATGTGTTGAGAACATAATCCAATATGAATGGTGCTGTCAGAGCAACCTATACTTTAAACATATAAAAAAATGGATATCATGTGATCATACATATATGATGTAAACATTGGAATTATAATATGGTAGTCGCACAAAGGGGAGACACAAACTATAAAACGAATTGCAATAAAAACATAGAGGACTGCACCTAGCAAGATGACTGCCTCCCAACATGGCTGCCACGAGTAACGTATTTAAAAAAATGACGAACGAAAAAAACTAATATGGTGGCCTCCAGTAACATACAAACAAATATGGCTGCCTCCAGTAGCATGTAAACAAATTACGAATGAAAAATCAAGATGGCGGAATGAGTATATGTGAGGGAAGTGGAGGCGAAGGACGCAGGTATCTACTGGAGTCGAACAGAGGTGAGTAATTGGAGGAGCGGAGAGGACCTCCGGAAATGTAAGTTATTTTAATACTTTTTAATAAAAATTTACTAAGGGAAATGGGACATTTTGAGGGAAAAAGGGAAATTGTTAGGGAAAATGGCCGCCGATATAGATGGCGGCTTCCAGTGCCGTATATAAATTTTTTAAAAATAATTTTCAAACTATTTTTAAATGTAATTTTAGGGACATTGAAGGAAAAAAGGAAAGTTTTGAGGGGAAATATGGGAAATTGTAAGGGATAATGGCTACCGAGTGAATATTGAATTTTTTATATAAAATTTTGAAAAATAATTTTTTTTAGCATTTATTACTTTTTAAACAATTTTATTAAAATCTTTTAACAACAATATTTTATATATTTTTTTACATTTTTAAACTTCTAAAACATTTTTAATATTATTTTTCGTAATAATTATTCTATAATTTTTTAAAGGATTTAATAACAATTTTTTTTTGTTTTTGTGGTCAGAGGTCACCGGGTTCAACGTCAAGGTGACGGGTCAAAATTCATGGTCAATAACATCCAAGATGGTGGACGGTGATGTGAAAACATGGTGGCCGGGCGGCTCCAGCTCCGATGCCCCACACCCTTGTGCATCAACCTATCAAACCCTACTACATGGATCACAAAATTTAATCACGTTATTTTATGTATAAATAAATGTCAAAAATATTAAGTAGTTGAACTTCGAAGACGCCATTGTTGACTGCGAAGTCTCGGTCGTGGGTTCGAGTGCCGGCACTAGATGATGACATAATAAGCACCAAATTGAATTAAACAATGCAGGAGTAGCTCGATAATGGAACGAGTCTGGTATCCGTTCTGTTCAGTTTCGTTGCCCCAGCGAGCGCCGTGACTTGAGCACTTTACAGTTCAGGGGTTGGTGTATTGTGGGGGGGGGGGGGTGAGCATGATAACCCACGGCCACAGAGTACACAAGAATACAGAGGTGAAACAGGAATTTATAAAGCGAACTCTAACCCCACACGTAAGTAAAATGCCGTCACCGGCCAGCAAAATGTTGAAACGCTGTTCGCCAATCAGCGTATGGCAACTTACTTTCCAGCTCTAGCCTAGCCAATATGGAACTGACACGTCATTTATTCTGTGCACACTTATCTACTTTCTGTAACAGCAACGCTAACCGCTACATACGACGAAAGGATTTAAATATAGCAATAATGTTGTTTTCATCCTGAAAATAACATTTTAGTTATATTAAGCTTAGAAAATATCGCATGAAACACTCTCGCGCACACAATGCACAGACTTATTAAAAAAATACACATTTTTTCACATTTAATCCTGTGAACCAACGTATTACAATGAGGCGGCGCTGAGGCCTCAAGGGGACCAGCCAAGGTGCAGTGTTTGGGTGACTTAAATCTAACAATTAGCCGGCAAGAAGAAAGGAGGCCAGCGGTGCGTATATAAGCGAGGGTATCACGATGTTGCCCCCCCTTTTTTTTAAGTAATACACTAGTTTACCGCGCCATCGAACTGCGTGTCCACGATGTCGAGGTTGGGCGCTCCCTCTTGCGTTTGTTGAACGGCATTAGCTTATTTAATTCAGTCGTTAATGGAAAACCCAAGTTGAGCGTAAGAATGGGCTCGGAGATTAAATGAATTAGAGGTCACGGTATTTTGGAGTCACTTTGATATAACATTTTTAATTCTGCGATTATGTTAATAATCAGGAGAGAATCGGTACTGTTAATAGAAAGATGAATGACTAATTTATTATTAGAGTAATTACTTCGAAAATTCATATAGTATATTGTACCTCAAGATTTGTTACTAAATCTAAAGTAAAAATTGTATAATTGATTATTACGTAAAGTAAAGATCTCGAGTTATTTCATGATTGGTTTAATTAACGATTTACGCGTCAGCTTCAGTGAATCAGAACCTTTGTTATTTACTCGTTGTACCCCTCTCTGAACTCTGAGTAAGACGGGAGGTGACAGTATACATACTTCTCGGGTACATCCGTTAAAATCTCAATGATAAATCTTTTCCTTGGCCCATTATAATTTCATGCCCTTTTATACAACTTTTAAATTAATTTACCTGTAATGCGTCGTCACATGATACCGCAAACTCATAAACAAACCTATTCTGGTTACGCTGTCTGCATTAATGGTAGCATTTAATAATGTACACAAACATGTATACTCTCAGCTAATTTGCAAGAGGATTCCCCGTGGTCGTGAAATTTAAGGCGTCTAGATAATGTGTCGAGCAGGCCATTCTGTAGAGTTTTCGTATCTCACACACAGAAAGATTGAATTTGGCATTGATTTCGAGAAAGTTAAAATTATGTGTCCTGTCTTCATTATTAATAATTTAAAATACGGTACCAAACTCCAGGGGGTTGGTGAAAATACGTTTTAAACTTTTTCGTATGAATGGTTACAGTTTGCCGGACGTGAACTGCAAAACTTGTTGCTGGAAAGTAGAAAACTTAAAGGTACGAAGAAAATACATGAAGACTGTAAAAAAATACAATGTTCCATTTTAAACTAATCTAAAAACCTATGTCTTTGACGTACAGAGAAAAAACTGTTTAGCCAAGAGTATTTTGCGAATCCCGCAGAGAACTTAATTACTTAAATTAATCAGCTTCCTGCAAAAACCAACAGTAACAGATATTAACGAGTACGTAGCTATCAAGTAACTCCTATTTACAGACAATACAATTTCATGTGTTTTTTTCCTCCCGTGCCGTCCAAATGGGCCATGTAATAAACTAGTCCCATTTTACCTCCAAGCACTCATCCCGCGCGCAGCACAGCTGTTAAGCGCTGATCTGGGAAGCCGATGATGTTACCTCCGGCGGTACTTAGGCTGCATTAGAGCGCCGCACGTTAAAAGGCCAATGAAAAAATTTCCTCCTGAGCACAACTTCACACGGCAAACGCGTGCGCGTCTTTCGAGGAGAGTGGCGGAAGTTTATCGCCGCTTATTTCATGATGTGACCGCCTTAACACTGCGTTACGAGCAATGGCGATAATGACGAGAATGAAATAAAACAGCAGTAAAATTATTTAGAACTTCCTTGCCCTCTCTGATGTACCGCCAACATCCTCCTAACGATGCCTGGCTGAGATGAATTGTGTACAAGAATCATCTGAAAACTAACTTCGAGAGTTGAGATTATTTTTTTCCGTTTGAAAATCGGCCTAAGAAAATGATTACCTTAGAAATGTTTGAAAATGCGTTTTTTTGGCGTGCCAAAAAATTAATTTAAGTTAGTAATACTTATTCGCTAAAGCAAAATGTATTTACAAATCACTGAAAAGAGCGCGTGTATGTACACCGTGGACAAAATTCACGTGTAAAACACACAGGGCTAAGAAAGGGGCGAAAAATAATAAGATTGATATGAAGAATTCGGTGTCGCAAATATTCCTTTCTCCAATAACCATGTAAGTGATATTAGAGAGGCCGGTAGGCAGCGAGTGTCACTCAGGTGTAATCACCGCAAGCGTACAGGCTGCTGGCAAGTCAGAATTTTCGTGCAGCTAGTTGGGGAAACATGCCAGGCTTTATGCGAGTGGAGATAGCCGATATGAATCTTGTGTACGGCGAAGCTCACAGCAGAACACGGGCAGCGTAGGCCTGCCAGCTGCGTTATCTAAATGCTTTTATTCCACCTGAAATCCATTAATTGTTTACATGAAAATCTCTCGAAGTCAACGCCTCATACGTGTATTATATTTAAAGACACTTGTTGCCTGCTTGCTCCTGTAACTTTATTCACGTGTTTGATGGGAAAGGGAAGGTTTTGCGATGGGACCGCGTGTTGCTCAAATCAATTAATTTGTTTCCACATCCCTGTTATAAACGTAATCTTGGTACATGAATTATGGTCCACAATGCCCATACAACATATTCTTATATGACTTCACAAATGAAACTAAATGTTTTTTATCGTGATTTTTTACATATGACTCCCGTTCAGGAATTCTTACGTTCGATCCAGGCCGAATGCAAAGGGTGTAATTCCCCCCTCCCCCCTCTCTTCCATCCAAATTGGTCCATATTGACATTGCGAGAAAATGTTATGGCATTTTCTGAGAATAAATATTTGTGGTCTTTCACACATTAGCCTTGATGCATAAAATAAAGAAGATATTATTGTAATATTTCGTTGTAAATTGAGCACTCTTTAAGTTAAAATTTAAAGCTGTCCTGCTTTAACCTTCAACTCATCAATTAAAGTTAAATTTTTTGTTTACTTATTTGATTAGAGATATGCGCTACTTAATAATCCAAATAAGTGGTCGGTGTAGTGGTAAATATCAAATCATTATTTTAGTTAACGCTATTTTCAAATAATGATTCTGTAGTTTCACAACTCCTATCATTCTGAAGTTCTGTTGTAACGTGGACACGCACTAAGAGAAAACATTTTTTTAGATTTACTGTGCAACGATACTGGGTTACTTTGCAATACGTAAACGTTGTAATAATTTATTTAAAAAAATTGCATACTTTTGTGGCATTTGAAAGCGGTAAGTTATACTTTATTGAAGTTTAAGCATCATTCATGCGGACATAAATAGAAGAATGTTTTTGTTTACCTTTTCGTAATAAAGGTATTATTTTATTAAATTCAATTATTTTAATATGTATAATAGAAAAGTATGAGGTTTTTAACTCGAAATTATTTTCGCATTTCACTCATTCCAACTAAACTTGATACACAGTTTTCACTAGAATACATATATAACATTTTTTGTTATAATTTTTTAACATACACAGTAACATAATATAATAAAGGTTATAATTTTTAGACCAAAAAATTGCAGGAAACAATGTTAGAACAGCACCTTATAAACCGCCAGTAGAATGATTATGCCGATTCAGGCATATCGACATCTAGCATCGGAGCCGGAGCTTACTGGCCTGTTGTGACGTCACAGTATGCCATCTTGGAAGCCTTTGACCTTCGACACCACGACGTTTGACCATTAACCTTTAGTCTGCAAAATTAAAAAAATTACTAAATAATTCCAAAGGAAAATGAAAAAAAAAATATATTGATAAGAATTATTAAATAAATATTTTAAATTATTAAAACTTGCAGACCTTCAGCAGCAATTTTCATTAAAAATAATTCATTTTATTCCTGAAAAAATTTCCTTTTTCCCTTAAAACTTTCCATTTTTCCCTATTAAATTCCAAAACTGGCTAAAAATTAAAAAAAATCGTCAACGAGTATATTACGTTATTGACTACCACCACCATATTGGATGAAGGCAACCTTGATCTTGAACCATGATTTTGAATAACCTTGAAAACCAAAATTCTAGAAAAAATACACGAAAGTAAGAATGCATATTACATTACTAACTACTACCACTATACTGGATGCAGGTTACATTGATCTTGACCCCATGATCTTGAATGACCTTGAAAAAACTCGAGAAAATACATAAAAGTCAGCACGCATATTACAATACTGACGACCACCACCATATTGGGGCCGGTGACCTTGATCTCGAACGAATGACTCTGAATGACTTCGAAAAGAAAAATTCATAAAACTCAGCAAGCTAACACAATATTGGGTGCAGGTAACCTTGATCTTGACCACATGACATAGAATGACCATGAATAGAAAAAATCGGGAAAAAATAAGTAAACATTAGCAAATATTATGTTACTGTGTACCACCAAGTTATTGGATGTGGCTAACCTGGACATTGACCCCATGATATTGAATGACCTTGAAAACGAAAATTCGAAAGGAAAATATATAAAAGTTAGCAAGCATATGTTGTAATTCACTACTACCACCATATTGGATGCACATAAGCTGGACATTGACCAAGAGACCTTGAATGACTTTGAAAGCAAATACTCTAGAATAAGCCATAGAGGTCTGCAAGCATATTATGTTACTGACTACAACCACCATATTGGAATTAGGTGACCGTAGCCTTGACCTCACAACATCGAAAGACCTTGAATACCAAAACTAAAAAAAAAAAAATATCATGAAAGTCAGCAAGCATATTATGTTACTGACTTCTACCATCATATTGGATGCAGGTTTCTTAGTCTCTTATGCATTTCTGTATTCACACTCGCATTGTACTTGTGCGAAAACATCGTGAAATGTATTACACTGACACAATGTGCAGGAATGGATATGTAGGTAATTACCCTTTTAGGAAATGTATCGAAGTCACAAGAGACCTGCTTGCTGTAAACTCGGTCCCGAGGTACTGATGAGAAATGCAATTCATCATTACAGTACTTTGCATGTCTAAGAAAATTATCGCTACGTCTTAACTGCTTACCGCACCTGTTACACAAATATAACATACAACAGGGCTTCTTTGCACTAATAAAGCACACCTGTCACCGTACATTATAGGCGAAAATACGTTTCTTATCACTAAAGTGACACTGATGACGACATAGTATACCAGGCAAAGATTCTGTCGGACATACTGGTGATGTAAGTGATAGAGCTAAAGAGGTAGGTAATGCCAGCATTTGTTGTATATGTATCATATCCGAAGAGATCGATGGCACTGCTGGTACTACTCCCGAAGAAGTTGATGGCACTACCATAGCTACCATTATCTCTGGAATGTTCGAAGATACCACAGAGAGAGAATAAAACTTAGATGCGAAGATGCAAAGGCTTGCCGATGCCAGCCCTAAAACATCATATTGACTTTCTAATCTCAATTCATCTTTGTTGCATGGGAGCACTGAAAACACCCAAATATTCATTTGCCTCAGAAGAACAGATTCAGGTACTAAATTTATTCCATTCATCATTTAGTATATTCCTATCTTATAATAATACACAAATATTGTTATATACATAATTATGTATTTTCCTATTTTACATAAATGAATAAATATTATTATATTAATAATTGTGTATATTCCTATCTTATATATATTATTCTATACATAATCATGTAAACTTATATCTTCTATATCAATATATATAAATATAATATTTCCTATGGATATTCTTCTGGTGCCAATTAGTATGTGTGTTTACTCAGAGTACTCCATTCTGCGAAGGTGAGTTGCTAATACGAAAGTATTTATTTGACCTAGACAGTCAAGGAGCTACGACCTGCACAATCGCTAAATGGTTGTCGCTAGTGCCTATTATAAGATCGAGTTTTCACCTATGTTCATAATGTTCGTCGGCATGAGAGGGCGGTGTGTAGAAAGAGTCCTTTTCGCTCGACAGCCAATTGGGAGGCATTGTGGTGGCATGCCGTTGTGCTGCATTGTTTAGTCCAAGTTGTGCTATGTGTCAATAGGTCAATCGGTCAATGGTTAAATGGGTCAATGGGTTACTGAGTCACGGGTCATTAGGGTTAATTTAGGGGTAAATTAATGGTTCATAGTGGTAGTGGAGGTACAGGGGTCATTTATGTGTCATTAGGTATTATTAGGGTCGATAGGAAAAATTAAGTGTCATTTAGGGTAAAGGTGGAGATAGATGTAAAGATGGAGGTATAAGTGGAGGGGTCATTTAGGTTTCATTTAGGGATCATAAGGGATAATTAAGGGTTAATTTATAGGTGAGTTTTATGAAGCATCGCTCTACCAGGAGTCAGAGACTGATTTCCGCATGTGACATCCTAGTGCCTTCATGCGATTGGTAAGCTGCAATCACGTGGCAACTCGGTGATTGTCTAATTGATGTCCTCACAATGTATTAATGGTGTACTACAATTGGTTCATAGTCAATATGAAGTCATAGGGCTTCCATACTAGTATATTAAAAGCAGCTGGGTGGTCAGCTGAAAGGCTTAGATTGACAGCATCGCCCATGAAGGAAACATTGGGCGTCTAGCTTCTGGATTTTCACGTCTAAATCTTATTCTGCATCTGCCTTATCTTTGGACATTCCAGAGCTAATGGTATCTACGACAGTGCCATAAACTTCTTCGGGAGTGGTACCAGCAGTGCCATCGACCTCTTTGGCTAAGATACCTGGACAACCATTGCTGGAATTACCTGCTTCTTTACCTCCAGCACCTACATCTCCACCAGGTCCTCCCGAGTCTTTGCCTGAAACACTGCATCGTCATCAGTGTCACTTTTGTAATAAGACACATATTTTGGGCCATAGTATAAGGTGATGTGAGTGCTTTAATTGTGCCAAGAATCACTGTCATATATAATATATGTGTGACAGGTGCGGTAAGCTGTTAAGCCATAGTAATAATTTATTTAGATGCGCAAATGCTTGTAATGGTGAATTGCATTTCTCATGAGTTCCTCGATACCAGGTGTAGAGCAGGCAGAGCTCTTGTGACTTCGGTGCATGTCCTCAAAGGAAGTCACCTTCATATCCTGTCCTGCACGGCATGTCTGTGTAATAAATGTCACGATACTTTCGCACAAGGACAATGCAAGTATTAAAACGAAATGCATAAGAGACTAAGACACCGTCATCCAATATGGCAGTCTTAATTAGTTACTTGGCATGCTTGCTAACATTTGTGACTTTTATTAAACTTGTTTCCTTTTAATGTTATTTATGGTCATGAGGTCAAAGTCAAGCATCCAATATACCTGCATCCAATATAATGGTACGTTTTGCAGATTTTAATGTTTTTCGAGTTTTTGTTTTCAAGTTCATTCAAGGCCACAGAGTCAAGTTCAAGTTTGCCTGCGCCCAATATGATAGTCGTAGTCAGTAGTATAATATGTTTGCTGAAATTTATGGGTTTTTCTCGAGTTTTGGTTTTCAAGGCCGTGCAAGATAATCGGGTCAAGTGAGGATTGCCTGCATCGAATATGGTGGTAGCATTTAGTAACATAAGAATCTTGCTGACTTTGATGAATTTTTATCAAATTTTTGTTTTTCGAGGTCATTCAGGGTCATTGGATAAAGGTCACATGCACCCAATATAGTGGAAGTAGTGGAAGTAACCAGTTGCATAACGTAATTGCAGCCTGTTTTGGAATTTCCTCGAATTTTGTTTTTTCAGGTCATGCATGGTCATGGGGTTAAGGTCACGCTTGCCTGCATCCAATATGGTGGTAGATAGTAATGTAATATTCTTGCTTACTTCTGTGTATTTTTTCTCAAATTTTTCTTTTCAAGCTCATTCAAGGTAGTGGGGTTAAGGTTAATGTAGCCTGCATCCAATATGCTGGTCGTTGTCAACAATGAAATATGCTTCCTCCCTTTTATGTATTTACTCCCGAGTTTTTGTTTGCAAGGTCATCTGAGGTCATGTGGTTAAGGTTAAGGTCCCCTGGATCAAATATGGCTGTAGTAATGAGTTGTTTAATATGCTTGCTGACTTAACGGATTTTTTCTCGAGTTTTGTTACCAAGGTCATGGTGACATCACAACGTGGGGCCCGGCCAGCTCTGGTTCCTATGCCAGATGCCAATATGCCCGAATGCCCATTTCCCTTCTACTGGCATCTTAAGCAAATTTTTTGCGAAAAAAGTATCACAGTTTCTCAAATAGTTCGTCAATACAATACAATAAAAATAACTCATTCTTAAATTATAGATTACGCATAATAACAAGTCATATGAAAATTTTACATATATAATCAACTAAGCAAAGTCATAAAATTCTATTGAAGAATGAACATTAGAAATTTTCTCTAATTGTAAGGAAAGTGATTTCTTCTGCTCAAAAACAAGCACGTGGAGAATAAAGTTATTGTAATCATCGAAGTACAATAAATCTCAAAGTCTGTACAGAATAATTATTTAGGTGGCAAATGTGGTGATCGTCAAACGACAGGATAAAAAACCAATATTATAAATACAAGGATTTAACATACAACAGTAGATAAATAGAGAACACGTATAACCATACTCATGTTGAATAATGTTAAGGAAAGACATGTGCAATTACGTAGTCATAAACATAAATGACACAATTCTCAAATGATTGTACTGAGAGAATTGAAGACAATACAACGCTATAAAAGGAATTAGTCTTTTGATCTTGAATATCTTTTACAGTTAAAATAACTATTGCTACGCAGATTATAGGAAAAAACCATCAAAATAAAACCAGAGTAGCTTAGTTAGGTCTATTAGCCAATACTAACATCTAACAGAAGATATATAAAAATTATAAAACGTCCGATCCATGAAATAGGAATACTATCCAACTAACTTAAACTTCCAAAATAATCACGTAAATATTTTATACAGTATTGCAAATCAACCAAAATAACTGACAACAACGTCATTTAACTCGATTAACAATCAATATGTATTGCCTACGTAAGCCTCCCATTTTCAAACGATATGGTAAAGGAAATAAAAAATACTGCAAGCCATCCACGTTTAATAATTAGGAATGGAGATAACAAAGTAATCGGTTATGACGATAATGAAGTTTCACAATAAAAAAGTGAAGGCCACCGTTAAAACCTTCGAAACATCTACAACAACATTAACAAGAAACCTATTGTCCTGCTGGGGGAAGAAATGAATTTCTATACATGAGCGCAAATAAATATTAATTCCTTATACATTATAAAAAATATGAAACACCTACCCTGGATTTATTTTCGTTTTAATTCCCTGCTATTTACTTTTATGGTACGGAAAAATTGAGAGACGTTTAGAAAGTTAAAGATAAAAGCTAACGAGGTAATCTGTTTAAGCTCAACAATATTTTTCTGTAAAACAAATATGTAAAAAATTATATAAATTTAAATTATTTTAAATGAAATAGTGGAGTTAATAGTGAACTTCACAGCGGAGACCAGGATCTAAATATATATATATATATATATATTATATATATAATATATAATATAAAAACAAGGATATCACCGGAAATTACCCAACTGAATGGTCTACGAAGGAGAACACAGCAAAATACAAAGGAGAAATGATCAATAGATCAAATATTATAAGAGAATGCAAGTTCGGAAACACACATAAGGGTGTAACCCACCACTTAAATAATAAGTGCATTTTTGTTTCTTTTTGGGTTTAAAGACTCAGTTTCGTATCAGAGGGTAAATCGGGGATTGCTCACAAATTACGCTAATCTAAGTTTAGCACTTACATATAAAAAGCGACGCGCACATTCATGGCTTGCCGGGATTCGAACCGGGAGCCTCATTATTGGAAGCGATATTTGCGACCTCGGACTCGGAGGTCGACATAAATTATAATGGCCACGGACTACGCTCCAGCTGGAAAGGTAATTATGTGCATCTGAAAGTTAACTTAGGGTTATAATGAGAATGAAGGCTTGGGCAAATGTCAGGGAAACAGGCTCTATCCAAGTAAGAAGGATGGACGATGAGCTGCTTGCTGTCGCAGTCAACAAATTGATCCAGAAACACTGTTTACTGCCACTTCAATTTTCCAATGTTGGTCCAGGCTTCATACTGGAGGTATCCTCGTTATGTTAGTCTCTAATACCATATTTTGGGATCTACAATACACTTGTTAAGTTATTTTATGTCAAGTAAAATCATGTTACGGTAGGTTAGTAGACATTAACATTTATATACACATCATTTTTACGTATTAAAAACGTAAACTGGCAAACATCCATATAGCTTCATTTTTTATTAACTGACCTATATATATATGTGTGTGTATGTGTGCGTGTGTGTGTTGCCTTCAATTCGCAAAAATACAACAATACATTATTACTCTTTGACTTACTTTTCATAAATCAGAAATTCACATTTCGTTTTGTTTGAAGGAATCTACGCCACCCCATCGGTATTTTTTAGTTAAATGCATTTTCTTTATCATTGAGGATATGTTTTAGTGATAAAAAGGACCTCCATCTGCATTTCCATTTATGTGAAACATATGTTCTCTCTATCAGACAGTAGGTAAGAAGGGGACTTTAGTCTGTGACGTAGGTTCCTTTTAGATTTGTGGTTGCCCACTCTGTATATTCCATGTTGGCATCACTGGAGTTCATTGGCAGCTCTAGAAGTCATACGTTTCATTCCTTTTTTTGTTTGCTAACCTTAAACAGTAGTGGAAAATGCAGTGGTTGCAGACAAACAATGAATGATAATAAGGATTTTGATGTACAAAGTCCTCCAAAAAAGGAAAGAAGGATTATGACCGTATGATTCCAATGATAAAATTACGTTGTGAAGAATATGTTGGACATGGAGGAAAAATTCAATGTGCACGCAATTCACGTTCTCCGAGCAGGAGTGTTCTTATTGCTATGTTTGTGTTCATTATAATCAGATATGCATTAGTAAAGAATTAGAAGAATATTTTTGCTTCTATCGAAACAGCAATAATATCGCAATGCCAACAACTCCAACATATATCACGTCGTGGCATAACACAGCAATCTTAAAACATGACCCTAATTAAATATTGTTTATATTTTTCATTGTACAATAATTAAACATAACTGATTATTTTCCTTAAAATATAGATGGAAAATGCGTTATTTTATCTCCAATATGTTAGCCATGTTTGTACTTTGTTTCAGATGTAAACGAAAATGTTACTCCGAATTTGATGATGTGGGTAACGCCCTCAATCTAGATTCTCTGTAGATACACTTGGATTCAAAATATGAACAATACCTCCACCTTCAGCGGATAATTGAGGTTGTTGACGTGAAAATACATATGCCTAGAAAGGGTGGTGATTCAGTTTTGAGGCCCAAGTAATTAAAATTTCATATCTTTTTTTATAAGAAAAAGTTGAATTATTTAGGGAGGCATTGCTTCGTTTATATGATGCCAGTGATAAACGAATTAAGAGAATCCGCAAACTTGTTATTGACGGGAAATCTACTTGAGCTATAAGAGGAAAGCAATCTTGTGCGTTTAATGTTTCCAGTGAAGTTATTTTGAAAATTCATGATAAAATAGCATATTTTCTTTCAATGGTTACTCTATTTGTACCAAGAGACGTCACATAATTACCAGCTTGTCTTTCTGTAAACAAGATTGCTTTATATTTTTGTAAGTAAGCACCCTGACACAATAGTGTAATATGAGTTCTATAAGAATTATTTTAATGAGAATTTCTGCCTAAGGTTTGTAAGGCCCTTCATTGACACCGACTGCTACTGTGACGTAACAACAACAAAAATGCACAGCCCTCATCTGAATAATTCTTCAAAGAAATTTGCTGCTGCATAATTATGTGTCCACCTAAGACGTTCTAAAAGATTCCATACTTCATAAAAAAATTTCCACTAAGCAGTATAAAGAACAAGAGAATATCCTAGGACTCGTGTTTGATTTTATGCAGAACATTGAGCTCCATAAGATACATATTCAAGGTATTTTATATTATAGGCAACTCACTGTGTATTTAACCTGAAAACTGGGCATGCTCATTACTACATCTATCATGTAGGCTGAGCCCACAAAGGCGCAAATGAGGTGGCATCGTTTCTACTGGACAATATTTAAATGTATGTACCGTATAGTATTGAGGAACTACATCAGTAAGCCGACAACTACATTGGCCAAAACAAGAACCATAGATTTTCAAGGATTTGCTTCGCACTTACTGATACAGGATGCCTTAAAGTGATCAAGAGGTTCTTGCTGATAAGGGGGCACTCGTATAACTCAGTTGATCGAAAATTTGTCATAATCAAACGTCCTACTAAGAGATGTCGTAAAGTTTGTAAAGTTAAATTTATATGTGACCTTATTGCGAATTCTTCGAAGAAATCACCCTGAGCTCTGACCATAATGGATACAGATGATATTATTAACTGTTCAAGATGGTTGATTAGATTCTACAAAATATCAACTGTATTACTTGAAACGCAAAGAAGAACATGGACAGAGAAGGTACCATTAAATATTTCAAATTTTCACTACTTCTAGTACACATGAGAAATGCAAGGAGTAATCAAAGCAAGTAATGGGATCAATACACCATGCAATATGCATAAATTCCGCCTTAACCATTCTGGGATTGTTGAGTTGCCATCTACAAATACATATCCTGCAGTCAAAGCAATAATATAGGAAACCGAAAAATACGATTTTAAAAAGTTTATGTGTATATTGCTCATGAATATGAATAATTCTACGATGAGATTCTATTATGGCCAACATGTCAGTACAACAAGAGACTAAGATGACTGAAATGGTTGAGATGTGATATTATACTAAATGCATCTACTATGTATGTCCAAATAGTGATGTTTCCATTTCTATATTTGGTTTACAACATGTGAAATGTTTTTGTTCATGCCTAATGCAGTCAATGATATTCTGAGAAAAATAATGTATTTTATGTATAACATACCTATGTAATGCAGAAGATTATAATAATTCTAAACGACACATTGTAAGACTGTAGGTAAGTTAAATCAGTTTAAAATGTAATTTTTCATTTAATACGGAGCCCAAATTGCACTATATGTCCATGAGATTGTTTTAACATTCGAGTGTACCAAAAAAATTGGTGTCACCTTAAATCGAATCATAGTGAAGCTAAACAGTTTTTTTAAAATTAATTTGAAATCAGAAGAAGGTGACTCAAGTCCATTTTTGCATTATTCGATTCCACTATAAATTCTTACTTTATCACTCACTTTCATAAATAAAAGTTAACTTTTCTATTAATGTTTTATATATGAGAATAACAACAACGATTTATTTTGTGATTATTCAATTAAATCAAATAAACGATAATAAAAGACACCTCTACATTACATGCTAGTTATCATTTATTAAGTGTTATATTTAGAATCAAGGACCCAAATTGGTGACCCTGATTTAATGCCAAACGACGAAGAATGTAACACAATTAGTTCTCAATCTTAAAATAATAGTATAAAAATAGCCTGTGTTGAAGTTAAAATACCGCCCATTATGGGAAGAAATATAAATATGAGGTTCATGAAAATATAAGCTTAATTCTTCACAGCTGGATTAACAACATAGTTGACCAAGTTTAATCACGAATTGGGAACACTGGAAGCTGATGTAGGCAATCTTATTTTTGATTACCTATGCAACCCCTTTTCGCCTTTTTCTTTCACAAACTTAATGAAACTTTTGATTCAAGAGTTCGAAGAATCTTAGGGAAGGAAAGTAGACAAACTACTCACAGAATTAAATCAATGAGCCTATAAAAACCTTCCCAGTTGCTGAGGGAAATTCGTAATATAGCAGTCATACAAGCAGGGTACCACATGACTTTTTAAGAAACATTTCTAATCCAGTGAGTGGCAGTCACTTTGTGTTCAATTATAGCATCTATTAATGATATTTTAGAGAATTTGGCTAACATAGTTTATAAACTATGTGCATTTTCCAACCCAGGATCATTTGTTTATAGTTTTCGAACCAGTCAAAATAATAATAGTCAAACTGACTATTATAATCTTCGAACCAAATCAATTGATAGACTATCAAGTATAGAAATTCGAATATCTCAGTTGGGATAAACAAGTTCAGTGAATGAATTCATAGCAAGATCTCACTTATGGTCCCGAAATTCTTAGTCATACGCACGCTCGACACAGGCGTATCATCCCGATGGGTAGTACTTTTGATATCATTTTAAATTCGGCGATAGTGCCAAGAAATATTGTGTACCCTGTTCATATCGTTCTAAAGCTAGCAGCAATACAAACACATCTAATAAATAACTCGCTCCACTCTGTATGCGGCAAATGATAGGAGCAAGATGTCTTGCTGCTTGTTTCTCAACGACAAATTTACAGGAAATAGACTCCTTATTGACTCCGGAGCCGACGTATCTGTGGTTCCCACTTCTACCGAAGTGCATAAGCAAGTGTCAAAAAGACAATTGTATGCATCCTGTGGGACTATCATAACGACTTACGGCGAGCACTGATAAAGACTCGATTTATGTTTATATAGTCAACTCTGTTGGATTTTTGTAATATCTGATGTACAAACTCCCAACATTGGAATTGTTTTTATTCATTATTTCAACCACTTGATTTATTTTAAAATTATTATATTTTAGATTGCACCATTAGTCTCTCTTCAAAACAAATTGTGGTAAAACTTCCTGCGATTTTATCCCACCATACCAAACACCCAAACCAGGAATACGCTTGCATGAAAAAGGTTTCTCCGGGTCTTCTTAGAGAAAACATCGCCTTTTCTTCACCTTCCACAAATTTCATCCATACCATTATCACAACTGATAATCCAGTCACAGATAAGGCTCCTCAATTGTCACCAAAAATGCATAGAGCTTCCAAGTCAGAGTTCCAGCAAATGATAGTCATACGAATTTGTCGAGCAACTAGTAGTTGCTGGGCTAGTTCTTTACACTTGGTACCAAAGAAAGTGAATCCTGTTTTCTTTGTGGAAATAACGTAGCTCTAAATAAAATCACACAACCTGGTAAGTATTCTATACCCCACATTCAAGATCTCAATAGTTAACTGGATAGCAAAAAGATATTCTCCAAAAATTACTTAATCCATTGTTGTTTTTAAATACCCATGCATTCGGATGACATTCCGAAGACAGCCACAATAACACATTTTGTCCTCTTTTAATTTTTATGCCTACTATTTGGACAACATAATGCAGCTTAATCATTTCAGAGATATATTGATTCAGTGTTATGTGATTTTGATTTTGTGTATTGTGACATTTATGACATCCTATTTGCTTCTTCAAATGCAAATGAACATAATCATCAACTTTGTCCCATATCTGAACTTCCTAATAAACATAATACTGACATCGATATCAGCAAATGGCTTTTCAGATTAGATGAAGTCCCATTTCTGGGATTCATCTTCAATGAAAAAGCGTATGTCCATCACCAGACAGAATAAAAATAATCCCTAATTAACATCTTCCAGAAACAGATCAATATTTACGCTGTTTTATTTGACCACTAAATGTTTACTGCCGTACAATTCCTCAGGCAGCATCAGTGAAAGCCAAGCCCTTTGATCATACTAGGGGAGCACAGAAAAATTAAAAAAGTAAGGTATTTTCTACTGACATACTAAAGAAGTTACTCATTGATGTTATAACATTCTTTGCAAACACTACACAATTAGCTAATACTTCTTTAGAATTGCAAATTATTATTATGGTAGATGCCTCCGATTTTGCTATAGGTGCTACTCTTCATCAATCAAAAGAAAATTGCTTTGAACCCTAGGACTGTTTCTCCAAGTATCTCAAATATACACAAAAGGGCTATTCGACCTAAGACAGAGAACTTCTTGCACGTAATCTGGCCTCAAACATTTTCAACACATCATTGAAGGACGAGATTTCCCAATCTGTGCTGATAACGAGCCTCTAATATTTATGTTCCAATAATGCCCTTTAAAAGTTACGCCTTGACAACTTTGTTACATAAATTTCATTGGACAATATAGCACAGATATAAGTTATGTAGAAAGACAGAAGATTATAGCAGTGGATGCTAGCTCACTGATTTACTCCATTAGAATTACTTCCAGTTTCACATAGAAGAAATAGTAAGTGCCCAGAAACTAGATGAAGAGTTGAATTATTAACATCAGTGAACAATATTTTCCCTTCCATTTGAAAAAACTCTTTCTTCCTAATAATCATAAACTATTCTGTGACACGCCAAACCAGCAATTCTAGACAGTATATTTCTCCAAGATTTCGTCGGAGAATATTTGTGTCCCTCCGTAACCTGGCGCACCAAGGAGTCAAAGGTTCAATTCTCTTAATTAAACATCGATATGTGTGGCCATAGATTAAAAAGGACATGAAGTTGTTGGGCATCTTCAGGTATCCCATGTCAACAATTAAAAATCTCATGACATACGAACAGTGCTTAATGTCAGTATGAAGCAATCATAGATCGATTCAGTCATGTGAAAATTGATATTGTTGAACCACTCCCATCATCACAAGGCGATTCTTATTTTATCACCATAATTTACTGGTTCTCTTGGTGGCCAGAAGCAGTTCGAATAATAGATAATACTGCAGAAACCATAGCATCCACCATGATACTAACCTTGACAGCTCGTTTTTGTGTGCGAAGAATATCACTACGGATCGCAGAAGGTAGTTGAGTGTGAACTTTTCCGATGTCTCGCTCAAACTCTTGGCACTAGACCCATACAAACCACAGCAAGTCATCCTGTAGCAAATTGAATGATTGAACAATTGAACAATAGCACAGGCAACTGAAACCGTCCCTATTAGCTGACCTTCCGGATGATTGGGTTACAAAACTTCCATTAGAACTATTGGGTCTTACATCGTATATACTCCCTGACTACCATATAACCGCTGCGGAAATGTGATATGGCACATCAATTAAACTTTGCGCAGATTTTTTGAGGGATCACCTAACTCACAAGATATCCAATCACCCATATACAAGAAAAAATTGAATGAGAATTTCAAAACCCATTCCAATAAAACATCAGCACACAAAAACAGTTTTTGTCGACCAGGGACAAAAAAAAAGTGATAATATTTTTATTCTCCAAGAAGTATTTCGAAGATCACTGCAGCCAGTTTACGGTGGTCTATTCCGAGTCATCTCACGCACTTGAAAATACTTTGTTGTTGACTCTCTTTTAGGCAAATCAACCCTTTCTGCGGTGATACAAAATCCAGCTTAACAGATCACCATCTTCCACAACCTAACCAACACTCAATTAATACATGAACATGGTTCTGTTCCTAGTACAACGGAGCAGAATTTAAGTCATCATACAAAAACTACGAGATCTGGAATAAGAATTACATTTCCTTATACATTCCTCGACGTTGTCACTGCGGAGGGAATTTGTGGTGTCAATAGATAAGATTTAAATTATAATTTCTTACTCTATTATGTACTTTTCATGAATCATTAATTTACATCTTCAAGTAAGTTTTATCTCTAAGAAATAGAACAACGATTTATTTTATGATTATTCAACTGTTTCAATTAATTGAATAGCTATAAAAGACACTTACATTGCATGAAAGTTATATAGCGAAGCAAGACCCCAAAAGTATAACTGCATTAGTCACTATTACTTTAAGATTTATTATGGCATGTCTTTGGAAAATGATATTTCGAGAAAATCTGTACCACAAATGAGAATATAAGAAAACAAAATATAACTAAAAATATTTTAGCAATTATTCGTGCATTTGCACATCATTCCTGCTCTCAGGCAAAGACAACGTGGATAAGAGGATGCTGGCTACGTAGAGCTGAAGGGCAGGGGTGCCATTCCAGTGAGACCAAGGTATGGATCAGTCTGAGGATATAAATAATGATAGAGGAGTAGACAAGAGTACGTTGAGAAAGCGCAGAGTCCGAAATCCTCCTCGCGGCAGAATCTGGGTACAAAAATTTCGGCCAGTTGGGCACTGTATTCGAACAAGGTAACCCAACAGCGAAATATTGGGTAAGTTTTCCTCTGGCTGATCTGTAGTTATGTTTTTGGGTATTTTCTCCTTTTATGTAACACAAACAATGTTGCATCAAATTTACACTTTATATGATACTATCTATAACACATTACATTTAAATATACAATCAGAAACACATGTCTGCCATCTACTGTTAAGCAATAGAAGCTGTATATACATATTTATACTCAGACCTATATGTTATGCAGTAACTTATAGACTACTTAGGCTAGAAACTAATACGGTTGAAAATACACAATGCGCTACATGAAAAATATAAAAAACAAACACTCAAGCCTCAGAATTCTCACAGTAATGTACACAGACCTAATTTTAAAACAAGGAACAGTCACGTTGTTACTCATTCCGATTCAGTGCTGTCAGAACGATCTTATGACATATAATTATTTATGTACGAATCCTTTAACAATTACACTACCTCTGCTATCATTGTTTCCGAATGTTTAGTCTTAGGAGGCGCGCATATGCTTCAAATTAATGGATCAGATGCTACCAACAATCTTTGAATTACATCCATGTTTGTTTCAACTCTTGATGTTTTTCTTGCAAACAATTCTCGATATATCCTACTATCTTTATTGCATGCTTACTACGCTTCTTCTGAGAGCTGACGAAGCAGCCTAACCCTAGAGGCTATTATATATCTGCCAAGGAAGAATACTTCATGGACACAGTAGTAGGAATATGGCGAAACGGTGGCAAACAGCTTTCGGCTGAGGATCGAGGATCTGACCTTGAATGCCATTGACCCCAATTTTCCGCGTTTTCTTTCCTACAAAAATCGCTCATTTTCGCAATAAATCATACGTTTGATCCCAAACTGCCTTAAAAGTTCCCTATTTTCCTTGCAAATTACCAGTATTTCCCTAAAAATTTTTCGATTCTGCTAAAAAGTTCTTCCTCCTCATTTCGGGCAATGTAACTCATTAATGCGGGCCAGGTACTCGAACTCTTGCCCGCATTGAGGAGTCGATAACAATAGGAATTATTTTAATAAATAGTTTTTATAAAATTAAATACATTTTTATAATTTTAAAATTTAAAGGCTTAAGTATTAAGTGTTATATACCAACCTACTCGTGTTATCAAGATGCATTCGATCGTGATATAATAATATAAATATTTTTATAGATAATTATTTTATTTAAATCTAATTTTTTAATTTAAAAATTTAAAGAATTGTATATTAGGTGTTACATATATCTGGTTTGTTTTTTAAGGAGGCTCTATCATTCAGTACTGTCTCTCATTCTCTCTTTCATTTATCTTCCATTCTGTCATTCTATCTCCTCTCTTTACTCCCTCATTCAATATCTTTCTCTCATTCCAATCCTTTCTCACTCTCTTTCGTTCTCTCTTGCCTCCCTCATTCAATATATTTCTCTCATTCCATCCCTTTCTCCCTCTCTTTCGTTCCTCTTTCTTTCTCTCATTCCATATCTTGTCTATTCTTCTTTCTCTCATTCCATCTCTTTATCTCCATCTCTCTCTTGTCTATATTTCTTCCTCTCTTTCGTTTCTCTATCTTGCCTCCCTCATTCAATATCTTCCTCTCTTTCATTTCTGTTTCTTTCTCTCATTCAATCTCTTGTCTCTCTTTCGTTCTCTCATTACATCTCTTTATCTCCGTCTCTCCTCTCTGCCTCTCTTTCGTTTCTCTCTTCCTCTCCGAGGCTTTTCTCGGAGTCCTCCCATTTTTGTTTCATTCTCTTTCCTTTCTCTCTCACTTGTCCGACCCAATAACTACACCTGTTCAGTTAGTTACATTTGCTCCACTAATAACTTATACATGTTCGATTTGCACCATTGCACTATCAACATAGTCCCTTCATAGCCTACTAGTGTGCACGCGAATCGTCAAAGCATATATTTATTTACAAATTAAAAGATATAGTTTTCCATACATGAGAAGGTATATAAAAATTATAGTGCAGACCATTACAGACAGGACATTGTAAAACACATTCGATTTTCAATACTTTATATTTTGAAAAACAATATTAAGTTTTAAAAATTTACTTTATTAAATTTGTTTTACATTTGTCACCTATCCCTGTAACCACATATGCACGCACCGATAGGCCTGCGACTCACATGTGGCAGGTCCACCACGACAGACATTCCTGCAGCGACTCGCCAAGAGTGACCTCATCAACAAGAATGAGCAGTGACGTGATCCACAGACATCATGAGGGGGAAGGGTCGAGTGCTTGCGAACTTAAGCAAATGCGAGGCAATGGTGCTAATGGGCCCTATCATTCAGACATCTTGGAATTGATGCATTAATAAATAAGTTTATATACTTTAATTTATTTAATTTATCATGTGAAAAATTCCGAAAAAAATATTCTAAAAAATTACAGTAAAAATTTACTTTAAATATATTTAGCATTGTAGATTCAGTTCAAACATCCTAATTTTTGTAAATTTTACACTTTCTCATAACAGCTGGTAAAATTTAAATAAATATACAAATTTCCATGCTAGAACAGTATTTGAACAGAGGACCTTTGGTTACAAGTTCGACACGCTAACAACTTGACCACCAACCTCACACCAAGTTAAGTGCTTAATACCTTAGATAATGTTCAAAGTCATCAGATACATTCCCTCGTACAAATACAAAATTTTTTTATTTTTTGATATACAAATATAATGTGCGCATATATGGCTTATTAATGATATTATTTTAGAGCAGTTTTAGTTTATGTAATGTCCTGTAATATGCTGTATTTTAAATCTTGTAACTTTCAGTCGGAGTCTGAATTCTTATGTTCACATGTAATTATTTTCTAATGTAATCGTTTCAAAACAATTATGTAGCAAGTCGGGCTGTAAGCAAGTGAATATGTATAGACATTTAGGTAGGCAAATATAATTAGCATACTCTTAGGAGGCTGGCAGTCTCGCGAAATTCAGTTTGCAAGTAACATTTCTAACAAGAGAGTTTAAATTTTTTAAAGATCTTTATAAGCATAGTGGCTATATTAAAATAATATTTTCAAAAAGATATGTTTATGACATACTGGGATTTTATGTAGAGTACGGCAAAATAGTTCTTTCAGTTTAAATTCAGGACTTCTCTCTTCAAAACTACAAATTTTTGCAATGTTAATTATTTATTATCTCAACTATTTTTCGTAGCATAACATATATAATCGGATTTTTTTCATTGTATGTGACTAAACACAAACACAAAGATATTCTCTATATATCAGTCTGGATACAACATGAGTGAGAAATTAAAGACTCTTTATATATATTTACATACTTCATACTACAAATATAATCCTTCAAATTTTCCATGCTATTCACATAGTATATTACAGCAGAACAAAATTAATATAAACTGCATAAATGCAGTTCAAGAGAGTCCATTCTAGTAAGCATCTAACCAGAACCCATGGCCATATATTATTCTCGACCAAGTTTTACGACTGCCACTGTCAAACAGTACCATTAAATGAACCCAACAGCTTTTATATTCACAAGCAGGAACCCAAAAGTTCAATGTTCCACGCACTCTAACACATGCATGCCATTGGCTCTACCAACCATCAATTAACTAACATACGCCAGCAATAAAATTTTCTTTCAAGTTTAACAGTTTATATATAAATATTTATTTTTAACTTACAGTAAATATTATATTGCTATCCCAGACTTAGAAACTTGTGTTCTATATTGAACATAGAAAATAGTATTACCAAGTCACCACATTTAGCACAGAAGGCAACGCACTTATAACCACAGGCACCGCACTTAGAACTGCAGGCACCGCAATTAGCGCAACAGGCACTGCACTGAGCACCTCATGCACCTAACTGAGCACCGAAGGCACTGCAGTTAGTTCCGCAGGCACTGCACTTAGCATCGAAGGAACCACACTTAGCACTGCCATCATCAAATGAATAAATCTTTAAAATAAGCAGATGTACATAATACTATGAATTTATAAATGTTTATTCTATTTAGTTTTTTATTAAAACACATATTATGCTATTCAATAGATTGATCACTGAATTTTTGCAAAATATATGTTCTAACAACTGTCATGAAGCGAAGTATACTTATACGTCTTACTAGAATTCAAGCAGATCTAATCCCATAGAAACTTTACCAAAAAAAATCACACTTCTAACATGTCTGTCATAGCATCATTACCAACTGACCCAGAAAATTTCATACCAGATATTAATATAAATCATTCCATCGAACAACCATACAAACAAAACTTCTGACCACCACACTTCAGACATTCGAAATAAAATATGAGTTACCTTGCAGGCCAAGAGAACTGGACACTGTACCAACAATAACCCCAGTATACTTCAGTCATGCGAAGATCGCATTGTATATGCAACATAACAACTACTCATTTCATAGCAACTCTATGTCATCCATTAACCTGACCACCCAAAACATACTTGGTGGCAACCCTCCAGCATACCAGACAATAATATAAATCACTCTATCAACCAACAAACCAGTTTCTTATGTAAGCCATCCATACTAACAGTTGCTAATACGAAACCTACCAGGTAATATACATCTAGCATAATTAACATGCATAATGATAACCCCTTAGTACTTAGTACTAAAACAGATATATAATAAATTTCAACCTGAAATTATGTTGCCTCAGCCATGCAATGTCGAAAGCCATACACCCCAGAACACCAACATGTTATACCATCCGAAGATATCAACGAACACCACAGCATATACCCACACCAACCAAAAAATACTACCCAAACCATATGATTCGCTCAACCCAAGCATACCTTAGTCATGCTGATAACAATATGAACGATATCAACCAACAAACCTCATACTAACTATCAATAAAAACAATCAGCTATATTGACTACCATTTCTGCCCATCTAACTTTCCCCAAATACACATATAAACAAGCCATACCAGCAGCTGAGCCAAACAAATATTCCAACCATGCTATCATAAGATCAATACTATTAATTTAACCATCTTTGACAACCATACAAACATTGTTCTCAAAAATACCTTCCAATCATACTAAACAACCATACCAGCCAAGCATTCAGCTCCTCCCATACTAACAAATCATCCCATAAAACCATTCCGCTATTACAAACAAATCGTACAGTTGAACAGTCTCCTTACACCATCGAAGCTACACTTGTTTTCAGACTGCTAAAATAAGCTAACATGTTAATAGGACATATAAATCAACATAACTTCTATACCAACAGTATAAGCAAACCAATTGTACAACTAAGGCATACATCTGTGTGTTACATCTCGTATAAGAACTTTGAATATATTTACTTTAATTTATTTCTCTCTACATCAACCTATCCTAACCACTAGTTCAAGTGAAAATACTATTTAGTCACCTTAATTATCGAACTCGTGAAGGACATAGAAAGTATTTTCATATTGTGTAGGACGTGGAATATATTTTAATTACTTGTTACCATTCTACACCATGTCAGGATTTGGAAAGACATGTTAACCTAACCAACCTTCATATAACCTAATGTATCAACCACAACAAACCCCACCTTCACCATCAATGCCATCACCACCACCGCCACCATCACCACCACCAACACCAGCACCACTACCAACACCAACACCACCACCATCACCACAAACACAACCACTAACACCACCACCTTAACATATGCATATGTAAACTTCAGGTAAACAAAACCACAAATCCCATCATAAGATAAATGCTATTAATTTAACCTTATATGACATACATACAGTCTTAAATCCCAAAAATACCATCTAATTATACTAACCAACCATACCAGCTGGCAACCAGGTCCTCCCATACTAACTAAATGTCCCATAAAACCATTCCGCTCTAAAAAAATAGTATCAGATAGTTAGACCATTCTTCTCACGCCATCGAGCTACACTTTTTTCATACCGCTAAAATAACCGAACATGTGATCAGGTCAGACCAATCAACATGACATCTATACCAACCATGTAAGCAAACTAACTGTACAACCAAGTCATATTTGTGTGTGTTCCACCTCGTATAAGAACTTTGAATATATTAATTATATTCAACTTATCTCGACATCCACTTAACATAACCACCAGTCCAAGTAAAAATTCAATTTAGTCACCTTCGTTGTCGACCTCATGTAGGACATAGAAAGTATTTTCATATTGTGTAGGACATTGAATATTATAAACTTATTCACTACCTATCTGCTCCATGACAGGACTTTGAAAGACATGTTAACTTAATGTAACACATCGAAAACTACCACCACCACCAACTTCGAAACCACCGTCGCCACCAGCACCACTGCCACCACCTGCAACCACTACCAAAAAAACCACCACCAACACCACTTCCACCGCATTAATAGACTCGGATATGTCAAATTAAGGTGTACAAAAATAGTAAAAACTAATTTTTATTGATATAGTTATGCTAGTAGTGTATCAACCACCATAACCACCACCAACACCACCATATCCACCACCAACACCACCACTGCCAACACCACCATGACCAAAACCACCACAACCAACACGACCACCAATACCACTACCACAAATACTACCACAATCACCATCACCACTGCCAGTAAAACCGCCAATGCCACCACTATAATCACCACCACAACCACCAAAACCCCCATCACCACCACCACGATCACCACCACCTTAATAGACACATATATGTCAACTTCATGTACAAACAATAGTAAAAACGAATTTAAACTGCAACAGGTATACTAGTAGTGTTTTCACCACCACCATCGCCACAATCCAATCCAATCCCATCCAATACAATTTCTTGTCATACCACCCATCAAGCCGACTGACAACAGTCAAAATACACTGACCAGCCATACCAAACACATTAAACATAAGCATGCCTTCTCATTACACGCGTACATATAGCCCACACCATTCGACATATACCTACTATCACAAGACTGATATATTGGATTATATATTACCCAACATACCATCCATGTTAACCCAATTGAACCAAGGTCATGATATAGTCAAGACCAACCCATAACCTAACTTCCATATCATCTGCTATACTAACCATCTTCAGACTAAATATACTGATGCCTCTTAAAGAAGTCAAGCATTCCACAGACCACACTGATCATCAAAAAATCACAAGTCCAACATGTTTGTCATATCACCAGACACAAGTCAAATATCATACAACCCATAAATAAACTAGCTCATTATATACCAACTGTCATCAGACTAAAATATACTGACCACTCATATTGTCCACTGGAATACAAGCTTACCTCAGACCACACCCACTAATATATATGTACAAAAATTACAAATCAAATATGTTTTTCATAAAACGAGACACCAGCCAAATGTATACTAGTTACTATACAACTGTACCGACCTTTAAATGGGTTATTAATGTTTGAGTGACTTGAGACTTAGTTACATAATTTTATAAATATAAAAGCAGCATGCGTGTCATTGCTACAACTAATCAAAAACATATTTCTCTCCTCGTGAGGCTATAGTTAAAATTATAGTTTGTTGTTTAAGCAGTGAGAAAATTTTTATCAGCTAATGTCACATATTAAAAGCTTAAATAACTTGCAGCACTCGACACATTTATTGAACTTGCATACCTACCTACCTAAACTCTTCTTTATGATGCATGGGTGACATGAAATTAAATGAGTTTATAGGAGAAATTGAAAAGCTGTATCCAACATTGAAAGATGTATAAGCGTAAAGCCGAATGATTGTTTAATAGTTGAATTCGCAGGTTATATATTGACAATTTTGATTATCCTTCGTATAACACTGCATCAAGAATATTCTTTTTTTATATATTCATACACAGCAGACCTATAGTGATATAGTTAAATTAGAAAACATAAACTAATTGTTCTGTTGTGAAAACTGTACGAAAGCTTGCATCATGTAAGAACGGATGTAATTTCGTCCACGACTATGGCAGAAGGGATCGCAGCAAGTGGAATTATCTACTATAACTGTGCACTCTGCTAAAGAGGGCATCAATGGTATATTGGAGTGTTGTCACCTAAAATGTTTCGGTTGGTGGGTTAATGGATGAAGTAGGAGTGGTATGAAATTAAAAGTTATTATGTTGCATATACAATATGATCTGTGTGGCATGACTGAAGTATGCTGTGGTTATGGTCAGTGTAGTATTAGTAGTAGTAATGAACTCTTGGTATGCAGCATTAATTATATTGGTTTTTTTTCTGAGGTGGGGCGACCAGCATTTTATTGGTATGGGTGTTTGATAGAGTGATTTATATTAATGTCTGGTATTATATTTGGCTGTAGTCTCATGGCATGATAAATACATTTGTCTTGTGATTTTTTTGGTTGTGTCAGCGTATGCTGAGGTCTGCTTGAATTCTAGTAAACCATGTGTTTATTTAGTCTGATGATGTTATGTAGAGCAGATGGTAAAGGTGGTTTGATTTAATTGAGTTTTTTTGTTTATATGTGAAGGCATGTTGGTTGGCCTGGTATGACTTGGGTTATAAAGGTTGGAATGGTTGTATAGTAATTAGTATATATTTGGTTGGTGTCTGATGGTATGAAAAACATGTTGGACTTGTAACTCTTGTGGGTATATTTAATTGTGTGGGCTGAGGTATGCTTGAATTCTAGTGGACAACATGAGTGGTCAGTATATTTTAGTCTGATGATGGTTGGTATATAATCAGCTAGTATATTTATGGGTGCTGTGATATTTGACTGGTGTCTGGTGGTTTGACAAACATGTTGGACTTGTGATTTTTTAGTAATGTCAGTGTGGGCTGTGGAATGCTTGAATTCTCTGAAGAGGTATGGGAATATTTAGTCTGGTGATGTTTAGTAGAGCAGATGGTATGGAAGTTAGGTTATAGGTTGATCAGGACTATAAAATGTCCTTGGTATGATTGGTTTAACATTGGTGTGTGTGTTGGGTGGTATGTATTCAGGTATATCAGTCTTGTGATTGTTGGTGTATGTCGAATGGTGTGGGTAGTATGTTTGCGTGTAATGATAAGGCATGCTTGAGTTAAAAATATTCTGTATGGCTGGTCAGTGAATTTTGACTGCTGTCATTCGGCTTGGTTTATGGTATGAGAAGACATATTGGATTGGACTGGATTGTGGTGGTGGCGGTGGTGTTTGAAACCCTACTAGTATAACTGCATCAGTTATAAATGGTGTCTACTCTATTTTTAAACCTGAAGTTGACATATATGAGTATATTAATAAAGTTGTGAAGGTGGCATTGGGACTGGTGTTTGTTGTAGTGGTAGTGGTGTTGTTGGTTGCAGTTGTGGTGATGGCAGTTTGTGGTTGCGATGTTTATGGTGGTGTTGGTCGTGGTGTTGGCGATGGTGGCAGTGTTCGATATGTTAGGTTACGTGAAGTTTGGTTAAATTATCATGCCTTTGAAGTCCTGACATTATGTTCAAAGGGCGTGACTAAGTTAAAAATATCCCATGTCCTAAACAATATGACAACACTTTCTATGTCCTAACACGAGGCCGACAATTTTTGCTTGGCCTGGTGTTTATGTAAAGTGGATGTTGAGATAAATAAAAAATTAACATATTCAAAATTTTATACGAGGTGGAACATAAACAAGTATGATTTGTTGTGCAGTTAGTTTGCTTTTTTGGTTGGAATAGATATCATGTGCATTGGTATGACCTGATCACATGTTTGGTTATTTTAGCTGTATAAAAAAGTTTAGCTCGATGATGTGAGAAGAATGGTTTGATTGTATGATTGTTTTTTAAGAGCGGAATCGTTTTATGGGATATTTAGTTAGTATGGGAGGAGCTGGTTGCTAGCCGGTGTGGTTGGTTAGTATGATTGGATGGTATTTTCGGGGATTAAGCCTGCATGTATGTCATATATGGTTAAATAATTAGTATTTATCATATGATGGGATGGTTGGAATATTTGATAGGCTCGGCTGCTGGTATGGCTTGGTCATATGTGTAACTAGTGAAGTTAGATGCTGTGAAATGTTTGTCAATATAGCTGACTGTTATGATTGATCAGTAAGTCTGAGGTGTGGTGGTCACCATTTTTATTCTTATAGGGGTTTGATGGAATCATTTATATTAATGCCTGATATTATAGCTGGGTGGTACACTTGTGGTATGAAAAACCTGTTGGACAAGTGATGTTTTGTTAATATCAGTGTGGGCTGAAGTCTGCTTGAATTCTAATAATCAATGTGTTGTGGTGGTGATGGTGGTGATAGTGTCTCACAGAATATGAAAATGCTTGCTATGTCCAACACGAGGTCGACAAAGGTGACTAAATGGAATATTTACTTTGAATCTTTTTTAGGTTAAGTTGATGCTGAGAGAAATAAAATAAAATTAATACGTTCAAAGTTCTTATAAGAGGTGGAACTCACACAAGTAAAACTTGGTTGCACAGCTAATCTGCTTATATAGATGGTATAGATGATATGTTGATTTATACGATGTGATTACATTTTCGTTTATTTAAGCAGTCTGAAAAAGTGTAGCTTCGATGGTGTGAGGAGTATTGTTTAATTGTATGATTCGTTTGTAAAAGCGGAATGATTTTATGGGATGTTTAGTTAGTATGTCAGGAGCTGTATGCTTAGCTGGTATGGTTGTTTAGTATGATTGGAAGTTATTTTAGGAAATTAAGATTGTATGGGTGTCAAAGTTGGTTAAATTAATAGTACTGATATTATGATAACATGGGTGGAATATTTTATTGGCTTGGCTTCTGTTATGGCTTGGTTATATGTGCAACAGGCAAAGTTAAATGGGCTGAAATGATAGTTAATTTAGTTGACTTTTATTATTGATATTAAGTCTGAGGTATGGTGGTTTTTATCGTGCGTGTCGTTAACAGCATGAATAATGTATGCTTGGCTTTAGCGAATTATATGTTTTGGGTAGTATTTTTTTGGTTGGTGTGGTTATCTGATATGGTGTTCCTTGATATTTTGAGATGGTATAGTATGTTGTTATTGTGGGTTGTATGACTTTCGACATTGCATGGCTGAGGCAAGCTAATGTAATGGTGAAATTTATTATATATATATTTAGTACTCAGTACTTAGGGGTTATCATAATGCATGTTAAGTATGCGAGAGGTATATTACCTGGTAGGTTTCGTATTAGCAACTGTCAGTATGCAGGGCTTATATAAGTAACTGGTTTGTTGGTTGATAGAGTGATTTATATTATTGTCTGGTATGCTGGAGTTTTGCCACCAAGTATGTTTTGGGTGGTCAGGTTAATGGATGGCATAGAGTTGCTATGAAATGATTAGTTGTTATGTTGCATATACAATGCGATCTTCGCATGACTGAAGTATACTGGGGTTATGGTTGGTACAGTGTCAAGTTCTCTTGGCCTGCAAGGTAACTCATATTTTATTTCGAATGTCGGAAGTGTGGTGGTCAGCAGTTTTGTTTGTGCGGTTGTTTGATGGAATGATTTATATTAATGTCTTGTATGATATTTGCTGGTGTTAGATGGTAATGATCGTATGACAGACATGTTTGAAGAGTGATTTTTTTTGGTAAAGTTTGTATGGGAGTGATGTTTGCTTGAATTCTGGTAAGATGTATAGGTATATTTCGTTTGATGACGATTAGTAGAATATATATTCTGCAAAAATGCAGTGATCTATCCATTGAATAGCATAATATGTTTGTGAATAAAAAACAAATATAAAAAATATATATTCATAGTAATAAGTTTATCAGCTTATTTGAAAGATTTATTAATTCGATTGCAATGGTGCTAATTGTGGTTTCTTTGGTGCTAAGTATGGTGCCTGCGCAGCTAACTCTGGTGCCTTGGGTACTAAGTGCGGTGTCTTGGGAGCTAAGTGCAGTGTGTGCGGTGCTAAGTGTGGTGCCTGTGGTGCCAAATGTAGTTCCATCGGTGGTAAATGTGGCGACTTCGGTGTAAAACATGGTGCCTTCAGTGCTAAATGTGGTGTCTTGTTCTTACTAATTTCTAAGTTCAATATAGTGTGCAAGTCCTTACATGCAAATGCCTAAGTTTTGGATAGCAATAAAAGTTATATATGGAAGATAAAAAATAAATATACACTTAAAGTGTTAAAATTGAAAATAAAACATTTTGCTAGCTTATGTAAGTTTATTGTTGGTCGGTAGCGCAGATGGCATGCATGTTGTTGTGGGCACACGAGTCGAGCCTGCAACATGATTTTAAGGAGTGCTGTTCTGGCGACTTGCAGTGAGGGAAGCTGGGAGAAAGCAAGGGTAGTACATGGCATTTATGCAAGTCGGCCATTGGCCACTATAAAAGGCAGTTGTGGCCTGAAGATGCCCCACCCCTTGAACTACTCTGCTGGTACTAATACTCGAGGGTAACATTAGCGCCGGAGGTCGGCGAGATATCTTGTAGGGACAGCTTAGCATGATAGCAGGGCGAGATGTGATACCGACATCTTGAAGAGATGTGTCCAGATTGGCCAGCCATGACAGTATGACAACACGAGACAGAGGAGCTCTGGCCATGACATGATTAACAGTGGAAATGAGAATTTTTGTTCTGAGTGCAGTATAGACCAGAGGTGATATTATGCGCACTGAACCCTAGAGTTCCCCCCAATTATGAGCCTATTGATTGTTAATATAATTGTAGCTTTGATGAGTCAAATTTTATTCTATATTTTTTGTTGACACATTCCAATCTATAATAATTTGATATTTGCTTATTTATGTATTGGATATCCTTTATTGCATGAGAACAATGAATAAAATCATTTGTAGCTTTTGTAATTATTCTTGTGTTATTGAGCCATCTGAGTTTACCCCAGACCAGAGTAAAGTAACTTCTCTAGTAGGCATTCTCAGGTAGAGCATTACACTGGATGAGGCGCATGTCAAGTCCTTCCTCTTGTATGCCAGAAGTTAGCATTTTAGCAGAAATTAAATCACTTTAATCCTTGTGTTTCTTGTACAGTTAGAGTCTTAAGCAATTATAAAGTTGCGATATCAGTCACAGGTGGCCAGGCAGGCCCAAGTAAATTTAAATCCCCTCAACCACACATGCAGATTAATCAGGAGTGTACGTCAGCACTTGTAATCCAGATGGTCTTCTGTAGAGTGCAATTCCCTGTGCAACCAGTGCAGCTTGGATAATCCGCCTGCACCCAGTTAGTAGAAAACTGTAGTCTGCTTGCTTTTGGAACCTTAATGCATGGATTGATGGAGCCGCTCTTCGGCCAGTAGTTGCATAAATTTATCTTAATGCATAGTGCTTTAGCATGTGCCATTGAGGAGCAAATCAGTGGACTGCTTGTAGTTTATAAATGTAATTATAGTAACTCAGTGCATGACATACATATACCTTTTTTCTTATGAACACTCGTAGTAAAACTTCTTCATCACCATTTAAGAAACTTGTAAAAGTGCTCACATTAGACATGTCCATGGCAGAAAAAGCTCTGAAAGAACACTAACCAGCTTCTTACAGTTTACACGATCCCACACAAATTAGTTAGAAACATACTCAGAACACTTATATATAATATTCATTCCACAGTAGCCTGTACACACACAACAACACACCTTCGTCATCTACCACACCGCATAAATTTCCACCTGAAAACAATGCATATTTGGCACCTAGAGTTATATCACAATTACAGTCACACCACATATACGAACATGTAGACTCACACATACGAACAGGCCACGACCAGGACTACAAAATGAACGAACCACCACCCATGCGTATTGTAGGCAATCATCCAAAAAAAATTTCGATCTTTAGCAGTCTGAGCATATAGAAGAATTTTTAGAATAGTTCCAGGCACAAGCGAGATAAATTGTTGGAGTGAATCCGACAAATGCAAAAGAATTAGATCTTACCTCCAGGGCACACCAAAACATGTTATTGATAAACTTCACCTCATACACAGAGACAAACTCGTGTGGCCACACATTGAGATGCAATTAAAAGCCATCTTAATGTCCACAGCACAAACTGAAAACATAAAAAAAACTTTCATATAAAAAGCGACAGGCACTCAATGAGGGATGAATGCAACATGTCGTGACAATGCAATTTTTCTGCAGGAAGTACAACCCCACTGTTAGTGATGCAGATTTTCTCACGATCCTGTGGAAGTTACTTCTACCATCTGTTGTGGACAAATCAATTGGTCTTAATAATTACACCACAGAACAAATATTAACCAATTAAAAAATAGTTGAGTTCGGCCTTTACAGGTATCACCAGGCCATAGTGCTCTCTCCACACAACGCTGCCAATGAGACACTCCACAGTGAAATAGTTAGCATATCTATCTCTAAGCGCGAGAATCAGGACCAACCACCACAGACTTCAGGCCCGTACCTGGGCATGCGAAGGGGTGGGCCTTTTATAAGATACAGTCAACCACCCACCCTACAGTTTCCAACATGCTAGTACAACCATAGGGTCAGACACGAACCTAATTACATGCCACAAGGCATGAGACAGCCAGTTGTAGTTATCGAAGAATGTTATTCTATACACCGCGGCCCACAATACTGTCAACTAAGGTCTTCTCATGACACCTATTGTAACCAAGGCAAGAGAGATAACAGAAGGTAGGACGAACATATCACATTTTACCAGCCAGCACCAAACCACTATCGCAGAAACATCTTGTATATAGGTACTTGTTATTCCATTCGTGGCATTGCCCAGCAACAGTTTCCAAAAATCTAGGTAATGAGGGGGCCAGTTCTGTTTCCCCCATTGATGAAAGAGAATGGACCAATCTATCCTGCAGAATAATATCTAATAATGTCAATAATAATATGTCATACACGGAAATTTCACGCTATAACGCACACAGCGACAGCCTTGTAACCACCATAAACAGAAAATCCAAAATCAGGCCTCTGGCAGTAAACAGGCCAGACGAGGTAAGATATACATCACATATTCATTTCAGTCCACCACACGGCAAACGAACCAGGCTACAGCGTTCAGAAACTATGCATTCAGAATCCCCTACTCTGCAGAAACACGACTCCACATCGCTGCCTTAAAGGAAGTGTGCCTTGGCAGGTGCTCTCGTCGCTTAGGGGACTGACACAGTTAAAAAGCAACACTGCACATCTCCGGAACCGTCGTGTTTTATAGGGCCGTGTAGTTTGGGCCAGATGACATGCACATTGTGCATGTATCCCGGACATAAAGCGCAGCATTGCAAATTGTTTCCCAACTTGAACTTCAGGTTTCAGACTAACATTGGGGACAGGTTTAATCGTTTTAAAAACACGTTCGGAATTGGGCACAACAAATTGTGCATCAGCAAACACAACACAGTGCACTGCACTGCTAGAAAGACAGCGACACAAGTGGAACACCAGGTCGGCAATAATGATATGCCTATGGCTAACGCAAGCCTCAACCCACACAGAGAGAGGAAAACCAAAACGCAACCAGGCAGGTATTGAGTTACTGCCAGCTGTCATTCGCACGTCGACACCGCACATTCAGGTTAAGATAGAAGCGAAGTCTTACCATATGTTAATTGATACTGGTTGTTCTCGCATCTGTATTGCATCCACCCTGTTTTTCTGAGCAGATGCTCGAACCCATTACTGAAAAATTCACTTTTGTTGTGGAAATGCACGAGATAGATGCGTCCATGTATAAGAACCCAATAAAGTTAATCATTTCGGGACACACTTGCCCCCAGGAATATTTGGCAATCGATAATCTTAGATTGGATGTTATATTAGATGATGACTTGATGAAGAAGTACGATGTTATTCATTACTTAAACAACAATATTTTATTTATTCATTTGAACAACAATGAGAAAAGAGTTCAGGTGCCTATTTTTCTATCGGTAGTAGAAAATTACAATACAGAATGTATTCAAGCTTGTATCAATAAAATTGAGTTAATAGAATCTAGCAAAAAGAAGCCATTCTTGCCTAGCACAAATAATCAATTAGATAAACAGCAAACTCAGGCGATTATAGAAAACATTCACGAGTTTAAGGACAGATTCGCCCATTCTATTTCAGAGTTAACTGAGATGAAGAATTACCAGATTAAACTAAACTTGGATCTCATAAACCGATTGCAACTAGGCCATATCGAATAAGCCCTAGGGCTAGAGAAGACCTTTTAAAGCAAGTTAATGAGATGCAACAGGCGGGCATTATTTAGTGTTCCCATTCGCCTTTTTCGCCACCAAGTCTCATTATTCCCAAGATATATGGTGGAATTAGATTTCTACATGACTCATAAACTTCACCAGCATGTGGCTCATATATAGTACCCACTCCCATGCACCAAATATATTTTGACCACCCTACAGAATTCCAAATGTATAACCAATCTTGATCTTTTCTCAGGGGTCTATTCTCTATATATGCATAAGGAAGATGGATACAGAATAGCATTTTCCATTGACAGTGTCGGTCTGTTTGATTATTGGAGAATGTCAAAGGGGTTAAGTTCAAGCCCTCAACACTTTCAACATTACATTGATGTTCTCTTAGGGCCCTTGAGTTGGAACACAGCCATAGCTCATATTGACAATATCTCCATTTTAGCGAATACATTTCGCTAACATCTCAATAATATTAGGAAAGTGTTTCAACAGTTATGGCAATTTAATTTTAAGTTTAATGTTAAGAATTGCATGTTTTCAGAGCAAAATAGAACAGTCTTAGGGCACTACATCACCCCTTATCGCATTGTTGCAGACCCAGAAAATGTTCGAGCCTTTCAAACCATGTCAGCACCAGGTTACATCAAGCACTTGCGGACATTTTTGGGGATGACCACATATTTTCTAGGTACATCCGTGATTATGCGAGGACGGCATCCACTTAATGGAATTGACGAAACAAACAAACACTTATAATTTGGAACAAATCAGCAGAAAGCCTTTGCGGAACTAAAGTTAGCTATAAAACAGGTGTCCATTTTAAGAAAGTGTGATGATACTCACAACACTATTCTAGTGTGTGACCTGTCGCAGAGAGCAATAGGTTCAGTGCTCATGCAAGAAGGAAAACCCCCCCCCCCCCCCCCCAACCAAGAACAGACACATAATAGTTTTCACGTCCAAGAAATTGCCCCTGAATGAACAGAAATTGAGTGCGACCAAATAAGGACTATCAGCAATTAGATATTTTTGTATGTATTTTAGGCAGTATTTGTATGGATGCTATTTTGTAATCCAAACAGACCATGCTAGTTTGCGGTACTTGAAGACTATGGCGGAGCATAATTTGTAGATCCAGAAGATGGAGATAGTCCTATCCGAGAATGACTTCGAACCCCAAATAGTTAAAGGTACATATAAAGTTCTGCCTGATGCATTGAGTCATATTCACACGAAAGGTGCAGTGGCCACACAGGTTAGTTCACATTAACAACATACAGTGTCAAACAGAAAATGTAAAAAGTCCTAGTTTATATCAGAATCAAAACAAGGACACTGAAGTAAGAAAAATTATTTCTAAGTATCTAGTTAACAATTTGACAGAGATAAAGCCCTATATTAAAGACAAGCTCCAGATAAAGGACAAATCAGTTGTTTCTAGAAATATTTTAAATCGTGAAAATATTCTGGTCTATTCCATTGTAAAAAATTATTTCACACATGTTTCAGGTAAATGTAGAGATTATTATGCAAGACAATACCAATAAAATACATATTACAACTATTGACCCTTTGTTGCTGTGCAGGATCCTCAATTTTTCTAACCAGGTTTAAATATTTTACTTGCCAATGTACAATCACGAACAAGAGTACATAAGGATTGACACCGAACCCCAATTACAATTAATTCAGTTAGATGCCAATACAACACCATTTTCAGGAGAGTACCAGAATAAACCTCACATTAAACAGATAAAAATTGCAGTAAGTGATCCAGATGATGCTGACCCCAAATATCAAAAATTAGCTAGTAGATATGGTAATTCAGGGAACAGGGAGATATTTTTTAAGTTCAACACCCTGGTGCGGGAGAAAAAGCTTACCCTAGTACCAAGTTCCTATTTAAATAAATAATTTCTCCTCGCCATGATGCAATATGCGGCAGAGGCCATTTCGGCACATTTAAAAGGTTGCGAAAAATAAAAAATGCGTACTATTGTCACACCATGCAGGCCGATGTGAAAGAATATGTGAAAAATGGTCAAATATGTGAACGAGTGAAAGCGCCTAATCTTAAACCTATGGGTCAGCTACAGCCTATCAATATGCCTTCTCTTTTTAATCTTGGTCTTTGGATGCTAAAGGGTCTCTCCCTCAAACTCAGAATGGTAATAAGTATATACTAGTAATGGCAGAATTATTTAGTAGATATGTAGTGACTCAACCTGTTAGAAGTATTGATGCGCAAACTTGCACAGATCTTATCAAAGAAGTTATCCTCAGATACAGCAGCATGGCACACATATTAACAGATTGTGGCATTTCATTTAATAATAAATTTGTCTCCCACTTGTTACGAAGTTTAAAGATTTATAGACAGCAAACAACGTCATGCAACCCATCATGCAATTGTCTATGTAAAGCAGCTAATAAATTGGCCGGTACGCAACTGACAGCTCTTGCCCAGGAAGACCCGCATAATTGGGACCAGGATCTCCAATTTTTAATCTCTAATTCTAACTCATTTCTCAATGCTAGTACGAAGTTTACGCCATTTTACTTACTTCGTGGCATAGAAATGACACATCCATCCCAAGTTATTACCAATACATACTCGGATACCGGCGAGAATTGGCATAATATGTTCATTAATGATAGGGAGCAGGCTGCGCTAAATCTTATTGCCGCACTGCAGATCTAAAAAGTTCAATTTGATAGGAAGCATAGAGAGAACAATGTTAAGATAGGTGACTGAATTCGGGTTAAAAACCATGGTCGCTCAAAGGATCTCCCCTTTAAGTATAAGGGGCCGTTTGAACTAACAGTTGTTCTGGATCCCTCCACCCTGAAAATTAGAGTCAACAAAACAGGCGAACCATGGTTTGACACCCACACTACTAGAAATGTTAATATTGCGCATGTTAAATAAATATTTATTAGCTCATGTGGTAATTGTGTCATATTTTGTTACAGTGTCGGTATGTATTCATGTACAATTGAGAACGTGCCTTTCCTGCATTGACTAGGTCACGAACTGCGACCGCCGAAATCGTTGCATGGCGGCACAATGAAACACTGTCTGGCAGAGCGACGTCCGAGGATGACGAACGAATGCCCTGACGGGACCACAACACGCACACTATTACCTCGCTGGCAGTACCACAGAGACCAGGCGGGGCAATTACCGGCCGCCAAAACTGGGCGCTGTGTGCGCACCAATTTATGCTGCACTATATATTTTCTTTTTCTAGAGCAGTATTCAGACACCCATAGGATTGAATGCTATAGTTCATAATTAATCTGCGTTAAGGGAATCCCTCTTTCCACAGAGCAGACTAATGCAAGTCAATTTATCCCTAAACAGTAGTCAGTAACCACGAGCATGTGGTGTCAAATCTGCTATATACGTAAATAATATATTTGCCTTGCTAAGTAATTGTCAGTGTGTGTATGGAAGAACAAGAGGGTACTTTGGTATAAATATATTGACACGCAAGTATGTCATATTTCACCCGCCAACAGTAACCCCCCCCCCCCCCCCCCCGACAATCCTGGCTGCCATCCTTATACTTACGTATTTTGTAAATGAGGTTTTTTTTTTTTTTATTACATCAGGTGTACAACAAAATTACTATCTGGAAGTGATATTTCCATGTAGTTACAAGTGAATATATACACACATATATATGTATATATATAATTATGTATTTACCTATATATACATTAATATGACTGGAAATTAATATGCCATGCTTCATGTTTTTACTCATTTTCAGTTAAGATATTATGGCCAGTCTCAGCATATAGCATAAGTTTTTAACTTTTGCTCAAGGATAATTTTACACATGCAAAAGGTGTTATATAATGGCCTTAGTGAGTAATTTGATAGACTTGCTTATAAACTTTATTCACCTATCGACACATTGCAACTAGGTGGTATTTAACAGTTATGGATGTCTAAAGATCGTCAGGCAAATGTTGAGTAAATCAGACTCATTGTTCTGCCTAAATCGAGGCAGGCATTAAAATATACTGTATTTTAACATTGTCCTTGTATGTGGTCAATGTTGTATATTATTATAATTGTCAGGTTTATGTGACAGCTCATAGCTGTTTGTGTTTCCTATCACTAGTCTACTAGCATTCGTCTTATAACTATTTGTGAACTATGGTGTGTATTATTTACACCAGTGGCAGGTTAGGATCAATATTGTACCTTTCACGTAAGTAATTGTCAGTGCGAGCGCACTATATTACAGCGAAGTGCGCTACAAGAGGTTAATACCACGGAAGGCCGCCATTGTAATGGCGTCGAAAACAAATGACATTGGGGATGTAGATTTCAGCACACGAGCGTCACAAAAAGTATTTTACAAGTAAAATTAATTGTTTTTCTTGTTTGCAATATGTGTATATTGGGAAATAGATTACAATATTTTTATCTATATATACAGCTTTTTACAAAACAATTGTGTGCTGCAGCACAAACTTTATGTAATATTTCTCTAAGCAACTATCGCCAATGCGTTAAGCATTTATTTGTAGAGAATATAAGATGAGGATAATGTATTCATCTGTGGTTCAGCAGTATTCACCACCTCAGCCTTCATAGGAACATATTCTGTATATATTACAATTATGGTAGGTTAAGAGGAATGTATACAGGATACATAGGGTAAATTGTTTAATTCGCTGTTGAACGGAGTTGCTCTTAGTATAGTGGCCACATACCTGTATTTAGTTGGCACAAATTACCTACAGTCTGGGTATACACACTATGCAATATGTCATATATTCATGTCTCACTGCACACACCGACAGTACACATCACATCACGAGGATGGCGTCAGGATAAAACTGCTTGACCAGTCTTTTTCCCTGTAGCAGTGCGGCGCAACGAATATGCCGAATCAGTAGTGCCAACTGTCTCACATTACAGCACGCTGCTACGACAGGCTTGTCACTTTTTTAGTGTAAAATTTATTTTGTTTACTATTTCTTACTGTTCAATACCGCAATTCTTGTAGGTAATTGTCTTAATACTCTAGCTGTTCTTCACAATTATAAATTACCAACACTTAATATGCAATGTTTTTAGAAATTCAGACTGGTGTTAGCAGTTACGTGCGCGTGGTGGTGTGTCATTTCGACGGCGCGCCTAACCCCCCTTCCAGTGTACGTCGCCTTGTGTGATTGCAATTTTATTTCACTAAGGGGTTTTAATGTGGGGTCGCTCACACTCCTTATTTAAATAGATTGCACACCACGACGATAATTTGGTTTCATCCAGTAGGGCTACAACTGCCTTCATTTCTATGTCTATAACATGACTATAGATAGTACGTGCCACGTAGCACCCTGCAATAATTCTGTACTAATTTCAGTATTTATATCTCTTAAATAGTTAACATGTACCACGCAGCACTATAGTATTTTTTTGTAATATCTTGAATTTTTAATTTTTCAATATCATGTATTTTTCAAATAGGTAGGCCATACCACTTGACACCTTGTGGGTATTTATTGTAACATTTTGTATTTTCAAGTTTTTAATTTTATATATATATATATATATATATATATATATATATATACAGTCAGTAGTTGACATGTGCCATGGAGCACCATATAATAGTTTATTGTACCATTTCTATATTTTTAATTTTTCAACATTATGTTCTCTTTGTCACTTTAGTGCCTGTAATTCCCAAAATATGTGTCCACCATACAACTTGTATAGAATTCTTAATAATAATATCAATTAGTGCACACTACATAACTCAATTGTGAATTTTCCCATTTATTATTGTTCTCGTATATAATACTCTTTGACTCACACATATTTGTATCCTTTTTGGAATTATGAAAGTTCCAATTTATGTTGCACCTATTTGAACAATCTCCACATAGTGCGCGAGGATGCTTATTTTAAATAAACCACTACCCGTGTCGCGTCGATGTGGAAGTAACCTCGTCGCCCTGTCTCTCTGGTGAGAGGCCATTCCTGTTGCACTGGCCGACGCCTTGCTGCCTCATACCCCACCCCTTGCTAGTGCACCCCACCGCTTCCCCACACCTTCCCAGCAGCTAGGATGTCTGCTCTAGGAAGAAGAGGGGCCCTGTTATGGGCACAGTAGTCGAACTCACACCATGAGTTGACGGAGTGCTGTCCTGGCGCACTTTTAGTGAGGAGAGCTTGGGATAGAAAGGGTGGTGCAAGGCATTCCTGCAAGTTGGCCAGTGGCCATTATAAAAGGCCTCTGGGGCCTGACGATGCCCCCACTCCTTGACCCACTCTGCTGGTACTGCTACTCGAGGGCAACATCGACGCCGGAGGTCGGCGAGATATCTCGTGAGGGCAGCATTGCAGGGCGAGCTGTTATACCGACGTCTTGGGAGAGATATAGCCAGATTGGCCATCCACGACAGCACGACAACACGGCAACGTGAGGCGGAGCATCTCCGGTGGTGACGTAATTAACAATGGTAAGGAGAAATTTGGTTTTGGGTGCAGGATAGATCCGGAGGTGATATTATGCGCAGCGAACCCTAGAGATCCCCTCATTACGAACCTATTAATTGTTAATGCAATTGTAGCTATGGGGAGTCAAGTTTTATTCTGTAATACTTGTTGAGATATTCAAATCTATAATCATTCAGTATTTGCTTATTTAAGTATTTGATATCATATATTGTATAAGTAGAGGCAATAAAACAACTTGTAGCTTTTGAAATTTTTCTTGTGTTATTGAGTCGTCTGAATTTACCCCCCAGACCAGTGTAAAGAAACGTCTCTGTAGCCATTCCCAGGTAGAGTGTTACAATGTGTTACAGTGGGTGGGACATTGAATGTTTAGGTTCCTTCTTGCGAGTATATAATCCGTTGGGTTCATTTTATAGAGCTGTTTGACAGTTGCAGTAGTAAATCTTCGTCGAGAAGAATATATGGACAAGCGTTCTGGTTAGATGCTTGCTAGAATGGACTGTCTTAAGCTGCATTTCAGCAGTTTATATAAATTATGTGCTGCTGTAAAGATCCAATGTGAATAGCGTGAAAAATTTTTACGATTCTGTTCGTAGTCAGATGTATGCAAATATATAAATAAAAAATTGTCTTTAATTTCTCGCTGATTTTGTATCCTGCCTGATATAAAGAGATTATTTTTGTGCTTTTCTTAGTCACATATACATACATTGAATAAAATCTGAGTACGAAAGTGATTGTACGAAAAACAGTTGAGAATAAATAATTAACATTGCAAAGTTTTTAATATTGAAAAAAGAAGTCCTGAAATGAAGCTAAGATATCTTTCTGCAATACTCTACATAAAATTACAGTACAAGCTAAAAAAAATTAAATGAAAATTAAAATCGAATAACAAATAAAGTATTTAATTCTCTTATTTTCATGTTGTATCGTAACCATTCACTTATAAACATATCTCGTTGATAAAAGCAAAATATTATTTTCATCTAACCACTATGCTTGAACAAATAAAAACTCTCGGGTTACAAATATTACTTGCGAACTGAATTCCGCGATACTGACAGCCTCCTAAGAGTATGCAAATTATGTTCGCCTACCTAAATGTCAGTACATATTCACTTGCTTAAAGCCCGACTTGCTACATAATTATTTTTAAAGGAATATATTAGAAAATAATTACACGTGAACTTAAGAATTCAGAATCCAACTGAATGTTACGATATATTAAAATACCACACAATACGGGGCTTTATATAAAATAAACCTGCTCTAAAATATTTTATTTATTAGCCATACATGCACAAATTATATTTGCATTATTCAAAATTAAAAAATATTTATATCATTGTACAAGGGAATGTAGCTGCTAAGTTTGCAACGTGTGTGTGTGTGTCTATTATATATATATATATAAGTTTTAAGCACCTGACTTCTAATAAGGTTGGATGTCATGGGGTTAGCATTTTAGGCTTCTGACGTAAAGGTTTCAAGTTCGAATCCCCTTTGAGCACGAGAATTTTTTCTAATTTTTGTAATGTTACCAGCTGTCATGGGAAATTGTGAAATTTACAAAGTTTAAGATCTTTGAACAGAACTTACACGGGAAAATACATTTAAAATACATTTTTACTATGATTTTCAAAGATTATATTTTCGAAATTATTCAAATGATAAATGAAATAAATTTCAATAATTCCAATTATTTATTAATGCATCGATTCCAAGATGTCTGGTTGGCAGTGCCGATTAGCCCCAGTGCCTCGCGATCACTTAAGTTCGCAAGCACTTGTCCCTTCCTCCATGCGATGTCTGTGGATGACGTCACTGCTCATGTGTGTCGATGAGGTCCCTCTTGGCGAGCCGCTGCGGGCGTGTCTGTCCTGACGGACCTGCCGCAGCTGAGTTGTAGGCCTATCGGTGCGTGCATATGTGGTTACAGGGCTATGCGACAAATGTAAAATCGAATTTAATAAAGTAAAATATCAATACGAAATATTGTTTTTCAAAATATAAAATATGGAAAATCTAATATGTTTTACAAAGTACTGCCTGGAATGTACTTTACAATAATTTTTATATAGCTTCTTGTGTACGGAAAATTATATCTTACGATATCTGACGATCCGTGCACTCTAACTGGCGATGAAGGTACTATGCAGATTGTGAAGTGGAGCAAATGCAAGTAATCGAACATGTATACGTTATCAGTTGAGCAAATCTGACTAATCGAAGAAGTTTGAGTAATTGGGCATGACGAATGAGAGAGGAAAGAAAGAGAATGAAACGGCAAAAAATGGGAGGACTCCTAGAAAATTCTCGGAGAGGACGAGAGAAATTAAAGACAGGAAGAAAGAGAGACAAGAGATGGAATGAGAGAAGGAGAGAGAAACGAAAGAGAGGGAGAATGGATTAGAATGAGAGAAAGGTTTTGAATGATGGAGGCAAAAGAGATAGAGATAGAATGACAGAACGAAAGAGAAATAAAAAAGAGAAAGAGGGAGCGAGAGAGCATGGAATTATAGCGCATGAAAAACAAGGCAGTATGGTGGTATGACATCACGAATATATGCGCCTTAAAAACACGAGTTTGTATATATATATTTATATATATACATATATACATGTATATATAACTTAATACACATGTCTTTAAATTTTTTAATAAAAAATATATTTAAATTTAATAATAATAATTTATATAAATTTATTATGATATCACGATCAAATGCATCTTAAAGAAGACGAGTCCGGTGGATACCTATTATTTAAGTCTTTAAACTTTAAATTAAATATATATTTATTTTTATTAAAATAATTTATTAAAATAATTCATATTTTTATCGACTCCTCAATCGGGCAAGAATTCGAGTACGTCGGCCGCATTGAGGAGTTATGTTGCCCACATGGAGGAGAAAACTATTTTTAAGAAAAATCGAGAAATTTTTAGGAAAAAAATGGGAAATTCGTAAGGGAAAAAAGAGAAATTTTTTAGACATATTCGGGATAAAACGTACGAAAACGTATATCTTATAAACGTATAAAACGTGCTAAAATAGCGATTTTTGGAGAAAAAAATGCGAAAAATTGTGATCAAGTTCATTCAATGTCAGATCCTCGATCCTCAGCAGGAAGCCGTCTGCTACTGTTTCGCCATATGCCTACTCCTGGACACTTATGGGCTTAGTGTATAAATAATAGACGCTCAAGTACAATTCTAAAGCACACCGAGTGTTATTAGCGAAGTCGTATAGATCTACCGAGAAACCACTATCAGGCATTCTAATATCACACGAAATCTCTTCATTAGTTCAACATTGACTCCAGTTATAGCGGCAGATATTTCAGCATTCCTAAACATCCTCTAGGCGGAATTGTCAATATTTTTGTTTCCAGTTGTTTGTTTAGGCATATCTACAAACAAACCAAGAGTACTGCAGAAACTTTCCTCTACACATATCTCCTTTTTTTCTAACTTTGTTTTATTTTCTGCACCTCGAACTTGCAGCACTTAATATTTAGTTTGAATGAAATATGGAGTATGAAATCAAAGAAACATATACAGGAGTGAAGGAGCGACACTCCAAAAGTTAAAAAGTGTAGGTTTATTATGTCCTTTTGTTACAGGGTACTTAGGTTTTTCATCTCGTGGGATTCAGCCCCTCATAAATATCATGTTTGGGTTGACGCACAGTACGATACAGAATTGCAGACTTTTCAAGTCGATCATACAAAGAATTATATTAGGTGTAATTGTAGGCTCTTAGTCATCTACAACTATACATGGTAGGAGTGAGACTAGCGATCTGTTATTCAACTCTGTTTTCTTCGCTATTGACAACATCGAAAGATTCCATCGCACAAACGAACTTAATAGGACGACAGTATCTCGTTGATGAAGGTGCAGGGTATTCCCAGATTACTGATTTGCGGTCGTTAGAAACATGATTCATTTTTATAGCTCCTAAAGAAATAATGAACAATTTTTTATCTGTAGACACATCAGCTAATATCGCATCATACCATGTTGTTGACGATTGTTGTACCTGGATGTCAAAGACACAAAGATGTGAAATTTCAAGAGCGATTCTGTAAAGAACGTTCTAGTGTTGGTGTGCACCTCTGCGCAAGAATTTCTTGTTGGGTTCAGTAGGTAAAATGTCAGATGTAACACCATTCAGAGATCAACGTGGAATAACGCATAACAAATGACTTTAATCTTAGTTATTTTTAAAGAAGCGTATCGAACTATTTGGATGGTGCAATAAACAGTTATCAATTCCTGTAGAGGATAGTAAGACACACACCAAGTTATATTTCGCCACTCTGAACGACACTTCTCAACTGAACCCCGAGACACGATGCGCATCTCACACTGCTGTTATCCGGCCGTCACTAATGATGATCAAGCACGATGATCCACAAAGTTGCTTAGTTTCTATTTCGAAGTGGATGTTACACTGTTTTGTTTTCATGTTGTTTTTTTTTTTTTCAATATATTGTGAACTATGTACCCGCCCCGACTGCGCTCAGGTGGGATTTACAAGTATGGCGTTGTTTAGTTTAGTTTAGAGTAAGTACCTATATGTTCGATTTTTTTTTTAAATTCCAAACTAACACACACTGTTTATATATAGAATTTATTTATAGACAATGATGAGAGATTTTCTTGCAGGAGACGACAAAAACAGACTTTCTCTAGAGGTCACACGTGAAAGGACTACATATAGCTGTCCATGTGAAAAAAAATCAATGCTTAAGTCTATTCCTGCTGCATTCAATGATTGATTTTCGCTTCATTTATAATCATAGAAAAAGACAGTTTTACTGGAAATTTGAGTTATTTAAATTGAAATTGTAGATACGTTGGTATCAATGGGATTCACGGAATTAAAACAGTATCTCTAATTCCACAGCCGGTCAAAATGGTGTACTCATTAAAAAAGGTTTTTAACGATTTCATTTACAATCGTGTGCCATTGAATTATTTAAGAGGGTAAAGATCCCATAAGAATATAAAAGTAGACACTACGTTTAATCCTAGCGGGGGAAGTCCAGGAGGTTGCAAAGAATTTAGAATGTCTCATCGATAATGCAAGGCTTCGTCGGGATCGAGAACTGTGTCTACAGAGTAGTAGTCTTGCATTGGTGCATCCATTTCCAAGAGAATCATGTCATTGACTTTGCCTACTTGCTCATTGGTAGGTGACAAAATTGCCCTCTCTTTGAACCAATATAGCTACTTAGTGCTTATATTGTTATTTTCCGGGATGAAATTTATTGATCAATTATTAGATGTTGTTTACAAAAACGCAGAGGTTCTCATTATCTAAATTAATTCTTCCATTGTCCTGACGTAGCTGTCCATTACCTATTTTGAGCAACAAATCTTCAAAATAATCTGTTTTCTTCTGTAGAAAACAGAAAACTCTCGTATTGTTTTTAAGTTCCAACTTAATCACATATGGCAAAGGTAAGATCTTTGTAAATAAGTATTAATTTCATCAGAGCGTGTCCCTTTCATCTAAACCGGTAATATTTGGCAAGAGTTACCCACGAATCAAATTGAACCGCCCCGACAGGTGAGTTCATGTGGCGCAAATAGCACACTGTTCTGTCTAAGTATTCAACATTGGTCTTGTTTAACATAGAAGCCTCATCCGAAACTATTAATGATCATTCCCGCATCAATTTCACAGTATTTATTAGTTTAGAAATGCTACATAAACTGATGGTAATATAAATATAATTTTTTTTTTAGCGGAAGTTTAAATTTCACATGTGCGGTTCGGCCTCCTTACAAAAGTGTAGCAGCAATACCAGATGATGCGATGGCTAATGCAATTTTACCAGCAGATATTACTTTGGCTAGCAGCAAATTGCAAATTGAGTAGAAATGTTTTGCGAATGCCTTCTGGAGCATCGAGAAAAAATACCTTTCCTTCATTTGTTAGTAATGGATTACAAAAACGCATCATATACTTTTCTCTGATCGGTGTTAATGCGATGTTGGTCTTGAGTGACAACTTGTGACTCTCTTGATTGGTCATAAGACGTCTCTCTTGAGTATTTAGTATTCGTAATATCCATATTCGTTATATTAGTTGGCATCGGTAGTCCGAAATCCTTGATAGATTTACCCGGAAATAATGCCACTAATTTTTTTAATTCAACCAATGCTTCGTCAAAGATGTTTTGGTCATAATTGATGTCATCTGAAATTAGCTCTTACATGTAGCTAACATATTCAATTTGATACGTTCAATATTTTGTTGTTCAAAAAGCTTTATAAGCTACAAAAAGGGTTACTGCAACGAATCCTTAAAAGACAAACAAATGCTGTTGTAAACTTTTTGTAGACCTTTTTGAGATATATATATATATATATATATTTCTGTAGTACATTAATTTGCTGTATATCTTATCGTTTAGTCATTGTAAACCATATAAACTCCCGAAAATCGACTTCTTTCGAATTGAATATAAAACATCGACATTTCTCTACTATGCTTGCATTAAATACTAACGTATTATATATATATATATGAACCTATTTCAAGAAATTCTTTAAATGGCGGTGGAAAGCACATCGAAATTAATCCAGTAGTTTAGAAGCCTTAGCCGGATACAAAGACACACGCGGCCTGCAACATTGATTTGTACAATGTATAGATAGGTGTAAAGAATGATGATTTAAGTTCCCTCAGATAGCTGAAATGCCACACTGTGCGGAAAGAGGCTTGCGACCAGCCACTTACGTAACAGGAAAGTATTATCTTACGAGAGTCGAGCGACGTGGTACAGTGGTTCACATTCGGACTTGCATTCGGGAGGTCCTGTGTTCGATTCTTCTTCCGATCATACCGATTTCCGTTTTCCTTAGTTTCCAGAAATTACCCCAGAAAATGGATGGATGGTTCTTTACTTCATGCCATTTCAAATTCCTCTTTGCACGAGAAACTTTCTCCACCTGTAATGACCTTGCTGTTACGAGGAAAATAATGGAATTCATCATTTTTGCTTTAATTGAGTATACAGCATTTCCCGTACCATGTTTAACCGAGCGTCTCAAAAACCTAATTTGCATAAAGTAATGTGGACACAAGAGTGTCTATGCTAACTTCTTGCAGCAACGGTCGACAGACCCAGGTACACAAACACCTACACACACAAATACCTGGACACACACACAAACACCTACACGCACACCCAAACTGAGACAAGCGTTTCTCAAAAACTGGAATTTGTGACTGGGCCTGTTGGACAGCGCAATTATACGCCTCAATTTGTTCCGAGTGTTCCATGGAAAAATTTCGTTTTTGTGAAAAATTACGTGATGGATTTTGCTACCAGCCTATAATAACATGTACTAACCTGTGTTTCCATGTACATTGGATAGTCTGCATTGGTAACACTTCGGATAATTACGTGAGACCAACACAAGAAGCATGAACCAGCAGCATAACGACCTTACGCCATAGAAGAAAATTGGTGACAAACCAAACATGGCCGACAGACAGGCGTGCAGCACGACAGTGGCGCTAAATAAGCAGGGATGTGGTAAACTACATCCAGTTCTCAGAATTCCGTGCTCATGTGGTAGAGTGAGTGTGTATGCAAACATTTCGGCCAGGAGGCCGTTGAAGACATGCACTGTGATTGAAAAACAGTTTAAATCTTGAAATTTAGCGCCCCAGCAGAAGTGAAGTGCATCGATTATCGGATTTTTTCTCTGGACAATTCGATGCCCGGTCTTCGGGCATTTCAATACTGAAACCCCACTAAGGGGAATTCATTTCTTTTGTATAAATATTCCTACGAGGTGGCTGTCTGAAAGGAGATGATTTCCTCGTAGGACAAACACCCAGCTGAGATAAGAATTGTAAAAGTATTTCTTAAAAATGTAGCCCGGTAAGGTAGTTTCAGGAAGGACTAAGTTGCAGGTCCTTAATAGGAGACTTTGAAAAACCAAAATGTTTACAAGTATACCTAACAAATAATGAATTTCTTATTCTATTAATGATAAATTTTTTTAAGGAATCTTGGTATTTTTTACAGTAATTGAGTCCTTAAAAACTTTAACTTTGGTAAACATGTGAAAATACTCGTTTGCCCTCAGTGTCATAAGTCAATTACATTAAAAGTTAACAATAATGGAGAAAATTTAAATAGTATTTTTTTGGTTGCCTTTAGTGAATTGATGGGCCATAAAATGATAAAGAAGTTAGGAAAAGACTGTTACTAGTTAAAGTGGTCTTCAGCTTTCTTTAATAGCTACTAAATGTAGTAAAATGAGTCATCAAACAGACATTGCATGTCTCTTGGTGGCCTCTTAGTATGTCTAAAAATTTGGTCTGTAGTGTGGCCTTTTGCTGCTTTGGTTGGCCAGAAAATTGTATTGAAAATCATTGAATCAACTTTGACTTTGTGAGGCCTTCTGCTGCATTGGTTGGCCAGAAAACTGTAGCAAAGTTCGTAGAAGTAAACATTGCGGTTCTGGTGGCCTTTGGCAGTTCTAGTTAATATATGTTGATTTTAACATTGATAAAATGAATATTTTCCCTGATAGCCTTGGGCTATCTTAATGGCCAGTATGTATATGTTTATTAAACACTTGTGCAAGGTCAGAATATAAAAGATCAGAGTTTCTAATATTTAAAAAATGGCAGTATTGAATTATATCGCGGGAGATTTCGAGCGAGCAGTTGTTTGCTCCGTTATGTATTCTAGGGTTTTAGAGATTGTTGTATAATTTTATTTTGGTCCAGTATGAAATTCATAATTAATTCATATTTTACGTAACTGGGATGGGAATAAGGCTAGGTTTGCCAAGCCAGTCAAAGTAAACACATAAATAGTAGATATATAGTGTGGGACTAGCGTAGCACACTTTTTCTGACAATTTCTGCCAAAAATATAGAAAAAAAGAAACATTAACTATTTCCCGTTGCTTTTAACGAAAGTACACGAAAAAATGTAAAATTAAAAATATGAAATTTAATTAAAAAACGTTCAAAATCAAGCAAATTTAAACAAAATGAAGCATATTTCTAGTTTTCAGGCAGCTTTCTCATGTTTCCATAAACGATCATTTTAATTAAAAAGAAGAATCAAATTTCTCCGAAAATCAAGCTATTTAAGTCTAACATCAAGGAAAACTTTCAATATTTCACTAAATCGCCATGCAGAACTTTTCACACTATAAAAACAAGCAATTTTCATCGAAAATCAAGAAATTTTACGCCAAAGTTAAGAAAATTTACCATTTTTCCGAAATAGGCGTTCGGATTTTTCACTCTCAAAATCAAGAATTTTAAGCTAAAAGCAAGCAAATTTAAGCTAAAAACGAGTTGAAAACTTAAAAAATATAATTTATAAATTAAAAATTATATAATATTTACATTTTAAAGAGATTTCTAAATCAAGCATACTTTTTTCATCTTTCATTTCTTTTAAACCTTTATACGTTATAAAAATTTGTATCTCATTTATTGCTTTTAAAGCATTTTATAAAATATATTTACATAATGATCTGGTAAAGTAATTATATATTTACCACCTAGAATGCAATTAATTTTTTCCCCAAATTTAAATTCGTATAATTTAAATTCGGTAGCAACATTCTCTTTATTTTTTCTAGGTAATGCAGTTTAGGCAATTCAATGAATAGTTCAATATGTTGAGACATGATTCCATTTTTGTGTTTATTTAAAACGGAAAAAAAGATAATAATGCAAAAATTATGTATATTTATATTTATATTCTGATTTAAATTGTATTATTTTTAATTCAATTATAATTTTAAATTTGTTATTTGAATTTTAATTTAGGTATTTTCATTTAAAAAAATGTTTCTACAAAATTTTCTTCCTTTTAAATTAACACGAAAATGGAAGGAATGCTCAACACTGTAAAGGAAAATAATACCATATCTAAGCAATATAAAAAAGTGTGGCGAATTATTAAACATAGAAAAATTTTACTACCAAAAAACAAATAAGGATAGACTTTATAACAACTGTAAAAAAAATGTAATTGAAAACACTAAAAATATATTTGTGTTAAAAGAGGAGAAATTATTGTATGAATGTGGAAGATAAGTTTATGTTGCATCTCTCAAAGAGCATAAAAATACTAAATCACACAATGTGTCAGTAGATATTATAAATTAAATTCAACATGGTAATTACCCCACAATAACATTTACAGTATGTAATAAGAATAAATATATGAAATTATTTTCACTTCATAAAAGAAAGAAGGACAAACTTAGAACAATATGTAGCAATATTGTATTAGTGTATATAATAAGAATTATTGCCTCAAAAAGAAATTTACTGAAATCTAAGAGAAGGGACACCTTTAAAATTAACTACCTACCAAAAATAAGTTATACCATTTAAATAATTTCACTAACTATCAATACATAAACCAATTTATAGATTTCATTTCCAATATATTAATTTTTATAGCTCTTCATTGTCTATATAAAATTTCATAACTTTATAAATATTTTTATTTATAAATAAACAATCAAAAATGTCAGCCAACAATCTTGCATATGAGTGTGTGAGTAGACAGTGTAGGAGCTAAGAATTATAGGTAGAAATTTTGAAAATAGATATTAGTAGACTCTAAGGAAAGATGATTTAATTAGACTTTGGTAAATTCTAAGGAAAGACAATATAAATACAGCTATTATATAATTTAATATAAACGAGCAAGGAAAAAGAGACTTTGCAAATTTGCCATTTTTATGTGCCAATATCGAACAACTATATTCAAAAGATAGAAATAAATTAAAAGAAACATTTCCACTCACTAATAATTTATTTGGTAACGCCTAGAAAAAAAATAGTATATCTTAATGGATAACAAAGAACAATTTTACAAATTTACCTTTATTAGATGCCAATGTCAATGAATTATATAAACAAGATAATAAAGAATTTAAATTAATATTTCCTTTCTTTACTAATGTATTCACAAGCAAAATAAATAGAAGAAACAATACAAATTATATAGTTAATAAAGCTAGTCAAGGTAGGATATCAACACATTACATAGAAAATAACTTTACTGTAGTTAAAACATATCATTTTTTAAATTCAGTAAAAATTAAATTTTTGAGATAATACATGGTCATCTTAGAACATCCAGAGGGCAGAAAATTAGCAATAAATTATATACCAATTGTCGCAAGACGAAAAATAATTAAGTAGAATTATTTAAATCTCAGTCATTCATCATAGCATATTATACGAAGGAGAAATATAGAGATTTTAAAATTATAAAACAGGAATTACTTAAACAATTATCTCAATTTCATAGAAGAGGTTCAGAATGGACATTAAAAATAAAAAAAGCATGCACTAAAGTGAAGAATGATGATCCAAAATGTTTTATTTATACAATAAAATCTGCATTGTTTCTGGTAGAAAGAGATCCACAAAGAGTATCCAAATATAAAAATGTGGGGCCTGATATAGATAAATATGAATATATTTTTAAAATCTATGCTGTACCAAAAATAGCAAATCATATTTATACAACTATAAATGTATACTCTATTGAAGATGAGTCTACAATATATCCACTAAAAATTACATAAAATGAAAAGTAAACACTTTTAAATTTATTTTATTTCGAAAAAGATAAAAAATCGCATTATTGTTGCATAAAATATTCATCGAAACTTCTTGTTGCACAAATAAATAATCATAAAGGTAAAACTTATATATGTGATATGTGATTTCAATTCTTTAATTTTCATAAAAGATTAAATAAACATACATAAGATTGCTATAAAAATTAATCAGTAAGAATCACTTTACCTTTGAAAGGATAGAAAATATTTTTCAAAAATTATAAACTTGCAATGAAGGTTCCTTTCAAAATATATGCTCAATTTGAATCAATTGTAAAGAAAATTTCAACCACCAAACCAAACCAAAGCGAACTAAGCAAAACAACTTTATCAAAAATTATCATATTTTAACTGAATATCATCTTCATAATGGTCTTTATAAGGACATACTTAAAGAAATATATAACCTATCTAATGATCAAATAAATACAATTTATTTACTGTTGAATGATGAATCATATACTATTAAATTTAAAATACATAAGTGTCTGGTTTCCGTTATTATATTGTATCTATTTATGATCATTATATGCCTCCAGTAGTACATCAAGGTCCAAATGCTCATAATATTTTTATGTAATCAATAAAACAAGGAGAAGAAAAAAATGGAGTAATATATACACAAACCAATGCATCCACTAACAAAAGAAGAAAAAATATTATACAGTAAATAAAAAAAAATTGCTGTATGTGAATGTGAATATACGGAGGACAATAAAAAGTGTACATCATCATTATCACATAAGTGGAAAATTCATTAATCCAGTATGTAATGATAGTATTTTACAATTAAATTTACCTAATTGTATTCCTTTAATTTTCATAATTAAGCCAGGTATGATACCAATTTATTTATTAAAGAGTAATGATATGATGATAATAATATAGATTTATTTGTGAATAACGAAGAAAAGTTTATTACTTTTGGGAAAAACACAAAAAATTTTAAAATGAAAATTGTAGACACATTTAAATATATGGCCAGTAGTTTAAATAAATTTTCGTCTAATTTAAGTAAAGATCAAATGACTCACATCGTAAAGCATTTTCCAAAAGACCAAGTTGATTTATTAATTAGATAGGGTCTTGATCCAGATGATAATATTGATTGTTGGAAGAAATTCGAAGAAATTGAACTTCCAGTAAAGGGTGAATTATACAATAAATTTAGTGAATCTAATATAACTGGCGATTGTCATGAACATGCAAAATGTGTACAGAATCTATTTAATATAAGAAATCATGAGGAATATCATGACTCATATTAAAAAAGTTATGTTTCATTGTTAGTGGGTGGGTTTGAAAATTCTACAAATTCATCTATAAATACATATGAATTAGATCTTGCATGGTATTTGACAGCACCAGGATTATCTTCGGATGCAATGTTAAATGACTAAACAGCCACTAGATTTATTACTAAACTATGGTATGATTTTAATGATTGAAAAAGGAATTACAGTTTGAATATCACAATGTTTTAAGCAAAATGTTAAAGCCAATAACAAATATTGTGTAGATTTATTCCAAATCAACAGTACAGCTATTAAGTATTTCTCGATGCTAATAATTTATAAGGTTGGGCAATGTCACGATATTTACCACATGGTAGTTTTGACTGGGTTTTATTAAACATTAAAAGAGTTAAATTACTGGAGTAAGAAAGTATTTGATTTGGAGGATGATTCAGAGCATGGTTATATATTATAAGTTGAGTTAGATTATCCAAAAGAACTCCATAATTTACATAAATATCTACCATTTGCCCAGAATATAAGGTAATGCCTGAAACACATCAATCCAAATTGTGAACAAATTTACATTATTAACAAAATTCTGTACTACAATATTGTAATTTTAAGAAAAACTGTGTTTAAATAATGGATTAAAACTTAATAATATACATATAATATTGGTGTTTGATCAGTTCGATTGGCTGAAAAAGTATATAGATTTCAAAAACATAGATGAGAACTAATGCAAAAAACAATTTTGACAAAGATTTTTATAAGCGGATGATTACTTCTGTTTTTTGTAAAACAATGGAAAATATAAGAGTAGATATAAAATTAATATCAGATCCAGAAAAAGGTAAAAAATTTCCAGCAAAACCAAAACAAAAGACATGCAATATTTAATGAGAATCTTATGGTCGTACAAATAAAAAAAATTAGTGCAAAATTTAATAAGCCTATTTATGTGAGTATGTCAAATTTAGACATATCAGAAGATTTGATCTATCAATTTCCTTATAAAGTAATGAAATCAAAATATGGTGATTAAATACACATGTGTAATCAATACACTGATTCGTACATTTTAAAAATAAAAACATATAATTTTTAAGAAGACATGAAAACAATGACAGAAAAATTTGATACAAGTGATTTATTCAATTGGTAATATCTATAACATGCAACATATAAATAAGACAGTTAAAGGTAACATGTAATACAAATGTAATGGGCAAATAATGGTAGAATTTGTTGATTTAAAAGAAAAATTTATGCGAATAGAGTTGATAATAAAGATAACAAAAGATCAAAAGGTTTAAAGATGTGTGTTGTTAACAAGAGAATTACATTTGAGAACTATGCTAATAGTTTGTTTAAAGAGAAAATGGAATATAGAACTATAAATTTAATAAGTCAAAAGCATGAAATATATATGGTAAAAGTTAATAAAATTGCATTAAACCCTTATGATGACAAAAGGATTATACTATAAAATAAAATAAATACAAAACCATATGGGTATCGAAATGTGTTTTTTTTATTAAATTCGATATATTTTAAATGTCTTTAATCTCTTAAACAATGTCAATATCAGCACCATTAAAATCAATAGGTTTGCCATTTACGACCCTAATTTCTAAAACAATGTGATGAAACCACTCATTATCAATTTAATAAAAAAATTTATATTCTGATTCATTAATAACGCAACAGTTTTGGTGAAAAACTAGCAAATATATCAGTTTCCAAATAATTATATTTGCTATATTTTATAAACTTACCACAGGCTAAATTACAACGAATATTTATTGTTTATACTGAATTAAAATTAGGTAACTTAGTACCTATGACAAATTTGTTTGTTTCTGTAGTCATATTTATTTGAAAACCAAGAATATCGGACAATTGTTCCTCAAATTTAATATCAAACAAAGACTCAATCGATACTCTGTTTTTCACATTGACTGCTGTCAATTCAATGTTATTTGTTGAGAATGGATCGATTGAATATATAACTTCTTTTAATGATTCAACATTGTGTTAGCCTCTAGGAATAGTGATAACTTCATTTATATCAACAAAAGCACTCAATTTTTCAATTGTTGTTATACTATTATTGTCTCTATTTGGTGTTAAAAATTTAGCATAAAAATTGAACAATCAAAGCAATCGATTTATCTTTATGAAATATATAGTAGTGAAGTTTCTTTAGTATAGAACTATTCTTCATTAACTTAAATACTTTCTTCTCCATTTACTAATTAAATTGTAATATTAAATTAAAAAAGTTGATTGGGGTGTTGGTGTGGCTTAATTTCCAAAGGGGATGTTAAGAGAAAGGTGAATGTCTAACTATAGCCTGGTGAAATTAGAGTGATTATCGTCGGGTTCAGAAATTGTGCAAAACAAATTTAATGATAAGTTTTATTTATAAGCCAGGATGGGTAAATTTTAATATATTGTATGAATGCTCAAAAAGTTTAAATCAACCAAAATATGTTCAGGTTCAAAATTACTTTCATGTATTATCCATATAGTTAAAGAAAAAAGGCATAATTTTTATAATGATGATGAAATGATTCCTTTACATGATTGTGAAAATGAATCTCTAATTATATCTGACCACTTCATTTTATAAAACCAGAATGTCATCCACAATTATTTTAACATGGAAAACAAAAATATTAATGTATTTTATTTGGCGCAAACATATTAGAAAGTATCTAAACATTTAGTAAGGGCTAACATGGACTTATTATGCATATTTCATGATAATACAAATTTAAGTCATTTTAATAATGATTTTGTTTGAGGAGATATGACTTTTGTAAATTCAAAGAGGTTTGTTGTTATGTACTGAGAAGAATTTTGGTTATATCACAATAGATTTGAGCAGCTAAATGAGGGGAATAAAGTACTGTTATCAAATAAAATATTTATCTGGTAGCTCTGTATTGTATTTGAGAATCATTAATTTACTTCAGCAATGAGCACACTATCTTACTCGCAGCAGGAAAAAAGCAATCCTGAAGTGTGCTCTGCCTTGACACAAGTATTCCTTGTCGATGACGACAGCGAGCTCTCTACATGACAGGAATAATGCTATCACAACTGTGTCGCTATCTAGCAGCCACGAGCGGAACACTATGTACGGCACTTGATAACAGGCTTCCAGCTCGCAGCATCTCACCACAAGATGAATTTTAATTGTTGCCTAGCTTATGTTGTTGCCATGGCTCAGTGGTTAGGCATTTGATTTAAAATGCGAAGGTGTTATGTTCGATCCCCGGTCTGAGCAGATAATTTAATAGTGTGAATATGAGGAATCTATATCTGCACTATTAGATTATCACCAAATCTTTCAAAATTTTAGAAAAGAAAACTTGTTCTTACTCATACAGCAATGTATAAATATTGATGCAAAAAATTGGTACTCTCAAGCTTCAGCAAACCAGCTCTCCATACTATAATTGTAACATAACATATGTATAAGCTGGAGTGTTCTCATATAGTGAATGGCACCTCACTGTATGAGAAGGGGTGCATAAGAAATAAAAAAATTTAAACCCCCTCACTTCTCTACTAAAAAATGGCTGGCTGGTGGCAAAGTGTGGTTTTTTTTCCAAACGGAGTTTTGATGATACTAACTATGGCCAGAAGAATAAAACATTGCTTAACTCTCATGATAGAGATATCTTTAAACCCAAAAAAAATAAGGCCACTGGCATGGCATTAGGTTGCTCGTAAAACTTTGCCCACCAAAGGTGAAATGTGTGTTGAACAAATGATGAACGAACAATAAACGAATGATGAATGAATGTTGAACAAACATTGAACCCATTTTATGTACTTTAAACAATGCTGCATTTGAAATGATTAGCATTCATGATCATGATTCTGCACGACTGTGGTCCTTACAGAAAAGATATTTAAAATCACAAAATATCTGTCTTAGTAATCCAAGAGTTATATGAGTTATGAAAACCCAACAATTTAACATAAATTTTATCACCTTTAGATTTTAAACTTTTTCAACCAAATATTCATCAATGTAGTTGGTTTTCATAGTTTTGTATTTATAAAACTACCTTTTATTTATTCTCTTATGTCACCGTGCAGTTTGTAAGTTGGCACATCATTATTTAAAACCTCAAAAATTGTAAATAATTATGTTGTACAATTAGCTGATTAACGCTTTAAAAATATTATTTACTCTTGCTCATGTAATATCATCTCTATAACATTTGTTTCAATTAATATTTTTTTTCATTGGCCTTGCTAAAATCTATATGTTTAATTCCAACGGTTCTATTGTTGGTACTGTTGTATTACTTTGCTAAATAATCTAATATACTAACCTATTTGAAATTGCCATTTAAAGAAAATTCCTTCCACATTTTATTCTTTATTGTACTATTATTTCTTTCTACAACACAGGGATTTAAGTTCACTTTATATAGGACAGTGATTGATGATATATTAATGCATAATTTAATGATATATTTCGTTATAAAATTTGGACCCATTATCGATTTAAATACAATGTGGTTTTAATTTAACTAATATAGATTCTAAAGCAATTTCTACATGCTTGGCTGTTTTATCTTTAGTTGGTACAGCAAATTAATATTTTGAGAAGACAACAATAATTGTCATAATATGTTAATATCCATTATTAACATGTGATATACCTTTTAAGTTTCCAGTATCGATCTCAACAAGATCGATTTGCCATAAAACATCGATAAGATAGAAAATTAATTATTTTCTTGGATATTTTTTTGTGCAGTTATATATCATTAATTGATTATTCCTTCTCTTATATTGAGCAATTTTTTTTAATGTCGATATTTTTTTGAATTACATGTCGAGAATATACTTTTCTGAATTAATCGTCCATTTCTAGTATTTTCAGTTTTTATATTAATATTTTTAGACACTTTTTTACACTTCAAGCACCAAGTATTTTCCATTTAGTAAGAATAAAATTCAATTAACCTTAAAATTTTACGAATATTCATATTGTTGTAATTAAACCATCAACATTCTCAAATACGTTTTTTAAAAGTTAAATTATTACCTCTTTTAACATTAAAAGTCATACTGTTATCTGTTTTGTTAATTCCCTTAGTAACGGTCAGAGTATCTCCAGGTAAAAAAATAACAGGTAAAGTATTTATTTTACAAATGGTGCAGTCCATAAAAAATAAAGAAAGGCATTTAATGATATAATTTAAATACATACTTATTTTTATCCCACGTTACAGGAAAATAAAATATGTGCAATTTTTCTCCAACTACTGACTTAGCAAATGCATTAAAACATTTTGCAATTTCTTTGATTTCAACTTGTAGTTTAAGATCTGTTTCTTGATCAAGAACGTCTTTGGTTTTCTCAACTTACTGGTAAATCTGCGTAACACAATAATTTGAAACTGATTCTTTTAAATTTTATAATTCAACATCTAATTCTTTATAAGGAACTTCTTAATTTTTTCAACTTTTGAGTTAGCAAGCATATCACAATAATTCAAACAGACTGGTTTAAATTGTGTAATTTATTGGCTATTTCTTTATCGAAAAATCTTTTATTGGTCGCATCTTTTCCATCTACTGGATCAACCATATTATTAATTCTACGATTTTGAATAGAAACATAGTCTTTTGTGTAAACAATAACTTTACTCAATTGATCTTGTAAAGCGGTTACAATGGTATTGAATTTTAATATTACACATGTTTTTAAATCAGAAACACTAGTATTGTATTGATTCTACACATTTTTGTAATGCATAGGCAGAAACAATAGTTTTATATTTAAAATATACTTCCTTTTATAGTGCCTGCTTTGCATTACTTATTCGTTTTATATAATCCACAATAGTGTTACTCAACTGCAAATGTATATCTTCTTTTGAAGAATAATTGAATATTCGTTTATTAAAAAATATGTTTTCAACTGCCTTTTTACCGTCTCTAGGATTGTTTGTGTTAACAATTATATCCCCTTAAATATAAACATAAGATTTTGTATAGCAAAGCAAGTGCTCAGTTTTCATTGTAAATCAGAAACACCCAAATTTCTCTGTGAATCTACATTTTTTAAAAGCATAATAAGAAATAATAGTTTAGTATTTTAAATCAGAATTGCTATAAAATTTTCTGTTTTTAAAGTAATTAGTTAATTAGTAGGAATATTACATGCAAATGGGTCCAAATAGTAAACATCAGTATTTTATTAAATTTAACAAACCTTATGAGATCCCAGATTTATTGCAATGTCAAAATTAACAATAGCATTATTAATTTTTGTGCCCAAATTATTATTCCTTTGCCACGATTTTCAGAATTCCAAAATGATTGTGGAATTACATTTAAAACTCTTATTAGATATGTAATTCCTTCTGGATTATTACTAACAAAATCAGAAAATTTTGTTCTTTAACATAATCATTATGCTTACTTTTTCATTAAAATATTTTATTTCCTTCATCTTCTTCACCAAGAATAACTGATAATCTACAAATAAAATTTCTAACATCGTCCGCCCAAACGTGTTATTTTGGAAAAATTGTTGCTTTTTTTTTTTAATGTCTTCTCCAGATCTAGGAGTTCTTGGAGAAATCATTTTTTCAGGTGTGTTTAGTGCTGATTTTAAATGTGAATTTTTTAAAATGTTTTTCATAAATTGGGCTTATTTAATTAATATACTTACAACCTCCACTCGAAGCTACCTTTTTGTTAGAATTACATAGTTGAAATGCAGCATTGCTTGTTTCGCCAATTTCTGTATAATTATCATAATCCTCATTATCAAATTTACCCACAAGAGTTTCTGGTAAATTTTCTGTTAACTAATTACGAAGTCCTGCTGTTAATTTATATTCTTTATCCGTAACAAACAGTGTATCATTAATTATCGTTACTTGTGTTTCACCAATGTTAAATTTTTCCCAACTCCACAAAAACCAAATCTTTCAATAATAACATTTATTGTTTTTGCAGTTTCTTTTCAGAGATTTATAGTAGAATCAGATGCGGTACGCGTCGAATCAGACACTGCTTGAGGTAAATTTTTCAATAGTACATTTGCTCTTCCAAATTAGCATATTTTTGTTCTGAGAATAATTCTCATTCCGCTGATGTTGCTTCTTGTGTTGGATAATTTAATTTTTTTGTTGCTACAGGAACTAGTGTTATTAATTTTTTCTTTTGTTCACTTACTTTTTCTACATTTTTAACAATATTTCGTAATTCGTCGAATAATGGTTGCTCTCTCATATTATAATTCATTTTCTTTTTCATTACACTTTTCATATTTTTTATATATTTCATTGAGTAATTTAACTCGAGAAACTCCCTTCGATTCCCTCATTTATATATATTTTTAAAATTATAAATAAGTTATAATAAATATAGTGACAGTTTTGAGAGGCAGACTTTTCCTCCAACTGATCAAACTAGGGAGAATTTTAATGTTTACAATAATATAACCTAATTTTATATTCCAATAGGAGATGGCTTTTCTTTTCCAAATGACGCTCATGTTTATGAAGAATTTTGTTTACTAAAGAGAGAAAAGGTTGGAGCTGAGGCAAATTATGATGCATTAGATAATGTTGATGTTTGTTCGAACTTATTTGCTTTTGAGTTTTCTACAGTAGAAAATTCAAAACATTGAAATATTTTTCAAGTTGTTGATAATGTAGTATAATATCAAAAATTATGAATGCTATCACCAAGTGAGCAATATTATTTAGATTTTACTGGTGTTGATAATATTTATAGAGATAAATCTGTTTATAGTAATAAAGCAGATGAAGTTATATGGTTTCTAGTGACAAAACAAATGAAATTATGTATCTACTGGGATATCTGTTTTGTTTTATTCGAGACAAGGATGGAATTTATTGGAAATGTCGCTATAAAAGTACTTTTTTCGTAATTCATCTAGTAACAAGAGTTTATTTATTTTTTGAAGCTTTTGATAAAGATAATAAAGTTACGAAACATCCTCCTGGTCCTGGTAAAATAGTTATTCAAAAATTTAAAATTATGTTTCATATGGTTGAATATGAATCTAACGCCACCACTGCAGTTAAAGAAAAACTATACGAACATCCAAAAATATCTATTAGTTTTGATTATAGGTAATTTTTAGGAAAATATGTATCTGCTGAAATAACTGTTTTTAACCGTGATAAAATAAAAGATCAGTTTAATAATTTACAATTTGATATGCCTCATTTTATAATTGTAGGTTCTTAACTAAATAGTATAAATCATACTCGACAGCATAAACACACTTTTATGTTTGATCATTGTAATGTGAAAAAAAAAATTATTTAAAAAATGGTAGACATGGAATTTTTCAAAAAGAAAATTGTAATCTAAATACTGAAAACGATCTTTGTGTTAGTAAATTTCTTGCTTACAATGATTTTAGAAATTCAAAACCAATCTAGATACGATCTATAGAAATAATTACCTTTATTATAAACCAACTGTAAACTTTGATGGTGATATTAACTACTATTCATTTTGGGGGCGAAGACCGATATATAATGTAGATTGTTTGTATAGAAAAACTACTGTAGTTATAGAAAATATAAATAAAAAATTTGTGTTGATATTAATAAAAAGTTGAAGCAGGTACAGTTTGTAATGTTTTTCTAATTAGTGAAAGGGATCTTACTTATGAATATTTGAAAGAATAATAACAGAATGTATATAAATTTTTTAATTAATAAATGTAATAATCAACTAAATGTTTCGATATTTTAATACAATATTTTAGACTTATAGTAGAGTGTTTACATTTAAAAGTTTTACGAAGTTTTAGAAATATAGAATGTATGAATAATAACTACATAAACAATGACTACATCGTAGCTTGTTGAGTAACCAGCGACAAATATTTTATACACACAACTGGTACACAGAAACCTGTAGGTTACACAAGCACTTTACAAAACATCAAAAAGACGTTTCACTTACCTTACGTTCAAAACACTATATCTCATCAAAGCTTAAAAATCTTTCTATAATTGCCAGTTATTAATAGGAGGCCTTCAAGCTAAAAAATACCATTTTGACATTATAAAGTTTAATTGAAACAAATTCCAAATCAATTGAATTTCAACATCATTTTACAGCAAATAAACAATGGTAATAATCAAATTTTTTAAATAAGAGAAAATGAATTAAAATTTATTTTGTGATAGTATATCAATGCCATGTAAAAGTTACGTCTTGAAATACCCTATTAAACTACTTACTTCTATAAAAAAAAAGTCATATATTATAATAGTTACCATCTTAAATCACAAATGTATTATATGAATATAAGATATTTTATTGTAATATGGCAAAACAACAACGAATATCATGTATTTTAAAAGTATAATTTATTGATTTTATTTTGATTCCATTCTTATACAAACAAAAAAAGAAAATATTTAGTGTTTAAATTCTGATTTTCTTATAGAGTAAATTCAATGTGAAATTCAAGGGAAGCAAATTAATTCTCCCAATTGTCATTTTAATATATTAAGTCAACACTCAGCCAGTAGTAAGTTCACGAATATGTTTAATATTTTAGATAACTGTTTAAATGTGATTTGAAGCTTTCCTCCCGATTCCCGCAAAAATATTGAAACGTTGTTTAGTAAGCCGGCAAGGTTTTAATTTTTCGTAGAAAATTTTTGAAAGTTAATTAAATAATCCGCTAAGTTTCGACATCATCTCATGTCCATCCTATCACCATGATGTCACTTCCAAATTTAGAATTAACCTTTTACAATTACATCATTGTCAGTATATTGTTTTCATGTGTATCTCCTAAGTACAAATTGTGATAAGAATGTAATGTCATTTCATGTGATGTATTTTCTCTTACAGGTCTAAAAATAATTTTGTAAACACAATTCATGTAATGGGGAACGCCGTTAATTTTTCAAATCCAAATCAATTATTGTGTAAATTTTGTTCACTAAATTAATAATTCTTTCATTATATATAATTTATATTTAAATTTTAAAGAATAAATATAATAATCAGATCCACATCACGTAGTGTTAGGAACCCCACAACAGCAAGACAGGCTGTCGCGTCGCATACCACTGACAAGGCGTATGCCGCGGTCGCGTGGAAGACAGTTTGCACACCGCAGTATATTTGTAGTCCCACTCGGCCGCAGTATAAACAAACAACAGCATTTCTCCGGAACCACGAAACATATTGCTCGAGGACAGCTAGGCAGTTCCTTATAACTCAATTTTCCGTCTGTCATTGCTATATGCTGTTAAAACATCCATTCCGTCTCGAAGAGGTTGTCAACCTAATCCTTGTTCCTACTGCAACAAAAATAACCGCAAAACTACCAGTACACTAAAATATTCACACATATTCCAAGGCGAGAAGAGGGTATCACGTCGGTGAACGTTGGGGGAACTATTACGTTGTGATCAGGTCTTAAGTAGAAATTCCTCTATGATCACAACTTTAGACATTAAATCAGGACGCCAGGAATTGGTAACAACTTAATGCGAAAAGGACAGCAGCTGAAATCCCCTCCACCGGCCAGCAGTCAGGGACATCTTTCCAAACAGCGCACCGACATAGGCCAGCACAAGGTCGTCTTTCCTCATCCGGCCATCATCAAGGGAAGATCGTAGAATGGGTGTGTCCGATCGCCGATAGTCGCCTACCACAATAGCCTCCAAGAACCATCATTAAGTTTGGAACATTCCAGTAGAACTATCATAGTAGGGGCGTAAGTAATAAATCACAATGATGTTATTTAAGTTAGTAACATTTCACATAAGCTTGCCCTGGTGATTAAAAGTACCGTTCTATGTTACTGTATGTTCCTCAAGTCTAAATAAACCCCTCATTCACAGTAATGCTCTACCATATCATCACTCACTTATCGTTCAGTTACTTCCCTAGCCCCCTCTTGTACGGAGTAACAGGAATGTTACTTTCGTTAATGAGTGTTACAGAAACGTGTGAAAATGGCATATGCACCTTTCAACTGTGTGGTAAAAGAAATTTGAGCGGGTGGTTGTTAACTGTTCTGCAAACTGGATGGGGCCGGGCATTTCCATACCATCAGGCCAAATATTAACGTTACTGAAGTACTCTCATTATCATTCTGTCGCCATGAAATTTTTTTAATAAAGGTGGATAATGAGGCAAAGGTTTAATTTTAGCCAATACACTAAGTCTAAAGCAATTTTGGGAAAAATACTACACTACTAGGGTACGCACTCTACCCAACTGGCAACTACGTTATTCTAAGCTATCGCATCGCAGTTCATTTTTCAAAAGAATCGTGCATATTTCTCTGGCCACTGCAAACAAAATTATTTTGCATTTCCCACCCATACACCACTCGGTTGCATTATCAGTTCTCATGTTTAAGTGCAAATATATATATATATATATATATATATATATATATATATATATATATATACACACACATATGTATATATATAGTCACAGTTCATTCACGAAAACAATACTATCAGTAGGATAACTCACCAAATGTTTGCATACCTAAATAAATGCATCTGCAATCAGTGGCGTATCCGGGGGGGGGGGGGGCGTATATTGGGATATACAATCCCTCCCCCACTCCGAACCGAAAATAAAATATTGAAATATTAATTATTAAAATTTAATAAACGGGTTAATATTATATAAGTTACATATATCCCTTAATGATAAAGTGCGAGATACTCTTGATTAATCCAGTGGATTAGTGCTATGTTGGGTAAGCAAGCTGAATTGTACACGAATCATATGCCAAATGGTGTCACTTAGATTGCTTCTCTTTCTGCTAGTAAATTTCCTTTGAAGCTCAAGCGTGGTGTGGAGTGTCGGTGGACAAAGGTTTTCTTGCCTGGGCGGGACTGCAAGTGACATGCGCAGAAGCATGCGCAAAATAATAAGGTAGCTACTGATGAAAGATCATTCTCAACTCACCTGAAAAACTGTCTCAGGATCTCAACTTCTCAAAATAAGCTTAACGGCTTGGCGCTATTATCTGTTAATAGAGAAGTGAATATAGACCATGAGGTAGTTATTAATGTTTTGGCGAAAAAAAAAACCAAGCAGATTGTACTTCCTCCTGTAATGAGTGGTCCATGAAAACTTCACACTTAGATGTCTCATTACTTTTTTCTTTTCAATTTAAATATTTTAAATTGTAATTAAGTGTATCCAATTTTTTTTAACTTATAACTTCTCATATTCAATTTGTTTTTTTTCTCTGTTTATTTATATGATTTATAAAAGAGTTTGAATTTTTGCGATATTTTCAATGCACTGCTCTCATAAAGTAGGAGAGTAATGCACATTTTGTAGTTCTATCTCTGTGTGTTAGTCAATTTGTAGTGAATAATTTGTTTAGCTAAAAATATGTGAAATTATAATTATTTATTCAAATATATTACATTTATAATTCCCCTTAAGCATGAAGGGGGTTTGTAAAATTTAGTGATTCTTCCATATCTGTATAATAGCCCACATGATTATAAACAGCTTATCTGGCTACAAACATGTAAAATTACAACTTTTTTAAATATTTAATAGTGCGTTTACATTTCTATTTATTACCTCCTGAAACGTAAATAATTTTTTAAACTAATAAAATATAACATTATAAATGTTATTATTTCAAATACAAGAACTTTCTTATCACACTTAAACATGAATGTGGTTTATGTCATTTATTAATTTTATCTTAGTATGCTAGTTTATTTATTGTACAACTTTTTTAAAAAACGAAATATAAAACATTTGCGGTCTTTCTTGAACACAAGGGAGTTTTATAACATTTTGTGGTGTTATTTTTGTATATTAGCCCATTGGTAGAAAACAGTTATTTTTAAACCAAACACTAAAAGAACTTGTAATCGAACTTAAATCTGAAACATGTTTATAGCAATTACTAGCTGCAACTCTGTATATTATCTCTGTTTATACCTTATTAAAATACACAGTTTTAAAACATTAATTTTCATATGTTTTATGAAATAAATTTGGTTATTTCCCTTGAGTATGACGGAGGTTAAAAGCATTTGTAGTTCTTTCTCTGTGTTTTAAGGCCATTGGTGGCAAATCATTTTTCAAATAATTTTCCGAATATTTGCCTTTAATATAATTCAAATAACTTATAGACATAATAATTACCCCTCCCCCCTTTTCACCCGAAGTAAATTCCTATCTACGCTCCTGTCTGCAATCTTCTTGTTAACGTACTATTTTTATACCAATAACTTTAATCGCGTTTATAGGAAATAGCCGTCGAATACACTATTTCAGGTGTCAAAAGGATATAAGTAACAATTTTGTCACTATGTTTGTAAAGTATATCAGCCACGAAAAGAACCAAAAATAATAAACATACCGGGACCACAAAGAGAAGTACAAGTATAGTAAGATTAAGAAGACCCTTGATACAATGATAAACCTAATTCTTAAAAGCTGCTCTTGATAACAGGAAAAACCCACCACCACTAAAGAAGAATGATAGACTAATACAATTATTGTATAGTACACAACGCGGAAACAAATTAAGAAAAAATTTATTTTATAATAACATCTCTCGTGCGAGGGCGAAGCAGTTATATATATCACAAAACACAACTCCATATTTCTGAACGAGTCACAACATATTGGACATTTTCCATAAGCTAATTACTAACAATTGAAAATCAAGCAGTTTTTACACATATACTTATAACAGTGTTACGACATATAATCTGAAAGGACTTGAATTAGCTGGGGCACTTCTGGCATCCTCCTGATAGCCTAGACATATTATTGACAACTTCCCTATGTTGTCTCTCGAGCCTTACATAGATGAATAAATTTCATACTGGACTTACACTATGCAGTGGCACATACCAGAATATTAATCAAACCACGTGTATCTATCGTACAGAATTTATTACTATCGTAAACCAAGCCGCGTCTTCATCCACATCAGGATGGCCTGTGTATCAATACGGACTCGTGAAATTTAATAAAATTCAAGCAAAACTGCTTACCAGGTCAAACCCCCACGGTTCGGCGTCTTGCCTGGCGACAAATCAAGATGGCTTAACCTCTCTGCAATGTACTTACGTAAATAGTATTTTTAAATATCGGCAATCGCGAGAGAGTAGTCCCAAAATAAGGGTAATGTCACTCGTCTTCATGGCAACAGCCAGCAAACTTGCGTTCACTTACGCCCTCCATGCACAAAAAAAATTCTCTGGTTGGGAAAAACTCACACATAATACGAAAATAATGAATTAGGTTTCTGATTGAAAATATACCTTAACAAATGGTTACACATTAAATAAAATTCTTAATGCTGTTGCCTAAAAATAAATTAACACTTAATAATAAACATGAATGTTAAGACCTCCTTAATAAATGTAATAATAACTACTGAGAAATTTACCTTTTAATATGTTACGAAACCAATGCCTCGAGAATAAGGGGTGATTCATAATGTGGCAGAACACCATAACCTCTAAAAAAAAAGTAACTTCGCTAAACTTGTAGTGGGTAAGTAGTATGCATATGCCGATTATTGCACACGAGGGCATAGGACAGTGTTTCGGTGGCTCGACCAGGCGCCGGCTGCCCTCTTGTATTGCCGAGTTCCCGCTCTGTCAATCCGGTCATGCGACAACATTCTTGTACCAGCCACCATTGTAGTCAGTATGCTGCCATATTGCCAGGCAGTAAATCGCCATTTTGGACCCACCATATGGGTAACCAATATTTAATTTTTTCATGCTCTATAATTCAATGTTGCTTCTCTTGTATTCCACGTGTATACTCCGAATGCTACTATTGTTTTGTTTCCCTCATTCCATCTCTTCCTTTGTAACTCTTGCTTTCTTTATCTTTCTCTCTTCTTTTCTTTCTCTCTGCCTCTCCTTCTCTTCCTTTCTTTCTCTTTGTCTCAGCCTTCCTCTCTCTCTTTCCCTCTGCCTTGCTCTCTTTCTCTCTTTTCCTTACATTCTTTCTCTTTTTCCCTCTTTTTCTCTCTTGTTTGTCACATTCGTTGGTCATTTGTTTATACATTTGCTCTAATGCCAACTTGGTTTTTTCATTTTTCATTTATCACTCACCTTCGTTAGACTGCCATACTTGTTTACATCGGCTGTTGCTGGAGGACGTCATTTCGGTTTTTCGTTTGTCACTTGTTTCCGTCTGCCATCTTGGTTCTAGAGATGACTACTAGGAGCGCTGTTGTTGCTCGACTGCCATATTGGTTCTAGAGTTGGTCGCTAGAAGCGCTGCTTACTTTAGAACTCAAATTACTAACTGTAAGTGTGCAGGATCGAACTGCCAGATCTTGAGTCACCAGACTGATGCCTTAGACCACTCAGATATTGTTACATGTGCTGAAACAAGGATTTATAAGAAGTATAGCATATCACAATTAGCACATGTGAAGACACTACTGTGCTTACGAAACATAATACAGCATGCATGCCAATGCTGCCAACAGTTATGCTGTCCGGCACTTCCCCACAGTCCATGGGACAGATATACAGTCTTATATATCCAGCTGCACCACACCCAAATTCCGGATTGCGATACCACGATGCGAATGACACATGAGCTTGTCTAACGTTTTTAATACGACGAAATATCTGTTTTCCCACGATTCATGTCTCTAAAAACCAATCCAATTTGGTTTATGTATGTACTCGCACAAGCCTATAAAAATGTTATTCACACACACACACACACCACCATACACACAGCGACATAAGTTAGATGCCCTAGATACGCACGCATGCACTAAACTTGTCTAAAAGCCCATTACTTAGCCAAAATGTGTTTTTTTAAGCAGACACTAAAGTATAATGCAGTAATTGTGATGCATTTGATTTTCATAGGTGCAAAGAATTATAATGATATTTTATAGTCTACTAGTACTATCAAACTGGCTGAAAATGCAAGCCATAAAATTCATCCCGTAAACTCCCACATTGTAAATATTCTTCGAACTATAACATATTAACAAATAGTCTTAAAACAAAAAGTATTCGTTGGCCTACAAACCTCATTTTAAAAATTATTTCGTGTAAATTTTTAATTGGTAAAAAGATCGCAAAAATAATTTCTATAGCTTGGCCGTACACATAATGTTAGAGAAAAGTGTCATATATAATTCGTGTTTAGAACACCATAAAATAAGTGTAGGGAATGTACTGCACACAAAATCTGTTTCATGAAAACAGTAATAGGAAATGGGGCAACATATTTCTCTAGCATATCACCGTAAAAATTACTTTGACTAAATTTTATTGCATTAATCACTAATTTTCCATGGTGGAAGTCACCGAACCACGTGTGCAGTTCTTTTTTAAATGATGCAGTTTATTAGACTGGTGCAGTAGGTGTCCCTTGGGAGCTTCGACTTGACTTCCCTCCATTGTGTACCAGGCACGATTCCCGGCAGGGTCATCATGTATTTTTATTGTGCTCGAGTGGTTTTCTTGGGGTGCTAATTTCATTAACTAAAATTTCAGTCTTCAAAAAAAATTATTTGAACGTAATTTTCCCTAGGCATTTGTTTAATAAATTATTGTATTACAGTCACTCATACACTCAAAAAAATATAATTTTTTCTATACATATATATGCATCTCTATATCCAACTTTGCTGAAAGTTATACTCTTTTATTCATTTCAAAACAAGCAACTTTGTTGTACGTTAGAGTATTTATGCCTTATGTTATTAATACACGTATTGTCCTTTTGCGAAAATTTTGTGACATTTATTACACCGAAACACTGTGCAGGGAATTTTATGTAGGTAACTTTACTTTTAAGGGCATGTACCGAAGTCACAAGAGACCTGTTTGCAGTACACCAGGTATCGAGGTACTGATGGGAAATGCACTACTCCTTTACAGGTCTTTACATGGTCGCCACTGCTGATTTGCTTACCGCACCTGTCACACAAATATGACATGCTAAAGGGATTTCTGGCACAACTAAAGGGCTCATGTCGCCATACGCTATGGTTGAAAGTAAATATCTTATCACAAATGTGACACTGATAAAAACATAGTTGTTGAGGCAAAGACTCGAGTTACACCTGTTCGAGATGTAGGTTCTGGAGCTAAAGAAGCAGGTAATGCCACCAATGGTGTTCTAGCTACTTTAGCCGAAATGTTCGATGGCTCCCTTGTAGATTTCATAGACATAACAGCTTATGAATACATTTGTACTGCTGTAACTATAGATGATCGTGCTGAACTGGTGGAAGTATATGCTGGTATTGATGAAAGTGTCACAGCTGAAGATTTCGATGGCACCATAACAATCTGAAACTATGGCACTGCAATGGAAGAAGTTGATGATGACAGTGATATAGGCGCCACATCCGAAGAAGTAGGTGGCACTATACCAATCTCAAACAATGGTACTGCACTTGTAGAAATAGATGCCACTAGTAATGTAGCAATCACAGCTGAGGTCATTGTTGGCAAGAAACTATTGTTGGGCAATATCTACTCCACTTTAATGTAACTAGTCATGGATTAAATTACATAGTAGCTAGCTGAGAAGATGTATCTTTCACGACGGTCATTGCCAAACTAAGCATCTCAGCTCATTAATATATTGTTCAGACAACGAACACCCAATCACCGAGTTGGCACATGGCTGCAGCTAGTTAATAGCATACAGGCACTGAGACATCACACACAGGCAGAAAAGCTCACCTTTTAAAAATTACAAAAAAAAATAGCAAGAACAATGTTAGCAGTTCTACCCCTGCACGGTGTCAGGTAACTTCAATCATGTGAGCTTCCATATTGTTTTCATAGTCTACATGTTGAGGGATAACCATGTGCCTTGGAAAATATGTGTTAGTATTTTAACATATTTGAACCTGCATGATGTCAGGTTATTGCATTGTACATGCTTTCACGTTATTTACACAATCTGAATTGTGTCAGATAGCATAAGTCAGCACATAGTAATGAAAGAAGGTCTGCACCTGCATATAGGTAGCTGTATCCAACCCAATATTGTGTATTAGGTCAGATAATAATAAAATTAATGAAAAGTAAGGTAAACAGTCGCTTATTTAAAACCACACATGTACATATCACTATTTAAAGACACCTTGGTAAGCCTATTTAAAAATGCCCGTCTCATTGACCGAGAAATTGTAACATGCTGGAATGACCCATTAATTGAAGTTTTCCCCTTCTCAATGATATTTCAGCTTCTTACCACCAAATACACGTTGATAAACTTTGTTGGCTGGATCTCCTCAGTGTAGAAACCACCATTTTGTTCAGATCTTCTAGACAGTAGATCCATGGAGTGTATTTGTGTATATATCGCACATGAAAAAATTCGGGGCTACTATTTGTTGAGGAAATTTTCTCGATTATGCCTTTTGGTTTGGAGATGCACGTCAGGTCTCCAAAAATAGCTTTATGCTTATGCAAGTCCTTCCTCTTCGGAATAGCACGCACAGTCCGAACCAGAGAGTCATCTTTCACATCTTCAGGCTTCATGTGAGTGGTCGAGTGCACTGTAGAATTATACTTGTGAACGAGTTTTGGCAGTAACAAAAGTCACTATCCATCTTTACCCCAAGCGCCGACAATTATGTACGAAAGAATTTGCTCTGTTCGGCGAACACTTGCGTAATTCCAAGATGAAGATATCACAAGTTTCGAGGACGAAATGTTTAGTAGCAGCATCTTCAGATCGTTCGGGTTCCCCAACGTTTTGTATTTTTCTTCTACCAGCATCACAAGTTTCATCGTTTCTTGGTACAAAACAACTTCCATTTTCGTCTTTGTCAAGCCACAGCTTATGTTTACTCTGCCCGAATTTCAATATTCTGTAACTCATTCTCGACCGTAGAGGGTGAAATAATCTTATCTACATCGTTACCTGCCATTATATAGACGCCAGTCGTTTACAATCGTCAAAAATCCGCAATTGTCTTTCCAGCATAAAGCACACAGACTCTTGAAATCTGATAGTGTCATGTCTGTATTTACCTAGTCATCGAACACATGTCGCAAGTTCATATCGTCAATAAGAAACAGTACCAACACATTAACATTATCGTGAAACAGTATTTAGGTTATGCACGAATACATCTGGACCAGGTACACACAATACACATTTATGTTCCACCCTAAGCTAAATTACTCTTGAATACAAGTGTGTTTTTCGCAGGCAATGTCATCAAATACAAATATCGAGTTTGGTAGAACTTCATTCGGAGGCACCGCCTTCTCATTATCACTGGAGGGGAAATAATTCATGTCTTCCAAAGCTTGCAGTACTCAAGCCATTTGTTGTTATTTCTGTTTTGAAACAATTTGGAGTGCAGGTACATATTTTCGAACCAAAAGCTGTTCTCATCTTCCAGTAGGCTCAGCAGCACTTAAATTTCCCAAAAATTAGAAGGACCTGTGATGATGCAGTGCACTATATTTGAAAATATGCTTCCATGTTGCGATTTGTGGGAGATAGCTTCATCTTCGGCATGAATGTGTATAAGTAGAATAATGTCTTGATTGACAATATACGTTACCAATACTATCTTGTGATCGGATGTGTGGTGCTGATTTTGATTGTGGTGCTAAATGTGATTGCAGTTTTATTACGATTGAGGTGCTGTTTGCAGTGCTAATTACAGTGGTGATTGAGGTGCTAATTATGGTGCTAACTGTAGTTGCAGAGAACGAGTGCTACAAGATTTAGAACGTCACTTCGAAATATCACTCCGAGTAAACTGCCTTTGGCAGATTTTGCATTGAAACGATACACTTTAACTTTTTAGTTTGCAGGTCAATATTTCATTTCGACGCACACTGTGCAGAGCTGGGAATGCTTAACAACAGAAGGGACACAGTATATGCAACATTAGTACTATACATCCATACTGCTCCAAGGCTATAATAATACTTAAATAAAAATATATAAAACGAGTATACATATATATATATATTCTTTTCTCGCTCAGTTGGCTGTGATGTCTCAAAGAGCTAAGACCATATATGGAAGTGGGATCCTCGATATACTGATCAAAAGTATACCGTTCGAGCTGCACATACTAGTTTTGCAGGACAGGAACCAACCCAGCTACGATGTTGGCACATGGCGATGCGGCCATCAACACACTGTACAAGATGTGCATTCAACAGGTCATCGCCTATTCCCAGCAAAATGATCTAGAAACCCGACACGAGGCAGACAAGATACTTCAACAGAAGGCAAACAAGATAGTAAAAACATCAGATTATGGGTTTTGGAGACAAAAATAGCAGCATACGATATGTCTAACATGATGAAGGCTAAAGTAAAGATGGACATGGGTGCAAAGAGTGAATGGAAGGTTCAAGTGAAACAAAAAGCTGCGAAAAAGGGGAAAAAACATGCAAGTCGAAGAAAACATCTATCGGTTGATTTTTTCCATTGGTTTTTTTCTGCACTGGGAGCACTCGGGGGTCAAATCGGAGTAATAAGGGATATCGTCCGAGCCGTCAACACAGTATAGAATGAACAAATGAAGCTGTCCAATGCCCAAAATTAGATGTCTATTGTAGATCCTAGCACAACTCATTAATTTGACTAAAACTGAAAGAAATTTCTCACTTTCAAGTAACTTTTTTCAAAATCTTCTGGAGACATAATTTGTATATTCAAATTTACCACAAATTTTAACAAATTTTACTCTAAAATCAAGCAAATTTGACTCAAATCTGCATTCTCAATCAAGCGCACTTTTTTTTAATGCTTCGTTCACTCGTTGATGAATGTCCTCGGGAGTGAATGAGGCTCAATTTAGGTCAAAAAAGGCCAAATTTACTCTAAATTTGCAAGCTAAATCAATTAGTCAAAAATAATATCACAAGAAAGATATGAAAATTCTTGGAATTGAATTAAAAATACGACTATTTAGTTTGCAAATAAGGCTTTAAAGAACCCGTCACAAATAGTGAACAAAAGTTGAAAATTTATTATGATTTTGGCCATACATTTGATTGATTTGGAATTGTGCTTTGAAAGATTTTACAGGAAATAAGAAATTTGCTTGAATTTGGCATGAAATTGCTTGAATTTTAACCTTATTATTAAGTTGCACTAGGATCTGCAATATACACCTAATAAATATATAAAAAATGTTTACATATGAGCACATAACAGAGAGTTAAAATATAATTTTTAAATTTTATTTCGAACCTACCACCGTCTATTTTTATACCGAAATTGAATGTTAAAAAACCATAGTCCTCACCCCAGCACTTTCCACAAATCACTTTAAATTTTTCATAAATAATATCGCTACCAACAAAATCGCAATAGATGTGCTTAAGTTTTATGTCATCATGTCAAATTATAAACAAAACATTTGCATTATCTCTTATGAATTGTTTGGGAACTCTCGAATATGTCTGTGCAAGGTAAAAGTCATCAATGTGTTTATTCCGACCTAAAGTAAAGAACTTGCGGACGACACTTTGTTAATCTAAAATTACATAATTAAAAATAACTAAAGAATCATTTTCACACTGATCCAGTGGAATCATTTCGTCATTGTTGTTTTAAAAATAAGCCATTTTTTCATTGAACTTTTGGGATATCACACCAAAGTCATCTTGAAGTGAATATTTTTGGGTTGATTCTAAATTTTCGAACAAACATACCATTTATAAAAACTAAACCAACCTGTCTTATAAATAAAAATTTCATTTAATTTATCTTCCCGCAATTGCTCGGGCCAATAATTATAACTCTAATATCGAAATGCAAAAGTTCGCCATTTTTTTTTAGCATCTCCTTTACAAATTAATACATCATTTTTGTAATAAATAGAGAATAAAGTATCCAAGTTAACAGATAATAGTTCTTTTCTTAAGAAGAAGCTTCACTATGATATGATTCATAAAGATAAATCGATTGATTTAATTAGATTACAAGTAAAATTGTTAACACCATGTGCAGACAATAACACTATAGCAACAATTAAACACACGAGTCCAGTGATTGATAAAAACGAAGTTATTACTATACCCAAAGAAAAATACGATTTTGATTCTTCAAAGGAATCTATAAATTCAATTTATCCATTCTCACCCAATAAAATTGAACTAGCAACAGACATTGTGAAAATTATAATAACCATTAAATCTAATATTGGTTTTAAACTTGACTATCACTTATAGGATATTCTTGGCTTTGAAACAAATATGACTATTAAAAAAAGATCAAAGGGTCACTGGTACTTAACTGCCTAATACAATAAAGGTTCATTGGAATTTAGCATACAACATGTTTATAATATATTATGAATCTAATCAGTTAGAAACATATATAATTGCTAATTTTTACCCAAAACTATATTTGGTTTTGGAGATTACATTAGCTATGAGCCCGCATATACAATATTTATAAAATAAATAATGACCATTTGAATCACATTGATATATAAATTAGAGACAAAAATAGTAAATTAATCGATTTTGATGGTTTTGAAATTGATATTGCTTTGGATATTAAAGATGTTTAAAATAAAATATTGAAATAAAATACTTTTCTTTCAGAAATAGGTGTGATGAATAATTTTTGTAAATAACTAAGTGTCGGTGTTTTGTCGCCACCTATTTCATCATATGATTTTTAATGTTTTACTTGCTCATCGCACCTCTCATTAATGATATTGTGAAGATATGACTAGCAGTGAAACATCGCTAGTTGAGAATAAACAAATTAACATATTAATTTTCATATCCAAAAGGCAGTGTATCTATTTTATTTTTTAAGTATAAACCTCTTGTTATCACAATGACTTCATGTGATTTTACTAACTTCTACAGTATATATTTTGTGTTTCTTGTTTGTTATTAAAGGCATTGTTCTATACTGAAGTTTCTCTTCAAACACACATTTCATATAATCATCAAATGTTTTTATATTATTGACTACACACTTCTTTACATCTTTTGCTATTTTGTTTTCCTTATCATCAAATCTATATGCATACATTTTACCTTAAACCAACAAATACTTTATTTAATTTACCATTACATTCATATTTTATTTTGCCTAAACCTTTTTTATTTATTTGTGATATGTTATAAATATTATCCTTTGAATAATCACTTGTGGCCAATTTATCTAACTTCGACTTCATGTCTTCATAAAAATCATATGTTTTAATGATATATATATATATATATATATATATATATATATATATATATATATATATATATATATATATATATATATATATAGGTTGGTATCTTCAAAGCACAATTCAATTTTATCTCCATATCTAACTTTCCGCACTTTATAATGGAAATCATACATCAATTATTTCGATATATCAAAAATCTACATACCCACATAAATATGCATGCTAAATTTTACATTAGTTTTATTAATGTGAATGGCTGCAAAATTCTCGATAAATATAGTACTTCTTTTGAAATTGGGTTTAGCAACTAATTTTTGGCTAATTTTTTCACTTGAAACCAGCCATATATATCTACTCGGTTTCTGATATTTTCCATTGTTTTACCAAATGCAGAATTATTCCTCAGTTTATAAAAAAAAAATTCTAATTCATTTTTGGCCTTAGTTCTCTTCAATGAATTAAAATCCATATTTTTTTAAAAACCAATCAGACTTATTAAACTCAAATATTCTATTAATTTTTGTAAGCTTTAATCCATTATTTAAGCACTGTTTCAAAATAAAATAGTGCAGTATATACCTTTCTTTGTTGTGTAAAGTTGTTAATAGTTTTGGATCATATCTTCCTGGAATTAAATTATTTTCTGGACCAAATTGAAAAGGTTTTTGTGTAAATTATGTAGTTCTCGTGGATACTCTAAATCAACTTCTAATATGTGGCCGTTTTGTGAATTATCCTTCAAATATAATATATGTTCTCGCCAAAAGTAAAAATTAAATTCTGTATAATCAATCCATTCGATACCTCCATATAGTAAATGTTGTGGCTTTGCCCAACCATATAAATTATTTACATCGAGATAAGCGAAATAATTAGACTCTTGATTTGAAATAAAATCTTCTAAATATTGGTTATTGGCTTTGACATATCACTTACAACATTCTGGAATTCCACCTCTAATTCCCTTTTCTACCATTAAAATCATATCATAATCATGTAATAATTCCAGTGGTTGTTTAGTCATTTTTAACATTGCATTTTAAGATAAACCTGGTGCTATAAAATACCACACAAGTTCTAGATCATATGCATTTATATGTATATCTAAAATTTTCGAATATATCTGTTAACTGTAGTACATCACATTTTGCATATAAATCGCGGTATTCTCCTAGATTTTTAATATTAAATTGATTTAATATATTTTTGCTTGCTGATATTCATCCTCAGATATATCAGATTTATGAATTTTATTGTGAAATGCACTCGTTGGTGGAAGTTGAGTTTCGTTAAATCTTTTAAAACTATCCAAAATAATCGCATTGCTAAACACCTTTCCTAAAGACCAAATGTACATTATCTTGTGGAAAATCCTTTTCCGTGTGTTTCTTCGTTCTTTAGTAAAATTAGACGATAATTTATCAAAACTACTTGCCATGAATTTGAATGTGTCTATAAACCTCATTCTTAAATTTTCTGTTTATTTTCCCAAAAGTGATAAACTTTTCTTCGTTATTCGCAAGTAAACAATTTTCTTTTCATAGCTCAATAATAGTTAAGTGAGTATCATAACCATCTAAGTATTGAAAATATTTTGGAACAAATTTGATAATTTTAATTGTACATAACAATAAAATTGTGTCATGTTTTGTTAATAAATTTTCCAGGTATATGATCATGGTGGCGCACTTTTTATTGTCCTTAGAATATTCGCATTCGCATACAGTGCATTTTCTAGATTTATTGTATCTTGTTTTTTCTTATTTTGTAAGTGGATGCATTGCTTCAATTTGTGAATATATTTCCCCAATTTCTTCTACTTCTATTTTCATTGCTTCTTTAAAATGTTGATGTGCATTTGAGCCTCGATAATCAACTGGTGGCTTATAATTACCATAGCTAGATACAATATAATAGCAAAAATCAGAAACTTCGTGTAGCTGATATTTCATTGTGTATGCTTCATCATTCAACTATAAATAAATGTTTTTTTATTTTTTCAGAAAAAAAGATTGTATCTTTCTTTGAGTACCACGTTATAAATGTATTGTCGATAACATCTTCTGTTAAAACTGGATATTTTTGGATCACATTAATTTTTTTTTATTTCTCTTCGGTTTGCCTTAACTGTTGATATTTTCATTAGATTTGATTCGAAATCTGCATATATTGAGAAAGGAACTTTCGTAGAGTGTTTGCAGTTTTACAATTTTAATTGTTCGCCTTTCGAAGACAATTTAAAATTTACTGGATCATTTATAGAACAAACTTCTGTGTGTTTATTTAATTTCTCTTGAGGATAATAAAATTGAAGATGCATACCATATATATTTCACTTTTGTGTTAATTTTTTTTCTGCTGAAAGCAGTTTATATAAATGTTTATCCAACCGTAATGCGAATTTATATCATATTCGAAAAAAAAAGTAAACTCATATATTTGTCATTTTTATTTTTGTAAGCTTTAATGGGTATACTGTGGAATTATCATCAAAAATTTGTTATCGATGAACCAATTTATTTTTTCTATTTTTGATATATCATCAAATTTTATAGGATATTCATGTTTATCCAATGCTTGTCAAAGTTAAGACCCACATTTTTATATTTAGATACTATTTGTGGGTCTTTTTACGCTGGAAACAGTGCAGATTTTAATGCCCAAAGAAAACATTTTTTATCACCATTCTTAACATTGATGCATGGTTTTTTTATTATTAATCATATCTGGTAGTTCAATATAAGATGCCCCATTTAATAGGTTGTACTTGTTTATGGCTAGTTGCAACCTAACTATTCTATGGAAAGCCCAATCTGAAGTACTTCTTTCAATGTTTTCTATTCGTGCGAGTATTTCTTCTCTTGTGTGTTTGTAAATTTTTTTAATGTCTCCTTCGTTCAATATTTTAAATGTGTGATTGAATGTTGTCAAATATTCATATTTCGTAATTTTTTCCAGCTTCAAAAATGGACGACAAGTTGAATGCTAGATTTCACAGTTCTAAGTTCTATAAGCTGATTACATAATATCTCAAACACTTGTTGTTTTACTGAAATAAAAAACTCCTGGGCAAAACTACATTAAAATTGTGTTCAATGTTATATGTTGGTAACCTGCATTTAATACATTTTTCGATATTATAGGTTTTATTGGTTTCTCTATTTTTGTTGTTCATATATACATTAGTGGAAAAGGAAAAAAAAATTTTTAATCCTTTTTGGCTTTCTTATATATTACTTTGCCAATTGGAAAAAGTAAATTTTAATGTTTCATTTTCATTGTTAATTTTTCATTATTGGCATAAGAGCTGTAATTAAATAATATTTTCTTAAATTACATATATTATTTATGTTAACGCATTTAACATTAGTTATTAATTCTGCAACTATTAAAGAATTTAGATGGTAGGACTTTTTAATTTATATTCTCTGTTTGGAATGATACTTTTAATAAGATCATCTTTATGTAATTTACATAATTTTTATTTTATTTTTAATTCTCTACCTATATTTATCAATTCGCACAATCTCTTTGCTCTCAGATCGCTTATTGAGTTAAGAGTCGTCATTAATATATAGTACATTTTAATATAATAAATATTTTAGAAGTTGGCGAATGCTGAACTTCATTTAGAATATCTATCACTACATTGTGTGATTTACTATTTTTATGCTCTTTTAGAGAATGATTATAAACATATTTCCTTCATTCGCATTGTACTTTCTCTTTTCTAGATTCATAATGTCGTTTGCATATTCGGTATAGTATTTTTTGCAAGTGTTAAAAAAATATCTATTGTGTTTTTAGAAATGCATAAGATTCGATAGGCTTATTCTAATTGCAAACGGATCATGTCTTAGTTGAACGATAGCCTTGTACAATTTCATAAGTATTGTGCAATTTGGTATTTTTGTGCTTTTCGAGATTTACCTTGCAAACTGATTTTCCATATTTGCATAGTACTTTTTCATTATTTAATTCGTGACGACTTCTAGAATATTCATTGATACAATGTTTACAGGTATTAGTGTGCTTATATTTTGTGTTTTTATGTGATGGAAAACATTCAATGTTTAAAACTTCACATTTTTGACATTGCTTACGTATGGTATTAATTTCTATTTCGTTAAACATAGATTCCGTGTTTATTTGTAAGATAACCAATTGATTAAGGAAAAAAAATTAAAACAAGGCAAAAATTTTATGTAAACAATATTCATTAACAAATATGGAAGATTATTTGTTTCCAACTAACCCGCCTGGTAGGCGGGGTTCACAGAAATAAAATTTACACAAACAAAAATTTTATACTCGATGTTCTACTAATTTTTTAAAAACTTCTTCTATTTGCTCTAGATATTCGCCCATTTCTCGAAGTTCATATTTTTAGTCAATGTTATATATATATATATATCAGTGATAATTATAAGCTTTGTAAATTTGAATGAAATTTGTTAACTAAAATTTTAAGAATTTCAGAGGCTCTATCTAATTTATATGAAGGTGGCCATGAGCCACTGCCACCTTTTAAAACTGCGAGGAAAGATAGGCGAGGTCATGTTTATTTATTTAAAAAAACAATGTTTTTAAAGAATAGATTTTTTATTTGACTAATGTTTAAAATATATACTTAAGAGAATTCTAGATCATGGACAAATTTCCCGTTTTTCATTTATTTTAAAGCTTTATACATTAGAAAAACTTCCTTATCATTTATTAGTTTCAAAGAATTTTTATCGAGTATCTTAACATCGCGCTATGGTAATGAAATTTTGAATTTGCTATCTAGAATATAATACTTTTTTTATCAAAATTATATTCATTAATTTCAAAATCTGTAGCAGCTAACTATTCATTTTTTCTAGGTCTTGTACTTTGGTAAATTCAACGGAATTGTTCAACTAGTTGAGCAGAGCATCAATTTTTTTGTATTATTTAGGAAGGAAAATTTTGTTAAGAAGAACAAGAAATTTTGTGATGAAATTTTAACATGATAAGCTGATTTAGCTTGCAGATGAGGCTTAAAATATAGACTTATCTTGGAGCCTGAAGAATGTTGATGCTATGTGTGTAAACATTTGCCGACATAGAGTTTTTAATTTTGTATAATAATCTATAAATGGAAAAAAAAAGTTGAATTTTTGTAGGGCCCCGAATAGCAGATAACCTTTAGAGAATTTGAATAATGGAATAGCACCAAGTGTCAGTGTTTTACTGACATCAAGTGTTGATGTTTTACCGATACCTAAAATATATAAGTGTCCACAAATCATGTATACTGGTGGTAAATCAATTTATAAATGGTATTTACAAAGAAATTGAGTAAAGTTGGTAAAAATAGCATTTCCATGTTTGGTCTGAAGTGTGAATCTTTTAACGGAATAATAAATAAAATGAAAGATATCTTTGAATCAGAAAACTTAACTCCTTAAGAGCTATATAATTACAGAAAAATATCGAATATTTTACTAAGAACAGGGTAACACCAAAACTGTGGTATCTGAAGATATACAGAATGCTACTGTGATTGTTAATGAATTTGGTCTCTATTTTTAAAATTATATTCTTCAATCATTTCTTTATAAAAAGAATATGTATAAAAAACATATTTCCCTGCATACAAAATAGCCGAATCACTAGATAAACAACTAGTGAACCTAAAATTGGTAGATGGCAAGATTGATTATGCCGAATTAGCTACCAACTAATGTTTAACTAGTTTTGAATTTATGGAAGAAAATAATTTAGCCCTTTCGGATAATGAAACATTTTTAGAATTGCGTTTATCTTTAAAAGATAAAAAAAAAATTTTTGTTACACCTACATTATTAAATTTTTTGGGAATTCGTAAAGATGAAACGCGTCCTCAAAACATTGATGCGATCACAAAAAATGAAAACATGAATATATTATATTTTTAAAAGAATGTGACATAGAATTCGATGAAATTGGTAACCTCAACGATAAAGAAAGATTTTATCCTTAAATTCAAAATGAAATAAAAAATTTATATAAAATAATACTTCGTTTTAAAATATGGCTTTAATGTCTATTGGCAATTTTAAATGCTCGGCTATGTTAATAAATAATTCCAAGGCCAAAGAAGTAAAAAATATGTTCTTAAATAAGAAAAAAAGATTTTATTCATATTTTGATTATATTAAAGACTATGATGTGTATTTAAAAGATAAAAAATTAAAACAATTAGAGCCTACAAAAAAATTTAGATAATTATATTGAAAATTTAAATGGTTTTAATAGAATTCAAGGTGAACATGTGGAAAATTTACGAAAATCTGTTGATAGGGCCTTTGATGGAATAAATCTCAGAAATGAGGTAATCAGAGAAATGAGCCCACATGTTGTGCTACAAACACAAAATCGAAATTTAAATCCAACATTCGTTCTTTGAAAATTATATGATGGTACTTGTGAATTTGATTACTATGTAATTAGAACTGCAAGGAAAATAATCTTGAAACAAGTTTGCTTGGAATAAAAAAAAACATCCAAATTGTATACAAATATTAAGATTTGAATATATTCAAAATTCTATAAATTTATATCAAAACAAGAAGGGGACAATATTGAGTGTCTTCGTAACTATTGTAATATTGTTGAAAATAAATATACTTAGTAATAATTGATTAATGATATAAATAATCTTCATCAAATTGAGTACAATTAAGGAGTCTGGTCTATATAATTTAATTTAATTTAGTATTATTATTTTATATAATTGTAATATTAAAGACAAATATCTAACAACATTTAAAGATACAAGTGTCCACAAATTTTGGACACTAGATACAGATGATACTACTCAAATTTTTACAAGATTTATTAATGATTTGGTCTATATTTTATAAAATAATATTTTAAAATTTTTCATTTTCTTTATAAAAAGTGTATATATATATATATATATATATATATATATATTATATATATATATATATATATATATATATATAAATTTCCTGCGTGAAAAATGGCCGAATGACTTGATAAGCTACTAGAGAACTTAAACCTAGAAAATGCCATATTGATAATGTTTAATTAGTTAGAAACTAATATTTTCATATTTTTGAATTTATTAAGAATAATAATTACAATAATTTTTAAGGAAGTTGGTTTATAGATATTTGGCTTCCTTTATTTGAAGAGAAAAATATGTTGATTACTGAAGAAATTTTATGTTTTATTCAATATGGACTTTCAAAGCCTGTGATCGTAGGCCCTGAAATGTTAAGAAAAAATAAGGTAACTTATATACAGGCTCTTAATAATTTCAACTTAAGCTACACAAAAATAAGATATGACAATCCTTTAGGTTTAGAATATGGATACATACAAAATGATGCAAAAAATTTAACACCAAATAATTTGATTAAGAATACATATATTTTAATTTCGGCTAGAAATTTGAAAAAAATTATTATGAGTTTGAGAACAAAAGTTGCTGATGAAATAAAGGATTATAATATTGCCCTTGAAGAAACTTTTTATGTCTATTCTAAATATGTTAATAAATATAAAGCAGCATTAAAAGAAAAGATAAAACAACTCGCTTTAGAATTTCAAGAAAAAATAGATAAAGGAGAACTAGAAAAATTGAAAATACAAAAAGGAAAAAAATTAAAAACTATAGCATTTTAACATGAATATGAAAAATTTTATGGACAAACTTAAATCTTTTATTGACCGCATCTTTATTGAGTACAGGTTCACATATATTAACAGTTCTACGTACTAGAAAAGAAACATACGATTTTGTATAATCAAAACATTTGGCTAGTTTACTTGGTAAAGAAGAAACACTCGAATTGCATTGTGAATCTACTTATGATTTTAATGCATAAGCTTTAGTGTAAAAAAGGTTATTCAAAGATAAGATTTACGGTTTCCCAAATATATCTGTCATTTAATAACATAGAAATTATACCATTAAACTTAAATTCTCTCGAAAAATGGTGTAATACAATTAAACATAGATTTCCACAAACAACTGAATTGAAATTCTGAACTTGATCATCATTAATAACCTTTTATTTTTTTTTAAATAATTAGTTAAATTGTTAGGAATATTGCCTCCAAATGAGTCGAAACAGTAAACATCGTTATTTTCTTAAAAATAGCAAACCCAATGAGTGCCAATATTTGATGAGATATCGAAATTTACCACAGACCATAAATTTTTGTGTATGCTATTTGGTAATCCATTACTTAATAATATAAACATTTCTGAAATTTGTTATATTTATTTTATTATATATTTTTTAATTATATTAGATAGTGGGTATACATTCAATTTTTTTGGCCTTCCTCTTTTTTCATGCAAACTACACCACTTCCAGCTTCATTTTTCATTGTCAAATTGTGTCTATATTGTTCTTCTAAGTCATTATTATTTTTGCTAGTTTGTTCAACATAATTATAATTTGAAGTATCTACTCCTGCTAAAGCACCAAGTCCTGGTAAAGCATCAACTATGAGGAGAATAATTCTCTCATGATGTAAACCATTTCCAGATTTTTCTTCTAATATTTTTCGAGTATTGGCAATGACAGGGTTAGCAAGAAACCTTTGATTTCTTTTAATGTTTTTTTTTTCGCGCAAGTTGACCTTTTGTTAAAAATTTATCTATATAGTAATCTCTTAATTCAGCAATGGGTATATCGAATGTTTTGCTTTTTATCTTAATTTATATAGAACAAAGTATTGAATAAGTAAAAAAAAATATGATAAAGTATTTATTTTAATGCCCTAACCAAGTTTTCTTTTTGTAAACATTGTTGAGGAAATAGTAGCAGAAGCAATTTTTCACTGACTGGTGTATATTTATTTAACATAATTTCTTTTGCTTATTTTCGTATAATTTTATTAGCTTCTTCCCTAGATTCTAAATATTTGTGGTCTCTATATGAAATATCGTGATATTTGCAAGCTTTGTCTAATTTATGTATTCCTGGGGGTCCTCTTTCTAATATTTCATTTAATTTTTTTAATGGTCCACAATAATTATAACCAGGCAAATGCATTTCGGGCAAATTTAAATTGTTTAGTGCCTAATTTATCACACATATGTTCAGAATTCCAAATTAAATGTAGAATTGCATTTTAACTCTTATTAGATAAGAATTTCCTTTCCTTGTATTAAAAACAAAAAAACAGAAAGGAAATTTATTGTTTAGCATAATCATTATGTTAATTTTTTCATTGTAATAATTTTTATTTCCAGCAGTTTCTTCACCGTGAATAACTAACAATCTGTCAATATATTTTCTAACATCATTCATCCAAATATATTCTTTCGGCAAATTGTTGTATTTTTTTATACTTTCTCCAGATCTAGAATAATAAGTGCAAATCACTCTTTCTGGTGTGTTTGGTTCTGATCTGGATGCTTATATATAACTATTATAAATTGGTTTAATTATATTTGCATACTTCCAACATCTTTTCGAGCTTTTTGGCTTTTTAGGAGCATATTCTTGGAATGCAGCATTGGTTGAAAAAACAACTTCTGTGTAATTTTAATAGTCATTACCGGTGAATTCACTTTCAAGATCTGTTTGTGTATTTTTGTTAACAAATTAGAAAGTCCTTCTGTTAATGTATATTCTTTACCTTTAACAGATAGTTTATCATTATTTATATTTACTTCTGTATCCCCACTTTTAAATTTATGCCCACCTCTTTGTAGAACATATGGTGTTTTAAAAACAATTTTTCAGAAATTTGTTTCCCTAGTTTTATAACATAATCTGGATGCATAAAATTTTTTATGGGTACAATGCCCATTCGCTCTTCTACAGTAGGTGATTTTGGGAATTATTATCTTTCAAATGATGTTTCTTGTGGAGTTGGCGAATAATATAAATTTTTTGCTGCAACAGGAACAAGTGTGTTTATTACATTTTTGTTTCCTTCACTTACTTCTACTTTTTTACCAATATTTCGTAATTCATCAATTAATGGCAGCTCTTTTTTCTTATTTTTTATATTCCACTTCATGGTGTTTTTTATAATATTTGAACCTCTCGATGAGTAATTTAACTCGAGAAACATCCTTTGTTTCTTTCATTTACATATAATTTTTTTAAAATTATAAATGAGTTATAAAAGTATCGAGAGTTTCGAGAAACAAACTTATCCCCCAGCTTATCAAACTTGGGGGACTTTAAATGTTTAAAACAATATAATTTTGTTTGATATTCTTATAGGAGGTGGCTTTTCTTTCCCAACTGATGCTTATGTTTATGAACAATTTAGATTACAAAACTAGATAAAGTTGGAAATGCGGCAAACTATGATAAGTTAGATAACATTGACATTTGTTCTATCTTTTTTCCTTTTTAGTTTAATAGAGTAGAAATCTCAAAACATGGACATATTATTGAAGATTTTTAAAATTCGGGTATAACTTCGACAGTGATGAATACTCCAGGTGGACAAAATAATTTAGAACTATCTTGTGTTGATGATTATTATCTAGTAAAAGCTACTCATAGTGCTAAACCAAATGAAATAATCTATCCACTGATATATCTGTTTGGTTTTATTCGAGATAACAATGGAATTGATTGGAAAGGTGGTTATAAAATTAGTTTTATTCGTAATTCATCCGATAACAACGATATTTTTGTCTTTCAATGTAAGAAGGCCAATATTACACTAGACAGAGATTATGCTGATCCGGGTAAAATTGTTATTGTTGAAAAATTAGAAATTATTTAGCCTATTGATGAATACGAAGCTAACACGGCAATTGCTATTAAAGGAAAATATACAAAGAACCCAAACTGTCCATTAGTTTGATTAATGACAATTTTTTAGAAAAAGAAGCTCCTACTGGTACAACTATATTTAACTTTGATATTAAAGATGAGTTTAATAATTTACAATTTGACATGCCCGATTTTGTAATTGCAGGGTTTCAAACGAATAGAAAAATTATGCTGAACAGTATGTCCACGCTTCTATATTTGACCATTGTAATGTGAAATATATTTTTGTTATAAATTTGTAGAAATTAAATTTTTCCAAAAGAAAATGGGAATCTAGATATTGGCAATAATTTTTGTGATAAAGTGTTTCTTGCTTATAACGATTTTCGAACTTCTTAAACAAAACTGGCTACTGTATATAGAAATAATTAACTTTATTATAAGCTGGTACTACACTGTGATGGTAAAACCAATTATTATTCATTTTGGGGTCGAATACCTCTGTAAATTATTGATTGCTTATAGAGAAAAACAACTGTAGTTAAAGAGAAAACAAATATAAAATTTTTTGTTGATTTTTCTAAAGCTGTTGAAACACATACTATTTGTAATGTTGTTCTAATTAATCAAAGAAATGTAACGTTTTATTATTTGAAAGAAATAATTACTGAAAATATAAACATTTTAAATTTTATTAAATGGCGGATGTAAACGATTTTTCTGAAACGAGAAACTGTTTCGATATTATAATACAATTTTTTATATGTATTGTTAAAGTGATTGATCGAATAAAACATGTTTTTGTTAAACCTGAAGGCATATGCCTACTACTTTGTTACTTGCAAAAATACCAATGCCTATAATAATCTTTAATGCCAAATTGCAACGTACCCATAGGTACAGTCAATTTGACACACACTGCGATGTCATATGAATCACACACCTTAACATTTCTTAGCATAAATCATAAAATAAGTGAATAAATAATTTAACAATTGATACATAATAACTAGTTGCGTATAAACAATGGTATACTGTCTGTTACTGTAGGGGGAGGTGATGGCAGATCGCGGCTCGAGGCGTTGTCTTATTGTTCGGGTTCCCTTGGCGATCTTCGTAGCTGCCTACCGGCTAGAAATCTCCAAGGACCATCTGTTATAGAGGTAGTTAGTAGTCAGGTACACTTAGCACGAATTGGTCTCTGCGTCATTCTTCGACAACTGTTTTAAAGTCTGCCATCCAAGAGAGTTCTACTTCAGTTATTAGCAGTATACATAAAGATAATAAAAATAACTTTTCCTACTGCGTAATGTTTCCACTCATGCCACAATTTACGAGCATGGAACATGTAAGCTGTGTCGGCTTTGTAACCTCTGTCTTCCAGGATAGCTATTTTGTGGCGTGTACATGAATAGTTCAATTTACACGTGTAGGGTGGATTTACGTCAAGATCACTGGGGATATTAAATCCGTTTAAGGGTCTACATGGAATTCGCAAAAATAACGAGTTCTGGCGTATTTATCAATACACGAAAAATATTTATCACTTTCATTGCTGCCATAATAAAAATTAATTTTCTATATGTACAATAATTTACACTCAGCTTGAATTCGAAATGTATGCTAATTTGGCTAATGTTACTGGCATGCGTTAGTATTATCTTATATAAATCCTGACTATCAGATAACCTCAACAATAGTAATGTGAAGAAAGTAGAAAAAAATTCTAGTGAAAACATTCATGCTTAACCATAATAAGAGTCATAGGAAATTCAATAGATAGTTCCCTATAACTTCAGCTGCACAAGCAAAGCATTTGCATGAAGACACTAAGAACATATTTAAAACATTGTTATGTAGTACAACATTGCAGCTAAAGCCACACATCAATAATTTCTTGTAAAAAAACTGCAGCATTGCTTAAAATTGGATAAAGGATAAAGGATAAAAAAAGAAAAGTGTACAATCAACAGCTGTATTTACGAAAAATCAAATATTAAACCTACATTCATTTCCAATCACAGTGTTTATGTGTATTGTTGGAGAGCAAGGTTTCTTTGTGTTTAATCGGCGCATGTCTAAATTTTTTTTTCTTTCAGCCCATCTTTCTTTTACTGCGAAGGTTGGAAATGGACACAAGTAAATTATAAAATTGCTATCCTAGTTATTTGTGGGCAAGTAGGTAACCGTATCTTAGATTGTACTAAATCATTGTATGCAGGTCCCACATAAGTCATTCGTTTCAACATGTTCCGTTCTTCATGTATATTTTGTTCCTTTGACTCATGTGCACGAAATGACTTTACTGGTGCATGCTTACTCAGATTACCTTTGACAAAAGTACATAATTAAAGAACACGAATATCACTCTGGCTGCTGTATTTTGCTCTTTGGAAGATCTTTGGTTACATCAAAAAAAAATAATTCCCGAAATAACAGGAATCACGTAGAAATCCAGCATACATTTTTCTAACTCAAATAATATCGCTTAACCTAGCTCGTCGCGCTCAAAAATCTCGCATACAGCTGCACATACAAATAATACTGTAGTGAGCGGCGACTTGTATGCTTGTAGGGCGGTTAAATTAAATTATCCTGTAATCTTGTCTGTGGTGGACTGTGCTAGCTCAGCGGAGTTGACGTTCACAGCCTTAGTTCCTTTATACGTAATAGCAAACAGTGGAAACTATTTTCTCATTACATTCTCCCAGTGCTTTCTTCTATGTCTAGGCTTGAAAGTCTGCAATTTAGATAGCTCTTTGTCATTACTTCTCCCTACTGCTGCGATGATAAGGCAGTTCCTCGCTATCATCGAATTTCTTTTCTCAATAAATACGCGATCACGTCCTTTACTTCTGTCGTTGGAGGTGTAATGGAAATTTAGAGGAGTCAAACACCACTTATGTCTGAACTCTCAGCACTTGATAAAATTGTAGATTTGTGAACCGTGTTATTTATAATGTACACAACAAGCTTAATTTCTTCGCTCCAGCTGTGTTGTGAAGTGTGGCTAAATGTGGGCAGCATATTTTCAAATCACTTCATACAGCCTTCGACTGGGTTGCCTTCTGGATGTCACACCAATGTAGTCGTGGGTATAATGTTCATTTTATGCATTTCTTCTGGCCATATGCGACTAGCGAATCGCGTGCATTTGTCATATATTTCAAAACGTGGCTGGTCTACTACCTACACGAACAGTTTAAACTTGTTTATTATGTTTCGCTTCAACAATTGCGTATAGTTCTGTAAACTTTTAAAACAAGTCCATCATGACGAATATGTACACGAGTACAGATTTTTACTTCAGTAGCATATGTAACATGTCGGCTGAGATAAAGTCGAGGGGATATATGGAAATAATCGGTGGCAGTGCGCCCATTAATTTTTCCTGTTGTTGGTTGGAGCGCTACGCAGTAGGATGGATTCAAACTTCATGGTGCCAAAAATCGTTCCTGACTATCCTATCGCAATATACACTTCATATTTCACGCAATTACACATTACCTGAAGGAAAAAAAAAAAAAAAAAAAAAAAACTGAAATCACAATTAAGAATATATTCTAAAGAGGTTGGAATTAATGACGAAGGTTTTCACGAAGTGGGGGGGGGGGGGGTTAGAGAGGGCGGTCACATAGCAAGAGAAAGTTGGCCGTATGTGGTTTAAGTGAGGGCAATGCTGGATTACTGCTGATCCAGAAAACTTATGGGTCTGCACAACTGGAACTGCTATGATTAACTTCTGGCACCAGGAAATTTTACATGCCATTTATGGCACAGTGATAGAATGTTGATGGAAATGGAACTGTGGGTTGAGAGTACGTGAACTATTAATGGCCTTTACATGGCTTACCAACTGTAATCCAGCAATGGCCGCACATAACCTATGCTTATAGTTGATTAAGTTATGGGTCGCCATCTGTAGGCCATTTCATGGCTGTGAAGTGATATATCGATGGACTGTTGCTGGGGCAATTTGGCTTAGTATGGGAATTTTCATAGCTCCCACTCTTCGCAGATAGCTTCTTTAAACTATACACTCATGTATGTGTATATAATGTGTTTAATATAATTATAGATGATATGATATAATGAGTAGATTATTTGTAAATTTATTGTAATGCAAATATATATATATATATATATATATATATATATATAGCCAACTGCTGTAAATATATTATTTGGTGTAACTTCGTGACTGGTATTAAATAATTTGACATAGGCCTATGTAATGTTTTACATTTAAGACTGCTTACAATTAAAATTAAAAATTAAATGAAACAATGCATAACTGCATTTACAAAATTAACATTGAAATGTTTTTCTTATTTCAAACCACTAAACTATTCGTATATGCCGACTGCACTTTGAAACAATTGAATAGCACCATACTTAAAGGAAATGTCGAGGTTAATATAGCGATTCAGGTAGGAAGTTTATTCTCCAAGACAGTATATATTTGTTTATGTGCATCTTTTTGAAAACAGATTTGTTCAAATGGTAAATTATAAGGCTACAGAATAATTTGTGTAATTTATAGTTCATAAGTGTTTGTTAGTAATTCACATTAAAATATATTCTAAATAGGTTTATCTGAACATAATAATACACAGTGCAGTAATCGTAAGCACGCTGGACTGTCACTGCTAGGGGCGTAAGATTGCTCCCTCCTCTTCACCAGAAATCATAAAATGATCATATCGTTTAATGTGTTAATAGTAAAGTAAACGAAATTTAAAATCCCAAGGAAAGAAAAGTTGAGAGTTATGCTAAAATTATAATTTTTAAGAGATAGTTTTGACTACGGTGAAGCTGGTACGTTCATATGCCACTGTGCTGTGAAGTGTAATGAAGGGCCCATGGGTGTTGTAAGCATAGCATGATTGGCATTGTGTTCACACTCGGCAAGTTATGGGGAAGTATGGTAATGGGCCACTTCAGACAGCAATGGAGCCGGTGCATGCAGTTTGCAAAAGTTTGGCTGGCATGCACTCGATTGAAATATAATGGGCCATATGTGTTTTGATACATGGATGGAATTGGAAATAATAGGGGGATTTCGTGGCAGTTGTTCACACCTTATGAAGGACATTATAGAAAAATTATGTGATCACTAGTAACATAAAAGAAACAACGAATCTCACAAACCTCAGAATTGTGGGGTAAATGATGTGCACGCAGAATTCATCGGTAGTCCACTTTTCGTATGCTATTATATTCTATATTTATGAAATTTAAATTTTTCTATTTATGAGTTGATAAGTGAAAATAATATTTGGTTTATAGCTAATATATGTACCCCTAGTCAGTAAGTGCGAGAAGGCATTGTGCTAACACCAAAAATGCAAAGCTTTCATGTCTTCGTTAAAAGTAAATGACAGCAACAAAATTCTCCACATGAATCAGCAACTAATTCGACATAACTCGATTAAAATGAATTCACTGTACAAACTTATCTCGCTGAAGTATCTAGCTTTCAGTCTTTGTTAAATGCTATAGATGTATCTACGAAGGAAGTGACACAAGTTGGTAACATAAATGGAATTTCTAACACCTCATTTGTAAAGTTGAGGTAAAATTGGTTCGAGATTAATGAGTCCGGTCTGCGCGAATCGACCAGATCCACCGTGTACGTAAGTCAATTAATCTCATAAGTATGAAAAAATTATCTAATGCTCAAATCCAGCCATCTCGACACAGGCAAGATGGCAGGCTGGGGAATCGAAGTTGCCTACAGTGTTCCTATTTACGACTAAGGCAGTGCTGTGACCTCTCCTGTTGGAGCAGGCCACGATTTAACTAGGGGGAACTAGGTCACTCAAGGATAAAGCACTTGGCTACAAAAATACTACTTTCATTAAATACTAAAAAATTACAAGCTAGCCACAAATAGGCTTAAAAATCAAATAGCTAATTATACAATCAATCAACAAGTAAGTCGTATATAACAGCAACAGTTCAAGAGGGTGCTGATGCTCTCAATTAAGCTTAAGATAGCTTTAATTAACTGTGGCTAAACAGTGCTCGTATGGAGCTTATGCCGTCGCGAGTCCCGCGCCCTGTCGTGGCTTATGTCGCCCTAACAGGGATTGAATATTTACCCAAGGTCTCGTCGCACTAACACAGCTCTCTTGATGACGGGCTCTCGTCTGGCGTCGAAGCGGACCATGGGCTGCGGTCCTCTCATCTGGGTATCTCAAGGGCAGCGCCTCCAGCGGCAGCAGGCAAGATAGCTCCCAGAGCCTCGAGCACCCTGAGCTTATATACAACCCCTCTGACCTAGTGCTCGATCCCCCCGAATTTGTTATTTAAAATAGAGGATCAGCTGGCCGAGGTCGCCCCGTGCCTCGCCGCAGCGGGACACTGGGCTGCCCTCGTAAGAGCTGGTTTCAGCATGACATGACCCCTCTATTACGAGTGTCCAGACGCCCTCGTCTGGATTACAGGGGGTATGGTGCAGGGGATCGGCCAGGTTGGGTCAGGTCAGGGAGTTGATCCATGAAACATTGTAGTCGTGCCTTGGGTATCCAAGCCCTGGTAGAGTTGTGGAACCCGTCGGAAAGAGCTGTTGTGTAAGCTGCTACCAAAGTTGAATTTGTGTCATGTTGAAGGATTTCTCAAACCCCCCCTTTCGGCACTCCCTAAAGTGGTGTCAGGCACGTACCGTTGGGCTTGCATTACATGAGCGGCAGCCTGTGGCAATGCTAAACAACGTCCTTTATAGTCTTATAATAGCTGTTACATCAGAGTTGATGTGTTCTTAATATCAGTTGGTGTTTTGTTATGTCATATGGTTGTAAGTTAAGATACAAATTGTACACGTTAATTTATGCGATCGTGGTAGAGTACTATACATTTAACTTATAATTATATGGCTTTTTATTCTGGGTGGCCAGAATATAAAATAGTTCATTACATAATATTTTACTCTGCTCAGTCTCATTATGATGATTTATGTATATTTTATTGGTTTCTTAACGTCCATTTTTACAGATTATTCTTGTTTCCAATGTTAATATTCTACATTACACATGTGCATTAAATTTGAACAAAACCATTATGAGCTACTCCTAACATTGTTTTGTGCCGGCACCTTAATATAGTGATCGGTCGCTATTGCTTGTGTGTTGGTTTGTAAGGAAGGGGAAAGTACTGCTTGACTCCACTTCAGACTGATTTTTACCCCCTTAGAAAATGCATTGTACTTGTGAACCCGGTGCCGAACACATTGGTGGAGGATTTTAGGTAGAGATCTTTTAAAAATGCAACAGTCGGCAATAGCACCATGATGACCGTTCAGACACAATGTTAACGAAGATTGTAGTACGCCATGTTACTTAAATGGTTCTTTAAAACCCTTTGTCTTTTACATTGTGGGTCGACTTTAGTTGTTAAGATTAACTAGTTACAAAATCCCTGACATTTTCCAATATGGCGAATTTGTACATAATTACTAACTTGATGAGATCCTTATTTACAGGTATTTATATATATTTACAAGCTTAACAGTGTCCAAGATTTAAAAACAAATTATTTATATGAGTTGGGGCCTTTGTGCTTACCTATATGGTAAGAATCACCGCACTGCTCTAATTGCTGCCTAAACACATTCTAGTGCATGGAAAAGGTACCTTGACCATTGGAGTGTGTGTGTGCTGCACTCTACACATTCTTTGTTGTGGAAATCATGCATATAGTTGAGACATGATATTCAGCGCTTCTTACTTTGTCTTCTAGGTAGCGCTGAGTTTCGCAATGTCTGCCATGATACAGAATTACGCGAGCCTTTCAGAATTTGTGCGCTGTGCAATTAAACCCACTGACTTTAGATTCATATCTCTTTACATAGCATGGAAGAAAGACAACTAATTCCGCATTTATGCACGTGTTTTCTCATGACTTTAAGCCTGCTTCGCGTCATGAAATGCCTTAATGCAATTTGCAATGTGAGTGTGCTCACGTGCATTGTGTTTTATATGGTTTCTTAATTCTTGTACTTATTCTCCTGTAAGAGAAACCTCGCTTTTCGATTAGCAACATGGAGGAAGCTAATTAAATTACTGATTTGCCCGCCCATGTGACAACTGTCTCATTTCCTGGTTGTGCCACTTTGGCCATGTTAGTCATAAGTATAGCGATTTTGAACACCTTATAATAAATACCTTCAAGTGCTATTGTCATAATTATGAAGGTGGAACAGCTGATGTAATTGTAATGTTCCTGTCAGACGACAGAGAACACGTGCGTCTGGTGAATTGCAGACCGGGATTCCGTGTACATTATAGTAGGCAGGTCCACATGCATTATCTAACACTTATCATTAATTGTGTCGTTTACTGATTCAAAGGAAATACCCTCACTTTACTGAGTTTAAATATTGAGTGTATCTTTCCTATCTTAGGGTTTTTAATGTCACAAACGTGGATGGCTTTAATGATTGTTATTTTATTAGATGTGATTTCAGAGCCTAATGGTACGGTAAGTTCTAAGGTTAAGACCTTAGGGTTGGGAATAACTTTTCTGAGGGTTATATTTGTGCATCTAAGTATAAGCTCGCCAGGCGTGTTTGTTATGACATAATGAAGGAGTTTGTTCCCATGGATATATAGTGTGCTTCCTGGCTCGCATTTGAATTTACAATGTCCGAATAGACTGTGCAAATATTTCATGTATATTGTGGCTTTCAGGTAATATGTTTGCGGATTGTCAACGTCTTGTTTAGAAAGGAAGTAAATACCCTGGTTTAGCTCCGTAGTATCGTAAAGTTCCCTCGTTTCATGTACGTGGATGTCAATTGCTATAATGTTTGACGGTGTTCCCACTGTTCTTGTTTGATTACAAAATTTGTATGGGACGTTCGTATACCTGAAAAATTTCTACGTACTTTTGATGTTTTTTAAAGGGACGTGTATTTGAATTAACATTTGAGTAGGGGACAGCATGCATTCTGTTAGTGGTGATGTGTAGTACTTTAATATCGGTAAACCAAGGGCGTAAATTTGTTCTTGTAACTTAAGGTGGTCAACTTTTAATATATCTTTAGGCACCGGTTCGAGTGGCAAGAATTTTTGTTGGCAATGCTGTATGTATGTACTTAGTCTTAGTTCATTGATAGCATAATTTATTATTTGTAGCACCATACTGATGAGTAATTGAGATAGAATTTGAACTGACTCTAATTATTTAGTATGAGTATACAATTGGTGTGACATCGCCCATATATTCTGACTGAGATCATTTACCTTGTTCTCGATCTGACCTTTTATTCCTAATATATTATTAATAGTGAAAATAAGAATGTTGTGGGACGCAATAACATTGCTTTCTAATTCATTAAGTTGTAGAGCTAATGATTCTTTGTTAGTGAGGAGTGCTTTTAAGTGTCGGGAAGTGAGAATATCGCAACATAATGTTGCGATATCCCCGAGGAAGGTAATGCCACATTTTCTTTTATTTGAAACAGATACTTCAGGTATAAATTCTTGTACAATATTTTGGGTAGTGCAATTAAATTATTGATGCAAGTGTTCGGCATTTTTGCAGACTATCGAATTTCTTGTGGTACACGCATGGTGGTACCACACATCGATTCTGCTAGAAGCTGCAGGTTGGTGAAGCAGTATATTGTATGCGAGTGGTATCGTCGCTTTGTAAGCAATGTCGGGAGATAGTTCTTGGCAGTGGATTCCACTTTGGATCTTGAAAATGGGAACTTCAGGTGATACTGCCACCCCGTAGTATGTGTAGTAAGTGAGTAACAGCAGGAACCCCATACTCGTATCACCCATTGCAGTAAATCGTTACCTGTAATTTCCGTAGTAGCTCTACAATAAGCTCATTATTGAAAGATATTCTGCGATCTGTGAGGATGGATTTAGGACATCAGTATATCAAAATTGTGTCTATGATAAACTTTGCACACATGTTAGCATCTATGGATTTAACTGGTTTGGCCACCACATATCGTGTGAAGAATCCAGTCGTTACTAGTATGTATTCGTTTCCTCGTGCCACAGTATGAAGAGGGCCTTTCGCATCGAGGCCCCAAGAATGGGAAATAGGGGGTGTTCTAATTGGGGTTATGAGTCCTATTGGTTTTTGATTGCAATGTTTGACATTTTTAATGGTGGGGAAATTTTTGATATCATTCTTGACATCTTTGGCCATTGTGTCCTAATGGTATTGGTTTTTTATTTTTGGTAAAGTTTTAAATTGGCCAAAGTGTTCCCCTCCCCGCAGCAGCATGTCATGGTGTGCCACAATGATTTGAGGTACGTAGTACTGAGGTACTAATGTTAGTCTTTTTTCCCCATTGTGGTTAAGACTTTGTAAAATATTTCGCCATTGCCAGTTATGCCATACCGTCGTGCTAATCAAACATTTTTGGGTGTTGCCTTTTGCGGTTCAGTGAGTGCCAATTTGAGTTGAGCTATGTGAGGGTCATTGGCATATTCTGTTAAGAATGGTGTCGATTGTGTTTTTGTGATTGGGGCCAGGAATAGATGAGTGTCGTCATCGACCTTAATATATTCCTGGTCGTGTATGTAAATGGGGTGGTATAGGGTTTGAGAAGTTTTTATAGAGATAACGATCTTACAATGCATTCTTGGGTCGATGAAAGTTGGCATAATTACTTTCGTGTCGCCTTCCCTTGAAAGTTCAAAATTGACTTGGTATACTGCCATTTTTTTCTATCACTTCAAGAAATAGGCATCCATCGTTTATAATTAGCTTTGCTAGACAGATTTTTTTTGTTACCTAATTTCTGGTTTAATTAGATGCTTTATTACCTTCCAATTAATGGTTATGTATTTAAATATATACTTCTTTAATTCTTCAGTTTTGTATGAATTTTGTAGTAGAGTTTCAGCGAGTGCTTTGTAAAAGATGTGCAGTTAGTGCATTCTAGTTTTATTGGATAGTGTTGATTGTCTACCTTAATTTGAGTGATATATGCTTTAGCTGTCACAGAGATTCTACTCATGGCATCCACCAGTGTATTTAGCTTTCCTTTGACTATTTTGGATTAGAATTCATACTCTGTTAATGCAATCGCCAGTTTTTGTATCCATGCATTATGTTCGGCCATTGTTTTATCTGGTATCGAATGCTGGCATGGTCCATTTCGATAGTAAATTTTCTACAATATGAAAACTTTGAAAAATATATTACAACGTAATTAATGGCAGCAAGCTCGCATTCCATTTGCTGACCATTTCTTTTCGTTCAGCGAAAGTTTTTTTGATGCGGATGCGATTTTATAACCCTCTTTGGAATATGATATCTCTTGCAACAGTTCCGTGCCTATCGCTGTCTATGATGCTTCGCACGCTGGAATAATATGATGATTGTCCTGCAACTTTACTAGTATCGGCGGATTTAATAGGGCAGCTTTTAGATTACTAAACGATATCTGGTGTTCGTCTTTCCATATGAATGGTGTTGAATCTTTATGAGATCTGTAAGTGGTTATACTAATTTGGCTTAATTGATTATGTACCTTCGTAGGTATGATGTGAACCCTAATAATATGCATAATTGCTTATGGTTTTTGGATGTGATCCATTTGTTTTACTGCCTCGATTTTATCGGGTTCTGTTTGTATTCCTTCAGGTCTTATATAGTGACCTAATATTTTTATCTCTTTTTCTGCAAAGTGAAATTCTTCTGCATTCATTTTGATGTTATATTTAGGTAGTATTTTGATGACTTTTTGAATATTTTCTATGTGTTCTTGAAACGAATTTCTTGTAATGAAAATACCGCCTTTGTATGCTACTGCTGTGTTCCAGCAGAGGGGCCCAAGCATGATGTCCACAAAAGTTTTAAAGTAGTTAGGGCTTATGGCCAACCCCATATGCCGTCCATGCTAAAGGCCAGTTTTTCCCTATCCTGCACCCTTACTGGGATGTCATAAAAACCGCTAAAAGTATTTATGGAAGAAAATACTTGGAATTTTGCAAGGTATTAATTATGCCTCAGTTTTGCGGATAGGGGTATTGAAACCTTTTAATTTGTTGATTGAGTTGCCTAGTTTCCGTTAAGAATCTCATGTCTCCCTTATGTTTATTTATTACAAGGCTTGGCGCTGTATAGGGCGACTCTGAAGGGGTGATTATCTGCACATCGAGCATCTGCTGGATTGTTCCAGTACTTGTTAGCATAATTGGCGATTAATTTGTTACAGCCTGGTATGAATTGGTTTGGTTGATGATAATTCTAATTTCATCTGGTAGTCTTTTGTTTCAGTTAATCCTGTAATTTTGCTTGCAAACCGATCTTTGTACGAGTCAAGGCCTTCCCATAATTGATCTCTCTAATGAGTGGGCAATATTTAATTAATGCTTTGTCTAGCATTTGTTTGGCTCGTATTGTTTACAGATTTATTGGGATCTTAATCACACCTTTGTTGTGGTATAAATCTACGTACATTATGTCTTTGGTGAGTACTAGCATGATGTAGTATCTTTTGATAAAGCCCACTCCCAATATAATGTCAAGTTTGAAACTGTCAATTAGTAGGAAATCTTGGTTTAAATTGTATCCTGCTATATTGATATTTAAATTTGTTTTCTATTTAGGTATTTCGATGTATGTTGTGGCGCTCACTAATGAATTGTTCGGTGACTGGTTGCCGGTAATGCATGTTAATAAGTGTATTAGCTATGCAAGAATGCGAGCATCCCGTGTCGAGTAACGCATTATAATACCTGCCAGTGAGCTGGATAAGGTTGTGCGGCATCGATGTTTGCACATATCGCACATGATATTCATCCTTGCCAGTCAGCAGGGCTTGGATGTTATTGTGGCTAAGTTCTCCTTATCATTACCATGGTTTCCTTGTTTGAGTTATTTGTAGGATGTTGTGTGTTGTTAGCATCAGTTAATGTCATGCTATTTTGAATTATATTAATCCGCAACATCTTTTAAATTCTTTTGAATCTGTCCTGTATGTTTGTGTGGAAGTAATCTATTTTATTCGGAAACAGCTGGCATTCCTCGGCTCGATGCCCTTGGTAAAAGAAGAGCGCACACGTCATGGCTACCAGCCACCACAGTCCAATGAAGTCAGTGCAATGTGTCAGTGTAATTGTGACGTCAGCACATGCGTGGCGCATGTGCTGACGTCACAATTGCACTGACACATGCATTCCACTGACCGGAACTCCGCTTGCCCCGCCAGTACTGTCTCGGCTTTCATGGGCGCCGTGTTTTGGTGACGTGATGCAGTGGCTTACTGTATGGTGTCGGGATTTCCCTGTTTGTCCCGTGACCTGTATTTGTGAGATTTCAAGGTGATACCTGACGGCCAAGTTTCAATGGCATCGTGTATGTATCTTTGCTGTGTATCTTGACTTTTCTGTCTCTGGGGTTGTTGAAATTTCACCGGACGTGAATAAAATTTAGCAATTTCTGGGTACGATCGTGTTGGAATTCTTTTACTGAAAAGTCTGTCGCAGGCGTTAATTACACGTCTTACTTTATTTTCTGGGCTCATATTTACTTGTGATTGACTTTGGGTAGAATTGGTGTCATTTGTACTTCTCTTTATGCTAGTGTAGCCTGTCATTATTTTAAACTATGTTTATTTCTCTATTTTGCGATTTTCTGTACTTGCCACTTTTCCTGCTTAACGACTCTGCCTGTTTGTTATTGTACTATTTGCTTTGCTGCACCTTACTTACTATTATGTCTGCGGGGGTGGTGCTTACTGCCCCTTGTATAGGATTTTTTTGTTCCTTATTTTTCGGTGTGTAGTGGTATGTGGTTCGTGTTTCAGTGTGATTGTGGCCATTATAATTTTTTGGCTGATATTCGAGAAAGTTGTTCGTATTCTAAAATGTATTGTTCTGAGGCAGTTTTCTGTACTGTTGTGTATGGTGAAATCTTGGTGGCCTCTGTACATATTTTTTACAATTATAACTGGTTGGTTTTGACGCCCGTACTTATTATAGTTGGCGAATTTTGAATTCTGTGTGACATATTGTCTGTGTTGGTTTCTGTTGTGGAAGAGATTTTGATTATGCAGTGTGAGATTTGCTATCTCCACTTTTAGATTTATAATTTCTGCCTAGACAGAGTTTATTTCGGCATGACTTTGTTGACCTGAAATTGTCTGGTTGTATTGAAACAATCCTACTTCGACTCTTTGGATATTAGTGAGGAGGTCATCAATTGTATCGTTCTTAAGTCCTACTATCTTTTCCGAAATGTATGGAAGCAGAGAAAGCCACGCGATGCTCATGATTTCCGTACCAGTTACCATGGGGTTGTATTTCCTTCTATAAAACAGCAAGTTTTCTATATGCGTTAGGGCGTTTCATGCAGATTTTGCGTAGTCGTGTATAGAAGATTGTGTAAGTTTTCTTCTTTGGCCGGTGTCAGGAAGGTCTTTTTCATTTTGGCGATTGTGTCGGCCCATGTGGTTTGTCCTGCATGACTTTGTAGGTAGTTGTCTAGTGTGTGTTTGGCTGAACCTGTGAGATGGAATTTCAATCTGCATAATTTTTTTGTGTGATCCCAATTATTATTTTCAGCCACGTGGTTGTACTGTTCTAAGAACCCCGACCCTTTGTCGCTACCTTCGCCAGCAAATTGGCTAACTACCATGGGATGAAGCACAATTATATTCATCGATGATAGCTTTACCATATTGTGTTCTTGTAATGGTATTGGTGATGCCAAAGGTGAGTTCTTGTGTGTTAATCTGTAACTTTGTGTACATTTGTGTATTCGTGTTCCGTTTTAGCATCAATTTTTACAGGTGTTAAACAATAAGTGTCCTGTTGTTAAATTTTTTCATGTCAGGATGGGGGTGTCGATCGCAGAAGGCCGCTCTGTGTGCTTTTACTGATGAGGCTGCGAGTAAGCTATTTTGATGCAGTGTCAAATTTTTTTAGTATGTTAGGGTTCTCTGTTAATAGTTTTCTTCCGTCACTATTAGATTCTGGTACAATACGGTCTGAAGAGCGGATCCGTGTTTTGATCATGCATTAATTACTTTAGGCAAGCAAACACACTTATTCTAAGACATAGACTGGGTGACTGTTCGGCCTGGCAGTTTTCGCAACGCGACAATTCTGGCCCATGTGCTCTGGTGCGGCAACGAATAAAGTGCTGGCTGATACAAAAACGCTGGCGTGAATGAGTGCTTACTAATGCTTTCTATGCTTACTACTCCAGATATCTTGACATGGTCTATGCCAGGATATTCAAACCCTGGAGGCAGGTGGACGATGCTACACGTCTTAACGAATAGATTTACTTTATTCAATTTGCTATATTTTAATGTTTAAGGGAGTGTGGAGAGGCAAGCGCCTCTACTATTTGCTGTGACCTCTGCTATGGGAGCGGGCCACACATTAACTAGGGTGATCTAGGTAACTCAAGGATAAAGCACTCGGATACAAAAATTCTACTTTTTTTATGCAAAAAGAATTACAAACTAGCCTCTAATAGGCTTAACAATCAGATTGCAAATTATACAATCAATCAACAAGTAAGTTGTATATAGCAGCTACAGTTCAACAGGGCGCTGATGCCCTTAAATAAGTTTATGATAGCTTTAATTAATTGCTGCGAAACACTATTTTTATGGAGCTTACGCCTTCGCTAGTACCGTGCCCCACTGTGCCATACATCATCCTACAAGGGATTCAATATTTACCCAAGGTCTCGTCATAGTAGCACAGCTCTCTCGATGATGGGCTCTCATCTGGCGTCGAAGGCGGACCACGGTCTGCAGTCCTCTCATCTGGGCGTCTCACAGGCACCGCCTCCGGCGGCAGCAGACAATATGGCCCCCAGATCGTCCAGCTCCTTCGACTTATATACGATCCCGATGACATCGTTCCCGATCCACCGGAATTTGTTATCTAAAACAGAGGTTCAGCTGGCTGAGGTCGCCCCACGCCTCGCTGTAGCACGACGCTGGGCTACCCTCGCAAGAGCTGGTCCCAGCAGCATCTCGAAATGTGCATTCCGCGACATAATATGGAATTTGCGGAAGATCATAAGAAAATTTTAATAGGTGTGAGACAGGAGCTGGCGATCGAATTTGGATGCTTTGTTGGGAGTAGTAGAAAACCCGCGGCCGAACTCTCTTACTTTCAACACCATAGAATTGTTCGTCCCGCACGTGACCCCGAACACTCGCGAACCTGTCAAGCTGTTCAGTTATGCCAAGAAGGAATTGTTAATCGAAATAGAATTCCGACATTCGAGCCTGGTTACCTGCCAACCTTGCCCGCCGCCACACGAAATTACGGGGTGTGGAGACGTCGTCCAGCACGAAAAACAGCACTATATCGTACTGGGACTTCAGACGAACAAACAGCATGCTACCAGAGCCGACATGTCTATGTTCGACAACTGCAAAGTCGAAAACTTAAAGGTATTTTTGAATACCTAAAGCTACCTGTACATGGATTTGAATGCAAACTTTGAAAATGGACAGTACCTGCTGGTATATTATATGTATTCGCAATTCCAACCTTCGTATTACGGACGCGAGAATCATCCCGTCCTGAGCCCCAAAAATTTCCGAAACATGGCACCTGTGCTAATATTCGACACATCGAAGCAAAACGAGCACGTGCAGACTGGCGCGGTCAACTGCAGGATCGACATATTCACCATGGAATATGTGCCCGCAAACACCGCTGCCTACTGCTTGATACTCCACGACAGTATTGTTCAGTAAGATTATTTTTCTGGCCTGCTAAAAGCCATAAGTTAATTACATACGTAAAATACTTAAGTAAATACGCATTGTGTGGGTATGTACATTTCAGTCGTAATTATGTACTGTAATCAGCAAGGATTCCAGAGCGGCTACGTGCTCAAGGAAATCACGTTATGACTCAAACCAAATCATGTTGTCAGACCGAAAAATATTGCCGAGTAATATGTGAAAGTGGAGATTAGCGACTTATAGAGCTATCATGTCAGTCCTTCCCTTCGTAACATGACGAAAGAAACTGATCCGAGTTCTTTGGAGAGTGCTTCGAGCAACGCACATTTACTTAACGAGGGGTAAGAGCAGACATGTAAAATGGTTGTATCTCTTGTAGTGTAAATTATCACCTCATTCCACGACGCAAAAAAATACAAATAAAACCCTAAAATATATTAGTTACCATTCTAGTACGAGTCCTCGTGTGAGCAAGATGACTCCTTTTCACTCGGAGAAATGTCTCTCCCAGAAGACTCTAAAATCGCCTATTTGTTCTGGGAGTCTGGATCGCTACATACCTATGATGAAAAATGTGGAAGGTGGGACCACTGGCTATATTCGACGACTTCAGGCGAACCTACGCAACAGTTTTTAATTTGCTGCACTCCGGGAAATTGCATGTTTCATCACATGATGCGGGATATGCCTCTTCCAGCAGCAGTGGACGAGGTTCTAGAATTCGCAGCAAATTCAGCCGAGTCAATTCTACGAGCACCGAAATTCACGCCCCTGACTACTCCACCCAGGGCTGCTCCCCGTACTGTTCCACACAGAATTACTCCACACAAAATTGCTCCAAACAAAATTTTGTATTTCGGGAAAAAAATATAATATCAGCGAGGTGTCGACTCAAATTGTCTCCACTAAACTTCGAAGGTCATGCCGTCATATCGACGCCACGATGCATAAGAAAAAAAATTCCAGATCTGCAATAAACTGTGGATTGAGCATCCGCAAACGTCCACCGGTGACATTACCTTCTACCGTCGCAGCCGACATGGGTTCGTCCACGGCTGACCTCAACTACCAAAAAGATGCCTGGGATATCCCTGTTCTACTGCGTTGGATCGAATATCAAAGACTGTTAATAAGTTTTTACAAACATTTGCAGTTTGTATGTAATTTTAGTATATAAAATATACATGTATATCAAAACTGACTAGGTAGTTTATTTATTTATTTTTGTAGGTATTAATTTTATTTCTATAACGATTTTTTTCGCTAAACAAATAAAGAGTGGAAATAATAACTTTTTCTACAGGATTGGCCGGCAGGAATAGAAGGAGTCCCCCTCATGCCAACAGGTGCTGGATAGCTAGCAGGAAACAGGAAAAGCTTGCACAAAGTAATTTTCCGACATCCACTCGGCCATGCCCTGTCACACATGCACTGCAAAACGATAGAAATAATATTACACTAAGCTACAATCAATACGTGTTTCCTGGTGGCTAGCCGCATTTCCGTTCTTATCCGTGATTTGTAGTTCCGTCTGTGCCCTCTCCTGGGAGTTGCGACGCAGCTCTTATGGCGGGGAACACCTACTTCATTAACCTGCCTGCGGCCATTCCCCCACTCCATTACAATGCTATTGGCTATTGACAGAATTTCAACGATAATATATTAATACTTTAACGGTAAACAAAATTAATAGGGTTAAAATAAAAAGACATACTAGTACATCAACTCATTTACTGAACTTGCGTATGTAGAAATAAAGTCGAGTTCACAGGTTTTTTTTTTTGTATTTGTGAGCAAACAAGCACATCCTGAAGGGGAGGCAGCCTCTGGTGGGAGTATTTAGAGCATTATAGGAAAAGGGGGGGGAGGGTTTTTACACTCTATTATAAGCTTTTGTTTGAACGCCGATGCGCTATTGTTGTAATATACCGCGCTGTGAAAGGTATGTCAGAAAATATTACAAATTGCTTGCCGTGTTTTGGAGGGAACGTACTATGGACGGGCTGTAATTGGCACGAAATAAAGCCTAGGTACCCTCGGCAACTGCACCCCCGTGTATAGTGTGAGGCGCTCCGTGCTGATGAACGGGGTGTCGTGGTATTAAAGGACGATGGCATCGTGCCGTGTTGTGACACTTGTAAGAAGATGCACGATTTTTTTTTTCTTGAGGCTGCTGCCTACGGCCAACAAGTGATTACGCCGTACTATATATTATCCTCTATCGCGATCGTAATTTTTTTGTGCTGTGGCTATGTACATAAACTATAACCCATCTTTGTTATGTCGTTGGTCGATTTCTGGCCCGATGGTTACGATACCCTCCTAATTGCAGCGAGGGAGTTATTCGAAAAAATGGATGCCTCCATCTCAGACGGCGCAGTGCTTCACCATCAGATAGCATGGTAGAATCCGGCGCTGCAACTATAGCAGCGTCCTGAATCGCGACCGGAGACATCCTTCTGGAGGACCCAGACGGCATACTTCCAGGTAGCACCACTTCGTTGCACGCAGACGACACCCTTCTAGGCGGCACCCTTTCAGACGGCACCCTTCCAGGTGGCACCTGGTTGGATCACCAAGGCAGTACTCTACCAGTCAGCACCTTTCCAGGCAGTGCCCATCCAGTAAGTGTCCTTCCAGTTCTCCCAGTTGCCACCCTTTATAGCATCCAGATGGGTGAGTTGGCTACATGTGTTAACACCATCACTGAAGGTTCATTGCTGATGGAAGCTGTCAACGTACCGCAGCGAGAACGTAGATCGACTGAAATGACTGTTTTACGTGTTTAAACATCAATAACGGAGACTCGCAGAGTGACGGACTCGTATGTGCTGGTACGATACTAGCCAGTCTCTGATATTGATTCGACCAATTACAAAATACAGGAGGACATATGATCTCCACCGCCTCTCGATGCTATCTCACCCTTCCCTTCTACCCGATGATGATGAGATTCGTCAGTGTTTAAATAACTTTGAAACAAGATTTCTCGCGTTACGTAACGATTTTGCTAATGTGCACCTAGAACCGTCTAGCTGTGTGCGTGTTCTTGCAGAGGTGAAATGTGACATGAAAAGACATGTGAAACGATTTTTCCGACCGAGAATCTGAATTACAATCTATAAATTTGTACGAACGTAAAACAAATGCGATTTTAAAGAGAGAGGGAGAGAGTCAAGCATTTATCCTAATATTTTTAGTGTGTTATACATGTGCGGTATTTTTTTTTGTTTCTATACAACTACGTGTTATTTAACTTATAATTGAGAGTGTGTTATGTAGTTTATTTTCCCTGGTGTAAACAGACACGTAAGTAAGTTTTCTTACAAAACAGTCTGTATATATTGTGCTTGCTTTTTCCTCAGGGAGCGACCAGTATATGCAATAGATTTATAGTAAACGCATGTTTCTTGCGCCTGCTTTTCCCTTAGAGAACGGGACAAGTTTGTGCAATGGCTTTTTTTAGTAAACACCTGTTAATTGCTCATGCTTTTCCCTTGAACAAGGGGCCAGTATGTGTAATATATATTTTATAAGAGTTCCTATTACCTACAATATTAAAAAACAAACTTAAATTTGTCGCACGTTTTTAAATTAATTATTACATCATATAGTCATTTAAACAGGCAGCATTTACTTTAAAAAAATTTGCCCTGTAAGATGGAACTGTTCCTGACGTATAGTAACTAGTACTCGCAAGTTTGTGAAGACGAAGGGGGAGGCAGGAATGCTGACCGAGAGGGGAAGTGCTTGCATGGCGACCTTCATTCCGCTACACAACACAAGTACGACATCAGCCTCTCTCTCTCTCTCTCTCTGTATCGCCCGCACGTAGCAGCAATACCTCACAAATTTTTATAAAATGATTTTAGCACGAATGAAAATATTTATTTTACATTGTGTATATAGATACATTATACTGGTAAAAACCCTATATATATATATATATATATATATATATATATATATATATATATATATATATATATATATATATATACGTACTTTCGTACTTGCAAAAAATTTAAAAAAATAAATGTTTATATATATATACATGTGTGTGTGTATACACACACATAAAAACTTGTTGTAAAGAAAACATTTTACAATCTAAATTTGTATCAATATTTAACGAAAAACCTATTTTACACAAGACGTGAATGAAAATATTTTACATGATAAACATATTTACTAGCAAACTAGGAAAACACGATTATTACAAAATGAATACATATTTCATATACAACTTACTGAAAAAAAATTACAATTATGATATAATAATGATTTTCATTACGGCTAAGATACTTTTGTTTCCCCTCAGTGTTTTTCTACTAAACAAAAATTTACGGGGTAATGGGAGGTTGTAATCATCTAGATTTTCAATTGATCGAGCAAAGCTCGTATGCACAAGCACACACAAGCACCTCTGGTCATGGGTTCGAAGGCGTTGTAACCTCCAGACTGTACCAAGCACCGTCACATCGTTCTGAACATACGTTAAAAAGTTAATTTTTTTCGTTTCGTGAATAATTTTGCAATTTTCCCTGCCCAACTAGGTTGTACGTCTATCCCCCGCAATTTCTTTTTTTTTTTTTTTTTCCAATGTCCAATGTTTGCGGGTAACTTTGTCTGTGGACTGCACAAATCAACCACACAATCATCACTATCGCAATCTTGCACTTCCAATTCAAACACCTTAGCATTGTTTATTCTTCTTTCGAGGAGGAGGAAATGAACATTTTCGTCACATCGCTCAACGGTAACGATAGCTGAATGCTGATACGTGTATGTTAACGCTGTGCAGTAGAGGAGGTATATTTGCGTATTTTTTCCCTGAATTAAACTTGTCGTCTGAACGTGCTCAGTCGTTGCGAGAATACTTGGTGAAAGGTCTCGGCCTCGAGCCTACCTAGGTACACTTCAGGTGCAAATGGCGAGCAGTTCGAGGTCCAGCCCGGAAATCCTTGCATTTTCAAGACATGGATATGGCCATCGTAATTCTCCAGCAATTTATAAAAATAATTATTTTTGTTTTCAAGGAATAGTTCGTACAATACACTTTCGTACATTATTGCTTTGCTTACGTGAACATAGAAATTTTGTTTTGCCTACTCGTCCAGCGAACCGGAAAACATAGTGCAGGGGCATAAATTGTACACGTAGCAGTTTTTTTATTCGCATGTTGATCTGCACAGCATGTAACAGCCTTCGAACTCATGGCAGTTGCATAGCCATTGAATTGCGTCAACGCAAAATTGAATTTGCAGAACGCCTCTAGCATCTTGAAAACTTACGCGTCGGTATCCCTAATTCCGTTCACTGTACTTGCTCGTGTCTTCTGACCCTAATGGAGAAAATTCGGTGACGCTAATTTCTTCGATGTCGCTGTCTTCGAAGTCGCGGCTGATGGGACTCTGCGAAACTGGGTGTGAATACATTATGCCCCGAGGGTTGGTACGAGTTGACTGGAGGATGCGGGTTGATTGGCGTTAGCGGATTGCCTGCTAATCGTGGGTTCGTGCCCGTAGACTTTATTGCCCCTCATGCCAATAGTATACTGATGAGCTGAAAAATAGTATATGTAGTGTCTTCTGCATTGCTGATGGTTTCTTCCGTACTTGACGACATTGCTACTATACCAGACGTTTGAAAAGGAAAATATTGCCGGTCTCTACTCTCGAAATATCAAGGTACAACTTTTCCCTAGAGGCCCTCAGCGACGCGTCTTCTTATAATGCCAGAGTTTATGGCGCGGGGGTGGAGCACAAGCGACTAATTGCTGAAACGGAGATGGTGGAGGTTGCTGAATAATTAACCAATGGAAAGCATTGGCGAAGTAATTTTCCAATGAGAAATATTGTTGGTGTTGGACAGTAGTAACTAATTATTCGATCAGAGACAACTAATTGGTCGAACGAAGGTTTCCGAAGTCACCCGAGACAATCAGCCAATCGGGAAGGTTGTCACATGAATAGCTAATGAGAAAAATTGGATCCAACAAAATGTGAGTAGTTAGCCATTGGGAAGCATTGGCGTGGGTGAAACGAATCTGACTAATTTACGAAAGAGAATCATTGGTGGAGGTGGCACGAATGTTGCCGAAGACACCCGAGTAATCGGCCAATGAGAAAATAGGTGATCGAACGGACGAGAGTAATTAACCAATGAGAAGCATTGGTGGAGATTGGTAGGGGTGGACGGGAACCGAATAATTAGCCAATGTTAATGGCGAGGGTCAGTCGCCTGCTGGGGATGGAACGGATGTGACTTATTGGGCAAATGTGATAGACAAATTATAAAACAAATGACGAACGAAAAAGCCAAGACGGCTGCCTCCAGAAACGTACATTATGTTTAGAAATAATTTTTTAAACATATTTTAAACAATTTTTTAGGCAAAATTTTAAGGGAGAAAAGGCGAAAAAGGGAAATTATTAGGTAAAATGGCTGCTGACATAGATGGCAGCCTCCAGTTACACAAATAAGTTTTTTAAATGTAATTAAATAAATTTAAATTAATATAATTAAGATAAATTTTAATGTAAATATTTAAAAAAGGGAAGTTTTTAGGGAAAAATATCTGCCGACAAAGATATTGGTGGAGTGATAGCGAGTAATTGATTTACAGAAGGTGAGAGATAATCTCCAGTAACAAACAAACGTTTTATAAAAATAATATAGAAAATAAATTTTTTATTAAATTTTTTTGAGGGAAAAAGGGAAATTAATGGAAAATGGCTGCCGGGGAAAGACCTTTTAATAAAAAATTGTATAATCGTATTTTGTAAAAATTTATTTTTAAATAATTTTTTACTTTTTTAAATGATTTTTAAATTAATGTTGGTTTGAATAAATCTGTTATAATTTTATTACACAACATAATATATTTTAAACAAATGTTTGGTCTAATTACTGTAAGAAATTTTTTCATAGAATTTTTGTATAGAATTTTTTTTGCAATTTTTTGGTTTTTTAGTGTCAGTGGTCCCCGGAGTCGATGTCAATGTCACGGGCAAAGGCTTGGTTGTGGTCAATGACATCCAAGATGGCGGATGGTGATGTTACAACATTGTGGCTGATCGGCTCCTGCTCCGATGCCCGATGCATTTGCACCAGACTTCTCTATTTCCTCATACTAATACACATATTATTTATTATTACATACATTATTTAAATATAAATTAGTATTTGTAGTTGGCACAAGCAAAAATTTTTAACTTTGTAATCAACTTCTCATGAACACATACTCACAATTGTGCATGTTTCACTGTGTCAAGTGATAATATTGTGATACAAACATTTAAAAGATACAAAAAGAGAAAAAATTCTACACAATAATTTACAACTGTTCGAGATAATGAGCCTTCACTGCTGTCTTCCAGGTCATATTTGTCATTATATTCACTCTTAATTACTGTTTCATCAAAAATGAGTAAAACTTCGAAGTCGCTTCTAATTTCAGGGTGAAGTTCCCAAATTTTCTTTGTTGGTAATATGCACCGAGATAAATTTTCTGGATCTGATGATAATAAAAGACGACAAAACATATCACTGATATTTAAACTTCTACTTGATTTCCGGCAGAAGAACACGCCATAAATCCTGGCATCATTATTTCTTGCATCCTGGGCCTCTTCAGACAACTTTCCCACTGGCAAAATTCAATGATTCATGATAACTGAATATGTTCTAATACTTGATGCAAAGTCGCTGTTAGTTCATACCAACTGTACAATTTCTTATGGTGTAACCATTTATTTTTACAATATAATCAAATTTGTCTATACTGACCTCATGACCGCTAGCCAGGACCAATGATATGAGTGAAAATATTTTTATCAATTCCTGTAAACCTCTGTGGCTTTGGATGCTGTAACTGGATTACAAAAAAAAAATCGTGAAGAGTAACCATCAGTAGCGGAGTCAAATCTTGGTCTTGGGTAATCGGGATTAATGTGCATTAATATCTCCAACTCATGTAAAACAACTACCTTACACTGACGGTAAAGGGATAATATGTGTCGCCAAGCCTTTTCATTCAGAAACTGTATTGCATGTTAATTAGGAATATGACACCCACAAAAGTCATAATTCCTTGACGCATGCAATACTGCTGTGTAGCATGCCTGGGCACCCTACGGGCGACTTCACCCCATAAATGAGCTAGGAAGAGCTCGGGGCAAGTGATAAGAGTGGCAGAGGACATTTCACATGCCGACAGAGTTGGCTCCACTTGTTGGTTAACATCGGACATAATTATAATTAATGTGTTTGATTATAAAATTGGACTGCCCACCCAGATTACGACATGCGGATGAAAACCTCTTGAACCAAAATTATTATACCCGATGAGGCACTGCCCAGAGATAATGGAGAACCCTCAACCCAGGGTGATAAGGTAGGCAAGGTGCTGCCCAACCCTATGATAACCAATCGCTGCTGAGAAACTATCATCACTCGCACCCCCGGAAGAGACCTGAAGCACGGATCTTGGATTATATAAAGAGGCACAAGATCACCTCTAGTTAAAGTTCACTGGCTCACAGGCCACATAGGTCAGCGAGCTCTCCCAGGTCTGACCAAGACCTTCCCCCCTCCAACCTATTGCAAAGGTTCTACCACACATGCAGCCTGAGAAGACTTCCCTTGGACCAGATGACCAGAAGTTCCTGCAAGACACTCCAGAGGTAACTTCAACATCCCAAACCCTGCACCCCTATACCTGATTACTCCTTTGACTCTGCGGTAGAAGGTCGTAGCGACGTCCCCTCCAAATAACAACCCCTTGGGAGTCAAACACTGTAAATTGCATCATTCGTATATATCTATCAGACTAGTGCATTTATAACTTGTTCTTGTCCATATTCACCTTCGCCTGCATAAAGTTATCACGGAATTGTTCTTATGATTACCTAGTGTGTATGATCAAACGGCATTCCCCATTGTATTCATAGACATGATTATAAACCTTACGTAAAATCTTATATTCGTTGACTACATTATTTTTGTCATTGTTTTCTTCACAGTTTTGTAATTGAAGTGATGTTGTGTGTTATCAAACATAAACACCTCACTGTGGATAAAGTGTTAGCATGCCGAACTCCATTGATCATTTCGCATTTCACAGGCTACGAGATACTATAAAATCTAATAACAGATTTGCAATCCCGAGTGCAATACCTGGACGAAGAAGTAGAGGTCTTCATAAGACAGAAGGAACACTACATAAACGAGTATGCCAGGAACAGAACGAAGGGCAGATAGTCCATACCATCGCCTGCACACTCCTACCCTCGTTCAGAAATATTATAACTGCTTCCAAAGCCACAGACCATTGAATAGTTGGCAGGAAGGGTGAGAGAGATAGAAGTGAACAACCACCCCCTGCAAAGGAAAGCCCTGGTGGCCATCAACGATGCCAGCCCTGCCCCCTTCCAAGACCGCCTGCAGGGCTAGATACGACCTTTCCACCACCCGCACCCCCTTGCTACTCTGTTCGCATAGCCTGGCCGGCAATTCAACTCACAATGCCCGGCATCGCAGCCCAAGGATATGCAAAATTTTCCTCCCTGCACACAAAATGGGCAGCAACGTATTCGTGAAACTCATTTCCCAAATTGAAGAAATGTAAATCCAGAAGACAACAGAAACGCAACAAATGGGACGCCTCTCAGTCTCTGACCACGGTACGTGTGGCCAATTCCGCACCCAGATTTGAACCCAGGACCATCAATACCATGGCCTAGGAATGAACCAAATAGGGATGGAGTCCCATGCGGGAACTGAACCCCGAAATCACCAGAGGATAATAAAGTATCCCCCTAGAGCCCAAGACAATAAGTCACCAATACCAGACTCGGGAAGTGTTGAATCACCACCTTCCAAGTCATACTGCTTGTACCCTAAAAAAATCCCCCAAAGAGTATTATCACCTAGAATACTACCTTCAATACCAAGTTCGTTTATTCTGTTCTTCACCGAACCATGCCTGGCACCACCAAGTGCTAGTATCGAGCAATCACGGCATAGACTAGCAGATAGAAATATAGTGAGGAGACAACCTGCCAGTAGCCATATAGAGGAAGCCAGTGCGCCTCCAGATACCCTAGAAGATACAAAGAAACAGCCGCAGACTTCCCTCGATCCCTTCTTGACACACTCCCAGCTTTCGAGGGCCACGAATCTCGTGATATGGCCCCATCTAGCATTTCCCAGCTTTAACTCCCAAAGGGAAGAAAGGTCCCCACCCCTTGGATGACAACCTGGATGAAGCAGCATAACTGATACCGACAGCTTCGTTCCAGGCGACTCTGACCCCAGAGAGAGGGAAACTATATCATGATAAAGACATAAGGCCACACACCCTGCTCCCCTTCCAATCCTTCCCTTTCCCTGGCAATAATTTAGAAGATGGATAAGAGACTAGTTCAAGCATACCACAATCCTTGACAACAACAGATACATTGGTCAACATGGCGATAGATGTAAGTGAGCAACGAAAAACTGACTGGAGAGGAGGAAAAACCAGACACGGTTACCCGGACGCCCGAGAGGAATGATGATGTCGCTGCAAACCTTCCTCCAACTGGAGTGGAAAGTACATGCGGGTACCGTTCAACAGTTACATGTGCAACTACAGTGAGGATAAGTGTTTCTGCACCCAGGCCCCTGTTTCACAGGAGCCGCCTATAGCAGTATTCATGGCACGAGCAACCCCAGTAGTGTGTGCAAGATGCACACATCATGTTCCGGGGTGCTACATGGAGATGCCGCAGAGGGCACCATCAAAGCACCAATGGCCCATTGCCCCCACTACAGAACAATGTAAGAGAAGGATGCCGCCAAAGCGACGCCTCACTAAATGCCACCTGCCAGCTCCGGCATCGTCCGAGTGAGTACCTGGCAGATGCCAGTCTTGACTACAATGCTCTGCACCAGGACCTTATTAGTTAAAGAAATTCTGTAGGGAGTAATACGGTAGAATATACGAGAAACAGAGACAAGAGTGCAAGAGCTAGATTAATTAACTTAGTAGGAAATTTTAGGTGACAAGAAACGTCCCAAATTACGGAAAATCCGAACCTGGTTAGATAGGCAGTGCAACGAGAAATACTTGCCCCTAAAGCGAAGATTGTAAACTTGTAAAAATTTGTAAATGTTTAGTTGGTTTTCCAAAGGTCGAGAATTAAAAATCGCATTGATAAGAACCGAGTTCCTACACATTATTAAGTGCTTTGTTCAATTTAGATTTCCTTGTTTCAATGGGCACATGCAATGTTGAAGTAAGATAATTATTATGAGGTAGATATAAGAATTTTAATAATTGCTCACAGAAAGAAACGGAGAAAATTAGACTGATTCAATTCCCTACGCAAACTGGAAAGTTCATGTTTCAATTACCCCAAATTCCCACAAGTGTTCATGTACAGTATGCATAAAATAACATAGTAACAATATTTTGCTATTGTATTGAAAAATCTAGCACAATAAAATAAACATACAATCCAACAACCTTGTAAGCACATATAGGAAGTGAGATAGGCACAACGCAACCTATCAGCAGGCCAATGAACACACGTGACATAACACTTACCACTCATCACAAGGCGACACTGGACGACTTAGTTTAGAGAACCATGTGACTTGCAGTAATAGCATGAGGCGAGAGATGACTGTGAATGTGCTGTAAACTCCGCCCAGTATATCTCCAACCTCACGTCAATAAAAGTACAAGGGTTCTAATAGCACCAGAGAAATGTGCGAAATATTAGAAAATAAGATAAGGGTGACTGTGTGTAGAGAATGTGTACCTACATAACCCCCCTATAAATAGGTTAGGAAAACATAATTTTAATGTTCTTTAAGGACAGGTGAAAACCTTGAAATAGTAGAATACAATCCCAGTAAACTGAGTTGAATATGTTAGCCTGGAAAAGATAGTATGTGAATGTTACATATTCCCGCCAGTAGTATGGCAAACGGACCAGTTTCTATTTCAAGCTGAGACAGAAAGCCCCGGTTATCAAAATAAGAGAAAATATTCTCACCTGATGGGTTAAATGTCAAATTATTATGTTCACTTATAATTTTAAATTATAGATTGTATTATCCCAACTGAAAGAAGACCTGGATTAGAAGATGAGAATTGTAATCACATGTAAACTTAGGAGAGTTAACTTAAATGTTGTAGGTTGGATACATTTGTCCAAAACATAGAGAGAACACTCACTTCAGTAAAAAATTGCAGTATCATCAAATTTCAAAAGAGATACTACATTTAATGAGAATCTTGCAGTCCTACATATTAATAAAATTAATGTAAAATTTAATAACCAATTTATTTTGCCATGTAAATTTTAGACATATCAAAAGAGTTAATCGATTGTTTTCGAATTTTTCATTTATAACATAAAAACTGAAAATTATTACGAAGATATTAAGTTAATGATAGAAAAATTTTATGCACGTGATTATCCAAATGACAATATTTATAACATTACTCAAATAAATAAAAATGTTTTAGGAAAAATGAAAGATGATGTAATGGTAAAAAACTGAAAGAATTTTCTGGTATACGAACAAAAATTAATTCATATAAAGTTGACGATAAACAAAATAAAAATTGAAAGTACTAAATAAATGTGTTGTTAACAAGCAAATGACATTTGAGGACTATAAGAATTGTTTTGTTTAAAAATATATATAATATAGAATAATGAATTTTATAAGGAGTGAAAAGCATTAAATATATACCGTAGTAGTTAATAAAATTGGATTATGTCCTTATGAAAAAAATAATTATATTTGAAAACATAATAGGTACATTACCATAATGATATCAAAATTAAAATTATTAATTTATTTTACATGATATATTTAGGAGATATTAATGGTGTTCATGGGGCACCTTTAAATTTCTTTAGTTTCCAAAAGAATATCAATATCAGCAGCATAAATATAAGACAGTTAATCATTTTTGTCTCTAATTTATAAAAACAATATGATTAAATTATTAATTACAATTTTATAAAAAATTCGATATGCTGGCTCAATAATTGTACAAACTCTAAACCCATACACTGTTATTGATGGAAAACTGGCTTTTATATATATTTATAAATGGTTTGATTCACAATATTTGATAAACATGTCACATGCAAAATTACAGTGAACATTTATTGTTTAAATATGGTCCAAATGTAATTTATTACATAGAGCAATTTTGTATTTTTCAATAAGCATATTTATTTAAAAACCAAGAATATCAGATAATCAATTAACAAATTTAATATTGTACTTATATTTAACAGAAATTCCAATTTTTATTTATTTTTGCATTTTCTGCTGTTAATTCAATGGTGTTTGTTGAAAATGGATCAATTAATTTTACAGTTTCTTTTAACTATTCATAATCATACTAACCTATAAGAAAGGATATAACATAATATATATCAACAACAGGACTCATATGTTCAATTTTAATAAATGTGATGAAATAACTCCATTAGATCATTGTGAAAATGATTCTCTTGTTATATTTGATGATGTTATTTTAGACAATCAAGGTATAATTCGCGATTATTTCACTAGATGAAGACATAAAAATTAAGATGTAATTTATTTAGCCCAACCATATTCAAAAATTCCTAAAGAGTTGGTAAGAGATAATACTTTTTTTGTCTAATTAAAAAGATGATACTAATTTAAAGCACATCTATAATGATTTGGTTGGTCGACATCTGACTTAAGATAAATTTAAAGAGATTTGTGCAAAATGTTGCGGTGAAGATTATGGTTTTATTACTATAGATTTGAGTCAAATAGTAAAATAAGATCAGTATAGAAATAAAATAAAATACTTTATAACTCACATCTAGATATCTGTTCAACATTGTTATGTTTTATGTTTGTTTGCTATGTTTTACATGTCTTTATGTTTTATGTTTGTTATGTTATGCATTCTTTCATTATGCTTACATTCAATTACGTTTTTTTATTCCTTAGTTATAGGGTCCCTTGCATGGTGTAACAGCACTAAATCCGGAAGTCACTGGTGAGGTGTAACAGCCCATAAACCATTTATAATTTTGTGCTATAAACTATTTAATTCATTCTAATATTTTTTGACTCCTTTATAAAATGTGGTCTTTTAAATAACATACAGAAACTACAGTACACTTGCCAAAATGGAGTTAATTATAGACACAAATATTAACAATCTTATTTACTCAGGTAAACAAGTTTTTATTATTATTGATGAGGATAATAATCCTTGGTTTAGATAAACTGATTTAACTAGACTTTTGGAATATAGAAAATGAAGAAGTGTGTTATATTATAGTGTTGATAATGATGATACAAAGAAATTTACTTATCATAAAGGCATCCCTGCTGAAGGGTCACCTTTAAACATACAACTCAAATGCTATTTGCATCAATGAATCGGCTCTGTTTAAGTTAATATTCATATCAAACATGGCCCTAGTTGGAAATTTTACTAAATGGTAACAAAAATATTTTTAAAATAAATTTTTTTATATGTTGAATATAAATAATATAAAGTTATTAAATAAAATATTTAAAATTAAAACAATTAGATCATACAAGTAAAATGAATAAATATTGAAGTTAATTATTTAAAAAATATTAAGAAAATTCGAAATAATCATACGTGAAAATAAGAGAAACAGTCGAAAAGGTTTTTGATGAAACAAATTGCGGAAACAATGAAATCAAAGAAATGGTCCCACATGTTGTATCACAAACAAAAAATCGAAATTTAAATCAAACTTGGTTTCTTTTAATATTATTGATGATAATTGTGAATATGACTATTATGTCATTAGAGCTCAAAAAATACATGTTCGAAGACAATTGCATACATTTAAGATAGGCATCCAAATTGCAAAGGATTATACAGATTTGATTATATAAAAATTTTAATATTAAATCCTATTTTTAATTATCTTATTATTTTTACTGACCTTACACTTTAAGCACTAAGTATTCTCCATTTAATAGTAAAAATACTGTAACTTTATATTTTACGACTAGTCCTATTGTGGTCTTAACAACATCATCATATTAAAATATTCAGTTTTTTATTATTTTAATCCATTGATATATGCGGTATTCCTATCAATGTACCAGCATTCATCTCTACAAGATAAATTTGCCACAAATCATGAATACCATATAAAATTACTTTTATTCTTGGAAAACTTCTTTTCACTGCCTCATATAATTCCTTGATTATTCTCTCTGTAGCAGAGGGCCAAAAAACAGTTTCTTTAATGTTGATTTTTTCGAATTGCATAGAGAACAATTATTTTTCTGAACTGATCTGCCATTTTTAGTATTTAAAATTTTTATCTTATTATTTTTACTGACCTTACACTTTAAGCACTAAGTATTCTCCATTTAATAGTAAAACTACTGTAACTTTATATTTTACGACTAGTCCTATTGTGGTCTGAACAACATCATCATATTAAAATATTCAGTTTTTATTATTTTAAAAGTTAAAGAAACGCCTTTGGTAGCTTCGAAAGACTCTCTGTGATCAATTTTTTTACACCCTTAATAACAACTAGCTCATTATGCGAAATAAACTTAATAGTCACTATTTTATAAAGAGTACAATCAATAAAAATGAAAATTAGTTCATTATCTAAGTGAGAAATATTATTAGTTTTATTCCACTTTGCAGATATAAATAAAATTAATGAGATTGGTTAAAATTTTGTAATTATATTTCTAATTCTTTATCGGAAACTTCTTTACTTTTTTCAACTTTCAAATCAAGATGTTTATCACAATTAGTCGAAACTATTTCGCTAAAAGTTTGTAATTTATCAGAGTATTTCTGTATCAACAGGTTATTTTTTTTTTTTTTTTTTTTTTTTTTTCGACATTAGAGTTAACAAGTGTATCACATTAATTCAAAACTAATTGGTAAAATTTTGCAATATACCAGTTTTTTTCTTTCAAAATATGTTTAATTGGGTGCATCATCTTCATCAATAGGATCAGCCAGACAAGTAATTTTTCGCTGTCTAAAAGAAGCAGAATTTTTTCTATAAGTAAATTCTTTACTTATTTGATCTTGTAAAGCAGAATAAATAGTATTGTAACTGGAATATATATATTTCTAATGCATAAGCAGAAACAATATTACCATATTTCCAATCTTCATATGTTTTTAAATCAGAAACACTACTATTGTATTTAGAATCTATATCTGTTTTTAAATCATAGTCAGAAACAATAGTTTTATATTTTGGATCTGCTTCATTTTCTAGTGCCTGCTTTGCATTAATTATTCCCTTCTATACAATCAGCAATAGTGTTACGGAATAGTAAATTATTTATCTTCTTTTAAAGCATAATCAGAGAGAATAGTTATATATTTTGAAACGACATCCTTTCATAGTTCATAATCTGCTATATGTATACCAAAAAAATATTTTATTGACCACATCTTAATTAACTAGTCTGTGTCTTAGAAAAGAAATATAAGATTTTGTAAAATCAATGAAAGTGTTTATTTTACTTTGTAGGGTAGAAACACTCGAATTGCATTTTGAATCTACGTATGTTTTTTTAATCTTCAGTAATATTGTCAATTTATTAATTTGAAGATTTGATAAATGGTTTTACAAATATGTATATCATGAAATAAAATATTATGTCCTGAATCTTAAAAGCTCTACAAAACAGGTGTGATATAATTGAACATAGATGTCCACATATAATTGAATTAAAATTCTGAATTCGATCATCATTGTGATAAACATTTCCGGTTTTGTAATAATTAATTATATTATTAGGAATATTACATACATATGTATGAAAAAAGTAAATATCACTTTTTTTTCTTGAAAATAGCAAACTCTATGAGTTCCAGGATTTGATGAAATTTCGAAATCAACCACAGAACCTTCAATTTTGTGCATATTTATTGATAATTCATAAATCGTTTCTGAAATGTTATATTTTTTATATGTTTACAATTTTTCAATATCGATATTAGATAGAGGGTATATATTCAAATTTATTTTGGCCTTCCTCTTTTGCAGCGAACTGTTTTCCTAATTTATTTTCCTTTGCTAAATTATGTCTGTGTTGTTCTTCTAAGGTTTTTTTTTTCTTCTTTGTTCAACAGAATTGTAAATGGCAATAGCTCCACCAGCTAAACCACCAAGTGCACCTAAATAAGCAAGTACGAGGGGAATAATTCCTCCATGATATATAGCACATCCAGATTTTTCTTTGATTGACATCTTTTTGACTGTTGGTAGTGATAAAGTTAATTTGAAACTTTTGCCTTCTATAAATTTTTTTCTCACCTTTTCATCACATGTTTAAAATATATCTATATCCAAATGTTGTAATTCCCGGAAGAGAATATCAAATGTTATGTTTGTTATCTATATTTATAAGTAAAAAATTTGTATAACATTTAATAAAATATTGTAATTCCCCAACCTCATTTTTTTCATAAATATAGTTGAAGCAACAGCAGCAGAATCAATTTTTTTCACCGAATGGAGTATATTTATGTAACATAATCGCCTTAGCTTCTTTTTGTAAAATATTATCAGCTTCGTGTAGAGATTCAATATCTTTATGATCTCTATAAGGAATATTGAGAAATTTACAAGCTTAATCTAATTTATTTATACAATTGTCTCATTTTTCCAATCTTTCATTTAATATTTTTAATGGACTACAATAATTATAGCCTGTCAAATGAATTTCGGGCAGATTTAAATTGTTTAATGTCAAATTTACTATACCCTTACCATGATGTTCAGAGCTTCAAAATGAGTGTGGAATTACATTTAAATCTCTTATAATATAGGGTTTTCCTTTTGGATTACAAATAACAATATAGGATAATTTATTCTTTAACGTATTCGTTATGCTTACTTTTTCATTGTAAAATTGTTATCTCCAGCATTTCCGTCACCTTGAATAACTAATAATCTATCAACAAAGTTTCTAACATCATTTATCCAAATGTGTTCTTTTGGCAAACTGTTGTAATTTTTATGCCTTTTCCAGATCTAGGAGTTCTTGTAAAAATTGGTCTTTCTTGTGTGTTTGGCATTGATGTTGATTAAGGTTTATATAATTATCATAAATCAGTAACGATATTTCTGTAATTCCAATATTTATTCGAGTTTATTTTCTTATTCGGGTAAAATTTTTGGAATGCAACATTGGTTACTTAAACAATATCTATGTAATTTTTATACTCATTATTGGTAAAATCACCTCTAAGATCTTATTTTTATGTTGTTATAATATTAGAATGTCCTTTTGTTAATTTATATTCTTTGCCTTTAACTGTATGTGTATCCTTAATTTTCTCTACTTCTGTGTTTCCAATGTTAAATAAACATTCATCTCCTCATTAACCATTCATTGCAAAAATAACATTTATTCTTTTGCAATTTCCTTTCCGAAATTTATAGTAGATACACCTGCTCTAGATGGCAAATTTTTTAATGGAATAATACCCATTTGTTCTTCCAAACTAGGAGATTTATGTTCTGAGAATAATTCTCTTTCAAATGATGTTTCTTCTGGTGTTGGTGAATAATTTAATTTTTTTTACTGCTACAGGAACTAATGTTGTTATCAGCTTTTTCTCCTCACTTTCTTTTTCTGCCTTTTTTTTAAACAATATTTTGTATTTCGTCGATTAATGATTGCTCTTTCATCTTATCCTTTTTCATATTCTTTTTCATGACGCTTTTTATATTATTTATATATTTCAATAAGTAATTTAACTCGAGAAACTCCCTTCCATTCTGCCATTTATATATAAATTCATTACTTATAAATGAGTTATAAAAATATTGAAAGTTTTGAGAGTCATACTTTTCCTCCAACTGTACTAACAAGGGGGGATTTAAATTTTTACAATAATAGAATCGAATTTAACTATCCAATAGGAGATGTCTTTTCTTTTCCCAATGATGCTTATGTTTATGAGCAATTAAGTTTACTAAAGAGGAATAAGGTTGGAGCTAAGGGAAACTATGATGAATCAGATAATATTGATGTTTGTTGAAACTTTTTCCTTTCCAATTTTCTAGAGTAGAAATTTAAAAATATGGAAATATTATTGAAGCTGTTTATAATAATGTTATAACATCAACAATGATGAATGCTTTATTAAGATCACCAAGTGAAAAAAATTATTTAGCATTTACTGGTGTTTATAATCTATATCGAGATAAATCAGTTTATAGTAATATAACAAAAGAGTTTAAAACAGTTTCTAGTAATATAACAATGATATAATCTATCCGCTTAGATATATGTTTGGTTTTATTCGTTATAACAATGAAGTTTATTGGAAAGGTGGTTATAAAACTACTTTATTTTTGTAATTTATCTGATTAAAACTCTTTATTTCTTTATGAAATTTTAGATGAAGATGATCCTGGTAAAATTGTTATTGACAAATTAGAAATTATGTGGCCAATTATTGAATATGAATCTAAAACCGCCATTGCAATTAAAGAAAATACACAAAGTTCCAAAAATACCTATTAGTTTTGATTATTGGAAATTTTTATAAAAAGAAGTTCCTAAATGAACTACTGCTTCGGCTTTGATATAAAATATCATTTTAATAATTTACAATTTGATATGACTGATTTTGTATTTAATGGCTTTCAATTTAATAGAAAAAATCGTGCTGAACAGTATGAACATACTGCTATGTTTGATCATTGTAGTGTAAGAAATATTTATATTAAAAATGGTAGAAATGAAACTTTTCCTACAGAAAACTGGAATCTAGACATTTATAATGGTGTTTATCTTAAACAATTTCTTCCTTATAAAGATTTTAGAAATTCAAAAACCGAACTAGATAATAGCTATAGAAAGTATTAACTTTATTATAAACCAACTGTAAATTTTGATGGTGATATTAATTACTATTTATTTTGGGAGCGAATACATTTTTGTCTTATTGATCGTTCATACAGAATAAACAACTGTTGTTAAAAAAACTGACATAAAAATTTGTATATTTTTAATAAAAAGATTGAAGAAGCAGGTATAATTTGTAATGTTGTTTCGATTAGTTGAAGGAATCTTCCTTACAATTATTTGAAAGAAAAAAATTACTGAAGATTTAAAAAATTTTTATATTTTTTAACGTAGGAATCAAGAAGCAGTTCCGATAGTTTAATACAATATTTTAGTCTCATTGTTCAGTGGTCACATTTCAAATTTTACGAATTTTTTGAAATATAGATTAATTATTCGATTGAATAAAAAGTCGTAATTCAAATTAAAATTTTCTCATTGCATCACTTTTATAAAACATATATGAATTTTTAATATTATAAATGACCCATTATAGAACTTTTAGAACATTGGAAAATTGCATATAAAATTATAAAAATTGCTACTTCCATTGATTAAGAATTGGATATTGTTCATTTCAAAATTGTTCTAAAAATCAATAAATATTATCTCAGATAACAAAAATTTTCTAATTGTTAAGATAATGTTTATGATTTGGATTGCTGTGATGGCTGGGATTATAGCAGTATTAAATATGCTTCAGATTTTTTTTTATTTTTAGACTTTGAAAAGGCTTATTTGTGTTTCACCTTTAATGAATAAATTGAATTCTTGTAATTTGTATCTTTTAATTGGTTTCTAGCTAAATTTCGCTTGATTTCAATTGTTTTTTTTTTCGAATTAGAGGTTTTGAGTTTTTAATTTTTTTCTTGCACTACCATTACAAATAGCAAGAAATTGTTAATGCTATTTGTTTTGTATTTAGGTGCAAATGGCTTGTTATTTTAGTACCAAAATTTCTGAACGGCCGTTTGGTAAAATATTGCAAATTTTGTGTGATTTTAATAATAAATTGCTTGATTTTCTATGAGAACTGCTTGTGTTTTTAATCAAAAAATTTACGATTTTATAAATGTGACAAGGCAGCTTGAAAACAATAAATATTGTATGTTTGTAGCTCAGATTGATTTTCATAATTTTTTATTAAATTTCACATTTTAAGTTTTTAATTTTTTTCCTTGTGCTTTTGTTACAAATAGTAAGTAAAAGTTGATGCTACTCGTCGTTGTATTTTTTGCTGAAATTATAGAAAAATTGTACTGCGTCAATACCTGCATTATACATCTACTGTCACCAGTCTCAACTCAGGGTGATAAGGAATGCAAGGATGCCACAGCAACCCTATGATAACCAACTGCTGTGGAGAAAGGCTATCATCCCCCGCACCCCTAGAAGAAACCTGAAGCACTGATCTTTGACTATATAAGGAGGCACAGGAATGCTTCTAGCTAGAGTTCACCGACTCGCCGGCAGTATAAGTCAGCCAGCTCTCCCTGGTCTGACCAAGACCTCCTCTTCTCTTGCAGCTTCTACCGCACCTACAGTCTGAGAAGACTTCTCCTGCACCAGTCAACAACACGCTCCTGCAAGACACTTCAGAGGTAACCTCGACGTTCCAAAGCCTGCGTCACTTTACCACAGTCAATCCTTTTACTCCGCAGTAGCAGGTCGTCGCAACGTCCACATTGGACAACCACTCCTCGGGAAGCAAGCGCTGTAAAATGCGTAAATGACAAATAATTCTCAGACTAGTATATTTATAACAAGTTCTTGTAAAGGCTCACCTTCTCCTGCATAAAGATATCACGTAATTATACATAGGGTTAACTAGTGTGTACGATTAACTGGGATTCCACATTGTTTTCAAAGACATGATAACAAACCTAGAGTCAAATATTATTTTCATGGACTTCATTATTTTCGTTGTTGTTTTCTCTCACATTTTTAAATGAAGTGTTGTTGATTGTAATCTAACATGAAAACTCCACTGCGGGTTAAGTGTGAGGTTGCCAAACTCAATAGGATATGGGGACTGAAGAAAAAATTTTGTCCGAAACGAACATACCGAACTCCTGGGAGTCCGGTGCCCCCTCGCCTACCCATAGTGGCACCTAAATTCTCTCCTGCACATCCCGCCATTAGTGCCTCGGGCGTGTTTGAAGAAAATATGCCCCTAGGGCTGCATACCAGCAGGAAGGTTTTGTCCGATTAAATAGTAATACAGGCGGAATTCCTAGCCAAAATAGGTGTCAAGAGCGGTGGGACCTACAAAGACAACTTATCCTACAGATTGAGGTAGAGACTACTTGCGAGGACGCACCCCGACTGGCGAATCCGTAAATCTCTCCTCGTCCAGTCTCACCTAGCACCCCATTCGATCACTCATCGTAATTAGACGCTTATCTGGGAATCTGCTGGCAGAGGCAGAACTTAGACCATGTGAGCTACCTTAGCCGAAAACTCCATCGCCTTCCCTAATCGTATCAACCCCTACGAAATACAAGGGTATGAGCTTATAAAATTTGTGTACTATCCGTACCGCATCAGGGAAATTAATCAGTGTCGAGTTACCTCCTAAAACCTCTGCTAAACCTCGTGTAGTTTCTGCACTGTTTGAATTTAGTTCCTGGTCGTAAACCGACGAGGCCAAACCGGATCTAACCAGCATCTACAGCGGAATATCTAACCCCCAATATTGTTCAAACATAATTAGCATCCGTGGTCCCTACTGTGGTAAGTAACCTGGGGGCAACTGACTTCTTGCTTATTGGCCACCCAATTGGTGAGTAACATTGCACTCCCTGTGCGGGAGTCAATTACGGTTCGAATCACCCTGGGGTTTGATTCCCCTCCACTCGGAAGTAATCCCTCCACAAGGAGGCACCACTGTGAAACAAACCACGACCCACCGAGCCAAAACACATCGTGGACAGGCGCCATTCACCTCTTGGCACAAAACTGCCCCTAATTCCTTTCAACTTGTGTTTACTTGTAATGTAAAACGCTGATCGATGCATGGCAATTGCAAAACTGGAGGAGTAGAGATATTCTCTTTAAGTAGGTAGAAAGCATGCCTTCGAGCTTCTCCCCAATTAAAGTAAACACTGCAAAGTCGCAACTACTATTTGGTGAGCTTTTGTTACAGGAATGTACAGTAATATATAACGATGCTGAAAAGACATTATTTGCAATGAATGTCTACCCACAATATCACTATTACCAACAGGACAATTACTTTTTAAATACCTCTTTTGTTGACAATTAAAACAAAAAACTTCCTCAGCCCGATCGATCTTTCCCACATTTACCTTTCCTTCCTTCAGCTGTCCTCCATTTCCCTGGAAAGAGGGCGTTTGGGAATACCACGAACGAGTATTCAGCTTGGCACGACAGGAATCTTCCCTAGATTGATATAAAAAGAAAACTGGCTGACGATGAAAACACTCTTTGGCTACATGATTATTCTTACAGCAAACAAAACAGAATTTCGTGGACTTTTGCACGGTCTCTTCCTTTTCACTACCTTTAACCTCGGGCAATGCCACATCTCTCGCCCAATCGCTGATATTTTGCTCCCCGTCGGTCACCAACTTCAACAAGGCTGACAAAGTTTCGGTTTTAGTAACAAAACAGAAGTACCGACTATACCCTGATTGCAGATTATGGATGATAATCTGGGTAAAATATTCTTCCTCGCATGGATATCCTACCACATTAACTATTCCCAAAATCTGTTTTACAAACTCCTGCATGGATTTATCAGATATCTGCCTGCATTCCAGCAATAGCAAACAAAAATATTTTAAGGGCGATTTCACTAGAGCACTAAATTCAAAATGCCTTAATTAATTGTTAAATTTCCCAGTTTTTTCTCTTACTTGGCCGAACAGAGGCTGTAAAGTCTCAGGGACCTTAAACAATGCTACCACATACATAAGTGGCCGATCATAAATTGTAATGAAATTACTTTATTCAGTTTGACAAAATATTCTACTAATGCTTTTAAAGTATATTTGACTAGTTTTGAAATTTTCGTTATCAACTCTGGTGGTACATGGTTAATTAATTTAAAAATTGGAACTGGTTTTACCAAGTATTGCTGTGTTCCCTTCACCGGCTTTCTTGTTCCCATCCTTCCTTACCAGGGACCGCACCTTTCCGCATAGGTCATCAAGAGACTCACTCTCCTCCACATCAATGCTCGCATCAGACAATATAGACAGGAGTGATGATTTTGTGAATCATTGAATCCACACAGTCGCTGCAGACATCACGCAAGTTAGAACCACACATATAATGAACCCTGACAAACCTTTTCCTAATCGCCACTGAAGGTTATATACAAGTACCGGTTTTAACGCCACAGCCTTCATGTTTCATTCCCTCAATACAAAACTCGAAACCCTTCACTTGAAATGAGAAGAGTGCGCAGCCCTTCAGAAACCTGCTGTTTCCTTGACCCAAGGAAGTAGCAAGACTGAATCCCACATACCTAGAAATGCTTTATCGTAAGTAAACAAATGGCAAAGCCAACAAGAAATGGTTTTTCAAGTAGGTTTGGAATATCATTTGCTTAACTAAGTTCAGAAAACAAGAAGTGTGCATGAAGTATTTTTTTTATTCAGTTTCCATTCTTTCTTTTATTTGGTATTCAATCATGATTTGATATGTATCAAAATATATAAATCAATACCATTCTGAGGAAACATTACGATTACACATGCCCATTAAAGACTATTTGTTAAACCTACAGCTTCTTTAAAAATATTAAAATTTCTGAGTAAAAATTCTATCATAATACATATTACTCAAAATAATATCTTATTACGGGAACTCAGATACATATATGGAAAAGTGCAAATAAACTTATAAGGCCATTTTAATAATTGAAAACATCGTAAAAAGGGCACTTATACTTATATAAAATATATCCAATAGGGATAATCGAAAATACATTAAATTTTCAGAACAAACAATTCAATGGCCACATAGGACCAATGCCACGAACATATTTTGATAGACTTTTCATGATTAAATTCTCTAAAACTGGCACTAGGCCTTGAATGACAAAATACATTCAAACTTGCATTCACCTAACCTATAGTCAAATAGGACTTGCATGACAAAATTTCTAAATGCTTTCATTCCATTATCATGTAGTTTAATATGCATAGCATGACAAAATTCAGTAAAACTTTCATAAAATTTCCAAAAGAATTTCTTTCATGAAAAACAAAAAATTTTATAAATATGGCAATAGAACAAACATAATAAACTTCTTAAAACTCCAGGTGATTTGTCTCGCCTGCCATCAAAATACAATATTTTAAAATTTTAAGTTCCATTCCTCTCCTCTTGTCCTACTACCAAAGCAACTGCTTTACAAATAGAAGCCTTAACGCTGAGGAGAAAAAATATAAATTTCTTATCTTAGTAGTAGAGAGTCATCAAAAATATTGCCTGCAAGAACAATGATCGTAAAAGCACATGTAAGGGTATCTAGCCTTCCGTCAACGAGATGCCATAACCTACTTTCTTGTGAAGCCTGTCAAGAAATTAACGTGAAAAATTACATAACTGTTATAATGATGGTGCTCCCCTCCCCTGAGGCCGAACTCGTCTGACCCCAAAGGAGCACAAAGACAAGGCATATGTACTATTACATTGCAATTATTACCTGGAGGGGTGATTTAATTCCAAACCCCAATAAGAATCAACTATTTGCCCTGCGAAGGCACGAACCAATAAAAAGTTACATACCAATAATTGAACTACGATCGTTACACTTGCTAGAAGGCGATAATCTTAGTAAATAATCAATAAACCCTAGAGGGGTATAAGTAATGATCGACAAATGAAATTCAAAGCTACCAATGCGACTACCTTCAGCGCAGATTGCAAGCACACATGGGGAAGGCGATCGCAGCGCTCAGCTCCGCCAACAGTGGGAATGGAAACTACAGGCGCTATAACAACACTTGTCAATCCAAGAGCAGATAGTACGACGTTCTTCTTACACAAAAGTTTATAAATAATTTAATTTTCACTGATCTGCCGGGCCACAACCACGCCAGCATGCAGAACAGAGGTAGACAATATGTTCGTCTATGAGTAGAATATTCAATTAGTAGAAACTTCGTTTTCACTTTCAGCAAACTTTTTTCACGTTTGTGTAACAATAGCAAACATTGTCGAGTTGAATCGTCGAATAGGGGTCATGCCAGAAACAACAAAATCCATACAGTTGTCTCAAGGTGTAAAATTCATTAGTCTAACAGCCTGTTAAAATATTTCCTATTCATCATACTATTATCAATATTTGACTTAATTTTTAGAACAAAGCTATTCTCTATACTTTGTGTAAAAGGTACACACTCTTTTCTTGAGTGCCTGAATTTTTAGCTATATGTGATTACCCTGTTTCAAGACATATAGAAAGTAAGGTAAATAATACATTTAACAAACTTTCAGATTAAAAAACTTTTCCTCCCCGTCAATAACCATCAACTGCAGAACAATATGTACACACTTCTTATTTAAGAAACATAATAATTATTTTTAAATTATTTATATACATAAAAAAATGTTTACTTCTTCTTACATCACTTTTCTGGAAAACAGTTTTTCTACATATATTTCTATACTTTCAAAAATTTATATCATCATCTGTTTCTTACAGGAGCACATTATTTTGCTGTTTCTTCTCTTCTATTTATTTACAAACGCTGCCTGTAGTTGGAATCTCTTTGACTTTTGTTGTATATCACAATCGTGTTAAAAGTTGTATGATTTCCTCCTTCCATTTTTGAGGGCCATCCCTCACACCTTCATCTATCCATTGAAAGACAGGGATAACGAGTCAACAACACTGACCTTTTTATTGAATGCTATTATGGATTTAAGTTAGTTCTGCAGTATCACTGGCCTCGCTGTTGAATGATGATGTCGATGTGGGTTTTACCCTACTTGAAACAAACCAGGAAAACTGTTGAATGACATGTAGTTGGAGATGCGGCGTAGCAGTGAGACGGTCCCCCCTTCGTAGTCGATGGTCTCACGTCTGGGAGACGGTTGCGAAGTTAGCTGACAGTTGTTGGTGAGTTTAGGCCCTCGCAGCAGATGGTAGGTATTATGTCTGTTAGATGTGGAGGTTGACAATTCTGGTAGAGTGTGTGGAACTTGTTGTGGTTGGCAGATATTGGCAAGAAGGGGATACAATTATTTAGGTATCTTATAGTGCTCCCATTGCAATGTCGACACTGTCCAGTCCGACATACTGTTTGTCACCATTACTTGATAAAGCAGCCTTTGTTATGCATTCGGTGTAGATATCGTGAGCATGCGAACATAAGAGAAATTGGGTCCCCATAACAAGTGAATTTTGCATGAGGCAATTCACATAATCCACATATAGGATTTACTGCACCTTGAAAGGTTCAAAAAAATGTAAGAGTAAAGTTTAGGACGTAGGCCTACAAAATATGCGATGATGCGACCAGAACATACATCCTTCAAACCCTCTGCAATACCTCTGTTCACTAATGGAAATTTTTGCGGATTATCTGGTGCATAGTTCGAATTATAAAATTCATTAGCCAATTCAGGGGAAATACTGTTAGAGATATCACGACAGTGAATTTCATAAATTAAACTGCCGGTATCGCAATATCGGAAATGAAGGCTTGCTGAGAAAATTTCAGTTTCATGTAATTATAATGGAAGTAATAGATATACAATCAGGATAAATCTAAAATGGCAACACCAGTATATAAAATCTTGTTGAATTTAACAAAAAAAATTTTTATTTCGATCAGGACTAGATACTCATCGAGGTTTTGCCTCGACTGGATTGTATGTCGCCCAATCAGTAATGCCCCCCTGTAAATCGTGTCATACCGCGATACAGCTCGGATGACTCTTTCCCGTCGGACATACTGCAAGGTTTCTTCATAGTCTGAATTGTTCATTAGTTTAAAAAATCGTTTTTGATAGTATTCGCTGCCTGAGCACGTTTCTTAATATTGAATGTGATGTACGGAATTATACACACCTTCTCCTCAATGTGCAGTATGCGATGAACAGCATCGAGTTTCTCTCCATTTAGTATTTCCCTGTGTATAACATACTTTTTTCTGCAGTGCGAGAGTTAAAAGTAAGTTCTCAGTTTTGCCCTTCGGAGTTAAGCCAGATACTGGGTCAAGAGGCAGATCAGCTAGGACATTGCAACATTCATTCGGAAAAGACAAATCCTCTTCCGCGAAAAAACATGTGTACCCGTCATTGTACATATTGGCGTAACTTCACGTCGAGAACACGTCTTACTCAAACCACTCTAAATTACCAATAGGTGGCTTGCACTTCACAGTGTGACTGTACAGGTCATTTACATCGAAATAGCACATGTACACTATAGACCAAAAAGTAATTGGGCACCCGTGAAGATAGGTAATTCAGTACATTAGTTGACCTGTGTGGCCGCCATAAGCTGCAGACCGGTGTAGAACAAGTTGACATAGAGATGGCACGAGGTACAGAACTATCGGACGTCTATAACGGCGTGATTTTGGGATCCCATCTCAGTGAGTGGTCTAGCCAGGCGATTGCACGGAAGGTAAACAGGCCCAAATCAACGGTCGCATTCGTCCTGTGTAAGTGAAAGATCGATGAGCATTGTACCAATGCTGTACGTTCTAGGCGACCTCCAATCTTGACCGACAGAAATTGCAGAACCCTGAAATGCGAAATTGTCGAAAACAAGGGCACAACCCATGGCTATCATCCGACAGGAGTTTCATGCAGAAACAGGAGTATCGGATTCCATTGGAACATTGCGTATAGGGTACCACCGACGTGTATAATTTGGGGAAGAGCAGCTGCATATAAGACCCATATCACGACAAGCAATAAAGCTCGGCGACTCAGGTGGCGTTTGGATCGTCGCAACTGGACACTGGAGCAGTGAAAATCGGTTCTGTGGACTGATGAGTCGCGGTTTACTTTATTCCGGTCCGATGGACATGTATGGATTTGGCGTCTACCCTGGGAACTTCTTCTACCAGAGTGTACAGTGCCAACTAGGAAATTCGGTGGTGGTGGAGTGATGGTGTGGGGTTGTTTCATGGCCTTCGGCGTAGGACCGCTGGTGTTTGTACGTGGTAGCATAAACACAGACGCCTGTCGTAACATTTTGGATAATGAAATACTCCCAACATTGTGGCGTTTTTATGGATAGGACCCGTGTTACTTCCAGGATGACAATGCCAGGTGCCATGTTTCAAGGGCTACTATGCAGCGGTACACCGACAACAATGTTCGCCGATTGGACTGGCCCGCCCAGAGCCCCGACACCAACTCTACAAAACATTTTTGGGACGAATTGGATCGCCGGGTGAGGGTTCGTCAGGCGCGGCCAAAATCCATTGCTCAACTCATGGAATTGTTGCAAGAGGAATGGCGACGAATCCCCGTCGATGTCCTGCAAACACTCGTAGAGAGCATGACAGACAGGGTGGCTGCTGTTATAGCCGCAAGAGGTGGCCGTATGCGTATGTAACGGACTGACAACCACCGAGGAAACATTTCGGACAGGTGCCCAATTACTTTCTGGCCATTAGTGTATTTATATGCCACACTGGAATTGTAATTTTCTCCCACGTAAATGTTGTTAGCTTTCACTTGCATTTTTAAAACCTGGCTAATTCCACCCCTAACCCTACATTCTATAAATAGTTACATGTATGCATCTGTTATCAGCTCCAGCCAACACCTGTTATAATAAAGTGCATCCCGAGAGAGAGAGTGGGGAGGGAGCTTTCACACATTGCAGGGTAAAAACCATATTCTGCCAAAAATATTGTTCTGAAATTTTCAAATATATCTGCCCAAAAACACGTGTCCTTACATAAATATTGAATGGCATAATCTAACAAATTTTGACAATTGAACGCATTCCACATGGATTGAGCATGAGAATAATCTTAATCGTTAGTAATCTCGCCCTTCATTTCATTATGAAATGCATCCTTGTATGGGAGTGAGGTACAGTTTAGACTCTCCATGGACTTAAAGTCATAAGGAAGTACTCCCTTTTTTTGTACTAATTAAAACTGTTTATTATCTGGAAACTGTAAGCAGTTGATACTGAACTGGAAAGAAGACAAATTTCCTGCTTATGTCTCTAGAGATATGCTTTTAAATTAAACGAATCCTTGAAGTGCAATTCCATGTATTGCAAGTTTCTCCCATAGGGAATAATTTTAGAGATACACTTATAGTTTTCTCAAATCATTCAAAGGACCTGGAAATCACCTCAATATTCGATTACCACAGTTCTGTTGGGTTACGTGATATGTTTCGGAGCCAATGGCTTATAAGAAATTGGTCATCATAATTCAGCAGAATATGGAATACTGATAAAATTTGGTTCTTTTTCTTTCTGGACAATATACTTCATCATATTAAGTGCGAGGCCTCTGACTGCGCCCGTCAAATATTCATGGTCAACCACAAAAACTTTGCTGAGAAGCTTATTTCAGATATGGCAACTTGTTTGAGCCATAAACTTAGCTCTCTCAAATATTGTCACTGGCTTTATTGGAATGGTTTTGCTGTATATGTCTGCCACCTACTTTGTCAATTCTACTCATATATCAACTTTCCTGTACATACAATCTTCACACACAAACTCATGAGAATGTGATAAGGAAGAACAAAGCACACGCTAGCAGAATGCTAGGAGCGTATGGAACATGTTTTTTATGCTTGTTGTGCTGCTGCTATCATTGTGTGGAAAACAAGTGGTCATAGGTTTCAGATAAGCTTCAGTATCGCATTATGCAATAAAATACATTCTGTGTTGATTACCAAAATTCTTAAATTCAAGATACTTTTTCTTCTCAGCTGGAAATGTAAACCTCGCATCATCGTGTCGTGGGCGTAAAATCATTATTTTTACATGTTCTCCTCACTTACAAAGTTTTGGAGACAGCGATCGCCAACAGGCTTTTTTGGTTGTTTCTTACTCAAATGACGTGAAGCAGTCGTGACAAACTTTTGATCATTTAAAAATGCAAGTGAGCAGTACTACCACTGGAGCGAATGGCTAACATGTTTACATGGCGATCTTATCACACATTTAAAATTCATATGTGTACCGTAATTCCCTCCTTAACGCTGTCCAACGATTTGTCAACAATATTCCTATTTTTGTCCACCACAGAATAGATATAAAAGTAAATATTATTGAACTCTTTGAAGTGTTTGTTATCATGTAACAGTACAGCAGTCAAAAATCCCTTAGCATTCAGAACTTTGCGAGGTACAGGATATAATGTGACAATGTTGAGATTTTATGTGACATGATATAAATATGCTAGAACGGCATACAGGAAGCACTCATCTTCCAAGCTCTGCACATTAATGGAGGCCTTCCTATTGGCAATGAAGTTATGTAGGTTTGTGTAAGATGCACCTGATATCCTAAAATATCCTCTACTCCCCAATAACTGCAATCAAACCACTCGTCAAACTCTCGCCCTGAAACAAAAGGAAAAAAATGTTCGCATGAAATAAATGTAAAATATTTTTCAAAACACACAAATTATAAAAACTGTGTATGTGTTTATCATTTTAATTAACGAATTTTCCCATAAAGCAACTGTATACCAACTGAATATTTCCATTTCCCATAGCAAACAAACCACTCCCTGTAATAAAATGGTACTTTTCTCAACTAAGAACCCTGAAACATTTGTTGATTATTTATTCAATTAATTTTACCCTAAAGGTGTTCGAAACCCTACCAGGGAGGCTTCACAACCTACGACTTAACCAACTACTTTACGAAAGCACCCCATAATATGACAGTTAATTATAACTAGTTTTAAAAAAAAAATGTTACACATCAAAACAAGTCAAAAAATAGTCGAAAGTCAAAACAATTTAATATTCTAAAAAAGTTGATATTCTAAAAAAGATGTTTTTCCAAAATTAGTTATTCCAAAAAAGGTAAATTTCAAAAAGTTAAAATCGTATGTATGTACATTAAAGTTCCTTTGCTTGACTGCTGTTGAATGAAGTGCCTGTTAACCCAACTCGTAATGACCGGTGCTGCTAAGGTCTCTAGCTGTTGATAGCAGATAAGTTGTCTGGTCAGAGTTCGATGTCAGACTGATAACTATATATAATTAATCGTGAATCACGGAGATAACCCCTCAGCTCGGCAGCTGGAGAGCAACTGACAAATAACTGGGAACTACACCCCTCCTTTACACTCTCCTGCTGACCCCATTCAACACATTTCAATATAAGCTTTCTTGAAAATATTTATTATTATAAATTAGCCGCCCCTGTATGCATTCAAAGGAAGTATAAAGCTATCCATTTAGGTCAAAAAATTACCATTACTCCATCCCTGCAAACAGACATAAACTTACGAAAGGAAACACTGAAGTAAAAGCCCTCGATTTGGGACAAAAATTCACCCACTGTCCATTTGAGATATAATTGTCAACACCAACCGCTTCGCTTACTTCCATAACACAGTTTCAACAAAGTTTCGGAGGAAATTATTGTTCGAGTGGGCTTAAAATTGAACAAAGACGCCACCCAGAATGCATGGGAGGTCGACTGGAAAGTCTTTGGACATGCATGAGGCGGGACTGAGTGCGAAATATAGATAAGGCTTCATCCAGATATAACCATTCTTTCCCAAAATACGTTACCATATCCAGCTTACCAAGCACTAGTTTCGTAAATACTGTTATTAGTTTTGACTGATAAAATTATGTGTAATAATTCAAATAACTCTAAAGTATTCATATTCCACGCTTTTTAATGTTAAAATTATTTGTTACAATTCAATTATAAACTGTAATATTATCTTCACAAATTTTTAATATACCATCAAATCACAAATAATGCAAGTGTACAGAGGGTGGTTAAGTCAGAGAAACACATTAAAATATATATTACTAACTATTTATTAACATAATAAATAAAAAGGACATCACTTTAACATACATTTTTTTCTCTTAAACACTTGCAACATACAATTTGACAAGATACATTAAATTTACAAACCACATTTTGAAAACATTTTATATTATTACAGGATGTTTGCAATTTCAGTAAATATATGCATGATACCTTTCTTTATATATCCTGTCCTTGTGAAATTTCAGAATGAGTATGTTTCCTCTGCCATCCTTTACCATTTCAAACAGTTGTCTAAGTACACGTGTCTTTAAAACAGATCAGAATATGTAAAACAATTTGCTATCAATTCGGGGAATATTGCGTTATAGTGCATGTGGACTTCATTCACAGCTGCAGGCTGACTCATATTGGGAGTCATAAAATGTACCAGACATTTATTTACATCAGAAAATTGAATTAATTCATGACTATTCACATTTTCCAATGGAAAATGAGTGGAGCAAAAGTTAAAAATTAAATCACAAGATTCGTTAAACTGCCTCAAAATTACACTTTACTAATAAGAGTACTCTACTTTAGATTCAACAGAAGATACGGACACGTATGGGTTAACATTATGATAGAACATCATGATTACTGTACGAGAGCCATATTGTTACCGAGACACAAGAGTTATGTATTCGCAAACAACAACAAAACCATTTATAATGCAATAAGCATGTTAAGAACTTGTTAAAATTTATTTTAAATTATGACATGTTTTTTTTCAAATACTTTATAAATTAAAGTTATTATTTACCTCTACCATCGTAAGCTACGAAAGGGAAATGTTTGAGGGTTGAAAATTGCCATTCCTAATATTAATTTCCTCGTGTTCTGGTTTCGACCTTTGTCGCAATACAAACAGCAAACCAGACAGTAATTCCTAACTGTTTTGGAAAGGCGTAGCTCTGTGACGAGAATGGGTTAACTCTAACGTCTTTATGTAAAACCCAAATAAATGAGAGTTATTACAACAATCTACAATGGTATGTGTTAAAGCGAGGGAGCCACTTATGAAACTGTTAACCAATTAAGCAGATGCCACGTTATCAAGAAATAGCTAAAGTCTGTGGAGCTATTGGAACTTCCTCACCTTAGTAACGATGGCCGAAGGCTGCTTGCAAACACGTCTCGATGGCGAGGGTCCTCGGCACATCCATCTGCGGTCCTTCTTGGCCCTGTGGCGGCTGGGTGGCATCAGGCCTGGTTTCATGTTCCTCAGGTGTTTAATTGTTGGCGTCGTTTGTAAACTAAGATGCTGTTTTTCAAACGTCGCTCAGCTTGTGGCCTTGCCCTGATGACAGTGGTGTGTCACTTCTCGTATGTATGGTGTCCGCTCCAGCCAATGTTATGGGCATGGCTTGCCCACCGTAACCCAGCCCTACTTTTCCAAAAGTAAATAGCTATCCGTAGCTCTAGGAACCGCGTATTGTAGTGGATCCGTCTTGCCAAGGAAACCCACGTCTGCTTCATGGTAGCGGAAATAAGGATGGTTGATGTCATCTTTAATACGAAGAGGAGTTTGGGTAGGGCGGTATGGCGAAGCAAGGATAATTGGGTGAAGGAGCTGCCTTGCCTTCTTTCTTGGCTGGTAAGCTTTTTAAATAGAACGTGCTATCTGCTGAGTGTGAACGAGTGTGGCCATTGCTCTGAACTTGCCCTTGTTTGCATGCGTGCATGTTTCCTCTATGTAGACGCGGCCGACGGAAACGAATTTGCGGATGCATAACCTGGCAGCGTGCTTGAAGTCCTAGCCTACCTATCTGTAGCTTTGGAATAAATAAAATATTATTCAAAAATGAACGTTTGATTAAGTAACAACTATTATATAAGGCTTTACTTTTAGGAATTTAAATCATTAACATCTCCTATCAATATAATATGTGTTAAGTTTCATACATTACATGTTTTATTCAATACTTTGAAAATTTAATTGTCACTGTTGTTGATATTTATCTGAAAAGAAAATTAGTATACATTTATGTGTATACAATGTATCAGTGTGTCGGTGAATGACATAGTACCTTGGAGAACACTGCGTTTTTTAAATTAATACTTAGTATTAGTATTAGTATTAACATTGATATATTTCATACTTACGACCTTAAATTATCGTGAATGCTTTTCGTACAACATATCATATTTTACTCCATGACTATAGACTTTTTTTTTTTGATCTCTTATTGATCTTTCGTTAACCCCGCTCCGTTACATTACTGAGGGAAGGTGTCAAGGGAATGTGTACCCTTACTATATATATATATATATATATATATATATATATATATATATATATATATATATATATATATATTATATATATTAACTATTCTAATACATGCAATATTTACATTTTAACCGTGTCTCTACGTAATACTCATGTATTTTAAACAATATTTTTTAATGAATAACATTAAAGATAATTTATTTCCTTAGTAGGACTGAATTAAATGAATTTTATGCTTTAATAATTTTTTTACTTTTCAACTAAAAGTACATGCGAATTTGTGACAAAATATGTTTAATGATTCAGATTCAAATATGCTACTAAAATGTATAGAACATATTGTATTTGCTTATATATATACATATAGAATTTAATTATGAACTTTACAAACATATATCTTATTAATAATGCACGCTCTGTGCCTATACAATTTTGTAACTTATGTTTAATTATTGAATAACTTGGCCGTTTTCTGAAACAACAGCCTTAATTCAGTATGTTATTACTAGTATTAAATTATAATGAATACTTTTATAGTTACCCAATTCGTTTTTTTTAACTGAAATTTTGTTCTGCTTTACAAAATTTTAAGCATACACTACTAGATATTAATTGCTACTATGATATAATTAATTAGTATTAACAGTCAGTGCTTGTTTAAATAAATATATACATATATTCATTTTCATATTAACATAATGGATTCATGATTACTTTACTCTGGTAGGCCTTTAATTTAAATTGATAAAGTTTGATTTGAATAATGTTTTATCATTGGCTGCTTGTCGGCATAATAAAATGTATTTTTCATAATTTACAGTGGTGACTGCTTTCTATATCTTTATAATGTTCATGTAAATAATCGACAACTTGTCGGAAAATTTATAATTATGAAGAAATTTCTTTATTTTCGTTATGATGCTGCTATTTGCAATTGCCTTCTATGTTTAGTTGTGTATGTATTATGTTTGTGTATCCGTTTGTTTCTCAACTGAGTGATGTGTTATTTGTGTTAGTGAAGTATGATAACGTGCGTCGCTTTACCTTGGATTGAAATTTTTTTTTTTTTTGCTGTGTCTCGCTGTGCTGATATAGTGCTTCTCTCATGTGGGCGCTGTGTAATTCCGACCGTGAAGGTTACTGATCTCTCTGTCCTGCAACCCAGATCCTCTGTTATGGCATTGTGGTCCTTTTGCCGTGTAACCACTCTGGAGGGGTGCGATGCCGTGTTGGCATTTCAGCTACCGTTCATTTGTCCTGATACACTTTCAGTATGGCGAAGCATTCGGACATAATTTTATTTTACAGACATAATGATAGCACATAATATTTATGTAATGGTAAATTTTCTTTGTGGCTATGAATAAATGCACCTTAGTTAATATATCATTTCATTTAGACTCAATTAATTTATAAATTAATTCTTTTAAAAATGTAATTGTGTAACTAAATTATTTCCGTTTGATATATCCACAAATTTATTAGTGATGTAAAATGTAAGCTAGATTTTACTAACTGGAGAATTTCAACATACTCATGTACATAATTTACTAAAACAACACACAGTTGTTTAATATTCGAATGTAAAGATCCTGGTATGAACTTGTTATGGTTTATAATTAATAAAAAAATTCATGTAAGTATTACACTTAATTATAAAATAGTAATTGCCTTTCTCTCTGACTTCTCAGTTTAGGTTATTCTAATAATATTGACTATAAAATATAGTTCATGGCATTTCATTTATACTAAAATTTTCACTTAATATAGTAAAGGCAGTGTGTAATGAGTGGTCGTGCACCGCGTCGCATATTTATAAAACAATGTGGCACACTTTGAACATGCGGGCTCACAGCGTGTCTCACTGATGTATTGCGACAGCGGCCTTCCGTATGCGGTGCAGAAGTGCTGTATTTTGAGGAGGGGATGAGGATGTGGGGTGTCGTTTCAACACGTAATGAGGTCGAAGCTCTTTGCCGCGACATTGGCACATGCTTGCAAGATTTGGCTCACATGTTTCTGTTTGAACCTTACAGTATTCAGTACTGTATTACTCTACACCGTTTTTGAGCTCACTGATTTGTGTTTGTCTTATTATATCTCTGTGTATACTTATATAATAACATAATATGAGCAACATGCACTTTATTATTTACTTTATTAAACTTATATAATAGCTCTTTCCTGTCTTGCCACTAACTGAGGTTTTTACATCTTACATATACTGTTTACTTTAAATTCCCAAAATCTTAGTAAATTAACACATACAGCTTCCTGATTTTAATTGCTTTATCAATGTAACACATTATAAAGTAATAGAGTTTTCTACTATAATTACTTCAAGATATGCACGTTCTTGCTATTGTGATTATAATAATTTACTTGAGTCTGTTGCGTTTTCACTGTTTGCATGACTTTAATCTTCTATGTTTGATAATTTATTAAAACAAGGTGCAACTCTTTATATTAGTATATTTTAAATATTATCTCAACTCTCTTTCTAGCTGTATTTGTGGACACTTGTAAACTTTCTTACAGTTCAATTGTCAAGTACTTGATAGTAATTTCTTTTGTATATTACTGCCGTCTGTGTGCACACGGCTAACAGCTAATTTAGTACTAGTGTTGTTTCTCAGTTCACACAAACAGGGTTTCATTCTTTCTTAAGGAGTGTAAGGGGCCACAAATCTCAGCACAATTATCTATGTAACAGGAAAAATATCCTAACATTACAAGAAAATGCATGACGAATTTTACGTTTCGAGGACGAAGAAAATTTACAATTGGGCTATATTTTCTTTGTTTCAATTACAAGTTTCCCCTGGTACAAAATATATTATAAGAAATTAATTACAATTTTTCACTATGTAAACTTTTCATGACTTACTGTAAAGCCCAAATGTCTTAATTTCATGAGGACCAATCTCGTGTGTTCAAGATGTGCTTCTGTATTTTTTTAAATACAAATATTGTCCAAAAACTAAATTATAAATATAAAGTGAAATTCTTCCATTGCCATTTGTAAAATTCCTCCAAAATTGACTCCGAACATAACCAACCTGGTTCCATTCAAAATGACCCAAGGTGTCACGAAAGCTGTCAAGGGCTTATTCTTTTCATGTAACATTATCTGGTGAAAGGCAGAATTTAAATCCATGACTGAAAACACCTTGCCTCATCAAAAAATTGAAGTACATTTCGATGTTTGGCATGGGAAACAGATCAACTTTTTTGTTCAGCAGGTGGTAGTCAATTACTAGCCTATACTGCCCCTTCTTCTTACTTACTAAAAAGGCAGGTGAAATGTAAGCAGACATTGAAGGGGCGAATGATATTTTGTTTGCACAAGATGGTTAAAATTTCTCTCATAACTTTCAGCATAGGAGGTGAGCATTGCTAGGGATTTTATGTGATCAGGTCGTCATCAGTAACACGTAATTCGTAGGGCAAGCGATCACAACATCCTGACCTATTTGTGACAACATCCAGAAAATCAGATAGTAAATTGTTTAATTTATTTGTCTACTCTCAAAAACCTCTCCTTTGTTATTACTGTATTCACAAGTCCTTCTACTCGACTTACACTGTTTTAGCTGTATAGGATCACCATTCGGGTAAAAAACAAACTTAAATACGTGTTTATAAAAATCTATGGATGCTTTCGTATCAGAAATAAAATTTAAACCTAATATCATGTAATTAACGATACCTGGCACAATCCAAAATGATTTGGTCCAAGAATACTTGTCAATCTTAAAATATAAACACCATTTAGTAGATATGTTAAACGAGAGTCCGTTAGCCACGAACAAATTAAAACCTTGACCAATATTTGGATTTTTTATTTCAGCTCAGGAAAATGCTCATCTAGTGAGCTGGCAAAACTCTGACTCATAAAATAATCATTAGCTCCAATATCTAACAGACTCAAAAGTTGTATTTATTTCACTTTCATGGTAACATACAGTTTATCTTTAATGTAATTTCATTCCCCCACAACAACAATAGTTTTCTTAAGATGGTTCCCTTTCTCCTCAGAGAATCTACAATTTCTTGCCAAATTCCCCGGCTTATTACAATTAAAGCACCTAAAAACTTTTCTGACATTCGTACACTTCGCTCTAAGGCGATTCTCACTACCACAAGAAAAACATTTACGTGTCGGTTTAGAAATTTGCTTATTTGTATTGTCCACACTAGGTCGTGCCGCTTTCCCATGACTTATTTTACGACACCGTTCTCTTTCAAATTATAAACTGACGTAAATACTGTTTTGAATATTTATAGCCATTTCCTCAACTTGTCTAACGACTGGGGAAAGTGTGCCCCACACTCTGGGCTCGCACCTCTAGCAATAAATTCTCAACAACGGTATCCAATATTTGATTTTCATAATTTCTGAGGTTAAGGGCACATACGTAATCAAAAACTTATTGGTAAAAACTCACGACGGTCTCATCAAAACGTTGAAAACAATGAATGTATTTTTACTCAACCCATCTTTAGCTCTTTTGGGGCATAATTCCTCCCAAAATCTACTCGTGTAAGAACGCTATTCTTCCACTTATGAAACAAGTCAGTATGAAAAATATTATTTCTCTTGAAATTATATACTTGTAAACAAAACTTCAAAATATTTAAAATATTGCAATGATTTGTAAAGTCAACTTTATCTAGGGAAGAATGGGCTAGTTTACGTGCAATTTCAGTGTTTCCTATTTGTATTGTTTGGGACAAGCTATCGCAAGCGCTTAGCTGGTTGCTACTTGTATCTGTAATGCACAGAGGTCATTTTCCTCTGAAATTCGTCAGTACTTTCCGTCTCCTGTACTATGACATTTGACGCATTTTGCGATGCTAACAAAGTGGGTTTATCCATTCTACGTACCAAAGAGGTCATGATTGTCAGACTGTAAATTATTAAAAACGGCTGCATAGGGCAAAAAAGGGCAAAAAGGGTAAGCAGAGTGGAGCATATTTGAGTCACCTTAGCCCTTAAGGGCTCAGGCACTCAAAGTCTACCTCACTTGCCGTAACCCCCACGGAACGATTATTACACATCAAGGGACAAGTAGCACTCGTCTTCAATAAAACCCCTTATGGAATTTCATCGCTATGAATATATTTAAATTAAATATATATACTTTAAAGCAGTTGTACTCTGGCAAAAATGTGTTCATTATTTGGTGAAATGTTTTTTTTTCAGCCACACTACTAATTGATAGTTTACGCAAGTAACGTTTGGGTTCATTAATTTATTTTCAATCACTGGAAAAATTGTTTATTCAAAACTTTGAGCTCTTGTGAATACATGCTGAACATTTGGGTTAATCTTGTGGTAGTAAATATATGGCACTGTAAGAAAGTAAATGAATCTGGCACTGGTGCTAAAAGCCAGAATGTAGCTTGGAAATGATTATGAAAAACACAGTTTACACGCATTAAAAGTGGTCGCTGCTTTTGTAGGCTGCGTGAGTGAACCATGACACTCAAAATTGAGGGAATTTAAGTCATAACCGTCCACTATGTTCTCGGGCGAAATTATCGAGAACACAGTATCTTAATTTCTGTTGATTGATGAACCAGTGTATGCAAACTCCAGGCATACTCAAAGAATATACGCCATTCTTAGCTGCTGCAATCCTAGAAGCCTTGGAAGCCTGCTTTCCAACTTCATCCAAATGGGATGGTCTACTGAGCCCATGTCGACCGCACGCCACCCAGTGTAGCGAAGAATATTTCCCAACAAATTGCCACGCTTACTCAGAAACACGTTTTACATACTTTCATTCCAGCAGTTTACTCACACACACACACAAGACTTATTACGAATGTGACGTGATAGATAAAACAATGTTCTGTAACTAACATTGCGGAAAAACACACAAAAGTAACTGCAAATTTTCTCGGAGGCTAACGGCGCAAATACCTAACAAAATCGTATTCAACCAACACGCCGACGTCTTAAGCGCCGTTCTTATACTTGTAACAGCCGAAAGCTCGTTATGTGACAGGCAAAATGTGTCAGTGCCATCCTTTCGATAGCACTCAGCAAAAAGGCTGGCATCGCGAGCACACACTTGGTGACTCCACAAGGCAAGACAGCAGGCGAACTTCAACTCTAACGAAATGCAAGGGAAAACTCCATCACCTGCACGCCATTACCGACGACCACGAGAACTACGTACTAAAAAGCAAACAGTTTCAACTACCATGCTCTGCTGGACAACAAAAAATTACAAGAGTAAACATGAATACAAAAAGTAGCTTAGAAATAAAAGCAATATAAAATACGTGAACGTGTTCCAAATATTAATGCCTATTTATATATATATATATAATACTAATATCCAATATAAAAATACAAATTAAAAATGCAAAGAACATAGTGCGAACCACAGTTTGCACACACAGGTCTACCAATGTTTGAAACATGCCACTAAAAACTAACTAGTGACGATGCAATCGTCACAAGTTGAAATATAATACTTCCCTTATGACCTTATGCTTACCCATCAGGTCAGTGGAGCACATTTTCGTCTCTCAGAATTGGGTCAGTTTTCGGATGTAAGCGCAAAGTTTCCATGCCCAGGTGCGAAACGAACTACCACTGGGTATGCCCATCACATGTTTAATAAAAAGGAATATCGAATATAGCGTATGAGTGGAGGGCAGTATGGCAGACAATTAATTATATCTCTCGTGCCGTGTACGCCCGTGCATTCTGATCACATTCGACAACTGCCTGCCATGAAAACTGCCTGCTCTGCAAGGCTCTGCTGCATTTGAAGGCTGATGTAACTGTGCTGTCACCTGTCTGCCCATGAAGCTAATATATGGCTTGCTTAATGGTAATGTTTCTTTACTATGATAATCTTATTCCCTTTACTGTAATTATGTACACACACAGCAATTTTTCCTAGAAGCAAATGCGTTGTTACTCTCAATATTTTAACTCCTATTAGCCTGATGATAAGGTTAATAGGCTAAATAAAATAATTATATAATATCTGGTGTAAATATATTTTCTAACACGCCCGTCACACGCAGAGGCTTTAAGGTTGTACCTTTAACAAACCCTATATATTCGTAATTTACTGAGAATAAATCATATTAATAATTTAACTAATTTATCTTGGCAATTATATGATACTAATCGATTGTAAATGATTACTGCATAAGTATTCATATTTGGGGAAATATTAAGATTTGCAATTTTTTTCCGATTGTGAATCACTAGCATGGTTACTAACACAATCATTTTGTTTGCTTACATCAAAAACTAGGAAAGGTGCCACTTTTTTAAATGAAATAGGATATAACATGGTGGCACTATCTTTTTCGTAATGTTTCTTGAAATTGTATGTAAATTTTGTAAAATGAAGTATTTGGTTTTTGCAAAATGTGTATTAAAATGCTTTTAGGGGTAAGGTGAGCTAATAACAAATAATTTTATGTATTTAGTATTGCAACTGTCGAATAATGACATGTCTGCAATTATATTATTTTGTTGGTTGGTGTGAAAACATATAATGATTTATCATTTTTTCTATTTGAAAAACTGTATTTCACATTCCATACAACTTTCTTGTTTGTTGGTAGTGAAGGAAATATAGCCAGGCCCAACGATCTGATTACAAGGTCTAGGTTCTTACCTTTCCAATATATTTAAGAAACTGGATGTGTTCACGAGTGCTAACATTAATATGTGGCATCAACCATTCTACATTGTTTAGTTCAAAAGTTACACACACTTGCTCATTATTCACATCACATATAGCATTCATTTGTGTATTACTAAGTAGAATAATTATTTTTTACTTAATTTATGGTAACATGTTTGTAATATTCTGCAAAACCCAATACCATACTTAGCAGTATAACTACTTTGTATTTTCCCCTTGGGTTAATTTGTAGTTTGTTATTTTCAGCACGATTCCAACAATTCATAATGTATGTGTCAATATTGGTTGTAGGTAATGAGAGATAATTCTTTACTGTTTATATGATGCCCACATTAGGCATATTATCAATTTCAACACTGTTAAATAAGTATTCATTCTGTCAATTAAATTAATTACACAGATTCTAACTATCACTATACTTACTGGGTTACTTCCACTGGCAGTCTTTGTGAATGTGTCACTAAACCTCAAATTCGATTTTAAATTATTTTATTGTATAATTTTCATTCCGTGTAGCTATTCATATTTATAATGGGAATGCATATCGTCCTGCTCCGAATCGTTCATATACATTAATATCAGGGTTTGTTATAGCATCCTCATAATGTACAGGTTGTTCTACATTTAGTATGTTTTCCATCACAATTAACTTTATATGCTAATTATTTTATAAGCAATTCATTTCCCTGTGTTAATTGTATGGGCCTCGTAACCAAAATTAGCAGGTTATAATTCCATTTACATATTTTTAAAGAAGCATTCTTATAGCCATTTTGTTGGATCTTAACTGAACTGTCCACTTCATGTCTCTTTGTAGCTACTTTCTTCTAAGTATGATACACAAACCCCATTTTGATTGTGCTTCACAGAATGCCATTGGTTTTATTATATTTACCCCTTTACAAATGAAAATGTATGGTAACTTCCTCATTTCTAAAGTTTTTAAGTTTATCATTTTGGCCAACTATTTCAACAATTAACTCTTCAACAGAATTAACTTTTACAGGAAGATAAATAAAATACTTGAATTTTCAATTATTTTGTAACATAGAGAAACAGAACACAAATTCGTGCAAATTATGTTGTCATTTTTTCATTTAAAAATGAACCACCTAAAATATTTAGGTTTTTATGTCATATATTACCTTACAAGATATTAACTGGTTTGGACGATTTGTGTATTTGATTTGCTGGGTAAATTGCCTTTTCATAACCTAACATAGGTGTAATTGAATCATTATGTAAGATATCAATATCGACATTACTATGCATTAAAGTTGTTAGCATGTTTGGATTGTCCTGGAATTAGAAATTAATGTTTACAGATACACTGTTCCTAATAAATGTTCCCAGGTCTTCAAATTCGTATGAACCAACTATTATTACTTTGTTTTCATTTCTCATCTGCAATAATTTATGTGAAAGATTGATTGTGTGCATCCACATTTGGAATACTATTAAAGTTACATACTCAGTAAACATATTTCCCAGTCGCCATCTAAGTTCAATAATAGGAATTAAACTGAATGCAGTTGCGAGGAGTTAACGCTTAAACATAATGAGATTGACATTATACTAACAGGTTTTTGAGGAGTGCATATATTATTTATAGTCAGAAATCAGATACTTAAATTGCTGCAATTAGTATTTTATACTCTGCTTTATAAATGTACTTTATTTTCATATTCTTAAAATATATATATAATTCTAATGGCAGTCCTAAATACCCAAAACTATTGAAGTAAATCTAATTATATTTCATATAAAATTAATGCCACCCAATGTGTAACATCAATTTGTTTTGACTCAAGATTAAGTATCATGCAATACTTTCTGCAGTAACTCGTCTTTCATGAACACAACACGGAAATACAGAATCTGAAGTTTCTTTGAGTAACTAAGAATATCTGAGTCAATGAGTGCACAATTTGGGAGATCATTTAAGACTTTCTGTGCTTCTTCCCACATCGGGAGTTTTTCTTTTAATTTCTTATACCACATTATATGGTTTAAGACACATGCCTTCTCTGCTTGATTTAACTGCTCTATTAATAGCAGTTGCCCCCATGAATAGTGACCCTAAGATGGTTAGAGAGGGTAATAATAGTGCAGGCAATAGATTTACTTTAATTGTTTTATGTGTCGACTTCCTTATCCTGCATGTTGCCACACCAGTTTGAATCATGGCACACATTACTCTTTCTACAAGCCATGCCCCTAGCTTTGCATTTGAGGATGTGGTTGAACTCTTTCAAATATTTGCTGCATTTTCAGCCAAAATTGTGAATTCTATGTCATTTTATATTGTTTCTTTGAGAATAAATGATATTGTGTTGCTTACATGCATTATATAACATGTATTTACATTAGTATTTGTTTGCAATCTATTTGCAAAATTTGTTTCCTGACCACAGTAATTGTATTTTGATAAATGTAATTCAAATGGTAGTTTATTAATCGATGTGTTTAAAACTCCGTGATCTATTTTGATGTGTTTTATTGGTGATATTTAAAACTGAATGCAAAACTGATGTATATATGTTTAAATAGTTTTTTACATTAGTATGATAAGTGATTGTTTAATATTTATATTGTGTAACAAAATGTCTAACTTCCCAAAAATGCACCTAAGTATGAAAATATAATTTGACGGGAACATGATATACTGTTACCATCGAACATATAGTATATTATAAGTGGTTCATCATCCTGTGCAAAGACATGTGTCGTCATGCCACTATTAGAGCATCCAGATGGACATAACATTGAAAATGTGTTTGTTTTTTCGAAATCAATACATCAAAACAAGTATAAATAACTAGTGAATATTTTATCCTCAATTGAAGGAACACAATTTTCCCCATTCAGTCATAAAGACGAAATATATGTTAAAGTGAAGCATTACCCAATTCAGTATTTATAATTGATTATGTCTGGAAATAACCACAGTGTGAAATTCAAAACTATTTTAGTTTCGGTAGAAACTCAAATGTTAACCATTTTTATAGGCCACAGATTAATGTGCGAATCACTCAAAATAATTTGTGTAACTATTAGAATATTCTAACCATTTTAAAGTAGACAATTTAAACCTACAACATATTTACAATGACAATATTTTAGGCGATATTACATTTACAAAAATGACAGAAATGTGTTTCTATTGCTGGCAATAGAAGTATGGATTCCTTGTAATTATCCCCAAACTATCCCTACACAAACATGGGTTGAGATGTGGTTTCGACGGTTTTATACTACTAGACGAATAATAATGAGTATCTCAAAGTTCAAACATAGCAGAATAAAATGGAGTCATACTTGTTTAACCAGAACAAGCAGTAGAAAGTGTAGCTTGGCCGGTCATATATTACGTAGTGTTGGTGTGCCAGTGAAGGATTCTGATGCGACTAACAAAGTGTTTTTGTTTTAAACTTAAAAAGTACTACATTAGAAGTATTTAAATCACATGATCGAAATTTGAGAGAAATTAATAAAGGTAAGTAAAGAGAATGATAATGTTTACAAGAACACAACTTAAATTTTGGAAATTATAATAAGTATACTTAAAGTGTAGCAAGATAATGAAAATATAATACATGGTTGTTTGGAATGTTTGATGAGTGAATATAACATAAAGCCATACAACATTATTAAATAACATATTATAGAAATTATGCAAGAGCCAACACGTATTATATGTAGTGAAGTTATTAATAAATCATATTTAATTACTCGCATAGATTACAGAGTTGAAGTGAGAAATTGAAATCTAGAATTTAATGATGTAGCTAATGATTTGAGAACACCCATTACAAGTAAATAACACTGGGTTTCGAATAAAGTCTACAAATTAAAAATATCCCATATTAGTCGCTGTAACAGTATAGCTAGAAAATCAATGCAGTAGATTTTATAAATAGTGCAGTCGTGCATTTGAAATAACATGTAATGGCTGCCGATAGTATAGAGTTGCATAATACTGTAATTGTTATTTAAAAAGTATATACAATCTAAACAAGCACAAATGGAGACTGTCAATTTAAATGAACAATTATTTAGACCAGTTATGACAAGAATGGCGGCATTATAAGCAGCAGTAAATATTTATACTGATAAAATACCTGAGATTAAAGTGGAGCCATATTTAAAGACAAAAGTTGTAATTGGAAAACTTTCACGATTAGAATGAAGATATTTGGCTTTAAAAGTAATTTGTGAGCTCACGAAATTACATTCGGCATTTACAGAAAAGGGAACATACAGTTTCTGGAAGATCAATAGTTACATTTCTGCCTTAAGGCCGAATTCAAATAGGGGAAAATATATTTGATGCAAGGAAAGTTTGAATTATAATTTAGAAATCTACAATATGCTTACACTGACTCTGATCTAAAGAAATATAAGGAATTTTTACTATGTACAAAACCTCCACTCTTGCTTAAGCAGTAATGAATATCGCCCAAAATTACTTTTATTGAGGTAATTTTTTGGTAGGGGAATGTTTGAAGAGGAAGGTAAAAAATACCTTTCCCATATATTTTGGGACAATCCGAGTGAGTTAGCAACACATTAAAAATAGGCCGGGAATAATTTGCATACTAATGACATTGCCTTAATTATAGAAGAATTGACTGAGGGCAGCTATATTTATTAAATATTAAGTTCACTCAGATTGCTGAGGTATAGAATGCCCTTGCAAGGATTAATGATCAAATAAGAAGTTCATTACTCTTGGTTTGAATTACCTTTTTGAAGCAGATTTGTGTGGAATAATTTTAATTTATAAACACACTAGAGGATACTAGTATATTTTAACTGTCATTGGTTTATATTTAAACATGTGTGGGCAGTTGCAGTAAAGAATAAATCCAGCATTGCAATGAAAAGTGTTTTAGAAAAACGACCTCCCAGAAACCTCCATACATACCAGGGAAAATAAGTAATTTTCATTTCAAAAAGATGATGACATAGTATGGAATAAACCATTATGTTTCATACTGTGGGATAACATTTTATGTAGACAAGAGATTTAACAAGAGTTTAAAACAGCTTCTTTATAAGTATTTCACTTTGAGAGGATATTACAAATGGGAGGACATATTGCCTAAAGCTTAAAAGTTTTACATTTCTCTATCTTACAGAATAATAAAGATGGTGCCAGTCAATGTGGAAAATAATAATTTTTTCAAGTCGTTATTTAGGAACATGAAAGGGTAAGGGATAAAGAAACCAAATTTTAAGACTGGTCGATTGGTTAGTATCTCCAAAATCAAAGGAATTTTCGAAAAAATACTCTGTTAACTGGCCATTTGAAATATTTTAAATCGTATCTATCAGAGACTCGTAACCGAGACTTTATAATCTCGAAAGTTTTAATCGCGAACCAATCACTGGTGGGTTCTAAGACGAATTACAAAAATTACACTCGCCAAATAAATACTTGAATGAAAAAATAATAAAATGATTAAAAGACAGGTCCCTCATTAGGAAAAAAAGGGGGGTGCCATGATGTCAGGACAGTTGAGTGAGTAACAAGGACATTAAGACTTTAAATCAAGCTATTGGCAAGAATTTTGAAGAAATTTTAAATTTATTGTGTGAAGAAAAAAATACTGTTTCTGTCATCTCTCAAGACCTCGCTGTTAAAAGCAACCCAAATATAGTCACTCACTCACAATAGAGTTTGTGAACTCCTCTGCTTTCACTTCTAGATACCCATTTATGACTCAGTGAATCATAAATAATGAAATTGGTTATTGTGCAAACAAACATAATTTTTGGTGATCCATATCCTCTTTTAACTGCTAAGAGCACATTTCTGCAGGTTGTCGAATCGTAAATAATGTGTGTATTTGGTTGAGAAACAACTAACATATAACATCGTGAACGGCTGCTCCTCTTTGCTAGAAAAATGTTAATTTAACACTGGCAGTTACCAAAACTGTACAATCGGAAACTTTATTGTATATTAGAATGATGAAATGTTTGTGAAAAAGGTGAAAAACTTAAGATCTGTCTCAGGAGGAAACTGCTTCGGGATTGATAGAAAGGACCAGGCTTGACCAGCAATCCGAGGACTCCACAGCTGCAACCCTACCTGCCTAGGATCCCTCCCCCCACTTTCGCTGTCTCTCTCCCAGGAGGTCTCCTCATCTCTTTCTGAAAGTGATGGGGTTCATCTTAATGTAAGAACTGTATATTCTCACCTTAATTCAGGAGCTAGGGAATATTTATTTGATTTCATATAGTATGGGTGTGTAATAAAATTTATTTTTTAATTCATTCTTGTTTATTAAATATTTTTTTAAATTGTAGGAGTAATGTTAAATATAAAGTGATGTAAGAAGATGAGAAAACTTTTTATGGATTCAAATGTTTTGAAAAATGATTATGTATGTGAAATAAATGTGTGTGAAAATATGTTTGTAGTGGATGGTTATGTTGGGTAGCAAATATATTTCAATATAATTGTTCATATAATTTATTATTTGCCTAAATTTTCTATAACTCTTGTAACCAGGTGGTCACAAATAGTTAATAATTTAGGCACTTGAGAAAAGAGTATCTGACATTTACACAAAGTGTTCTAAAAACATGAATAAATAATGATAATATTACATGATGTGGGAAAAAATAACAGGTGGTTAGATAAAATGCATTTCACACTTTACTCGAAAACATATAATATGTATATATATATATACATATATATATAATAGATATATAGAATATATATATATATATATATATTATATATATATATATAATTAATAACAAAATATGTGAGGTTGAATGAAAAAATTATTACCGTGATTACATGAATGAGCATGTCAAAACACACATTAGGGTGATATTGTAAAAACTTGAAAAATCTTACTATTTTAAGGACAAGAAACGTAATAATTGCAGGTTTGTATAGTATTTAAATAAGTACAACATCATCAAGTGAACACTGGCGGTCGGGAATGAGGGAGCTGAGGAGCGAGACAACTGCAGTAGTGTTTGTGTGTGTGGTTTAGTGTGTAGGGTCACATTCCATAATGGCGGCGGGGTAAAATTCATAGATATTGGTAACTGGAGATCAGTTGAGAGCGAACAATTTTGGGGATAAGAAGTTAATTAGACATTGTATTTACTATTGGTTCACTGCTGGGTATGCGAGTGCAAACATTCTATCTGTGCACATGCAAGTTTCCATACCCATGTGAGTACAACTCAGTGCATGAATAAATTATTTATTTAATTAATCTAATTATATATGCATTATGCAAATAAATATTCAATGCACGATTAATTATTCGTTGTGCGCAAACAACCGTATGCAACTGCATTTACCCCTCATCTATAACCTCCTCACTTCTCATCCAGCTGGCGACAAGAGAACACCTCACTCTCAAACTGGCAGCCGACGAGGCAACATGTGTAATTACTCTCATTAAATGTAATTACCCTGTGCGGGAATCGAATGCACAACCAACCCCGGTCTCTGCAATCTCACGCTTGTGGTCAGCCACCCTACGAAGCCCGCCAAAGCACACCCTCACATTTCCGGCACCCACGCAGAGGGTGCGATGGAGGGGGTGGGGGACGTGTTTCTGCAATTGCATGTGCAGCGGGTGACGTAATATGCCAGATAACACTTCCAAGGGGTGGGATGGGACATCTACATTGGGGGAAAGTAGGTCACAGGGTGTTGGCTAGGGGAGGGGAACCCACCAAACAGCACCACCAGAGGGGTGGGGAACCCACCACCAGACATCACATCCAGGGGGCTGGAGTAGGGTGGGGAAAGGTCCTGTGCATCGCCACCATTTTCAATAAATTGTAAGCTTGTTCTTCTATGGTACCCCTACTGTGGAATAAGCAGGCAGGGAAAGTAGGTCATAGGGTTACATGAAGTCATTCATATCGTAGCACCTCCCTGGTGACACTAATTATGGTTTCATTTTTTAATAAATGTAAATTTTGAAAATGAAAATATAAAATTCCTGCAACTTCAACAAATAGCGAAATTCTCACGTGAAATATAGTTAGTTCCTAGTGTGACCTGACTCTCCACAAATTAATAACTTTTCGTAAACTCAGTGAGCTTACAAATTCACCAAAATTAAAAATATTTTCTCATATTTTATATACCTCATTAAAGATTTCGTAATTATTTCAGTTCGAAATAAAAGTTTTAAATGTTTCGATTTTTGCCACTAATAATGGTTGCATTCCGCCCACTATGCGCTGGCACAAATCGCATGACCTGGCAGCATACGTCACTTCAAGTTACAGTCGTTACCAGGAAAAGTTTACGGCCTATGTCTTCAAAGGTCTTCTTTATGCCTGTATGACCAAGCTTCTAGTGTGTGTCTAAAACTAGGCAAAATTGTAGATTCTCTGGCAACAAAACGTTTCAGTAGTCTTCAAATATAGAATTTGGTTGGCCTCTATGAATTTAAGTTCCGTATTTTGTAGTGGAAAAAAAAAATTATAATCTGATGATCTCGTATTGTTTGCTGTAGCTTCTCAATGTCCGTGCTGCAGAACTAATCGCTGCGCTGAACTTCTTCAGAGACTGAAAATTATGCTACCAGTTTATAGTTGGTGTACGCTGCCTTTCCAATGGTGATACTGAGAATTTACACGGTTGCCAAGCTATTAATATTCTTAATAGGCCAAAATTCTGTGTCTAACTCTTGTAATGACACTGACCACCTGATTAACCGGCTTCTAAATATCTTACGCGGGTTCAAGCTACGAATATAGAGAAAAGGCAAATATCGCTGCAAGAAAAAATTAAGAACTAAACAATTTCTTTGGAAGTTTACGTTATATTAATTATTAATCATGTTGTGGCAAAATTAAAAATGCTATCCCTTTACAAATTATTTTGATATAAATGAAAATATTCTGTTATAGTGTTAATTGTTATAATTAAATTGGCCTACGGCCATTTATTTATAAACTAAGGGGGTTGAGCAGTCGTAGCTACAGATAGTAGAGCTTATTTGCAAATGAGGGGTTTTATTCTTCATATGTAACACAGACAATACAGCGCTGTAAGAGTTACTGTAACGGGGAGCTACTCTAATTATTATTACGTTCTTATTACCTTTTAAATTATGAGCACTGCATGTCTTATTTATTTATATCTATGTTAGACACACCCCACCTGAAACATGATGCCGGAGGCGGTATTTAATTGTATGGATGACGTCGGACGAACACAATAATGGCTGCGATCTTCCCTGTAGTCTGGCCGGTCGTGAAAAGATGCGGCGGCGTGCCTCGCGGCGGCCTATATCGGTGCGTTGTTTAACGTTTTGACATAGCTGGCCTTTTTCCCTGGTTGGTGGAGGGGGTTTTAACTGCTGGCCATTGTCTCACTGATTGACATAATCCCTGGCGTCCTGCTTCTACTCTAAAGTTGTGCTGGCGGGTTCATGTGTGGATTCCCAGTTAGGGCTCTTCAATATGATCATAATATCTCCCCCAACGTTCACTAGCGAGGTACCCTCGCCTCGCCCGTGCGTCTGGTTAATTTTGAATTGTACTAGTAGTTGTTGTTGTGTGGCTCTTGCTGTGGCAGTAGGAAAAGGAGGGGGTTGATGATCTCTTTACTATAGTTGGAATGTTTGTTTGACGGGGTATAGCTCTGTCAGATGGATAGCCGAGGTAAATTAAATAGCCTCGCAGTACTCAGGCAGGTTGATTCGTATGTTCTGAGCTGGGAAGAGAAGTAGAAATTGCTGTCAGTTTGGAGAAGTGGTGTGGTTTGTTTATACTGGGGCCGGCCGGGCCTTGAACTTGAAATTTGCTGGATTGTGCAACTTGTCTTCCACGCGTACACGGCTATCGCCACGATGGCGGTACGCGAACGCGACAGCCTTTCTTGATACTGTGGTACCGTAACACTACTTGGTGTGTCTTTAATTAATAAATTATACTGCGAAATTGAAAAGTCAACTGTTCTGAAATTATATTGTAAAAATTTGTTTTATAATGAAAGTTTAGTATGACAACAATGAATTTTATAACTGCCAAATTTATTGCTCTCCTCGTTAATTTTATAACTGCTAAATTTATTGCTCTCCCCGTTACGAATGTTTAACGTGTTTACGAAATCGTTTATGAAACCTGTAAGAAAAATACATATTACATCTCGAACATAATTACAGTCTTATTACAGATATTACAATAGAAAACTACAACTTATATATATTTTTTCAAATTAATTGGAATGTTATAAACTAACCATGGTATGGTTATTGTTACGCGTCGTACGTCCGGATAATGAATATGGGATGTAATATCGAAGTGTAACACGCTATGAATTATTAAATTAATTACATTTAAACTGATATAAATTATGTAAAAAAATCAACTTTTGCTAGCTTATTTTACACTACGTTTCGACATTTGAGTGGGAAGGGGAAAGGATTCTTAAACTATTATTTACACAATTATATAAAATTAAGTAAATTTTTGAAGTAACAAAAAATTTCATATTTTATCATCAATGAATGTTAAGTTTAATATTTGTTAATGGTTTTTTGTACTTGTTTCTGTAAAATTTAAAGTTATGCTTACAAACTAAGAAAATTCTGATTTGGGGTTTTGTCTATGAAAAGACAATATAAAGATTTATTTTCCAAATATGTACTATTTCATGTGGAAACTGTACTAATCTAATACACGTAATTGTAATGCTAAAATAATGTATTGTGTCAGACCTATCATTAACATATTTTTCATGGTAATATTTATATTGAAGACATAACACTTTTGCTTGATTATCCTACATGTAAATATCGTTTTCATAAGTTTTGCACTTGTAATATTAGTAGGCAAATGTTCTTTCGCGAACAAGGGATTCGGGAGTAGGAGCGCAGGAGCCGGCCACCGCCATCATGTTACTTCACTGTCCGCCATCTTTTTCCCCTTTTTTCCCTTAAAATTTAAATATTTTCCCTCAAAATTGACCAAAACACCTTAAATATTTCCCTTTGTTTCCGAACGCTTCAGAGATTTCTAAATGAATAAACCAACAGTGTGCTTGTAGAGCTCTTTATTCTACGGCGACATATAATGCACTGCCTCGTACCTCGCTGCCTTCCTTCAACTGGCCAAGAACCGAAAGGGAGGGGTAACGAGTCCAGACAACCTTTCCCCTCACAAACCTGCTGGTTGTAGGTATAACCTGGTTTTAACACAAAATACTCTCTAAGCCTGCAGACAGTTCGCACAATTTCAAACATTCTTCACCCCTTTTAAACACTGGTTTCAGACAAATCCACAAGGATATGTGGTAGCTACACAACCTTACACAACAAACAATACACTGTAAAGCAACAGCACACATCACTACTATTCGATTGGTAGAATTACAAGTTTGTGAATTGACATTTTCATAATTCCAGCAGAGGTTTTTACATTAGCTACTCTGACCAAACAATCCTTCCCAGGAAAGACCTCTGTGATGACTGCAAGTCATGTCCAAGCTGATGTCCATTTGCTTCTTTGTTGCAGCGAATTCAGGTAATCCTTCGACCATCGATTCCATATCTGCTGGGTTGCTCGTTGAACTTCTTGCCACCTGGACAGTCGCTTCATTGGCACGTAGGACAAATCAGGCTCAGGAAAGGACACAAGTGGGCAACCAATGAGAAAATGGCTTGGTCTGAGGAAGCTGGGGTAATTAGGATCATCTGACAAAACGGTCAATGGTCTTTAATTCAGGCACGCTTCTATCTGTGTAAGAAGTTTAGTCATCTCTTCGAAGGTGAGAAGGCATTTTCCTGCCACCTTGTGGAGGCGATGCTTCAGTGATCGTACTCCAGCCTCCCATAGACAGCCGAAATGAGGAGAATTCGGTGGTATGAAATGCCATGTAATCCTTTGCAATGCAGAAAACGCATTTAGTGTGTGATTGAAATCTCCAATTAAAAAGAGCCATTGTAGTTGTTGCAATTATCTGTTGGCACCAATGAAATTGGTAGCATTATCGCTGTATAAATTTAGTACCTTGCTTCGCCGAGCTGTGAATCTTCGCAATGCTGCTATAAAGGCTCCAGAAGTAAAAGAGAGCTAACTAGCTCTAAATGAATTTACTTTGTAGCCATGCAGACAAAGACTGCTATGTAACACTTCACCACGATCTTGCTTCTTATCCCACTAGCCTTCTATAGCAGAGGTCCGGCATAATCGACTCCTGTGTTGAGAAAGGCTCGGGCTGGCCGAACGCTAGCTGCAGGTAGATCACCCATCAGCTGTTAGTTGTTACATCTCTTAGTCTCACATACGTTGCATACCCATGAATGACAGCACGCACAATTTCACGGATTTTAGGAATCCAGAACTCTTGGTGCAATTATGCTATAAGCAGTTGCGGCCCATCATGTAGAAGCCGGGTGTGCTCAGCTCTTATTTTAATTTTGTAAGGTGGTGTATGGTGGCAGAATGAGCTGGTGAATTTTGGCATATGTCAATTATGAATTTCTTAGACGCCCACCTACACGCAAGCACCCACTTGTATCCTTGAGTGCATTTAAATTACTTAACTAGATCTTGTAGTTCTCAGTGTTCATTAACTTGAGGTCCCACATTTCATCCGCAAAATCTTCTTTTCGTGCGACCCATACATATGTTTGCAAGGCTTCCCGAAACTCTTAGGCTCTCAGTGGTCCATTTACCTTGTTCCGCGGGTGCCTGGCGATAAAGGCGAAATAATTCACGTACGCCATGACCATTTTCAAATCCGAAAGTGAGGCATGTTTGCTGGAGCAGGGCTTGGAACTCATTAGTAGGCGACTGCGGAGCTACCACAGACATGACCAGTTTTCTTTGTTCTGGAAGATGACCTTCTTGAACTTGAATCATGATGGATGGCCACTCATCTGGTTTATGCTGAAGCCATATTGGACCATGGCACCACAAATGAGAGTGGCATAAAGTCCGTGGGTCCATGCCTCTGGAGATCAAATAGGCTAAATTGTCTTGCGATCGTACGTGCCTCTACTTGCTGCCATGTATTGCCTGCTGGATGTGTGAAACTCTGTTTGCCTCAAATGGCTTCATCTTGTGGCTGATGGGACTACCCAAGAAAGTCCAATCATGGAATCTGTACACAAGGTAATGCTGGAAATATTAAGTCCTAGGATGAGCAATATTTTGTTTAACAGGTACGCAAGTACCACTGCTCCACATAGCTCAAGACGGGAAGAGTGGTTTGTTTGACTGGTGATCTGTGATTGAGAGCCTAGTAGCATTATTGTAATGTCACAATTTTAAGAAACAGAGCATACATAAAGTCAAGCTCTGTATGCTACTTTATGAGCATCTGAAAATCCATGAAGTTGTATGTCGCACAGTGTGCCCTTTGCTAGTATATGCATCTCCACTTCAATATCCTTGATGGTAGGTAGTTGCGTGCAGAGCCCTTGTCATTGCGATGACAGTTATACTGGAAGTGTTTCATCCCAACCCAACTTATGCGACTAGATCTGTTTGCAGAAATATTTTGTAGCATATAATCACTTGGCTGATCAATTCCATAGGGTCAAGTATGTATGTGACTGTGGACGAGGCTTCACGTTTGGTGACAACCATCCTGTTGACATTGGTGTTGCTGACAGGCGAGATTCTGTAATTGTCTACTATGTGAAATGTGTTTGTGGATAGTTGCCATAGCAGACCAAGTGCCTTCACCTAATCGGAGTCTTTGAAACGATGGGTAACTGACATTCTGTGTTCTCTGGTGGGATCACTTCTAGCATGGCTGGGTGATTTGAGCAAAATTTTCTTACAGAAATACATCCAGTGTTGAGGAGCTCAATCAATTGCTGCTGTAGGTATAGTGCTTCTTCCAGTGTTTCTGCTCCACACAGTGTATCATCGGCATAAAAAGTCACTTCCCAGTGCCCTTGCTGCATCAGGGTACCGGTGAGCCACGTATTCAGCAAGTAGTGGCAGACACTTGGTTGCCACGAATGGCACAGAAGCTATCCCATAAGAAACTGTGCAGAGCTCATATATTTTTTAGGGGATACTCTGGTGAGGCTCGCCATACGATTATCTGCAGAGGAGTATCCTCAGAATGCATCTTGATCCGCCTATACATCTTTGCAATGTCTGCAGTGAATACTATTGCATGTGTTTTAATTGTGTGACTATTGAGTACAAGTCTTGCTGTATGGTTGCTCCGACTACGAGGGTCTCATTGAGAGATACACCAGTGGTTGCCTTTGTCGATGCATCAAATGCCGTTCTTGTATTGGCAGTTGAACTCGATGCCTTCACTACTGCATGGTTTGCTAAGTAACATGTGGTGTGCTGGTCTTAACTGTTTTTAACATCTGACATATGACCTATTGTTTCGTACTCCTTTATGAAGTCATTGTAAGCCACGCAAAGCCCTGGTTGTTTGTGAAGTCGACATTATAGTTGCTCTAGTAATCTGAATGTATGTTCATTTGAGTTCCCCAGCTGGAGTCCCCCTTCGCTGTTGGGTAACCTGACGATGAACCTGCCACTAGGCTCCCTGGTAGTAGGGGTTCTGAAATGCCCTTCACATTTAACTTCGTCTTTGGATTGTGTGGGCTGATCCAATGCTTCAATCTCCCCAAACTGTTGTAATATCTTGTTCAGTCTGGTGAGCATAGACTGCAGATGTGGACAAATTCCACCACACTTTTACTTTTAAAAATCCAGACAGAACATAACCTAAATTGATTTCCTGAAGTACTGGGTAGCAGCCTGACCTGGTTTTCTTGCCCTTCATGAAGAGATAGCCGAAAAGTTCAGCCCCAATGAGCAGGTCGATTCTTCCAAGTTGATAAAACTTGTCATCTGCTAGCAAAATGCCATGTGTGAGGTTACATCCTTGGGTGTCAATGGATACCGCTGGGACTGGTCAGTTATTTTCTGTAGTAATGCACAATTAATATTTTCCTTGTAGTTGCTGGTGTTGGAATGTAGGTCAATATTAATGCTGTATTTTGCTTGTGTACGAAAGTCGTTTATTCCTTGCATGGGCATCCTACTATGCGACCTTCGCAGATTTAGCAATTTAGCAAAGGAATCTGTTATGAAGTTACTCTGAGATGCTGAGTCAAGTATGGCACTGCAAGCATGTAATATTCCTCTAGTATCCCTTACCTTTACTATTCCTGTTGACAATAATACTTGTGTGCTCTTCAGTGTGTTCAGGTTGCAGTAGTTACCTTATGAACTTGGTCTGATGTCTGCCTTGTGAGTGGCAGACTGATGTCTTTCAGCACTGTCCCCTAGATCCGTGACTGTGTCATTTTGATCTTGTTGTGCCTCATTCATTTCATGATATAGTTACACATGATGTCCCTTATATCTCCTACAGTTACTGGACCGACATCTGAAGGAGTGGTGGGATGCTCGCAAGCAGTTGAAACACAGGTTATGCTGTACTGCGCACTTGTATCACTGGTATACACTGGCTTTAAAGAACAAGTCACATCTGTGAAGAGTGTGGTTCTCATTACAGAATGGGCATTGATTCCAATTTGTTGCCACAAATGTGTGAGCATGTTTGAAGGTGCGGTTTTGCCTTGCCTTAAGATCTGTTGTTTGTGTTCGCAAGAGTACTAAATCGCGAGCCTTGGTTGGACTGAATTAGTTCTAATACCTGGCACCTGTTTGCCAAGAATGTTTACAGTTCTTCTAATGTAGAGAAATTATGAAAGACTCTATCATGTTCCGATTCTTTCTGTGTGATACTATCCATGTGATTGAGTAAGATATGTATCAAAAGTATTTCATGAAGTGGTATGTCAAATTTCAAGCTAGTTATTGCATTTAAATTTCGTCTGGCATGAATAACTATCTACCTTTGCTCAGGACCCGATTCCTTATTGACCTTAGGAGGCGCCAAAAGCTGTCTTCAATACTTCGCTGCTATAAGCTTGGGATTGTTATAATGTGTATTTAGCAATTACCACACTACTGCAAAGCTTTCGTTTGAGATGGGCAGATTCTGCAACAATTTATGTGCTTCATCCTTCAAAGGAGATATTAGGTAGTGAAGTTTCTATACATCTGGGAGAGATTTATTGTCAACAATCTGGCCCTTTGAATGTATCCCTAAATTGTACCCAGGTTGTGAAGTCACCAGTAAATATGGGTATATTTACTGCTGGGAGATGTAGATAACTGTGTTTAAGTGTAGGCAGCTGCTTCCCATTTTTGTGGTTTCGTTTCCGGCATTCCGTTTCGTTCATAGCGTTTCTAACTGTGCCTTCACTTGATGGAACATGGTTTCGTGTTCAACTGAATGTTCGCTGTGGTTAGTGTCTTCATCGTCTAGTTTTAGAATTAATTGAACTTCATGAAAATGCGCCTACAAAGTTGGAAGTTCAGCCAACCTACTTTTCAGCTCACGACTATTCTCAGATTCGCTATAATTTAACACAAAGGTTTGCACACGACTCAATAATCCCTTGTACACAGCTCGCTGCCTTTTGAGACGTTTGTATTCTTTCTCCAATTTATGCCATGCAGTACGCGATTTTAGGTGGATAGGATTTAATGTGGGACTGGAAGGCCTGCCAAGTGTCTGACTTACATAGACTTCAGTGTAACTCCTGGATGTCAGCAGTGGAGTTCGGAGCTGGTGTCGTCTGCTGGGGCTGGAGAGCGCGGATGAGCAGAGCGCACGCAGCGCGCGACGGCGGCAGCTGTCTTCCCCCGCGACATACTGCTTGGTTGGCATGCATCTGCTGAGGCTGGCTAGCGTGGATGAGCATTAGCGCATGCAGCGCGTGAGGGCGTCAGGTGTCTTCCCCTGCGACGTAACTGGACACACGGAAGAGACGATTCCGACCCGACAGTTACCCGGACATAAGATGGCGCCACAAGGTAGCGCGGGGCACGACTGTCACCGGATAGGAATTTCACGTCAGATACAAAGCGCACTACGGACATTCCCTTACCACATCGGATCACGCGAACGGCGTGCATACGCGGAACCGGTAAACACTCTTTTGTCTTACCAATCCGGCCAGGAGAAACATGTTTCAGAATGCTTCAGTGATTTCTAAATGAATAAACAAACATTATGCTTGTAATAGCTCTATATTCTACGGCGACATACAATGCACTGGCTCGTTCCTCGTTGCCTCCATTAAATTAGTCAATGACAAAAAGGGAAAGAGAACTGGTTCAGACAATCTTTCCTCTTACAAACCAGCAGCTTGTATAATGTGGTTGTAACGCAATAGACTCTCTAAACCTACAGACAGTTAACACAATTCCAAACTCCCTTTTTCCCTAAAAAAATTGCCCTCTTTTCCTTAAAAATTACTCTTTCTTCCCAGAGCAGGCAAGAGGGATCAATGACTCAGGCGAGGGTATCAGCGTCTCGGACGAAAGGTATCACTGACTCCGAGCCAGGTGACCGAGATCAGGACCACTGACCTTTGACCTTGAGCTTTGAATTGGAAAATGTAAAATCCAATAAAAAACATAAATAATCACTAAATGTAAAAAAAACTCGATTAAAAATTTATTTAAAAAGGTATAATTATATTTAATTAAAAAATCGTTTTAAAAATAAAAAATGTAATAACTTTTTTCTTTAACATGTTTTGTAAAAATTTCTTAATTAAAAGTTCTTTACCCTGGTCGCCATTTTGACTTTTTTTCCGCGAAATCTCCCTTTTCCCCAAAAAAAAATTTATAAATAATTTTATTAAAATTCTTACATTTCCTGAGGTCCCCCCCCCCAATTAATCTGTTTATTTATCTGTTACTGGATGCCGCCATTTTTGTTTTTCGGTTGTCCTTAGTTTATACATTACTGGAAGCCACCATTTTGGTAAGCTACCACCATCATGATAGGTGACCGCCATCTTGGTATACATCATGCATCCACCATCTTCGAAGACAATGCCCAACAGCAATTGACCTTTGACCTGTGACCTTGAAAACCTAAATTCGATTATATGCATAAAAGTCAGCAATCATAATACATTGCAAACTACTACTTCTATGTTTTATGTAGACAACCTCGACCTTGGCCCCATAACCTTGAATGACCTCGAAAATAAAAACCAGAGAAAAAATAAATAATAGTCAACAAGCATAATACATTACAGGCTACCACCAACATATTAAATGCAGACTACCTAGACCTTGAACACATGACCTTGTATAGTTTTGAAATTTAAAAACTCGAGAACAAATGCATAAAGTTAACAAGCATAATACATTACAGACTACTACCACCATATCAGATGCAACTACTTGGAGCTTGACGCCATGACCTTAAATGACCATGAAAATAAAAAACTCGATTAGTATTACATAAAAGTCAACAAGCATAATACATTACAGACTACCACCATCATATTAGATGCAGACTGCATTGAGCTTAACACCATTGCCTAGAATAACCTAAAAACAAAAACTCGAGATAAATCAATGTCAAGATGCAGAAGCAAGTCGAGACGATCCATCTTCCACTCAAGCGCTGTCAAACACTAAACCTCTCGGCTTACCACCCTACTGCTAATAATATACAAGTGTGCAAGCCTTGTGGTGGCATATTGACTTTGAACCAATAGTACTGCACGATTAATACATTGTGCTGACACCGACCAGCCAATCACCAAGTTACCATATGATTGAAGCTAACCAATCTTATGCCAGCATTGAGGCATCACACAGAGGCAGGTGGGCAGGCTTTAGATGCTAGTTCCTTGACCACATTAGCATGCAGTTATATCTTTAACAACTTCTTCCACAGAATGTTTTCGCTGACATACAGATCAGGGTAACACTTAAAGTAGACAACTGACTCCTTTTGTCGGACTGACCTCTCACAAGACTGACCCATTGACCCACCAACCCCATTGCCCCCATCGACCCCATTGACCCACCAACCCCATTGCCCCCATCGACCCCATTGATCACATCGACCCCAACGACCCCATCGACCCCATATACACCATAGACCCCATAGACCCCATAGACCCCATAGACCCCATCGACCCTATCAACCCCATTGGCTATGGGGTCGATGAAGTCAACGGGGTCAATGGGGTCGATGAGGTCGAAGGGGTCGATGGGTTCTATGGTATCAACAAGTTAATGGGGACAATGGGTTCAATGGGTCAAAGGGTAAACGGGTCAATCCTATGAGGGGTCGGTCCAACAACAGGAGTCAGTTACCTACTTTAAATGTTACCATGATTCATAGGCGAGTGAAGTTTCTTGTCTGGAAGAAACTGTTGAAGATATAATTGCATTCTTAAGTTATCAAGTATATAGCATCTAAATCCTGCTTACCTTCTTGTGTGGGATGCCTCAATTGTCGCATGTGATTAGTTACCTGCAATCATGTGGTAACTTGGTGATTGGCTGGTCGGTGTCTGCACAATATATTAATGGTGCAGTACGATTGGTTCAAAGTTAATATGACACCATAAGGCTTGCACGCTTGTATATTATAAGCAGTATGGAGGTAAGTCAGGAGGTTTAGTTTGACAGCAGCTGAGTGGAATGTGGATCTTCTCGACTTCCTTCTGCCTCTTCACATAGCTTTTTTCTCGAGTTGTTTTTTTAGGTCATTCAAGGTCATGGTGTTAAATTCAAGGCAGTCTTCATTTAATATTATGGTGGTAGTCGGTACTGTATAATGCTAGTTGACTTTTAAATATTTTTTAAGTTTTTTATTGTCAAAATCATTCAAGGTCAAGGGGTCGAAGTCGAGATAGTCTACATCTAATATGGTGGTGGAAAACTGTAATATATTAAGCTTATTGGCTTTCATGTATTATTCTAAGTTTCTTTTTTTCAATGTCATTCAAGGTCATGGGGTTAAGGACGAGGCAGTCTGAATCTATTGTGATGGAGGGAGTCTGTAATGTATTATTCTTGGTTACTTTTAAACATTTTTCTATGTTATTCATTTTCAAGATAATTCAAGGCCATGAGTCATGGGTGAGGTAGTCTGCATCTGATATAGCGGTAGTAAACTATATTGTATTATGCTTGTTGACTTTTCTGTATTTTTCAATGTTTTCATTTCAAGGTCATTCAAGATTATGGAGTCGAGGTCGAGGTAGTCTGCATATAATATGGCAGTAGTAATCTGGAATGTATTATGCTTGCTGACTTCTATGCATTATTCTCGAATTTTGGTTTTTAACTTCACAGGTCAAAGGTCAATTGATATTGGGCATTGAATTCCAAGATGGTGTATGGGTGATGTATACCTAGATTGTGGTCACCTACCACGATGGCGGTCACCTACCAAGATGGTGACATCCAGTAATGTATAAACAATTGACAAACGAAAAACAAATATGGCAGCATCCAGTAACATATAAACCAATATGGCTGCCTCCAGTAGCATGTAAAAAAATGATGAGACCAAAAAATCAAGATGGTGGAATGAGTATTGGAGAGAGAAGTGGGTGCGAGGGAGTCATTCGTCTGTTGGATTCGAACAGAGGTGAGTAATTGCTGATGTGGGGGGAGACTCATGAAATATGAGATTTTTAATTAAATTTTAAATACTTTTTAAAGGGATTTTTTTTATGAAAAAAGGAAAATTTCGAGGGAATAAATGCAAAATTTGGCCGCTGGGTTTATAAGACTTTTCAATTAAGAAAAAGTTTATTAAAATTTTATAAAAATTTATATTTAACTATTTTTTAAACAAACTTTAATGGTGATTTTTTTATATTTCTTTTTAATTTTTAATTTTTTAAAAATTCTTTTTTAGATTTTTTAAATATTTTCATTATTATGGTCATAGATCAAGGTCATAGGTCAACGGTCCTGATCCCGGTCACCTGGCTCGGAGTCACTGATTTATCTCGTTGGATTCGCTGATCTCCCTCGCCGTAGTTACTCATCCCTCTTGCCTGCTGTGCGAAAAAGGGGAAATTTCTAGTTTAAAACAGTAATTTTTAAGGAAAATGGGACATTTTTAGGGTATTTAGGACAATTTTGAGGGGGGAGGGGAAAGGAATTTTTGAGGGAAAAACTGAAAAAAAGATGGCGGACGGTGTCGTACCAAGTTGGCGTCATCCGGCTCCTGCACTCCTACGCTGGAAAAAATATATTTTGTGGTGGCCACAAATTTTTTTTTCAGTGTACTCCCCAATCCTTTGTGCGGGAAGGAACATATCCCTACTACTAATATGACACATGGTTTGCAATTTTTTGTATATGTAATACTTTTAATATTCCATTTTTTCTTTTTATTTAAACTTGTAAGCGTATTTAGTTTTCGTTGTAAGGTGGCAAACTATATTCTGTTCAAGCATGGATTTAGTTAGGTCGTCATATAATTGTGTCGCTCATTTTAACAATTATACTAGCTTCTTTTTGGTTTTCTTATTCATAAGTCATTATTATTAATAAAATTTTGATATTTTTTCTAGGAAACCCGTAACTAAAGTTTTTGTTAGTTAAAGACGGAGAAAGTGGTGCGTACGGGATTGGTTGATAGTTTTCTGTATCTTATTGGATTACAGGTCTGATCCCTGTCCTCATTGGATAAAATCTCTAGGCCCTTTATGCATGATCCAACAATATGAGCAAGAAGTTGTCTTCTTCTTTGCACGACGCCATTCTAGTAATATGTAGAGACAGGTCTCTCCCCTGCAAATAAGGGGTTGTAAGCATTTTTGATTAGAGAGTAGGGTGTTAATTATTTTCCCCGATTTTTATAAGTGTGCCAGCAGATGAGTGCGAGAATTTATGCCTTAGCCAGTATCCCTAGAAGTCAGGATGTAGAAGTAAGTTCTTCTGCATTTGAGCAACTATACCACAACGCCCAGGATGATCCATCGCCTACACCACTGCAGAGGTCCTTTTGCGTCGTTGACGCCCGACTACGAGAGGAGATTCTACATCTACAGGAGCTACAACTATTTCTAACTTCCGATTAGTTACTAAATGAATCATATATGGTGCATGGTTCGACTGATAGCGTCGCCCATATATATATATAATATATATATATATATATATATATATATTTATATATATATATATAAAAATCAGGGCTTGAAACTTTTTGAGCAGTAAGAGGACACCATTTTTATAACATAATTTTCTTAGAAGATTTTTTCGCTTTTTTATAAATCTGAGTATATATCTAAGTTTAACTCCAGCTAGGTAATGAGCATTAACAATTTTTAATACCGAAGAAACATACATTTTTTGTGATATTTTTAAATTTTTTTAAGTACCGACCTAATAACTTTTGTGACATTTATGGAACTACATTTGCAGCTACATGTACCCATTTAAAGTTAGGTACGGCCTCTATTCCTTTGTCGCTAGGAGGGTTTATATGTTTATTTAGATGTGTTGTTTGCCATAATGGTTTTCAGAAATTAGATAGTCCAAAAAAATTTTAAGAAATGAAAATCGATAATAATGAGAAATTCATTAATACTAACAAAAAACTTGATCCTTAAACTAACACACCAGCGTTCGCCTAATTGATGTGTTGCTATCATATGTTGTGTTCCCAGGGCTGCTTCATGCAAATGATTTGTCATGATTACTTTCAGGTTATGCTGCTTTTTTTATGATTGGTCATACATACACGAAGCGTGTACTGGGTTACTGAGTTATTAAATGTAATTATAGGATGTGTGGTAATTCTCCCGACTGCCAATAAATCCGGGTAAATAAAATTATTCAACTGTGGCAGTTACAATTGGAAATATTATCTGCAAACAAAACTACACACCTGTGTCTTATTTAGGCTACACAAAACAATCTTTTTATGGTAAACTGGAGAATATTTGTTTGTGTGAGGTAATCTTTAAGATTTTATTTGCATGCATTTGCTCACACACATCACACCTAAGCATGGGCATAATTAACCTAACCTACTTAGCCTTTTCAGAATTTTCACAGAAAATGTCGACCATACGCGGGGCCACACATGTCTTGCTGAATATATATTTCACAGAAAGAGGCGCAGAACGTGTAGGCCGTACAAGATAAGAACCAAGTGTTTATTATATATGAGGAGGAGGGGACGAACACCCTAAATTTAAGGCAGCTCACCCCGATAAACTGTCGCACGCTAGACTATACAGTAGAGAAGGAGAAAACCGTTGAAATAACGAGTGAGGTTAAGGTAGAAAACCAGACCGCCAGTGTAGTAACGATGCCTGGCAGGGTCGAACAGAACATTAATACCGTAAACACAGATAGCATAGAAGCACAGGTAAACATTGCAACGTCTGTTTATACGACGGGTGGGCCACCAGATACCTTGCAGCTATTAATAACTATGATGCAGGAGATAAAATAGGGAATGTAAAGTTTAACTGCTGAATTGGAAAACCGGTCTACTCAGCTCGATGTCAACAGACAGGATATGCAAAGTTTAGCGGCTAAAATTGAAAGCTAGTCTACCCAGCTGGAAATCTTGAAGACAGAGTTTCAAACGCAAAACACTCAGATAAAACAGCAGGTAGCCTTACTACGTGAGGACGTAGCCAAAAGTTTGCAAAGAATAGCCCCGGACGTGACGGCCGTACGGCAGGAAGTACAGGAAACACGCGAGGAATCATAACAAGTAAAGGTCGGATATACGAGGCAGGTAAGCGAAGTAGAGTCGCCCCTAGAGAAGCTCGAATTAAACCAGACCCAGCCCACGAGTAGGACAGAAAATGAAGAAGTGATATTATAAAAGCTGGCACTTCATCGGTCGGAAGAATGCAACGTCTAGTGGCTCCACCCATAAGACTGAAAAAAGAGTCATCACCAATCTAGGTAACTGGTGTGTTAGATACGATTTTTATAACGGTTTTGTGGAATTAGGTAGCCTCACTTCAGCATCATTTAATAAATAAACGGAGATCTGCCCACATTATAAAAAAATTAAATGTTTCAAATCCAGAAATCTGGTTGGAGAAATTCAATTTGTATAATGGTTTGCGGAAATGAATAACATTATATATGCGAACTTTTCACTAAACTGAACTCCGCACACATGGCAAATAAAGAAATCCTTTTGAATTCTTGTCAGTCTGGTAAACTGCCATATTATATTATTCCCACATTTTTATTTAATTGAACGTGGTTTCAAAAAATTGAAATTAAATATAGAAAAGTTAGTTATCTTTCATATATGTATTGTTTCGTAAGAAGTTCATATATTCTCCTAATCAAATAGACACATTTTACACATTATTGTTTCTCTATATAAACCACAACCAATTTAATTTATTTCAACTATCTATCTTTCCGCATGCAAATCCCATAAACAGATAATCTATTATTTACATTGCAACAAACAAATTAAAAAATATGTATTTTTAGAAATGTAGGACAAAAACCAACTGCAAGACGTAATAAAAATTAATTTGTATCCTAAACAGATTTTCCGTCGGATAGATTGTTATGAATATAGTATTATTAAAATTAATCAAATCATTTCGTTCATATTAAAAAGAACTAGTCATATTTAACAAGACGAAAAAATTTAAAAGTCAATATTAGTTTTAAAAAATTTCATTCTCTGTAAATAAAGAGTGATTGCTGGGACACATTAACATTCACAATGCATCTATTAGCCGATTTCTTTATGCGTTTAAAACCGCATCTTGCTGCGAAGGTTAAAGGTGTAAAATAGAAAAGAGATTATATAATGCAGATGCTATTAATGATAACTGGGACTTCGGTAGTCAAAAGTGAAAAACACAATGATGGATATCTTAATTTGGTGCAGAAGAGGGAAATTTCAAAGCAAAGACTAGAACCCGGTTCATTGGTCCAACAGTACCTCGTACCATACTCATTACTGAAGAATAGTTGTGCTGCGTGTGTGTATGAACATGCAGGGAAATGGTTTCTCGAAGCCTGAGAAAGTAAATTCTTACCCTGTGGAATAATAAACGTCGGTGACCATATCACAAGCTATAGGTTGTACTATGCATATAAGTATTCGAAAGGAATCTATAAAATGTTCAGAAGCTAATTTGCAAGAATATAATAAATTATTAGGGTACAGAGACTCTGATCACACACATTGCAACAATGAATGCAGTGATCACGAGATTTGTGGTGATAATTTTCGGAATAGAGTGAAAGGTAAGATAGATATGAAGGAAGCTGAGAATTCTAAAAACACTGCTTACCTATTTTCTGAAAACACCAATGATTCTGCTTATATATTGAGGGCTTTGATTCCATTGCGAAGAGCTGTCGTTTTTGTAAGCGAAGAGACAAATCTATACTAATCTAATAAAGAGGTAATGCGAGTGTCTTTCTTTATTTGTTTATATTGACACTTGATGTTCCGGGAATATATACTCACTTGTCTGGCTTAGTAGATGGTGTCCACCCTTTCGACTTGAAGTTAGGCCAAGCACTTCTATAATTTTAGGGGTTTCAGTTCTGACGGGGCACGGGTGCCTTCGCGTTATAAAGAACTAGCCAGGTGGCTTTGCGGCAGGGCACGAAATCATGTGTGGGTACAATAATTATACGCTTGGATGCCACTGGTTTCTTGGCGGTACCTGGGCGACTGTTTGCTAGGGTGGCCGATGCGGGAAGCTCTACCGACTCGCATAGAGATGCCAGAAATTTCGTAGCGAGTATCTGTATGACTGTTGCTGGTGCATAAGCTGAATAATTTTATCTGTGGAGACGAAACAATTAAGGGGAGCGTGCAACAGGTATCATTTGTTGGAAATTAATTTCTTGTTAGTATATTCATGCATAGAGTAGCAACTTTATGATTATTTTTTAATTGAAACAAACGTTTACAAAATGTTGTAGGTTTGTGGGGGTACTTTGTGACACCATCAGTCTGTCCCAAAGTCACCCCACGGAAATTGTTGTTGACTTAATGTTATTATATTTGTCATACCCTGCTTAGATATTGTAGAATTAATAATGCAATTTAACTAAAAATTTGCTTCTTTTTTATACTTCCTTCTAAATACTGAATAACTAATCTTTTTGATCACTAATATTGTTTACAAAAATTGAAATGACACATTTCACAGATATGATTGTTATTGGTATAGATGGCCATCACATACAGGAGTATATTTAGTTTAATAATTAATGAAATATTACATTCAATATTAAATTGGTAAATTAAATATTTGTTTCACCATTTATCTCTTATGAATTACAGCATTTATCTCTTAACGGTAAACACTATAAGAGCCCTTAGTATATTGTTTACACTACACCTTAGTTGTTTCCTACCATAAATCGTAATTTACCATATTTTTTTGTAGCTACAGAGAGCTGGTACCAATGCCGAGGTCTTATGAAAAGAAACTGGGCTCTCACCCCTATAGAAATAATACAGATGAACACCTGAAAGAGGCTGTAAAATTATTGCAAAGAAAGAAGCTGTCACTGAGACAGGTTTCGCAAAGGTAGGTATGTAATCATGATTAATCATCCTCAAGGTAAGGCCAGTTTGGCAATCGTGCTAAATATTTGTGCCCAAGATTACGATGTTTGTTTTCACATACAACATTCCCAAAAACACTTTGTGGTTGAAAGCAAAGGGGCTGGTTAAAAAAAAAATGACAGGTGGACAACCTGTATTCACACAGGAATAGGAACGTATGTTTGTTGCACATACGATCGCCATGTAGACGTACGTATTTCCAGTCACCACGTTCGACCTCAGAAGTGTTGTGAAATCATACCTAGATAGGACAGGAAGACTTTAAAATGCTTTATGAACAATCTTCCTTGACGGAACTGGGGGGATGCATTCATGAAACGACACTGTGCTGTCCTGTCTCAACGAATCTCGAAAAATATAAGCTGTGCATGAGCTGCCAATGACGAAGAAGTGATCAACATGTTTTTTGAATACCTTGAACGTGAATTGGATGCCGTTCCTCCACACAACATTTGGAACTTCGACGAAACAAACTTAGTCGATGATCCAGGCAGCAAGTAAGTAATAACACGGCAAGGAACTAAATACCCAGAGGAAATATTAAATGCCTAGAAAGCTTGCACTTCAGTAATGGTGTGTGGTAATGTAGCAGGTGAGGTGGTGCCTCTGAAAATCAATTATAAAGCTGATAAATTGTGGACGAAGTTGACATAGAATGGTCCAGATGGTGCACGATTAAACAGGACAAAGTCGGAGTGGTTCGACCAACAGTCATTTGAGGACTGGTTTATATAATTGATGCTGCCAATCCTTAAAAAGCAAGAAGGGACCACAGCAACTATTGGGGACAACTTGAGTTCAGATATCAACTTGGAAGTTCTGCGATTTTGTGAAGCAAACATCATCAAGTTTATTGCACTAGCAACTCTTCCTCCCCCCTCACCCCGCTTCAAAAACCACATATCTGCTTCAGCCACTAGACGTTGCATTCTTCCGGCCGATGAAGAGCAACTGGCGGAAAGTTCTTTCTTAGTGGTAGGAGAGTGTTTCAGGAAGTCGGTACACATCCATTCCAAAGGAACACTTTCCCACGCTTCTAAAGAAGTTGATGGCTGACCCTGAAACTGGAACGACAAAAAATTTGTGGGCTGGTTTCCATAAAACAGGTATACATTCCCATGACAAATCTCAGGTTCTCAGGAAGCTACCTTCTGCAGTCATGCAGAATGATTTATGATGCATGAGTGACGTCTTCGGCGACACATTCATCGATCATCTTCAGAAGAAAAGAGAAAAAACAATGGCAAAGATAACTATCGGACGACGAAAGAAGTTGAACGTTCCACCACGCAAGAGCATTGTGTGAACGACGCTGCTGCTGTTTACAATCTAATGACAACTGACACGCGCAGTACATCTGGACAAATAAGGGAAAAGACAACGTAAAACTATATCACCTTCAAGAAGGTCCACTCGTGAAATTATGGAGCCTGAGGACGAAGATGAAAGTGATAGCTGTGAAGCTTTCTCCCTTCATGATTCTGACAGCAGTCTGAATTTGTCGGAAGATTAAGAGTCCAACTTGTATTCTCCTCCTGAAAACCCTTCAGCTGGTGGCACTGGTGTAAATTTGCTAACATGTATCTACGTGATCATGAATTTTGAGCGTGAACTCTACCCTGGCCAGATAACAGAAGTGAAGAATAAGAGATACAAGATAAGTGCCATAGAAAATAGCATATATAACCATACAACACATAAGTGAACCCAAGAAGGTCGGCAGACTAGATTTTTACAAAGTTAAGGAATTGGTGTAAAATAAAACATTGTAGATATGGTACTGTACAGCATTGAATGGCATTTGTTAATTTCAGGGATTGAAATAATAAACCACAGTTTTGTCGAAATAAAAATAAGCCACATAAGTACAAACTGAAAACAAGTTTTATAATTGTTTACATGTGGAATTTTTACCACAGCAGTAAATATAAATTTGTGTTTAAATAATTATAATGTGGGTTACTTTAGTACAATCGCATTTTTCCTATGTATCTCCACAAAGTCACTCCACAATGTGGGGTGACATTGTGAAAAATTTAAATCTCCATATTTATTCAACTTTTCAATTAATTAATCAAATTAATACATGGCCATCTACAAGAAGGATGGAAGTACTACAATCAGTAATCGATATTGGGTAACAATAGATATTTTCCTGGTGCTGTTCAAAAAACGTTAAAAACTGTACCATAGTCACCCCGTTTATGGTAGTTTGCTCGGACTTTGAAGAGAGGGTGTAATTTAAATTCTGATTTTGGTGGTATATCAAGTGGTTCGGAAGTTATGTTTACTGTACTAATAAATGAGCTTAGGGCATAAAATGACGCCTCGGTCAAGGCGGTGGTTGTATCCTTTCTACATTTTAGAGCACTGTATAACATATCTCTGAAAGTGGCAGGAGCTATGATTCCGAATTTGGTTAGCAAGTAACAGGAAAAAAGTGTTTTGTTTTGTATTGTGTGTGTTAACTAGGGACATAAGTTGAGGTTTCTTTAGGTAATAGTTTCGAAATTGCCATCTGTCTACATAGCGGATTATAATATCACAACCCAGATGTATACTAAATTACCGATAAACATACCTATAAAATGTCACAGGACATATTCAGTAAAAACATATATTTTTAGCGTGGTTAATTATGTCTCCATGTTATAGTTGGTTGGTTGTTTGCATCACTAGACCAAATGCCAATGAGTGATTTTTATATAACTGACTCCGAAATATTATAGTTATTATAAATCACATTATTGGTAAACGTAACCAATTCTTTCACACTAAAAATATATGTGATTGTTTTATTTAGTTTTAAAACCTCAAATAACAAGCCTTTAAAATAACACTAAAAAATTAATGAAATGGCTGTTAGTCAACTTATGCTTATTTACTTCTGTCTTATGCATTGTAATGACTGTAAAGGCATTTGGTCTAGTGATGCACAGCAACGCACTACATTTCTAATAAAATATCACTAAACTAGCTACATAATTTCTCACATTTTGCTATGAAAGAAATTTTTTATACTAACCATGTACTGTCTTTACTTAGGTGCACTGATTTGAAATCTAAAATGACATTATAGTAAGAAAATAAATAATTAATTAATACCTTATAGACGGTTTTGTTTACTATGCAAGTGTTCTGTGTACTTATTTTAAAGGAGTGGCATGAAAACAATATCAGTAATATTACAATACAACAAGATATTGCATTGTTATAAGGCCCAATCATTTTCAAATTGTAAAGTCCAGCTTTCCATTTAAACCATCAATGTCGTCTTCCAATCCACTATTGCTGTAAAGATACCAATATATTGATTTTGCATCTTTTGGTATGAGTGATAGCAGAAACTTCATGTCATCAAGCTTTGGTTTCGAAATAGGTTTTCCTGTTGGCCACAGTGTAATAATTAAGTGTTCACTAAAATTTTGAAGTGGTTGTATAGAGGGTCGCCCACTTCTTTGTTTTTGCTGTATGTATATTTCGACTTGACATTCTTGATGAAACTCACTTTTCATAAAAATACTAATTGACTTGGCCTTCATAATTCCAATTTATCTGGTTTTCAGCCAGTTTATCTTGCCCTTTTCTGTGTCAGTTATCCGGTTTGTAGTCAAAGTTTACAAATAGTTTGTTCCAACAAAATATTGTTTTTCCATCCTGTGAACAACTAATACATTTCTTTGCGACAGACTTTCATGACATTCATGAAGTCTTGTACAGTATATTCACGTTGTTGTAACTTCAGTGCACGTTCTATAACGTCAAAATCACTATCGTTGGGCAAAAAGCTATGTCCGGGGAAAACACAGCGAAACGTTATTGTTTCTAGTGAAGGATGCTCGTCTAAAACACATTTCAGAATTTATGCTATTTTGATGTTTCTATTCTGGACTCCACATGCATCGGACCAAATAATAAGTTTCTTTGCAGACGTAACATTTTCAATAAAATGTTGTGTCACCTTTTGTGACACCCGCTTTTGTTTGCCTTATTTAGTGTGTGTGTGTGTGTGTGTGTGTTTTTTTTTTTTATAGGAATATGTTTGTTTGGCAAAACCGGTGTTCGTTTACGCCACTTCATCTGCTTGTGCTTTGGTGCAGTAATGTTATTAATTCGTATTCACCATTAACTTCTATTAGGCATTGTTACTGTGACCTAGTAAGTCCTTCTGATATTTATATTTTTAGTTCACCAACATTTGTGTCATGATATTTGTTATTCTGCATAATGTTTCATATTCGTATTGTGTCATGTCAATTTTTTATAGTGGCCAGAACTATGGTGAAGTTTTCTTTATTTTAACAAATATCGTGTACCTTATTAATTTTCTATGTATCGCGAAATACACAATTAAAACAATCCCATTTTGTGTGAAATACCTTCTTCAGAATTTTGTACTATTTTTAAAATATTATTAATTTTTTGCCTTACTTTTAGATTGTTCGTTAAATTCAAATCACGTGACTATTTTCCTATTTACCGCAACTGGTTATATATATCGATTGCAGCCATAACTGCCTGAATCGATATTTGTTCTACGACCACTTCCGCCAGTCACATTTCCGTCTTCTCCATCGTTAAAATATGGCATGACATACTCTGAAAAATTGTTCTCTAGTGCATCTTCATAATCCTTCGATAAATTATCACTTTCGCCGCATTTGGCTTATAGCCCTTTTTGCGTGACAACTTTTATTCCATGATTATTTTTTTTGTTTCTCGTATTTTTAGCGGTTCCCGTGTAGTGCCAAAATTTAACATGGCTTAAAATGTGACGTACCTGTTTTTGGTGTCCACCTTCGCTATCATTGTGGATCGATATCTCTTCTACTTTTCAAGGACCGTCCAGAATTGCGGGTGTGTTCCTACTGCTGCTTTCAGGCCAAAAATTGTATTGATTCTAAGCATGTGATTTGACTAACCTACGTCTTAATTTTGAACTTTTCGTTTTAGTGTCTGCAGTCCGACACTACTTTTGAGACCTTTTCTATTGTTTTCAAGCAGTTTTGGCTTCGGACTTTTACACATTAAAAATAATGACAAAAAAGAGAAAAATTATGTAACCACAAATAATTGAAATTCTCTTTCACCTCTTTCCTTGTGCCACTTTAACCCTAATGAAAATGTTATGTTAGTAAATTTTTTGTGGTCAGCTCTAAGCTTTTGTCACATTAACCTATAAGATAATGTAACATAAAATATATTTGATTTAAATCGGGTCCCGTTTTTATGAAAAAAATATTGTGTTTAAAAAGAAATTTATATTATGTAGGTAACTAGGTAACTTGCCTGTTGAACAAGAGTTTTATATGAAGGTGTGTTAATTATAACATAGCTATATTTATTTTGGTTAAAGAATGTCATTACGTCATCTTGTTATTTATTTATTTAGTTAAATTTTTATCACCTGTGTATCTCACATGGTAGCAGGAGCTGGTGGTTGTGTTTGAGAGGGATTACTCGTGCATGCTTTCTGCAAGTTACCTTAACCTTTTGTGTGGCTTTCGGGATGATATTTTTGCTGGTGTAGCACCCGAAGTATGTACTCCACACACACATAGTAATTTTTGGTAATTTTTAAGGTTTGTTTGTTTTATGTTTTCTTGTAATATTTTGTGTAAGTTTTTTGTGTATTGTGTGTTCCCTTCTGTGTCACTTTTGCCATGGTTGTCATTGTCCCTGAGTTGCTGTTGAAAGAAGAAGTTACCTGTGAGTGTGCGGTTTGGAGGGTCCAGCCTCCCGAATCCAAAGTCACGGCATGTAGAAGTGCCCTTCGTGCGGCACTCAACAATAGCTCTCCCATAATAGAGAAGTACTTTTCTGACATACATATTGAGGAGGAGTACCGTGGGTGTGCCACGAAAATTATTTCCCCCCCACGAAACAACTGAAAACCTTGAAGATGACTCTAGTCCAACAAAGTACCCCCGGTTTAAAGGCCGGCTTAATCATCTCATTACTAGGGAAAACGGTTTGCGCACTTTCTGTCTTGACAAGCTTTCAGAAGCATAGTCCTTGTCTTTAAAAAGTGTAATTGTGCAGGCACTATCTTTATTTGAACTTGCGAACAATTTAAAAGCAAATGAAATGCAAAAAACTTCCCACCAGCGTGATGTTGCCACTGCTGCCACAGTCAGTGAACAGCTGGCTAACCTGAGCTGTACTACTGCCACCTCCATTTCACCACCCACACCTGGGCTGAACAGTTAGTCACTTTGCCCTCTATTTCCCAACCTCATCCACTGGTTGCTCTTTCCTCTACCTCAGCACACATCCCCACCACATACACTCCTACTCATCTCCACTCTGTTTTTGCAACCACTTCACTCATGACACCCTCAGTGACACTAACCTCTCAACCCCTGGCATCACATACTTTTGGTAAAATTACCCATCCATTTATTACACGATTTCCCTGTTACAGATGGTTTACATGTTCAATTATTTCTTGACTTTTTGAAATTTGTTATAAAATTGCACCAAATAAATACTGCCCCTGAATATTAACGGCTGGAAATTATATACTCATTCATGCAGGGTCCCCTCAGTGAAAGAACCAGGCAGGCCATTTCAAATCATCTCACCTTTGATCGGTATCATGCCGACATACTTCACTATTTCATCCCATCCCGATTACTCACACATTTGAAGTCATGCATGTTCAACACACTACAAAGAGTATAATGAAAGCCTTTCAGTCTATGTTAGCAGCATTACAGAAGCTGCTGCAATCCTGCACCTAAACTTATCTGAAAGTGTGTTTGTAAACAACATTCTAGAAGGCTTGGAGCTGCAGGAGCTTTCGCGCTTAGTTTCTCTGGGCAAACCAAGCACATTTTCTGAGCTGGAACGCATTTGCATTTACTCACAAAACATTAGGTATATGAACCAGCAATGAGACAAATTTTCCGCCCCAGAGAGGCATCGTAAGACGCCCGGTTCCACTTTTGACATAAAAGTAAGCCACATGGTCCTGACACTAATGCTGTGGGCACAAGTAATACCATTAAAGAAAAGAGTAAAACTGATACCCCAACTGCTTCTCACAGTGACCCATGAGCATGGTTTAATGCAAAGTAATTGGTCATTTCATAGAAAATTGTCCCATGCTCTTAGAAAAAAAAAACAAGTACCGCAGGGAGGAAAAGTGAGCGTTCCTTCCCATAATGTTAGTAACAGTGCAAATTCACCACTCAATGCTCGCACTGTAAGGACTACTAATCTAGGACAGGGATTCCAACGTCTTTCTGGTCCTTACGATTCTGGTATCCCTAAAACTCAGCATAACTCCTTTCAAGTGAATTGTCCTATTGTTTTAGGTGTCCAGAAATTACCCATCCCTCGTGTTGAAGTGAATTTAGGTCCTTTGTCAGGTCAAGCTCTAGTAGATTCGGGATCAGTCCAAACTATTTCTGGTGAGATGTTTAATGTATTGAAAGAATTAAAACTAGTGAAATCTGTTGAGTCTTCAGAAATTAAGTGTCATACTGTTTCTAGTAAGGCATTAACCATTTTGAGCTCTGTTAAGTTTAAATTCAAAATTTGACATTTTTCATGTGTACATGAATGTTTGGTTTCAGAAAAACCTTGTTTGCCTTTTATTTTGGGAGTTGACTTTATGGCTTCCACTGGGCTCATTTTAGACATGCAAGTACAATATATTTCCTTTAAATTTTGCCTAAATATAAAAATGGTTTTTGTTGATTGTGACCAAAGTCATCAGAGGTTAATACTGAGCCCATTTTTCCTGTGGACCCTTATGTTCATTTGGAACCCCAAAAATGTGTTGTCATTCAAAATTTTTGCTATGAATTCCCTAAAGTTCTTACTCCGGAATTAGGTCTTACCGATCTTTTAGAATATGAAATTAAGTTAGTAGACAAAGACTACTTCACTAGCCACCCATATAGGCCAGCACTTCCCAAGATGGAAATTTTGAGGGAACAGGTCCAGGAACTACTTTAAAAAGTAGTAATTGAACCCTCCATATCCCAATATGCAAGTCCACTTTTTTTGGATCCTAAACCCGATCACAAACATAGAATGGTTATTGATTATAGTAAGGTAAACAAAAAAAAATATTTAAGTCTCTTCCACCTCCTGACCTACATTCGGCATTTAATTGGTTTGGTAAACCTAAATGTTTTACCACTATTGATCTCAATTCAGCCCATCGCCAAATTCCATTATCTAAAAATTCCGAACCAATTGCATATTTTTGTGTGCCTTGGAATTTGTATCATTTCACTTGCGTACCTTGTATGACCTGGTGATATATTCTGAGTCATTTGAACAGCATTTAGAACATTTGAGAGAAATTCTTTTTCATTTACAAATTGCAGGCCTGACCATTAACCCTAAGAAGGTTAACATTGCTATTTAAGAAATTTATTTTCTGGACAATAGAATTTCGGCACCCTGAACGAACCAGATGGATTAGAGTTTTTCCCCCTCCTCGGGATGTTATGGATATTGTCTGTTCTATCAGCATGGTTCTGTTCTTTGGCAAGTTCATTCCCCACTTAGCTGAGAAGCCAGTCCCACTTAATCATTTGCGTAAGAAAGCAGTACTGTTTGTAAGGGGCGAAAAACAACAGAACACATTCGATACACTCATTAAGAACCCTCCTTTTTATTGGATGCCCGATTTTTCTAAATAATTCATTCTGCAGACAGACACTACCAGTTTGGCAGTGGGAGCTGTCCTGTGTCAAAAATTTGATGGAGTCAGGCAACCGATTTCTTTCGCTTCTCGCACACTTACAACCCAGGAGAAAAAGTCATCCATTTATGAACTAGTGTGTTTAAAGGTTGTTTTTGGCAATGAAAAATTCCGGCAATACTTGGAACATGCAGAGTTCTAATTGGAAACTGATAATCAGGCATTGTCGGGACTTTTGGTTCACCCCTGACAACAGGGAAAATTTGTGGTTGTGTTGTTAGAATTGCTTATTTGAAATTCAGAGTCCAACACACTAGACTATCGCAAAACATTGTGGCTAATACACCCTCTCGTATGTTCGAGGATAGTAAATCTTGTAATGCAACCTCTGTGCTACCAAATTGCAACCTCTTAGTGAATTACCCTGTGGCTTTTACCAATATCAGGAAAATCAAGAGAAATATCAAGATTTAAAAGAAATCATTTTAAATTAGAAGTTAAGTCTTGAACAAAAACCATATTTCCTATCCAAAGGTGTATTGTGTTGTAAATGTCAGGATAATCTTAAACATGCTGTGTTGCCGAGGCATCTTAAACCCATAGTTTTGAATATTTCCACTCATCACCCCTTGGTGCCCATTTAGGAGCCCATAAAACTATTCAAACCATTAGAAAACATTTCATCTGTAAAGGCATGGATGCTGAAATTGCAGAATGTGTCAAATGTTTTTAGTTATGTGCTTTGAGCAAACATGCTCGAAACACTCATTTAGGTCTCATGTAATCTGATGTTGCAGATAAGCCCATGCAAAAACTTTAATTGATTTTGTCGGTCCATTCCCTAGAAGCAGGAATGGTAATAATATGTTATTAGTTAGTGTTGATATGTTTTCTAAATTTGCATGGCTCATCCCTATTTGAAACTATGATGCAGGGTCAATAGTTTGGGCCTTGCGAACCCGTGTTTTTCAACATTTTGGTGTACCCACAACTGTTGTATCTGATAATGGATTACAATTTGCTTCCAAGATTTTTCGTGACATGTGTTTTTCATTTGGCATTCCCTACATCACGTTGTCTCTGTACAACCTGACCCCTTCGAATTCGTTCTGCCCTTATAGCCTTTCATGAGTTGGATCATTCTAGTTGGGACAGGAATGTCCACTGGTTGCAAATTATGTTAAATTTTGTTAAACATTAGTGGCATAAGAATACTCCATTTACCCTTGTCTTTGCATATCTACCCAACAATCCTTTGTCAAATTTGTGGAGTTTGGATGATTTGCTGCCGGATGATCCTAAGGATATCTGTCAGGTCTGGGCAGCAGCCCTTAAAATCTCATTCGTCATGGGCGTAACCCTCCCCAACTAGTCAAAAATTCTTTGACCTTGACTTGGTTAGACAAGTGTCCTGATCATCCACTAGTTTGAGAAGATTTGAGGTCATATTTGTTGTATGCTACATAAATTCAGAAAATCCCTAGGTGGTAATTTAAGTCGTTTGAGTGATAGGTTAAGATTTTTTTTTCATATCTAAACTTCGGAATTTTGTAGAATTTTTTTTGCCCTTGGTATGGTTATTAATCTGCATTTTATGGGTGAATTTGTGGATTTTCCTTTGGTTTCTTCTCTTCTGGGCATTTTCCTCTCTTGTTTGAATCATCTTTGGATTGTTTGTGGTTGTCGTCTGTTAACAAGTCATTTATTTTAATTTTGTAGTGACACTAACTTCGGGCTGTACTCTCTATGAGCATATTGTGTGTGTCTATTTTATTGATCTTTCCCATCAATAGATTTACCTGCATTGCAGTTTTGGCTGACGCCAGCGCAGCTTTGGCCTCAGTCTCCGTCACACCGTTGGACTCAGCGGTGGTTTTTGAACATAAGGACAATCTCCTTTTTTTTCGGACAATACCTTTTCTAAGGAGCTGAACTTTGATTTGATTTCCTTAGACAATAAATTTAATGAACTCCAGGAGATGATTGAGACCATTGTGTCTGTTCGTCAGCAAGAGCCTAAGAATTCTGGCAATAATTCGTCTTTTGAGCAGAATTTTTATCACACCATTATCCATTTGAAGAGTATTTTCTACACCTTTTAATCTGAAGTGGAAAATTTTACCTCCTTGTTGCCTTCCCGGGCAAAACAAGCATTTATTGATTTAGGTGGAAAAATTTTGAGAACTATGTTTAGAACTTTAGACAGTGATGGTCTTTCAGTTTTGGAACAACGTTTAGACTCCTTACGATACAGTCAAGATGACATTTCAATTAGTGTACCTAACCAGATCATTCTGAAAAAAATTTGGAAGACAGAGTAATCAACAACACTACTTATATAAAAAAATTTAGTCAACTTTATTTGGAAAATTATAATACTCTATTAATAAATGTTTATTTTGCTCTTCATGACAGTCTTGATGCTATGATTATTTTGAGATATCACATAGATTTAAATGGTATGCTACTTAGAGTAAGTGAGGCGTTTACCAATGCTCGTTTGGAAATTTTTTATACCAGTGTAAGTGGTATGTATGGTACCACCTTAATGAGTGCAGATTCCTTTCTTAGTATTGTGAAATACATCCAGCAATCTTTCACAGTGCCTGTATACACGTTAGCACCTGTTGTCCATCAAATTTGTACATGTACTATGGTTTAAGCAATGCCCAGGCTGTTATGTATAACTCATCCCTGAATGTAGTGATCAATGTCCCACTAGCAAGCAAAGATAGTTTATTTGAGAAATACTGTTGAACCTTAGTGGTATACCATTTCTCTCCGCGACAGCATAAGGTAACCTTCTAAGATCGGTAGCAGTAACACCAAACAAACATTCCTCTAATTGTAAAACATATTGCACAATTTCATCTGCAATGTGCGGTGGTATGTCACATACGCTAATATAACTTTCTTATCTTCAATAGCATAAAAGTTCTTACCATCTTTGTGACCTTTCAATGTGGCTTTGGGAACTCCATATTGCCTAGTTGCCTCGTTCAAACCCATATCACAATTTGTTACTGCAGCTAAGGCTCGTCTCATTGATTCTTCTGGCCACGTGTCGTACTTCACACCTTAAGGCATCATGAAACAGTAGCCCAAATTGGTTAAATGTTTATCCAAATAATACGTTAACACTACACAAATTAGTATACATCATAGACCTACATGCCGTACACTGCATGCAGACCAAAAAATATGGCCTAAGAATGGAAGAAAGTTGATTGGTAATATATTTTGTTAATATTTTGATGGCAGTGAATGTTGTACACCCCTTGTATTAAAAAAAACTACTACCCCGCTAGCTTTGCTTATGAAGACCTGAGGTAATGCAGTATTAAAAATTAGATTAGTCCTCATTATCTATAAGCAGCAGACACTAAGAATGTGCGAGACAGCACAGCTATCTTATCCCAGCATTGACTCAGCTACAATTACAGATATCGGCTCTCTTCCATTCCTGCCTTCCTGCAACGTAAAATTGTAAAATAGTGATATCTAGGAAATGGTTGCCATGGTTGGACCGGTCCATTGATGGGAGTCGGTTCTGGTCCAATGATGGCAATATGTTTGGTTTGCATTTAACCTCTTTACTATCGCGCACATATTAATCGCAAGGAATAAATGCTATATTCAAGAAATAGCCAAAGGAACACCCTTTCATTTATTAACAACGTCTAATTAGGTGTTGTAACATTAGTACTAATTATTCAGTAAAGTATTTTCTCTAAAAGTTACATTAACACTATGAAAATCTCACCGTAGCGTGCTGCTCCGTCATCCGTTGCACGAACGTTTTAAAACTAACACGGCGTCATCTCGCGAAGTAGAGAGGTACACTTTTCCACCGCTGGAGTACACTAGCAATGTCAGACGAGAGAAATATTGCGGCGGTCCATCCATGGCGGCGATCCATTGAAACCAACCTTCCTCTATATATTATATATTATACATTATAAATAAATACATATATTTATATATTTATAATATTCTTACAAGGCGTAAATCACAGGGCAACTACTTCAATTGTGGCCACTTTATGCGTATCTCAGGTGTAATTCTTATTAAATATTTTTATTGCAAATAATTCCAAAGTTAATATAATATTTAATGAATATAATCCAATACAGTATGACAATTTGCAATACATAATTTATATTTGAAAGTTTCCAAGAGAATGCCATTCTTAGTGTTAATCTCAGCTGTGTTACTCTTAGGAAGATAGTATTTAGATGTTTTTTTCATCTGTCTTCGAACTGTTTCGCTTTGTCATTTATGGTAAGTGCAGTATTGCGAGAGTATACAATTATCTGTCTCCAATGTGTGATAATTATGAGTTCTGGCACGGCCCCAGCCTTTAATAGTTTGATGTCACATGTTCCCCTCCTATTCAGTTCACTCAAGAACACATTCCGCTGTCACCAATCGCATTCTATTCTCTAACTACACATTGTAGCACGCCTCTACGACATCACACCGATACCTGAAAACCCCACAACGTTTACGCCTACATTTTATAATACCTTTTTGCTGTATTTCGACGCTATTTATAGTTATAACATTTCACGTAATATGCCATCCTGGCCAGTATGTCTGCATATAATTAAAGTTGGTTATAATAATTTAAAATTTTAAGATACTTAGGTCGGGTGCATTTAATTATATTTGCAATATTATTTTCGACTGCCGAGAACAGCGTTTTTGAGTCGGTACCTCGGCCAGTATTTTATTAATTTTAAACAAATAGTGCTATCACATTGCTTTATATTACACGTGTAAAATTTATCCTCTACTTTTATTATATTTACGTAGTTCCTTGATGTTTTGTTGAACTTTCCAATGTTTCCAGGCCAACAAAATGAGCATTCCGAGCTAACACTGACAGCCTCAAATTCAGTCATGAAGAAAATTGGATTCTGCATTAAATGCGTAAATGCAACTTCATGAAATACGTTTTCATTGGTTAGGTATTGTTTTTTTTTAGTATTATGATAAAATTCCGTTCACATCTTTGTAGTCATTGTATTATTATAGGCAAAAAATTATTCTCTCGTAAGAAAGGTTAGGCAAACCTTTATGTCGTTAGTTCTTCTAAAGACAAAATTCATCTGGACGAATTTTCATCTAAAAGTTGCATTTAATTATAAATATCCCCATGTAGGTGTGCTGTAAAATGTGTAAAAATCCGGTTCAGCCACCAAGCTTTTATGACACCTATTTTCGGTATTTGTTATGTCATCGTAGTAAAATCGGCTATTTACTTTCATATAGTGTGTTTGTATGTTTGCAATTATTAACTTGGGAGATATTTTTACTTTAGGCTGTACACTGTTCAATAAAAGTTGTGATACTTCAGCAAATATAGTAACGATTGTAATGTATGTAGCAGGAAAATAGTATTTTGTAATATTCTACTTAATTAAAATAACGTGTTATTTAAAAGCGTTTAAGCACTCCATTTTGATTAGTTATGCACGTAAATGTAATTTTTAATCATTGTATAATTTTACGACGATGTAACACTTGTTGTTTGTCGAGGATGATTGATTTAATATTCACTATTATCTCGGAGAGTTTTATTCCTGTGAAGGGCAAAAAATCGAACCGTGCCAGTATTTAACAAAGACTGTTCTAAATAGCGTGGCACTGATGTATTGAGGGGAAATGATAAAAATTATTTCTAAATGTCTTAGTAAAAATTACGTCATCGTCTTCGCAAAGATATATTATTTACTGAAATTTACGTGTATGTATTTACAGTGTACACTACAATAGATTACAGCGGAGTTCTGACCAGCTGATTTACGTACGTTACCTGGCAGAGTTTGCACTGAGATACTGCGGAAGGATACGCAACGGGCTGAAAGTATAAAATAAGCAGGACTTTCAAAAGTGCTCACATTACAGTGAACACCATTTGTAAAAAATTACGTGCAGTGATATATATAATAAACATATCACTTTCATAGTTTTACAGTAGGCCTACTATTCTTAAGCGAAAAATCTTTGCAATGTTGCTTACTATCACAAACCCTTTGAACTACCAATCCTTTCATACCACACAATCGCAATTATTAGGGCCCGGAAATTATTTACGAATTAATTTAAGGATAGTAGTATATACTTAAAACCCCTCTTACATCGTTTACATCGTGGCTCGCGGCTCAATTTAACAGACCCTGGAAAACTGTGAGACTGTCAGAAACCGTTATTAAACAAAGATCTAGTTTCATGATACCTAGTCAAGATGAACCTATCATAAAAAATATATATAAGGTTCAAAAGTACGTAGGGGAATGTAGTCTATCTAGCATGCAGATAACTTTATTCATCAAATCACCCGAGCCCTGGCAGTATTAATTTCAGTTCAGTAAGAATTCAAATAAAATTGAAGAATATAGCCTATAATGTTACTAATATTAGTTAACTGTAATGAAATCCAAATTTTTTGGTTCAAACATGCTTACATAGGCGCTTCTACGCACAGAAAAATATAACAATACGGTAAACAAAATTACATGGCCTATATATATATTTTCTTTTTACTACAATTATAAATTTGGCCTCTCGCCTGCAATAAGTGCGCAGACTCCCTGGCAGAAAGGTTTCTTGGGATCCTTGCATCGACTATATCTGGAAGTATAAATTTCAAATAAAACCGACTGAGTAGCGGCAGCGTCTTTTATTCCTAAAATGTTACAGCTCTTTCAATAAGCGGTACAAAAATATCGGATGGAGAGTATACAACAAAATCACAAAACCTCTTCTTTGCGATATTTATTTGGCCTTCAGCCTTTCGAAGTAATAGTCATAATGACTTTTGAGCTGCAAACAACCATTTTTTCTCAGCTCCAAGCAAATTGCATTTTTCTGGTCAACAGGCGTTTCTAGAACAGGCTTGTCTCCGATTTTGGGGATGCATTTGATTTCAACAAGACCATCATTGCCCACTAGGTCATCTGGACGTGCACTCGTGTGGTTCATATTCTGAGACAAACAAACCAATTTTTTCTCCTGCAACTAATTTTTGTTGTTCATACACACCCGAAGATTGCGCACACTTTTCAATTTTTAACTGAAAAATAAAATAGCATAGACAATTATTCATTCTGGAAGTTCCAAACGTCTGCGATAAACCGTGTTCAATAGATACGTCGGAATATTTTTATGGGCTGTAATTTTCAAAACTATCGCCAAAATAATGATCGTCTTCTAGTATGTAGAATCCTACAAGTGAACGGTATCTGAAACAGTTCGTTACAAACTATATGTTAGAAGAGGAAATAATTATATTTAACGTAATAGTTACGAATTGCAACATTGTGCTCATACAAAATATATTTTTATATACGAAAGATTGCCATTTTTGCTATAAAAACCGTTTGGTGAAATAAGAATCAACGTTAAACTATTTTGAAGATATGTGCTCCGTGGCTGATATACAAAATATTTTGAAAATTATAGTTATTATTGCAAATATTTCCTCTGCATTTGCTCAGTTTTTCACCTAAAGTAAACACTGCCAATGGTAACGAGCCACTTTTAAAGAGAGATTTAGCCCGTGCAAATTTATGGAAATATTGCATAGCCAATACCAATGTAATGCATTTACGATGGTAAGTGCGAACGAAATAATACATGGACAACGGTATTATGAAATATTGTCATTTTGTGGAAATATTTTGAAGCAGTAATAAAATCCTATGGTTTTATTTGCTTATTATCTGGATGTCAATCTTTTAGCAGCACTAACTAGAGCCATCTTGTTCCTCATTATATATATATATATATATATATATATAACACACACACACACCACCCCACACACAAGCACGCTATTTAAAGAAACTGTGTTTACATTATCTGGATGTCAATCTTTAAGAGGCACAAACGCGAGCCATCTTGTTCTTCACCGCTTTTCTCTTCGCACATAATGAAAGATGTTTGTTTGGCTTCTTTTTCCCATGTTCGGTAGTCGCAAACGTATATCCTACGGAGAAGCTTTGCGAGGACTAAGCTACGTGTAGGGCGGAGAGAACACTGCGCGGGCTTGGTCAGCATCTGGCAACCCTGCGTGGGCTGACTCACAACCGTCCTACTCCACATTTGTGTCTGCCGCACGGAGGATTTATCCCGCCCGCTGCTATGACCTCGACAATTTATAGTTTTAGACACACTTTCAACATTATTAATGCTGTGGGAATACTTCGAGTGGAAACGGGTGCCCTTCGGCATGAACTTTGGAGGTCAGTGTTTAGCACACATTTTACTTAAGGCCGTGGAAAAATACCATCTAAAATTCTTAATATTATTTTTAGAAGACATCTGCATTTTTTAGCAATCTCCTGAGGAACATCTTGAGCATGTGTAACTGGTCTTAGAGAAGTTGCTAGAATTAGTATTTACTGTTAATCCCGATACGGTGTATTGGGCCAAACCTGAAATAAAATACTTAGGGTTCATTATTTCGAGAGATAAGTTGAAAATGGATCCCGAAAATATATTTCCCATTGTAAATGTCCCTCGGCCTAGGAATGTGAAAGGAGTCATGAGATTTTTAATTACGTTGGGTTACTTTTCTCGATTATTGAGGGATACGCAGAAATCTGCGTCCCTTGAACAGGTTAAAGAAGAAGGATGTTGCCTTTCATTGCCGTGAAATTGAAGAAACGGCGTTTTGCAACTTAAAGTATGCGATTTCGCAACCCCCCTTCTTCCAGTTAGTCCTCCGTGACTTCAATAAGATATTTATTTTACAGGTCGACACGTCGTCGGTGGCAATAGGTGGGGCTCTGTTGCAGTATATGGGGCAGGGTCCTCAACCCATAGCCTTTACCAGCAGGACGTTAAATTCCAGTGAACAAAATCTTAGTGCATATGAGAAAAAAGCCTAAGCCTGTGTGTGGGGCGTAGAAAAATTCTCCACCTATGTCGAACACGCGGAGTTTGACCTTCAAACCGACAACCAGGCTTTCACACGGCTGTATAGCCATCCTAAATAGATGGGGGAAATCGGGAAATGGGTGGCTAAATTAAATAATTATCGTTTAAAGATTTGACATAGTAAAGGGAAAGACGATGTGATTGCTGATTGCTTGTCTAGAATGTACGACGAGGGAGAGTAAGAGTCCCTGTAGAGACAAATCCTAGGGGTGGCGAGGATAAATAGGTGTTAGGGCAATAAAAATGTAACATCATGATTTTGACTGTGCCGGAGATGTTTTTTGGATTTTAAAGGATGGCAGAAAGAGGATGAGGAATGTTGTAAACTAAAGGATGGCATTTCCATAGGAATGAGTCCTAGTTACGTAAGAGATAAATAAATAATTTATTATGTGGGCAGATCTAAGAGTAAGAAAGTATTTTAGCCGAAAAAGGCTTGAAATGTGGTTTTAAAATATTTATATGATATTATGAGAGGGGCATATATGGGAAGAGCAAAAACTACGGCTCGCATTAAGAGGAATTTTTTTTTTTGCCCGGTAGGAGTACTTACATCGATAAGTTTGTCAAGGAATGTGAAAGTTTCCAAATGGCTAAGCAACCTCAAAATAGTAAAGTGTGTTTGTACGCGGTGCAGACCCCCTCTAGACTGTGGGAGAAGGTGTCTATGGATATTTATGGCCCTTTACCTAGATATATTGAGGGGAACAACTTTATTTTAATTTTAATCGATGGATTTAGTTAAATTATGTGTTCTCTTACCTTTGAGAGATATGAAAGCCAACAACATTGTTAAGGCCCTTGTTGATCGTGTATGGAAAACATTTGGGAGCCTTGAACAAATGATTTTCGACAATAGGAGTTATTTTAACTCAAAAGTGATTAAATATGTTTTTTTGGGGGTGTGACACATATAAACACTAGTCCTTACTACCCATGCCCAAATTTGGCGGAGAGATTAAACAATCGCGTAAGGGTGGCTTTAAGGAATTTTCATAATGCCGACCAACGCTACTGCGATTCTAACTTACTTGAGCTTAATATGGCTTTAAAGTTGGTGCCTCAAAGTTCTATCAGTTTCTCGCCAAGTAAGGTGTTTTTAAGATGAGATCTCTCGTTCCATCTATTGAATGTATGGGGTATACCCTCTGAGTCGATGGAAAAGTTAAGTGGTAACGAATTGGAGGAGCTGTGGAAAAAAATTGTGTATATCTGGAGAAACTCAGGAAAGTGTTGAGCGGAAGTACAACAAAGATCGACTGGGAAATCTTTTTCAGGTTAACGATCTTGTGGTGTGTCGATATTTCGCACAAAGCAAAAAGGCTGAACATTTTCTATTAAGTTTATGTTACAGTATTACGGACCTTATAAAATAATACGATTCTTAGGACCCGTCACAGTGTTGTTAGGGGACCCTGCTGGCAATTTTACTTTAAAAAAGGCACACGCAAGTCAGATTAAGCGGTTTTACCATCCATCAAGTGGGAATGATGATGCTTCTTGATGTACAATCTAAAGTGAAGTTGTGATGAACATGTATATTGGCGAGATGTAATTCATTATTATTGTATATGGAGTTCCTTATCTTGTGACGAAGTACTTAAAACATCCTCTTATTTTTCTGCTTCTGTTAAAAATTACGTACGTTTTAGGGGTTTGTGTTAAATGTTCTTTATATGTGGTGCTATTTGTTGACATCCCAGTAATGTTGCGTTTAAATGATTGGTACAACTTTTGATGTGAGGATATATCATAATAATTTTGTGGTGGAAAGTAAACGTTTCCTAATTGAAAATATGCGATGAGCTCAAAATTAATTTTTATATGAGGGAGAAGGGGTGTGATTGTGATGATTCATAGATCACGTAGTAAAATGTAATGGTTTTAGTGATTTTGCACCACAGTTGGTAGCGCTGCGTATTCATCGTTTTTATGTGTATTTATATTTCGTTATATACCAGCCGGTACATTCATTAATCCATTATGTATTTTATTATACGTTGTTTATACAGCAAAAATATTCTTATTGGTATTTATTATTCAATTATGAATTTTTTGCACGTATTTTTTATGGTTGTCGTGTATGATATTTGAGATCAATGTTATTTGGCAACTCGATTAGTAAAGAGTCGTGATTGTGACGCTTGGGGTGGCGGTACACCGGGACGTCACCTGGTTGAGACAGGGCGCCCCAGCCAGTGTGTGAGAGTCGGTCACGGTATGACAGCAAGGGTTATGAGCTCGATCGCGGTGCGGGTTTTTATCATGTGCCAGCTGGGCACGGTATCGGAAAGTCGGGCGGACTTTTCAGTAATATGGGACTGCTATGTAATTTCTCCCTGGTCGCGATGTGCAGTGTGTTATGCGAGCAAATGACCGTCGCCGCAAACTTTCCGGGATCAAATAAATATATTGTTTAATGAATGTTATGAGAATATGCCCGACGTGAACGTAGATACAATATTGCTGTGTTTGCCTGTAGCGCGCAGCTCCTTTTAGTGAAATATGGACCAAGTATTGCAGAGACGTAAACTTGATGCCGACATATTGTGTGTGAAAATGCTGCGCGTACGAGTAATATTCACTTTAATACGAGTGTACTGAAAATCGCGGAAAGAACTGTGAGACCGCGACTTGTGACTGATGGCTCGTGAAATTGTATTTTACCACGCTTTTTTAACTGCCAATTTTACGTGGCTTGTGGACGAGAATTATAAAGCGTACGTGTGGTAACAGTGACATACATCAACTGCCAGTTTTTTTAAATTATTTCTTTGGAGCACAGAAACGTAACATTCAATATTTCTTTTCAACTTGACTTACACAGGGTTTATTGCCAATGGTGTTCCATTTGGTTAGAGTGCTGGAAGCATGCTTGTACCTTTGCGTAACGACTAAACGCGCCTAATACTCCCGAGAGCGTCAGTGCGATTCTACATGCTAGGGAATGCAAGAAAACCGCGCATGGTTGCGTGGAGGCCCGAGGTGAACGACCAAACTGCTATTCCATTTTAAGGCAGCGAGCCGGCGGAACCTACAACGAGGTGCTACCGGGCAGCAATGATGTTCCCCGACATGGCCTGGTGATCAGCTGTACGGGACTCTATATTAATGCCAAATTTAAGGTATGAGTTATGCATAAGCGCCGTCGTCAGCGTATGCCTATAGAGTTCGTCAATTATTTTGGAACTGTTTTGTAGCACGTCAAGCGCAGCGAAATCGATTCTCATTTGGGGTTATTGAAAGTAACTGCTTTGGGCAGAGACGTTAAACGTTATCAAGTGGTCTGCCAACGTAATATGTAAATTTGAGTGCAAAACTTTTTAGTACATTTTATTGTGTGTATGTAATAGTAAAGTCTGTGCTTGTAAACAGTCGTTTTGGTGCAAAATAAATAGTGGATCAAAAGACCTTGGAACTTAAGTGTGGAGAGACATTATTTGCAAATGACCCCACGATTTACGAACGACCTGGATTGCTGTAACATGAGTAGTATTAATACGATTGTAGATATTTATAAGGGAAAGAGCATCGGCTGCCGTATTTGGGTTTTTCAAGTCGAGATCGCTTTCTGCTTCGTAGGGGTATTTTAGGTTATATTAGTGTGTCGTGGAGTGAGGTATTAGAGATTGACATACCTGACATAGTCTTTCTCTTGACATTGACAAGGTAAGCTGGCCCTCGGATAAAATGAAGAGGGTAATGGCGTTATGAGTTTAAATCGTGTAATTGTACATTCAAGATGTCTGAACTGTAGTCTGTCGTATACTTTAATTCTAGTAAGAGGTACGAGTATATTAATCCAGTGATGGTTAGTAGAACAAATATTTTGCCAAAAGAAATGTGGTGATATATAAATATAAATATATATATATATATATATTAAATAGCATAATACGCAGACGAAGAAAAGAAAAATTAAAAGAAAAAAATATATATACGTTGATAGTAATATGTGTATCTGCTTCTCTAATACACTTATTAAATCAGTTTAAATCGAATTTATGCGAGTGTATGTCATTATAGGGCTATAGTACTAGTTCTATTTGGCAAATGGTAGCTTGTAACTAATCATAATTGCCAGTGAATAAATTCTTTTTGATGTGAAAATATATTTCGTTCACGTGTTTTCTTCGCTCAGCGTGAACTCATGATCACACTTAAAACTGACTACTTTCATACCGGCCACTCACAAGACAGATTATTTGACTCTTGGCCCTTGACCCTTAGTGCAGTGCCTATAGTGCCAAGTGCGGTGCCTGCAGGGCTAAGTGCAGTGCTTACCTCAAAATGACTTCAAAACGATTCCAAATGACTCCTAAATGACACCAAATTAAGATAATTTTAACTAATTTCACCACACCTATCTTCACGTAACTTAAGTTAATGTAATGTAACTCCACTTAAACAAACTTAACCTAACCTTACTTCACCTAACCTAAGATAACCTAGCCTAACTTCACATAACGTAAGTTCACTTAACCTAAAATAACCTAACCCAATCATCTTGTAAGAACTTTGAATATATTTTTTATTTCTCTCGACATTCAATAAACCAAAGTTTAATAATTTAAATCACAAGTTTTATCAGTAGGATTTAAGATTTAAAATAAAATTAACGAGCTTGATTTTTTTTTCACGAACGAGCTATATGCGAATTCAAACAAAAGATTTTTAAAAAAACAACAAAATAAATTTTCTGCTAGGCACAGCAAAATTTTTTTGACGAGTATCATCATAAACAGTTTTCCACGTACATGGCAGAGTTACACAGCTGGGAAGAAAAAGAAAGACTGCATTCACTCTCCTAGCAATGACAGGATGCCTTACTAGAGATTTCCGTTAAACCTACTATTTGATTGATACAGGAGACTCTCTGACGCCCGATCACGGAAGTCACTTCACGTGGACAAAGTTTACCACATTAAAATCTAATAAGCACAAGCAAAAATATTCGTCTCGTAATAGTAATCATTCACTGCTTGCTTTAGCGCGAAGATGGTGTGGTTTCCCTAAGGATGCACAGACTTGACCGTAAGTCGACAAATCAGCAACTCCAGGAATTTACAGGACATGTAACTGCTGACTGCAGCGACCAACATAGTATCAATGAGCATAAAAAATTTCAAAAAGGACAAAACTTTTAATAATCTCATCGGAGTTAGCACTTACTTTCAAAGGAATGAACAACATAGGAAAATTAACACTAGGTTCTGACTTTTTCTGATGTCGGCTTGCAGGCGAAGCACGAACATTTGGCTAGGGACCGACGTACTAACTGCCAAGCACTGCACATAATATAAGTGTCCTTAAAAACTATGCATTGTAACATTCAGTACGCAGGCCTACTCAAGACAATATTTATTTTTAAAAACCATTCACACAAAAACTTTATTTCAATTATTTAATTTGCGTGCTTGTTAACAAAAACATAAAATTAATATGTTAATTAAAAATTAATTAGCCCATTGGCTAACATAAAATGGAGTCAGTTATTTTTAAATTAAATAACTGGCTAACAATTAAAAATGCGTAAAACCCGGGCTCAAAAAACGTACCTTAAAGAGCAATTACTCAAAGCACAACTGGACAGCGACAGTGAAACCTCGCAGTAACTCTCCAAGCACAAAATTGGGACGAAGCAGGACAGTGCTCGGATATACAGAAGACGAGCGCTGATATGAGAGTAAGATATGTCAGGATGCTCCGGTCTTTATATATCGTAGGCAAAAAGTAGGGAGACGCGAAGTAATTTAAGGAAGATAGTAAGTGCAGAGTAGGAACCACAATGGGAGACTTTTCCCTCTCTCCTAGCCAAGAATTTTCATTGGCCAAGTCTGAGAGGGGCCCCAACCATTTCCTTATTATTTTCTTATAAACTATGTACCATACAAGGTAGCGATTCGAACCAAGTGTTTTTATTGGCTGAAAGTGTAGGGGCTCTTCTACCCCACTACTATTAAATTACTCTTTTGTGAGGGGAAAATCCATTAATTTGCCAAACTAATAGCCTGTCTGCCAATCCATTTCCATAGGGGTGCGAAACACTTGGTACATTTTTCTCTCTTGTCACCCGATATTTTTCTCTCCTGGCACTAAGAAATAAATGCCACTTGTTAGCATTTTTTGCGAGGTGAGGCATTGCCTTTTTTAGTTGGATACTTATAAACTAACGAGGTGTACAAGTAATCATTTACCGCGACACTGAAACTGACATTTCGCCGTGGGAGAATAACTCTCTCACACGTGCGATGCGCGTTTTTCTTCAAACATCTGTGTGGAGTAACTACAGCGCATGTGTGTGAGGTATAATGGCTTGTGCGCGAGGGGGCCTTACCCATCTGAACATTTGCGTGCCACGTGGTTCGTCCGGGGAGGTTAGCTGCCTCTGAATTTTAGCTGACTACTGCCAGCAATTAATAGCGCTTTTTCTACATTTTCTCTAAAATACGAACATATTTTCTATTATTTAATTTTTAATGAGAAAAATCATTTCATTTTCATATTTTCATGTTAAATGTCATACAAAATAATTTTTATATCAAACACTTTTTATGTAAAATAATTTTTATGTAAATTAATTTAATGTCAAATGTATAATTTATGAAAACACTAGTGCAAAAATTTTAAAAGGCTTTTTTATTATATATTTTTTTACACACCATGCCCTTAAATTTTTACAACATAAAATTGGTTTTCCACTTGGTAATAAAGTTCCTTTTGCTTTAGACTTGCAAAAATATTAGGGGAAGCCCGGAACAAGTGGACAATATAACTTTAAAACATTGCCGTGGTTATGAATAAATCTGTAGGTACAAATACGTAATTGAATATATTACCTTACTGTAGAGATATTTCATTAAACAAGTAACAGTAAAATTTAAAAAATCTAAGATTTTTAAGGTGTATTTTAGTCACATTACCCTACATGCTCGTGTAAACTGGATTACTGGTTCAGGCAATTTTTATGTAAAATAATTTAATTTAAAATGTTAATTTTATGTAAATAGCGTGTCAAATGAAAAAACTCGTGCATACATTTTTACGAAATTTATTATATATTTTTTTACATATCATGAACTTAGATTTTTACAACATAACATTGGTTTTCCAATCGGTAATAATAAAGTTATTTTTATTTAAGGCTTGCAAAAATTATTAGGGTAAGCCTGGAAAAAAGTGGACAACTTAACTTTATAACATCACCGTGTTTAAGAATAAATCGGTAGATTCAAATACGTAATTGAACATATTACCTTACTGTAGAGATGTTTCATCAAACAAGTATCAGTAAAACATTAAAAATCTCAAATCTTAAAGGTGTATTTTAGTAACTTTACCCTGCATGCCCGGGTAAACTGGATTACTGGTCCAGGCAAAATAAATAAATACATATCAAAACAAATTAATTCGAAATTATCGACACAAAAGTAGGAGCCGTGGCCAGTGTAACTTGTACACAACTCAGTGTTCCACATGGTACACTGGGAACATTGTATCCAGCTTTCTTCTGGTGGCGCCATGTAGGGTTCTTCACACACCTGGCAAGAAAAGTGTGATCTATTAACATTTCTCTTTATTTTTTTGCTAGTTCTCAGAAAAAACGAGTGCTCATATTCCTAATAACCTTTCAACGCTTTTTTGCACTTATTTCCAATTTTTCTCGTTGATACTCTCTTACAGGGGTGCTAGTGAGAATTTTATGTGGTTGGCATTTTCTTTTGCATCTACATTTGTCAGCCTGAGCCCTGTAAGCAACTAGTGGAAAAAGAATATCATGCGGGTTATAACAGGATTTTGACGAGTCTCTCTAACATGGTGATTTGTCACGGAAACAAGTTTCATGTTTTGTTATTTCAGACTCAGGAGGACTAGAAAAACGAAAAAGAACTAGCAGTTTCTGAATAAAATTTACCAATATCTGTGGAATAGCCTGGACCTGGGATAATGATCAAAGAGGCTGGACGACAAAGAGTGTGTGACTGACCACTGTGAACATTAGAAGCAGAATCACCATTTGGATGAACATTCACAAAAGCAGGGAGACTAGTAGTTTCTGATTGACTATTCCGAATATCTGATGCATTTTCAGGGTCTGGGTGATCTGGGAATGAAGCTGGAATATAATCTACATCAAAGAAAGTATGAGGATTGTAAGACCACATTCCTGACGACCGAAATCTACTTTCTACATTTTGAAAACTACAATCTCAAATATTTAGACGAAAATAGTTGTGCAACATCATACTGATTTACAATCCTTCCAGGGTGACTTTTTTGGGGAGTACAAATTGTCTGTTAAAAACACAATTTCAAAGGCCCATGGACTGCAATATCTAACGCCTGCATCTTGTGTGTCGAATGAGGTGCAAATGAAAGAAACAAAATATTTTCTTTTGCAAAACCTATAGCTCTAATTTACTTATGCGATTTATGATTATCATGAATTAGCAAGACTTTCATTCTGGAGTAGGACGAACTTGTTAAAAAAAGATCTGCAGCCATTGAAGAAAAACCTCCACATTGATCCAACCATTATCTGTACAAGAAGCTTGACAGCCTGGAGAAGCACCATCTAGTAGCCTTTCCTACATGATTGATTATACACGCGAATATAATAAATGGTGGGATTAAGGAACTGATTGCATTGCATCAACAAAGAGCAGTTGCTAGTTTTCCTCTTTCAGTATTGCCAATTATCACAACTTAATTTTTTCCTGCCATTGATAGCATTCTGAAAGGTTCATCAGTTGTAGTTTTTATTCATGTTTAATCAATATTTAAAATAAGAGATGCCTCAAGATGACGTTTCTCTACAAATTCCCACAGAAGATCATAAGACCTAAAAACATTCGGACGATTAAATCTCCTAGTTCTAACAACTTACGTGGGTTTTGGAGAACGTAGCGATGTTTTTGGAATCTGCTTCATAACCCTTAATAACCTTTCATCACAAACTGTTTTATTTGTAAATGAATGAGGAATTCTATTTTTCTTCGTAAAATCGAAGGCAAGTCTCTTAAACTCGTCCCTCGTCAGACCATAGAATAAAGTATCCATGGTTTGTAGATATTCTGAATGCTGGTCTTCTGGCACTTATTTAAATACTGTTCTATATCTTTCTAACTTCTTTTCAGCTGATCCCAATTTCACATGCCTACACAAAGTTGCATATAGAATGTTGTATTTAGATGCTACAGAGTTTAAAGAACCAAGTACGGCACCCTGAAAATCTTTTTCGATATCACCTTCGTTCCAACTACCGTGGTTGGTTTATCTTAAAATTGACTTAATTAATATAAGTGGACTGCTTAGCTGCATTTAGTAAATAAGTACGTATTCCCTACCAGAAATGTTTTTCAAACTCTATTATATTTGTGTGTTCTAGCAGTTAAACAATACACAGTAACACAACACAAAGTAAACAATGAATATACTGACAAAAAGATTTTTTCAATTTCACTGAATCTGTTGGAAACTAAATTATTTATTTCAACGACTGCAATAGGGTGTACTATTTAGCACAGAAGCATTATTTGTTTGATTTTATTTTATTAATTCAGCAAAATTATATTTATGAAAATAGAGCACAGACATTGTTAATATAAACCAACAACTTCATTTAAGCAATCATAAAATGATTTGACAACGAGGTTGAAACTACTGAAATTGAAAAATAAAGTTCCTCAAATAGGACTTAAAAACGATAATTGTATGTTAACGTTCAGTCGCCTTACTCAACTAAAGAGAGCAGGCCATGGCGATTGCAAGCTGAAAACAAAGTTTAGGTTAACGAGCTGCTACCATATAGTTTAACATAAATAAATATTCGTCAACCAATTCTATTTGGTACCAGCAGCACAATCAATTTCTCAGTGTATGTTATAATACACTGAAACACCATTCTATTGTAATGATGCATGTCGCTTAAACTACAGATCGTACAAGACACATTGGCGACTATGCTAATTCAGTCGCGCATTTACTAGGAATTCAGTTTCCTTTCTTCCCTGTTACCAGTGTTGGCTGTCTACTGGGGAAAATGTCTGGTAAAATTAGACGATCAATATGCCTCACGGTGACACTGGCTCTCTGAGGCAACGCAGACTTACCGGAGCTCAGTGGACTCTTTTTGGAGGATGCAGAAGGAGCGCTGTAGGATGGGTGGACGGACTTCTTGGTTCTACTGGCCTTGGCGGTGGGTGGAACTACTGTAATGCTCTGCCAGATGTCGGCGATTCCACTCGGTTCCAGCCCAGCTGCCGAACTGCTTATTGGCATGCTGGAGATTGATGTCGCTGCCGGTGACCAGAGCCTGAACTACCGGGTAATCTTTGTAGACGGTCCTAATTGGGGCCGAGTGAAACACGTAACTCCCGACGGGAGACGCCAGTCTCCCAGCGTGACGAAAAGCTTGTGCCTGCTCCCGAGGGGTATCGACCTCTGGATCGACGAGGTTAGCTGCACAGGCCTGCATTGCAGCACTGAACTTTGTCTTATTTTCCGCTCTCTGAGCTCCGTGCTGTCTGTGAAATGGCATAAACGTGTAGCAAACTTCGTTTTCTTGAAACCACAAGCAATAGATGTATACCTTACTAAGGCTTGTAAGATATCAATGGCTAATGGTGGGCTCCCTGGCTCCAAACAGTCCAAGCACCTGGAGTTGTGGGTCGTAGACCATCTTCCTGCCACTGCTGGGTGTGGTCCACGAAGGAAGGTCCTCCTATCCCAAGCAAATACCCCTGTCAGTATATTAGCTAGGCGCTTTGGTCAGCGATACAACTTGAGGTGGCTTTTCCACTTTGATGGGGTGTGTCCTCTGGGTGGAGGCTCTACCGTTCTGTGAACCAAGGTTTACAGAATGGGTGGCCATTTAAATATGATGTGTGTGTTTGTGTGTCGACAGACAGGCCCCTGAAGGGAGTCTGACGCCCTATTATAGGTTCGTAATAACACCCGGTCTCTTGCTTGCCATTTGAGGTCGAATAATTTGTGGCAGATGGGGTATACTTCTAGAACAAATAACCCTAGGATATGTTGAGAATTAGTATTTATTGTAAAATAAATACTAGGTGACTCGTACGTGCTACCAATAGGTCTGTGTTGCGGAAGAAATTAGGTTATTTTAGTTACAAGGGTGAGAAAAATCTGCTCCTAAGTCTTCTTATGATGCAAGGGTAAAATATAAACTAACTGACGCAACTAATAACTATCGGGGTTGTCAAGAAGATGCCCTTACATTATGGGGATACTTTACCAGCAAGTAGTGGAAGCCGAAGTCCCAGGAGGGTCGACAATGTAGTGTTAAGTCGATGGTCGATGTTTTCTTGCAGATGAAGACTTCTGGTAATTTGCAATTACTAGGAGGTTTTGAAGTCTCTGATAGGTGGTGGCTGAAGCCACTGGAGAACTGGAAGTTCTTGGAAAGGACGATGAGGTCGTAGAACAGTAGAGAGCCCCAGCACTAGAACTGTTGAGGTGAGCTACTGGAGATGAGAACTCCCGATAGCTGCTGTTTATCATCACTGGGATACTACTCCCTCAGTGCGGGGAAGAACAAGCCCTCGGGAGGGCTGTTGTCCTCCCATTAGTTTAACATGTCTAGAGTCCATCTTGGGGATGGCTAACCCACCCCGCCCAGCTGTCGATCATATTGATAAACCTGCGGCAAAGTCCAGCAGGCTCTTCCTCTCTACCCATCGACCAGCCACTGGGTAGTACTGTTAATATGTTTGCCCCCCACCTTTTCCTGTGGAGAGCTTACCAACATGGTTGATGGGGTAGGGTTGTGTGACTCTAGTGTGAGGCACTCTTCGGAATTTATACTTGGGGTGTAATAGCCTAGGAGGAGGGTCCCGGGCATGATAGGTAGTGTGGCAGTACCATACTATAGTAGCCGAGCTAGGCCGCACAGCACACAACCCGTTGAGTGTGATGAAGCCTCTCTTATAGCCGCTCTCCACTCAAGGGAATCAAAGGTTTCTTGTGCAACACACCTGATTTTGCAAATTGGGTTACGCCACTCATTGCCTATTGGTTGCTTGTTTCCTCGTGTCTGGCCAGGGGTATCTGCTGTGATGGTTGGACCAATAGATAGTACCTAGGATCAACCATTTGGCTGGTTGTTGGACCACTTAGCACTCAGGCAGTTGGGGCCTAATGTCAGTACTTCAGAGTGTGTGAAATACAAAGACATAGAATGGAGTGTGGCCGATGTAGCTCCCTTGAACTGGGAATAGGTCATGTAAAACATCAGGGGTCTAAGGGAGTAATGGCTCGGATGCAGTGATGAATCATTGTAGACTAAATGACTATGAATGATATAAATTCTCCAATGTTAGAGAAAGGGCTGATATCTCCGGTAAGCTGCGACACCAGGGAGGGGTCCTGACTGATCTTTGGTGGATCGTCCACCGGGGTGGTGGCCATTCTGAGCCATCGCGATTCCCCGCCTTTGTAGAAAGTGGCTCCCAGGGAGAAGAGTGTGACCGGCCCTTCATTGGGTGTAAGGCAATGCCCGGTGAGGTTTTCTCAACCACCTTGTGTGGAAGGGATTTCCTCTGCCACTGCATCGGCGGAAAAATCGGTCACGAATAACCTACAAGTGCCATGGAAATTAAGTGGTAGCAAGGGACGATCGGTTGGCCCCACCAGAGGTTCTCTCCGGTGACGGATCATTGTGGTTGGACTCGTGCTGGCAGTAGCTGACTCCGTATGTTGGGGGAGGTCTGGAAAGATTCCCACTCTTGTGGAAAGACAGGGCAGTGAGCGGCAACCCGCTCCGGTTGTACACTTGAGAGGCACTAGAGGTATGGATAGCACCCCGGCTAGACCACACGCTTGGTTTCTGAGTGTGAGTGTCTCAGAACCTCTTTGGTTGCAGGGGCAGGGATGTGCGGACATGCCAGGTTTGGGCTTATTATATGGACAACGGTCGCATTAATCCTGATCTCCTTGTAGTGAGAGGACGTGTTTCCCCTTCCCTGCCTAGTGGGAGGCCGAAGCACGGTAAGGCTGTAAGGCTAAGAGTGCTGCTTTAAATTTAAAAAAAATACAATAACCGATAGGTCCCACGCGACCTTCGTGAATAAACGTGTTTTGACAAATACAGCATAAGTGTTGTGGTTACATGATATAAAATATATACATCGGAAACCTCAAGAGGAGAATAACGCAATCAAAACGGCACGTGAAAACCAAGGGAAACACTTATATACAAGGCCTTATTCGCGTAAGATAGGGGGAGAATAACTATCGCGTTGCTTGTGGTGGTGTACTAAGGTCGGAGGAAATCCTGGCTATATCTTTCGGGCAATCTGTAGGTCTCACCGCAAGCCAACAGTTACGCTAGTGTGCCACTTTCGTGGTACCTGCTATTTTTGTTTTGTTTTCTGTGTGACTTTTGCTTTTTGTATTCCTTTTCTAATAATATTTCAGTAATTTTCGGCAAAATCAGAGTTCGGTTCGGCTGTTTAATATTGATTAGTTTTTTTTTTTTGTAACAAAATGTAATTATTTTGTTTCACTGTTAACTTTGATAGTCACTGTTCCTGTAATCCAGTGTGTTATTATAGTATTGTTTTGGCTATTAAGATATACTGTTTTATGTGTTAAAATTGTGTTAAAGTTTTGTTTCTGTCGACATGAATTTTTCATTTCTGTAATAAATTTGCTCAGCGATTAATTTTTCTTGTCTGAAATTTGGTTAAAACTTTTTTAACAAAGTATTGTGAGTAATTAATGGTTGTGCTGTCAATAATTTGCATTGGCAAAAGAAACTACAATTTAATTAGAAATTTACTTCCATAACATATTTATATTATGTTTACAATATTATTGTTGGATTAATATACTATGTGATCTTGTTTTAATAGAAATTATTTCGTAGACTTTAGAGACAAATTATCTCACCATATTGTATATCGATAGTTAGTATAACTTCCTGAATCGATATCTCGGCTACGACCACTTCCGGGTGCCACGATTTCCTTCTTGTTCACCTAACAAAATCTTTGTGATATTATTTACTTTCACTGGTCTCAAGCAAATCTCCATGAATACTCGCTAAAGCCGTTGAATCGCCGCATTTGATGAGTTTGGAATGTAGCCCCATTTATGAGCCTAATTTTGTTCTTCGTATTTTTTGTGGCACGTCGCATTTCTAATTTTGAAATTTTGTTTTTTTGTGGTAGCCGTTTTAAGGCATTAAAGATGTAAGGTGTGATGAGCCGTATTCTAGTATTCATCATTTTGCCGCGATGAGTATGTAGTTATCCTATTTGCCAGGAGCGCCCAATGCTGCGGGCGTGTTCCTGTTTCTTCGTTCAGGCAATTTCTTAATCTTTTTGCACAGACTTACTAAACTGAAATTATTTAATCAAGAAAAGTACAAACTGTCTTCGGGTTTTTTTGCCAACCCTGTGAAAATTCGATTTAGCTAAATGATTCTTTTTATTATTCGATTCAGGAAGAAAATTTTGCTTGAAACATAAACTAAACATGTAAAACTTCAAGATTTAATATTTCTCTTTTAAGTGACTTGTTGCCAATAGCCAATATCGTTTCTTGCATAACTTAAATTGGCATGTTACCAATAGTTAAGATAATTGATCGCATAACTTGACCACAGGATCCCAAATTAATATAAATACCTGAGTATAAATAAAAGAAAAGCATGATACTATTTTGTTGTTGAGAAAAAGGGTGATATTAACAAAGTATATTTGCAATATTTTATAATGAACTTATTATGTTGTGTTTTGTCTATTTTAAAACCAGTAAAGTAATAAGTAGTCACATCGTCACACGTTTTTTTAATTTCTGAATGAAATGATACCCTTTAATTAATTTACGAGTAATAAAATTTTTAATAGAATTTATTTAAGTTACAAAAAAATTACATATGTGTTTTCTGAGAACTAACTATGGCTACTAGAGTGTTATAAAAGCAATTTTAAAATTTGCCGAGCTGGCCCAGTGTTCGACATTCGTTGTATGCTACTAACCATGGTAATAATACACTTACCACAACCAATCTACTGTGTTGTCATTTTGCTGTGTGCGCATGGTTGTAGTTTGAGGTATGTTTCGTCTCAAGGGTTTTACCCTTTACTGTTTGGCCTCTGATTCTCCCAAGTGTTAAAGTTTTGGTAGCAGAGAGTGGTTGTACCTATGTGGGATTGCCTCTTCATGCTTTCTGCATGTTGCCTTTTCCTTTGGTGCGGATTATTTCACGGTACCTGATGCATGGACGCCACACACTGTAGGTTATAAGATTTTGAAGTTAACTTGTGTATTTTGTGTGACATGTGTTTTGGTTGTATATTATGTGTACCCTTTTGTGTTACTTTTCGCCATGGCCACTACTGGTCCTGAACTACTGTTAAATGATTAAATCACTTGTGAGTGTGCCATTCGTGGTGTGCAGCCCCATGACTTTACCACCATGGCATGTAGAAGTGCCCTTCGTGTAGCACTTAACACTGGCACTGCTATTAACTTTGAGTACTTTGCAGGTATCAAAGTAGATGAGGAATGTAATATTTGTGCCACCAAAATCATTTTCCTTCGGAAAATCGCAGAAAATATGGAGGAGACCTTCAGTCCTGCCAAATACCCCCGATTACTCACCTTATTAACAGAACAAACAATTTACCAACCCTGTGTATTGACCAGCATTCACAACCCCAACAACAAGCTTTGAAGAATGCCAGTGTGCAGGTGTAAACCCCTTTTTAAAGACTGTGTAATTTAGAAACTACAGAGTTGCAGAAATCTTTCCACCATCTAGATGTTACCACTGTAAGTGAAATGCTGTCTAACATTAGCTGCAGGACAGCCACTACCATTTAATTCCACGCACCTGCTCTGAAAAGTTTGGTCAGTTTGCCCTCCATTTCCCAACCTTTTCCACAGGTAGCTTTTTCCTCAAGCCCTACATACATCCCCACCACATCATACCTTACTCTCGTCCACTCTGTTTTTGCCACCACCCCACTCATGACATCCTGAGTGACAACAACCACCCATCCACTAGCATCTTATACCTTCGGCAAAATTACTCATCCCCTACAGTGTTTTTTTGGAATTCTTGAAACTCATGATAAAATTGCACCAGAATAACACAGCACCTGAATACCAACATCTGGGAATCATTTACCCCTTTATGCAGGGACCTCTTATTGAAAGAACCAGGCAGGTCATTTCAAATAACCGAACATTTCATCAGTATCACGCAGACATACTGCACTACTTCATTCCTTCCAGACTAATTACACAGTTACAGTCACATATGTTCTGCAGTCTCCAAGAATATAACAATGTTTTGTCAGTGATTGTTAGCACCATAAGGGAAGCTGCGGTGATTTTGTGACTAAACTTGTCTGAGAGTGATAATGTAAACAATATTTTAGAAGGTTTGGAAACTCAGGAGCATTGACGCTTAGTTTTTTTTGGGCATACCAAAAACCTTTTCTGAGCTTAACAGACTCTGCATTCACTTGCATAAAATAAAGTTTACCAATAACCAACGTGATAGGTTTTCTGCCCATGACAGGTCCGTAAAAAAGCTCAGTACCACTTTCGACAGGAAGAGTAACTCACATGGTCCTGATATTAATGTTATGAACACAGGGAAGGATAATAAGAAAAAAAGTGTGAGAGTAAGTGCCTCATCAATCTTTGCCAGTGACACACGAGCGTGTTTCTATTGCAAGGAAACTGGTAATTTAATTGCTAACTGTCCTAAGTTTTTAGCAAAAAGCAAGTCCTGTGGGGATGAAAAGTAAGCAATCATCCCCGAAATGTTCGCAACTATAGCAATTCTCAGCTCAATGCTTACATGATAAGGTCTGTTAACCTAGGACACCAATTCCAACATATTTTTAGCCCTTATGACAGTTGTGACATTAAAACTCAGTATAACACTCTTCAAGTTAATTTTCCCTATGTTGTTTGTGTCCAGAAATCAGTCACACCCTATGTTGAAGTAAATCTTGGTCCTTTGTCAGTCCAGACTGTGGTGAATTCTGGATACACCTGTACTATTATTTCAGAACCAATTTTTAACAATTTGAAATAATTTAAGGTGTGCAAGTCCAGCTTTTTTGGTTCCTAAACCCGATAACGAACATAGAATGGTTATTGATTACCATAAGGTTAACAAAAAAATTTAATTGAGTCTGCCCCACTTCTTAAACTACATTCGGTATTTAATTGGTTTGGTAAGTCAAAATTTTTCACCACTGTTGATCTCAATTCAGCTTATCACCAAATTCCACTATCTAAAATTTCCAAACCAATTACAAGTTTTTGTGTACCTTGCAGTCTGTATCAGTTTACTCGTGTGCCTTTTGGATTGGCCACTGGTGTCGAAGTTCTGACATGTTTGCTTGACAAATTTTCTATTATGTGAAATTTAATAATTTGTACAACTATTTGGGTGACCTGGAGATTACTCTGAGTCATTTGAACAGCATTTAGATCATTTAAGAGATGTTATAGTTCGTTTGCAAAGGCAGGACTGATTGTTAACCCTAAGAAAATTAAATTAGTTGTTCACGAGATCTCTTTTCTAGGCGAGAAAATTTCTGCACAATGTGTTTCCATTAACCCTGAGCATATTAAATGTATTAAGATATATTTTGCCACCTCAGGATGTTAGGGGCATTAGTCAATTCATTGGCATGGTCCAGTTTTTTGGAAAATTTATTCGCAACCTAGCTGAGAAGGTAGCTCCACTTAATTGTTTGCGTAAGACATCTGTACCATTTGAATGGGGCAAAGAACATCAGAAAGCTTTTGATAATCTCAAAAATGACATAATGAACCCTCCTGTTCTTCAGATGCCTGACTTTTCAAAAGAGTTCATTCTGGAAACAGATGCTTCCAGTTTGGCAGAGGGAGCGGTCCGGTGTCAAGAATTTGATGGCATTAACAACCTATTTCTTTTGCTTCCCGCACACTTACTCCCCAGGAGAAAAAGTCATCCATTTATAAAATACAGTTTTTAGCGGTTGTTTTTGGCAATGATAAATTCAGACAAATAGGAAATATTGGCAGTTGGGTCATTCGAATTGCTTCTTTGAAATTCGAGTACAACATATTAGAGGATCACAAAATATAGTTGCTGATATTCTCTCACGTATGTTTGATAATACTTAATATTCTAACGAAACCACTGTTCTTCCAGATTGTAATCTTTTATTGGATTTCCCTTTGCCTTTTACAGATATTAAGGAACATCAAGAAAACGATCAGAATTTAAAATAAATCGTCTCAAATTTGAAATTAAGTCTGGAGCAAAAACCATATTTTCTATCGTAATGTGTACTGTGTTGTAAATCTCGTGATAATGGTAAACATGCTGTGTTGCCAAGCCACCTCAAACCTATGGTATTTGAATATTTCCAATCTTCACACCCCTTGGTGCCCGTTTAGGAGCCCGTGAAACTATTTAGGTCATTAGAAAACATTTCGTCTCAAAAGGCTTGAATGCCGAAATTGCTGAACATGTCAAATATTGTAAGTTGTGTGCTTTGAGTAAACCTGCTCAAAACACTCATTTGTATCTTATGTCCTCAGATGTTGCTGAAAAACCAATGCAAAAACTTTTTATTCATTTTGTCTGCCCATTTTATAGAAGAAAATTTGGTAACAATATGTAATAATTTTGTGCTGGTGCTTCTAAATTTGTTTGGCTCATCCATATGAGTAAAGCTGAAGCAGCATCAAACGTTCGGGCCTTGCGAGTCCGTGTATTCCAAAATTTTGGTGTGTCCATATATATTGTGTTTGATAATGGTTCACAGTTCACTTCAAAAATTTTTTGTGATATGTGTTTTTCATTTGGCATTCGCTACATCACGTTGTCTCCTTACACCCCGCCCTCTTAACATGTGGAGTGTTTCAACAGAAACCTTTGTTAGGCCCTTATAGCCTTTCATGAAGTGGATCATTCTAGTTGTGATAAGATTCTTCATTGGTTGCAAATGGGATTTAATTTTGCTAAACATCAGTCACATAAGAATACTCCATTTAACCTTGTCTTTACTTATCTACACAATAATCCTTTTTCAAATGTGCGGAGTTTGGATTATTTGTTGCTGGATGATCCCAAGGATATCTGTCAGGTTTGGGCAGCTATCCTTAAAAACCTCAAGAGAGACAATTTTAGGAGTTGTGTCAAAGATAACAAAAATTGGGTTGACAATCCTTTTTTGTGTGGGTGACTTAGTGCTTTGTAAAGCTCATCCCATCAGCAGAGCAGTCAACAAAAGGATGGCTAAGCTCTCGTTCTATTGGAATGGTCTTTACCAGATCCAATGTTATAAACCAATGAAATTAAACTCACAAAATTTCCTAACACGTATATCGAAGACAAAATAACTAAGAGAAAATTTAATACAGATTGAGTTGCTTGACAATGATTACCTTTATCTTCAAAACACTGGATAAATAAGGACTTCATTGTGGATAAATAATGCAAAAGATATTTGCTCGTAATTTCATAACATGGTAGCTGTGAAATGTAAAAATTGATGTGGTTTCAATCAGTGCTGTTGTTTAAAAATTATGTACATATTTATTTTTAAACAATATTTGTTTACAAAGAACTGTGGTTGTGTACATGCCACATCTCATACAAGTATCGTTCATTATTTAACACACACAGTCGCGAACTGTTGACTCTCGAATTTCGCTGCGACAAGCTCCCAATTCAGCGACTCCACGCACGTCCCCTCCTGGAAAGATGGGGTGCGCTAACTCTCAGCGGGAAAACGGTTGTCTCCCCAACTTCTGCATTCATACTTCAACCCCTGTCTGCGCGGGGCCAAGGGGCATTTCTTTTTTGCGATAAAATGTGTCAGGTGTGCTGCTCGCCTGCAGCTACTAGGGCAAATCCTACCTGCCCGGAGCTCTCTTTTGTCAAGTATGGCTACTGCCATTCTGAATGAGCGAACACGTGCAATTCAGTGTTTTATTTTCACCTTTCGGAAGGACTGCTTACCCACTGCGCCTCTGCTAGAAGTGGTTTACTGCAAACGTAAACAAATGATCGAGTGATTATGGCGAGAGTCGTTTTTCCATAATGCAGACTACTTCTAACATTTCTGATGATTTTTTGGTTACCTCTTTTTGCATTAGAATTCTTAATATGAATAGGTACATGCATGATACATTTTATTTAACTTGAATGCTTTACAATTGGATTCAACTTTCCTCGTAATTGAAAAATTCTGTCACCCCTTAATTGGTATTACAAACCCCATGGAATTTTTTTTTTTTTTTTCATTTCACACCAAACCCTAGACAATTATTGATCAAAATAAGACACATATATAACTAAGAATATTATTTTCATTAAACTGATTTTAAAAAAATATAATCAAGACATAAGTTCTGCTGCTGGGGCACTTGCACACAAAAGGAAAAAGAATTTTCCTATGATTGTATAAAAAAACTATTTATTGTATGCCTATGAATATAACAAAAAAACTTGAACTCAAAAATTGAAATACATATAACTATGAAATAATCTGCTGATATATGTCTCAAATATAGAGAAATCTCATATAAAAATTGTTATTATATTTATACGACTGATTGTCAAAAACCTACATATATATTATTCGTTCGTTCTCCCCGAACACACATATATACATGCAGTAGCCTATCCGTTATTTTAAACCCCTTGCTCTAACATATGCCCTGGTAGACGAGTGGTGGTAGTCTGCCTTGGGATTCCAAGGCGCGCGGACATATAGTGCACGCCAATGCGTCGATACAAGTGAGTGTTTTCCACGCAACGCAAATAGACATTTACAAACAGGCTTAGCCTTACTGTGGTAATTAATACGAGAACCTTCAACATCATTTTCTGACATGGAGTCACATAAGACAACCACCCGAGTGAACACACTTCGTATGAAGTGCCACACAAAGCCCCTAGCTCTGGACGTACACAACTGTCTGGACGAGACGTTGTGAATACAAGAAGACGAACTTGTTGCTGTCCAAATGGACGGTCACCAACGATGCATCTTTATCAAGCTGACTTCGATGCTACACTGTGAATGCATCACGCGACTGACAGCTGGTTCATCGCAGATCCGCACGTCCACTGGTGAGTCAATCAACGTCGACATAGACATTGAGATCAACAACCTTAAAACTGTACTCGTTATTAAATTACCGGTGGAAGTCAAGAACGAAAACCTTTTTGTATGCCTTACAGCATTATGGCGAAATATTGTCATTAAGAGATGAAATGTGGGCTGCTAATTACAAATTCAAAGTTAAAATGGGGGTACGCGCACTCAAAATCAAAATGACTATAGGCATATGACCCGCAATAACAGTAGAAGGACACACGGGATTCGCCGTGTATTGCGGTCAACCACAGTCATGCAGTGTCTGCAACACAGCGGGACACATGCGTGCCGAATGCCCCACTTTGCTGCGGGGCGCCGCTCCGGCCACGTAGACCTGGGCGCAAACACTCGCCACCGGTCAAAACATCGTGACATCTGCCGGCAAGACAGACCCAACTGATACTCGCTTCCCAGGGGAAAGCAACAGCTTTGTGAGCAATTCATCGATTCAGACACCAATGCAAGATGGTACAGTGGATGGTTCGGAGAATCTAGTATCGCTTCCGATACACATTGCCAGGTACATCCATGTTTCGCCAACCTCCCTTCTGAAAATTGTCCCAATGGGATGGACCATTTTATGCCACGCCCGCTACATCTGATTGATACTGATGATATGCTAGATGATGATGATATGACGCCGGATATCCCTTTGTGCGCAGCATTACAAACCATCAGAGTGAGTATTCGAGTGATCTACTTCAGTGCCAAATCATGGATGAGGAGGTGGCATTAATCAAACAACACACTCCTAAAAATAAATCGCCGGGAATTGATGCCATTCCGTACGAATTTAAACAGCAATAGTGGCCTGTCATCCGAGCGGAATTTTGCAACAAATTGAAAACAGTCATCAACAGAAACGCACTTTGTCTATCTCAAAGTGAAGGTATTTTTGTTCTCATCACTAAGAAAAACCACCCCCACCCCTTTACTTATTACAGGCCTATTACTCTGCTCTGCACGGACTATAAGATTCCTACGCGCCTTTTCGCAAATCGCTTGAAACACGTCTTAGCTGACATTATAAGTCGTCAACAATATTGCGCTGTGTGAAACACCTCTATAATTCAAGGCGTCGCAGTATAGCGATATATTCAATTAATAGCCAAATCGACACCGGGACCAGTGTCTTTATTGAATATTGACCTTGGCAAGGCCTTCGATCTACTGGAATTTACTTGACAGAATTATGCTACATGTAGGCTTCCCACCACCATCTATCGCCATTTTACAAACTCTGCGATGAGGTGTGACAACACAGATATCTCTAATTGGTAGGTCGGGAGAAAGTTTAACTATTCAATCCTCCATATGTCAAGGGTTTCCCTCATCCATGTCTCAATTTGTACTGTATACAGAACCCCTCCTACGAACATTCCACGTGAAACACTACAGTATCAGTATTTAGACACGAACTCTAACATATATTGGATACGTGGATGACGTCACATGCATAGTACGGAGTGAAGATGATGTAGATAGAATTAATGACACACTACCCGCCTCACCCATGTGACAACTATCCAAATTAACTCTTCGGAGACAATATTTCTAGACCTGAAGCCTTCGTACGTTGAGAATATAATTTGTGTAAAATTCCGAGCAAATAATTAAATGCAGCTGGGACACAGTGGTGCACAAAGTACGCGGCAGCCTTCTAACTGCTCGTCTTCGTAACATCAATATTTGACAAAGAGCTGATATTGTCAACGCGTACATATTGTCACAGCTATGGCATGTAGTACACATATTCCCCATGCCAAAATGCAACCGAGGCATAAAAACGGCAGTACATAAGGAGGTTCATGTGGCGGGGGCATATTTTCCAGGCGAATAGGGAGCAATTACTTCTTCCTGCAGACAGAGGAGGCTTGGACCTTGTGGATCTGAATCTGAAAGCAAGAGCTTTTTTGAGAAAAATACCACACAACAATTCATGTTTGAAAACCGCTAAGTAGCAGTGCTTCATCACGCAGTATGGACACATGATCATATTCTCCCTCGACATTACCTACAGGCAATTCAAGGCGTGAAACAAACACTTATTGAATTACCGGCCGGCATAAGCATCTCTACGAGTCTGGTATAGAAACATAATAGAAGAACGATGAATGTAGTTCCGAGGGTGTAACTCAAATGGGCCAATTTGAACTTGGACACGATATGGGAAAATATAGCAGATGTAGAACTACCCGCCGTCCTCCGAGCGTCTGCATATTCCTTTGTCAACGACTTAACTCCCACTAAGATTCGACGTAAACGTATTTTCCTTGACACTGATGACCAATGCGTCAAATATGATCGCCATGATACAGCACTTCATCGGGTTACCAGCTGTATCTATTCCTGTCCCTTATGGAATTTGTGTCGACGTTGCATTGCACGAAAACTTGACGTAGTAGCTGATGATATATGTGAGGAGACGCTCTGCTTCCTTGATTTGACAGCCTTTCCTACCGTCAAATGGAGAGCGGTGGTCTGACTACTCATTAACTTGATTGACTTTACTGTGAATACTCCGACACCTTTCCACTTACGTTCATTTATTAACAGACTTCATAGGGCAATGTGGCTGATGGTGAAGAATAAAATAATGAACATAAATAATGGGCATTATTTGGTTTTTCTGTGTGTGTGTGTATGTCGTAACCACTTCCTTTGTATAAAAAGTTTGTGACCAGGGTAAGGACATGCACACTTGAGCCTCTGTCCGCTATTGTATTTCCTGTATTCTAAAGACAAAATAGACTACTTAAAAATAAAAATTGGTCTAAGGCATAAGTATGGCGACCCAAAGTTCGGCAGTTCGATCCCGTACCTTTCCAAAGAAATCTTTTGAGCTCCGAAGAATAAATAAAAATAACTACTGTAGACAAGATAGTAGAAATACACCAGTGCCTCCTAGCAGCTGAAGAAGGAAACAACATGGCGAAGGACACACTAGTACCCCTAGCAGGCGATGAACGAACAAACTACTGCAAACAAGATGGTGGACCAGCGCCCCTGGCATGCGATGAAGGAACCAAAGATGGCGGACACATCAGCATCCCTGGTAGGTGGCCCTCAACTATGTAAACAGTGGACGATGAAGGCGGGAAGATATAAAGAAATGAGATAAATAAAAGAGAAAATGGAAGAGAGAGAAATAAAAGAAAGATTGCAAAAGATAAAAGAAATTGAAGCGCACGGAGAAAACCTATGGAATGGTAGAACATGAAAAAACAACATGGAATGATGGAGCAGGGAAATTGAAGGTAGAATGATAGAGCAGGAAAAATGAAATACTCGCTGTCAACATTGCGGACACGGCGTAATGGCTGTGAAGATGGCCGTCGGAAACAAAATGAAGGAAACAAGGTGGCCGCCAGATACAAGATGGCCGCCGGATCCAATATGGTGGACCCAAGTTGGCGGCAGATGCTCAGAGCCTTAGCCTACAGAGTATGCCTCCAAAGGAACATTTCCCTACTACTCTCATAGCCCTACAATCATTATTAAACTAGGGGCCCAGCCAATGACCTTTTTTTTTAGTATTGTCTCGTGCCTTGAACAGTTACGATGTTACAAATTTTTGTTATCATAGAAAGACTGAAAAAAAATTGTGTGAAATTAACGCAACATTGGGTATAGTTCTATCCACTAAGCCACTGCGGCCCCACTAGGAATCGCTCTATCCGCTAGGCCACTACGGCCTCATTTGAAATGTATCTATCCACCGGATCACTGCGGCTCCACTTGATACAGTTCTATCCACTAAGCCACTGCGGCCCCACTTGGAATAGCTCTATCAACTGAGCCACTGCGACCCCACTTGAAATCGCTCCATCCACTGAGTTACTGCGGCCCCACTTGGAATCTGTCTATCCACTGAGCCACTAAGGCCCATTGGCCACTCTGGCCCCACTTGATGTAGTTCTATCCACTGAGCCATTGCGACACCACATGGAATCGCTCTATCCACTGGGCCACTGTGGCCCCAGTTAGTATCCCTCTATCCAATTAGCCACTGTAGCCCCACTTGGAAATAACTCAACGTTGAAGCGAGAAATTTAAAGTAAACAGAAATGATATTGCATTGCCTTCATATCTCTACGCAATAATAACTATACATTAATACAAAACCTTCGTACAAGAAAAAATAAATCAAAATGAGCTCTTAGGGTAAAAGGTAATGATTGCGCAATCTTATCTTGCTGAAAATTAAACTTAATCTGTATTTGACTCTGAGGATTCGTTCTGCAAAATTTGAAGAACTTCTCTTGAGTTTTAAGGGACTTAGAAGTATTAAGAACGGAGAGACAGACATAGATCAACTCATTATATACGATACGTCATGTAAACTGCGATTAGCCTAGGGTATACGAACCATTAAAAAAAAGTTTACAAAATTATCAGTGACAATACCCCCGAATTGGTAACAAGCACAAATGATTTACAGTTTTTTTACCTTCTATCAAGGCTTCCCTCTTCGGCTCGTCAAATTTTAATTATTTTCGTTTTTTTTTAATATATAGTTTAAATTGAATATCTTTATAATATATCGCATTTTACAACAACAAAAATCCTTAAACATTAATATCTCATTTCACATACATTAAAAACTAAACAAACAATTTATATTTCCGTTTTCACACATAAAAAGCGCACTGATTGGCGCTTCCATATGCCTCACTTTAGCTTATACTTGCCGAGAAGTAAACTGGTGCTATTGAACAGAGCAGTACAGGCGAAAATAAGAAAACAGCTTTATTTAACTTCATTCAACCACACTGTTCATAGAGCACTTGCGGCTGTAGCTTTAAATTCGATTTGCATTCAGAAATAATACGGCATTCAAATCACCTAAAATGTATTTAATCTGCAGGTATTAGAACTTCAGTAATTCATTCTCCAGGACTAAACCCAAAGTTGTTTCAAAAATTATTAATTTTTGAAAATGCCCTTTACTGTTATATCATCTAAATATCGCGTGGAGCGTTTCACATAATTAGGAGAAACCAATGTTGTGATCCACTAACTGGCATACGCTAGTGTAGATGTATAAAAATAGAGTTATAATATAACAGTACGAATGAACTTAATACAGAGATAAAATCGCACACGGCATATATACTAAATGATCCACAAATCCTGGAGAAAACTTAGCGAAGATGATTCGCTATGCAAACAAGCGTAGAAAACCTAACAAAACCATTCTGCTAATCAGATTTATAAGGGAGAAACACAGCCTTCAATAATGGAAACTATACATAAATTAAATACAAAATGCATGAAATTACGTGTTCGCATTATTTGATTTCTGCCTACTGTAAGAAACCCCTTAAATTCCTAACGGCTGGTAATACTATTATCAAACATATATTCACAACGCAGATATAAAATCATGCAAACATATTCACTAATGTTTTGTCTAAGCCCACATAGTTTCCAACATTTTGTAAATAATTAATTTTAATTTCCAGTTTTGAAGGACGGGTTTCTCACGTAAAATAACGTTAGGTCAATTGTGGCACTACGTATTCGTTCTCAGCCGTAATGAATCGCATCAGCAAGTCTGTACCTGGAGTTCAGGATCGGCCTATATATATATGTACTACACTTTCATATAATATTGCATTTTGTTACACCGCCAATAAATACGTAGTGAAATCAACTTTAAAAATAAATACCATTATTGGACACTATGGAGTGAGTACGACTTACGGGCTGTTATTTGGACATTATAATAATGACAAGGGAATACACAAAATATTAAACAACAAATTTCAGTTAAACAAAGTTGTTGTTCCAGTAACCTTGCATGTTATATTTAATAACCTTTCGCTATTTTTTGTAATTTATGTTTACTTAAACTTAACTAAAGATCGAATTGCAATATATTAGCATAAAATGATAGTGTAATTTTGCAATTGAGCCCTCTATTTAGATGGTATAATTTTTGTTTGTACTTTCTCAGCTCTGAGTAAGATGCTCTTACTGGATTCATAGCGTTTAGTCGATGTCTATGTTTACCGTATTCATAAATAAACCTACATAGTTCTGGAAACCTAAAAGGAATATATATCTTTTAAACTTTATTAAAATGTAAACATTTCATTTGGAAGTATCTCGCATCTAGCAACTTTGTTAACAGATCCTATAATTTCGAATACTTATGGAGTGTACCTTGAAGTGTCATACCCCATGTTGAGAGATAATGTTGTAAACGATTGATAATGGTTTAATGTCACTTGTACAAATATAACTCTATCAAAACTCTGTAATTGCTCATGTTAATGACTACTGAATGGGTTCCACTGCTCGATTGCCAGCGGCCAGTATTCTTGTGTTTCTCCCTCGCAGTAGCGACAAGGATATCGTATGCTGTATCGTAAGGATGCTCGCGTGTTCCGTCGCTGCGTGAGGTATGGCTTTTTTTAGCGCCGCCCTAATTGATTGACTAATCAGTTACGGTAGTGCTGGTTTGAGCACATGGCCGCCCTTGAGCACCGAGGTGCGTATTCCGGAGAGCCTGCGCACTAATTGGATCCGTCAAAAGCGCGTCGCTGCACGCCAACTCTTCGCCAATAAGGGCGAGCGTAGTTCTCCGGTCGCTAGTCCCGTGACGTCACGCTCTCGTGTAGCAGGCTGGTCCAGCCGGGAACAGTTCCACACCCAGAAGTCGATTCTTGACTTGTTTCGAGATTATTTTCACACGTTGCCACCTTACCACTTTAAATCTGAAGCATTAACCTCACTTCAGAAGAGAGCTGTAATCGGGCATTAATTACGAAATGTGCACTATTGGCGTGAGATTTTGCACAACTTCAAACTTCTATAAACATGGCCGTTGGAAACACATTTACACGACACGAACTTTTTTTTTGGACAGACTTGAGTGTAGTCCTTAATATATTAATTTGATTCAGAAAAACGTAATAAATGTGAACGGGTCAAAATAGGTCCATTGCTAAGAATGGAAATATGCAGAGTATAATTACAACTTAAACTGCCAGAAATTTACAAGTAAGCCTCAGGACTTGAGTAATTGGCATATGGCGGTCGTAGGACACCGGCTCCCGGCTGTGGCGGCGTGGCGCCGGCCGCCATGTTGGATTTCGGATTTATGCTCTGTCATTCCAGTCATGCGATGGCCATATTTGATTCCGCCATGTTGGTAGCCATGTACGCCGCTATAATTTAAACCAATATGCTGCAATCTTGTACCACCATATTTGTATCCAATACGCCGCCGTATTTAGTAGCTAATACGCCGACATCTTGGACCACTATATTGGTAACCAATATGTAATTTTTCATGCTTTTGCATTCTTAGGGTTTTCTCCAAGTGATCCCACTTTCTTCTCTCTTGCATTATTTCTCTCCTTTCTTTATTCTCTTACTCGCTCTTTCTCTCTCTTCCTCCCCGATGGTTTGCTCCAGTCTCTCCCATTTATTTTCTGTTTTGCATTCATTCATTCTCTTTCTCACATTATTTCCTTTCTTCTTTCTCTTTCTCTCTTTCTTTCATTTCTCTTACCTTCGTTCGATGCCACATTTGTCTCTCACCACTGTTCCACCTGCAATCTTTGCTTTTTTTCGTGTGCCATTTGTTATTGGAGGCCGCCCTCTTTGTTTACATTTGTCATTTACCTACGTTCGACCCGCCATCTTGGTTTTTCGTTTGTCACATGTTTCCCACATTAGTTGTGGCTTTGGACACTAGGAGCGCCACCATATTGGTTTTGGAATTAGCTGCTGGGAGTACTGGTGTCGCTCTCGTGCGATTAGTCGTCCTCCCATCTGTCACATGCGCTCCACTGATTACTCACCTTTGTTCGACTGCCATATTGATTCTGAAATTGGCCGGTAGGGGCGCTCCTTCTCATAGAACTCAGAATACCATCGAATGGGCGCCAGATCGAACTGCAGGACCTTGGGTCGCCAGACTAACGCCTTAGACCACTCGTCTATTGCGAAATGTGCTGGGACAAGAATTTATAAGTATTATATAGCTTGGTGATGAATAAATATCATCTTGCCTCTCATTAAAGACAATGAAATTTTTATTTATTATATAGATTTTGAAGTATTTTTTATTTCAAGTTTTTTTAAGTATTTCTTTGTTATATTATTTTCAATTATACATTTTTTAAGAATTTTTAAAGTGTTTATTTTTAATTGTATTTTTTAAGGTTTTTAAAGACATTATTTTAATTTTATTACCTATTTTAATTATGTCTTCTTATTAATTTGGATAAACATACATATATTTTTTTTAAGATTTAACTTCATCGATTAGTCACATTTCCTCCACTGAAATTATATGCATGTTTCACTCTGCCATCTTCATAGTTCCTTCATCGCCTGCTATAGTGCGGGAATCAACAGTATGAATATTTATTTACGAATTTAAATATGTAATTTCGGTACACGAGAAGGTATATAAAAATTATTGTAAAGGACATTCCTAGCATGACTTTTTGTCTTAATATTTTACTTTATTCAATTCGTTTTAACTATTGTAAGAAAATTAAGTGGCCTAGCCTTGTAACCACATATGCACGCACACGCCGATAGGCCTGCGCGTCAGAAGAGCCAACTGTGACCCACTCAGTTTGAAATAATCAAAATATGTGTGTGTAGAAACGTCATTAAAAGGCGTCGAACCGGGGGAAAGGACAGAGTATAAAAGACGGCGATACAAGTGTTTGCGAACTTAAGTGAACACTCGCACTGCTGTGTGGCTCTGCCAACCGTACATCTAGGAACCGATGCATTAATAAATAAGTAGAACGATTTAAATTTATTTTATTTATCATATTAATAATGCCGAAAAAAATATTATTTGAGAATGAAGTAAAAACAAACGAAAATGTACTCTGTAAAGTATATTAAGATCAAAAGTTCTTAAATTTTGTAAATTTTATACTTTCCTATTACAGCTGGTAATAACTCAATTGCTTGGATGGGATTCCAACCAGTGCCATTTTGAATAGACGCCCGACATGCCAATCACTTGACCACCAATCTCTTAACAAGTCAAGTATTTAAAACTTGTAATAAAGTTGTAAACGTAGTAGCCTCATTCCTTAGTGAAATTACAAAAATATTGTTAATTTATTTTATGATTTTTCAACCACTTTGTATATGGCTTAAAAATACAATATTTTGGAACAGTTTTAGTTTATTTAAATCTATAGGATGAGCGGTATTATAACATCTCGTAACTGTCAGTTAGAGTGTGAATTCTTTAGCTCATATGTTATTGTCTTCTTATATATTCTTTTTAAATAATTATGTCGCAAGTCGGGCTGTAAGCAAGCGAATATTTATAAGCAGGTGATTATAATTTGCCTTATACTAATACCAGAAATGTGAAATTATATTATGGAGGCACCATTTCTAGCTCCAGGAATGTATGTATATAAATATATATATATATATTTTTTTCATGCAGGATTTAATACCAGCCAAAAATTAAGGACTTTTTTATTTACGTATTTAAAAGCTTCAGACTATAAGCATAAAAATTGCATCTTCACATGTTTCCACAAAATTAAAATAGTATATTTACAGCAACGCACAGTTATATAAACTGGTTATACACAGCTCAAGACAGTCCATTATAGCACGCATCTAAGCAAAACCCTTGATCATATATTCTTCTCGGCAAATTTTTACGAGTGCCACTGTCAAACAGCTCCATAAAATGAACGCGACGGCTTATATGCTCGCAAGCTGGCACCTTAACGTTCAATGTTCCATCCACTGTAACTCATGAATGCTATTTGCTCTACCAAACATCACAAAACTTACGTAGGCCAGCAATAAGTTTTTCTCTTAAACTTTTACATTTAAATATATATATATATATATACACTTACATATAATATTTTATTACTATCCCAGATTTTTAAATTTATTATTTAGATTAAAACTTATATTATTTAAGTATCTTATTTTCATAAAGGAGCTTCGTTACACACTCTGATATTACCAAAAAATATACTTATTATTCATGCTTTCTGCTCTACTGGCGACACCGGTCAAACATATACTGACCACCATACCATCCATTATATAACCTAAGTCATACACGGCCATTCAATACCCCATCTCCTATAACCACAAAATAATTAAATTCAACGGCACCACCAAATACACAAAGAAAAGTATATAACATCCATTTTACTTGTTCAACCAAACAAAACTGCTTATACCTACCGACCATACCAGCTAAGCATTCTGCCCCTCTTATACTAACTAAACATCTCTTCAAACCATTCTGCACTTACAAAAAACGAATATCAAAACGAAACCATTCTCCCCACACCTTCTAAGCTATACTTTTTTTCATACTCCCAAAATAACCGAACATGTGAACAGGTCATACCTATCAACATAACATATATACCAACCATACAAGTAACTAACAGTACAACCAAGCCATACTTGTGTGCGTTCCACCCCATGTCAGGACTTTGAATATGTTTCATTTATCTTACCATACACTTAACCTAACCACCAGTCCAAGTAAAAATTTAATTTAGTCCCTCCACTTTTTGACGTATGCACTCCAAGTAATTGTGTAGAATTTAGAGTGTTTTTTCATAATGTGTAGGACACGGAATATATTTAACTTAGTCACGCCCATTCCACCCCATGTCAGGACTTCTTGAAATACATAATAACCTAACCTAACTTCACCCAACCTAACGACCACATTCTGGTCATGTATGTTAGAACTTGGAATAATATTATTCATAAAAAAATATTATGTATATTTTTCAAAATTTATTATGGAACTATGCAGCTATGGAGCTATGAAAATATTAAATTATGGAGCTATGGAACTATGTAGCTATGGAGCTATAAAGCTATGAAGCTGTGGAGCTATGATGCTATGTATCTGTGGAGTGAGTAATTTTGGGGTAATTTTGAGGATAGCACCACACTTAAAACAGCGGGCGCCACATTTAGCACCGAAGGCACCACACTTAAATCCAAAGGCACTGCATTTAGCACGAAAGGCACCACACTTAGCACCACAGGTACCGCACTTAGCACCAAAGGCACCACATATAACACTGAAAGCATCACATATATCACCAAAGGCACAGCACTGAGCACTGCAGACACTAAAATTTGCACCACAGGCACCACACTTTGCACATCATGCACCACACTGCACTACAGGCGCCACACATTGCACTGCAGGCACCTCACTTAGCACTGCAGGCACTGAATTTAGCACTGCACTGCAGACACTACAATTAGCACCTAAATAGATTCTGATTTGTTAACTTCAGTTGCCTATACGAAAAAAAGTAAAAACTAATTTTAATTGATACAATTATGCTAATAGTAACTCAACCAACGCCATCATTAACACCACCACTACCACCCATATCATATGTTGTTCGAATCCTGGCCAATGCAATTAATTTTCAGACATGCATTGAAGACAGTCGAGTTGGTCTCATTCGCATTTCTTCTGTCAGTATAGTGAAAATTATGGTTTGTTAAACTAGCAGTCAGATAATTTTTATCAGATAATGTTACATATGGAAAGCTTAAATCACTTTCAGCACACGACACAGTTACTGAACTCGCGTACCTACCTACTTAAACTATTCCTTCTGATGTATGGATACCATGAAATAAAAAGGGGTTTACAAGAGAAATATAAAAGATGTATCCAACATTGAAAGATGTATAAATGTAAAGCCGAATGGTTGTTTAATGGTTGAATTGAAAGGATATATATTGAACAGGTAGATTAACGTTTGAATAACATTGCTTCTAGCATATTCCTTTTTACATATTCATACTCAGCAGACTTATAGTGATATAGTTAAAATGGATAACATACACTTATTGTTCTGTTGTGATAACAGTGTGTAAGCATGCATCATGTAAGAACGGATGTAATTTCGTCAACGACCATGGCAGAAGGAATCGTCGCGAGTAGGATTATATACTCTTACTGTGTACTCTGCTAAAGATGACATAAATGGTATGCTGGTGGGTTTTCACCTAAAATGTTTTGTTTGGTGGTGTTAATGGATGACTTAGGAGTGGTAGGAAATGAAAAGTTATTATGTTGCGTATACAATGTGATCTGTGTGGCATGACTGAAGTATGCTGTGATTATCGTTGGAATAGTACCCAGTGTTGGCTGAGCTCTACTAGAATTCTAGTAAACAGTGCCTATATTTAGTCTAATGACTGTTGGTAGAGCGTACTGTTCCAAGTCTAGAATAATATTGAAACAAAAAGTATAAAAGCATCTACCGTACGAGAGATCTAACCTCTCGAGATATTTGCTTGAGATGTGAGTGCTCTCTCTCTCTCTCTATCTCTCTCTCTCTCTCTCTCTCTCTCTCTCTCTCTCTCTCTCTCTCTCTCTCTCTCTCTCTCTCTCTTTGTTTTTTATACTATTGAAATATGATTATTTGAAAATTTAATTGGTTCACTGATTTGATTGGGTTTCTCTATTGTATGGCTTATCAGTATAGTAGTAGCGATGTCTGAAATGTGTGAGTGGGACATTGCAGTAGTTTGGTTTGTTGGTAGCAGGGAGTATATTTTTGACGGAATAGCTTGGTCTCTGAGTGTGACATGCCTATATAGCTGTTAAACAGGAGGGCAGGAGGTATGATGACGGGTGTGATGGTTAGTATAAAAGGTCGAAATGAATTGCTTGATAATTATATTGGCCAGTCTGACAATATTATTAAGTGTATGTAGGCTCTCCATTGGTAGAGGTGCTTTTAGAATGTTTGTACTGTGTGACCTCTCTTCATGGTTGTTATAGGAGTCTTGTTTTGCTATTATGTTTTATTAGTATGTCTGACTGGTATGTTTTAGGTTTGCATGATCTCTTGGAATGGCTGAAATGGATGGAGTAACTTGATGGTTTTGTTTTTCTCATGTGGGCTGCTGTAAGTTTTTTTTTATAGCTAGTACTTCTTAATTGTATAACCTATCTGTATGACTCGGTCGTACAGTTAGTTTCTTGTATAGTTGTTATAGCTATTATATTGTTTGGTATGACCTGATCCATGTTCTGTTTTTGCAGTATGACTGAAGAATAGCTTCGTTGGTGTGAGTAGGATGGTTTAATGGTGTGATTTATTTTTGTAAGAGAGTAATGGTTGGATGGGATGTTTAGTTACTATAAGAAAGGCAGGATGTTTCGCTGGTATGTTTGGTTAGTATGATTGGATGTTATTTTTTTGAATTTATGCGATATGGGTGTCGTAATTTGTTAAATTAATAGTTTTGATGTTATAATAGCATGGTTTGAATTTTTTGATTGGTTCGACAGCTGATATGGCTTGTTTATGTGTGTAACTGGTGAAGTTAGATGGTCTGGAATTATAGTTAATATACTTTACTGATGTTATTGATCAGTAAGTCTGAGGTGTGGTGGTCAGCATTTTTATTGGTATGTGTGGTTGAAGAGTGATTTATATTAATAGCTGTTATTATATTTGGCTGGTGTTTGATGGTATGAAAAACATTCTGGATTTGTGATTTTTTCGGGAATATCAGTGTGGGCTGAGGTCCGCTTGAATTCTAGTAATTAGTGTGTGGTGGCAGTGGTGGGGGTGGCGGTGGTGGTGGTTGTAGTGGCTGTAGTGGTGGGGTGGTGGTGGTTGAGTAACTATTAGTGTAATTGTATCATTGGCAATTTGTACTTTTTTTACTATTTTATGTATACTTGAGGCGACATATCAGAATCTATTAAGGAAGTGACGGTGGTGGTGGTGGTGGGTGATAATGGGTGGATGTTATTTTATGGGCTGGCATCAGCTGTATAGTTTCTCCAGTTATGATGGATTTTGTGCTTGGTGTTTTGGGTGTTTCAGTTTAATTTAGTTCTTCTTTGGTTATAGGAGATAAGGTGTTGATTGACCTGGTATGTCTTGGGTTATATAATGCATGGTATGGTGGTCAGTCAATATTTGACCAGTGTCACCAGTAGAGCAGAAAGTATGCGCAGTAAGTACATTTTTTGTTAAGATAAGTGTGTGTAACAAAGCTCCTTCATGTAAATAAAATACATAAAATACACAAGTTTCAATGTGAATATTAAATATAAAAATATTTAAAACAAATATGGGATAGTAATAAAATATAATATGTAAGTTTAAATATAAGTATGTAGAAATTTTTAATTAAAAAAAATTATTGTTGCCCTTTGTAAGTTTGATAATGGTTGTAGAGAAAATCGCATTCATGAATTAAAGTGGATGAAACATTGAATGTTAAGGTGCCAACTTGCGAGTATACAAGCCGTCGGGTTCATTTTATAGAGCTGTTTGACAGTGGCACTCGTAAAACTTTGCCGAGAAGAATACATGACCAAAGGGTTTGCTTAGATGCTTGCTATAATGGACTGTCTTGAGCTGTGTATAAGAAGTTTATATTAATTATGTGCTGCTGTAAAGGTACTATGTTAATCTGTGGGGAAAGTGTGAGTATTCAATTTTTATGTTTGTGGTCTGAAGTATGTAAATATAAAATTTTATTTTTTTTTTACATGCTGGTGTTATATCCTACCTGATATACATAGAGAACATAATGGCACTTGGTTTATTCACATACATATATATTGAATAATATCCGAGTACGAATGTTATGCATACGGAAAAATAGTTGAGATAATAAATAATTAACATTGTGTAATATTAAGTCTTGAAGTTAGGAGTCTGAGATGTAGCTGTAAGATTTTTTCCTGTACTCTACATAAAATTTAAGCATAACTTAAAAAAAAAAATTTAATTTGTTGAAATAAAATTTTTAATTTGATTTTCCCTACCCAGCAAACATAGTCTTCAAAGTGTTGGCAACCTGTACTGTTGGCAAATTTCTTTTCATTGCAAGAAGATAGACATCTGACAACAGCGTGATAACTTTTTCGTGACAGTACGTTTGCCGTTAGTAAAAAGACAATGGTCCACTGTATCTTTTAGTATAACAGATGGATACCACCGAAAATATGTAGGCATGATATCGCAGAGCAAGCATGTTGCCAGCATCTTAAAAATGTTTCTGGGCTGATTCCCATACAACAGCTTTGTCTTTTCGGTACGCTTGCCATTATCTTAATTATTCTGCCCCGATAACATTTTCGAGACAAGGCCTTTATCACAATAACGATATAAATATTATGTATTTTTGTCGACAAACATTTGGAAAGTGTTTTGAATAAGGATGTTGTTAACTTGCTGTTAATGTCATAATGTTGTTTTTGAGACCATTAGATTTCGTGATTATATATTTGTCATTTGGTAATCCATTGCATTTATACGACCAGTCGATCGATATATTAACAACGAAACAAAACAATTTTGTTTGCAAGCGTCTGAAGAAGTAGTTTTTAAACAATCCTGGTTTGAAAATGATACGTTATATTGTCATGGAATTGATACATTCCATTATAATGATTTGTTTTATGATATATTGATATAGCAGCAATTGGTTTATTAGGTTTCGTAGTATGAGCACATCATATATTTACAGTAGGAATAGATTGAGATACACGAGACTACTTTACATCAGCCACAATAATTATTGCTGTACCTACAGGTATTAAAGTATTTAGATGATTAGCAACTATATATGGATCCAAATTAAAATTTAGACCAGCTTGCCTTTGAGCAATAGTTTTTATATTCTTATTTACATTACGAGGCTTAACTGGAATTGAGGTGTATAGGGTAGCATGCTGGTCTGTCAACTCGAGGGTCGTAGGTTCGAATCCCGCACTTTGCAAACAAAATGTTTTCATATTATATAATATTTTGAGAAATAAATGAAATAGATATATAAAAATATGAAATAACCAATAATTAAATTTAATTTCGAAATGTAAGTTTTTTTCATTGTTATACTGCTTATTTCTGGACATCATGATGCAGCAGGCCCGGCATTCTAACTACATTCAGCCGTCGCAGGCCCATCATCGTAACGACATCCAGCGGTCGCAGGCCCGGAATGGTAGCGACATCCATCCGTCGCAGGCCCGGAATAGTAACAACATCCAGCAGTCACAGGCCTGGTATAGTAACCACATTCAGCCATCGTAGGCCCAGCATCGTAACGACACCCAGCCGTCGCAAGCCCGGCATCGTAGTGACATCCAGCTTTCGCATGCCCGGCATTGAAACGACATCCAACCATCGCAGGCCCTGCATCATAGCGACATCCATCTGCTGCAGGCCTGGCATCGTAGCGACATCCAGTCGCAGGCCGGTATCGTAACGTCATCCAGTCATCACAGGCCAGGCATAGTGGCGACATCCAGCCGTCGCAGGCGCGGTATTGTAGCGACATCAAGCCGTCAAAGGCCCGGCAATATAACGACATCCAGCCATCACAATTCCGAAACTGTTGGCAAACAGTTAGCCGCCAGTCCATGTTTTGATCGGGCTGCTTATGACATAAGACAGTGGGCTGGTATCGGCGGGCCGGAGTTTGTCGGCTAGCTTTTCCAGCCCGATTCTGGCCCGTACTTTTCGTGTATGTTGGACTGGACTACAGTTTGTATCTTGCCGCTAGCAGTACAATGAATTTTTGGCACTGTCGGCAAACAGTCAGCAGTCACTCTATATTTCCATTGGGCCGCGTACGACATAAGAGAGCGGGTCAGTATCAGCTGGCCATAGTTTGTCGGCTAGCTTTTACTGGCCCGATTCTGGCCAACAGTTTTCATGTATGTAAGGACAGAATTCATTTTGTGTTGGTAGCGGTACAGCGTATTTTTGACACTGTCGGCAGTCAGCCACCAGTCTATATTTCTATCGGGCCGCTTCTGGCACAATAGAGCAGGCTGGTATCAGTTGGCCAGTGTTTAACGTCTAGATTTATACCGGCCCGATTCTAGCCTGTATTTTCCGATTTTGCTGGGTATACCTAAGTTATATGGTTACATAGTGCTTTAACGTACATTCCTGGAGCTGGAAATTGTGATTCCATAATTTAATTTCACGAACCTGATCTTAATATATTGCAATAATATTCACCCGCTTATAAATTTTGCTTCCTTACAGCCCGAATTGCAACGTAATTATTTAAAAATAATATATAAAAAATAATTGCATGTAAGCTTGAGAATTCAGACTCTTACTGCAAGTTATGAGATGTTGTAATACAGCACATTGCATGGTTTTAGATAAACTTAATCTGCTCCATAGTATACTATGATTAAGCAATATACATACTGGTTGAAAAAAAAATACGTTGACATTATTTCTGTAATTGCGCGAGGGAATGTAGCTTCTTTATTTGAAAAGTATATAAAATATTTAAGCACTCGACTCAACCTGAGCTCTTGGTAGGTCTGTGGTTAGCGCACTTGACTTCTTATCTAAAGAGCACAGGTTCGAGTACTGTCCAAGCATTAGTTTTTTTTTTTTTTTCTTAAATGTTGCCAGCTGTCATGGGAAAGTGTGCAATATACAAAATTTGAGCTCTTTGAACTAAAGTTACTTTGCAAAATACATTTTTACTTCATTTCTAAAGAATATTTTTTCGCCGCTATTCAAATGATAAATAAAATAAATTTCTATAATTATACATGTTTATTACTGCATAGTTTCCTAGATGTCTGATTATCAGGGCCACACAACAGCGTGAGTGATCACTAAAGTTTGCAAGCACTTGTCTCGCGGTCATTTATAATCTGTCTCTTCCCCTGTACGATGACTGTTGATGTCACTTAACGCGCATGTTGATGATGTCACGCTTGGTGGGTCACTGGGCGCCTCTGACTCGCAATACTGTTAGCGCGTTCGTGCTTTTGTGGTTTCAAGGCTAGGCGACTTAATTTTCGTACAACAACTAAAACGAATTCAATAAAGTAAAATATTGTTGAAAAATAAAATAAAATATTGAAAATCGAATATGTTTGACAAAGTCCTGCCTGGAATGTCCTTTACAATAATACTTTTATATTCCATCTCGTGTATGGAAAATTACATCTTTAAATTCGTGAATAAATATACACACAGACGATTCGCGCACTTTAGCAGGCGATGAAGTAATTATGTAGACAGCGGAGTCGTACATGTATAAGTCATCAGTGGAGCAAATGTGACTAATCGAACAAGTAAAATCTTAAATAATATATATGTAAGTTACGTTAAAATAATAAACAATTATAATAAAAATTGTTAATAGAATAAAGAATAAATAATTTTTAAAAAACTTAAAAAAAATAAGTGAAAATAAATACATAAAAATTATTTTCAAAATATAATTAAAAGCAATGTAATAAAAAAACAAACACTTAAAAAATACTTAAAGAGAAAATAAATTACCTAAAAAAGTATACATTAAGTATACGAGGCAAGATATCATTTATTCGTCTCCAAACTCTATACTGTTTATAAACTCTTGTCCCAGCACATGTCGCGAAAGCCGTGTGATATAAGGCATTAATCTGGCGACCCAAGGTCCTGCAGTTCGATCCTGCGCCCGTTCTATATGGTATTTTGAGTTCTAAAAAAAGCAGCGCCCTACCGGAAAATATCAGAAAACCAATATAGCATTAGGACAAAGGTGAGTAATCAGTGGAGTGTATGCGACAAATGCGAGATCGACTAATTGAACAAGAGAGACAATTATGCTTCTAACGGCGAAAGCTAGAACCAAGATGGCGGCGTTCCTAGTGGCCAAAGCCAGAACTAATGTGGGAAACATATTATAAACGAAGATATCAAGATGTCAGATCGAACATAGGCGAGAGACAAATGTAAACAAAGATGGCGCCCTCCAGTATAAAATAACAAACAAAAAATTAAGATGTTGGGTAGAATGGAGGTGAGAAATAAATGTAAACAAATATTGCGTCGAACCAAGGTAAGAGAAAGGAATGAAAGAGGAAAAGAACAAGTAAAAAATAAAATAAGGAGAAAGAGAAATAATGCAAAAGAAAAAAGGAAGCACTCGGAGAAACCCCATGGAAAGGAAGAGAGAGAAAAAGAAAGGAAGAAAAGAAAAGGAAAGAAAGAATGGAAGAAAAATAGTGGGAGCACTAGGAGAAACCCTCGGAATGCAAGAGCATGAAAAATGACATACTGGTAACTTATAAGGTGGTCCAAGGTCGCGGCATACTAGCCACAAAGATGGTGGCGTACTGTGTACAAAGATATCGGTCCAAGATGGTGGTGTATTGGCTTAGAATATGGCGGCGTACTGGCAAACAAAAGGGCGGAATCTAATATGGCGGACGCATGACCGGAATAACACAGCGTGATGTCCGGAATCCTACAATGGCAGCCCCACAGCCAGCAGCCGGTATCCTACCTCCGCCGTATGCCTACTACTGACATCCAATATTCATACCATTGTAAAATGGCCGCTATTTGTGCAGACTGATGACCTCGTAAATTAAAATCAGCTCTTATTTTATTATGAAAAAAGAATGGTTTCCACAAGTAGCTAAGCCAAACTTTTCTACTGTGAGAAGCTGTTTAAATCAACAAATTACACATTTGAAGAGCACAAGGCAAGAAAGTAGAATGTCAATTTTTGGTAATTTGCTCTAGTGAGATTTAAATGTTTGAAAGTCACTATTCAGTGTGGTAAACTAATGTAGGTATCTGTAAGCCATCGTGCTACAATTAGTACATACTACAGATTACAGAACAACATGAACAGGATGTACAAATGAAATTTTTTATATACTTTTATAATTTTTGCCCATTAACTACACATTATAGTCCATGAAAAGGAGGAATGTCAATAAAAAAATTCAAGAGGAATGTCACATGTAGCCAATATTCCATTTCGTATAATGGTTGCAATTAAGTTAAACCAAAAGTGACATGGCTTTCATATTAAAACACGTAATAACTTCTGAGCACAATTTAACAAAGGTCAAAGTAATAATATAAGGAAATACACAAAAATAAAATAATACTGCAATTGCAAAAACACTGCAATATTATGGGTACATGAAAACTTTTTAGTTTTGCTTATCATCCTGTTCTTTGTTTGGACGGCTACTTAGCTAGTATTGTGTGGCAGGTTTCAAGGTATTTTTTTTCCTTCAGGATTGCAAAACTGTTTGAGATGTTTGAAGTCATTTTATTTATTCAAAGATATTGGTATCAAATCCGTTACAAAAAAAAACAGATTAGTTTTTATGTTATATTGTCAGTATCCAATAATGTTGCTTGGTTTGACAGCATACAATAATACATGTGTTTTCATACACAAACCAAAATGTTGCAAACAATCACTTTTGCTTACATTCATTAAGGTGGGCCGGCATAAGGAATTTTCGTTTCTGCAGTGACTCGCGTAAATGTTGTGGAGTATTGACGGGTGCAATGACGTCAGACTCCCACATTCCAAAGTAAGTGTCCCTATGCTGCACAAGTCGATAATTATGTTGCTCAAAAACAATTTTTTGTATGGGCCTTGTAGCAAAAGGATTTGTCTTTCGGTACAGTGGGGTCAGAAATGAAGACAAGTTCCATAGTAAAGGCTGATCAACTTAACACGAAAAATTAAACGTTTAGAGTGGTTTGTCTCAAATTCCGCAATCCAATCGTCAGAGGTTTCTGTGGGGCATTTCTTGTTTAGTAGGGTCACAGTACGGTCACCTCCCAAATAGGAATGTCTGTGTATGGGAATTGTAACTTTAATTTTGCTCAATATTTTTACAATATATACCATATAATGCTGAAATCTGAAAATGACCCAGTTCTTGTTCTGTCCAGTATACGAGTCGTAGAAAACCCCCAGGTATTTTACTGCAGGGTACTTTATTTGACATATGAAATGATGAAGCATCGATACTACTTCCTCAGTTGTCTTGCCGCCCAAAGTTTCTGAGTAACTATTGATCACAAAATATCTAGATGATAAAGTGTGTATGTTGGAAGGATAAAGAGACCACTGTCACTGATAGAAAACATCATTTGTAGTAATATAAGTAACTGATAAGTTTTTTTTAAAGTCCATTGTGATATCGTCATTTGTTCTACTCTTCTTTATTTCAACACTTGCCTTCTTCTTTTTGTAGTAAAATACTTGTACTTTTGTTTTGTATACCGCGCTCTGAATCTCCACGTTTTGAAGCTTGCGTTCAATTGATCGTTTATCTTCTCCCGATGCTACCACTGACAATTCTTCTTGTAATATTTTTACATCTGTTCGATGCTTGTTGCAAGTGCCGCATGAGTCACTGCGAGGGTAACCAAACGAAATATTGAACCTTGTTGTAAAAACACTTCTGTAAAACTCATATGAAACTGAAGGATAGCCCTTTTCACAATACAAGTTATGTATTTTCTTTACATTCAGGCTTTCTGAGTAGGTAGGTTCGGTTACACTTTTTCCAACTGTAATGGTTCTCTCTTCCTTTAATAGAACCAGTGTGGTTCACTACACATTATGTAACACAGTCACTCATTCTGCAGTGGTTGTTATCATATAACTTCTGATATCTTTCGGCGATTGCCCAGTTAGTTTGAATGACTTCTACATGTTTCTTTGATATTTCATCTAGTGATTAAATGTTTTATAAGATACCGACATTTAACTAACTTGTCCACAATGAACTATCATATCATATAGGCCCTACCATGAAATCTGGCTTTTCTTTCTGGTTACCTGTAGCATCGTGACTTTTTTTGCACGAACTGATATAAAGCTTCATAAGAGACTGTATTGATCATCTACGCACACCATACAAGTGAATTCCATAATAAGTCTCTTCAATTCACTGTTGGAATCACAGCAAAACCATTAAACCTTGAACACATACACTCAGGTCCTGTTTCGTAGGAAGATAAATGCAATTTCTTCATGACATTACGTATGCAGCCATAAACATTTCTTTTCGTACTTACACCGTATGACTTACATACCTCTGCCGCCTCTTCGTCAGTACCTGACAAAATTACGCAGATTTGGTAGATTATCTCACATAACTAACAAATAGATGTAGTTGTAAACAAATACATAATCTGATATGATGTTTTACCATTAAATGTTTGTTAACACCAGACAAAACACATGCACTGAAATGAATTTCCTGCTCATGCCCATAGAGAAATTGTTACAAAAATATATCGTCTGTATTGTTTACGTACTGTCATCTAGTGGAATCAAAGCTGTAAGAAGAGGAACGGTATGAAGTAAGCTATCACATATATTACATAGTGCACTCCATAGAAATAGCTTTGCAAATAAACTGTGATGATTAAAATGCATTGCAGTGGAAATTTCACCTTCTTGCATTCTACACAGACATTCCCTCGTATTGCATCTTTGAATATTAACTATCCCCCTTCTTATAGAGTACACACATTTTTCATGGCACAATAAAGTCCTGACCATTCATCTTTATGAAGCGTACATAATATTATAATGCTCTCCATAAAAAATGCACTCTTTTCCAGTAATAACTAATTTTTTTAAAAACCTGACATTCCAACTTCTTACCTTGTGGTCTTCATTAATTTCAGGATTCTGCGAGTTATAATGCATAAAGCAAATTATTTATGCGTCGATAATATAATTCTGAAAATTAGTTTGTATTTCGAAAATGTAAAACCTATACATATACTTTTTGATAATACTACTATATTCAATATAGAACGAATTTCGTAAAACTGGATATTCCAAGTACGTAGGTTAAGCATTTAAACTAACTTCAGTGTGCAAGTGGTTTATACTGAAGAGCGTGTCATACTTCGAAAACAGGTATTTATCCGGGAGCCCTTAATGATAATATCACCAATAGTTGTTTATGAGAATTGCATATGTCTCGAGTCTCCATTCAAAAGGACTAAAACAATATCGAGTTTCTGCTAATGAAGATTTTGGCAGATAAATACAGAGTTTGAGTTCAAAATCAAATATTTATTTTTTCGTAAAGAATTTCAAAATTAAGCATAGAAATTTATTCATTTCTTAAAAAATTATTTTTTGTGAAATTATGTAATAATATAAAATATAACTTTATATATAACGTAAATAACAGAATAAAGTTTTCATATAGACACGAGAAAAATGTCAGTATTCCTCAGTACAAAATTTACAGTTATCAAATTTCTTTCGGTTGGGTATAGCTGCATTGTTACATTAAACAACAAAGCCGCGAAATTCCATTTCCCGTTTAGTCCTTTAACATTGCGCTGTCCCTCCGCCTTATTAAAAATCACTCTACTGGTCGCATAACAATCACCCAATGGTGTGATTATACCAACCAGTCGTTAACTACTCATGCATCTCAGAGGGCTTCGATCTCTAGAGAAGAAATTACCTCACATGCTCTTCTTGTTTCACATAACCATTTATGCAGCATTTCTCTAGATATTCCTTTGCTATTCCGATTTTCAGACGTGAACGGATGTGTGTGTGTGTACACACACAATATATACTTATAGATGTGTGCTCCGACTATTAAGGTGGAAATCAGTAAGGGCTTGAAATGGGAAATACACATTCTAAGATTGAAGATGTTGCAATTTAATAAGTGCGAAGTCACAATAAATAAAACGTTTACATAATTATCTTATCGCAAGCCTATGGGGATTGTGATAGTAGTAGTGGAATGTTACAGGATACATTTTATTGTCACTGTAAATAATATTATTACTAGTATTACTAAATACCGGAGCTAAATCAGTACTTTTGAATCTTGATGAAACACTTTGTACAACACGCCCATTCTTCAGACCGCCGACACCGCCTAGGACTTCAAAGCAATCCAGTCCAGGGAGCTTGAGCTTCTCTACCCAGCCGACCAGCCTCAGCCAGCCAAGACCAACCCCGGGTGAGACCCAGCCAAGGGAAAGCGACACCAGTGCCGCTTGTAACCCGACGTAAGAGAGTTACCATCACACCTTAATGTGTACCTTGTACGCGGCCTACCTGCCCGATCTTATACCGAAGGATCATTAAGGGACTACACCATGTAGAACAAACTTCCCCTCATTAAGTTTGGGATCCAGTGTTGCTGTACAACACTAACAAACTTTTCCGATTGTGACGTCAGTTCCTTAGACAGTCACGCGTTACTTTATTGAGTGAAAAATACATGAAGCTGTTTCATTACCTCCCTTTCTGTATATTCCCATATTCCACAGTAGAAGGTTTTGGGGAAGTCGATGACAAGGGGTTAGGGAATAGGAGCCAGGCGCCTATATCCACAAGATGAATTTCCTTTTTTTCCCCTAAAAATATTTTTTTTTTTCAAAATATACTACATTTCCCTCCACATTTCCCTTTTTCCTTAAAAATGTCTCATTAGCCATGAAACATTCCTCTGTTTTGCTCACAATTTACCGTTTTTTTCCCTCAAAAAATCACCAAGATTCCCACTTGCAAAAACAAGCCCCTGAAAGGCTAATGCAAGTGATTTGAAGAGCTCATTTCTCAAGGAGAGATCAGTATCGGCCGTATAGGTTTTATAGGAATAGGGTATACCAAATCAATACACGGGATCCAGGATCGGAGTCAGACACAACCATCAACCATCTGGGTTCTGTCACCCATCTTAGCTGCCATATTGGGTGCAGATGACATTGTCATTGAACACGTGACCTTGTATAACTTTAAAACAAAAAATTCAAAAAAAAAAAAAAAATGAAAATATCCAAAAAAATTATAAATATTACTAAATATTCTAAAAGCCCACAAATATAAATAACAAATTATAATTAATTATATAAAAACATTATAAAATTCAAATTGTAAATGTTTGGGTATAAAGGTTGCGAGATGCTGTAACCGACCAGCCACCATGTTATAAGGTCACCAAACCGCCATATTAGATGCAGGTGACTTAAGATCTTTTACCTTTCTCCCTATAACGGTGACATTGGATGATCTTGACAGTAAAAACTAGCGAAAAAATTGTATAATTGAATAAAATCTTAAATATCAACGAGAATATAACATTACTTATTGTAATCCGCCATCTTCGAATAAGTTGACCTTAACCTTTGACCTTGAACAAATTTATCTACGACCTTAACCCCAAAATTCTCAAAAAAATTATTTTTTTTATTAATTACAAAAAAAATATTGCAAAATTTATTCAATGAATAATTAAAAAATTAATAAAAATATTTATGAAATTTGTCATAACAAATTTTATTAAAAATATATATATAAATTTACCAAAATCCCTTTAACACCACCCCCACTATTTTTATTGGTTATTTAATTGGTAAATTACTCGCGTTAATTAGTCGGCAGGCCTTCATCCCCTTCCAGCCACCTTTGTCAACATACAATACTACATCTACCGACCATTTTGTTTAGTATCGTCCACTGTAACGATCTGGTAAGGCCAAATATTCAATTTTATCGGGTCGCAGGGTATCAACGAGACACATTATTTTTTTTTAGGAGAAATGGCTCTCACATGTAAGACATGTTGTTTTAGCTCCAGCAGCGACGAAGGCAGCCGGTATAGGTTGGTACCATGTGAAGTATTCATGAGTTGACAGTCGTGAGTTATACTTTGTTCAACCTTTAAAACTAGCTCTCGAAGACTCATAGTCGCCTAGAACCCGGGAAGTAATGAGCATCCAGTCCACAGAGGCATTTTCACAATAGCTAACAAAACTTGTAATATTTCACACTTGAAATACAAATTCCAGCCTAGCTATTTAATATGTCAATCACGAGAATATACTGAAAAATCGAATGCGAAACAACCTACAGTAAAAAAAAAAAAACAATAAATATTTATCTCCTTATGCCAAATTAAATTTTGAACAAACTATGGGAAAACACCACACACACAAAATTTGCCATTGAAGAAAAATTTACTTTAATTCATAAACAATGTTCATTATGGTTAGCCCTAGAAGGGATCTATCAAACGAGTTGAATAATTTTGTGACCGACTCAATAGTTACTTACTTTTCATTCCCGCCCTGATCAGGAATAAATTTTTTAAATTTGTAAAATGTTTCGATCTAGTGTAATCTTTGATCAGCTTAAACACATGGACGCACATAAAGTAGACAACTGACTACTGGCAGACCAACCCTTCACAATCCTAACCTATTACTGACCCATGACCAAATTATCCAATGACACATAATGGCCCATAAAGATCAATGACCCATAATGACATATGACACAATTACCTATGACTTAAATTACCCATAAATGAACTAACAGACGCATAATTACCAATAAGTGACTCATAATAATCCATAATAATTCATAAATATTCAATGTATTACACATCAATGACCCATAAGAACCCAAATTGACCCATAAATCACTCCTGATTGCAGTGCATGCGGTACTAAATGCAGTGAGTGCTCTGCTGATTGTTGTGCAAGTGGTGCATATGGTGCTGATTGTGGTGCATGTGGTACTGATTGTGGTGCATGTGGTGCTAATTTTGGCGCCGATTGTAGTGTGTAATGTGAATGTGGTGTTGATTGAGGCGGTAAGTGTTGTCCGTGTGGTTCTAAGTGTGGCGCTTGTGGCTCGCAGGTTAAAACGAATTTCTTATATTTAAAGATAAAATTAGAATATCCTACCGCCAAATCTGAAAGGTGCACATTTTATTTAATAATCTCGCTTTGAAAAGTATATATCCAGGTCCCACGGTATATTAAACAACTTCCTGGGTAAACTGTATTTGCGCCTTGCATCGAAAGTGCCTTGAACTACAGCTGGTTTATACAGTGCATCATAATTGGTCGATTCACAAAATGGACTTTGTATTGGACAATTCTGCACCATGATTGGCCCCCAACATGCTTTCCAATAGGCCGTTCCGTGACTAGAACTTTGTACAGATTGTTCGCAGAGAAATGCAAGGAAAATAGTTCCAAAAATCTTATATAAAATAGAAACGAATCTGCTTAGTCCCATTATGCCTTTTACATTATGCTGTGTATTATTCCGAGTGTTTCTTCTCTACTGTCATCCTGAGTCTATAAGGAAGTTCATTTGGGTCTTAAGGAAATATAGATAGCTAATATTCTCGATGTCTTCTGCCTTCTTCGTGTCGTTGGATGCAGCAAATGCATTGGAGGGGTTGGTTAGTTAGTTCATCGAGATCGTCATCATCGTCTTTAACATTATCACTGTCTTCAAGTTCATTTTCATCTATTTTCATTATTATATTATTCACATCCTGTTTTGTATTATATATGAAATTTAATTTTCTTTGCAGCAGGAGTTATAGGCTCATTAGTATTTAGAGAAGACGAAATATTATTTTGAATTTCGTAAAATTCCAGCGAATTTCTTGCAAGTGTACATTGCAACAAAACCTATCACCTGCACTCATTCCATCTTTAGCATAGGCTGACTCATCATAATCGCTTGTGGAGTCGGTTCCCAATGATGCAGCAAGAGCTTTCCAATCTTTTCTGTTTTTCCATATTTTTCTCAAAAACCATGCTAAGGCAGATAAACGTGAATGTTGTTACATCTGATTGGCCATTCAGCCAGCGAATCAAAAACCAATATTCAATCATCTATCACAATTATTCATGTGGCATACCAATATGTATCGTGGAACTGCAAGTAGGGAACAATGACTATTATGTTACGAGTATATTGCTGATTGATGCTTTTCTCTTTTTAATAGTGTTAATTCTTATTACACCATTCATTTGATGGGTGTAAAGAATGTCGCCTTTATATTGTCTTATTATTTGCATAGCTGATGGCTGTGTGAATCAATAATTGTAAGAATGTATATTCAATAATGTTTTCCAGTAATTTCTTTTTTGCTAGGTGTTTAATGTTATAAACCATTCTGGCATGTTTTTACATTGAGTGGCAAGATGTGTTAATAAATATTTTAATGCAATGTTTCAATGGCACAAAATATAACTATTTATTATTGTTTTTTACCAGAGTGCATTTTGTAAATCTATATGTACCTGTGATTGTTTCTAGTAACTGAAATTTTTCTTTCGGAATTTTTATAAATTTAAATAACAATAAAAGGATAACAATAAAAGTGTTTTGTGAAATTCTATTGTGTAATTCAACACTTTCTGGAATTGTTTTGTAGAATGTCTTTGTGTATTTTTCACCTGACGGTGAAAAGTGTTGGCGGCAAAAAGTTTTACTGCTTTAATGGGTATCGATTCGATATGCGATTATGATGAGACATTTAAAGCTAAAGACGGAAAAAAAGTAGTATGCTCGGTTTATGTGGAATGTGCATTTGCAAAAAATTCGCGTGAAGCCGACGAACTTCAAAAATAATTGTCCGCTCTAAGTACTGATGAGCATACTACTACTGCTAAAAAGCAAAGCAAATTTAATATTGCTTACAAAACAGGAGATGAAACATAGATGAAAATGAACATGACAGTGATAAATTTGAAGACAATGATGGCGATTTTCACGATGCACTGACTAACCCCTACAACACATTTGTTGTAGCTCCTTATTTCCCGAAGACCGTAGTGAACTGGTTAATAGAATCGAGATGATAGTAGAGGAGAAGCACTCGGAGTCATACACAGCAAAATTCACAAGGCAGAATAGAACAAACTGGTTCGTTTCTAGTTTATATTAGATTTTTGGAACTAGTATGTTCCTTGTATCTCTCTGTGGAATATATGTATAAAGTTCAAGTAGCGCAGCGACAAACTGGGAAGCAATGTGGGGGCCTGCTGTGGTGTGGCATAGTTTAGTTCAATGTGAGATTTATGCATCGACCAATGGCGATATGTTGTGGTAGCCTGCTGTAGTGTTACGCATTTGTGGTAAAAATTGCAAAAACAGTTTACCCAGGAAGTGATTAAATATAACGAGGGTGCTAGATCTATACTTTTTAAAGAGAGATTATTCAATAAAATTTACACCTTTAAGCTTCGGAGGCAAGACTATAGATATTTATTTTAAATAGGAGGAATTACTTTAACTTGCGACTCACATGCACGAAATGTAGAACCGCACTTAGCACTTACCATACTTAGCACTACACTCAACACCAAATGGACCACAGGCACTACAATCAACACCGCACTCACTGCAATCGACACCACAAGCACTGCAAGTAGGAGTAATTTTCGGGTTATTTTGTGTCATTATGGGCCATTTATGGCTCATTTAAGCATCATTACTGTGTTATTGTGGATCATTATGAGTCATTTATTGGTCACTATGCAACATTACGGTTCATCAATGGGTTATTAATTAATAATTTATTGGTCATTATTCATCATTGTGTAATGGTCATTAAGGGTCATTTAAGGGTCATTATGTGTCATTGGGTTGTTGCGTCATGGTATATTATGAGTCATTATTGGCCATGAATGTTTCATTATTGGTCATTGCTTCATGGGTCATTATAAGTCAGACTTGTGAGTGGTCGGTTTGCCACTAGTCACTTGTGTGCCTTATGTGCTTCTATGAGTTCAAGGTGAGCAAAGATTACACGAGGACGAAATATATTTTCTCATTTTAAAAAAATATTTGGCCGGGCAGGGCGGGAATGAACACTTAGCAGCTAGTGTGTCGGTCATAAGTTTTTTCAACTTGTCTGGTAGCGGGACCTTCAAGGGCTAACCATAATGTGCATTGTTGATTAATTACAGCAATTTTTCCCAAACAGCTTGTATGTGTGGTGTTTTACGGTAGTTTGTTCAGAATTGAATTTATTGTATGGGGTTAAACATTTAAAAAATTTTACTTTATGTTGATTCACATTTTATATGTCAATATATACTCATGTTTGACACATAAATTTGTTATACTAGTATTTTTTATTTCAAGTGTGAAATATTCCAAGTCTTGTTTGCTAGTTTCAAGTCGCCGGGCTATAGGCGACCATGCGTCTTCGACAGCTAGGGTTACATGAAGAGAAATACAAATCACGGCTGTCAACTCGTGAATACTGAACATGGTACCAACCCATATCTGCTGCAATCGTCGCAGCTGGCGCTATAACGCAATGTCTTACATATGCGAGAACCCCATCACCTAAGAAAGCATACTTTTTTTTTTCGTTAGTAGTTGCTACAGATTACATTTCTCGTGGATGCCCTGCGACCAGATGTAATGGAATATTTGAACTTACTAGTGCGCTCTAGTGGGTGATACTAAAATTAATGGACAGTAGTTGTATCCTCTTGATGATGGGATCTAGACGGGGGTGAATGCCTGCCGACATATTTATGAACAGCAATTCAACGATTATATAACCAATGAAATATATAGCGGTGTTGGTGGTGTTGGGACCTAGGAAATGTACGTTAATTTAGATAAATTATTAAATGACATTTTTTTTTAACGTTTGACTAATTTATTTAATGAATTTTCAAATAATATTTAGGGATATTTGGAAATTTTAAAAAATTCGGCTCAAGGTTTTAGGCCACTGATGTCAGGGTCAAAGGTTAAAATCACCTGGATATAAGTAGTAAGTAATGTAACTTGCTCATTGATTTTTATGAAAGTATTAAATTTTTACAATTTTTTTCTCCAGTTTATGTTTTCAAGGCCATCCAAGGTCCTATTGGTTAAAGGTTCTAATCTCACATGCATCCATTTGGCGGTTAGGTGACATCATAACAGGCTGGCTAGTCGGGTCAACCCCTTGTCATATCTTAGCCCGAACATTAAAAAAAATAATTTTTATAATTTAAATTTTTTTTTATAATTTGTAATAAATACTTGGGTTTTGGTTTTTTTAAGTTTTGACAGATAATTTTTTATTTACATTTTTTGGGTCAAGGTCATACAAGGTCATACGGTCAAGGTCAAGGTCACCTGCAACCATTTTGGTGGCTTAGATGTCACAGAATCAGGATGACTGGCGGTTACTTAAGACTCCGATCCTGGATCTCCTATAAAACAATATGGCCGTCACTGCTTTGTCCTCGAAAAGCGAGCCCCTCAAATCACTTTAATTGGCTTAAAATTACCTTTCAAGATTTTGTTTTTGAAAGTGGGAGGCACTGTGCATTTCTGAAGGAAAAACGGAAATTTCGAGAGAAAAAGGTACATTTTTATGGGAAAGGGAATTTTTTTGGGGGAAAGGACATTTTAAGGGAAATTGAGTTTATTTCGAGGGTAATTTGGTTATTTTTAATGAAAAGGGGCAAAAGTGGAAATTCAACTTGTCGGCGGTTGGCGTCTGGCTTCCATCCCCTAGCCACTTGTCACAGACTCTCCAAACTCTACTACTAGCCACATATTCGTAACTGATACATGATTGTTCTCAATGTGCACACGTAGGCTGTATGTCGACTATTCTATGATTAACCATGTGGCTGTTAGTTAGTGTGGGCGAAAGTGAAACCTGTTGCAAGTCTACAAACGCAACACATGTATAGGCTATTCACGGTAAAATGAGCACTTCTAAAAGCCCTGCTTAACATCTACTAGTATGTACGTTGTGTACATACTAGTACACATTGTCATGTGTACATAGTGTACATAGATTAACATTGTCATGAGCCTCATAACGCTAATCATGCGTTGGTCATGTGAAATCGTGAAATTATTAGAAAAAAAATGTATTTTACAGATCTGCTAATTTTTACTCTTCGATTCATAAAAAAAAATGAAACAAAAACAGAAAACCAAAGAAATAATTTAATTTTTCAGAAATGGCTACCTAACCTTATTTATTCGACGTTAATGTATGGAACTATTTCCTATCCATAATTTCCAGCTTTACTTGGATCTTAATGTACTTCATTGATCGCTATTACCCACAGAGTGGGACAATTGCATTCACAAGATGGAGCAATTACGATAACAATATGCCAAGTAATCTAGTTTCCAATCTAGGATATAATAAGAATTTTACAGCCATTTTGATAGGAATTATACTAATTAATAATTAACATGACAACAGCAATTGCATGGTACAGTAGTGAAAAAAATCTCATATTTCGACGCCCTTCACCAAGGGCGTGGCAGCGGGGCCTATATGAAGCTCTTTAATTCACTTTTAACGAGACAAGACACAAGAAAATGTTTAAGTACAACGGCGTCCGCAACACTAACGACTTATGATTTTATAAACAGAAAAGACACTTGACTTCCTTTGCTAAATTTTTGAAATTTATTTATATGAAAGTATCCATAAAACTTATACAGGTAAAATATATATATATTAAATATATATGAACACACACACTTATTTATTTATTTATTTCTATTTATATTTCATATTTAATATGCAAAATACAGTCACATTATATGACCCGAGAAAAATTAATACTAACGTCAATATTAGTACTGTGAGATTAATAATCATATGGGCTCAAACATTCATACAAGGTCTCAGCAATCCTATAAAGATACATTCGCAATGTTTCTAGCAAAATCTGCATGATCTTGTTGTATAGTTATACAAAAAAAGTTACATTTCAATTTTGTATTTCTGTAAAACCCTAGCACTCTCACATTTGATTGGTGTACTTATAATTTTTATGTCGTAATTAAAAGACAACAATTCCTGTGCGTATTACTATTCACTTTCAAAACACGTATTTAATGTGTATGAAAAAGGGGAAAATGCCATTGTAAAAAAAAACATGTTTTACTTTACTCTTAAAAGCCTACATGGCTAAAATATGTATTTCACAATACCTTGGCATTTTTGACATTTTAAGACTTTTCTCTCAATACTAGCAAATTTATATGACTAAAATTTGATGTTTTCTCACTCATTCTTAATTTGTACTCATTTTTAAATAAGTGTCAAAACTGTTGTGTACCTTAGAGACAAACATTAGTTTAAATACTCATTTTACGAGATATAAAATTTTTGCTATCATAGAACCAGAAAAGAAAGTGTTTTTAATCAGTCGTCCATCAGATACAGGAAATCTCTATCTTGAGTCTCTTAGAAAAACTACAAGTTTCTGCCTACCCCGACGTAAAAGTATGACATCCTGCATAACGACCAAGAGTGCGGATTTGTGACGATACAACTCCCTTCGCTTTTAAAGCAAAAATTTGAACAAAATAACCCCCTCCCAGGAGAGAGAATTCAAAATTCCGATTAATCAATGCCCATGGAACTCTCCATAATACTCTATTAAGTTCAAAATTATAGTTGAACCACCACATCCGGCGCCACAGTTCTTGCCATGTGTTAAAAAATCAGGCCACGCATATGCCGCGACTGCAGCGCTGCCTGCCGAAGGCTGGCCTAACTAGCCCCTTCCACACAGTTGGCAGTTTAGCTTGAGTGCGCTAACCGGCCGGAGGCAATGTCCGTGGTCCTGGCCACGATTTCTGCTTCACGTGACGTCTGTTTGCCAAGGCAGTTATTTTCATCAGAGACCATCACGTGTTTGTCTATTTCAGGTATGGAAAGTCATCACGTATACTTTTAAGGTTGATCATCACTTACTTTACAGGAAAAACTGTTCATGTACGCTAATGGTAGGCACACATTACACACGTATTCTTCCACGCCACGCCAGGTGTTTGAAGCAGGCAGAAAAAACGGGAGCTTAGACAATTAGTGTTATGAGGCAGTTGCCTTAATTTGTTGAGAGTAGCTATTATCTACAAATAGTACATTCAAAAACAGGAAGTGTTAGTTTACAAATAATTAACAGATACTTCACAGTATTTTTCTAATGCTGCAAAAACCTAGGCCAGAAGTATATCCTTTAGGTCTCTCCCATACAATGCAGAGGGAATGAGCCCAAAGCCCACAAACTGTGCACCTATACCACATTTCATTTTCCATACCAAATTAACCCAACACTAAGCATTTTTCCTCGTCTCGCACAGAGATGTCATCACTTACAGCATCGTCACAAATATCTTTTTCATAAATATTGTCGCATTCTAAATATGTTTCACTTGAAGAAAACTCCTTTTTAAAGTTCCTTCTGGATCTTCTTGATTGTGTTGTTCTTGATATGGTGTCCACATTGGTTTCCTCTTATTGTGCTGATTCATCGTTTTCCTTTTTCCTTCTTTCCACATCTTCATTTCCAAATTCTTCTTCTGTGGCGTGGTAGTCAAAATCTCTTAATGTTGTTTTCTTATACTTTGTCAACAGCGTTAAATGATTTCACTTTTGCAGGCAGATGTGAAATGCTCTCGAAAGGGACTGTATGACTGTTCTGCATAGAAGTGCATGTATTGGTCATAGAATATGTTGTATCAATCGTTGGAGTGGGCACAGTAGGTGTTTCAATGTTAGTTTCCAACTGTTGTGAGGAAGAAGCCTAAAGCACTATGGCTAGGTTTCCAGTTTCTTTCTCAAAAGCAAAATCCTCATTTTTAAATATATTAGCATCCAGAAGCATAATACCTGAGGCTTCAAATCCTTATACGCCCTTGGCTCTTGTGGCTACAAGTGAATACGCATGATTAAACAGAGCTGCAGATTCGTCAGGCTTAACGATGCTCTTCGTGTTCACCTTCATGAAAATATCACTTTCCCTATGGTATGCCTTTTTCAGTGGTCCAAAAAAAGTGACGTCGAGTTGTTATAAGTGGTGGGAGGAATGGGATGGAATTTCGAACCATGGCAATTTCATAGAGTATCGAAAAATCATATGCTTCAAGCGTCACATTACTGTAATGTTTGTCAAGGATTAAAAGAACAGGTTTCTCTAGATATGATTCCACATGGTCATGAAAGTGTCTAAGGCAGTCCGTGAATATTGATTCATTTCACCAAATGTTATTAGAGCATGTGTACATTGCTCCAGGAGGTCCTTCTTTTTCCATAGTAGGGCTCATCCTCTTTCGAGGGAACATAAACACCGGCGAGACAAAACTACCAGCAGCATTCGCTGAACATAAGACAGAAATATTTTCCCCTCTTTCGCAGCTTGTAACTGAACCAATACTTTTTTTTGTCCCTTTGGTGTAAATATATTGCCAGATTCTTGAACAGTACCCAACCCTTATCCATCCATGTTATATACTAGTAAAAGGGAAAAAATTCAAAATTCTACGACATTACCTCTTCAATGATATTGAAACACTTTGACACTTCTCTGTTGAAACCCTTTATTTGCATCATGCTAGTTGCTTCAGGCTATCGAACGGAAAGTGATGAGTTCCTTTGCAGGAATCCGTCAAGTCAATCCCGCCTTGCCATTCTGCTTGCTTTATTGAAATTATGAGGAAGCCTTTCTTCACTTCAAACTCGAATGCCGCACTTCTTAAATCGACAGGGGTCAAGACAACATACATATTAGCTAACTTCTTCACATTATCAGCCATTTCACTTTCGTCCTCCAGCGTAAATATAGCCTTTTTACCCAAAGAAGGTGACCTGGCAATTCTAGTTTTAGCACTACCTTGTAACGTCGTATATGGGATAGGCACCTTTAATATTGAAAACATTTCGAGTGCTCTCTCCATTTTCAATACATTTTAGGGCCTTCTCCAAATCATTCGGAGTTCACTTTGCCTTCTGAATTTTAGTATCATATGAACAAACCATCTGAAAAATAAATTTAATAAAATAGATAATGAAGCAATTGCGATCACTTGCGGGGAATGGGGAACACCCTGATCTCAATTGCCTCAACATGCGCGCCATTAAATTGGTCGCTACAGAAATGTTACTATTACATTTGTTTAAATCACAATGGCCTAAAATACGGTCTATATATTTAGCAAATCATAACTAACAGTATTTAGAGACAATCTGTTAAATGTGGATCGCCCCCAGATCCTCGCACTTCTCGAACCTCGCATGAGGAGAGGGGACGTCCGAAGAGGAGACCCGTCTTTGTACATGGGCTAGCTACCTGCAGGCAGCTAACTGACCACGAGCAACGAAGAAAACATGCCTAAGCACCGTAATCCGTCCACGTGCCGCTTGTTTGCGACTTCTCCTTTACGAACTCCTTCTTCGATAATATTTACCCAAAATATTACACTTGCAAATACAGTATAATGGAAACCATGACGTTGATTTGTTTTAAGAATAGTGTTGCATCAAGCTCAGAACCAGGCGATTTTGCTGTAGGTAAATATAGCAGAAAAATATGTTATAACGTATGCTGGCTTGAAATTAGGTGATATTGTTGCATGTGAAAAATGTTTGTATATTGTTACGATGCAGGCTGCTACCCTTAATCATTTCCATATCTGCAACTCACGTCGTAAAACACAGAGTAGGGGAGTTTTACCTTTTTCATCTCAGATGATAGACAAACATAACTGGTAGACCGGAGGCCTTATGTCCCCAGAGAGCTCTCTTTCATTTTAATTAATTTCTTGGCTTTTTTACGAGGGGTTTTCGTGGGAGTTGCGTAGTCATAATCAAGAAGTCTATACTTTCAATTCATTAACTCATACTTAAGGAAGGTGGGGATCTATAAACATAAAGTAACTGAATGATGCTCATCTCCAATGTAAATTTCTGTGTAATGGCTTAATTTGCTAGATTTATCACATAAGCCTCTGTCAGATATAAAGCATAATTACTTATTAACTCACTACACTACACATTTAAACAAATGAGTACCAATTACATCAGAGTATCACTAAGTCTGAGTATCACTAAGCCTAAGTGTCGTTGCCAGTGCAGCCTGTATAGAATAATCTTAACAAATTTACTTCAGCTGGTCGTCTACCTTTAAGGGATTCTACATTAAACCTAACTTAAGCAGTTGCTACTTTACTGTTCTCTCGTCCCTCACTAACCGTGCCTCCCCCTCCTGTGCCTCAAGAAGGGGCAACATCTTCAATGACTGGACCGACCACATATCTAACTATTCACTACACTGCGATCCTGCCATTTCATGCTGCGCGCACTGGCTTCTACATTTTCCCCCCTCTGCACCACAAATCAAACGTATTACTAATCACCCACGCACTTGGCCAGGTCAAAGTCCACCTGGGCTTAAGCTGCATTCTATCATTAACCCAGCTCCAAAGGCGACCTTTCGGTTTAGTGTCTGGTCAACGACTCTCCTCGACCTCTTACTAACGCGCCCTCTCGCGCCCTGCAGCGCAGACCACTGTTTGCCAGACGCCAGCTGATGAACTTGCGCACCTGGCCAGTAAGCCTAGCACACATGTTTTGCAATAGGCGGGGCCGTATCGCGCCAGCGAAACTGCCACCTGTGTAGAAGTACAACACTGAACTCTCGGGCAGCCGGCGTCCTCAGTGAATTGTAAGCTCCACATTATCAATGCCCTGCCTTCTGTCAATTTACGGGTTCCACAAATTCTTCACTCGCAGCAAAGAAAAACGAACACAGAATAGCGACAAATATAGATCTTAAAAAATCTATCCCGACATAACCAGTATTGCATTCTGTTTTCAAAGCATAAAATTATGAACTAGAGAATTTTTTTTTTTTATTAGAGTTCAGATATCTTGTTATCAGCTTCGTTAGGAATAAGCTTTGCTAGGAATAAGACTATTTAACATTTTTCAATGGCAATTTTATTCTTTCTTCATTTCAAAATGTCCCTTTTTAATATAACCATTTATTTCATTTTTTTAGACTATTTATTTTTCAGAATTATTACAATTTTGATTGTTAATAAATTTAGTCTGATTTGATTTATGAGGAAAGATTTTTACTATTCTAGAAAGAAATCGACTTAGGGCGAGTGAAGATATTAGGGCCACTCTTAACATCGAGGTCTTGAGAAACGATGAGTGTGATGATAGGTCAGTATAGAGCAGAGCCGGTTTGAAAGGAAGGGGGGAAACGGGAGAACCTCGACATAACCCGCGGACCAAGGGTATCGTCCGTCACGATTCCCACGTGCGAAAATACGGGAGCAACCCCGCCAAGAATCGAATCCCACAAGGTGAGCCGTCCTGGGGGGAAGGCGAGTAACTTGTCCACTCCACCACCGTGGACCACCACTGGTGACGTACATGTGTTTGGTGATGTGCAGCTTTTATGAATTGCAGAAATAAATAATTGATATCATTCGCTTAACATGCGATGCACCATTACGTAATCATACTTCGACGGAAAATCATTCTTAATAAGCTTTCACATTTTATTTTATAATGCTTTCTCTCAAACTTTCTTTGTTGTTTCTGTTGATGTCTTTTTAGGTACGTGATTACCAAGTGCATTTATGTTATCTACTGGTATTGAAATTATGTCATAATATTGGCGTACGTAGTCGGACATTTATTAATGAAATTAATTATATTTCATTAAATATAAAAATAATTTAACTTTATTTAAAAACCTTTAGGAATTTGAATTCCACCAGCGAATATTAATATAATTTTGTATACTTTAATATCTTAAATTTTTTTACATTATTTTTCAATACTTGAATAATGAATAACTACTGCAATTATGAAGTAATCTCATTATATATAAAAAAAATTAACTTAAGCCCTTGTAAATCTCATGATATTGATTTCTCTTCCCAGTTGTTAATTTTCCAGTTAAATATATGATTTGTCTTACATTGCATGAAAATTATTTTAATTCACTGCATCACTGAAAACAACAAAATGCATATATATTTTGTTTACAAAAAACCACGGTGTTTCTTTTTCAATTATAATGTTAAAATTAAAAATCCAAATATGTTAATTTATGTGACAACAAGTTTATTTTATGCTGTGTATTTAGAGTGACTAAGTCTATCATTTGTTTCACAACTTCACATATTTATCGTGGTACTTTAAAAAAAAAAAGTACATTTCGCTCTTTGTTAAAAATATTAATGTTGCCTTTGATCGTCTGACGTAAGTCAATTCTGAATATATTATTTAATTTCCTCGGGTCGGTATTTACCTCGAATACTGAAATGAATTTATAGTTACTATCAATGACGTTATTCTTAACATATAGTTTAGTTCAGATTTCAAGCATTTTGTATAATATGACGAAAGGAATAATTCTTAATGTACTCTTAATTCAGATTTCGTAGCTATGTAGAGTACTTTCAATTTTCTCAATGTGCCGATACAATGTTTTATAACAAAATCATATTTATATAAAATATATTTTTAATGTAAACTTGTGATTTATATTTCAGGGGAATGCCTTTTACGAATAGCTGAATTATTTTTATTTTTGATATAAATGAACGAAGCTTTCAAAACGCTGTTTATAAAAATTTTAAATAGTTAGATTTTAAAATGTGTACTAAATTAATATTTGAAATTGCGTATTTTTTAAAATGCTCAAATTGTTCTTTTGAACCTAAATAAGTAACTATTCAGTAATTAAAAGCTGTGTATTTTCCAAATACTGAGATTTTAGAGCAAAAATTGTCCCCGAATTAATTATAGGTAATTTGTTGCTAGTTATGTCTGGAATAATATATTTCTCCATATAGTTATAATAATATCTATGTCGCTCACCGAAATATTAAAATAATTCATGTTGAACAAAACCACTTAATTTCACTTTCAAAGCAACATAAATTTAATTTTTTTTTTAATTTCCATTTCAACCAGTTTAGTTCCTGTGTCCGCGTTTGAGGACACGTTGCTTATGGAAGCTGGAACTATACAACAAGGCATCAGTGACCTGTGTTTTGAACGTTGTCCTCATGAGTAATCTGACTTGTTGACGTTTCTGCTCCTGTAATTAGTGAATGGTTAATGCTGACATAATTAACACACGGTATGTTCTCTTGTTGCGAGAAGCACGCTCCACACAAGTACAGTGCACATAAAAATTAAAACGTTTGGAACACTTGAGCTCATAAATTTATTCGGTACTGAACGGGTTAAACAAACAACTTATTTTAATTCTCAAGGCCGCATACTTTACAACTTCTCCATTTTTTTTCACGTGCAACAAAATCACCTAATTCCAAGCCAGCATACGTTATAAAATCTTTTCCTGCTATATTTACTACAGAAAAATCGCCTGGTTCTGAGCTTGATGCAACACTAATCTTAAAACAAATCAACGCCATGGTTTCCATTATAAGCTCAAATAAACGCGAGGTTCACGAGAGGAAAACAATCAGAAGGAAAAAATTATACCATAACTTCACTGCTGTAGACTTTCATTTTCGTGGCGAATAATGTTATTACTAGAGCTAGTGATTTTTCGCGAAAAAATATGAGTACACGGTAGACTTCAATACTATAAACACCTAACAGCATTTTTTATATTGCCATTGGTTACTGTCTGCTTGAAAATGTGTTTTCATTTTTGAGCGGGCCACAAATACTACGTGATTCGTGTAGAGACAGTTAACACGCGTCAAAAACTAATCCAGCCAATCAAAATAGGTAAATAACCCTACTGTTTTGAAATATAACTTGTCTTGAAATCTTTTAGCGAAAACCCTTAGTTATTAGGCCAACCTATAAAATAGTATTCTAATATAACAATTTTAAACAAAACAATCGTGGTTTATTCTACCTGTTATTTATATTGTTAAAACATATTTGTATAAGTTTTTGCAATTGGAATTTTATGTGATATGTACGTAGTATTTCCGCATTTTATGGGTTGGAAAACGCTTTTCTGAATGACTTGCTGTAGAACGTGTTTTTATTTTTTTCATCCTAATACATCACTTCTTACCAATACGTGTTTCGTTTCTTTCTTTCGCGTCCGTGTTGTTGTTGTATGTGCATTAATGTTTTCAAATTTCCGCCGATTTAATAATATTTAAGTTTCGTGCGAAAGTAAGGAGAAAAATGGAGCACTTTTCATATATTCGCTTCACAGTATGAAGTAAAGTAACAATCATACCCAATAAGTTAAAAGAATGTTACATTAATTACTTATTTTGTCGTTAACTTACCCATATAGTTCACAATTACGTCAATGCTACATCAGAACATTTTTTTAACGAACAACAGCGCTACTATGAGTAACATAACCGTAGGAAAATTCTTGAACTGTATTTAGGTTCATTTGCAAAACCTGCAATAATGTTCAACTAATTTCAACCAAATATTGTTATGCTGAAAGTATGTTTCACAAGAATCAAACGTCTAAAAACGTTGTCCCGCCATTTTGTATCATCGCACCATGTGAAAATTAAGGTTTTAACTTCATATCTCGGGAAAGAATAAACCGATTCCTACTACATTTGACACTTTAGTAATATTACAGTACATCATGTAAACTTACATGTTTTATTGGGTTAGACTATTATTTTCGAAATGATAGCAACATAGACATCTATATAATATCTATATCTATATAATATCTATATCTATATAATATCTATATAGACTACTATATAATATCTTTGAAACCTTGTAAACAATTCCAACATAACTTAGTATGCTGGCAGTATCTATGCAAAAATTAAGTAAGCTAATATACAGAATGTCTCATTTATCTTGAACACCCACAATAACTCCTTACCAAGTCTCAAATTAAAAAGTATTTCGCACAAAGATTATATAACTGGAAGGGGGAAATAATATTGCTGCGGTGTCAGCATTATAGTATTATTTATTAGTGAGATACAATAACTAACATCAGGTTTTTAAATTACACCATTTATCTATTCGTCAAAAGTTCAATGCAGCTCGTCAAGACCTATTCAAAAATGTATCATATTATACGAGTCTAACAAATAGAACGTGAAAAACTGCTACAGACATTGGGACTCATAAGAGTTCATGAAGACCCATTATTCGATGCCTTGCGGCACGATTGCGCTGTATGGTACAGTACAGCATGATATTAACACACTGTAAACAGTGCAGTTACCGAGAGTTTCGTACCCCGTTCCACAGAGTTTGCGCTTAGAGGAAACAAAGGAATACACATGACGTGACGAGACTACTCAATCAGTTATCCGTGTGCAGTCGAATACAGTACACTGGAAGGTGAGAGTGTTGTAACGGAAAAACACTCCAACAAACGAGACAGATGAAATGTTGCTTATGTACGGAGATGTAAGTTACAAGATTAATGAGTTCGTATGATTTTACAGTAAAGTGTAATACGTTCAAGTGAATCGTACTGAAACACACACACATACACACACAGTTCTATTACACAGGTGGAAAATGTAAACTGAAAACCATTAAAGCAGTGATGTAGAAACACCATATGCACACGAGGCACCGATAGAGGCCATTATATGCATTGATTAACACTGACGTGCTATAGATAGAGTAGGAACCACGTACTGGGAATAACCTTTCTGAGTCTGAGCCCAATATAATTGTAGTTGACTCAGTGAAAGAGTAATTTGTTGTTTAAACATCGGTCTTTGTGTAGGAAGAATTTTAGAGACGCCCCGACGGCATAGACTACAACACTTCGTGCAAATAACGAACTTTGAATGAGGTCGTATTGTAGGCCTGAGGTAGGCTGGATGGTCCTGTAGAATTTGAAATGTGTCTGCTGTGAATCATTGGTGGTGGCAGTGGTCCAACGATGGTGCACTTGCACGTCCACTTGGTTCCGGACGGCAGTGACATACGGATTCCCATCTGGACGACCGCATCACGCGAACAGTTATTGCTGATAGCACGGCGACCGCCGTACATATTAGGACCACTGCTGTACACATATGGTTAATGATGGTTGGAATTCCTCTCACACATCACCGTGAAGCCCGCCTCGAATGGTGTCGTGAACGATGCAACTGGATACAGAATGGCAAGGAGCTGTGTTAAATGATATGAGCAGATTATTCCTTGGTGCCAGTGACGAGCGTTTGTAAACGCGGCGTCGACCAGGAGAGTGTCAACACCACAACCAGAGTGTATGCAGCAGCGACATACAGGACCAACTCCTGGCGTCATCGTCTAGGGAGCAATAGCCTAGAATGAAGTTACGCCTCTCGTATTTGTTAATGGAAAACTGAATAGTGAAGGCTACATCCAGAACATAATCAAGCCCATTTTGTTGCCGTTACTACAATGCTAGGGAAATGTCCTCTTCCAGCAGGACAATGCCCGTGACCACATGTCTCGTGATGCCCACCATTCTCTCGGAGGTGTTCGTCAACTGTCCTGACCAGCACGATCACCCGACCTGTCTCCCATTGAACATGTGTGGGACATGTTGGGATGGAGTTTGGTGCGGATTGAAATGCTGGTAACAAATCTCCACCAATTGAATCAACAGGTGGAATTAGTTGTAACACTATTCCCCAAGATGATAAGCGAGACCTTTATGATAGTCTCTATGCACGATTGCAGGACTGCATCTTCGCTTAGGGAGACTACACAAGATAATGACATTGATTTTCAAGACACACTACAGCCTCTGTCCATAAGTGTACGAACATATGATTATTCACTACAGCCTTCATTCTTGTGGGGCCATCGAATCCGTGTGTTCATTTTTCATCAATGTATTACCATTATAAATAACTTGGTTTGATCACTCATCGTTCATTCTGTTGAATATCGGAGTAATGTTAGTCAGATGGAGCAACTATAAAGAGAACAATAAATAGCCTGACGAGAACCCAACGTCCAGACGAATGTTTTGCCGTCTCATTATGAAATGGGCAATTTGAATCCACAGCAACACATTCGTCGTAGAACTCACACAAATGAAGCTGTTGAAGTTGCTCTGCTCTCGCTGCTCTAGTGGTTAATCCACACGTCAGCACACGCCAACATAAAGACGAAATTGGCATTCCGAAAACAAGTGCACATTGCATTCTTAAATGCCATAGGTTCCATCCCTATCATGTACACATACACCAAGAATTTCAAAGGAATTATTTCCAGAATCATGTAGAGTTCTGTCAGTGGGCACAGCATCTAATTATCGCCATACCTGAACGTTAGTCGGGTGTTATTTCACCAATGAATTGTCATTCTCCAACTCAGGCTAAGTGAATACAAGGAACATGCTTTATTGGCCCACCGAGAACTGATGATGGTTTAGACAAGTAGACCATCATCATGAATGGGATTATTGAAAATATGATTATAATTTGTTATATTGTAAATGGTAACCGAAACGACAGGAAGTATGCCCCCTTCATACAAACATTTCTTCTTAGTCTTTTGGAGGAGTTTCCTCTAAGGAACATAATGGTAACGTGGTACCTGGACGATGGGTTCCCACCACATAATACCATGTATGCACGTCGTATTCTGGAGCTACCATATCCTGGTAGGTGGATTGGTCGTAGAGGACCAGTTCAGTGGCCTGCTCGGTCTCCTGACCGTAACCCCCCTGAACCTTTTTTATTTGTGACTACCTCAAAGGCGCTGTCTGTGCTTGTAAAGCTCTTCAGCGGGCAACACTGGAGGAATCAGTGTTGTAATTCATCAAGCGACCGAACTTGTGTACATCGGCCAACGGGTGCCACTTAGAACATCTAATGTTAATATTCTGCGCCTCGTAGTACCCATCTGTATTGTACTAGAAACATGCAGTAAATATCCTCCTTTCTGTTTTTATTTAGTATTTATCTTATGGAAGTGTACATTACACTACATGTTTAAATAGGTGTTGACGAGCTGCAATGAATTTTTGTCCAATACATACATGGTACTATTTAAAAAACTGATTTTAGTACTCGTATCTCACTAATAAATAATGATAAAATACTGACTCCCCAGCAGTATTGTTTTCCCCTTCCAGTTATACAAACTTTGAGTGTAACACTTTTTCATTTGGTGTCTCAGTACGGAGATATTGTGGGTGGTCAAGATAAATGGGAGAGCCACTATAAACTCATTTGTCAGTCGTTTTGGAAGAGAGCACTAAATGAAAGATTAAGCTTCTGTGTCTTATATGGGGAAACAATTAAATTATACCCACCAAATTCAGGATACAATTTATACATTTGTAGTCTTTCTAATTTTACATGAGTTGAGGAGAAAGTCACACATTTTCAAAATAACAGCAAGCAATTTCACTGATCGTCTCACCTTTTTCCGCAGAAGCAATATGTTGAACATCTTTGCTGCCCTTGGTAGCTATCACTTTACCTGGATTATTGTTAATTTGAAGACCACAATCGTCCATGTTATAGATTTTTCTAGAAGTACTAAGAAGGTCGTTTTCTCGACAAATACTCAAAAGAATTTCGAAGTACCTGTCAACCTCTTTATGCCATATTCCAAGCCCACGTGCGACGGAGATGCCCTGTGCCTTCCTAATAGTAAGTTCAGGATGATGTTTCATAAATATCTGTTGCCAATCATAGCCAGCTAATTTAGTATGAGTGTAGAACCTATGTTTCAAACCATTCTTCTCAGCGAAACGGAAAGCTATTTGCTGAACAGTTCTTGGTGTTGGTGAAAAGCCAGCTTCATCTGGGCGTTGTATATACTTCACTAAGTTTGTTTCGTGTTCTTTTCCCAGGCAACCCAGAACAAATAATGTTCTGATGTAGGTAGGCTTATACGTGTCAAAAATATAAATATAATGAGATATATTACACTATAAACTTACCTGCAGGTCCAGGTGCACCTTTAGTAATATTTCCAGCTTCAATTCTTCTTTTCAGGGTCCTGTAGGGTATGTGATACAACTGGGATGCATTCCATATAGTCATTTTCCCGTTTTTCATATCTTCTGAAGCAAGGAATAGGTTTCCTTCCGACCATGATGCCCGATCCTTTTTCCTCTCATAGGTTCGGGGCATAATATATTGAAAAAAGGGGTGTGGATTAATACCCTTGCTAAGAAAAATGAATGAACTATAATAATGTTTTGGTTTTTATCAACATTAAATAATATTCTACATAGTGGGGGAAGAAGCCGCTCACATTTATTTTATCCGAATATTCTTGGGTGGGAATCGTTACACAGCCATTTTTTGCATTAAAAAGTATTTCTACTTGGTATATAGTTGATTCACGATAACTTCGGCCTTTTCTGAAGCCCTGCCAAATTTCTACTATTGGTTAATCATTACGTATCCTTCCGCTACACGTAGACATATATACTACCATGTGACTTCTACTTTTATAACTGTCAATTGCGTTGGTTGCTGTTTACAGCTGTTCAAAGAATTATATCATATTGCAGAAACCATTTCCTACGAATGTTCACAATGTAGGCCTATAACAATATTTAGGTCAGCTTTGTAACTATTTGTTACACACGATATAGCACGTTACACATAATACACATTAATATTTTGCCACAACGGTGTTCGTTACAACTGTGGCGGAAACAACAGTGGTATTTAACCTGTTGTTATTAATGGATTTGGAACAAAAATTAAAACGAAGGGACAAGTTCAACGAAACGACGCAGTAAATTTAAGCACTCTACTCATTTCGCTTATTTATTGTACATCGACATATATAAAAGATAGTGAGAAACATGCAAACACATATGCCTACCGAAACATTTGTTCTGCTAATATTTACATGCATTGGTACTTTCTGATTTGTAGGTTCATTTTATTATTTATTTAATTTTATCTGTGTGGGCTTAGTATTTCGTTGGGATTGTTGCAGACATTCAAATCACAGAAACGTAAGCTCGTTACACAACTCTTTTCCAAACACCTAGAGCAAAGATACAACGTTGTGATAAACGTACATGAATGTAAATAATTAATTTCGTCATAACATCAGTTCATGGTTAAAACGTATCAATGTTGCACATATTTGAAATCAACACACACACCTGGCCTACGTAACGATTCCAACGCAGCAACCACGCCCTTTCATACGCAACGATCAAAACACATTTCACTCTGCCATGGAAACACGCATTTATCACAACATTGTAACTTCTGTAGGATGTTTCAAAAACACGAGTACGAACTTGACGCTTCATTCAGAAACACGCCGTGTCATTGTATGTCGCCACACCACTGTCATTCGTAATTCACTGGGTATAATCGCCGCCGCCGCCATATTGGGAACACTTTCCACACCACGCCTGCCAACCTGTTGGATTTGTAAGTGTCGCGCAACGAGCTGTGTCGCGCCATCGCATCTAAAATATTTCGTTGCATCTAAGTAACATATAATAGGTACTTAAACAATAAAATCTAATTTCAGTTGTAAATTACAATCTCATACATAATTACCGTTGCTGTAATTTGTATGAAATGTCCTGAAATTGAAAATAACAAAATATATACCTTTCCTACACAGGTGGCACGATCTTCCTGAGAGAGAGAGAGAGAGAGAGAGAGAGAGAGAGAAGAGAGACAAAGAGAACGAGAGAGAGCGACACGCTATGCTTCGCTTATTGAACCTTTATTCAGGACGGAGAAAAAAAACCAGCTTACACACGGCAATTTGTACGGATATTTTTTACTGCAGCAATGAAATGTGTTTCCATCAGTGCTATCTAACAATACAAATATATAAATTGGCAACGTTTAACTTACAAATAGTATACATAAAAACGAGGTTTTAAAATATTGTATCTGTGAACTATTTCTTACCGGCCATTGCCAACACGTCGCTGCTCTCGCTGTTGTTAATTCATATTTGTACGAAATAAATATTACAAGTTATAGAAGATACTGAGGTAAAGTTTCATTTATTCACTAATGCAGTACTCTAAAGTTAATCACAGTGTTAAATATTTGTGGAATACAAGTTATTGGAATAAAAAGGTTGACAATACGCCTATGGTGATTTATCAAAGGTTAGATTCCAAAAGGCCGAAGCAAGCGTGAATGGACTATACCAAAAGTTTGGCAAATGAGCATAAATTTATTTTTACAGGTCTTACGAGAACATAATAAAATATAATTAAACTTTTACTTACCTATTAATATCTTCCAATCATTCACCATAAAAGTATAGTAAATTTAAATACATAACCGTCTTTGTTATCGATGCTTCTACACTGGCATAGCTGTCCCTCCACCGGGCTAGATCTGCTATCTGTTATTTTGCTTCGCAACTACAAGCTTTCTGGCGTCTTCCCCCAAATGGCATCTTCCCGCAAGTTACCTTATATTTTGTTAACGAAACTATATTTGTATACTGGCTTTATGAATTACAACCATCAGATTTGTCTATACATAGTTTCATTCCTCTGCTATTTTGTAAGATAGCCTCACAATTGAAATTAAGTTTGTATGTGATATCTCTGAAAACAATCAACCCATTCTTAACAAATCTGGCGAATGAGTTGTATTGTGATAAGCCATATAACTATTATGTATTCTTAAAGTGTTACATATGCTTATGTTCAAAATTCTGGCTAATAAATAATTTTCACTAAGTGTGCTATATGTATATGAAATCATATCATTGGTTTTATTTCAACTCTATATATCGCCAGTATACAATCTTCGAATGTGCTAATAAATAATTTTTTTGTCCTTCATTTGTGAAGATAGTCACATTAATAATATGAATGTTTTATGCCATTACTCAGGCACTAACCAACAGATTTTCACCAAATTCATCATAAGTAGCGCTATGGAAGGCCATGTAAAATTAAATTTATTTAGTGGTTCAGTCATATATTTTCGAAATGATGACCTTGTAACTATTTAAGGCTAGTAAATACTGTCGTTCTAAAAATTAGACTGATTAAATTATAACTTAATGCTCGAATCCGACCTCTGCAGTGCAGTTGATAGCACACTAGTTACATTACAAAGTTATCTGGGTTGGAGTAGAGGTAAAGTTATTCGTGTATTTGTAACAGTCTCGATACGGGTGGATATGATTCTGATATGAAATTATTTAAAAATGGATTGCCATTATGTTGAGTAGAGTAGGCTGATTAGTTGTATTAGTAACTTATAGATGTTTTTTTGTAATGGCTATATATCGCAAGATTTTCACTAAATTTTAATATTAAATATAATCAACTGACGTCGCAAATTTACAAATATTATCAATGTAATTGGCATGTCCTCTTTTTCTAGAAATATCTCATTTTTCAAAATCAAATTTTTTATATTAGGGAATAATCTCGGAACTTTTGTTTGCTGGGTAAGAAGGTAATTTCATAGAATAGAGAGAATTTTTTTCATAATAATTTTTTATATTAATGATAGCTTATTGTTTTAAATTTTTTTTGGTAACTCAATAAACGATAAGTTTATTTTAAAAATTATATTTATTAACATATAGTTATAAATTAGTAATTGACTATAATGACCAACAAGAACTTGATCTTCAAATTCTCTTATTTTTGTTAAAATACTATCGAAAATGATTATTGCAGATTTTATCTAAATTAGTCAATCTGGAAATTATCGTATGTGTATTTTACATGATATTTCATTTATATCACATTTCTATTACATAAAGCACGAAATGTTGAATTTCGTTTTGTAGTATCATTTGAGCTCAAAATAGTATTAATTCTTTTTTATAACGTATTCTCTATTTGGTTATATTTAATCATGAATGCTTGCATTGTTGAATGCTCTGTATTTCATTAAAAATATTAATCGTCTTTTTTATTTGGTTTAGTTACCTTCAACTGTTTATTATTCATTTTTGAAAAAGGAATATAGTGTTTTCTTTCATAATGACATTTTTTTTATTTTCCTAAAAGATTCTAATATGACTGTGTGTATATATTATATATTATACATTTATAGTTATTTTTGTAATTCACACAATCATTTTTAAAAGTATAATAAATTGATTTAAGTAAGCACCTAATTTATTTTAACAAAAGATAGCAGTGCGCATGTTTGTTTTATATTTTAAAAATAATACATAATGGTTGTTTTACAAAAAAAAAAAAAAACTTTTCTGAAAATTTATTTAAATATTTTAACAAAGATTGACAATTTGTGAAAATCAGAATTTTTTTATTACTTGTCATGACAATGCCAATTATTTTTATTAATGTTGAGCCTTTCTTGTATTCGTTCTTTGTTTTTATTTTCATCATTTTTTTTTCAGCAAAAATTAATTTCTTATATTCTTTTATAGCTAATTATGTTATATATCTTAAGTGAATAAATGTTAATAAGCAATTTAAATTCAAATTTCTCTGTATTTATTTTCACGTAGATTACATACATAAATATTTATCGGTTTTACTAGGATCAGAAGAAAATTAATAACTCTCTCTTATTTTTCCAAATGTGTGATTTTTTTACATGTTTATTTTGTACAATATTATGAATTTTATTTTTCTTATGTTTTCTAAATCAATTTGTAAAGATATGTTCTACAATAAAACACACATTTAATATTTACTATTTAGTAGTACAAGTTCTACATTTATTAATATGTGTAACTTTTGAATTTTTATGAGAATAAAAATTATTTATATATTTCGCTTCGTTACACTTCACACACTTATTCGTTTAAATTTTCCCCTTTCATATTTACTTTTAATTTTATTAATAAATAAGAAAATTAAAACAATTATAAGCAAGTTATATAACTGAAATGAGATAATAATAGATGAAAAATATAAAACTTAAAATTTTTAAATTATAGACACAATGTCTATTAAACACTCTCTTGTGTTTTAGAAGATAGTTTTAAATATATATACAATGTAAGGTAAAAAGTTGTGTTTTACATACTGGCTTAAATTTATTTTGCTTAATAGATATGTTAAATTATTCGAAATAAAAATTTTAAAATTTTAAATGAAAAAATGTTATGTTTGTTATAAATGATAAATGAAAAATAAGAAGGAACAGTCAATGCATTAATTTAAGTTTCCTTTTGTTTAGAAACTGCGTTGAATTTTCATTATTTATACTTAAAATTTCAATTTCTTTAAATTTGATTTAAATATCAAGAATTATTTAATGCTTTTTTTATGAATTCGTTTTATTTAAATACATTTTGTAAAGTTTGCTTTTTATTTTCAGACCTTGCTAAGCCCTTGAGCTCAAGGATGCAGCAAGGCTGGAATTAACCCAAAATCCCAGCAAAAGTCTGAACAACCAAAGGCACAAAGTGCTAGCAATGTGAAAAAAAAAAAAAAATATTTTGAGCAGTGAAGGAATACTATTAAGTGAAAAGTTAAAACCAGTATGAAAATTCATGAAGTATGTAGAAAAACTTTATTTTATATTTTCGTTTTTGGTTTACATCGGAATAACAATATTTTTGTTCCAGAAGACAGCACATCTTTAGAGACAAATCTGAAAATTCAAAACATTAGAAAATAATACAGCAGTTAGTATATGTTTTCTTATAAGGAATATCCTTACAAGTAAAATGTAGATTATTACACACAGTATTTACTTCTGTACGCAGCTAATTTAAAACTGAACAATTATTTTTCAATTCATACTCTGGAAACACTTCAGGTATTTTTATGACTAAATTAACCTCCAGTATACCAATTCTGATTAAAACCATGCAACTTCCATAACACATTTTAAAAAAAATGTGATATACTTTGCGTTATGAAACCTTTAATTTCTGGGTAAAAGGCCATCCAAAGGCCGTGCTAATACCCTTTTCATTATAAATGTAATTTCGAGTTGAAATATGTGGTGTATTTTTGACTTGACAAAACTTCTAGCTTCTGGCTAACAGGTCTTCCAAAGGCCATCCTAAATTCCTTTAAATATGAATGAATTTCCATGTTGAAATAATGATCTTGGTTGACCTGCACATGAGCAGAAGGCCCTTAATTAAAATTGCCAATTCATCTTGTAACTAAACGTGTCAATAAATTGCAACGTGTTCGTTGCGCACGGCCAAAGATTTGATCTTTCCAGTGATCTACCCTGCTTTTATAAGGTTATGAGGCGCCCCCTATATAAAACTGTGACAATCGCTATATTTCTCAGCGACACTAGAGCCGATTTGTTCTAGTTTGGCCGCCCGCCTTGATCACTGCGCCGCCGCCGAACCCTCATACGCCACCAAATGGTCTGTGTGTCGTGAGACCGGGAGCCTAGACTCCCATAACTCACCGGGTGTTTCTAAAGACCAAATTCACCCCGCTACGTACTCAAATCATTGGGTAAGGCGGCGGGGCGACGTGTAGCTATGGTTTCTTGGGCACCGGACCCGTGTTAAGACTGTTTAAGTTGTTGCCTATTTTTAAATTAAGTTACGTGTGATTGTATTCGGCGGGGGAGTGAGGCTCCCTTCCAGCCTCACGGCTGGAGCTAATGTTAGGGTCGTGATGTCTGTCTAATATGTTGGCCTGTTATTTGCAAATGTGTTAACTAAGCTCGCATTTTTTCTATAGGTGTGTCCCTAGTCTCCCGGGGGCAGCCCACAGGGTACGTTTCATCGTTTCGATGTGTAGTGTAGGAAATAATTTAAAAATTCATAGTCAAATGTGTTTACGCTGATGGCTCTTATTCAAAGATATGATATACTTGTAAACATTTCCTTTTACTTATACTTATGGCACACTTCTGTTTTGGTGCTGATAGCACTTTAATTTTTTAAATTTTTTTTTCGGGACGAAATATGACTCAAAGTGGGTATCTTATTAAAAGCTGACTGTAATGTTAATTGTGTGCCATATTTTCTCATTCTGCTACCTGAGAAGAAAAATATTTGTTTTTCCCTTTAATTATTGAAAAAAAAGGGGGGGTAGCAAAAATGTTATTTCCCCTCCCCCCCCCCCTCCCCAATTAATTAATTTCGTTGATCGCTGTGGGAGCAAACCTGAAAGAAAAGTGGTCGTTATTAGTGCATATTCTAGGGGGCCCTTGGTACCATAGTCCAATCGGATTTCTGGTAAAAGCAGGGCTCCCCCCCTTGTGCCTTCTTGGTAGTCAGCTTCTCCCCGACCTGAAACAGACTATCAAGTCTGTGCGTCATTTTGCGTACAATATAATATAAGTATTTTATGGTGTTTTTGGTAATTTTTATTTTTATTTTGATTTTTTTGTGATTATTCTTATTATTTATTATATTATATTTTTATTTTTATAATTTTTTTGTTGTGTAGATATGGTTTTGTCCCTTTTTTAACTTTATATATGCATACATATATAGTATTTTATGATTTTCTATAGTTTTAATTATTAATTACCTATTGAGGTATGTCCAATGTTGAAAGCTATCTAATTGATATATACAGTGATGGTAGTGATTATTGCGAAGTGACCCCATATGAACACTATTCCCTGGGCCAGTACGTGTGCCACTAGGCCTGACTCCCGGGTGGAGGTGGGGCAGGTCTCCTTACCCGAGAATCCACGCAGTTGACCCCTGAAACAGCGCAACTCTACTTCCTTTTTGTTGTGTTTGTGTATGTAATAAGTTATGGTGCGGTGTGCTTCGGTGAGTGTAGTGAATATATTGTGCACAGCTACCGACGCATGCTTCACGATTTTGTGTTTAGAAAAAAAGGGGAGGGGGGCGATCAGCGGCCCGTACCGTCTTTCCCGGGCTGCGTGGTAGTTCTAACAAGAACTACCCACACTTGTATATCTTTCATTGTACGAGTAGCTCTGAGAAAAGCCACTCGACCGTGTGTGCTAAGTTTTGCGCTTTGCAGCTGTCGCCTCGCGGCTCACTGCACTCCGAATGCCGGATTTTTTGGTAGCGCGGTCATATTTATGGCCTCCTGGGGTCGTGCGCTGTAATTGGCCGGCTTCAACGGCCAACCAGCGGGCGGGCCCATTCCTAGTTTAGCAGTGTTCAGATCAGTTTAGGTTTCTTGAATTTTCTTATGCCTGCGGGATCATAGTTACCGAAGCTTTTAATAATTTTATTGTCATGCCCTCCTAAATTATTATACAGATTTTTACTTTTATCTACAATTATTTCTTTAATGTATTTTGCGGAGAGCAGCTCATGGATAGTTTTATTGGGTGTGAATCAGTCTTGGTTAGTTATTACTTTCAAATATTTATTTTGTACAGTTTGCAAATCTTTTCATCTGAATTTTGCGGCATGTCCCCAAACCTCACATCCATATAGCATAGCTGGTAGTATTATTTGTTTAAATATTTGAAGTTTTTTGCTTAGTGGGAAGTTATCTGCATTTAAAACGGGGTATAACAGTTTAAATTTGCATAGTACTGCATTTCTTGCGTTATTTATATGTGGCTGCCAAATTAATCTATGTTCCAATATTTTACTCACGCTGACCTCCATGTAATGTCTCTTTCTCCTCCCTAGTCCATGGCTTCCCCTGCCCCTTATCTCCTCCCAATTGCGTGTACCCGTCCGTCGACATCAGTATTAATATTATTTTTCCCCAATGACGGCACTTCTCGATCTACCTCAGGTGTAGGCAGTCTGGCCTCAACCAAGTTCTGCGATGACATGATACTCCAATAGGCCTGTGGACTGGCTATTTGTAACTACCAGTGTTTTATTGTGAGCTTCACCAAAAATGTAATATCGATTCCGTGGTGAATTCTTGCTAAGGTGTATTAATATGTTAGAAGTTGCATATAATGATTTAATGAGAAGTTAATAGTTTGAAGTAGTATGTTGGGGGCCGTAGTTTGTGTTTTGGGTCCTTTTAAATTTATTTTATGATAGTTTTACCTTTTTAGCTGGTCGTGTATTTATTTTGCGCTAGATATTTTTCTAGCATACTAGGTGAACTTGACGTGTTTTTTAATTACGTTTGTCCGGCCAGCATCATTTAGACATTTCGGGTGTTATAGCACCTATTCTAGTCAAGCTCATCGCCCGTTTGTCTATCAACGCCTCAGTTGTCAAATGCTGCTTCCACTCATTACATGTTTAGTAACTGCCTTTACCTTTTGCGTCATCTGTCTTCATTTACTGGTTAGGCCTTTAATGGCCTGCTGTTATACATTAATTATTTTCAGGTGCCACTAACCAGTCTGTAAGGGAATATCCCTTTTTAATGTACAGTTTTAATTTGTATTTCCGTTCGGAGCTTTGACGGGCTGCTGGCTGCCGCCTTTCGGTTCATCTCTTTAATTTTGTTGTGTCGTCTGAGAAGGCTTTTAATTTAAATATTTGGCGTAGTGCCTTCTTTGTAGATCGTTAATGCGTTTACTGTTTTTAATATGTTGTCCTACCAGAAATATTATCCCCTTGTGAGACGCTCATATATTTTGGCGTGTATTGTTCGATTCTTACAATTGTTCCGCTACAATTTGTTGCGTGTGAAATTGACTTTTTTTTTTTTTTTGTTCAGATTCCTATTAGAAAAGGAGTATTTGCAAAATAATTGAAACTTAAACATTAAGTCTAAGGTCGGTTTACTTGTTGGCTGGTAAAGTAGGTTGGTATCGATTGTCGGTATGCTAGTCGGTAGTGTTGGGGTTTGCCTGGTTGGCTGATATGGTAAGTAGGTTTGGTTAGACTCGTTATATTTGATTTGTGCGTTTGTCATGAATATGATATTGGCCATGGCGACTGTGACTAGTAGCAGGCATGTTGAGGCATTATCATGATCTGAATCTGTATTGGTAAGCTAGGTTCACTGACTCGTTGGAGTATGTAAGCACTGATGGCTTAACACACTGACAATATATTTATATTGTCAGTGTGTTAAGCCATCAGTGCTCACGAAATTACATACATGCTGACATAAAATATATACTTGTCAAGAGCTCGAAGTGAAAGTTACTACCTTGTTTTGTTGACTAAATTTTCGAATGCAAACACTAAATAGCCTATACAATTATAAGCGTAATAGGATGTGTCAGACTAGATACCCAGATGTCAGCCCTCTCTAAGTTTATCGTGATGCAAATATCCGAACAGTTTTTGGAGGTTGGGAACGTATAAGGGACACTATTTCATAGTATTAGCAGTTAGACAGCAGAAATGAGGATGTACCAATCATCTCGGGGTATATAAAAGCATATGCATATGAATATGTAAGTATATTTAATGCAGACAATGAACAAGGGACCAGCAACACCAAAATTTGATTTTGGTATAACTCTGTAGACTTCTGCTGATATACCCATCCCCAATCATGCCATCACCTTATTTAGCCATTCCATCGCCTTATTCGGTGCCATCGACTTCTTGGTATATACCATCACATTTATGGACCACGATATCAGCTTACTGGGTTATGCCATCATGGAGTCTTGACTTTTCCTCTTCAGCTATTCCATCAGCCTCTTCGACCGAGGTACCTGTGAATCTACCAGAGTTGTTGAGGTTTTCGCCAGTGTCGTCGGCAGTGTTTGGAATGTGTCCTGTAGAAATGCAATCCAGTTATTTGGCTACAATAACTGCACAGACTCTTGTTCCAGTGGCAACGACGTAATCGACAATTTTTCTGAACTATCGATTTATCAGTTTCGCTTTTGCAAAACGACCTTCACTTTCGGCTACATTTCTCGACGACATGAACATTCAAATGGTTCATATTTTTCATGAAATGTGTATAATTCTACCATTTTACTTATTAATCAGAGATACAATCATAACTTTAAAATATTCAATAGCGATATTATTTACCCTTGAAAATCGTAATAATTCGTTACATGATTTATTGAACTTTAAGTCAGCTATAGATGGATCTTTCCGAAAATCTTTGTTTTTCAACGTTGGTCTTAATTGAAAAATCAATGAAGCCATGTTTTTTACGATAGATAGAATTTCTTACATTGTGGCCTTTCTAACGATAGCAAAATTCTCCCAAAATTTTTATTTTTAATAATGTTTAAATGTAATTTATTAGTAAATAGTTTTCTATTAACACAAGATAATAATTTTCACACTTTGTGTTTAAATTATAATATGTTATTTAGATATTATGTACACAATAACATTCGTATGTATAAAGATTAAATCGTTTTTAGATGTTTTATTTTAAGTAGTTGGGAAATGGTGAGATGGGCGCATTCGGCACCGGAGGGGGAGCCGGAGGAGCCGCCATGTGGTTACGTCGTCACCCGCCATCTTGGATGTCATTGACCTGACCCATATGACCTTTGAACTTTTCCTTGATCTTGAGGACATTTGACCCCAAAAAAAACTAGAAAAACTTTTAAAACTTCTAAAACAATTCCGGAAAAGTTATAAAATTTTTCTATAAATTATTAAAAGGAACCTTAGAAAATGCCATTTTTTTCCCAGAAAAGGTGACAGCGATCAGCGACCTAGGTGACCTTGTGTCAGCGCAAGTCGTGTTCAGGACATATTACATTTAATCTTGAAAATGCATTATATATATTTACAAAAAAATCCAAGAAATTCGAAAAAAATATATTAAAAATTAGTTATAAAAAATATTACAAAATTATCAAAAAATTATTTGAAATCTTATAAAATAAAAAAATTAAATTTCAGGCTACATTTCCGAAGATCTCTCCCATCACCAATTACTCACCTCTTTTAGACTCCAACAGGCAACTGACTCCCTCAACCCTACACCCATCACCTATACTAATTCCGCCATCTTTATTTTTCGTAGGTAATTTGTTTATACATTACTGGATGCCACCATCTTAGTAGGTGACGACTATCTTAGTAGGTGATGACTATCTTGGTGGGTGAAAACCATCTTGTTAGGCGACCACCATCTTGATAGTCATCACCCATCCGCCATATTATAATCCAATGACCATGACCCCAACCCCATGACATTGAATGACCTTGAAAACAAAAAGTGGATAGAAAAAACTTACAAGTCAGCAAGCATAATATATTACAGACTACTACCGCCATGTTAGAGGGAGAACATCTCGATCTTGACCGCATGACCTCAAATTATCTTTAAAACTTAAACTTCAGAAAAAACTGTATAAAGTCAACAAGTATATTACATTACAGACTATCACTACCATAATAGATGTATACTACCTAAACCTTGAATACATTAATTTGAATGACCTTAAAACAAAAAACACGAGAAAAATACTTAAAAGTCAGCAAGCATACTACAGTACAGACTGCTACAGCCATATTAGCTGCAGTCTACCTCAACCTTCACCCCACGACCTTAAATGACCTTGAAAACCAATAACTCGAGAAAACCCCCATAAAAGTCAGCAAGTAAAATACATTACGGACTGCTACTACCATATTGGATACAGACTAACTCGACCTTGACCCCATGAGCTTGGATGGCCTTAAGAACAAAAGTATGAGAAAAATCCATAAAAGTTAGCATGCTGGAGGCTAAGCGAGCTGTCAGCCCTTATATTTATAGACATAAATTTCCACCCTATTTAAAACAGAGGTTTCTAATCAGCAGTATACCTACAAGCATGATGCGAGACTTTGACGGCATGCATAATTTATTAAATAAATATATGTTATTTAAAATATAAAGTTGTTCACTCTTAAAAAAATTTTAATTTAATTTTTTAATTGTACATATAGGACAATAAACTGTATACAATACTTTATAACAAAATTTATTTTGTTTTTCTACTTTCTCAATTTTAATTATATTATAACATATCAGGAAAACATGAAATAAAATACAATTTTATTCACAGGCATTTTATTATTCAATTAATTTATTACAGTCGCTAACACCCTAAAAAAATTAACATTTTCTTTAATATGTCTAAGTAAATTGTCACTACGGCTGATCTGCTTACCGCACCTGTCACGCAAATATCTCATGCAACAGATTTTTAGTACAATTAAAGCGCTCATGTCGCCGAGCACTGCTGCTGCCCGTGAAGGTCTTTTCACACAAGCGGCCCTTATAATGTCAGAATGTTTCAGCAGAGGTGATTAACCGTACAGATGCTGCTGGAACAGAGGTCGATGGTCCAGTTTGCGATACCGAAGGAGCTGCTGTAGGTAGTCCATCCATAGTAGTCGATGACACTGCCGACGTCATACCTGAAGTCGTCGATGGCTGCACTGCTGTAGGTAACCGACCCGAAGAAGTCGTTGGCACTGCTGTAACTACCATTAACTCTGGGGTACCCGAAGACATCGCAGATTCAGAATAAGACTTTGATGCGAAAAAGCACAAGCTAACCAAGACAATCCACATTTAATGACAGCCGCTGTTAAACTAAGTCTCTCGTCTGACCTCCGTACTGCTTATATATGCGGATGCAAGACTTATAATGTCATACTGAATTTCACCCAATCACATGACACCGCTTATACATTGTTCGGACACCGACCAGCCAATCACTGAGTTGTCACGTGATTGCAGCTGCCCAATCATGTGAGGTTTAGCAGGTGAAGTAGCTAAAGATTGATGGAAAGATTAGGATTGTAATCGCGGTGGTGGCGGTGGCGGTGGTGGTTAAAGGTTCGACCTTATGTATAGTCCTATCATATATGTATACACATATATATATGCATATATATACACATATACATATATATAAGGATCTGCGCGTTTTCTTTGTCGAACCATCTCTTTACGCCTGTTAAAATGGCAATTATTCTGTTAAAATGGCAATCATGCGTGTAGTGTGGGTAAACGAAAATAAAAGTATTTGCAGGACTTGTACGATTACACAAAATTTTAAATATTTTGACGTGTAGAAACTCAGTCCTATTTAAATTGTAATAACTCTCACACTTAACGGTTGCAATTACCTGCCTATAAGTCTGCACTATTAAATTATTCCTGGCTAGCAATGTTAAAATGGATAGAGCAAATAAGTGTTCTTATTCTGAGGTACTGTGTGATAAGCAAGAAACGGTTGTAATACGTATGCAGTTAATAATAAAAGTCACTAGCACTTCGTCGCTGTACCAACGGTCACAGAGGATGGCGGCGAAAAATATACCTTACATATCTGCAGAATTATTGTCGTTGCCATGCTCTTAAGCCGTCTTCTGAATGTTTGTTATTCCTCTGCGAACAAGATAAAACTGAGCATGTTCATTGGGGTTAAACTCACTTTAGTTTCAATTATCACACCTTTTTTATGCGGTTCTCAGGCCTAGCTGACCTATTACCTTAAAGACCCATTTGAAACAAGATGAAGATCGGAACATTCTTTCGACACCTATTATTGGCGTCGGTTACCAGATTAAAATTAACATCTGTAACATAGGTCATATCTCAGGGTGCATCCCTTGTGATCGCAATTAAAACGGTGTTATCAGACGTTGCCAACTTACACAAATGAATATGTTTCTCAAAACTTAAGAATATAAAAATAATTATGTAATATTTAACATACGGTTAATTAACTCTCAACTGCTGTGTGTACCTTGATAAATGTAGGCATGGAATAAAATAAAATAAAATAACTGAATAACAAAATTACATGTGGAACACGTCAAAACAAATATTTTTATAATAAAAAACCATGTGTGTACAAGTATCTCAGATTTACATCCTTCTGTAAGGTTAAATATTGCTAATTAGATGCGCCACATAACGAGACTTTACAATGGCTTGCCACAATACAACTTACATGCATAATTTGGTGGGAATCGGTCAATTGTTTCCGGAGATAAGACATCAAATCTTTATTTGTACTTGCGGCTTCCTTACAAAATGGCGGAGAAATGAGGCTCTTAGTTGTTAAATTTGATAATTATAATACATATTGCCAGCATACTAAGTTAGAGCCAAAGTTGTAAATTGTTTCGCAGTTTCGAAATGATAACATACCTACGTAAGTTGTTTATAGGGTTACCATTTCTTAAATAAGTCTCTGACCATCTTAAAACATAAACATTTACATGATCTGTGCAGTTATATGTAAATACTTTTATATCGCCCAAATTTGATGAGAATAGGTGAAATATTTCCAAAGATATAACACACTTTTATTGAATCGTGTGTTGCTATTCTACGAAATGGCGGATGAAAAGAGGCTGCTTTGAAACACATTCCCAGCATTCGAAGCTTAGTTGGATTATCGTACACTTTACAAAAATAGATATAATTTATGGCCACCATTTTGAAAATAATTGCCCGACCTACTTGTATTTACCACTTGCAGCAGTACTACATGTTTGTCTAATTTAGTAGGAATCGGCTATTGTTACCCGAGAAATGACATAAAATCTTTACTAATTCATATCGCACTATTTTACAAAATGGTTTACAAACGCGGTTATTTTTCGGCATACATGATTCTTGTGATAGATACTGCTAGGATACAAAATTTAATTAACATAATCGAGCAGTGGAGGTTATACAAATAAACCTATAATATTGTTTTAACCCCCACTTTGAAAATAAGTGCTTGGCCAATTTGAATTACATACGTTTGCATGGCCTACCATAGTTTTACTCACATGCCAAATTTGGCGACGATTGGTTTAGAAGTACTCGAGCTATAACTTAATAGCTTCATGTTTTCGTTGGTGCTATATTCCAGAATGGCGGGAAACAACACTATCCATTTATAGATTAAACGCTTACAAGAAACACTGTCAACGTAAAATAATTTATTTCAGATAAGTAACATGTTTCCCAGATATTACATAACATCCTTAACTCTAAAATTGCCGCCATTATGAAAGTGCCTTGAGTGGTAAAAAATTTTGAAACACATGTGTCCTTAATGAAGTACTAAATAGGCCTATAGACAGATTTTTGTGAGAGTTTATTCACGCGCGTTCATAAACTGATAGGGGGCCACACACGTAGGCTACATATAGGTTTACACACACACACACACACCCAGACAAAGAGACAGTAAAGTGATCTCACACCCTTTTCTTTCCTTCGGAAAGTAGCGTATTGGCGTAGTTTTACTAGCCTTTCTCGGCTTCGGAATGTAGGATATTAAAATCTTCGGCCATACCATGGACAGTCGTTTGCCACGACGATATTTTCATAAAATACAAAACTTTGATTTTCTAACGTAGAGCTCAGCCCTTGATAGTAGTAACTAAATAATCAATACTAATAATCTCTATACTAATGAACTATTTAATTGTTAACGTATAATCAACCCTCGTAAAACTTTCTCCTTTGTAAATTATCATACGTCTCTTTGTAGTTCCGCTTCAAAACTACACAGCCTAATAATGATTTTATAAACTGCACTCTAAATAGACGTCAGTTATTTTTTATTGATTGTCATTTAAAACTGCTCCATCCGGAATCTGTAGAAAAATAAAACTATTAATCTGTTATTTATAGTCGATTAATAAGAAGCAGAATAATTAAAAACCGTGCATTACGGTTTGAAATAAATTAAGTACAATATTTTGTCGCAAAACCAAATTATTATATGTACAAGGCAATTTTGGAAATTGTTGGTATCGAACCGACACCCCAAAACGCAACATATTCTCTTGTTTTTTTTGGCTGACGTTCTACCAACTCTGCTACTTTGCCAATTATATAAACGGTCTCGCATTTGTGGAGAAACATAAACTAACAATAGCGAACGGCTGTAAGTTTCGTAATGTCGAAGTACTCCATGATGTGGAAATATACACATAATATGCGTACGTAGGTACATGTCTTTGTAAGGCTCGAAAGTCATTCTAAGTTATGTTTAGTTCAGATTATATGCTTTAAAAGAGAAATATAGTGCTTTTAACGGTGCTGTTGATGTTTTCTATGTATCTGTAGTTTTACAATGCAATGAGATTTTACAGAATGAAACTATTATTTTGAAGAGACAGATTGACTAGTAACAACTTTGATAATTAGACAGTGGAACGTTACAAACATGCAATATTTCTTAAAATTTGTCGTTTCCTCATTAATTGATGTGTTAACTTGCAAACCATAACACTTTTGTTGGTGTAAATCTACCTTTCTTATTGAACTACCGCACTATCGAGTCAGTAAAATTATCACTCATTGATCTGTCACTAAAAATAATAGTTGGAATCTGTAGTGTCTCGTTGTATTCTAAAATTTCGGATGATAGTGGGCATCGATAACCTTGTACATTGAAACCACTATATTCATATTTTAAAGCACAGAATCCGAACTAAACTAAAGATAGATTGACTTTCAAATTTTGCAAAGACTTGTACTAGCGCAGAAAATCTATATATTTCGACAACAATAAATATTTTCACATCACGAAACTTAACAGCAATATTTGACATTACATTTTGTGGTTCAGTATCCATAATACGAGAACACATTTGGCAGTGGTAAAGTAGGACAGTGGATATGGCTTATCATGAAAACTTCAGCATGCTTTGCTTTATGGGTGGAGGTTCGAGCCCAACCACCTCTAGAAACGTTTTTGTCTAGACAATATTTGTGTTCTGCGACAAAATAAATCGTACCTAACTTACATCACATGGGTATTCTCTATGCTTATTTATTAACCAACAATAAATAACTAGTTTTCTACTGTTTCAATTAGCAGATTTCTTTTAACTGATGAATTAGTGATAATTTTTTTACAGATTCCGGATGGCGCAGATTCAACTGACAATCAGTAAAAAATAACTGATTCCGATTTAGAGTGTATTTTTTCCCCCTTATGAGAATTTCATTTTGTAATGCTACCGGAATATGTTTAAGTCACGTTAAATATTATTTTAGTAAATAAAAGCCCCGATTTGTTGGAAAATAAAATAAAAACAACCAGCCTCGGCATTGTTATACCATGTGAGTTTGCCAGGGGATTCACAGTTCTTTCTGTTATGTTTGCAAGATACCAATTAAATGCTGCAACACAATTATTGGTTACTGTGCAGCTGTAATGGGCACTTGAGTATATCCTCATCCAGTCTTCGTCGAAAATGACGTATGAAATTATTATCGCGGTATAATAGGTTTCTAAACACACATACAGAATCTCATAAGAAAGATAACAATTATAGCCTATATTTCAATTATCGCGCAATCTACTAAATTTACATACATAATAAAAATATATTTCTAAGTTCTGACAACTTTTCACTGCAACTGGAAAATATGATTTATTTCTCAGCCATAAGTTTTCATTTCTATTAATATGTTTTTCTTTGAAACGCTTTTATATAATCATGTTGCTTTGAAGGTTAAAGGCATGCAATCTATATAATAAAGGTAAGTAATGTATATTTGAATGAAGAAAATCCTTGTCAGTTTTTAGGGGTTAATAGTATGCATTGTTTAAATTAAAGGGCATAGCGATATCTCACCGGGTTACTGAGCTACTGACAGGACCTCTAACACACGTTTTGCCCTTTTCTGCCCTCTAAGTAGTTGAATTTCAAAATTTTAGAAATTGGTTTTTAGGTATTTCTATAGGTTTCCTTTTAAAGCTAACAGAAAAATGGCATTTCATCGGAGTAATTGGCTATTGAGGATTCGTTGAAAACATATTATATACATGTTCACCCTCTTAGAGGTTATATTTCATATAGCCTGGCCATTTTTTAACCTTTTCACCTTTTAAAGCAAAGAGAATAATGATATCTTATCACGTTAATGCGCTATTAAGGAGTTACATGATTAAATGTGCTATTAAGGAATTACTAGGTAACGAATTTGACCCCTTTTCATTCTTTAAACTTCAATTTCGTAATATTTTTTCGTAGTGGATGCCTTAACCCTAATGAGAAGCCATCCTTAAATGATCTTGATTTTGCATCCAATAGCTTGAGCTGTGGTTTGATGAGTGAATGAGTCAGTAGGGAGACTTCATTTTATAAATAAATATTTCAAGGTCTTGAAAGTTAATAAATTTAAATTAACTATTTAAAATTGTGATTTTTGTTTCCATTTTTAATTGCAGATTAATATATAAACATTTATAGGGTGTATATGTATATACATAATAATTTTATATGATTTATTTTACAAATTTACAAGCTCTTTTATCCCACAGACTATATAACTATTTTGCCTGCATATGATTGTTCAGAATCATCATTTGGAAAAAAATTGTCAATCGCATTCAATACAAAACACATTTCATTAGTAATACATAGGTTATTTTCAAATAATTTTATTATACTGTTAAGGGTAAAGAACATTTGGCATTCTCATTTATTATGGGCACTTGTAACTACAATATTCGAGAAAAAAGGAAAAACGCATGGATACATACCTGATTGCTGTGCGCTCCTCCAAAGCCATGATGTTTAAATGAATTCCAGCGAGAGGAACATTGGATACATGACCCCTACATTAACTGTTCTTTAATGTTAATAAAGAAAATAAATTTTCTTAAATGGAAAATGTGTTTAAAGATTAAGATAATTCATATTAGTGGAAACGTTGTCAATACGTCCTTAACACTGATGTACACGTAAATAAACCACTGTCTCCACACAGGGTACGTACTTATCTGAAAAATTAAAGACGAGTTGTTGTTGTCTCTATGCCATCCCGTATGTTCGTGCAAGTGAGAATATGCGCACCAACGTATTACAACAGTATTTCGACTTTTAACCTTATGCTCATTACTTGAAGATTAGGAGTCTAGCTTTTTTTTCAAAAACTAGAATAGCATGCCTGTATGCATTGTGAACACGGAAAAATAAAATACAACGAGCTGCTGCTAAAGCGGAACGCATCCGTACAAAGACACCAATAACCAGATGTTACGTGTTATGCAAATGATGTGTTAATTGGGTGGGAGTATTTGATAATGCAAGTATATTTTGTTTGTGCATAAATTTTTTTTATCACAGCGTATAATTAAAATACACGAAAGGGCACAGTATTTGTGTTTACTATTGTTACACCAGTATTTTACTAAAAGGCAATTCCACGCTCAAGAAAAAACGCTTAATTTTCAATATTAGCCTACTTGATGTTTACAAATTTATGTCTACTACTAATTAAAGGGGAAGTAGTTTTACGGTGGTAACGAATTGTATATTCGCATATCTTGAATTTCTAATAAGTTACTATAATTTAGATTATTCTTTTGAAGTCACCACAAATGGAACGCTAAGTGTAAAACTAACACAAATAAATCAGTACGATAACCTCACTCTGATAGAATTTTTTAATCATTTTTAATGTATACTGGGTCGCTTAAATGCGCGGGCTAGACTTTAATATTCTACGTGTACATGTTTGCTAATTAACCTTTGGCTATTGGCCGCGCGCCTGTCGAGAAGCTATTTTGTACTTGAATATGGGCCAATCAGAATTAAGTTACTCCGACACTGAACGCCCTTGATTCACTGGCAGGCACATAAGACGCAAGACAGTTCAAATCGTGAGATCACGAATTGGCTTTGTTCTAACGAGTTTCCGAAAACAACTAGCAGTGGAATATTATAGTGTAAAACAGGCGCCACTGTGTATGACATTACAAAAAAAAAAAAATCCTTCAAAATTAAAGGAATTATTGTAAAAGAAATATTTTTGTTTCACTATACAATCACAGTTTCTAAAGCGATTTCAAAAATTATCTTTCACTGTTTAAAACCACATGGACAAAGTTTATACTACTTTTTAAATGCCCCAAACAATACTGTATAAGTTATCTAGAGTTTCATTGAATTTGAGATAAAGATATTTCATAAATTCTTTATTCTCTAGATGGAATTTTTTGTAGTGAAAATCTGATATTTTATTACAATTTGTCATCTTGTTTCTTAAGTGTTCTATGTAGGTACGTTATTCTGGTTTTGCATTATTGTAGGACGAGCATAATGCTTGGTTTACAAACTACTCCAGAACAATGCTTTAACATGCGGGTAAAGTAAAAATTTGATGTTATAGTTTTAACCATCAGTTTAAAAAGCAAACAAAAATTAGTTATTCACCTTAATCGTACATACTTTCGCAACCACGAACAATAGACTTAAAATACACGTAAAAATCACAATTAAAAAATTCGTATCCTTCACAATGTTATGCACGTGATAGTTATAGGTACCGCATCGCTTCAAATATAGGTGAAAACAATATCAGGAACACTGGAATAAGACCATTTTCAGAAATTGCGTCGCTTAGTTTATGATATGTAATCTGAATACTTTAAAGTTGTAGCCTACGGGTCCCAAGACGAGAATATATGTACTAAACTGTACTCAATATTTGTGTCCTTTTTCCCCCGTGACACCACTCTCAGTCCCTTTAGAGACACGGAAAAAGGAATGGCTAGCGAGAGTCGGGCACCCAAGCCTCACCCTCCCTCATTCACACTCTGCATTCACTGGTCAGGTACTGTTGTCGCCAAGACTCGTGATGGCTTGTTGGGTGTAGGTGTGGAAGGCCTTCGTTAAGGGGGGGTTAGGGGTTTAGGAAGAAAGTGGCCACGCCTCCGCGCCGTGCTACGTACCGTACAAAACACATTGCCCCTCGTTCCTCGCAGTAGTGAAGGACTGTGAACAATGGCGAGTAGCACGCGGCGCAAGAGCTATTGACAAGTTATACATAGCAAGGAAAGAGACGTGATCAGGAGTGTTGCAGGAGCTAGTGATGAAGAGGCAAAAAATAAATATTTGTTTGTTCTTATTAACAAAGCTAAAGAGAGAGCTGCAAAGTACACGCGAGTAAAGTTTCTTACACAATAGAAAACTTTAGCATTTGACTCTACGTTTCCTTTCTTCTGACGAAACCACTAATACACAATACAATTGTAAAGTCGGAGTTTAGACATTTGAACATGGGTTCTGCGAGCTTTGTAAAAATGTGTATCTAGTTATGTTAATACTTTTTATATTATCCAGGAATATATTTTACGTGCCTTTTTTTTTTAATTGGCTTAAAATTTATATTGAAAGTTTATTTTAAAAAAAAAACTCATTTGTTTACTTTATTGAAATGTGTAAATTCATTTATTTCCTCTTCACATTATATTTGTTTACCATTTATTTAATTTGAGACTAGTTTTGTTTAATATACCGAGTTTAAAATCGCTCTACAATAAAATAACGCATTTTCCACATAACCTATGTGACATTCTCGGCAAAATGGCTGCTTGACTTTGACTTTAACTTTCAATTTTTCGAAATCGTAAAGTCAAGAGTGTTTGACTTTACCATTGGCAGTTCCATTGTATCAAGCTCCATAAGAAACAACATGTCGGAAACCAAACGTAAAGTCAAATGGTGAAGTCAAATGTTAAAGTTTTCAATTGTGTACGGGCCTTAAGTAAGGCTTCTATCGAGAGAATTCGCAAACAAAGCAGAGATAGACCTGACGAGCTTCAAACAACTCCAGGAAAGCGAAGGCAAGAACACGATGCTTACACTGTTCACCGTACCTCCTGTCAAGGGTTCCTCAAAACGGAGGACTCTAGGGCGAAATCTTGCTCACACCTCAATAGCTGCGTCACCTGTACTCACAAGGCGCTCTACTTGCATGCTCTCTCTCTGCCGGCGACTCGCCTACACATGACTTTCAGCAGTGAACCTATTTATTTTAAAGGCACACTAATAAGAAAGAAGTACAGCATGTTTCTCGAGATAACTTTTAAAATTTCGTATAAAAATTCTGTGGCTGAAACAGTTTCTGAATGCACCCGTTTTAGCCATTCTAACATTTAAAAAAAATTCCTAGAGTTTGACTAAAAACATGATGTTTGGACGCCATTAACGAAATATCCAACTGTTTTGGAATCATGTATTTTGTACTAAACACTTGTAATACACTTCATGCGCCAGCAAGTCAGAGCCCTTATTACATCTACAATGTGATCAATCTGTGTTAATTTTTAGTCACTGTGACAGATGAAGATAAATACCTCACACAACAGCATCAAATGCAAGGTTTATTTTCTTGACTGAACTGGTATGCTTTCGAAATATTGCACCAATAGTTAAGAGTCATCCGTGACTTTTCAGTAATATGCAAGTATTATTTTCAGTCAAACAAACCATCCAAAAGATTTTGTTTAAAAATTGTAAATTTATCGCAGTAGCGTGGCTATAAGTAAAAGGTGTCTCTTGTGACGAAACAATGAGAAAAGCTACTCTCATTGAACTGCTTGAAAACATCGACTAAGAGAGAAAATATTCGCTGTTGACAGGGTATTCCAGCAACATGGCCATACTGGACCTAGATTGGTCACTTAAATGTGCGATTTCAATGCCGTAGAACTAGCCTGGGCTAAGATTAAATGTCATATCAGAGCTCACAACACGACTGGAGATATATCACTACAAGTCTTACAGATGCTAACACCAGGAGCCGTAGAAGCAGTAACAAAGGAAGACTAGATGGGATATTGCAGATACGTTGAAGGAATTGAAGAAGAGTACTGGAAGAACGGCTGCCTCACTGAGTTAGCAGTAGATGAATTCTTAATCAAACTGGACAGTGACGGCAGCGACGACACAGATGATGATAGGGAAACAATTTCACACCATGACAGCTGCAGTGAGCAAAAAATGTTTAGTTAATGTGATAGGACATCTCTTGCTTAGCTCAGCCATTGTAAATATTGAAATTATATCAATTATATCTTACTGAGGCATGTACTCTACAGTGTCATAAATTTCTTATACTTAATCACTTTTTAATTAGTGAGCAAGGAATGGTTTTACTTTTCCCTAAGCTTCCTCGACAACAGTTAATAAACACTGTTAACAATGCTATGTTGAGAACATATCCGTAGTATGTGTTATCAGTTTGTAAAATTGCTATCCACTGTTATTTGTACTTATATTATTACATACATTATTTTTATTTTATTTTTACTTACACTCTTACATAAATCTTTTTTTGCCGAAGCAACTGGATTCATTAATGTTACATGGTGTCATTTGACCAATTAATAGTTCTACTTCTGAATACTTGTAAATAAGTAAATTTAGGCTGAACATTTCAGTATATTTTCCCTTATTTTGACTTTCTGTTCCCCACACCATAATTTTGGTATCACTGGTTATTCTCATAGTAACTGAGAACCGTAACATTTACGCTCACATCTTGTTCAGTAATAATTGGTTACAACTGAATACTTTTAACTCAGTAATTTTAATTTGTTATGCTTATTTGTCACATCGTAACCTTGGGTCGTTTATTGTTAAGTATTATCATCATATACTAAACATATACCGTCAAACTGTGATCAATTGCTAATTACTTTGGAGGTTGTTAAATGATTATGTCACTACAATTTTTAAATTTTTTGTTTTGGAGCGTAATGATATCTTTATTTTTATTTATCGTCCTTTGTCTATTCAATCTATGGTGAGTAATGTTAAAGATTTCTAGTATAACACTTGTAAATTAGTGTCGTTAACTATTCATGCAATTGAATTATTTTCATTGGTTTGACTTCTGGAAGCTGTTTCTGGAAAAAAAACTATTAGTTCACAATTGTTATCACAGCATGTCGAGGGCCGCTGTTGATGCAGTGCCATAGCGTTCGCCTGCCACCACTGCGATCCGGGTTCGGTTCCTGACTACGTAAACCGGGATTTTTGCATGTGGCAATCGTGGTTGGTGGGTTATCTTGGGGGTCTCCCGTTTCATTCAATATTGCGTTCAGGCGATGCCCCATGCCTGTCTCAATTCTCGCACACCACATTGGCTCTGAAGATCTCTTATGCTAAGACTCGTCCAAACATATCAATCAATTAATAATAGTGTGTCGTAATACTTTATAGTCAGTCAGTTCACATTACCAAGTAGCTTGTACATATATTTAAGATAGAATTACAGCGGTTTTCATATTTGTGTATTGAAATGTATGCATATTTTCTGTATTTCAGTGGTAAAAAGGCAAACATTTACTTAACTGCGCAAGTAAAAAATAACGACAAAATAAAAAAATTACATACAATTGCTATTTTTGGACATTTTTTTTAGAATAGACGGCAACAGGTTAACCAAACAGATATTCAAGTATCTTTGGAACAAGAAATCAACAACAATCTCTATTTAGGAAGTTAAGAAAGATTTGGAAATAAATAAAATAAGTGAAGAAGAAGCATCAGAGAGAGAATTTTTAAGAAAAACGTGTTAAAAATAGAAGGATTCCAAGGCAGGAAGGAAAAGAAAACAGGTTCGAAACGGTCCGAGGAGAAGAAAAAGATACATAGCGAGAAGATGAAGGAGTGCTGGAGAAAGTAGAAGGAACAACAAAGGACGAAGCATTGAAAATGGCTGGTGGTCTCTAGAAGACCCTAACGGAAAAAGAAGAAGAAAAAATGACCTAAAATAAGATTGCTCAAAACTTAAACTCAGTTAGGTTTTGGAAACTTAAAGATTTTAATTATATGGAGAATATTTCTAATGCCGCATTTCGGGAATATTCTACTAACTCTGGCGAACAAATAAGTTAACTAACTTCGTAATGATATGTCCATAGATAGTATCATTAACCCCTGCGAACCATATTTTGGCATAATTGTCTCGCTTACTGGTGATGAATCGTAATACGTAGTTTAAACAAAATCATGCAATTACAGTGAAACTACTTTATTTATGTTAAATTGCTTTTTGTTGGTAGCACTTGATACTTAATACAATATTTTGCTAAATTGAGCAAAAATGTGACTTATTTATTTCTAGTACTAAACATGATATTAATGTTATCCTCACTCACCTTTGTAATAATTTCGTATTCACTCCAATACAATATTTAAAGATGTGTAGCTGAAAAAATTATTACATCCACGCTTTGCACGGGACTGAAACCCACATCTCCTAGTACCATACGCTGGCGCGCAACAAACTATGCTACAAAACAAAAATGTCAGCGATAGACGCGTTGGTGTACCTTTCAAAGTCTTCTGTTTGATGTGGCCAGTGGAATGCTTGCAAGGGGGATACAGCGCTAGACCGTAGTGTCAACTGACCGTACCTCTTTAAACTACACCCCAAGTATTTCCCTTGGCCAACAACAATCAAGTTCCTCCCCCTACATTCACTTCTCTTGACGAATGGCATTCGTACGCCTCAAAGGACTTGAAAAAAAAAGTAACACACTTATTTCAGTCAATAGTATAAAAGCTTCAGGGCCTATCCCCATTCTCCGATGCGCTTCGTTTCAGAAGAAAATTAATTTAAGTCAAATTTAGGACTATGATCCATGTGCGTCGTGTGACCGTATGCTTCTTCAACGGCACTGCGCCAAGTGACCGTATCGCCACATGGTCGTACTAGACACCCGGTCATGGACAGTAGGTGCGCGGAGGAAGAAATACGATCTCTTTGGCCGAATAACCAAGCCCAGTGTTGTGAAAAAAAAAAAAGAGGGGGGAGGCAATGGAACGGTTCTGAGAGCGCCTGATATTTCCAGGAACTGGTCATGTTTGCTCCTTCCAAAGTTAAGGAAGAACGCTTTTTCTTTATTAGATGAGTGAAAAAGTGTTACCAATCATGTAGTGCAGACGTGTTGGGTGTCATTTTATTTATTTTTTTCTTATTTGCATTTTTTTGAATGCAGTCTATCAGAATCGGCGAAATATCAGTGAGGACTGCAGCGATTTTTTCTTCCATTCTTCGTGGCCATAAGCAAGTTCTGTGAACGCTAACTATTAAATTGATACTACTTCCCAGCTATGTGCAATTAGCCGAAAAAAGTAGGTTAATTGTCGCCCAGAACTCTCACTGTCACTGTTATGTGCAGTAAACGTTACTTTACTTTGTAATTTGTATTGTTAAAGAGAGAACTTTCTTCTACGGCAATTAGCGATATGACAAAATTGTTCCGTGGTTTATAATACACAGCATTATGGCACAAACGAAATCAGTTCTTTTTAATGATGCCTATACATGAAACTACTGATGTAATATTTGTGCTGGATATATGTTTTCTACTGCTTTTATTATACGGCAGGGCTTCTAAATGGAGAGAAAAAATGGCTTCTTACAAAAATGTTAGCATAAATAAACCCGAACAAATACGTAGCTGATGTTCAAAAACATATAGGCGAGTGGATAAAATCCATACTTATTTTATTCGTTAAAATATATATATATGTAATAGTTCGTGAGACTGAATATAGGGCTATTTATTGGGGGAACGCTATTCACGTTGAACTAAATTATTTGGTTGACGCATCTGTTTTGCATTAACTTTACTTAGAATAAACAAACATTTCTATCGTACTACTATTTCATTATTAACATTTAAAATACACACTTGATAAAGATACAATCTAGTTTTAAAAGATTTCATTATTTTCTCTTTAGTTTCTAGTGTAAATAATTACACCATGTTAGAAATTGTAAAATAATTACCGAATTATAAATACATATTACACATCATTTTCGATAATTTTAATGAGAATAAAGTTTGATACGCTTTTAGCAAAGGAACGTAAGGGAGTTGCATTTTACAGCCGATTATCAAACATTTTCCATGTTTCGCATTAATGGAAGAATCCTTAATAATATAAATATAAGAAACCTTTTAAAACCAGACGTTTATTTATAAATGCACTCAAAAAGAGAAAAACATTATAGTAGTCACAGAATTTGTATAAATTGTAACACGTGATCAAAAAGCCGTTATAAACTTTACTACAAAATTAATATGTTTGTATCTATTTATATTTACAATATAAAAGTTCGGCGAAATATAGGACGTATACCTCATTTGCGTAAGCGTAGTAAGCACATATCTTAAGTAAGTATCTTAACTTTTCACTATTTCGTAGTAAGCACATATAGTACGTAAGGCTGTTAACTATTCGCAATATAGAACGTTTTACTCATTTGCGTAAAAGTAGTAAGAACATATCTTGCATAAGGTTTTTAACTGTTCGCGCTACATTTAAATATACTAAATATAAATTGATACAAATCTATTAATTTGTAGTAAATTTTAGTATGACTTTTCGAGCACGTCTTACAATTTCTACATATTCTGTAACGATTGTAATTATTTATCTCTTTTAAGTGCATTTATAAATAAAAGGTTGGTTTTAAAATATGTTTTATAGTTAAATTGTTACGCCAGTGCGTTACCTGTGCGCCGAATAGTACTGTTCGTCATATGTCTGCGCTAGTGCTGCGACTGGTTCCAAAGTTTTCCGCATGATGCTAGCGCCCAAGTCGACCTCTTATGAACTCTCTCGTTTCCCGTCCTTTCTCCTGTAGTTGCCCCCACCCTACTTCCTTGATCCGACTGCATCACAAGTTTGAATTTTATAATTGTAAGTTTTACTTGGTCATCCTTTTGCTGGAGTTCTCGCCGAGTTAATGTGTAACATCTGAGGCGGAGCTGTGTGATTACCGTTATGGGCGGGGAAGTGAATTACTTATTAGCACAACGCACGGAAACATCAGAGCCGGAGATCGATTTTAATACTTCTACTTATCAATATTTTAAATATTTTGTAACCAGCGCTGGAAGTCTATAATTTGGAACTCGACGGTGAGATGAAGACGCATATACAATTGAATTCACTTAGCATGGTGGGCACTTTATGCTGTATTGATATACTTTAGTATTGTAATATTTTGATATTATTATGTTTGCTGTGCTCCGTTTTGTAGGCTTTGCGTGGTTCACTCCCTTCTGGAGGTGGTTAGTATTTATTAATTTGATGATTGGGTAGTTGGCCTATATGGTCTGCTGGTCTGAGTGTTCGTTGCCGTATTTGTCTAGTCTACTGATTTGAATGTGCGAACACGCTCTGGCGTCTTCAGCTCGCCTTCGTTTTTCCGTTTTTATTGTGCGTTTAGGATTATTTTACGATTTAGGGCTTTGTTCGGCGCGAGGAAATATACAGGTGCCTTTATGTCAAAGGTTAATTAAAATGTTATTTTTAAAACAGTTCTATTATGTAGAAGGAGCTTTACGGGGCTACAGGCCGCCACCTTTCAGAATCCCTTTATACGAATTTTATTGTCAATTGATAACGGAATGTATTATATCAGATTTGTGAATGCAGGGTATTGCATTCGTTTTATTTAATTACTTCCAGCACTGTGTTAATATTCAGGTTTTCACTTGTGCCGTTGGTAAAACTGGCTTTTGTCTGTCACTTTATAATAAATTACGGCTCTGTGTCTGATTATAAATGGTAGATTTTTTGTTGATAATTGGAGACTTTTCAGTGAAAGGATCAGCCTTGGCATGGTAACTAACTTGGTTGTCTATACATTTTGAGCGATTATGACACGTTAAGACTAATGCTACGTTCATATGATGAAGTGCTTTGCTTTTTCAAAATAATATAATGGTTAACCAAAGTTAACAAGCATGTCGGGTCACATAAAGTTGATCACATGAAAGATTGAAATAATTGTTTCAGCTAAAGGCTTTTCAATATTGATAAATTGTTGTTTTGAACGAGCCCATAGTGCGACCTGAAAAGGTAACAATTGGATTTGTCTTGACAATTGCGGCTTTGTCTGCCAGTACGTGCAATGTTGGAAGGTGTAGTAATTTTCGTTGGTGTTAATAACATCTAGCCCGGAAGTTAAACACTGGTGGCCCCTTCCACACTTCGTGCTGCAACCTGACGAACAGTAATGCGCTGCAGGCAGACTGCGTACCAGTTTAGTGCATAGAGGTATACATGTGGTCGGACAGACACCGTACATACAAACAAGTCAAGTTATTAAAAATATTCTAAAAAGAATTAAACTTTTCTGGATATTGTATATGTTTTCTAGGTTACTCTATATTTGCTTTTGTTTTTGGTAATTTAATATTTCACAGTTGCATTACTTAATTGGTGAGGCCGGGCCGTGTTGGTTCCAGCCTACCCTCCGGCATGGCTTAGGTTAAATTTGAACACTTAGTCAGTACCCAAGTGGTTTAAAGCCCATTACAATAGGTATCCTGTTATATTCAGACTAGGGGTTTAGCCTGTGACCGTGTTTTCAGTATGGTCACGTGTATAAAATATTTACAATGTTAACAAATTTGGTTATCATACAAAAACTGGAAAAAAAATTGACATTTCTCTATGCACTGGGCCACTGTGGCTCCTCTTGTAATTTCTCTAGCCAATTGACCACTGTGGCTCCATTAAATTAACTCAATGCATTAATACAATTTTTAGTAGGAAAAAGTAATTAAAAATTAGTTTTTAGGGTCAAAAGCCATGATTGCATAATCTGATCTTGCTGAAATTCGAATTTGACCTTTATTTGAACCTGAGGATTCGCTCTGCAAAATTTGAAAAACTTTAGTTGAGTTTCAAGGGACTTGGAAGTTTTAAAGTAGGACAGACAGACAGAGATCATCCTATTATATAATAGGATAATGAATGTACACGTAAAAATATGTAATAATGAAAAAGAAAACAAAATTTCCATAATCATACATTTTTTTAAGTTTTTCAATAAAAACTACTTATTTTCATTTCCGTGTTAGCATATTCGTAATGTATATAAAATGAACGGAACAAAATGACACCCCACACGTCATTACCACAAGATTGCCACTATTTTCATGCAAATCAGTGTATTGTTGAAGTAATTTGTCTTTCTTAAAATAAGTCTGCCTTGAATCAACGATTATATATTTTTTCAAATTTTAGCAAAAATAATTGATATCTAATGTATCTGCTGATCACTAAATTAATAACACAATACATTTTTTTTTAAATTTATATTTCTAATTTTTACAACGAGTTCACATAGTTAAGGACTGAAATGTTATAATAAAATATTAAGCGACATGTTTCTGAAATAGCACTTTTCTTTATCTCTTTTAGAAGTATATAAATTTAGTTTTTTATATGTGCAGTACCCAATTTATCTTATTTCTTTTTAAAGTGAGGTAAACAGGTTTTTGAAAATGAAAATGTTGCTTATTTCTTTGAAAATATTCCTTTTGGAAATAAGGTAAACAGGAATAGTAGGATTTAGGTAAGTGGGGACAAGGAAATAGGGAGATGCTCCGACTCACGGGTTCAAGGTCATGGTCATTGGCTTCTAATATGGCGGATGTGTGATGTCACCAAGATGGTGGTCACTTACCAAGATGGTGATCGCCTACCAAGATGGTGGTCGCCTACCAAGATAATGGCCTCCAGTAATGTATAAACGAATGGCGAACGAAAAATCAATATGGCGGAATGAGTACCGGTGAGGGGAGTGGGGATGAGGGAGGTAGTCGTCTGCTGGGTATGGTAATGGGGGACCTTCGGAAAATTATTTTTTTAAATTTGTTCAAGTTTGTAAATAATCTTAATAGCATATTTTTTATAATTTTTAAATTAATGTGTTGTAATAGATTTTTTTATTTATTTTTTATTTTTTTGGTTAATAGTCAAGATCATGGTCAAAGCTCATATGGGTTCAATATTGTGGATGGTACACCATAATGACAGAGCATGAGGTCAGGCCAGACCCTGGGTTTTTTTATAAACTTTGAAACGATTTCTAACAACATTTTAAACAATAAATTTTTTCAACAATTTTTAATTATAAATTTTAATAATAATTTTTATACGATTTTTGTAGTTTTTTTTTTAAACAATCTTTAGTAAAATTTTTGTGAAAGTTTTGTTTAGAATTCTTTGCAATTTTTTGGGGGTTTGGGATCAGAGGTCACGGGGTAAAGGTCAAGATCATGGGTCAAAGGTCACGATCATGGTCGATGTCATCCGAGATGGCGGACGGTGACGTAACAACATGGTTGCTCCCACGGCTCCGGCTCCGACTCGCCATTCCCTTGCCACCAGTCCATCTAAATCCTACTAGTAACAGGTTTTAAAGTGATAATTTAGCTCATTTCTTATGGAAGTGAGATAGTCACACGAACTTAACTGATATTAACATATTCGAAAAACCTTAATCAATTCAGATCGTTTTTCTAAAACTGCATTGCTATTTTTTTTCAGTAAAGACTTGCAACACTTTTGTTTGTTTTGAAGGCCATTTTTTCATTAGAACAAACATCACTTGCGACTTCCTAGATCACAATAACTGATGAAGAGTGGAAACCAGTGTTTGTGCTTGAGGTCTATTCAGTCCCACCCACACTTCCTTCGGTGCCCGAATTAAACAACTGGGATTCTGTAAAATCAGGTACCTTTTTAAACACAGTATTCTATGTACATATATGCTTGTTCTAAGGAGTAAAATTTCGGCTTCTTTAATGGAGTTTAATTTAGCACATAATAACACTGTTTATATAAAGGTAACAAAACTTCACCCATAAAATGTTTGACAATATAAGAATATTTTCTGTGAATTTGAATATCTTATCTCTGACTTCAACATATACTCGATAGCTGCAATACTTTTGAGAACTCTTTCCATTTGTCAGGCTTAAACACATAGCAAGTGTTCTTTTAAGGTTGTAAATTTAAAACATCCGTATTACATTTAAGTGAAGTTAATATTTTTGGAGTTTAGGACTTGCATACTCTGCTTCCTTGAGAATAATTACAAGTAATCTGAAAGATAATGAGAAAACTGTAATTTGTTTTGCATGTTGGGTGTGAGTTCTGTTAAGTACCTAACATTATTATTGTACTCTGCTCTGATCAGTTTTGTGTCATAGACATAAAAATTTGTCACGTGGATTTCATTACAAAGGCTTTTGTATCCATCAGGAACATTGTGGACATGTGAACAACATTTGTATGGAAAATACATCAGTAGAAAAAAAATGTGTATAAACCTTCAACTGACATTATAAATACAAAACATCGTCAAGTATTCAAGTGACCTTTGTGACTTAGGAAGTCAAGGTGCTACCTGCAAACTGAGGTTGCGGCGTGGTGGCAACACTGTCGCTCACACTGTATATAACGAGCGTGGAACACTAGCGCTAGGCAGCATTCTCCTAGTCAGCTCGGATTCCGTTCCTACCTCCTTTCTTTTCCCTACCCGTCCTTCTTCCTGTTTGGTCAACAAGTTTTAATTCAAGGTGCTATCTACTAGTACTTCTGTCGTATTAAACCATCAATTGAGTCCACACCTGCTATTTCCTGTAGCATTTTCATTAATGCTCCTGCAGTTTGTCTTTACTGTCGGTATGGGCTTTGCCGTGTCTGTGCGGGTTTTACAATACCCCTTCTAGAATATAGTTTCAGCTATAGGTACACTCAGATAGGTAGTCATGGCTTTAAAGGTGTGGCCATGGCTGGCCAATCCCTCTCGTTGAGAATGCACTCCTCCTTGCATGAATTCCCATCCTTTTAGGCGCAAGAGGTGCAGCCCTGAGACGCATTATTTAGCTCCTGTCCTACCGCGACTGCACACTTAATACTTAGAATAGAGTAGATTTTGAAAACGTGCTATAATTTTATTTCGTTAACCACTTCTCGCTGTGGTATCGCACCGCCGCTTTTGAATTCGCCTGGGTGTAGCTACTATCGACATTGTCATGAGCTCTGACTTTATTTCATTTGCTCTTGGCACAGCGCACTCATAATTTTGTTACTTCGGCCTTTATAATTGTTAACATTTCCAATAAAATATTTTTGAACGCGTGCACCGACGAAGAGAACGGTTATTGGTGAGACTTGATATTTGGTGTGTTTTTTAAATGGGCAAATACTTGGTAAATGGATATCTTTAGGTTTGTAGTGCTAGTCTTCCGGGCGTCCGCAGTAGTTATTTTCAAAATTGTGATTTGTAGCACATTCTAAATTCCCTTTATAGTAACTTTATATGTTTGAATAGTAGTGCGTATTTCTTGTATTGTTTGTATATCAACGATATTGCTTGGTGCCGCCCCATTTGGCCTGGCCTGGTCAATTATGTTGACGAAAATGGCACCCCCACGGCTTGCCGACAAATTGTTTTAAACGTATGTATAGTTAAGTCTTTTAAGTTTGAGTGCTATGTTCCGGGTATTTTTGAAAATCAGCTGCCACTCAGTCGGAATCAATTTTATAAGGTTTTAGTATATTTTTAAAGTGTGTTTTATTTCGGGAAGTGCTATACTGGGCGTTTGCTGCCACTTCACGTCCGTTTATTTGTGGCGTAATTGTTTTGGTAAATATTAATATTGTGTTGTTCATTAGGCCCAATGGCTTGTGAGACTAGTAAATTGTAATTTTCTATATTATGAAAAAGTTGGTTATCAAGGCAGTAGTCTGTCACTGCGTAAATAAAACACATTAATGTTACTATTTTGTTACCGTGCAGTAAGACGAATGCAAGGATTTAATGACAACAGTCAATTATTCTGAAACATTGAGCCCAATTAGAGATTAGTACAAGAGTTTGCCTGGTAAAAGAAAATTAGCTTCGATCAAGTCATTCTTGTGAGGTCACGACGTTGCTAATAGTATGAAATATTGTCTGCGTAGAGCTTCTGAGTATAACAATTTTTCACGTATATCTAAGTACTTGCGCACGTGTTAAAGTGGGAATTTTTTTCAGAGATACTTTGAAAAATGTGATGCGTTGTAGCCAATTAACAACGTAATTTTGGAAGTGTACGTACCACTGAGTACGGTAAATTTTTGTACCATTTAGCAGTGAGGTGCTTTATATTGTATAACTTGCTATATTTCTTATGAATTCTGTCAAACTTATACTCAAAGCCTCTGTGATATTACGCAATTTTTTACTACTCTTGTCCCTTATAAAGAGTTGGTACGTTTTAATCATTGTGTGGCATTTGTATTCTAAAATTAATGGCTGTGAACTTATACATATCAGTCCAGGTTTTATATTGAGGTTTTAAAAGTGAAATTTTGTTTAATGAATTGGATACCTATCTCAATGTGATTGTTTTGCAAGAGAAATTTCGTAACTGAATATGATTTGAATGACAAAACATGTTAATTGGTGAGAAATAATTTGAAAATAAAATTTGGTCACTGCAATACTGTATGTCCTTTTGTTCTGTAATTTGTACCTTTCTGTACAATGCCCCAGGTGTGAAATACAGATACCCAAAGGTTATATAATTTTCAAACTGACAGTAGTAAAGGGTGTTAAAAGCGGAGTTAAATAAGACCTTTATATAAGACGATATGAATATTATTTAAATTTCATAAAGGGAATTGTGTACTGTAATATAAGAGAATGTGATCATAAAGAATATAGAGATATTGAATGTGTTACTCGCTCCCATTCTACAAAGAGTAGGTGTTGTGCTTATTCTATTTCATGCAATTAGTGACAAATAATGAAGCATGTAGTCATAAACAAAACAAAGTGTTTCATAATGCATCTAGCTAGTTTGCTTAGTATTCGAGATAATCACATTTATGTTTTGTGGCAATGCTAAGTGGTATGTTATAATTTTTACCATAAATAAGGTGGAACAGCAGAACATCGTATTTTGTGTAATTTAAACTCCACAACAATCATCACTATATCACCTCCTCTTTTTTGCAGTGGATTGTCGCCGGCTGGAGCAGAAATTGCATTTACATCCCATTAGTCGACATGGTATAGTACAGTAGCACAGACTGATAGATATGATCATAATATGAACCAAAAGGAATTAATAGGCCCTCACAATTCAACATTGCATGCATACTGATAGTAACGACTATCTTTAGTGTTGGAAAACACAGCAACACGAATGTTTTATAAATTTGTAAAATTGGTGTAAAATTGTTTTTACCACCACACAGAGCAAACACAACCTATCGGCAGAGTGTCGGCAAATTGTTGGCTCGATACCTGTACTGTCGGCAAATGTCGTTTCATTGCCAGAAGATAGCCATCTGACAATGCCGTGATGTCTTTTTTTGAGATAGAATGTTTGCCGTCAGAAAAAAGACAACGACCTGCTGTATTTTTAGGATAAAAGATGGATATCGCCGAAAATATGTCGGCTTAATATTGCAGAGCAAACATGTTGCAAGTATCTTAAAAATGTTTCTGGGGCGATTCCCATACATCATCTTTGTATTTTTAGTAAGTTGGCCATTATCTTATTTATTCCGGCCCGGTAACGTTTTCGAGACAAGGCTCTTTATCACAATAAAGATATAAATATGATGCATTTTTGTCGACAAACTTTTGGAAAGTGTTTTGAATATGTAAGATGTTAACTACCTGTTAATGGCATGACTTTTTTGATACCATGTGTTAAATTTTAGCATGTTTTTATTTCGTGATTATACATGTGTCAGGTGGTAGTCCATGGCATTTGTTGACGTGGAAATTTTTTTCATTGGTATAACCATCCGACAGATATATTGAAAACTAACAAATACCATTCTGTTTGCAAGCCTCTGCAGAAATTGTTTTTAAATAATCAGTGTTTTAAAATTATTTGTTTTATTTTCTTGTAATTTATACATTCCTTTATAATAATTTGTCTCACGAAATATCTTAAATTACTGAAAATTATCAAGAACTTTTCAGTAATTTAAGATAAGTTACTTACCATGTGGTGTACAGGATAGCATGCTCGACTGCCGACTCAAGGTTCTTAGATTCGAATCCACTCACCAAACTAAATATTTTCATATTATAGAATGTGCTGAGAAGTAAATGATAATATGTAAAGAGGAAATTACTATTACTAAAATCTTAAATCGAAAAGTTATGGTTTTTTTTTATTGCTATACTGCTTATTTCTGGACATCATGCCGCTTCAGGTCAGGCATAATAACGACCTCTAGCCGTCGCAGGCCCAGCATCGTAGCGGCATCCAGTCGTCGCAAGCCTGGCATCGTACCTACAGCCAGCCGTCGCAGGCCCGGCATCGTAGCGGCATCCAGCCGTCGTAGGCCCGGCATCGTAACGACATCCAGCCATCGCAGGGTCTTCACTGTCGGCCAACAGTCAGCCGCCAGTCCATATTTCCATCGGGCTGCTTCCGGCATAAGACAGCGGGCTAGTATCGTCTGACTGGAGTTTGTTGGCTAGCTTTTACCGGCCCGATCCTAGCCCGTATTTTCCATGTTTGCTGCCCATACTCTCGTGATTGTTGGCCATGCCTGATATTACAAGATTGGTAGTAATTAAGATTTTTCTATTGAGTTATTTAACAACATTAGTAAAACTGTTACGTAATTTATGAAAAATAATTCGTATGCTACAGTTTATTAAAACCTTTGCCTAAATGGAAAGCAGTTATTACATTTGTGCATAATTTGACAGACGAAGATACAATACACAGTAAAAGAGAGTAATAAGATTAAAGTAAACGTTAGCATTGTCAAAGAAAGTTTGAGACTTGTCCCCCTTGTAAAACCCATAATTCCGCATCTATGTTTGTGTGAAAATATTTTATTATTTCGATACGAATTTCACGATCTCAAATGGGTATTTCTGTTTGCAGGTATTACAGTACCTAAGTGTCTGCAGATAAATGCATAATTTTGCATTTGTTTCTACTTTAAAGATTATTTTTTAAGTCGGAATGTAGGCTTACTGAATGTCCTACTCTGCAGCAGTGAATACGTTGTGGAAGTGGACTTAGTGTAGTCGTAATGTTTTTTCTCCAGTTTTAATTTGTAATTTAAACACTGAGCACAAAAATTTCAGGTTAGCTTAAAATTAGTAAAGTAGCGATTTACTTGTTACAAAACATATTACAAAAGGAAAATTCAAATAATAAGTCCTGTCAGAACACGATGTAAAATTGCAATAATACGGTTTCAGTTATTATTACGTTAGTTCAAAAATCACAACTTCTGATTCACTTTCTACAATAGATTAGAATAATGCATGCACGTATTTTTTCATTTAATTGATTATTTGATTTCCACATTTGACACATTTTTGTAATAAATGCCTTTATTTTTAAGCAACAAATGTTTTTGAAGTCGTATGGTTCACTGCATATCGCGGTTTTAGTTAGGACAATTAAACTACTTTATATTTTCGTCTGTACTAATTCATTAAAAACACAAATGTTAAAAATGATGCATTGGGTGTATTTGATAACATTTCTTTCCTTCTTCGTAACAAAATTTGTCACGCACAAAATAATTGTGATGCTACACACGAAACACTCGTGAGAATATATTTACAAATAATTTGAAAAGCGACAGATATCTATGCACAAAAAAAATTTTTTTCTAAGTAAATCGCACACATTTCCAAATTCTGTATTTTGGCACAAGTATAAAAGAACATGAAAAAATGTTTTAAATGAATGTTTTAATGGAAGCGGAAGCTGTATTAAACACAACAACCCGCCATGTTGAAATTTCTCATATCAAATATTTGAAGGAAAACAAATATGTTTGCCTCAAGATTTCGTTACTGCGAAGCCAGATTGGCACATTACCCTACTTCCACTCTACAAAATACGTATTTAGGTAACTACCTCTATGCATACTTTCAAGAGTTGAAAATATGTAATAATAATTCATTCTCACAGCACAGCCAGTTATATTCATAAGAACCCACAAATCCTAGTAGTGTGTTTGTGTGGCCTTACAATCAAAATGAAATGTTCACAATTCTGTGCACTGAGTCTGAATAGTTTAGTATGAACATGGCGTTTCTGCGAGCGTCGGAATTGACGTTTTCTATAATGTTTCATTTTGAACTACACTTTTACTTTACAGTTTTATTTGTTAGAACTTCAAAAACTCTCTTTAATATAGTGTTAGTAGAAGTTTATACAGTCTTAATAATTACCCCACACACACACACACATGTATATGTATATATATATATATATATATAAATTGTAAGCGTTTAACATTGTGATTTCATAAACGATAAGTGTTCGGTAGACGATTTGTACATTCTCATTCAGTTATGCTGTTAAAAACAGAAGAGGCAATGTAGTTTCGTCAGATGGATTTCTGTCTCTTTTACAGGCATATTGTAAATTACTAGACCATCTAATTAAACTATCGACAAATACATTTTTTAATTGGACGAATTGGGCCTATGTGTAGAAGCGAATCTTCATTTTTCATTATCCGTGGACTTCAAAACCTACGTATCCCCATCGTCCTTCTTTGAATACTGCTTTGAACTTCCGAAAACAGACAAAATGACATTTTCAAATGAGAAAGGCATAAGAAAATATTAAGAGCCAGCACAGGGGAAAAAAAAAAAAAAAATCTACCAAAATATTAGCTTCTACCTTAATCTTGTGGTTTCAACCTCTATAAGCTTGATTAAATTATGGTTTTCCATAATTTGGTTTAACTTTTCTTTGGCAGTGAAGTCATATAGAGACGAGTACACACAATTCAACGTAAAGGGTTTGAGGAAGGAATCGGCTATGGCTTTTACGATGGAACCTTCTCAGAATATGCTAGGGGTGATTTCGGGAAACCATGGCAAATCTAAATGAAAATGGCCAGACCAGGGTGAAATACGCGTCCTTCCGAATGTGTGTTCAATATTTTGTCTTTGCACAACTTCTCTAAGTGGTGCGATAAAATGAAAACTAAAGGTTTTAGAATAGTTTGTTTTGTTAGGAAATCGAGTTCGTCACTATCGAGTGTAGAAGACTGAAGAAAGCCTATTCAAAATTTACCTCCACTGATATAAATGCATGAATTTTTTATATAGACCAAAATGTGTGTGCGTTTTGCAGAAATCTTTCCCATGACTTCGGCATACAGAGAGAATGAAGTCAATGAAAACATTGTTTGATGGATCGAAACTACAGTAACTTATTTGTTTTACGATGCTTAGGTCACATGTAATGAAAATATGCTTTTCAATAAGTAGCAAAAAAATATCTCGCGAGTAGATGGGAATAGTATGTTTGTGGACAAGGGCTTAGGGGCTTGAGGATCGAGGATCCAACATTGCGGCGGTTTTGTGATGTTCATGCATATGAGTTATCAGCCATCTTGTTTCCGGCCGCCATCCTTGAAGCCAGTACGCCGCCATCTTGAACAACCATCTTAGTAGACAGTAGGGGAATGTTGTATAAGGCGTACAATTTTTTACATTATTCTATTAATTTGGGCCAATCTTCAATGTACTGCTCCAATATTGATTTAGTACGAAGCAGCATATATATATATATATATATATATATATATATATATATATATATATATATATATATATATATATATATATATATATTACTAAATGTTGTCCATGCAAACAGCTATAATGATGTTTTAAGTGTATACAAGTACATGTTTCACCCTAAATAAAACAAACAGACAAATAATTTACATGCAACACAAATAAAACATTTCAGGCTTGATTTAACCGCTGCGCAGTTTTCATGTACCCAGGTGTGCCACTCTAAACATTGCACCATATTTTCTACGACATTTTCCTCACACACTGAACGAAACCAATCGTCCTGTACAAGTTCTATGGTTATATTGGATGCGAACGAAGAAGACGGTGTATTGTTGTCTGGAGTTGTTCTTAAACGGTTGTTAGCACATGCAGAACGCTCTTTCCCCTTTGTAGATTTATTATCTATTTTGCTGGCCGTCTTCCTTCTTCTATCTTTTGCAGCCATCAAATCACTTTTGTACAGACTGTTTGTCAGTACAGTAGCACGTTGAGCTCCCCGCCTTACTGGCGTGGACACATGTTTGGGGCATGTTGGAATCGGAGAAATAGTTACAATAGAAAAATTCAACTTCGAGATCATCTCCTGCTGAGTAGGCCTATCATTTGGGCTAATTACTTCACTACCTGTTGGATCGCTGATGTTTTCTGTAATCTTACAAGAAGGCATATCCGTCGCTTTTTCACCGGAGTGGCATTCGTTTTCTCCCAGCTTTGCAGCTGCTAAAAAGTCGGAATCGTTAAAAATATTACGATCTACGGGCCTGATTCCACAAGGACGAAATCCGTTAATGGCGTACTGAATAGTTGCTGCCCTTGCATAGGCCTCTGCTACAAGTTGGGTAACCTGATACTCGATAACACACAAACCGGGATTTGTTCGAAGCCATTTTTCAACTGTCTGGGTTTAATAAGTTTCTACTGGCTTGAAGAAGTATCTATCCAGAGGTTGTAGCCGATGAGTTTTGTGGGCAGGCTACTGCAACCTTAGGACGCCATTGGCTCTTGCAAGTTACAAGGCTTCCGCATTCTTCTAACGTGTCGAATAACCATCTAAAATTAAGAGAAACTTGCTGTCGATGTTTGGTTTGATTACAGCAATAAAATGTTGTAACCATTTTACAAAAAGGTCACTGTTAATGTACCCTGTTTCCGATATGTCAACAATACCTCCAGGAGGGGCACCAACCAGCAGCTCATGCACCATTCTCATGCGTTTAAAGATTATCATCGGTGGAACATACGCCCCCGATGCACTAATCCAACACACTATTGTTGTATTGACATCTCCTTCTCCACTTGAAATAGCTCCCACCTGACGCTTTCCTTTCATAGCCAACACTTTCTGGCGTCTTTTTTGTACAGTGCTGAAACCTGTCTCATCCACATTGAAAATACGAGTAGCATCAAATTTGTTTTCATCTAAAACTATTTCCAGGATATAAAAAAAATCCTAACACTTTCTTCTTGTTGAACCCCTTTGCATGTGCCATGGATGTAAACTCGGGCTTTAAAGGCATAAAACCATTTCTTCCCTGCCATTTCTGTCGATTTGTTGAAGCTGTGTGGTATTTCATTGCTCTCTGCAATTTGGAATGCTAACTTTTTGACATCGGTGATTGTTACTCCAAACAGAAGCTATTCTAATGTTAAAATATGATCAATGAGTTGTTGCTCTACTTCGGGCGGAAGGGTGGTGGTACGGCCTATGGCTTTTACGAATTCGTTAGCCAAAGCGTTCTTCCTATCTAAGTGCCTTTTCAATGTTGGCTTTGGAATGTTGTATTGTCGACAGCATTCATTAAAACCCATGTCCTCATTTCTATACGACGCAAGCGTCATTGCCATCTCCATTTCAGTCAAAGCTCCATATTTCCTTTTCGTCATTCTGTAACACACAACAGATATGTGTTTTAGTAATCTTTTATATACAGTAACTATTAAATACTGTGGCACATGGTAAATATTAAACTTGGCAAATGTAGGGCGTATTCAACTGAAACCCATTGTCCTCGGATATTGATGTACGACCATTAAGAGTAATGTTTTGTAAACAATGCACAGATTTTATGTGGAACCTATACTGAAGTTTGCAATAAAATGAGACCACTGCATAAAACTATGCAAAAGGTTATTTAGATTGTTCAAAGTGTTTACATATAAAGTCAGCAATAAATAGGTTTCATTGTAACTTGCCTTGAAGTAGTATCCTTAATCGTACTGGTACGATTTGCGAAACTACGACAAAATTAAACAAACATATGAAACATAACCTCAAATTGTTTGTCGTCAGGTATAAATTAGTTCAAAATGCGAAGAAGAGTTGTCTCCACAATAATAAATATATTCAAACAATAATTACTTACTTTTCAATTTCGTATGGGCTTACAACTGATGTTCAGAAACTACATCCAGAAGTGCAAATAAGCATAAACTCCAATAACATCGCTAAGTGTGGTTCCACACTTGGACTTGCCGGGAACTTTGGACTTGCCGGGAACAACACGTTCATCTTGTAGCCACAAGAGAGCAGTGGTATTCACATTTCCTGAAATATGGAGGTGGTACGCATTCGGCTACTTTCCCCTATGTCAATTTTTCCTGCTCTATCGTTCTGTCCATATTTCCCCGTTAAAATATATTGCTTTTCCATTGAATTTTTCTTTCTTTCCATTGGAACGTCTAGACTTTATTCTCTATAGTAGTAGAAGTTTATCATAAATTAATTTTTCGCTTTCCCGCCACTACAGTTGTATGTCCGCAATATTAACAGCTTCCAAAAAACATCCCTATGATGTTCAGCTGCTAAATTAATAGCTAAAACTGAAAGGGCTCCTCAATTTTCCTGAATGACTTCATGTTTTGGCTGAGGAGTCAGAGGAGTCAGGAGTCATCTTGAATTCGGTGTGCCATAAAAATTTTGATGGATTAAGTTTGTTTTTTTATTTAACTTGTAGAATTTACAGATATGAATGTATCGCGCGACATGTCTACGAACTCGTAATTTCAAGAAGAATTAGAATATGATGTCACAACCATCGATTTGACAAATCATAATTTTATAAAATAAAAGTTATTTATTTCATATAATATATTTTTATTTAACTTTTTCAAATAAGTGTATCGAGTGATACGTCTAGAAATTCGTATTTTCTAGACAGATAAGTATATGTCGTCAGAAAAATATGATTATGTGACTATTACCAGTGATATAGTTTTGATTTTATAAGCATGCAAATGTATTAGTGAATACATCAAATTTTATATATTTCAGACTTGTGTTTTCAAGTCGAAAGCTAAAGTAACCTTATGAACATTGACTATTCCCGCTTTTCGATGCAATATTAAATTTAGTAGGCTTAGGACCAATATTTTATTTCTAAATTAATTATGTAATCAGTCCGAGCATCAAGGACAATGCAGTAGTTACCTTAACACTGGTCATGTTTTAAGTGTAATATGCCTATATCTAAGCCCCACTTACTTATAAACATAATTTGTCATATTTTCCTAAGTGTTTAAGCTATAGTCATAAAATTCATATCATAGGCATCGTTCCCAATGTCGATGAGAGTGGTAAGTTCAATTATGCATTATGCCATTTTATAAGTATAGTCAAAATTTCCTAACTGTTTAAGTTGTAGTCATAAAATTGGGACTATAGGTACTGTTTGTAGCACTAATCAATTTGATATTGCTCAATATATCGTAATCCCTTTTATAACGATAGTTAGTCATAATTTCCGATCTTTCGAAGCTATAGTCATCAAATTTAATTCATAAACATCGCCCCGATAACAATGATAGTGGTAAGTTCAATTATGCTTTAAGCCCTATTATAAGCATGGTTGATGGTAATTACCGAACCATTTGAGATACAACTACCAAAATTCAAAACATAAATATCGCCCTTGATGCTGAGAATGGTCGCAGGGTCAAGTATACTCTGTGTACTTATAAGCATAATTGGATATAATTCCCTAACTGTTTAAGATATAGCCATAAAGCTCATAATATAGCCATAACCCAAGATGACAAAAATAGCCAGTGAGTCAAGTATACCCTATGTCTACTTATAATCAAATTATATGGTAATTTTTGAAAATTTTTAAATACAACTACCAAATTCATACTATAAGTATCACCCACAACGATGAAAAGGGTCGCAGGGTCGAGTATACTCTATGTATACTTATAAGGATAGTTGGTTCTAATTTTCGAACAATTTAAGATACAGTAATCAAATACATAACATAGCCATAACCCACGACGACGAGAAGGGTCGCGGGGTCAAGTCTGCCCTTTGTCTACATATAAACATAGTTGGCTATAAATTACGAACCGTTTAAAGTATAGTCACCATATTCGGATTATAGGTGCTGCTTGTATCACTAATCAATGTGAGATGGCTCATTTTAACTTAAGCCCTTTTAAATGCACAGTTAGCCATCATTTCCAAACCATTTAAGTTATAGTTACCAAATTGGAATTGTAGGCATTGCTTGTAGCACTCATCAAGGTTATATGGTGAATTATGCCATAAGCCCTTTTATAAGCATAGCAAGCTCTCATTTCTATACTTTTTAATATAAGGTACGAATTGAATTGTAAGCACTAGAGGGGAAATGTAATTAAAAATTAATAATATTTTATTCGCAAGATTAAAATTAAAATCGCTTGTTGCAGCACTAAGTTTAACTCATCCAGATATCGAGACCAAATTTTCTCTACCCGAATGCATATCGAACCTTAAATAAATTTTCGGCATTGCTAATTTTTTTTTTTTATCTTCACTACAGCCATTTACAAAATTCTCGTCTATAACACGTATGTGAACCTAGCCGACCTTACAAAGGAAACTTCATATGGAAACGAATATCGTACTGGTACCAATAAAATGGTTGATTGCAGGCCGTTAGTCATACTTTTAACCTACAAGCTAAAATTTTCTGTGTGGTGCTAGTGTATTTATTTACCTGCTCTTTAAAAAAAATATGTTCGAGACATGTATACAGGCAATAATTTTTTTTTCATATAGTCAAAGGTAAATTGTTTTTTCTGTTGTAAGTTTTTTTGGTTATATTCATAGGCATGCAATACTAATTTTTTCTTATGTAAGAATACTTTTTTCATTGGTCTCAAAAAAGTATGTTCGCGACATATACCAGCAATTGTATTTTTTCATACATTCATAGGTAAATATTTTTTTCTGTTTGAGTATTTTTGTTATATTCATTACCATGCATTGAGCATTTTCGTGTATAAGGTTTTGTCCTATCAGTGAGAATAAGAAATTTTTTCATATTGTCAAAAATCAGCAAAAAAATATTTTTATGTAAGGGGTTTCTCTATCTAAGACATATACCAGAAGAATCGAACACTGCGGTAACGTTAGTCTAAATAAAAATACTTTCACGAAGCCAAGAAGTACATACAGGATAAGGTTAATTCTGCTACACACTGATGTAAACAGACATAGAGGAAAATAGTTATAAGGCACTTACCAACCATTGCAATCACATGTTACACATGCGTTGGGTGCTGAATGCTGTGCTAAATGATGCTATACAATACCAGGCCGTCCTGATCAGTTCAACAGAATAGTGAAAGACTTACTTACAAACCTACTGCAACGAAACCATGACGTTCAGAGTACAGTCAACACTCACAACACTAGCAGTGGAACACATCCGACCCGGCCGACGCCACACGAGCAACTAACATTTCAAGAATATATAAAGTAGCCAGGTCGTCGACCTATGGCGTAGGCACCGTGCAGGTCTCAACGAGTCGAAAGGATGGTACATACACTAGTCGAGAGTCAAGTCAGGTTCCAGGGTGAAATACCAGTAGAGTCACTCATGCATATCCTTTTACAAAAGGAAATCTGTTATACAGTACAAGTTGACAATTTATTCCGTTTTAAATTCATGTCATTTACAGCACTAAAACTGCAAGCACATACGAAACAATATATATTAAAACCATTAGTCACGCAAGAGAGACGTCATTGCCACACGCTGATGCAAGGAGTTGTAAAATATTATTATAAAACCAAATAGTTATAAACATTTAACAACCTGTGTATATTGCGCAAGAATCGAGCACTGTACGTTATATTGGGCAAAAAAAAATTACATTGCGAATTGGGGGAACGATAAGGACAACACTGCGATACACTGATGCAAACTGATATAAAGATAGTTCTAACACTTACCAACCATTGAAATCACATATTGCACATGCATCTGGTGATGCACGTTGCTTTAGATGATTCTATACAAGACCAGACAATCCTGGACAGTACAACAGAATAGCAAACACCTTCCCATGTAAATATCAGCATACTGCATCAACCTTCTTTGTTACACGATTCTTAAATGCAATAATAATTAATTTCTATTTTTGAAAGGCGTTTCCATTAGGCGAAACAAGTAGGTAGGTAATAACGCCTTAATGCCTCGTAGAGAGCGAGGTCGTTAGAGATGATGCAAGCTGCTGAGAGAAGTAGGAATATAAAAAGAATCGCCCATCACCGGTTGTAACGAGCCGTCCCAGCATTCTCCCAGTGTGTATTACGGATACCATGGTAAAACCCATTATCAGTATGTTTATACAGGAATTTGAACTTGGGTTTTAACAAAAATGGAATGCAGAAAGTTGCTGGTCACTGAAAGAATCAGTGAACAAAATTCAGTTATTGCCTTTTGTAAAACAAATATTGCCTTTTGTAAAACAAATATTGCAAGTATTTTAATTTCTTACAATATATATTTAAATTGATTCAAAACGTTTTTCACATAGCGAATACTAAATATTTAAAGTGTAAGTAACAGCTTAAAGTACAGGTCTAGTTACAGCCTTATGTACGCATATTCCATAGGTAGAGCGAGGACGTCAGCACATACTATTCGTTTAGCTGGTAAAAATAAGTTTGTTCACAGCTGTATATTATACACAGAATTTATTGTCCAACCAGCCTCCTTGAAAATCATTTATGCTTCCTCACTACATATTTTTGTTTTACTAGCTTCGACGCTATCTTCCACATTATATTCATTGTACAGAGGTATATTCGAATTATTGAATGCTTTTTTACAACACTCATCTCGTGCGGCTCTGGTTTAGTGTAGCCGCACTACAACCATTTATTATTATTCAAAGTTCCGTGGTTTTCCAGATCTTCTTTAAGTTGACTTACTAAATTTTGTTTCACACCTGTCAGAAATGAGCAAATATTTTTTACCACAAGTGATAAAATAGTGGCAACGTATGTCTTCAGAATGTCACGGTAAGCACATTATTTCAGCACGAATTAATTTGAATTCGTTAAGGCTGGCACATTCAAAGGCTAATGGCAGTCTGAAGCCGTGCAAGATATGGTATGATTATGATATTATTCAGGGCATATTTTTTTGTGTGTGATATAACTCACGTCACATTTTGTCCGAAACGTTTAATATTTCGTAACAGCTGAACTTTCGACCACACTTAAAACAGCTATGGGAAAAATAATCCCGTCTTGTTTTCCTCAAACCGTTCACATTTCTCTCATGCACTCGTGCCCTACAGCTTTTGTTGAAAGACTTCCCACAGTAGCAACACGAATATCTTGAGGCCGACAGTGACTTATCTATGGACATAATATGCATCTTAGAAAACAGACAGTGGTACACCAGTGTCCGACGAAGAAGATACCTGCAATTCACAAGTTTGTGGTTCCAGCAATACACTTTGTTGCTATATGATACTGGAAGGAGACGTCTGCATGTAGTAAGATGTCTTGTTAAGTTGTCATACCGTCCAAATTGTGATTTGTACTTTTCACATGATAAGGTAGCTTGGTTCTTATAGAGAGAACAACTATCTTTATGCCGTCGGGCATTGCTGCTTTTAGAAAACACTTTCTTAGAGTACAAGCAGAAATATTTTTCTGGGATGCGTTCCATCTTTACTAGAGGCGATCTTCACTTTTCGCTGTCTGACAACAACTGAACTGTGCATTCTACCTCTAGCTGTATACATACACACACACACACTAATTGTCATTATTTCATTTACAGGTAGATTTTTAATGCACGAATCCCATCACAAGCATAAATTCGGCAAGGTATTTGATCTATTTACCAGTCACAACATGTAGAGTCGCAAATATTAGTGTTTTTCACAGACTTATTATAAACACAGTTTGAACTCATGACCGCAATAAAAATATTAAGAACCAAATTAGTTTAGTTAGTCTCCATCACACAATTTATTATATTACTCACGGCATATTTTTTCTTGTTTGTGGTATAACTCACGACGTATTCACTCGTGACGAGATGCATTGCTGCTTCATACTAAAGCTCTTGTAGTAAATAACAGCATCATTTCCTTAATATCGTTGTCAAATTTTATACATAATTCACATGAAGTTTCAAAATTGTCGATGAAAACAGCGCACCAATGCCCGACGCAGGATCAGGGACCTGACTATTGCAAGTATGCGATGTTTGTTGCTCATTAACTAGAAAATATAGATATTTACACACTTTCAAAAGTCTGTTGAAACTGTCACTACGTGCAAACAATCTAGAGCACATATCACATCGATACGCCATGCGATAGTGGCTTATATTGCATTTGTACTTCGTATCTCTGTTTCTATCACAGGTATATGCAAATATCTTGTGGCAGTAGTTGCAGAAATGTATGAGAGATTCCAGTAATCTGCCGAAGGTTCCCATTGTCGAGTCCAAAGTCTTCGACAACGTTTTTGAATCAATTATTTCTTTCTAAGGTATCATGGCATCGCAAGAGGTTTGCAATTTCAGTAACTATTGATTAACAAGTAGAGAAATGTTACCTTTACACGTGACGAGATATCTTTTTAAGTTGTTAAATCGTCCAAATTTTGATTGGCACATTTCATATGATGTCAGCTCGCTTCATATTAGAAGGAAAACCGGACTCATATCGCTGGACATTGCTACTTTTAGAAAATTTCTTCTTACAGTAGCAACACAAATAATTTTCTGGAGTATCTCTTATCTTCAATCGAGATGTTGTTCTCTCTCATCCTGAATAACAACTGAGCTGGACAGTCTATTTATGGGTTTATGTAATAACTGTTGTTTATATATTACCAGCAGGTATTTATAATTCATGCTCACACGATTAGCATTAATTATGCAGCTAACAATATCTGATTTTGTTAACTATCAATTTTATACAGCTACAACTTGATCAATTTTTTTCCAATATTATTTATTTTCGCACATTTGAATCACACTTAAAAAACTACAGACACAACTACTCATTCTGTCTGCCACTATAACCAATATTTCAGTACCGATACTTTGTTGGTAACAAACCAGCATAACTTAGTATGTCGGTCCAACTTAAATTTTAGCGACAACTGATTTCCACACTTATTACATAAGTACATCACGCGGTCAGGGTTCTACTTACATATATTACTCTCGTGTCTTCCAGAAAGCTGTCTTAATTTAAATAGTTTGCCGCAGTAGATGTATTTATATGCCGTAAATGATAGCAAATCCGGAGTGTCTTGTGTCTTTGCATGATCATAGAAAAATATTATAATATTAATCCACTTCATAATAAAAGTAAGTCAGCCCTAGTCAAAATAATACTACAACAACATTTGCAATAAAGTGGCTACTGAAAATATCATAAAGGGCTGAATAAGTAATCAAATACGTATAAATTAAATAAGTGGCAAGAATAACATATACATTAGTAACGTATGGTGAGTGATCGTACAATGCACAATAATGGGCTGTAAAGTGAAAATACGTGTGCAAGATTTGATTGAAAATAATATAGTATAGACTCAGAGAGAACACATAAAATGGAAACTCATGAGTTTTGGTAGTGCATGTAAATAGTATTTTGCTTAGTTAATTTTGTTTTGAAATTATATATATAGTTGCAAGATACAACAATACGCAAATTCATGGCACAAGAATACATGAATGGGATAAGATATTTACATAATGAAGTTGAAAGTTTTCATTAGAACAGCAGAGTTATAATTAAACTTCAGTGAATAAAAAAAATCAAATTCAGCATACTTGGGAGCATTAATAAAATAAGTCCATATTAGCCTTAATAAAAGATCTTATATGAGTACAGAATTGCTATAGTAAAATAAAACAAAATTCAGTCATATAAAGTCTAAAATTTAATTGACTGCTAGTAGTAGAAAAATGATTGAAATTTAATACATAGTTATTTTTCTTAGGTCCATTAAATAAAAAATTATACATTACAGTTTATAGAGGTAGAAGGAAAAGAGCTATAATAAATATAATATTACTTACAAGAAGGTTAGTATTTACCTGTGCGTGAAAACACAGTATGTTCATAAAAAAGTTTTCAATATATATTTATTTGGGGATAAAATTGTAAAATATTATTACATCAAAAGTCTTGACTTAGATGACTAGAAGTAAAACCAAGAGAAGGACGCGGGGATAAGTCGACACGAAGAAATAAGTTCGGGCAAGGTGAGCTATGCCAGTATACCGCATGTTGGGAGATGTAGCAAACTGCATAAATTGAAAATGTTGAATATAAACTGGAGAACCATAAATGCAGAACAGCGAACTTCTCCAAACCGTAGAATTAATGAGTAGAAGTGGATAGTATAACTTCAATGTAGGGTACCAAACCGTCTCTATAGCACAGAGTACGGATAACGAAATTAATTAGTACATTAAAACAGACTCTGCACGAAAATACGCAAAAAAAAAAAAAAAAACTGGACGAGAACTTACAGAGGAGGGTGAATAAATATCTGCTCACATGTTGAAAGATGAGACACACGAAATAATGAGAAATAATAAATAAATAAATGATTTAGATGCACACCACATAATTTATTCTGGTTTCACTACATGATGAAAGTGTGAAAAAAGCACTTAAATTGGACCAATGGTCGCCAGATGTTAGGTCAGTACTCGCCTCAGCCATTAGCAAATTGTGGGTCGTGGCATCATCTTGCAGGTATTTTCATGCCTTCTCAAATTATTTTTCATTGTAAAGGGGGTTCCCCACATTTTCACAGGAAAACAGCATAGGATGTGTGGTTGGCAGGCACCAATTTTCGTGTTCACGGGCATAATAACCTCTAGTAAATTCCTTACCACAATAGCAGCTTCCTTGATACCGACACTAAAGCAGTAGATACGTTCACTTTGGAACCGATCTCGATGATGTAATATACTTTGTAGTCGTCTTAAAAGTCACTGGGTTACACAAATTCCTTATTCGTATTGTTCTATGTTCTTGTAGTCTAGGAAGCTAAGAGCAATGATCTCCTCTTGTCCACGCTCGATGATGAACTAACAGTTTCTTCACATGGTATGCGATAGTATACCACAACCCCTTCCGTAACAAGATGTCCACTGCGAAGCGCGGGAGAGAATAGATATACGCTTCTACGCACTGATGCAAGCAGATATAAAAGGAAAATAGCAAAAAAAATTTTTACAAGCACTTACTAACCAGTGCATATTGCACAAATATCGAACACATTATGTTGTTTTAGGTGATTCTAGACAATACCCAGCAGCCCTGGTTAGTACATAAGAAAAGCTAACGATTTCTTTACCCACCGATTGGAATGAAACCCTCAAAAATCAGATTACAGCCAACACTTACAACCCGCAACACTAACAACGGATCGCAACCGGGGATATTCTTTTTTAAACGGTAGATTTTGTTCGAGATGGTCATCAAAGGTCAACGTGAAGGGCGGATGACGTCATCCAAAGTCACGTGTCATCCAAGGTTGAGGTCACAGTTGCTTTTTTTCATGGTTCCTGCTGTTGTGAGTGAAGCAAATGAATTTTCTCAAAGTGTTCCGATGATTTTTTATAAACAAAGTATTGTTTTTTAGGTCAAGGTCATGGTTGCTTGCTGTCGTTCCTGTGTTGCGAGCGAGGTCAAATGGATTTTCTCAGAGTGTTTTCGTGTATGTGCCATCCCTTCGACTTGTCGAAACCTGCACGGTGCTCATGCTGTCGGTCGACCACCTAGACCGCCTAACAGATACTCGAGATGTAACACAATATCGGACGGGGCGGATGCGATCCGCTGCTAGTGTTGTGGGTTGTGAGTGTTGGCTGTAATCTAAATTTGACAGTTTCATTCCAATCGGTGAGTAAAGAAATCGTCTGCTTTTCTGCTGTACTAACCAGGGCTGCTGGGTATTGTCTTGAATCACATCAAATTACGTACAGGGCTCGATGATTGTGGAAATGTACTGGTTGGTAAGTGCTTATAAATCTTTTTCTTTAATTTTAATTTTATATATATGTTTGCATCGGTGTGTAGCAGTGTCAACCATGTCGCTCCCGTGCGTCTCGGCTCTGTTATATGTAGTATTTTATTTTAGCCTAATGCAACGTACGATGCCCGATTCTTGCACATAATGCGATGGTTGTTAGTATAATTCGTGGGCCTCTGTACTGTTCAATAGCTCGGCTGGGAATTTACGTACCCTTGTTAGGCCACGTGGAGTAATTATTTTGATATTATGCTGTACTTATCTGCCCGACAGATTTAGAAGGGTTGTCTTGTCTAGCATCAACTAATGCGACGAACAGTGCTCGACGCTTGTGCAATACATGTAGATTGGTAGCTGATCATAGCTATTTTCTTTCTATATCAGCTTGTATCAGTGCGTAGAAGCGTCGACCTATTAGTTCCTGCGCTTCACAGTGGGCATTTTGTTGTGGAAGGTGTTGTGGTATACTATCGCATAGCAAGTCTATAAACTCTTAGTTAATCATCGAGCGTGGACAAGAGCATTTCATTGCTCTTAGATTCCTAGAATACAAGAATATACTACAATACAAATAAAGTATTTGTGGACTGTGGTGACTTTTAAGACAACTACAAAGGATATTACGTCATCTAGCTCGGTTCCAAAGTTGACATCTCTACTGCTTTAGTGTCAGTATCAAGGAAGCAGTGCTGCTATTGTGGTAAGGAATTTATGAGAGGATTCAATGTTTGTGTAATCGAAAATTGGTTTCTGCCAAGCACACATCCTGTGCGGTTTTCCTGTTAAAAATGTGGGTTACAGTTTACAAGGAAAAACAACTTCATAAGGCATCGCAATAAAAGCAAGATGATGCCACCTCCTATAACTTTCGAACTAATGACTGAGGCGAGTACGTACCTAACATATGGCTACCAACAAGTACTAACGAGAATGTTTCCTCAGACAAACAATTAACATATGATGCCGTATCCAGATAGGGGGATCAAGAATTCAACAGTATTTGCACCGACAGTCACGACAATGCCGACTGTGAACTGTCCGGATTTGTTATCATTTACGACATATAAATGCATCTACTGCGGCAAACTTTTTAAATTAAGACAGCTTGCTGGAAGACACGAGAGTAATATATGTAAGTAGAACCCTGACCGCGTGATGTACTTATGTAATAAGTGTGGAAATCAGTTGTCGCTAAAATTGAAAATGGACCGACATATTAAGTTATGCTGGTTTGTTACCAACAAAGCATCGGTACTGAAATATTGGTTATAGTGGCAGACAGAATGAGTAGTTGTGTCTGTAGTTTTTTAAGTGTGATTCAAATGTGTGAAAATAAATAATATTGGAAAAAAATTGATCAAGTTGCAACTGTATAAAATTGATGGTTAACAAAATCAGATATTGTTAGTTGCATAATTAATGCTAATGGTGTGAGCATGAATTATAAATACCTGCTGGCAATATATAAACAGCAGTTACTACATAAACCCATAAATAGACTGTCCAGCTCAGTTGTTATTCAGGATGAGAGAGAACAACATCTCGATTGAAGATAAGGGATACTCCAGAAAATTATTTGTGTTGCTACTGTAAGGAAAAATTTTCTAAAAGTAGCAATATCCGACGACATGAGGCCGGTTTTCCTTCTAATATGAAGCGAGCTGTCTTATCATGTGAAATGTGCCAATCACAATTTGGACGATTTGAAAACTTAAAAAGACATCTCGTTACATCTAAAGGTAACATTTCTCTACCTGTTTATCAATAGTTACTGAAATTGCAAACTTCTTGCGATGCCATGATAACTAAGAAAGAAATAATTGATTCAAAAACGTTGTCGAAGACTTTGGACTTCTACAATGGGAACTTTCGGCAGATCCCAGGAAACTCTCATACATTTTTGCATCTACTGCACAAAATATTTCCATATGCCTGTGATAGAAATAGACATACGAAGCACAAATACAAGATAAATGAACCACTATCGTACAGCGTATCAATGTGATAAGTACTCTCGATTGTTTGTAAGTAATGACGGTCTAAACAGACATTTGAAAGTGTGTAAAGGTATTGATTCTATAGATAATGAGCAAAAAACATCGCAAACTTGCAATGGTCAGTTACCTCCTCCTGCATGGGGTATTGGTGCGATGTTTTCATCGACAATTTTGAAACTTCATGTGAACTATGTATACAATTTGTCAACAATATGTAGGAGAAATGTCGTTAGTGCAACATGATCTTTAGTAAAAAGTAGCAATGCGCGTCGTCATGAGAGAATTAAAAATAAAATGTGTGATGCAGACTGGCTGAACTAAATTGGTTCTTAATCTTTTTTTAATTCGGCCATAAGTTCAAACTGTGCTAAGAATAATTTTGTGAAAAACTCTAGTATTTGCAACTGTAATTGATGTGATTGGTAAATACATAATATACCTAGATAAATTTATGCTTGTGATGATATTTGTGCATCAAAAATCTACCTGTAAGTAAAATAATGACAATTTATATGTGTGTGTGTATGTATACAGCTAGAGGTTGAATGCACAGTTCAGTTGTTGTCAGACAGCGAAAAGTGAAGATCCTCTTGAGTAAAGATGGAAAGCACCCCAGAAAAATATTTCTACTTGTACTGCAAGAAAGTGTTTTCTAAAAGCAGTAATGCCCGACGGCATAGATAGTTGCTATCACTATAAGAACCAAGCTACCTTATCATGTGAAAGTGCAAATCACAATTTGGAAGGTGTGACAACTTAATAAGGCATCTTACTACATGCAGACGTTTCCTTCCAGTATCATCTAGGCAACAAAGTGTATTGCTGGATTCACAAACTTGTAAATTTCAGGTACCTGCTTCGTCGGACACTGGTATGTCATTGTCTGTTTCTAAGATGGACGATGATGCTGGTATACGGCTCAGATAAAGAACGTCTTATATAAAAAATTCGTGTTGCTGGTCTATCACTGTATGGGAAAAAATTATTCACACTGATATAAAAAAACTTATTAAAAAAGGCTTATTGTGTTCATATGATTATAGTAAAAATATTTAAACAGAAAAAAATATTTACCCATGTTTGTATGTAGAAGTCTTACAGCTGGTAAATGTCTCAAACTAATTTTTTTGAGAAAAAACAAAAATAATCTTACATATTAAAAATTCTTATTGCATGCCTATGAATTTAACAAAAAAAAATACGTACAACAGAAAATATTCATATACCTTTGACTTCATGAATATCTTGTTGCTGGTATATGTCTCGAAAATATTTTTTTATAGGGTGGGTAAATTAATACACTAGCACCACATAAAATTTTCGCTTGTATGTTAAAAAGTATACTAATATTGCCCTGCATTCATCTATTTGATTGGTACAAGTACTATTTTCGACATTTTTATTTCGTTTTCGTATGATGTTCGCTTTTTAAAATCGGCTATGTTCCAATGCGTGAAATAGACGTGAATATCGAAAACGGTTTTAGTGAAGGTAAAAATTATCATTAGTAATACTGAATATTTATTTACTGTTCGATATACATTCGAGTAGAGAACATTGTGTCAGGATAACTTGATGATTTAAACTACGTGCTCTAACAAGTTATGTTAACTTAAATATTGCGAATAAAATTTTAAATTTATAATTAAATTTCATTTATAGTGCTTAAAATGTAATTCATTCCATGTCTTAAAAATTACGGCAATAACAGCCTGCCACACTCATAAAAGGGCTTAAGGCATAATGATAAGTGCTACAAGCAGTATCTATATTCGGAATTTGGTAACTATAGCTGAAATGGTTTGGAAATTAGACAACTATGCTTATTAGTAGGCATAGGGTGTACTTACACCCGCAAAATTTCTCGTCATCATGTATTATGGCTGTGTTATGAATTTGATGACTATATCTTAAATTGTTTGGAAATTATAGCCAACAATGCTGATAAATACGCATAGGGTATACTTCACCATTCGACCCTTCTCATCGTCATGGTTGATGCCTATGTTATGAATTTGGTAGCTGTATCTCCAATGGTTCGGAAATTACCATAAACTAGGTTTATAAGTAGAGATAAGGTATACTTGACCCTGCAACCCTTCTCGTCATCATGGGTGATGTCTATGTTATGAATTTTGTATTTGTATTTCAAATGGTTCAAAAATCACCATCAATTATGCTTATAAAAGGGCTTAAGGCATAATTGAACTTACCAATCTTATTTTCATTGGTTACGATGTTTATGATATGAATTTGACGACTATAGCTTGAACAGTTTAGAAAGTATGACTAAATATGCTTATAAAATAGCTTAAGTCATAATGAGCTATATCACATTTATCAGTGCTACAAGCATTAACTATAGTCCGAAGTTGGTGACTATAATTTAAACAGTTAGGAAATTACGTCAAACTATGCTTATAAAAGGGCTTAAGGCATAATTGAACTTACCGCTCTCATCAACCTCGGAGGTGATGCCTCTGATATGAATCTGATGATTATAGCTTCAACAGTCCGGAAATTATACTAACTATGCTTATAAAAGGGCTTAAGACATAATTAAACTTACTACTCTCATTGGCATCGGGAACGATGCATATGATATGAATTAGATGACTATAGCTTCAACAGTTCGGAAATTATGCCCAACCCTTCTAATAAGTTCGCGGGGCTTAGAGTGAGTGAAGAGATTTGGACGGCTCTTAACATCGAGGTCTTGAGAGCCAATGAAGTTGATTGAGGTGGGTATGGAACAGCGGTGGAAAAAAATGGTGCGTGAAACGGGAGATCCCCGAGAAAACCCGCCGACCAACATACATGCGAAAATCTGGAGTGACCCAGCCGGGGATTGGACCCGGATCACCTTGGTGGGAGACGATCAGGCTAACCACTAAGCCACCGTGGACCCGTGGGGCTTAGATATAGACATATTGTACTTGAAACATGATCTGTGGTTAGGTAACTGCCGCGTTGTCCTTGATGCCCGGACTGTTTACATAATTAATATATAAATAAAATTCGGTACTATGCCTACTTAATTCAATATGGGGTGGACATTGCAAATAATCAAAGTTTACAAAGTTACTTTAGCATTCGACTTGAAAACACAACCTGGAAAATATACAACACTTGATATATTCACTAATACACTAATATGCTTATCAAATCCAATAAGGTACCTCATAGTCACATTATCATATTTTCTGACGACATATTTTTATTCTGTTTAAAGAATATGAATTTGTAGACACGTCACACGATACACTTATTTGTAAAATTTAAATAAATATATAAAATGAAATAGATAACTCTTTTTATCAAATTAGTTTATTAATATGTGACTGGCTAAGTGTAGTGCTAAGTGCGGTGCTGATTAAGGTGCTGATTGTGTTGCTAAGTGTGGTGTTCATTGTGGTGCTGGTTGTGGTGATAGGCGTGTGGCTAAGTGTGGTGATGCTTGTGGTGATAGGTGTGGTGTTCGGTGTGGTGCTAATTTTGTTACTAGGTGTGGTTCTAGTTGTGGTCGTAGTTGTGGTGCTGATTGTTGTGCTAGGTATGGTGCTAAGTGTGGTGCTGATTATGGTGCTAGATGTGGTGCTGATTTTGGTGCTTGGTGTGGTGCTAAGTGTGCAGCTGCTTGCGGTACTAGGTGTGGTGTTAGGTGGCGTGCTATGTGTGGTGCTTATATTCGTACTAGGTGTGGTGCTAGTTTTGGTGCTGATTGTTGGGCTAGGTGTAGTGCTAAGTGTGGTGCTGATTATGGTGCTAGGTGTGGTGCTAGGTGTGGTGCTGATTGGTAGGCAAATTGCTCGATAGTTTGTAAGAGTTAAATTGAAATACAAAAAATTAAATACATAAGTTTTATTTTTATAAAATTATGCTTTACGAAATCGACAGTTCTGACGTCATAATTTCATTCTTCTGAAAAATACGTGTTCGTAGATACGTTGTGTGATACCGTTGTTTATAAAAGCAAAAATGTATAAAATGAAATAAATAACTTTAATTTTATAAAAATACGATTTGTCAAATTGATGATTGTGACGTCATAATCTAATTCTTCATAAAAATGCGAGTTCGCAGACATGTCTGCACGATACGATATTCTATAAAAGTTAAATAAAAATATATACAATGAAATACATAACTTTTATTTTATAAAATTATGATTTGTCAAATCGATGGATGTGACGTCATTTTAAAATTCGTCTTGAAAATATGAGTTCGTATACATGTCGGACGATACATTTATATCTGTATATTTTACAAATTCAACGAAAAATATTATCTATACATTTCATTTTTATAGCACATCGAATTCAAGATGAATCCTGAATTCTTTGACTCCTCGGCCAAAACATAGAGTCACTGAGGAAAATTGTGGAACACTTTTAATGTCAGCTATTAATTTAGCAACTCAACATCGCGGGGACGTATTTTTGGGAGCTGTCAATATGGCGTTTATGCAGCTGTGGCGGCGGAAAAGCGGAACATTAATTTCCATGAAACTGTTGTAGGGAATAAATTGTAGACGTTTCAATGGAAAAAAACAATAACTTTTAAAAGGAAAATATGGACGGAATGATAGAGCAAGAAAAATGGCATACTGGCCACCAATAAGGTTGCCCAATATAGCGGCGTGCTGGCTCCAAATATGGAAACAAGATGGCCGACAGCTCATTTGCTTGAAAATCACAAAAAACGCCGCCATGTTGTATCCTCGATCCTCATGCCCTTAGCGCTTGCCCTCAAACATACTATTCCAGTATCATTACGCCCTCGTCATTTAACAATTTGGGCATGGACGCCAAAGCTTAAAATTTGGCCAGGGATATTCTGGCATCGAATCTCACTCATAACATTATATTTTTCGTATTCCAGTCAAACATGTATGGTGAAACATTTTATTTTGCTCCATCAACAGTATATTGATTCCTCCGCATACAAACTTGCTATTTGATTTGGGTAAAATAAATGTTATTTCTCATTAACATTTTGTTTTCCCAATAATACTGATTACGTCCATTAAATAAATGTTGCAAGTTACTGTAAATCTGAAAAAGGCATTGTTGAGTGCAGATATTTTGGCGTCTCTTAACAGCAATGGCCTTGAGAGCCGATTAGCGTAATATGAGGTGAATATGGAGCAGCGCAGGAATTGCAAGGGCTGGGGAGACGGGATATTGCCGAGAAATTCCACCAGCCAGCGGTATCGTCTTTCACGAAAGCCCTGTTGCCGAAATCTGGGAGTGGTTCCGCCGGGGATCGAACCCGGTTCTCTGTTATAGGAGGCGAGCGTCCTAACCATTACACCAACTGCGGCCCCATAAAGACATTGTGATGGGTCTGCTTATCACGAAGGCTGAGTTCCGATGAGGCAACGCAAGGTAAAACAAACGTAGTATTCAAAATGCTATGTTTCCAAAATGTAGGCTATGTATCATTCAAATTACAACGAGAGGGCATGTGGAAGTGGCACGAAAACATTCGTCGCTTACTGTTTATGTTTAACGCGGTCATCTGCAATGCTATCGAAGCATTTCGGTAGTATATTAATGAAAGTTCTGACAAAAGGCACCAGGCACAGAATTCAGAACTAGCTTGCTTCAGCCCGGCGGCGACTTGCTTTCGGGGACCAAATACACACCCCCCCGCCCATAAATAAAACCGCTCGTTTTCAACAGGTTTGCCCTAAAAATGTGAATTCTCACATCATAGTCACCTTTTCCCCTCAGCACTTCCCTTTTACCACAGAACTTCCCGTTTTTCTCTCGTTGCTCGAAGTGGCTACACTTATGCTCAAAACGGCACAAAGAGGAGAACGACTTATCTAAAGGTTACCGTATTGAGCAAAACGGTATGGTTTCTATATAAAAGATATATCTTTTTTAAATTTTTTTTAAATAATTGAAAAGTTTTTACTTAGAAACTTTGGTGCAGACGTAGGAGAAAGGATCCATAATAGAACCTGGTAAGCATTTTATATTATAGCACAATGAATTATGCACTGAAATCGTTGACAAAAATAATGTAATTACAAATAATGTAGGCCCTAAACATACACTTTACTACCCTTAGGGATTTTTTTTTAATCTCCTACGTTTTACGATAGGAAAATATGTTTAAAATGTGCTACTGGTTCCTTTATGGACATAAGGTTCCTTAAAAAGGACCACATCGATTACCTCTATGGATTACGCTCAATAAATTTTCTTAGTTAATAAACTGCCCAATTTAAACAATAAACGTGTAGGCCTACTTTTCTGCATACAAATTAGGTACAAGCAGGGGAAACTGCAGTGATATATCTTTAGTATTTCTAAATTTGTCACACTTTCTAATTGAACTACTTATTACTAATATAACCTGTTAATTATTATTTAAGTTTTGTCTTAATAATAATCCCTTTTTAATTAAGAACATTAAAATAAAATAGAAAAAAAAACCTAATTGGCAAGTGTTGCTGAGGAACCTTTTCTTTGGCTTTTGCACGCAAACAAAATCTTCACGAAACCATTTTTTTGCATGATATATATTTTATCGTGTTTTTGTCCTCGCAGTCTCACAAATAACATGATATCGAGACACTTCCATTGTTCATATTACCTTCAGGTTTATAGGGGGTGGGTGTCCATGGCTTGGATTAGCAACACACTTATTGGTAGTCTTTTGGAATGCTTCAAGTGCTGCTTTGTAGAAGGATGAAGTAAGTACAGCAGCTTTTTGTGTCTCTCTCGAATTCTTTCTGTTGAAAACAACGGCAGTTGCTTGTATTGTGGAGATATTTGTTTCACTAACGTAAAGGATGACTATGGATAATGCCTCGAGCTTGATAAAGGAGGATTTGTTTATCCATCTTCTTGTTGGGCAGCAAAAACTTGGCCTGTGCTTGTACTTGGCTGGCAGTTAGTATTTTCATCTGTATCGGCATGCTGTGTTAATGGAAGCGAATTTACACCGGGTAGCCGACCAAAGGAGCAACAAAATGATGTTCCTGAAATACATATCTGTTAACTGGCCATACTCCTGTAGCTCTGAAATCATTCACCGCTGTTTCCAAGCATTATAATTAAATTTTAACTGATTTAAATTTTTTATCAAGTTTTTAATATGTTGTGTTAGTTTACAATTGAAATATTTTATGAGAATTTTATGAATTTATATATGAGCCTTATATTATTTTAATATAACATTTTGGTGGATATTTTAATAACATTTTAAGTATTTTAAAAGTTAAAGTTTCCTTGGCAGTAGTTCAATAATTTAATAGTAAATTTATTGTAAACGTAAATGTTAAGTACGATACGATAATTTTTATATATATGTATAATAAACAAATCATCGGCCCTCCATGCCCTCAGGCCCTCCTGGTCTTGTATATCTAACATTAAAAAGGTGTGTGTTATATATATATATATATATATATATATATATATATATATATATATATATATATATATATATATATATATATATATATTCCCAATGCAGCATCTCTTTCATTTGCAATACCGACCAACATTGCCACGCTTGCTGTGTGATGTACTGACGTATTTGGCTTAACCACTTAACATATTATCCTGAGTATTCACGTTCACGAATGTCGTGTCGCGAAATGGGTGATATCATGGTCGGTGCTATACATGATCAGGAAAGAAGATTAATATAAACAGCGCCATTTTCCAAGCTAATGCTATTGGGTGTTGCTAACACACAAAAATTATATTATTGATTTCTACAAGTGCCATAGAACAATATAAATTATTTCCTTTGGTTCCGTCATTTTGGTCATTACAAGGAATTCGTAAGTACTTCTCAAACCAGAAATCTCCTCTTTTGCAACACAAATGGAAAATTAATCCGTACGATAAGCAGTTAAACCACTTTTCTAATTCATCTCTATAGTAGGTGTTCAAGAGCTTGAAGAAGGCGACATCCATCCAAAGACTGGAGGCAGTGTGTCGTATGACCTGATAATGATAACACTAAAGTACCATTCTCACGATCGATGCGCAAAGCTTCGAATCTTTTAGTGTGTTCAAGTTTACTTCCAAAAGAAGAACTTTGACTGGCACGCTAGGCTTAACACGTTCAATCGAATGCTGCAACCATTTAACAAATAGATCGTTTATATATGAACATAGGAGGGATGTATGAACCAACAGCACTGATGCAACATACACCTGTTGTGTTTATGCCACACTCCCCGCTGGAATTGGCTCCCAGTTGATATTTTACTTTCTGAGAAATTATCTTCGTAGGTTTTTCCGTCTTTATTGAATCCTGATGCACTTGCCAAGGATATAGATTCAGGTTCTCTAATACTGGGCTGTGGATGTTTGTGCATGAATAACCTTTACCCCTCTTTACCAGCAGGTCGCTTGTCTTTATCAAACTTATGAGGAATGTATTTTGCTTCTGCAACTTGGAAAGACAAATGCCGTAAATCTATGGTAGTTATACAAAACAAACATTTCTCTAAGTCTAATACATGCTGAACCAATTCTTCTTCCAAATGTAGTTGAATATCTGCCAGACTACCAATTACCTGGGTACCTTCATAAGCAATATAATTAGTTCCATCTTAAGCTAGGCACGTACTTGCGATTTTTAATAGCACGATTGTTTAGCCAAAAAAATAGAAAGCATGGTTTTAAGTACGAGTGCGTACACATGCAACTAAACAATCGCAGCGAATAAAAAGTTGCAATCGAAGCCTATTTTTGTGACGACACAATTATCGATACCTCGAATGAGTCCCTTGGACATGCACATACCCGCAATCGTTCAGTCAAAGGTTAGTTGCAGTCAAGTGTCGTGTGTAGATTGTCTGAATATTGTTGTGATGTGTCGATAAACGTGTCTGATCAAGAAGCACACGGCGATGGTGGCATCATAAATAGTGTTGTTGACACTAACAGCGTAATAGCAGAGATTAAAAGATCGCCGCCTCTTTATAACGAACAGTTCGGGTAAAATGTCAGCAATATCAAAGAAAAACTGTGGGACGAATTATGTGCAAGCGTTTGCAAAATTGGTATTAACTGTCTCGGATGGAGAAGGAAAACAAAGGTAACAGTGATTTACTAAGTTTGTTGAAGACGATCAATTGAGGACTGTGTGATTTGTCACCAGAATGTCATTAAAAACACACTTATAAAAATAATTTATTAACGTAACCCTAATTTGTAGGAAAGCGAATTGTATTGCACAATGCATAAAACAATACTATAACAAAGCCTAGTTTTACCAGTATGTACATACAAAAATGCTTTCCATCATAATTCCCAATGAAGTAATACACCAAGATTACATTGTTGCTTTCACAGAGAATATGAAATCATTTACTTTTCTTTGCACTATTCCAGGGTCCAGGCACTATTCTCACTTTGTTACATGGCTATACATGACACAACAAAACTCCATTACTAACAAGTACTTATGTATAAGTGTTGGGGAAGACGGAAAACGACATTACTGTACTAATATAGTTAGTATTTGAAATGAAATACGAAAGTAAATGGAGAAATAACATGTATTATAAAGATAAACCCAAAACTTGTTTTACATGTGTATCTCCAACCATAATAACATAAACCTAAATCCTATCATATTGTCAATATCTCATACTGAAATACCAGATGCATGACACCTCAATACGGCCAGATTAATTTTCCAGAGGACAGTCAGATGACTCGTCCTCAACACGTATACCATCGTTCTTCCGCGCGAAATGACGTAGAACGTATTGCATGTTTTTATAATGCTTTCAGCAAATTGTTCGTGCTCATCCAAAGGGTGATGTAAAATACTCAATTTATTGGCCAAAATAATAAAAGAATATTCCACCATTCTTCGTGTACAAGATAGCATATAGTTGTAAACACGTAGTTTCATTGTTATGTTTGTGGTAGGGTAAGGCCTCAAAATGTTGTTTGACAATGCAAATACCTCGTTGCCTGCAAGAACAAAAGGCATACGTGAACTATTCTTATCATAAGGGAGGTGTTGTGCATATTGAATATTTAACTGATGAGAATTCAACAATCGGTTGAAATTTTAATTTTCAATATGTTTGAATCACTGTGAGCACATGCATACGACCCCACATCAGTAGCAGTAAAGTGCGACTGACAGCCGTACTTGTGTTCTGAGACCTTGTGTGTCACTGCTTGAAGACGGGAAAAGATCACAATATTATGGAAATATACTCGTATTTAACTAACATAAGTGCATCTTCTGATAATAATAATTTTATTAAGGATGGAATTGTAAATTTGGTTACTTTTAAGCTAATATATTATATGAAATAACGCAGACACTTAAAACTTGTGTTATAAATATAATTCCGCTAATTCCATTTCCCAATATCATATGTGAAATAAGTAACTTTAAACATAAAATGTAAAAAAGTTATATTAAAGTTTTCCAATAAAAATAATTGTATCGCACTTTCAATATTTTTGATGTGTCGCATCGAATGGGTAAATCCGCTTCAGTGGAGAATACCAACATAGTTCTAATTGTAAAATTATACTCCCCCGGAGAGTATGTACTTACGTAATCTAAATTATGAAAATATTTGGGTGGTTCTTAACAGCGAGGTCTTCAGAGCCGATGAGGGTGATTGAAGTGAATATGGAGCTGCGCCGGAATAAAGGGGCGGGGAAAACGGGAGATCACCGAGAAAAACCCGCCGACCAATGGCATCGTCCGGCACGATTCCCACTTGCGAAAATCCGGTGACCCGGCCGGGGATTGAGCCCGGTTCGCCTTGGAGGGAGGTGAGAGTGCTAATCGCTCAGCCACCGCGGACACCAGCTAAATTATAACAATACGTATAGTTTCAGATCGACAAATTTACCATAACTGAAGCAGGTTTATTTTTTAAAACTGACTTCCATCTCCGATTTTCTACGTGACATAATGCTATAGATCCCTTTACTTGTTAAGAAACTAAATATAAGTTTAGTTACAAGGTATGTCACTCACTGCTCAGTTAAATATAAATAAGTTTGCGAACTATGAGAGTTATTAAATACTGATTTAATGTCAATTTATATAACAAGCTCACCAATGTTTTCAAATAATTGCAATGCAATTTCATAAAAAATCTTCCCATCATAAAACTGTTTACAATAACGTTTAAAACTATTTTTTTTTGTGATTAAGAAGCGAACGTAAAACATTAATAACTTTATCTATTGTGTCCCCGTTTATAGTATTAGCCTCCATTCCGAAATGAAATCTCAAGGTATGAAAAATTCACATATACTAGCCTACTCTTATTAGTTCAACAATGGTTTCACAGTTATCTACTGAAATGATTTACGTTCTAAAAGTTACCCTATTAAATATCTTGAAATTACGTTTTTTATGTGGCTTAGATTACGAATAATAGTAAATACTAGAAACAATACTGAATAAACCAAACTGAGTGTATTTCCTAAAATCATAATCGTTATTGACGTTTCTAGCAGCTAAGGTGAAGCTGGTAAAATAAGAAAATGTTGACTCCGTGCACGAGCTAGGAGCAGGTAGCGGTAAAAAGCTAGAGATGGCTTGATGTAGGCCGTTCTTCCTCTGAGCTAAAGCTGTCCGGTCACTTGACACTTCAACTACTTGGCGCAGCACGGACACTCGACGCGTAGGCACATTTTGGGGTTTAAATTCTCAATTTTTTCATTAAGTGTTGCGCGGTTGTTACACGAAGCTCTAATAAGTCGCGTATTATAGTACTTTAACACTAATGGTCAGAAATCTAGAGGGACGGACATCTAAGAAGCCATAGTTGTTCCTACTGGCCAGACTTTTGAATGACAAGGGGGTCACCCTATTGGCTAAAGACAGTAGTGTGCGGCAGCCAGTAGCTGTATGTACATCATTCACGTACGGTCGCCTGTCGCTATGGTCACATTGTAGCCCCCCGTTTGCAGGACGTGTAGTACGTCGTTCATCAGTACACTTTGCTGTCGAAGGGAGGGACGCGACAGGCCAAATCCGGGTCGGCTGAGGGGAGCGGGGGTGAACTAGGACTAGGGGGTCCAGCCCTCACAACATTTGATGCCAATAGTAGCTGCACTGCGAGGTTCCAGGATCGCCCCGTTAAATGTAAGTATTTACTTTCAAAAAACTAAACACAAAAAAAAAAAAAAAAAAAAAACCCTACAGTTAACTTTACACAGCGGAGAACAAAGCGACACTGATGTAGGAAGATGACGTAGATCGATTACGATAGTAGTGATGGCACCACACGTTGGTGCGCTTCCATCTTCGATAGTTACAGAGAAAAAACGTGATCGCCATTCCCCACCGATTTTCACAACTCTTAATCACTGTTTGTTTTACCACGACAGTAGTGACTTACATCCCGCGGTATGGAATTTACACGGTCAACCACAATATTATTATCAGTTGGTGAATATTTGCCATGTTTCTGTTTGTTCCCCAATGTTTCGTTTATATATATATATATATATATATATATATATATATATATATATATATATATATCCACAGATATCCACAATATATTAATCCACAGATTTGTAGAAGGACTACATAATTTAAATAAAAAGGAGCTTTATATATATATATATATATATATATATATAAAGCTCCTTTTTATTTAAATTATGTAGTCCTTCTACAAATCTGTGGATTAAACCGAAAATGTGACAGAATGCATTCGAAAAAACTTGAACTATATCACTTTCCCCATTTAGTACTGTGTAAATCACTGTCTATTTACTACTCTCATTTGGGTCATCATATTTCTTAAGCCGACATCTTTCCATGTATTTTACGCAAACCAAGCCAAGTAAATACATACTGCTGTTCTCGGTTAGTAGATAGGATTGGCCGGTTGAGAGCCAACAGACTCCGGATTCGGAGCCGAAGCCGGCCGGCCGTCTTTTTTCCCTTTTTACCCTCAACACTTCCCTTCTCCTCAAAATCGACTAAAGTCCCCTAAAAAATTTCCCTTTTCCTTAAAAAATTTCCTTTTCCCAGATCTAGAGAGGCGGAATCGTGACTCAGGAGAGGCGAATAGTGTCCCTGGGTCAGAATATCTGGCCTCAGGAGAGACGGATTTACGACCCAGGGCCAGTGGAAGTGGAACAGTGTGGACACAGGGCCTTTGACTTTTGACCCATGACGTTTGAGCTTCGACCCCAAAATCGAACAAGTTTTACAAAAAATTAGAAAAATATTCAAAAATTTTTTTAAAAATATGTTGAAATACACTTGAAATAATTTAATAAAAAATTAAATTTCCGGATGTTATCCTTTCACCCATCTCAAAAGTTATACATTTCCATTTCAGTATTATTCTAGACTTGAAACAATGCTGACATAAAGTGCCATTCATGCATCTGCTTTGTAGCTTCTTGGTTCAAGTATCTACAGCTCTGCACAGCGTGCGTCAACATGAAATAACGATCTGCAGGAAGAAACCTTCAAGAAAATAATTTAAGTGCGATTTCTGCAAGAGGTAGTTTACATAGAGTGATATTTTGAAGAGACTTCTAAAACTTGTTGCACTGGTTCTCTGCAACTACAATAAGCACTGCACGCATTACAATAAGCAATGCATACACTGCATTCAGCACCGCATGCACTGCAATCAGCCTCGCGCGCATGGCAATCAGCACCGCATGCACCACAATTAGTACCACTCTACCACACTCCCCTTGATATATTTTCCACGCATCGCGACATTAAAGCCTATCTCCGAATACAGTAAGGTGCATCAATGAGGGACCATCAAATTGCGGGAAAACATGCATCCTGCTGAGCCTGCTGGAACAACTGAACTGTCTTCGGTTCAAGAACATATACCTATATTCCCAATGGCTCCAGCGACCGAAATACCAGCGTTTGGCACGGGTACTGAAGGCCGTGGAAGGTTTGTATAATTTCCTATGCAGCGACAATAAAGCTGTCTTACCTCCGAGCGAAGCACTATCAAACTCTTCGTTTGTCTTCGATGGCATTGCCTCCGAGAAACAAACTTGCAATCTATAATACTTTACTATGGGACAACACCTGTACATGGACTGCAAGTACCTTAGGCAGACTTATTTGCTCATACCCAAACAGATGCTTCGCGATAACGCAAACCTGTTGCTGCTGTTTTGCATGGACGATGTGGATTGACGTCACGTTAACGACGATCATGTCGATTTGGACATGACATTAACAGATTTCAAAGATATGTGTTCCTTGTGCTGGAAAGAGAAATAAGGACTTTTGACGATCATTAAGGACTAGTCCCCATATAATGGGAGGTACAGGTGTGGATTCGATCAGTTGATCGCTGTCTGCTGAAGATGAGTTATAGGATATCAAATTCTGTCACAGAAGCCTCATGCTCCGTCTCACAAAGATGACGTTGGAGGTTGTGTCGTACCAAGAAACAGTGAAACTTTTAACGCTGGTAGCTAATACACATGTGGACACCATACCGGATTGCCAGAAAACCAGCGCATCAACTGAATTCTCCAAGGTATAGCCATCCAGCAGCAGTCGCATCACTAGCGGAGCCATCTGGTTCTTTGGCTGTTCGGACTTGACACTCGATTCGGTAAATCATCTAGAACTGAAAACTAGTAGCCTAAGTACACTTGCAAAATGATATGATGCTCTCGTCTTACCTTTGAAAATCATCGCAAGGAACTGTTTGTATGTATGTACACTTTTGTATATAAGAATATATTTAATATGTTGCAATTCATTAATTATATAAAATACTCTATGCAGTAAATTGAAAAACTATGTTAAATATACATATTATTATTTAACAGTAAAAGCAAACTATTAAATATGACAGTTCAGGTACTTGGCAGGAATGGTCAATGCTACCAATCGGTACAGGCGGTTGGCAGGTGGTGTAATCAAGAAATTAATGTCACCTTTGTAATGGAAATATGATTCAAAATGGGTGGCGCCATATTTTTTATTACTTTTTTGGACATTTAGAATTTTTTATTTTATTTAAATGATATAAAGGAAAGAGGCACTGCTTTCACTATGAAGAATTATTTTCATAATTTAACATTGTATGTTGGTTACATAACACTAGCCGAACAGAAAAAAAAGCTTTCCAATTACCAAAATTACGTTTCCCAACTTGTCGCTAACCAGTAACAAACCATATTCAAGTATAAAAAAAATTTCATTTGCAGTAAGTTCTGGCTTTTTCCGATTTAGTGGCATTATTTCCTTGAGAGTGGTAAGTACTTTCACAAAATGTACATGGTAGACATTTTTCGTTGGCATATTACATTGGACCAACGTTGTTGTACTATTCGTGTTCCAACCCAATATTTGGCCAATCTTAACCAAATTTCAACCGTTGGCCATACGTATGATGCTGCTAGGGTCCATGTAATTTCTAAATTGTACAGTTCCTTTGCGGCACTCCTGTGTTCTTCGAATTCGTATAGGCTTGACCTTAGTTACGTAGTTTTTTTTTTCTTTTCCGCAGTTGCCCTTTCTTTCCCCCTGTCCACACCGTTTATTATTCTTTGTTTCAACACTTTCGGAATTTTCAGACTTTTTACTTGTTATCTACGTCCAATTTAACACTGACCCATTATCACAACAGAATGGACTCGCACAGATATTATCACATTGCAAACAGAGACCTCGCACTTAACAACGTGCAACAAAAACGCGGCCTCCAGCAAGGCCAGGCAAATCATTTTGTATATACAGTTGCTGTTGCGCGGCGCTAGGCACTTAATGTGTCTTTTAGATAATTTCGTGAGGCATAGTTTCAGTTGGTTTCCAAAATAGGTTGAAGAGTAGTACAACACTTGAAACATATTATCTTTAAAACGCCAAGCTCATTTTGCGGAATCTCTGTGTATGCTAAATGTACACTATAGCATTGAAAAAACAATTACTCCATACAATAATACAGGCTCGCATTAAAAAAATAATTACTCCATACAACAATACAAGCTCGTGGAAATAATGCATTACATTCTCACTTGTCGTAAACATGTCGATATGCTAAACTCACTAGTGTTATGTACAGTATGTGCTAAGCATAATAGTAAAACAATATAACAGTTGTACTTTCTGCACAATAAACATAATCAAACATTGAATAGATAGTACGGTAGTGTTTTATAATTTTTAATTAGAAAATAATCTTGTATGTACATGACGGTCAGTAGTAGTCAGGTTGATCAACTTCCGATAAATAACCTCGGGAGAATATTTCATTTTCTATGCTCTGTATTCATGGCAGAGGTATATAAGCTAATATATCGTTCCTGTCACATACCTTCTACTGTGTAAGCATATGTTGGTTGTAGATATGCAATGGACAAATCCACCTTCCTCCCATCATAACTGTTCCTTTTACCTTCTGATAATGAATATTCATTATTGCATGTGTATAGTAGAAAGAACGAATCTTAAAACCTCGTTTGTACTGGTCGGAAAAGTAAAAAATTTTTTATTCTTGAAAATTTTCTCCTAGCAGCCCTTTCTTAGTGATACAGATCTGGGAATCACTAAAGTCGAGGACCTATTACCGTCAACTCAATTGAAATAAACCCATTTTTATGACGAAGGTTTTTAATGAAAACATTCATTACACCTTTGTATACACCTCAAGTAGAATAAAAATGAGAAGTCTGGCATAAGGGAATCTGGGATAGGCATCAGGCGCCAGACGTCCGCCATGTTGTGACGTCACCTGACAGCCATATTTGATCTGGCTCACCTGCAAATTTGACCTAGATACCATGCTCGTGACCTTGAATGACCTTGAAACCAAAAAATAATAAAATTGCAGAACGATATTAAAATCACAAAAAAATATTAAAGAAGTTTTAAAAATAAATAAAAAAATATTAAAAACATTATTTTAAGATATATATGTAGTAGGTCTGGGGTTCGATGACATGTGGATCGACAAAGCTCCAGACATGATCGTCCCTCCCCAGGTCGACCAATGTCCATCTCGTCAACCATGTTAGATGTTGGTGACATTGACCTTTGACCTTAACTCTGGTGACCTTGAAGGCCAAGAAAATCCCAAGAAATATAAACACTTCAAAAAATTAAAAATTCCAAACTATGTTAATAATGCATTAAAATTTTTTTGAATTTAATTACTAAGAAAACAGACATTTACAGAGGTCGCATCACGACTGAAACTCGTAAATTTTTATTGGCTATTTAATAGGCCAATTACTCGATTTCATTCGACCCCTTCTACGCCATGCCATATCTAGTGTCCATTTATTTTTAGTATCGCCCACTAGAGCGCACTGGTATCATGTTTCAAATACCAGAGATATATTACTATCTACAAGAGTTTTATCGACCTGTACCGAATGGTGACGAGATGTTGTAAATCGTCATATCATAATTTATTTTAATTTATTCTTAAATTAAAGTATTTCTATTAAACATATATTTATTTATAAAGCAGCGAGTTTCTTATAAAATAAATAAAGCACAGTGCATTGTTTACACAAAATTTACTGAACACATAATAAAATATGGATACTAGAAATACAATCATTTTTATTAATATTCTTCGAACAGGTTACTAATTATATGTTGTTTTAATCTGCAGATATTCAATAATAATTTTCGGGTGTCTCGTGGAGGGCTGAGCAATTCATGTAAGGCGGTAAGCAGCAGTGCTGTATGAAGATGCACAAATCACAGGGTCGATACGAAGACCTTTGACACCATCTGATTCACCATCCATCACGCTATTATTGCAGTGTAGACTTGACTCCTCGTTGATTAATGTATCTATGATTATAGTACCAACATCTGACTCCTCGACACCAGGTCTGTCAGTAGTAGAACCAGCATGAGCAATCTTGGGACTACACATTGCTGGACGTCGGCGAGTGGGTGCAGGTTCATTTCTGAACTCACATGAATGATACTGAAAAGAAATCCTGGCTTCGGCGATCCACTCGGTGGCGACTGGTCGTCTGATTGGCAGCATCCTTCTTGGATCCAGGTTACTAGGAGTGGACCGATGGTTCGTGCCTCGCCTTGAGGGAATCCACGGCACAATCTGGTTCATAGATGGTAGCATTTGTCTGTGCCGAGGTGTGAATTGGTTCATGGTGCAGTAAAGCTGTGTCTGCTG